>CM071600.1:23568545-24831045 GCA_036435485.1 Saposhnikovia divaricata
ATTACAGCCTCTTCAGATGCTTTTAATATATTAAATTTCATAGAAGAACTTCGTATCAATTGATAAGTATATGTCCATATGAAGAAAGCACCAAGCTGCATATGAAGAATGGTGACTTGTATTCTTAATCTTGATATGAAGCAAGCATGCTAGAATATGAAGTCTTCAAGAAACAATAAGTCCACTACATCAGTCATCATATACTAGTTAGCAATATCATATCATACGACAGTTCACAATATTACTTGAAATTTAATATATGAACCATGATTTTATAGTGAAGCTGACAGAGCAAAACTTACAGCCATGGAGAAAGAAGAGTACGAGAGGCCTTTGGCAGAGCAGATCTTACAGTCACCAAATGGGCTGCCTTCCTCAGTGCAGATCGCAGGAACAATTATGATGACAATGTTTCCCAAGTTTCCTAATATACACACACACATAACATAACAAGATAAAGTTCTGGAACCTGATAATGCACACTTAAGAAATGTTGCCTAATGATTAAACAATAATTAGAAAAGTACACCAATTAATGAAACTCTACCATAATACCTGAAGAACACATAGCAATAATAAGACCCTCTAAATGTGGTTCGGGCTTAAGTAGTTTCACTGCAATCCATCCCAGAACCCCTCCAAATAGAAAGGTTAACCCAATGTTAATCGGCATAAACCACCTTAAATAGAACATGAGGAAGCAGACAAATATATTAGAAAGACTAGTTTGGAAGGTACAGATTCAAGTGAAGATCATGCTGAATGATGTGTTGCTAGATATTATATATCGCCAGCAACCTACACTGCTACATATATGCATTTACCAGGAGATAATATCTTGAAGGGTTACAGTCTCAGCTAGACTTGTATACAAAAGGCAAGGAGTAAACACCAAAAACACGATCTGCAATTCCACATACAAGAAAACATTTAAGCGTGAAAAAGGATGTAAAGAAACAAAATGTCAAACTTGACAGACATATAACTGAGGAGTGGCACATTGATCACTGAAGTGTTAAATTGTAAACAAAACATCTGTGCTAATTTCTAAATGACAGATATAGACACCTTGTTGAGGTTCTTGCGGGTATCAGGCTTCAGAAGACTGAGATAATCAGTAGCCAGCAGAACTCCCAAACTGCTTATCAAAAGCACCTGTATTATCGGCATCGATGCCACTTCTAATAGCGTCCAAAACCCCATATTTGTTTAATTTATTTAATCTTCCTCAACAAATAACAGCTTCCTTCAGTTATTAATGGCTACGCCCACAGCATAGCATCTCTCAATAGCCCTTTCTAGCACCTTAAATGTGTACATGTAAGTAAATAAATCTACAGATACAAACATGTATATCCATGATGATTGCATTGGAAATAAGGAAAGTACTGGGAAATTGCAAATTAAGAACAAGACAAGACTTCACTATTTCGTCATCCAGTACTAATTCAGAGAAAGATAAAAACATTGGGAAAATCATAAAGCGAAATAACAAAAAATCAATAAAGTAACATATTCTGTAATTAAATCGCTTTTTTTTTTTCTCACTCCGATGCAACTGTCTACTTCTTAAATCAAGCAAAAAACGAGTAGTATAGTATGTCATAACTAACTTACTCGTATAGTATGTCATAACTAACTTACTCTGCTTTGATCTTCATTTCTGTCCTCCATTGAATCAAAATTTCTATATATTCTTCATTTGTGTCTTTTAATTATTCGGTTGTTTCTAGGGACCATTGTCATCATTTTCAACAAAACCAATTACCCCAACGAGGACGCGTGACACGCTCTCCTACTTTTCCACCGAAAGAACCTTTTCTTTCATCTTCTTCTTCTTCGTCGGTCGCCTCTCCTCCGACGGTGGTTTATCCACCGACCGGAGGCCCTTTCTTGTCTAGTTTCTTTACTTCTTTCAATAATCATCCTCCTTCTACGAGGATTGTGAGTTTTTTTGACTTGTTTATCCATTAATTGGATTTATTTGTCTCTCCTTTTGAAAGTTTGTTTTGTCTCTGCTTGTGAGAGTTTGTTTGGTTTGTTTGGTTTGATGAAGGTCTGCAATAGATCAGACTTGTTGAGAATGATTTTGTTTATGTTTTGGGAGATCTGGATTATTGCAAGAGCTCACAACTCTCAATTAAAGATTGCTCATTACCTGTGGGGGGTCTTCACTTGCGGCATGTCTATAGCTGGTATCCGGCATGTAGATAGCTGGGGTATTGCGCATCCTTTGAAGGTTTTATTTTTCGACATGTCTATAGCTGGTATTCGGCATGTAGATAGCTGGAATGACGTTCCTCAAACCATAGTTTATGCAACTGAGGCTTCTGAACACTGGGTTCGGAATTTGTTCGAGGGTTGGGGGAAGAGCAGGTTGGAGCGAGCTGTTGTCAAGAAGCCATTTTTTGGACAAAATGACTAAAGCACAATTATCAAGTGCTACCAGTTCGATTAGTCTGCGAATCGTGTGGTTTTTTTCTATGTCAGGCTATGGAAAGTGGTCTGTCACTCCTCCTATTTTTAGTAATCATGTATTTTATAATTTTTAAGTAATGTAAGTACGATTTATTCAAAAAAAAAAAATCATTTTCTTTGCCTTATCATTCGTAACTAAAGCGATGAATCTCCAACATCAAAGCAAAATATATACATCAATGTTAGTTACTTTATATCATATGTTTCCTCATGGTCACATATAAGAAAGTACTCAAGGACCCACAGTCACATAAAAAGTTGGCTCATAATTCCGATTCCCTGCCAACAATTTCTTCAGTGGAGTGCTATATGTTTTTTTCTCGAATTGATCTCCAAGAAAACATGCTCAATACAACTAAGTAATCGACATAGTGGGTTTCTTATAAGATTATTATCATACATGAAAATTATTACAAAATTACAAATTTATACAAAATATAGAAGCCCACAGAAATAAAAAGATTAAAAAAGAACTATCGAGTATAAGCATACGAGGTCTTCAAGTGTAGGAAAATAAATCTGTGTGAACTTGGCTATAAATCTAAATCGGACAATATCTCACTAATATGGAGGTATATTGCCCAACATGCAGTTTGTACAAAATATACACAAGCTATAAAACAAGAAGCAATAAATGAATAGAAGACAAGAAGCTATTACTAAACATATTATAGCAGCAGCTAGCTAGCTCAAGAACAGTGTTTCATGCAGATAAATACACATATATGTAAAGTAGCATATTAATATCCAGTGGCAACAAATGTTAAGAAATGAAGAGAGTTACCTTGGTCCTGAGGAAACGAGTTAGAAATGAAGTTGGTTACAAATGTTTTGAAGAGACTTGGACAAAACAGAAAGATGAAGAAGATGAGGAATGAGGAAGAGAGTTTTAGTAGCACGTTATGGTACTAAACTATTGCAAATTGCAACACGTAAAATCGTGTGTTTATATATAGTACTACTATATAGCAAGTAGCAACTAAGATTAAGATATTCTAGACAAGGCCGACTGGTTTATTAATCAAAGTTTTACCAAAAAAAATTCCCCTTCCTAATTACTTGTAGTACTAGGAATCTATATATTGCTTCACTAAAAACTTTTTTAAATATAAATTTACAAACTTTTTTTATTCAACACTGTAACACATTTATAATTTGGGTTCACATCATTTGTAAAATAATAAGTTAGATTTTATTGAATACACATAATTGAAATCGGAAACATATTTATAAGATTTTATAATTTATTAAAAACATATTTGCAACATTTTTTATGAAAAATTGATTTTTTTTTTTATAATGAATGTTCAACAGATATATAACTTTACATTGGTATAATTAAGAAAAGTGTATTAAATTAATAATATTTCATATTTCTATACCAATTTGGTATTGGTGAATCCCGAGAGTATAGTTGAGAATTTTGTAATACATGTTCAATAAATTTTGAATTACGGTTCAACACACCTCATATTAAACAAATAAAATTTAATATTTCTATACCCTATTTTGGTATTGGTGAACTCAAAAGGATTTTGAATAATTAAATTATATATATTCAATAAAATTTTAATTATTACTTGATAAATGATGTTAAACCGAAGTTATAAATGTGTTGAACAAAAAAAGTTTATAAATTTGTATTTAAAAAAAAAGTTTGTATTTAATCATGATATATGTATATAAATCTATAAAAAGGAGGTGGTAATGACGTGGCCTTCCTCCATTTCTCATTCTCTTTTCTTTAATTTTCCATCATTCTCACATTTTTTTAAATTAAGTTATGTATTAACTTATTATTAATTTCAGTTTAGAATATGTAGAGCCTAAAAATCTGTTTAGAATGGGTAAAGTCTTTCCTCATATTTACTCCTTCCTGTTGCACGTTTGCAAAAAATACACATATTAAGAAAAATTTAATTATATAATTTGTTTTCATGTTTATGCTTAATTGAGCTATGAGTGTTGGTATTAGAAATAAAGGGGTATATATGAAAAAATTGGTAAAAATATGTATCAATGTAACAACTGTTTAGGGACAATTTTTTTTTGCAAATGTTTAGGGACAATTTTATTTGCAAATGTGTCAACTAAAAATATTATATTAACATGAGATAATTTTTTCATTATTCATATATAATAATAAATAAAGTAATTTTTTATTTTTCTACTTATGATTTATATAAATACACATATATATATGGGAGTTACTCAAGATGAGACTATATTTTTTAGAGTAAACCATTAAACGTTTCTCATCCAATGATTTTATATATGTCAGTCTCATCATTCATGCTATTTCATCAAATATGGTAGAATCTAATAAAAATGTAACGCCCCCAAATCCGGGGTCAGTAGATTTGGGCGTCACGCTAACAAACTCAATAATTCTAACAAAAATTGGCCATGATGTATTCGTAAATACAACATAAACCTGCTGGATACAAAACTAAAAATCTGAAAATCAAAATGAAACTGAAATAAAAATTAAAACTCAATCAAAAGCTCTTTGACCCCAACTCCCAACTCAGGATCTTAGGTTACAGTTCTAGAAACAAGAAAACCCAAACCAACTTAAATACAAATCTATTTACAAAACTTATACAAACTTAAATCACTGGTATAACTTCGAGTAGAAGTATACCAGGCCAACTACTCAAATACCTACTATAACTACTAAAACTATAATTTACATACAACAAATCAAACAATAATCTAAATACCCTGATCCACGTCAGCTTCCTTCACATCGCCTTGCTTGCTCTTTCTGAACTGCGCAGGTACTTCTCGCCAATACTTAGCTTACTGAAATATTAGATTTAAAAACAGCAAGGGTGAGCGAAAGAAATGCTCAGCAAGTTATAAATAATAGCACTGAATAATTAAATGCAATAACTGCAATTCAAGAAGGATTAACTTAACAAGGAAAAAGAACAATAGATATGAGCGAATGAATGCTCACCAATCTATAATCAATACTATACTTGAAATCCGGATTCTTAACTTTAACAAAAGATTAATATTATTTAAAACATTTATAACTCGAAATCAGAATTTAATAACTGCAAAGGTTCGAAAAACTAGATTCAATACTTTTAATACTTGCAAAAATACTTTATCTAACACTTTAACGAAATCTCCAAGAAATTCTCAGTTACTCAAATCTCATTCATGTCGCTAAGCATTTGCATACCTAGCTGCCTAACCGGCCTGACAATCATGAGTTTGAATTACTAAGAAGATCTCAAATCATTCTCGGTTCTCACTATCACTGCGCAACACATGCCACAGTGACCGTAATAACCGTGAATTATTTTATAACAGTCAACAAGAATATGCAACTACTCTATAAAATAACATTATCTATCGTCGTTACTCATACCCTTTACATAACATAAACACCCCCCTTTAATATTCTAACATAACACTCTTCTATGTACTACTAACCATCTCTGCCCCAGATAAAACTTTGAGAGAAAGAATATCAAGAATTTTTCCAATCATTCTTACTCCACTTTCACGTACAATGTTACTTGCGAAGGGAATAACTGAAAAACTTCTATCTATCCTTAATCTCATTATTTTACTGAGGTTTCAACTTTTATCATATAGACAACAACTAACTCAGATATATGCAAATTTCTAAAAACAATAACCATTTACAGTAAAACAGATATATCTAATCAACACATTCATCTCTTTAAAAACCATTTCATCAAATAAAACATACTTTCCGTAAAACTTTTTAAAACATTTAAATTGATTTTATTTATCTTATGATTACGGACAATACGGGTGATCAGCCACGTAAAGTCTTCCTTTCTTTGAAATTGGTTCTCAATTAGGCAACACATTGGCCTTTAATGCTGGACTAGGACCACCCTAGCCTCTTACGCTAAACAAAGGTGCTGGACTAGGACCACCCTAGCCTCTTACGCTAAACAAAGGTGCTGGACTAGGACCACCCTAGCCTCTTACGCTTCTCCATTCTTTAAACAATCTTATTAATACTTAAAACATTACACTTTTCAGTCCTTTATACTCACTGGCAAAAGACCAGCCCAGTATAAGGAAATTTTAAAATCATCTTTAATTTATTAAACCATTTTAGGAAGCAATACTAGCAAAAGCTTTAACAGAATATTACTGACAATACTTAAGAAAGGATAATACTAGCAATAAAACTTTGAGATACTATATAAACAGAATACTTGAATAAAACATTTCCTTAACAATAATCTGAAGGAAAATGACAAAAGCAATAAGAATTTGAAGGGATACTTATACTGAATAGAAACATATTTATCTCGCTTGAACGATAAGCGAGGGTTAGTACACTTGCCTCGATTCCAATGCGTCGATTTACTACTTACTGTACTTCGTTCTGTACTAGATCACGCATTCATTTCCTTCAATCGTCTCGTCAACACGCTCGCTGGGTCCATATCGAATCCCTAATTATACTCGAAATAATAGTAAAGTACTACTTAGTACATAAACAACCCAAATCAATAGCTAAATACTTACAACTCGCAAAGCAATACATACATACATATATACACTCACACTTCATAATCATCACATATGTACTTAAACACTCATACACATACATGCCTTTAAATCATTAAATCAAATAATTTAATTAACTTTAAGTACAGGGAATTTTTAGAAAATTTCGGCATGAAGTATTCGTTTATCGGACTATGGGCACAGCCCCTCAAACACAATTCAAACCCTGCTTTTATAAAAATAAAGCTGCCTCAACTTGCAGCAACATAAAATAAACAAATAATAAAAAGTACCCGCCCAGACATGCGGCAACTAATCACATAAAGAAATTTACCCGCCCAGACATGCGGCACCTCAACACTTAAGAAAAGTAAACTACGTTTATCCACATTTAAGCCAACACCACGTAGTTGGCACTTATACTTTCAACATATACTATAACTTGATTCATACCATTTAGCACTTAGCAAATTAGCCATTCATATAATTACACCTCCTATAACAATAACCATTACAATTAGCAATTAGCACTTAACATTTAACATACCCTAATCTCAACCTTTAATCAGACTCGCAATTTACACTTATACCATTTAACACATAAACAATTAGCCATTCAGTCATCTCGAATCACATTTACAATTTCTATCAATCACTCGATCATAAATTATTCGCAAGCCAATAATACTCCACTTAATCGACACATATATCTCTATTACACACAATCCGACTATCACGCATACAACTTCATTTATTCCTCAGTATTATCCAATATATTACCCGACAATTAATACTTAACAATTGTTAAAACATAACTCATGTATATCTCAAGTATACTCATAAATTCAAATATTAGTAAAACTCCACCTATAACCAACTTTTAACAATTCTCAAGGCCGAATATAATATCGAAGCCTCAATTACTACTAAAATCATAGTTACAATTTACAATCATCAAAATCCCCATACTTACCATACTTAACCCATATACACGACCATTCACCATTTAACCTCATATACTTTACACCACCGAGTACTTGACAATTATACATTCCATAATTACTTACAACTCAGCTTATGGCATTTAACATATAAACATTTATACATAGTAACACCGTCAAATAATATGACTCGATTTATAGCAATTTAACACATAAACATTTACAACTTAGTATCACTTATAAATCATTTAACCAAGTTTAAAGCACACTAATCAAGCATAAAAATATTGCCCACCTTAAGATTCCAAAATCTTACTTCTTTTATAAACCTCTATTGCGAATATTTTACTCCAACATTTTTAATAAATCCAAAAATTATTCATAAATCACCAAAATTTATGGACATCTTCCTGGATATCAAATATACTCCTCATAAAAATTTCATCACCAAAACCATTCATTAGCCTCTAAACGAATTGGTTTAAAATGGACCAAAGCACAGAAAATTTTTCTCTGCACTACCCTTACTAAAACAGGCGTAATCCTCGACTCGTTTACTCTTTTGACGCAAGGTTTTCGCGTAAATAAACTAGACTCCAAATAGAACAACTTTCATGAAGACACCACTGCCCAGAACAGAGCACAAGTGGTTCTAATTTCACTGGCAAGAACAGGCAGTAGCTGGGAAAATTCCCTGGACAGTTTTTACTCTTAAACAACATTCATCTTTAATTCATCATTTCACTAATCCATCAAGCAATAATACCCTTCTCAAAGACTCCCCAAAATCAGTTATAACATCAATTATAATCAAACATAAACGACCATGGCAAGAACTTAAGGATTATGGGTCATACCTCTTAATGAACCAAAGAATAAATCCAAGCCACTATTCATCATCTTCTCCACTTTCATCTCTTCAATTCAACCACCACAGCCTCCAATACACACACCCACGCACACACTCGTACACGATTACACACACACACGCGAATTATATATATATATATGTATGTATATGTATATGTATATCTTCAATTAATCTCTCATCTTTCTCTTCTTCTTCTCCCATTTCTTTCTTCTCTTCTTCTCTCTTTTTCTTTCTTTCTCCCCCGACCCTTCTCGAATTCTCTCGACTCATTAAATGGCTGCTGCGTTTCTCTCTTAAATGGGCTTGGCCCAATTCCTTTTATTACTACTACAATTCATTTCGGGCCCAAACACATTCTAATAAGCGACTTATAAAAATCACAATTAAATAAAACTTCCGGAAAATTACACTTTTCATTTTTAAAATAAAGAATATAAAATTACAAGCACGTACATATTTTCGAAATATTTTTCGGATCAAAAATGAATTAAATATGAATTTTCAAAGTTTTAATCCTTTAAATACAATAAAACTCTTAAAATCATTATAAAATACTAAAACACCCAAATTAATCCACCCAACACTTTTAAAAACTCAATAAATATATAAAGATAATTTTACAAAAGATTTCATGATTTTTAAGCCCTCCGATAATTAAATAAATATTTTTGAAGATAAAAAATACTAGATTTAAATACTTTTAAATCACTAAAAATACCAATAAAATATTGGGGCACACATTGGCACAAATAACTCAATATATACTCATATAAACTTAAAACTAAATATCGTTGAATTCCACAACGATATTCTCAAATCCAATTCCATCATTTAAATACTAATTAACATAATTATAAAATAATAATAATAAATCCTAAAATAATCTGGGATCTTACAAAAAATCATATAAAAGTAAACCAAATTACTCATCAATGAATGCAGATTTGAAATATTTTCTAAATTTTAACAAGATTGTTCTTATCTATTTTATAAGTTACTTTAAACTTTAAAGTGTACACAAATATTATTTTTTTTAAACTTACTAAAATAATTTTTTAACAATTTTTTATTCAAATTTTAATATAGTATTTTTTTAATATAAAGTACATCATTTATACACAAAAATATGTGTTCAAATTTAAAAGATAAATGATTTAAGATAACATAAGTTTTCTTCCGGAATGAATAGTGAAGGGAATGAATAGTGAAGAGATAGTTGTAAAGTTAGAGGACATAGACCTCACAAGTATAAACAACACTTTTTTGTTAGGATTTTTAACGGAGTTAACATGGTGACTAAAAAGTGAAAGTTGACATATATTACAGTAATGAATTAGCCTATTTACCCCACGACAAAACAGTGTAGGCAAAAATCAAAGAAATTTTTTATAGCAAGATAGCAAAATGCACTTCAAATTTGCCGAAGGCACGAGATTTTTTTTAGGTTATATACTTATATACCAAAGACCCAAGGGCAAAGGTGATTTATCCATCTAATAAGTAACTTATAGAACGGAAAAATTTATACGTAATTTTCAAGTTATAAGTAAATTAGTTCCTGACAATGAACTTGTTTGGATATCGCTGGCTTTGTTAGCAACGTAGCCAACAACAGTACTCAACGAGGACCACAAGTAGAAATCAAACACCAAAATTAATGCAGATGAGTCCACATTGGTGCTATCATCATAATCATACGAAAGACAGAGAGTTTATGTTTAAATTGAATGTATATTCATTGACGTATTGGAAAGGATGGCATCATATCCTACCATTTTGTTTAATAAGCTTAATACACGTGACTTTAGTTTTATCAGCTCAACTTCAAGATTATTCAACTGCAAATTGTGATACCGTCTCAACCAAACAAATTCAAACATATTGTGATTCTGAAATGGCAGTTTAACACAAACTAATTAAATAGCCTGTTTTAAAACTGCGACAATTTGCAAGCTGCTTTTTTATTCTTGTTATTTACATGCAAACAATTTAAACATTTACAACTTAAGATCAAGAGCATGATCAGGTTGTTGTGCATGTTGTATGAATTTAAAAGGTGCACATTCAAATACTGGCTCGCCATATGTATTTTTGTGACATCTTTGACATGGTTGCCCGGGCTTTTTGTTTAGAACAAAAGTGAGGTCATGCTTGTGAGCGTCAATCTTAATATTGGTAGCACCAAACTTGATCTTTGAGTAGCGGAAGAACAAATTTATGCATTCTCCAAGATGAAAGGATAGATCGCAAACACTGCAATGGTAGAACCAATTGTTTGTGTTCATAATCTTTGCTTTCAGAGCACCATATCCCAGCTTATATAGTTTCTTGAGTGTAAACCTCTTATCAATAAATGCTTTCTCTAAATTTCTCTTTCATTTACCCAGAAAAATAAGAAAACCTGTAATATGTGGTGATACCAGGTAAAATCATTTGTCAACACTAGAAAGAAATTCGAACTGGTGTAATCAAATGGATGCAAACCACGTCTAATAACATTATAGTCCCAATTTTGTCTAGTACATCAGGATGGATGCTACTTGTCCAGATTATTTATAACTAGTATTAAAGTGGGGAACCTGTCATCCATCCTCATGTACCTTATATTATTTTACACAAAACTACATGGAAGTTTAAGTCAAAAATGTAACTGTTTATAGTATGGTCACCTGATCAACCATAAACTTTTTACTCATTCAAGATATGACCTTTTTGAGAATATAACCATGAGATTAATCTCAAACTCATAGCCACAGTAGGTGGTACCACAATCATTGGTTAATGGTAAACGAAAAAAGGGTACTTCAATGTCAACCTTAATTGTTGATAGCTTGCATTAAGAACATAATTATAATGCATAGAGATGCATCGAAGAGTAGGCAGACTTTCACTATAAGCAAGCACATAGAATTTCATACACTGGATACTATAATTTGGAATTAAGGGATCCAGTTTTACATTAATCTACTGATGCAGCTATGATCCCTCGATTTAAGAACTAAAACTTTGACTACAGAGATAACTATCAATACTATTGAACAGAAAAATTTAAAGACTGCAGTACATAAATGTGCTAGGTGAAAATATCATATTATATATAACAGATTATAAAGACTTGTTATATATATTCTTGAAATTTAAAGACTGTTACATATAATTTTTTTGCCATGTTGAACTAATATCAGGTTTATTCATCAAAAGAAAAAAAAATCTCATTTATGTAATTGACGTACCAAAATACGAGATTCAAAACAAACAAAATATTATACAGAAGATCAGAAATCTAACCTCTGAGGCGGAGGTGATGTAGCACATTTGATTTGTGCAAAGAATCTGCAGTTGGGACAGTAGTAAAGCCAGTCAATAGAATATTTACAGATTCTGCAGGACTGCCAAAATGTTTGGTACTTTTCTGGAAGAGAATATGCCAAGGTAAGAGGATGTTTAAGGTGAATATCAGCTGTTAACGAAAGTGGTAGATTACTACAGGTGAGGTGGATCCAAAAGTGACATGTGTGGCACATATAAGAAAAATCAGTATCCACCTTACCGCAAACATCACATTGAAAAGTTGTTAACCTCGCTAGTAAGGTTAGCTTGTGAGCATGATGAGTAGGTTGTATATTAAATTTATTTATAGGTATAACACATGCCAAACAAATATTAAAGCTACACTCCTGAAATAACTCATCACAGCGGTAAGTGAACCATTTCAACTTGATCTTGATGCCACATACAGCACAATAATTTTTTCTGGTACGTACAAAACTACAAATAGAGTTAGAGTGTGTTTTATATGTGGTTTGGATGCATAACCTCAGTGGGTAAATGTGCACAGCTTTTGTGAAGAAACATTTGAGCACAATCACTATCTTCAGCACTGGTACTCAAGTGAATACAATGATAAACGGCAGATGATTTAGATAAAAGTAAAACCACAGCCATAACAGAGATCTCCCTCACGAGCATGATAATCCTCGTTATTTATCAGTTGATGATGATGAGCTTCAGACCTGTAGTAAGCTGAAGAGATCATGATAATCCTCGTTATTTATCAGTTGATGATGATGAGCTTCAGACCTGTAGTAAGCTGAAGAGATCATAGAGTCTGAAATCACCATGATGTTGTGAGTTGCATGTTATTATTGTTCACCATTATATATAGGGTCCTAGATTTTTAAGAATATAATATTCTATTTTACCCTAATACGATGGCAAGTAAAGAATATTAAATAAATTTCAGCAACATTTTTATTATGGTTTATGTAATATCATGAATTTACGAGTAAGGAATGTTCTGAAATTGTACCCCAAGTGTAAGAATATATTTTACATAGCTTGTTGGCTAAGGTGGAATTTTTAATATTCTTGTCATGGGTTATTCATTTGCATGAAAAAGTGAAGACATGTCTCTCTTCTGCACAAAATTTCTTACAATAACAACTACTTACAAGAATTTACCTATGCATTCATATAATCTCTAATAACAAAAATATTATAAGAAACAGTAATGACAATTACATTTATTTTTTTGTGTGATTTTCTGAACTGAAATCAAACAAATTCATAATATAACATCATACCAAAAGTGTATAATACTATCTCTGCAGAGGAATACAGAGGGAAACTGCAACTTAGTAACTAACCCATTCTATATAAGATCAACAAATCACTCTTCATCACCACTTTCGTCTCCAAACATGGCAGCCATTTTCATGGCAAGATTCGCCGCCATTTCTCTCCTCTGAAAATCTGGCATCAACCTCAAACTGTCTCGCATGGTCCCAATTTCAGACATTAATTGTTCCAGATTATCTAACCCATGAGGTGTACTTTCATCGGATTCTGAGGCTTTGTCAGATACATCTGCTATAGAACTTTCTTCATTATCAATCTCTTCCTGCAAGGCAGATGCCGATGTCGTTGAGAGCTGCAGCTCTCCAGCTGAATTATTGTTTCTCTCTGCTATACTATTCTCTGTAGCAAGGTTTTGATTGACTAGTCCTTGCGTATCACCTATTGATGTAAAGTGATTAGCAGAAACCCAGTTTCCATCAGTGTCATCCCATGATTCCGCAGAACCAGCGGATAAGATTTCATACTCGACTTCATAGTCTGATTCTTCTTCAGACGATTCTGGCATTCATTAGAAACATCAAACATCAGATATATTCTCACAAAAGATCACACGGAGATAAAATTTAAGATATGACTAAACCTTGTTTCTCAGGTAATGAAGGTTCAACAACCCTATTCCCAGATTTCAATATCATTCCCGGCCACATATGAGCAGAGAGGGCTCCATGGATCCTCTCTACACCCTGTGAATCACCATCGACAGATAAACCTATTAAAGGAAAATTGTTAAGTGATTACGATTGTTAAGAAAGAAAGAAGAGCAGTAAATTTGAGAACTGAGTATATTGGGTCTTTCAAAAGTTAAATACATATGAACAAGGCCAGATAGTATATTACAAAAGCCAAATTTCAATAGAATTACTCTGTAATCTTTACATATTTAACATCTGGTCGTCAATTTTGGCATATACATGATTGAATTCGCAATGAATTAAACTAGGGAGCTAGTCCAGTAGAAATGTTTGCTCCTCGGCCAGTTAGCACAAACATATATCTCAACCATATAATTAAATATTGGACCGCTAAGGTATAAAGTTCAAAGGAACTTTTTATGTTCAAGAATTTTAAGTTAAAGAATTTGGGGCAAACTGAAACGTCGTCTAATTGATCAAAAAAATTAGACGGCTGAGATTTAAGTTTCATTAAATTTTCCGCACCAATTAGTTGCGGTAGGGGAAGTCTTATCTAAGTAGGAGCGAACTGTAAGTCCTATCTGCAGCTAATAGGTTCGGACCATAAGCCCCATCCAAGTCAAATAGGTGCAGAGACAGCTATTTATCAGATTTTGAGTTCTGCAAGCAGCAGGAATCTCCTTCTGTGAACAATAGGTTCAGAAGATTTTAAAAAAGTGTAAAACTCAGTTGCCCGATACTGGATGCTGCTGAGAGACTAGTTTGCCCAACTGGTCCAGGGCCATACACTCTCCCTTAACCAGCTCCCTTTATATTGATTTTGATATATTATTAGACTGTACATAGTTTAAACTATCGGAGAAACTCAGAAACAATTAAAAATTGTCCCATGAAAAATTAAAACTTAATAAACGATAGGACTGTATAAATTGTAACCCTGTTTACAATATGCTTTTTAGGTTTGGGGGGGGGGGGGGGGGCTATTTCTAGATTGTAGGCGATGAGTTATCATAGACTTGTAACATGTCTACATGGTATACATTTATATGATGATTTATCTAACCCGCCACAAAGGATTTAATCCAGTATGTATGACATGTGTGCACCTGCCTTAAGTTCTCTATCTTATCTGAACTAATATAGCAATATCATGTAAAACTGTAAAGTCACTACTAATAGGTTGCTGTTAGCATTGACACCGGGTGCTATATCCTACCTCTTGAACTAGTTCTATACTTTTTTAATCTCAATATATATGACGACCAAGGTCCTTTAGATCCTGTATGTACTTAGTTCCAATTATATTAATATGTATAAAACCTTGCATTTGAGAAACACAAAGGCACCTAGTTACCTAATTTGAAGAGAGAGTAGAAAATATGCAAGGAAAGCACAGGACTTTGGTAAATAGATAAACAGTTGTTGGTAAATAGAAAAACAGTTGAAATGCTACTATGACTACTAACTATCATGGGGCCTATTAGACTGCAATCACAGCCTGTAATACATAATGCAGTAAGGCCTTACATTTGTCAAAATCAGCATTTGATGCACAAGCTTCCACATATTCAATGTTGTGCTGGGAGCACCATTCCAAACAGTTATTCTTTATCTGCCAAGATGATTCTTCATTTCCTAATAAACTACTTCCTTCAGTTTCTAATATTCCGTAATCTGACTCAGAAATAGTATTACCCCAGGATTCTTCGAGTTTCTGCAGACGTTTCCTGTATCCAACATGTGCTGAATGACCTGGAAGAAGATCCACTTTATTTCCAACGCATAACAATATGTCGAACATTTGAATATCTGTGCGAGAAACCCATTCCTTAAGTGCATCGAGTGATGATAGCTGTATGTAAGAGACGCATACCATATGAACATCTGAAGCTGCATTGTACAATTTACAAAAACTACCACTAGTGAAACAAATGTTCTATAAACGAGAAATATAAAGGTGGTAAGGTGATGAGACCAACATCATTCATGTCAAAGACCATCACTAGAGCAGCCAATCTATCAAATACTGGAAGAGCTTCTACTGAAAATTCATCATGAAGATGTGCCATCCACAAAGAAACATCAGCTGTGTAATACTTTGTGTCAATAGTCCACCTGTTTATAAAAGCTTACATTATATTGGACAGTTCTCATCAAGAGAGGAATAAACAACATAGCAAAAAATAGATATATCATTAAATGGGTTAATTCGTTCACAAGAGATGAAAATTATCAAAGTTACCCGTATGCAAGTAAGTCACGTGATGATTCAGAAGCATCTTCAAAATCTACAGAGAGTAGTCCTGCAACTTATTCAGACTGCTCAGTACAGAGGATTCAAACTTTCAAGAATCAAACTTGAATGATCAATAATACTGATACTTTATATCAGCACAGGAGACATTGCACAAAAAGGATTTTACTCAATTATATCCGAGGAGTCGAGGATCTGACAGTCTAGAATTATAGCGAGCTGCTAAGATGTCCTAGGAATGTTAAATTTACTTCAGCACACAGGTTCTAAAAACATGCAGACATGTTTGCAGGAAACTATGCAAATTATCACTGTGCTAACCTTAATATGAATCTCGTAACTTTTTACACTGTTGACTGTAATGAGTTATTTAATATTATCTCAAGCTGTTTGTACCTATAAAAGACCAAGCCAAAAGAAACTCACTCGACACTCTAGCAAACATTCGTGACTGCTTAATATAAACTACACTCTCTTGTAAATTCAATGACGCAGCTTTCAGTAAACACAGAACAACACTTAAAATAAAATGCTTTTAAAAAATAATTCCATGGAAACAACCACTACTGATACTAAATTACACATCAACAACTCACGAAGCGGTATAGCTTAAGCTCAAGAATAAAAAGTTAGGGTCTGATTTCTCGACAAGAAGCTAGCAGTCTCCTAACCAAGTTGTAAGAAGTATCTCACACACCATTCACAGAATCTAAACTAACACTAACAGTATCAATCAAACCCACAAAAATCTATCAATCAAGAATGCCATTAACCCATTAAATCTCATATTCTTTGCACAACAAGATTCAACTCCCCCAATTCAACATACAACAAGATCACATTTTTCAAGATTTCAACACTAAAACAAACCAAAAGACTCAATTTTGACAAAACCCCAGAAAAAATATCACATATTAGAAGCAGATCCAACACTCATACACTAAATTACACCACCAAAAACATAAACAAACCAAAATATATAAATACATTAGTGACAAAACTTACGGGAGAGGATGGTGCGTTTGCCAACGTTAGGGGAACCAATAAAGAAGATCCCAGGTCGGGTTTGAAGCGATTCACGATCAACATCAACTATTTTTCCTGCAGCTTCTTCCATTTTATCAAATCTCACACTACTTTACTTTGTAATATCTCTGTCTTTTTTGTTTCTTGTTTGTTGGTCAGGTGAGGACGAATATCCTAAAATCTAACTAATTTTTTGTCCAGTATGGCAGTATCTAATATAAAAAAACTTAAAATTTGGTTGGGATCGCATATGTAATATGTATTTTTTTATGTTTATAAATTTGGATTCGAAGTTGGAGTAGAATTTTATTAAAAATTAAAATTTTAGATTTAATTTAATTTAAAATATTTATCAAAAATATTATTTTTTAATTTGTTTTTGTGATTTTATATCTTCTGAAAATATTTATAAAAATACCATTTGCAACATGTAACTTTTTTTCATTTTTCTAGAAAATAAATAAAGTTGTTTTCGTTGCATTTGATTTAATTCTAGAAAATAATTGAAGTTGTTTTTTATTGTTGATTATGGTTCTACCCGTGCTACGAACCGACCGATAATTTATATTAATTAATTAAAATTAATGTATTATTTTAATTATTATTTAGAAAAAATATAATTTTATTGGAATGTTAGTTATCTTAAATATAAAAATTACTTATCGGTGAAGTCATGCAAATTGAATTAATATTAATATTATGAACCAATCATCAAAACAATTACAACCCCGTTGAAAAGTTCAAAATCCCTTTTTATTGTTTTTTTTTAATTTAGCTTTGTTAAAGAATATTTCTAAGTACCATTTTAACAAATTTTTCACCCATATTCTGATAATTTGGTATATTTATTCAATATCGGATTCTTAAAATATTTATTATATTAATACATTGAAGATATTTGTATGGTCGTGGTTAATTTATTCTATTACATATTAAAAATGTATAAATACTCAATACTCACGACTCCAATAAATCATTAGACTATCTATCAAAAAAAGGTTGCAGCGATATGAGAAATGATATCTACTGTGCAAGATACAGAAACGAACGTAGTTATAACAATAGAAACTTTCATCTAATCTAGTTTGTTATGTGATCGTTCAATATCTTTTTTACAAATTATATGTCATTTTATTAATGAATTGATTTACTATTGAAAAATAAATATTATCAACTAACCAAACAAATTCAATATATCGCGCTCTTGGAGTAACATATGATTGTTAGAGTTAATGGTGATTGACCTTAGCTTATTTGTAAAGACAATTTAAAATGTGCATTTTTAGTTTGGAAGTTTGTATGTTGGATTTTTTATTATTTTCTAGTAAAACATGGTATAATAAATTTTAGTTTAATTTACTCTTAAAATAAGACATATGTAAATGAGTATCACCTATCTTTTTCTGTTTGACTAACTTGTGAAAATAAACTACTGTCCATAAAATTGAAATCAAGTTTGTAATATATAAACACATAATCACATTGTTATATATGTGTCCTTTTAATTTAGATATTAGGTTAAATAACATGAAATTCATTTTCCTTTAAGAGTGAGTATATTTTTCCGACATATATAAGAAGAAATAACTTATGTAGACCTGAAAAATCATTTTGCACATTCATGTTGTGTACTTTAGGGTCTTGAACGAAAATGACATGATATTGAATTGTGTACCTGAAATTAGAACATAAAAATAGCTTATGTTGACCTAACAAATCGTTGTGTACATTCATGTCGTGTAACTTGAACGAAAATGACATAATATTGAATCGTGTGCCGAAATTATAACACAAAATGACACTAAACTACCTGAATTTTTTCATGTACACGAAATGAAATGAAATATGCGAATAGAAAAAGTATGACAATTACATGAAATATCACTCTGTATCCAAGTTATGTAAATATATAATTATCTGTCTTAGAACAACATTGACATGTTACAAAACTAAACACTAGTGCAGAAATGACCTATAGCGTCGCACCTATAGCGTCGGTTGTTTGCATTAACCGACGCTATAGGCATCTGTTATACCTATAGCGTCGGTTATTTAAATAAACCGACGATTATTGTCTTCTGCTGAAAGCTTTAGCGTCGGTTGTTTAAAACAACCGACGCTATAGGTGTACCCTATAGCGTCGCCTACTAAAACACCGACGCTAAAGAAATTATTTGCGTCGGTTAGAAAAGAACCGACGCTATAGAAACTACTTATAGCGTCGTTGTTTTTTGAACCGACGCTGTTGAAGCAACGTATAGCGTCGCCCTTGAAATGCCGACGCTATAGGCCAAGCTATAGTCACATCTTATAGCGTCGCCCACAGAATGCCGATGCTATAGGTTAAGCCTATAGCGTCGCCCCTCATATGACCGACGCTATAGGATGCTATAGGTTAAGCCTATAGCGTCGCCCCTCATATGACCGACGCAATTGTTTCTCTAAAAAATTACAGAATTTTTTATATTTTCCAAATATTATAATATCTTATATTATATAATTATATAAATATATTTTCTACTAAAAAATATTAAATTGAGTAATATTATAGAAATAAGGTTTGTAAAATAATTTTTTGATCTATGATAAATAAAAAAATATTTTTAAATAAATTATTTTTAAATTTAGCGTTTATAGGACTTTAGATAGGGAGTATTCGGTAATTCGGTAAAATAACCGAACCGAACCGAATTACTGATAAGGCCAAATATTATAATGGAATATCAAACCGAAATATTTATTTCGGTTATTTCGGTAACCGAAATAACCGGATTATATATGTTTATATATTTTATTTTACATATTAAATATAAAAATATAAATATTATTATTTTATATTCGGTTCGGTATTCGGTTAACCGAACCGAATACTCACCCCTAGTTATATATCCGTTATGTAATCACTTTATATTACTATAAATTTGTTTAAAATTATACTATTATTTGCCAAATATTTATAATTTTAAAATCGCGATTTATAAAAATAAATTTTGATGCAATTTTCGAAAAATCGAGTAGATTATGATCGTCTAAAACATTTAATTCCAATTTATTATTAATATTTATAATATAAAATATAAATAATATCCTAATTTATTTTATAAAATTTTACTCTATTTCGAAAATTAATGTGATTATTTGACTCAATTATGCAAAAATCAAATAAATTAAATAATATTTTTTTATTAAAAATTTGTTCACATTTTTGTAAGTTATAAAAACATAAATAAAAAAGTAAATTTGGGGATATATGGGATGGGTTTTGGGTTAACGGGTACAATCCCTAATTCGATCTACTCCCTCTCACCCGTACGTCGCCGTCGTCTCTGAACCTCTCGCAAAAACCTCTCCTAATCTCTTTCGTAATCTCTCTCGCTCTCTCTCTCTCTCTCAATCTCTCAGTCGCTTTCGTTAACCTCTCTCGCTCGTAAACCTCTCTCTCGCTCTCTCTCTCACACTAAAACATACTAACTTAACTCATAGTTGCTCACCACTCGTAGTTACTCAATTAGCTCATAGTTCGTCGATTTCTTCTCAGTTAAGCCACGGTCGCTCACAGTGGGTGCTTATCTCTACTCAAATTATACTCAATTGAATCTCTACACGATTCAATTTGGGAGAGGTGATTGTGCGGTTTTTTCGAGATTAATTGTTACAGCTTAGGTAATGTATTGCTTTGTGTGTGTGATGTAATTGATTTGGTTCTATTGTTATGTATTTGTAGACTCGAAAACTGTATGTGAAGGACGTGATGGAACTGAGTTGGTGGATGGTGATGTTTTGATTTTTTCGGATATTATCAAGTACAGGTGTGTTTTCCATTTATTTAGTTGTATTGTTTATCAATTAGAAGACCAGTTTCCCAAAGAATTTGTCTTAATCTTGCTGGTACACCTCTCTACCTTGCATACATTTTGATTCTATAAAAAGACATCTGAATATCTGCTTTTCTGTTAAGTTGTATCCATCAAGAGCAATGTACAATCTATCAATTGAATATGTATTTCTAATAGAGTAAGAACTGTGTGTTGATATGCTGATATGCCAGGCATGTGACATCATGTGTTAAATGCTATATCTAACGTTCTGACTCTTTCATTATTGATCCCAATGGCTGATGTTATAAACTGTCCAATTTTGATGATTTACAGAATTTTAAATACTTACAATATTATATGTATGCATTTTGTTCCTGTAGAACTCTCAAGCATGTAAATGATTTTTCTTTGCAGGCTTAAAATAACAAATAGATTTTTGCATTTTTTATAAGATTCCACTTTATGACCTACGTAACAAACAAACTAAAGACGGCAGCCTCCTCGTGCTTGATTTTTGTTCTTTTAGATTTTGGTAATTGAGTGTCACCTTATAGTAGAGTTTAACAGAAAACCGGTCAGTTTTGGACAAAAGTAAATTACGTGCACTCAGCTTAAATGTTCATTCAGGCATGAAAATTTGAAATAGTCCAACACGGATGGTCCTCGACTCCGCGTAAAGGTTTTGGCAATGAATTTCGAATAATTAATACAGAGCATGTTGATATTGTATCGATATTCACTTTTTTTTTTTTTAGATTTTAGTGAACAATGAAGTTGGAAATCAAATTAAAACACATTTTGCCTTGTGATTTTCTTTTTTAAAATTTTGCTCCCAAAACTCTGTCCAATCAAGTTCCTTAGCAGCCTTTTATGGCACAATTTTGGGTTTAGATCTCACCACAATGGGAATCAGGCCTACGTAAATTAAACTACAGTAGCCCAATGTGCTATGCAGTCCAACTTTGACATCTGTATTAATGCCCTCTTACCAGAAGTTCCTTTGTCGTGCAGGAGGAGAACCTCTTCTTAAACTTATAGCCGTCGACTGCTTCAAGGGTGATAGTTGCATCAATAACATTGCATTACATTCCAGTTGTCTTGTTCAGGTAATTTATCGTGTTCTGAACATATTCCGTGTTCTGAACTAAAAGATGTTATTATCTATTTCATCTGTTTCATCAAGAGCCGTCCTTATCTGTTTCATCTGATAAGATTCATGGATGTGTTATCTGTCACATTTTCACATATGAACTTATTCCTTTCTTCCATCCATTATGAATGTTCTGTACTAAAAATTCAGTCAATATTATTCTTCATTCTGGATTATATGGACTAATTCTGAACTTATTCATCATTATATTTATACCTAAAAGAAAATCATCATTTATGGACTAATTCTGTCTCCAGAATCTGAATATTAAAATTTCTCAAGGGTGTAAGTTGTGTTAAGCATACTCTTTTGGGTTTTTTACAATGTAGCACTTGGATTATATGCTTATTTTGTCTGAATTAATGCATACAGAAAGTTCGCATCTGAATATTATTTATTGAACAGAAATAGAGAGTTTGTAGATGATATTGATCCATGTAGTTTGAGTTATATTTGATTTATGTGTAACAAACTCACTCGAATCTTGCATCTCCTGGGCAATTTCTATTGAAGGTTTCAAAAAAAATAGTATGCATCCGTTATCAATACATCATGACTAAATATAGGTTAATGCAGGCTTAAATAAGATTTAGGGCAACAGACTGGGATCATATATTACTTCCTAAAACTCGAACAGAGACTAAACTAACAGGAGAAGCCTAACTCATGAATTTGGATACGTCACAACGAAGTATCCACAAAAAAAATGCATAGATTTAGAGAAGTAAAGAAAATAGATATCAGTTCCTTACAACCACCGAAGCGATATGTGCAATATTTTGCCTAACTCATGCAATGTTATTTACCTCTTTTGATGACCTATGAACCTCTTTTATAAGCGTTGCTTTCTTTCTGTATTATTGTCATCTTGGTTGCAAATAATTGAAGTATATTTGGCATTTGTTATGTTTGATTTGAAATTTTTCTCTCTATATTTTTCCTATAAAAATAATTGAAATGCCAAATTTTTATCTTTGATAAAACCGCCTTACATAATAGCTACTGACTTCCCTTATTCTATATGTTCTATAGATATATAACATGGACCGCCTTACATGGATGTATAAAATATCACGGACCTCCCATGAGTATATTACCCATGTTAATGACTTTATTAAATTTGCGGAGAAAAATCTAAAGAGGACCGAACATGGAAAAGAAAGGATGACATGTCCATGTCGCGATTGTTATAACTTAGAAAAGTATTCTGATGTCGATACAGTGCGTGGACATTTATTTCGACGTGGTTTCATGGATAATTATACCAAGTGGATCTGGCATGGTGAGGGAATACACTCTCGAAATGCAGAATCATCTAGTGGGAATTCTAAAAGCTGTGGAGATGGTAATCATACCAATAAAGAAGACGATGAGGAAAATGACAGATTTGATGAGATGATCCAAGATGTTGAAGAAATTTTGATGCACCAACCGAAAATTCTTGAGATCTTGGTCGATGATTCTAAAAAACTTCTTTATCCTGGGTGCAACAATCAGTTAACTAGGTTATCAACAACCTTGAAGTTGTGTAAGCTCAAAGTAAAGAACGGGTGGAGTGACAAGAGTTTCACAGAATTGCTGAAACTTGTATCAGACATACTTCCTTCGAATAATGAGCTTCCCACTTCCACCTATGAGGCGAAGAAGATATTGTGTCCCATGGGTTTGAATGTAAAGAAGATACACGCTTGTCCATATGATTGTGTGTTGTTTCGTAATGAGTATGAACATCTACACACATGTCCAAAGTGCGGAGCCTCTAGGTATAAGCGAGAGGGAAATGACTCTTCAAGTGATGACAAGAAAAGGCCTCCGCGCAAGGTGTTGCGGTATCTACCCATAGTGGAACGATTCAAACGTCTCTTTGCAAATAGCAATGATGCAAAGCTTATGAGGTGGCATGTGGAAGGGAGAAAATCAGATGGGATGCTCAGACACCCTGCTGACTCTCCACAGTGGAGAACCATTGACAGAAAGTTCCCGGATTTTGGTGGAGAAACAAGAAGCTTGCGGCTTGGACTTTGCGCGGATGGCATGAATCTGTATCGCACTCTCAGCTCTTCACATAGCACATGGCCGGTTCTTCTGACGATTTATAACTTGCCTCCTTGGTTATGCATGAAGCGCAAGTATATCATGTTGACATTGTTAATTCCCGGTCCCAAAGAACCCGGAAATAACATAGATGTTTATCTTCAACCACTTATTGAAGATCTGTTGTTATTATGGAATCAAGGTGAGAGGATATATGATGCATACAGTCAAACGAATTTCACTTTGCGTGCCATGATTTTTTGCACTATAAGCGATTTTCCTGGCTATGGAAACCTTTCAGGGTACACTATCAAAGGAGCTAAAGCTTGTCCGATTTGTGAAGATGCTACGATTGACCTTCGTTTAAACAATTGCAAAAAAAATGTGTATATGGGTCATCGTACATTTCTTCACCATAATCACCCTTATCGTAAGAGGAAAAGGTCTTTCGATGGGACTATCGAGACTCGAGTGGCTCGTTTGCCTTTGACCGGGAAGGAGGTTTTTGAACGAGTTAAAGATATCAATGTTGTACTTGGAAAGTTGTATAAAAAGCCAACTCCGAACAGTCTTTGGAAGAAGAGATCTATATTTTGGGATCTTCCATACTGGGAACACTTGCAAGTTAGACATTGTCTTGACTTTATGCATATCGAAAAAAATGTCTGTGAAAGCATTGTTGGGACACTTTTGAATATGCCAGGTAAGACAAATGATGGGTTGAATGCAAGATTAGACATGCAAGAGATGGGTTTACGGGCAGAGTTAGCGCCTCAACAATCCGGTAAACGTGTATATTTACCTCCAGCTTGTTTTACTCTGTCCAGAAAAGAGAAAATCAACTTCTGTGAGTGCTTATCTAGTGTGAAAGTTCCAACTGGATATTCTTCAAACCCAAAAAACATTGTTTCAATGAAAGATTTAAAGCTGGTAGGGATTAAGTCACATGATTGTCACGTGTTAGTGCAACAACTACTGCCGGTTGCCATTCGAGGCATATTGCCAAAGCATGTGAGATTGGTTATCACAAAACTGTGTTTCTTCTTTAATGCTATATGTAGTAAGGTGATTGATCCCATGACACTGGACAAATTACAAGCTGATATTATTGTGACACTTTGTGAATTTGAAATGTATTTTCTTAAGTCATTCTTTGACATTATGGTGCATTTAGTAATTCACCTAGTTAGAGAGATTAAAATTTGTGGTCCTTTATATCTGCGGCAAATGTATCCTTTTGAGAGATTTCTGTGCATCTTAAAAGCATATGTGAGAAATAGACGTCTACCTGAAGCTAGCATAGTTGAAGGGTATTCGGTTGAAGAGACTATTGAATTTTGCACAGACTATTTAGCATCTGCTGATCCAGTTGGAATTCCAAGATCTCGTCACGAAGGTAGACTTGAAGGTCAAGGAACATTGGGACGTAAAATGATCTCTCCTAGCATTGGATTATGTGAAAGAGCCCATTTGTTTGTATTGCAACACATGACAGAAGTTAATCCTTACTTGCAAGAACACATAGACCAGATTCGACGAATGCATCCTTGTAAGAGTGGCAAGTGGGTTACAAATGAACACAATCGCTCGTTTGTGAAATGGTTTAAAGATCGAGTAATGTCTCAATATTCAGAAAGTCCTACCACTGTTTCTAATGCACTAAAATGGTTGGCATATGGCCCCGACATGCCAGTGACATCTTACAAAGGTTATGATGTTAATGGGTATACCTTTTATACACAATCTCAAGATGACAAGAGCACTGTGCAAAATAGCGGAGTATGTGTAGAAGCTTCTTCAACAGAATTTGATAGAGGCAATTCCATCTTATCACGGGATATTAAAAAGTCATATTATGGGTTGATTGAAGAAATTTGGGAGCTCGACTACAAAGAATTTAAAGTTGCTCTATTCAGATGTAAATGGTTTGATGTCGGGCGTGGTGTTCGAGTGGATGAGTTAGGCTTCACTTTGGTTGACTTTGGACGGTTTGGTCATGAAGATGACCCATTTATTTTTGCTACACAAGTTAAGCAAGTTTTCTATATTCGAGACCCCACTGATTCTAGGTGGTCCATTGTTCTTCAAAGCAAGCGACGGATTCTTGGAATTGATAATGTTGAAGACGAGGAAGAGTATAATCAATTTGATGAGAATCCCCCTTTCTCAATTGGTCTACCTACCACAATTAGGGATGACAACGTAGATATAAATTATGCACGTATTGACCATCAAGAAGGGCAATGGATATAAATAACGCAAGCTATATAACAAAAATAAGAATAAGATTTCTGGCTCCAGTTATATAGACTGTTACTGTGTTACATAAAGAAGTCCAGCTTCTGATTGCTAGGTGCTTTACTGTACTTGATGCATTTTCTGATTTAACCCATCAATTATTTAATAACTCTTCACATAATAATGCTAGCTTGTTTTTTTTTTCAGGCTTAAAATATATCCCCAAAGAGATACCTAGAAGAGAAGCATCTCAATTTAGATCAGAAGTAAGTTATTTTTCTTGATTTCTTTGCTTACCAAGATCATTTTAATACGGCATGTTTTTGTAAGGTGTAAGTGTTTCTTAGTGCTTTATACAAGCACAACCTCTGCTGTCTTCATAGTCAATATCCCATATTTCACTGTTTGCAAATAAATGGTAAATGATCAAAATTAGCTTACAAAAGGGTCAATCACACCACTATAACAATCAGGAAAATCTTTTGTCTGTTCACCATTACATCCATGAGACTGCTCATATGATGTAGTTACAACTGTGCATGATATCAGCTGCATTAGACAACCTATTTTGTTCAATTTGTGCAGAATCAAATTTTTTAAAATGCTGGCAGACTTTTAAAAGTGAACTAAAATACTTGCTACTACCATTAGGTTCAGCATAACGCCATCTCCGAAAACCTTTATCTTGAAAATATTCAGCTTTCCAGCCTAAAAAACCGAGGTGTTTCCATAGATTCAATTCGGCAACATGAAGATCACACCTAGTCTTGGATGCTTTGCAATAAACTTTTGAGTATTAAGGAACAAAGATTGTAGTAGCATCCTGTTATTTGCTGTGGTCTTTCTTGAGTTGTTTTATTTATATAGAGCACTCTTATTTTAGAACCATATCATGATCTGTTCCAAGAATTCAAGTTCTTTTATCACCCATAACTTGTTTTCTGAAAAATGATCTTCAATCTTGATCTGCAGTAGGTCAATTATATCGAACTTTTGTATGAATTCATTAAGTTATATGGAGTTAATTTATGTCAGGCTGCTGTACTAATCTTCAATGTCACCAGGAATCAGGATAATGTTATTAGCATGACTTTTGTCCTGATGAATGCTATTTTGAACGTTTTAAAGCCCTCTCTTGCATACAATTTAGAAGGCTTATGAATTCCAGGCCAGTTTGCAAGATGTAGATAAGTAGCGTATCAATTGACCTGTCCTCTCTGAATTGTTCAAAACGTACTTCAATGAAGAGGCACTGTGCGGTTTGTGTAACTTAAAAGATCCTTTTTATAAGGTTGACATACAATATATAGAATTCCTCACATTACAAGAAAATTTTAAATCACACATCACAAGTGGTTGTAATCTTCACTACATGTAACATTCACATAATAAACATATTGTGAATAAATGCAATATCTATATTTTCCTAACCTATTGACATTTGCACAACTGAAAAATAAAATAGCAGTACTTCAAGGTTCTGCGCCCCCATCATCTATATTCTCGTTGTCCTCGTCCTGCAACATGTCCATTAGCATACTTATCTGGTTTTCCAGCATTTTGTTTTGCCTCCCTGTCCTGTAATATTTAAAGTTTCAGTTTATGTAATATTTTGGATGCATGCATTGAGACAACTTGTCTTACTTTCTTAAAAGAACTGCATTGTGAGAACATTGTTAGTTCAGAGCATATATTCTTCCTCAGACACACATACATCCGCATCCTAATATATATGTTAGAGTGTTAGTGTTGAGAGAAACACCTTTCTGTTCATTTCCTGTACAGCATTGTATACGGTTATTTTATTTGTTCAAATTACCCTGATAATCATTAAAGTGCTGAACAATATTTAGACAAAAAATTCTCTTATTGCCAACTGAGATTGGAAAACTTCGATAAGTTATACTCTTACAAGCATGTATGATTGCATTTGTATGGATTGCATCTGAAATTGAGCTTAATGATATCGTTGTTTATTATTGTAGGAACATTTTGCCATGGATGAAGAAAATGGTAACACAACGCCAAATTCTACTAAAGTATCCAAGAAAAGGATTAGAGGTCCAACATTGTGCAAAAAATTGAAGAAAAGAATTGCAAAGCAGAATTTGGATTGTTCAGTTTCTTTCAACGAGTTTGGTCGACCAACGGGAGATATGCTCAAAGATTTCAGGAATTATCTAGGATCAGTGGTTCGATGCCAGGTTGATATAAATATCGAAAGATGGGATCAAGTTAACCAAGGGTTAAAAGATGCAATTTGGGATGATGTCAAGGTAAGCATTGCAAAAGCAGCATTCATTTTTGTTTGTGTTATTATAGTGTCTACCATCTGCTGATCTATTTCCATTATTTTCAGAATCGTTGGAAATTTGATGATTAAAAAAAAAAACATGTGCTAGAAAGAGCAGGGAAGCAATGGAGGGATTTTAAAGGTAAGTTGACAAAAAACTTTTTTCGCAAGGGGAAGGATCCATGTGAACGTTATCCTTACCTCAGCCAAGAGCAATGGGAAATATTCACAAAGAGACGCCAAACTAATGAGTTTGAGGTAAGGCAATTCTGAAGGCAATTCTGTCTTATTTTCTTTGACATTTCTACACAAGCCCTCATATGTCAAAATCTGACTATTTTCGCAATCTTTATTTGTAAACAGGCAATAAGTATCAAAGCGCAAGAAAGTCAGAAACATAATGACGAAGTACATTTTCTAGGACAAAGTGGATATGATGGTAAAAAACCCTTCTGGACTGTTGATGATCCCCTCGCTACATTGGATTCTTCTGAATCCATTAATCCATCAATGTTATCGAGTGATCGTACCGGACGCAGTTTTGATTATCTTAGAGCACGAGCAAAAAAAAAGAGGGCGGAGGTTATTATTTCCCCAATGAACAAACTAAAAAGGTGGCTGAGAAAATGGTAAAATCCTTGATCTTTCTTATTCTAAATCCCAATGGTAAAATCCTTGTTTTCTGATATTTTGTCATTTTTATCGTTATTGTAAAACTGCGTCTGGGGTCTCTTTTATAGTTTATAGTTTATAAAGGTTCTCCAAGTTCAGAATTTTGTTTTTCAGTACAGCAATATATTAAAGAAAGTTTACTACCAGTAGGCAGTAGTACCATAAGCAAAAGCCAAATGCAGGCCTAAATAGCAGGTATTAGACAAAACTCAATATAGCAGACCCATATTGACCTCAAGCAGACCCTCAAATCAATTAAATAAAACTTCCCTACACTTCTTGTATCTGCAGTTCTCATTATAAATGCATTTCCTTATACTCTTATATGTATGGAAAAATAATATGAGTGGAAAGCTTTTGTATATAGTGAACTTAAGCGAAGGAGATTTGGTTTTGGATTAGAATTTAATTCGATCCATCGGAAGTATTATTACAATGTTGGAATTTAATTCGAAAATCGAATTGATATATTTCTTATGTTGTTTTATCTGATTCAGGGAGTTCATTTTCTAAGGTGACCACAGGAGGACCAGGTCCAAAGTAGTATTATATCTCTATCTGACTTTAGGGAAATCACTAATCAATTGCCATCTAGCTTTAAGTTCTAAAAACTGAAGAAAGTCATAACATACAGACATGTTCAAAGAAACAACTTAATTATTCCCCATTCTGCACGAAATCATTGCTTAGGTAGAGATTTTATACAAGGTCTTCGTTGCAGCTGTATAACTACAGGTAGAAGAAGTCAACTAACCAAAATTTCAGCCAAATTTCCAACATGGTCTTAATACGAAATCGTAAACTTCCCTGAAAGAACTGTATGATCTACTAGTACAAAGTAACACATTTCCTTCTTTCACTAACAAATCTTATTTAAATGTCAATGTGAAGCTAGCTTCTTCATATATATTAACATACCTTAAAACTTGCTACCTAAGTAAAGTAGACTTGTTCCATGCAATTTGAATATAAAGGAGTCGATGAAATAGATAAGTAACAGAACTAGATATCCAGGCCTTATAATTTGTATTAACTCAGCTCTATAGCCATGACTAATTTTCTACTGAGTTGCCTCTGCAATAGTGGTGGCAAGAAGAAAAAAACGACGACCAGGAAGAGCGCGGCGGTGCCTCCCAGGACTGTTCGGGGTTATAACAACATTGTAACAAGGTTATAACAACATTGTAATACTACTTTTAATGTACCATCATCTGACCTATGAATTATCGGAGCTGAAGCATGAATTTTCTTGATGGATTCCTGTGCGGATAAAGTCATCTCTTTGGTTTGACCTGAACCGATAATTGAATGTTCCAATGTGGCAGACTACCAAAAGTAGATATATAGTTAGCTGAGTTTTAGTACTATCTCTACTAAATTTGGCTATGCTGCAGTCCAACAGTCTAAACTTATCAAGTATCACTATTTTTTTCATGATATAACAGACATGCCTTATAAATCCTGTTAACTTAATGAGGGTTAAATGGCTTGTTGCTTCATTCTGTTGATTGTACGTGACCATGTGCATAGTTCATTCTGTCATCAAATATATGTGTACTTTGAAATATTATACAAGATTTTTACTTACATTCCAAACTTTGATTCTAAACTATAAACTTTGATTCTGTCATGCATGCAGATTTAGTTTTAACCTTTTTCTATCCCTGTCATTCTGAACAGGGAGAGTTGCATTCACAACTTGTAGATGGCTTGTGGACTCCAGAAGGTCAGGATGACATATTGTCACGTGCCTTGGGTCGTAAGGAGCATGGAGGGCGTGTTAGAGGGGTTGGGGGGGGGGGGAGTTAAAATTAAAGAAGCATTTGGATCGACAAGCAAACATAGTGGGGTGATATCGGTGGATCAGTTGGCTACAATCACGCAAGAAATTACCAAGAAAGTTCAGAAAGAGTGCGAGGACAGGATGAACCAAATGATGAATTCAAAACTAGAAGGCATCTTCAATCACTTGAAGCATATAGGTGTGTCATTGCCAGATGGTAATTTTGTGAATGAAATTGGAACCCCGCAAACTCTTCGAAGTAGCTGCCAGTCTGTGGATCGACATGATCATTTGTCGAGTCTCCAGGTACTACGATACAAATATCTGCAACTGTTATGATTTTCTGCAACCGGCCTAAAAACCAGGCATGTTGAGCTTGTCTCTAAAATGAAATTTAGATGTAGTAATTGCTAACAGTTATATACAACAGGGACCTACATTCTCTACCTTGCAATTGTTTCACCTGCACCTGCACTGAATCTTGTAACTGTTAGTGGATTTTTTAAAGCCCAATAATATATCTTATATGGAATTTTTAATCCTGCCCAAATTCTGAACACACAAAAAAAGGCTCATCACTGAATCCTGAACACTAAAAGAAGAGTGCAGCTAGTCTATTAAAAAAAAAAAGTTAATGTCCACTTATTTGTTTTTTTTTTGCTAAATATATGTCCACTTCTATTTAAAAATTAACAGATCTATTCGGACTTTTGCATTACAAGCCATTGTTTGTTTACATTTTATGCAGTAAATTTGTATACTAATTCTGTTTTGTATACTGATAATGCAGGGTCCGGCCCCATGTCATCTTTGGGTGGTAGATGAGCAGAAAGGAAGAGTCATCGTGGCAAGGGGGACTTTTTTTCCGGCAAACAGTCAGAGTGAAAATATGGTCCATAATAATCCGATTTCTTCTCATAATGTAAGAGTGTCAATTGATGATGTTGGAGCTGAATATCAGCTTACTCCACTTCCGGTGCCATGTGACGAACTTGAGACGGTAGGAAGTGCAGCGGGTAGTTTTGTCCAATGGCCAAAGGACCTTGTGACGTTGGGACAGGTATATTTTTTGACATTTGAAGTGTTGAAATTTTTTTCTCATATATTTGCAATATATCATGTGGCTAGTCATGTTTGATCAGGATCCTCCCTTGGAGACCACTCCAGAAAAGGAGACCACTCCAAAAAAGGTTATTAGGCTACCTAAAATAGTTGAAAGCAAAGGTTCGGCGACTCCTATCAATAAAACACCACCGCTGGCATTACATGGTGATGCTGCAAACTCAAGTGAGCATTGCCGATCTTTACGTTACTTGCTTAAAAAGAGGACCTCTGCTAAAAAAGATGTGGTATTCAAGTTTGAAGAAATTGGAGAGCAACCTATATATGTACCCCCTGTAGATGTTGATGAGTTTTTAGGAATGGCTTGTTTAAGTGCATCGATTTTAGAAATTTTTATCAAGTAAGACAGGTCTTTTTTGCTCAATTGACTTTAAAATCATCCAATATATACGTGTTTATTGTGACAAGTTAATTTTGTAGGTATGTTGAGACACTATGTAGTGAGTTGAATGAAGAAAGATTTGCATTCATGTTGCCATCTAGATTGGCAATATCGAATAAGCGTGACTACAAACGTAGCCAAGAAGCATGCGATTACTTGGAAAAAAAATTGATTGCCAATAAAGAGAGGCATTTCATTCTAGCTCCTTATGTCCAAGAGTAAGAACGAACTAAAATTTAGTTGTACATACTACTATATACCACACGTGCATATTTTAACTGAATTTAATAGCAATGTATATACTGTATAATATAGTGTATATATGTGTTTTTGTTGTAGCAACCACTGGATGTTGCTCCTTTTCAGTCTCAAAGAAAGTATTATTTATGTGTTTGATTCTTTGAAAAGAGCAAGGGATATACGCTTGAAGACACCCGTGCAAACGTAAGTTAAATATGAATTTACATTTAACATAGTCCGCCTTTGTTAGAGATGTGAAATGTGACGTATACTTATTTCACAGTGCATTTAAATTATACACATCAGAAGGTGGATTAAGGAATAACAGAGAAGAATTCCTCTTTATTCACGACGAGATTCAGGTATAACCTACTTGAAATATACATTTAAATTCATCAGTTGCTTTATTTTTTTACTTAATATATTTGTTGGCTTTTTCGTAGTGTCCTCAACAACAAGGAGGTACGGAGTGTGGTTTTTTTGTTATGAGGTACATACATGACATAATCATGCATTCTCAGAAAAAAACGGATGTGGTTTGGAAAGTGGTAAGAGACAAAACTAGTTAGCATTGTTTTACAACTATTGGATTAAAGATTTTTTAAAATATGTAATCTTCTATATTTTGAAGGTTCTTGGTTCAAGAAGCTATACGAATAAGGAAATCAATGACATACGAGAGCTCTGGGCAAAATATTTTATCCGAGAATGTCTATAATCAGGTACTGAAATATTTTATAATATTTGACTTGTTCTATAGCTTAAAATTCCAACTGATTACTTTAATTACAGAGTCAATATTTGTGGAGAAATGCTACCAACAGTTTTTTGATAGAGCAAGTGCCTTGTGTTTGTAGATAATTTAATGTTAAAAGTGATGCAAGCATGTCGCTTTTGAGTCCCGATCTATATACAAAAACTGCAACTACTTTTGCTCTTCCTTTGCAACTTAGCTTTGCAACTTCTGTTCTTTCTTTCAGGGATTGGTCAAGCATGGAAACCTTGTTTGAGGCGGATAGAATTCTGGAAGTCGATAATGGAATTGGCGAGAGCATATAAACTTGAACTTTGTAGTTATGGCATGTAAAACTTGAACTTTGTAGTTATGGCATGTAAACTTGATTGCAATTTTTTAGTATTTTGAACATTAATGCACTTTTTTTATTCCAATTGTATACTTTAATTTAAATTTTAATCAAATTTGTGTTGTAATTTATATTTTCTAATAGTTCAGGTTAAATTTGTGTTATAGTTGCTGTGTGTTTAGTTTAAAAAAAAGCAGGTTTAAAAAAATAGATTTAAAATGAAAATATTGAAAAATCAGTTTTTTTAACTTATAGCGTCGGTTGTTTACAATGGCGACGCTATAGATAGGAGTAAAAAGCGTCGGCGGTTTACAATGGCGACGCTATAGATAGGAATATAAAGCGTCGGTTGTTTACAATGGCGACGCTATAGATAGGATTAAAAGCGTCGGTTGTTTAGATAGGCGACGCTATAGATAAGAATAAAAAGCTTATGCACAAACGCATTAGCGTCGCCTTTAACTAACCGACGCTATAGACAGAGACTTAAAGCGTCGGTTAAGAGGTTTTTTGCGATGGATTTTTAACCGACGCAAATGATTTTTAGCGACGGCAGTTTGACCGACGCTATAGGTGCAGACCTATTGCGTCGCTGACATGTACTACGCCATTTAACCGACGCAATAGGTCATTTTGACCGACGCAATAGGTCCACTCTGTACTAGTGAAACTAAGGGTAGTATGCACGATGTAAATTCTCCAAAACATAATAAAACTTTTTTTTTCTTAATATTGTTTTTTGTTAACAAATATCTTTCTTTGTGTAGAATCATTCTACCAAGTTATTGAGTTTTCTTACTCATATTTTATGCTTTGTTGATATTAAAAACAAATTATAATCAACCAACCAAATAAATTCAATATATGTTCTTAGGTTAAGATATGGGAATTAATACGATTACTTTAATTCCAGAATACAAAATTAAAAAAGGCACCCTTTTATTAAAAATAATAAATAATTTAAGTGTATCAACCTTTTTATTTATCAATATTAATAATTTTTATAACAAAGACTGTAGTTGCTGCTGCCCTCTCTCTTCACCTCTTCCAAAATATGCTAAACTAAAGTTTAGGAGCTAATATCAGCTTTTTGGTTTTTTATATTTTTAATTAATTTTTCTTTATTATTCAATAAATAAATCTCTTTATTGAGAGTCTAGTACCTCGTTGCCCGTTGGTGGATTTTATCTATCGAAATATTAGATTTTGTACTATCTCCTTGTGGAAGATAAGCCTCATTTTCTTTACCTATATTTTACTTTAGCTTTCAATAAATATCTCTCTTTGTTGAGAGCCTAATATCATATTCGTGGATTTTGTGTACCCATATATTAGATTTTGTTATATTAGTTCATTGATTTGGATAATGTAGAATCACAGTTTTCGTCGGTTGTTTGAATACGTTCTGACAAATCAGATATACACATTCCTCACGTTTATAACAAATTGTTAGAAATATCTCACCGAAAAGACTGCATAATTTAGAGATATAGATGATGGATGTACCATAATTGAAGACCGGTTCAACGATTGGATTAAGAAAATTAGTGATCAATTTTACTTTGTATTTGTTCGATTTTAATTATTTTTGTAGATGTTGTATGCCCCTTTATTGATGATTTTTGCAGGTTTGATTATTTTTGTGGATAACATATGTCCTTTTATAAATGAATTAATTATCTATAAATAAATAATGATTTATAAGAAAATTTGTGCTAAATTGACCAATTTATTATGGAAATATTCACTAACAACATTTTCATTAACCCTGTAAAAATTTTATTTATTGATTGATAATTTATACACCAAATAATGTATAGTAATATTTAAGAGTATATATATTTAATATTTTGAATAATTCAAATATATTGGAAGATCAAATTGTTTTTCCATTAATTATTGCATAGTTAAAAAATCGTAATTAAAATGTGAAAGATGGTTGGTTTAAAATTCATTCTAATGTTTCAATTGGTTGATGCTAGGTTTTTTTTAACCAAATTATTTAATATTTTACATAACTTAAATTTTAAATATGTATTTAGAATAATATGTTAAATAGTTTAATATTGTTAACAATTTTTAATTTATGATTTTGATTGTACCTTATGATTTTGAATTGAGAGTTTGAGATATCAAAATATCTATTATAGATATATAGACTCATATATTAGTGTATTATTTTTAAATTAAATAATTATCATATTTATAATAAAATTGTTAAGTAATCATTGAATAACATCGAGAACCCAACACTATAAAAAACATTTTTCTATAGGAACACGCCTAATAATGTAAACAAGATAGTGTAATGTGGTAAGGATTGATACCTTTAATTCAGTAAGTCGCAGAATTATTGGAGTTCGCCACTGAATATTCTAATGGGAAGTAACTCTGGGATAATGTGGACTGGGGATGATGATAACCAATATCGATTTCAATTTTGTTTGTTAGAAATTTTTGTTGTTGATTTTATTGGACTGTTAAACACGAAACATACGATACACATATATAATTGAAATAAAAAGAAAATCTATCCAAGTATAGTATGTCATATAATAAAAAGATATAAAGTAGTACATTAACCGAAATTGATATATATGATTTAGGCATGGGGAGAATTGATGCATACACTTAGTTTATCAAAGTTGGCTAGGTCTGATGGGTAATAGGGAATAAGCGGATTAAATTTTCCTTAATGTTTAAATTGATATAATAATTATATTTTTTAGTTTGTAAGAATTTTATTTTATATAAATTGTTTATTAGTTAATCCTTAATTAATATGAAAAATAAAAATCAACTGTTATTGAGTGTAACTTGAGTTAAGTTTAATCTTAGGCTCACATGTTACATTAAGTTTAATTATTGATATAAAATTTAGTAGATTTTGATTGATGTAAAAATAATTCACAATTTTTGTGATTGGTTAACTAATATATGATAGATTCGGGTATCCTTTATTAATAAAGGATGTTCAAAAACCATTTATAGCTAAAAGATGTATAAACATATGTAATATATTATTATGTGAATTTATAGAAAATAATATTTACGATTAGTAGAAATTTTTTAAAATTAAAAACCATGTGATATACGAAGTTATTAAATCAAGATATTATTATATTTAAATTTAATTTAATCACAATTAGTAAATTAGAATAAGTACGGTAAATAATAAAAAATTTGTACATGATTGATTGATTGATTTAAAGTTTAGAAGTAAATTCTGATTGTCTCTAAAGTAATTTTAATTTTTTGATTGGTAATTTATTCACCAACAAATAATAATACTCTTATAGCATATATTTAATAATTAAAGTAATTAAAATGTATGCAGTATTCGTTTATATGAATTTACTAATATTTTTATTAAAAATCGTGAATAAATATATTTTTGAGTCTTTAAAAAAACCGTGTCTTTGAAGATATGGATTTTATCCAAGCTATTTAAAATTTGATTCAAATTTGATTTTGTAGTGTTGGCTTATATGTATTTATTAATTAATTTTATTAACAAATTATGAATAAATATATTTTTGAACTTTTAAAAAAAATCAAATTTTTGAAGGCATGGATTTTACTAAGTTATTTAAAATCTGATTTCAAATTTGATTTTTTCAGTATGGTTGTTCTAATTAATGAAATAAATTAATAATATTATAATCACAAATAACTTACTGATTACACTTTTTCAGCTAAAAGGTATATATTTTCTAACTAAAATATCTCATTATCTCCTAAATAATAACTAACCACCTTTTAACTTTTTTAACTAAAATATTTTTTTTCCGAAAATATGGTCGTTCTAATTAATCCGATCTTGTAGTGTTGGCTTATATGCATTTATTAATTAATTTTATTAACAAATTATTAATAAATATTTTTTTGAACTTTTAAAAAATCAAAATTTTGAAGGTATGATTTTATCCATATTATTTTAAATCGGATTTCAAATCCGATTTTTTCAGATTTCTAGTTGAACTAGATTATAATTTCTTAAAATCGATTACAATTGTACAATATATATTATGAAAATCAATTTATAATGTATGATAATATGATTGTAATTGACTTTATAATAAAAGAATGGTTAATTAATTAATGATTAATTATGAAATTTATATTGAATATATAATAGTATATCGTGACTGATTTCAAATTAAAATTTTGAATTTCTAGTAAATATTTTTTGATTTTAAAAATATGTATTTATGGATATGTTTAATAAAACCATTATTGTATTTAAATTAGAAGGGTTAATTAACCATGGGTAAAGAGGTAGGTTGATATTGTAAATAAGGAAAACTTTTAATATAAGTTTAAAATTTATGAATTAGCTCTGATTGGTTCTAAAATAATTCCTAATTTTTGATTGGCTAACGCATATTGGTAGACTCAGGTATTATAATATATGATTTAAACAGTGCAATTTATTAAGCAACGTATTATGCAACCAAATTTGATAATAATTACTAAATTTTAAAGTTGCATTTATGATTTATTTCAGCTGCAAATCGCATTTTTGCAATTTTTTTTTAAAAAAATGGTTTTTTTGTAAAAAAATTTAAGAAATTGAATTTTTGCAAAATACTAAAAAGTTCAAATTTTTGCAAAAAAATAATTCTTCCTTTAGGTTTTATTACAAAAAAAAATCCTTTAATTTAATATTTTTCTAAAAATCTTTTTCTGTTAAACATTGTTCTAGAATTTTTTTTTCTAAAGAAATGAAGAAAGAGCAAATTTTATTTTCTTTAAATTGTCCCCGAGTGAGTTTTTTACAAGGAAAGGAAAAGAAACTTAAAGATTTGGGAAGAAATTCCTTATATAATTAGTTCCAAAAAATTTCTCTCCATTTTTGGAAAGATTCAGAGATGAAGAAAATAACTCATTTCCACTTTTTTTTCTTTTTTTTTAGACTCCCTTTGCGATTGTGGTTGAAAACTACTATGCCCGTGGAAAAAGTGTTGTTAGAAAAATCAGATGACTATTTGATAATTTTTTTTATCTGTGTATATTTTGAAATATAACATATAAAAATAATGATTTTGAGAAGGTTGACGATGAAACTTGTAGTTAGTTTATGTAAAAGCTGAAAAATAGCTTTTCCCAAAGGTATGAGAACATACATTTTGACTGTTTTTCAGAAAAAAATTGTTGTAGCTATTTGCACAAGTAAATACCAAACGGGATTACATCGTTAGATTTAGGTCCCGAAAAAGATATTGGGAATGCTTTCATTTCCCGTGCCTTTTCTTCCGCAAGAGGTTCTGACTTCTGAGTTTTCTCCCGAGATTGAAATTGATTGATTTATTTCTGGAATGGACTATAACAACAGTTTGATGCTAATAAATAATATATAATTTTTTTTTAATAAAATTAAAAAATCGATGTTGGAAAAAATGTTTTTATATCTAAATTTGCTGTTTGAGAAACATGTTCCCTATTTTCGAAATAGTCATTATATAACCCCGGTTCTATAGAATCATTACATGTATGGTTAAGCAGAAATAGTCCTACTAGGCTAGGTGTCACAGGGGTGAATTTTCGAACCTGAATTTACACCCTTGTGCGGCCTGCCCTTCTAGCCCAGCACCAAGAACAGTCAGCCTCCGAGAGAGGTTGTCACCAAGCAACCCGTCAAAACCAAACACAGCGGAACACTTAACCAAAAGCGCAACACAGGAACCACGTGTGTGCAGGTGTGTCTAATTACCAAGCAAATGTAAACACACACACAATTTACAGGCACAAAGCCCAACCTTTGTATTACCCAGAATATAAAGGATACAACCCAAGTTTATGCTTACAGACTTTCTCTACTGCCTAGCATAAAATAATACAAGTGCAGAATAATACATGAACTTGTACAAAACCCAACTGAGAATACATATAAAATGCCTATCTCTATATATAAGCCAAGACCCATGCTCAGCACCCAACCACTTGGCAGTTACCAGCAGTTACCAATATTTAAAATGCCTTCAACTGCATTTCCCACCATTTCCTTGAGCCACAACTGCAAGGTAGTTATCTCACCCACTTATTTTTGCATTTTCCCCAACAATACACATAATATATATCACATATATATGTCACCAACATGTGCCCACGTTTTTGACTTTTGCCTTAGTCATATTGGACTCCCAGCTCAGCTCCCAGCCTTGTGTTGCCCAAATGAAACCACCCAGCAAGCCAACAAACTCAGCGAACCATGTCTGAACCAACTTGGCACCGCTGCCCAAACGGTCACCCATGCTGCCAGCATCAACCCGTGAAGCCGCCCCGCAGCCAATAGCCTAAAGCCATCCCAAGTGAAGCCGCACCACTCGGCTCCAAAAATGTTTTCCAGCCAAAGAGTCTTACAAACCCTCCCACACTTTGAGTTTGATGTCCTCATCAAAACGTCAACAATTCTGAGAAACCATTTCTCGAAGTAGCAAACCAACGCCCCAAAACCAAGGCTGCAATTCCGTCTGCGGTATGCCACTGCCCCAAAACCAACTTCCATAAGCTGATTAGATTAACCTCCAAAATTATCCTTCAGTCTGAGATTTTATCTTCTCCCAAACTCAATGTAGTAAGCCCAACGCCATGACAAAGGCTGCAAACCACTTGCTTGAACTTTACCACCCTCCAACGTCAACTGTACAAAAGCCGACTTCCCACAACAAATGCCATACAAAGACACACTTCTGATCATACTAAAAATGATCAATTGCCATAGACAAATCAGTCCCCGCCAATTTGCCATCATAACCAAGATTCTTGTTTCCAACAAAGTGCCAATAAGCAACCCACATGGTCCAGCCTCCACTGGCCAAACCTTGGCGCCAACACCGCTATGCAGCGCCACATCTCCCATCAACTTAAAGATCATATGCGCCTCCACCCAGAAGAGACGTCTTTGATGCAAATATTGCACTTTTTCCAACCTGGCCAGAATCTCCAGTCTGCCTCGATCCCTCAAAGTCCACCATGAACCTGAGTTGTTCAATTTCAGTTAACCAACGATCAGCCAACATTCCAACCCGAAAAGATATCTCCTCGACTCTTCTCTCTATGGCATCAAACTGATCACCAAGAACATTCTTCAAGTCCCCCACATCATACTTTAAGGCCCTGCATTTCCTTACCAGTGGCAACAAATTTCTGATCATGGACTCATGTAGAACATCCTTGAACCCAGCAAAATCCATCTTGCTTCCTTTTGCCCCAGTCATCTAAATTGACAAACCTGACTAGGATTTTTCCCACAACAGCAATGCCACCACGCAGCTTCGATTCCAATTCTCGCACCGCAACCACGCTTTGATACCAATTGTCACAGGGGTGAATTTTCGAACCTGAATTTACACCCTTGTGCGGCCTGCCCTTGTAGCCCAGCACCAAGAACAGTCAGCCTCCGAGAGAGGTTGTCACCAAGCAACCCGTCAAAACCAAACACAGCGGAACACTTAACCAAAAGCGCAACACAGGAACCACGTGTGTGCAGGTGTGTCTAATTACCAAGCAAATGTAAACACACACACAATTTACATGCACCAAGCCCAACCTTTGTATTACCCAGAATATAAAGGATACAACCCAAGTTTATGCTTACAGACTTTTTCTACTGCCTAGCATAAAATAATACAAGTGCAGAATAATACATGAACTTGTACAAAACCCAACTGAGAATACATATAAAATGCCTATCTCTATATATAAGCCAAGACCCATGCTCAGCACCCAACCACTTGGCAGTTACCAGCAGTTACCAATATTTAAAATGCCTTCAACTGCATTTCCCACCATTTCCTTGAGCCACAACTGCAAGGTAGTTATCTCACCCACTTATTTTTGCATTTTCCCCAACAATACACATAATATATATCACATATATATGTCACCAACATGTGCCCACGTTTTTGACTTTTGCCTTAGTCATATTGGACTCCCAGCTCAACTCCCAGCCTTGTGTTGCCCAAATAAAACCACCCAGCGAGCCAACAAACTCAGCCAACCATGTCTGAACCAACTTGGCACCGCTGCCCAAACGGTCACCCATGCTGCCAGCATCAACCCGTGAAGCCGCCCCGAAGCCAATAGCCTAAAGCCATCCCAAGTGAAGCCGCACCACTCGGCTCCAAAAATGTTTTCCAGCCAAAGAGTCTTACACTAGGCTACTACATTATTTCATCTCTGTTTACCTCAAACTAAAAACATGTTCAACATCGTCTCATATGCATATATATCCGATGGGGCAAGTAATACCATTGATTCTTCGTTTAATAATTAGATTATTAGGTCAAGTAAGAGTAAAGTAAGTAGTACTAACAAGTAACAATATATTTATATGTTATTACTTATTATTAATATTTAATTATTATATAAAAAATCGGTTATTCGGTTAATCGTGGTTAAAAATCGAAAAATTGAAAAACCAAAGTTTCTGAAAAAGGAAAATCGTAAACCGAACCGAAATTATTTCGGTTATTCGGTTCAATTTTCGATTAACCGGACCGAATGCTCATCCCTAGCGCTACGCATGCCACGAAAACATTTTTAAAAATCGTATACATAATATCAGTGTTCCTTAAGTTTTATCATGTGAAAGTTGACATGATGAATTGTGATTTGTGTGAAATGTAATTAAATTTGAATGTTTAAGAATTTTAAAGAAAGGAATTAGCAAAAAAATACATGTTTCACTTAAATTCTTAAGTATTAATAATATTATTTTCAAAGATATTGACGACATCTATTTTGTCGCATATAAAATATTTTTTAAGTCAAATATTAATAAACATTTGCAAATTTTGGCAATGGATCCATAAAAGAAACATTTTTGAATCTTTTTTATTGTCGATTGCATTATGAGAAACGTGATTATTTAGTTTGTTAATAAATTTGATTGTATGATGAAAATAAGTTGAACGTAAATATGATAAGAGTAGGTGTGATTGACTTAACTTTTTGATAAATTTGGTTGTATGACAAAAAAAATTCAAATGCATTTCGTAAGTCATGTTTCATATTTTTTGGAATGATCCGACACCCGTATATCTTAATTTCAATATTTTTTTGAGCATTGTTGAGTATAGAATACAAGAAAGAATACAGAGGGGGGGGGGGTGAATGGATTCTTGAACTTTTCGTTGTTCTTGAATCAGTATAGCAAGATATGTGTTAAGTGTGTGCTATAATTTAAGTGCGAAAAATAATAAGCGAGCAACACAACACAATATCACTTTAATCTAATATATTATTAGATAAAGATTTTGCTACAATCTGTGAATACAAAAGTTAGTATTCTCATCTTCGTTTTTCTCAGAGAGATGTTTTCTTTTGTGTATATGAAAAACTTAACTTCTAAGGAAGTGAGGCTGTATCCTTATAGAGCATGAATACAACCTACTTACTACAAATAAGGTAGCTAAACAACTTTACTTTCTAGTGTGTCTATCCTTTTTGAGTAAGCATTCAAATGGCTACAGGTTTGACTTTGCAAAGCCTTGTTCAGATCCACTTCTTTAGTTCATTGTCTCTTGTACATCTCTCCAAGCTTCTTTGTAGGCTTTTCCAAAGTACATTACAGATTGTGGTCCATAAATTTCTTTAGCTTGTTGCAGGTTTCTGACTTGTACAATTCTTCAGTATTTTGTCTCCAAGATTGTATTCGAGAAGTAACTCTGTTGGTGGTTCGAGAACTAGAATTGGCTTGATCGATAACTCTGAGTTCTCGAATACTGTTAAACTGACATATCGAATGACTTCTCGAATAAGTCTTTTCTTCAGGAATCCTTGAGATATCGAATAGAACATTTTACTTATCGAATCCCTGAGATATCGAATAGCTTATTTAGTCCTTGAGATATCGAATAGAGCATTAGCCTTGTTGACTCTTAGAGAACTCGAATGATGCTTTGACTTGTTGACTCCATGAGTTCTTGAATAGAGTATTTAGACATGTCGAATCTCTGAGTTCTCGAATAAGGCTTTGACTAGTTGACCTTCAGAGATATCGAACAGTGTCTTTTGAGATATCGAATCCTTGACTTCTCGAATGCTAGACTTCTCGAATAGACAAATGTACTTCTTGAATTGGTACTTAGGTAAATTCTTCATTTCTTCAAATCCCAACAGTGATTATTTGACAGTCTTTATCTCCTTGCTTGAGGCATGAACCTTGGAACTTCTTTCAAGCATTATTCTTGACTTTATAAGTTTTGTTACACAACTAGGATTTGATGCCTATTACAAGTACAGAACAAATAAAAACTCTAAAACTAGAGGTTCCCTCATTTAAGAGGTCATGTAGGTAATGCATAGCATTACACATACTTAGGCTTGTTATTATATGAGTACAGGCATGTCTCTGTGACTAACAATCTCCCCCAAATTGTGAGTAAGACCCTTAGTCACAATTTCATGCCTGATAACAAGCCTAACATACATAAAGATAAAACTTTGAAAAGTACAGGTATGTAGATTTGAACTAAGAACATGAATAGAAATACAAGTGTGTAATCTTACAGACTATGATGAGATGCTAGCCTTTATCATTTGATTCCATCTCCAATTCCTTGGCTAGTAGATCATCATATGCCTTCTGTTTTCTTTCTTTTTCCTTCCTTGCATTCTCAACCATAGCCCTTATGATTTCTGCCATTGCATCCAATTCTTCAAGCAAGATAGAGTCATTGAAATCTTCAAGTACTGGTTTCAGAATGTTGGAAGGATAGTGATTGAGTAGGTTCATTCTTATATTGACATTATCTCCATTTCTTCTCCTATACTTCACCACATAGAGATTGAATTGAACTCTACACAATCCCTTAGCCCTCAACACTTCTGCTTCCGCTTCTAGTTTATCAATTTCTTTTTCCCTTTTGATCCACTTCACAAGGCACCCCTTTCTTATCAGCTCTTCATGATCCCTCTTCATCTTCACAAAGTCAATCAGTTCCAGCTTCCATACTTTTTCCACTTTATCATTTGCATCCAACATGGCAATAATCCTTTCTATGTCATATAACTTGCCCCAATTTTGACACTGCCCTTGTTTAAACTTCTTCTGTCTTCCATCAGTATACTTGATCTCAAGGGAGTCATCAATGATTGAAACATGATAGATTCTTTGAGCTCTAAGGTATTCCAGTTGGTCTTCATTGTAGTCTTCATCTAGTGGTTGGAGTTTTAGGCCTGGATAGATTGTTAGGGTTCTTGATTTGGGAAGCTTTGGTTTTCTTGCTGCATGTTTGAATTTGATCCTCTTAGTGTGGTTGCCTGGTAGTAGTATGTGACCTTTGCTGGTAGACCATTGTAGTATTCCATTAGCAGTTTGCTTTTTGAAACATACAGATGGTTTCTTGACTTGAATCTTCTTCTCTTCTTGAGGTGGTAAAACAGTTGCAGAAGCCAAGGGATTAGATTTTGGTAGGTCATTACTAACAGCATTCACCCTAGACTTAGAGTCTTGTGTTGTGGTGAGATTACTGCTAGCAATGCCTAAGGCTTGCTGTTTTCCATTCTTCCTCTCATAGATTTTGCCTTGGTCATCATCCTTCTTGTCCTTGCTGTCTTTCTTCTTCTTCTTCTTATCCTCATCCCCCTTATCACTCCTGTGATGACTTCTCCTTCCATCACTCTTGTCTTCATCTTCATCATCCTTATTCCTCCTTGGCTTTGCCATTTCTGGAATTACACCAGTTGCAATGAATGATCTTAGGATATGTAGTGCCTCTAACTCTTCAGCAGTTCTTCTCCCCTTCTTCTTCTGCAGTTGATCAACGATATCAATTATGAGTCTGTGGTTCTGAAGAGTAAGATGACTAGGAATGACCAGCTGCTTGACATCTTGAATTTTGGTACCAGACTGGTAAAGAATGATTCTTGGATTAGTGCACACTTCAGGTAGTCTAGACTGTTGCTCATCCCTTAAGTCATTGTACAGACTCCTGTTATTCTCATTGACATCTCTCTTCTCAATAAGTTTGATTAGGGCATCTACCTCTGTGAACTTTAGAGCTTGTAGAGTTTTATAGTTTAGATGCCATATCTTGGATTTAGAAACCATCAATATCTCCTTGTACCATGAGCTGTTGACTTTCTTGGGTATGATAGTGAAGTATTCAACCTGATACTTCAAACTCTTCAAATACATTATCATGTCACCAGCCTGTTCCTGTTGGGCTTTCAGAAACTCCAAGAATGCTTCATCATGATAGACATTTGAGTTAGCAACTTCTTGTAGCTTGGCCTCTATTATCAATTTTGCTTCTACAGGCTTGGCATTTTCAACTCTAAAGAATGGAGGTTTGTCAGATGACATACTCCCTGCAACCACTATGGAAGTGATAGATTGTCTCTGGCCACTGGGAGTAGTGATGTGCACAGTCGGTAAAGTAACAACTGGTAGAGATGGAGGCTCATCAACTTTGTCCTTCCCTTTTCCTGGGACATGAGTTCTAGAGGGTCTTGGCTGACCACCCTCATTTATGCTAATACCCTTCTTCTTAGGTCTCTCCCCCTTATTCTCCCCCTTAGGATTTGAGCTCCTTAAGGTCCTCTTCTCCCCCTTAGGCTTGTTGACAGGCACAGAGGCTTTGGTAGGGGCCTTTGGGTTGGAAGAGGTGAGATTGGCAGGTTCATCTGGAAGAGGGAGACCCATATGCTTCATCATTGCAGACAACAAAGATTGTTGATGCAGAAGAATATCAGCTGTGGTGGAGGCTTGAGTGCTCAACTGCTCAGAAATAGTTGCTACTTTGTCTGTTAGGTGAGCATTGGATTTCTTGAGAGATGTCACTTCTGTTTCCAGGATAGCCACCTTTTTGAATAACTCATTAGATTTGAAACCAGAAAGTGACTGTTCTTTTAGTCGCTGCACTTCAAACTTGGTCATCTCATACACTGGGACCTCAGTGATCAGCTTGTCTCGATACTGGTTTGCAAAGAGGGTCCTGAGCATGGCATTGGCATCTGTTTTCTGATCTAATAGAACTTGAAATTTATGCCCCAGACCTGTGGCAGCATCTTTCAGTATAGCTAGACCATTATCCATCTTGGTGCAGGTGGACTTGCAGACTTTGATGTCTTTGAGAACACTGTCCAACTGAGGGAACCTTGCATCAAAGGCCCTCTTTATCTCTCCCACAGACTTGTCTGTTGCATCACTTACCTTGTTGACTTATGATTTGACACCTTTGCCAAGGTAGTGTGCAGCCTTGAGGAATCCTTTGTAGAAGTCATTGATGGCTTCATACACTTCACCAGGAGTTAGGGATTTAGCATTTAAGCCCAGTGAAGTGATGTATTCCTCTCTTAGATACTGAAGAGCTTCACTGAGAGTGAGATCAAATTTTCCTTGCATTCAGGCATCTACATTGCCATCTCTCTCAGCATCATCTATTATCTTTGCCTTTTGCATCTCCACATCATCTCTGTGGCATAGGAGAATAGCCTCATAGTCTGGGTTTGGCAGATTTGAGGTGAGAAGGTGTTGAACAATCTTTGTGAACTCAGGAATCTGATCCACAGCTAAGCTTTGAAGTGCTTCAATCGTCAATTGTGGTGGAACAAATCCTGATCTTGAAGCACTGCCATGTTGCACAGGCTTCAACCATTGTGACATAATGTCAGAGCTAGAGCTAGGCAAACTAGACTCCTCAGTTACAGATGCAACTTCTTTAACCGGATGGAATGATTCTACTACTGGTGTCTCCACATAAGTGGGATGAGTTACACCAATAGTTGATACAGGCGCAGAGTCACTAGTGAAAACTAGTGAATCCTCTATGTTTTTTATGGTGTCATGAGGATATGCCCCAGCTCGCATTCCCTCACCATCTAAATGTAGTTCCTGAGTGGTGAGCATAGTGTCATGCACTAAGTCACTTGAATCCATTGGCTCACCAAGAGAAGGAAATTCTTGGTGATCAATGCCTTGCTCCTCAATTTCTTGAGTTGCAGGCTCCAAAGAAATTTTAGTGTGAGATTATGGAAGAGAAGTGTCTTTTAGAATGGATTTTGGCAACTCCCCCTGAGAAATAGAGGGATTCAATATTGATGTACTCTCCACTCAGTGTTGTGCCAGCCTTATCACTCCCATGTGCTGACTCTTTATAGGATTGTGCATTGGGGAGGATGCTTGATTCTATAGATGCACCCTGTTGAGAGGATACATCTAGTGAGCTGTTTGCCCCTGATTTTACAACTTCAGCCATTTGTGTGACTGAAGAGGTGGTTTTAGATTTCTTCTTCTTCTTCTTCTTTGGCCTTAGTAAGGGTGACTCAGGTTCCTCACTTTCTAAACCTAATTCTACAGCCAAGGCTGCTTCAGTTAAGATTTTTAGAGGATCAGAAGCAACCTGTTTTCTCTTCTTCTCCTTTTTACTGACACCACCCTGTTGAGAGGATGATGCATGTGGCTCTGTGTTTGATAAAGTGTTTGGCTGAGAGGGTTGGTTAGCAGGCCCTGTGTGACGCCCCCAAATCCGAGGTCAAAGATTCAGGTCGTCACATTACCATCCAACCATATCATACCTGTATTAACTTTACAACTCAACAATACCTCCATCCAGACCTCAATCTTACGCACAAACAAGATAGAGCCTCAGAAACGATAATCAAAAGTAACACTAAATATTACAATTCATCTGTACAATCCAGAATCTTACGCACTTCCACTTATACAACTACACTTGAAGACAAGTCTTACTATTACAGTTGAAAACCTATCAGACTTGCTCTGTAGTATTTATCAGGAACTAAATCATCTCAGGGTAAATCTTCTACTCCTCTTCTGCTGGTGCGGAGTTAATCGGCCAAATTCTTCTCTTTCTGAAAAGTTTTTATAAAGCAAGAATGAGCTACATAATGGGTATATATCTCAGATTTCAATACATAATTGGACAATATATATGTCCGAGTTTGAATAAAACATCTATACTCACTAAGGAGCTTTAAGAATAACATATGATCCCTTTATAAGGTTCCCATTTCAATATATCTCAAGTTTGAAAATATATACATATGAGTATATCATTTTCGGCAAAACACTCTACGGTTAACATACTGTACAGGGAATACATCATTGCAAACCTCTTTCCTTCCATTAGCTTAGAAGGTTTCTCATTCAAAACATTTCAAACTTTGAAATAATTGCAAGAGTGCACTAAGACGTGCCAATCTTTATAGAAAATCTTGCAGTTCTAGATACTGCACGATGTCAATATTTTTCTTATCAAAAACATAAAAACCTGACAAGGATTGACGATGATCAGTCGCCACAACCAAGTCCAACAATCCGCGGGTCTTCTCTACCGGTAGAAGGATAGAAACTACATCCGTAACTATCCTCGGGTGAAAACTACATCCGTAATCACCCTCGATGAAAACTACATCCGTAATCATCCTTCGGCAACACTGGGGCCGGAATAATTGATGGACCGCCTGGCTCACGGTCGCTTACACATCCCGGGAATCGTTCGTCAACTATTCCCACACCTGCCAGAGTCCCCTTTTTCTTTTCTTTTCAAAAATCATTTTGATAGAAAATTCGAGTAGTTGAAGTTCGACCTCAGTCGACCGATAATTCTTGAAAAGTGTACAAGAAGCAAAACCTGACTGGGGGTTTTCGAAAATGTTTTGGGTTCGAACGAGTTCGAGTTTGAAAACGATGAAGGTATCTTGGATTAGTTTTGTCTATAAAATAATGAACAATAATTAATAAATGATATTTTGAGAATTAATATAAACAATTAATAAAATAATTATTTAATTAAAATAAGCTTTTAATCCAAGATAGATATTTTTGAGTATTTATAATAATGTAAAAATAATAAATACTTAAGTATACGATACTTCCCGAATGACCCTTCGGGTTTTCGCAATTTAATCACGATACAATAATATACCGCTCCCCGGTCAATAGTATATTTGGACCACTACGACCTCTATTGCTAGAGTCGTTGTCCGAAGAAAACATTTTCATTCTAAGTTCAAGGGTGTACAAGCACATATGTGCATATATCTCAAACTTCAACATAACCTCATAAAGCATAAGCATATAATACGTTTGAAAGCCACAAACACAACAGTGAAAATCTTATATATAAGTTTTGAAAAGTAAACTTGCCTTGGTTAGGGTGGGGTGGTCGAGCTTGCGACGTGGAACGAAGATCTGTACATAATGAATATTCGTACGTTAGTACCTTAACAACACTACTTAATCGTAAGGTTTTAAAGGATGTTAGACCAACTTAACGACTCCAATTTGTGACAACTAACCCTCCTATATGACCATGTCATCACTTTATCACATTCATTACCCATTCGACTCGAATCCATCCCTCAAACTTGAAACACAAGTGAGTACTCTTAAAACTACGTTAAACTAAGCTCCTAGGTGATTTTTCACTCGCGCGCACTTCGCTTTAACATTTTTATAAAATTGAAAAATACAAACTTTATTCCAATTCTTTTTGGACAGCCTTCACAACTGTATAATCTGACTACCCTCAAATTTTCATAACACTAGCATAATTTTAAGGGGTCCTAACTCAGTTCACAAGTGGACAACATAATGCAGTCCGAATTCCAGAACCACACTGCACTAATCCGGCCATAACTCAAGATCTACACATCTCCTGGGTATGAACCTTATATTTCTAGAAACTACATTCAATTATCTTTCCAACCATATAAATTAGGTCCTCGGGTGACAAGATTTAGGGGTTTAAAACCCTCCTACAACACAATACATGGTCCCAGGAATTTACACAGCACTCATCTTTTCTCAAATATTCAAGAACTCACTTTATACATCACATCTACCATCAAAACCACCAAGACTTGTCTCTATAGCATACATGGGGTTACATACTCTAAGTACAAGCCTTACAACCATCATAACAAGCACATAACTTCAAGATTTCATCATCTACAACTCGAATCACCAAGATTCACTCCAAAACTTATAGATCTAACAATATAAACTATAAACAAGTCATGCTAATGGTTGAGAGAGTTTATACCATCCTTGATGTGTCTAATATCTTTATAAACCTTGTATAATCCTTGTATAGCCTTGGGTAAGCTTGGATGATCAAAAGAAATGAAGAAAACAAAGTTAGTAATTCGGAGTTATTAGAATCCGACTGAAAGATCATGGAAAACGAGGCCCTTACCGAGCTTTTCTGATCGAGGCTTCTAAATGAGAGTTGTAGAGCATCTTCACAGCTTTCTAACCATATAAAGAACACGAAATACCATTGAGTAATGAAGGCTCTAGGCCCGTTTTACTGAGCTTCTGTTCTGCTGGGCAGAATGGGTGTTTTCTTGTGTTTGTTTTGTTTTGTTTGCTAAATAATGACTAATACATGTATTATATATCTATCTCATTTGGATGCATCTTCTTGTAATGTGTTGTCAACACCTCATTGGCTCACTTGGATTTCCTTATCCACAACAATTGCAACAAAGTCCTCATCTTTTGTTTCTTTCATATTAGTCCCTTGGTTTGTTTCCTTTTCCAACAATTTGATTTCCTTGTTGTCTCGTGAATAAAATTAATACGTTACAACTTATACTTTGCAAATTATTGCTCTAATATCGCAAAATACCTCGAATGAATATTAATTCCAACATCCCTCCTTTATTTCTCTTTATCTCAGAAAACGTTCTCCCGATTTCTCAAGCATTCTCTATTTCTCAATTCTAGGAGTTTATTCTCAATCCTCTTTCTTTCTCATAATATATCCTTCCTTGGACTCTTAATATACCATATCCTTAATCCATGCTTCGTTCGCTCAATCGCTTAATCTCATTGTAAAGTTTCAGCGGTTTCTAGAACGTTTGTTTCACTTCCTCAGTGGTTTTCGTTCCAAATTCTCAAATCACTTATAATAAAATTCCAAAATATTAACTCCTTAATTCCTCAAATTAAATATCTCATTTCTAGATATTACTGATATATAATTCACTGCTCGGTCAAATTCACGAAAATAGAATTTGGAATTTCTGAATTCCGATCGCATTTACATACACTTATTTACTCCGTAGATTACTAGTATAACTTCGGAATATCCACACTACGTCTCGGACATAGGTGGCATGAAAAATTTTCTTAATCCTCAAAATCACTATTCATCCACCAAATCACTATTCATTGATGCACTTCATCATAATAGGAAAAGTTTTAATTCTACCAAAATTTTGGGTTCTTACACCCTGGGTTAGCATTTTGCTCTACTTGCTTGGGCCTAGCTAACTCAGATTTTGAGGCACATATTGGCATGTTATGGGGGTAAGTCCTAAATAAACTCTCCATAAGGGGAGTTATTTTGAGTCTTACATCCACATCATTCCTAGTCTCCAAGCTACCAAAAATGAGTTTGGTCATGGATTTCGGATAGCCTATTCTATTTTTGTCTAACCCAGGCAATTCAATCAATTTAGCATCTTTGAAATTAAGTACAGATTGAATAAAGCGAGGGAAGAAAATTTCATTACCTCTCTTGGCTGAGTTCTTGCCAAGTCTCCCATACAATTCCTGCATTATGATAAAACCAACATCAATCTGTCTCCCATATGCTAGAGCATACCCTATTTGTTGAACATGTGTGCTGATTTGATCAAAGCTGGACTTCCTTGCTGAGAAGACTTGAAGAAGAGTGGCAAAGACATAGCTCCATTCTTTTCTCAAGTACTTCCTATTCAAATTTCCAATCTTGATTCTATGTGAGTAGTTGATAAAATCAAAGAAGTCTTCCAATTCCTGATCAATAGCTTGACTGTCATACACTTCTTGTTGTAACCCCAGTGCTTGATTCATGTCTTCAGTAGTGATAGTGATTTCCTTGTTCTGAATCTTGCAGTAGACCACGTATGAGGTTATAGCATTCTCTAGGGCCACAACCTCCACAGTAGGAGTCTTCCAAAACTGTTCTAGTAGGTCTAGATACAGAGTTGGGTTGGCTGAGAGTGCATCCTTGATGTATGACTCAGCCATCCATCGAACGAAGCACTTAAAGTTTGCATTGGGTGCTTCAACATCGTTGCTCATTGCTATGAAATTGGTGTGGGTAGGAATTGTGAGTTGGGTATTTGCCATTGTTACACAGAGAGATGAGAAGAGAATGAAGGTTGAAGAAGAAATTTAGCTTTTGACGTTAGGGTTTTCAGAGGTTTTGGAACTTTAGCTGCCAGAGAAATTGAATGAAATGATTTGAACAGTTGTGGAATTGTATATATGTGAGTGACTTGAGTTGTCGATTAGATATATGTTTTGTATCGACAAGTCAGTCATTCGAGAAGTATAAAACAACTATTCGATATGTCAAGAAAGGCTTATTCGATATCTCAAGCAGTTTGTAACTCACAACTGGCAGTTATCTAAATTAGAACATAATTCTAAATTAAATAAAATATGTTTTTATGAGTGATTTAAAATTCTGAATAAAAATCCAAAAACGATTAAGATTCAGCGAGAATTCAGCCTTTTCAAATGATTCGACAACTCAAATGTTGTATTCGAGAACTCAGTCATTATAGAACTCAAATGTCCTATTCGAGAAGTCAAGCATTAGAGAACTCAAATGTTCTATTCGAGAACTCAGTCATTAGAGAACTCAAATGTCCTATTCGAGAACTCAAGCAAGTCTCTGTTCAATTTCTCCAAAATGTACTATTCGAGAACTCAAGAGTGTTCCAAATAGACTTGTGAGAGAAGTCGACCATAGACATGAAAGTCATTCGAGAAGTCTGACTTATCGATCTACACTTTTTACTCATAAAAATTAATTTTCACTATCTTTTCAAAATTCACCAGAATTATTCAAATGAAGAATATTCTAATAAATTAAATATTGATTGTCTTAAAATTTCATAGAAATTTCAAGTTGATTCGAATATGATTTTTAACATATGCAACAGATTTGAAATATTTATAAATCATATTTCAGCCAATACTTACTTAAAAAATATTGAGAATTTAGATAAAGTAAGTGTTTACTGCTGCAACAATCTAGTTGATATTTTGACTTAGCCAGATTCTGAAGAATTCAGCATGCCAATCTCACTAACCAACCTTGTGAAGGTGGCTTCATCAAATGTCTTAGTGAATATATCAGCTAATTGTTTATCTGTGGGAACATAATATAACTCAATGGTTCCATTAGTTGCATGCTCCCTAATAAAGTGATATCTGATGTCAATGTCCTTTGTTCTAGAATGATTGACAGGATTGGCAACTATAGAGATTGCACTTGTGTTGTCACATATGATTGGAATTATTTCCAACACAAGTCCATAGTCTCTAAGTTGATTTCTAATCCAAAGCACTTGAGCACAGCAACTTCCAGCAGCTATGTATTCAGCCTCGGCTGTGGAAGTTGACACAGATTGTTGTTTCTTACTGTACCAAGAGACTAACCTTTGTCCAAGAAACTGGCAGCTACCTGAGGTGCGTTTCCTATCCACTCTGCATCCAGCATAATCAGCATCAGAGTAACCAACCAGACTGAACCCTGTGTCCTTAGGATACCATAAACCCAAGTTTGGAGTGCCCTTCAAATATCTAAAGATCCTCTTTATAGCAATCAAATATGACTCTTTTGGATTTGATTGAAACCTTGCACACAGACTTGTAGCAAACATGATGTCTGGCCTACTTGTAGTGAGATAGAGTAAGGAACCAACCATGCCTCTGTAGACTGAGATATCTACTTTCTTGCCTTTGACATCTTCATCCAATTTAGTGGTAGTGGCCATGGGTGTCTTTGCAGGTGAGCAATCTTCTAAGTCAAACTTCTTCAATAAATCCTTAATGTATTTGGTTTGAATGATGAAAATACCATCCTTCCTCTGACTAACTTGCCCTTGGAGCCTGCTTAAATCCATACAATGCCTTAAGCAATCTGTAGACAAATTCTGGGAAATGTGGATCCTTAAAGTTAGGTGGTTGTTGCACATAAACTTCTTCTTCCAACTCTCCATTCAAATGCAATCTTGACATCCATTTGATAGACTTTAAAATTTGAATGAGCTGCAAATGCCAAGAAAATTCTGATGGCTTCCAATCTAGCAACAGGGGCAAATGTCTCATCATAATCAATGCCTTCCTGTTGAGAGTATCCTTTTGCAACCAACCTTGATTTGTTTCTAATGACCACACCATTTTCATCCATCTTGTTCTTCAGAACCCATTTTGTTCCAACAATGGTTCTGTCCTTTGGTGCAGGCACAAGTTCCCATACTTTGTTTCTTTCAAATTGATTCAGCTCTTCTTGCATAGCAATAATCCAATCTGGATCCAACAGTGCATCATCAAGTTTCTTAGGCTCAATCTGAGATAGAAAGCAACCATAGAGACACTCATTTTGAGTTGCTCTCATAGTTCTCACTCCTGCATTTGGATCTCCAATAATTTGCTCTGCAGTGTGTGATCTATCCCATTTCCTTGAGTGCTTAGTTTGATTTCTCAACCTTGATGTTGATTCATCATTCAAGACATGATCATTTTCATTTCCTCCCCCTGTGAAGTTGCTACTACTCATAGGTGTGTCTTGGATGCTAGTCTCTTCACTGTTGGTTGGATCAGATTCTTCTTTTGTTTCATCATTCACTTGAGTTTGTTGAACTAAAGTTTCAACTTCAGTTTCAATCTCTTCATCAGAATCATCTAGATTATAAACTTTAATGGATCTCTATCTTCATCATTGGCTTTTTCTAATCCAGGTAGTTTGCTGTCATCAAATATCACATATGTGCTTTCCATAACTTTCTTTTGACTGATGACATAAACCTTGAATGCAATTCTCTCCATAGAATAGCCAAGAAAAATTCCTTCAAATGCCTTTGCATCAAACTTCCCTACATATTCTGAATTGTCTTTCAACACAAAGCATTTGCTTCCAAAAGTATGAATATACTTTAGAGTAGGTTTCTTTCCAATCATCAAATTGTAAGGTGTCTTTCCAGTGTTTTTGTTGATGAGGGTTATGTTCTGGATGTAGCATGTAGTGCTCACAGCCTCTGCTCAAAAACATGTAGGCATCTTTGCATCAAGCAACATTGTTCTAGCAGCCTCAATTAGAGTTCTGTTCTTTCTCTCAACTACTCCATGTTGTTGTGGACTCCTTGGAGCTGAGAACTGTTGAGAAATGCCATTCTCTTTGCAAAATGCTTCAAGTAAGGCATTTCTGAACTCTGTTCCATTATCACTTCTCAATGCAATCACACTTGCATTGTTGGCTTTTGCTTCCTTATCAACTTTCTTTAAGTGCTCAATGATTACTTGAGGAGCCTCATCCTTTGATGCTAGAAATTCCACCCATGTATACCTTATGTAGTCATCAACCATCACTAGGGCATACTTCTTTCTTGAGAGTGACATAATATTGACAGGCCCAAACAAATCTATATGAATTAATTGCAGGGGCTTGGTGATTGATGTCACTGTCTTTGACTTGTGGCTTGACCTTTTCATCTTTCTTTTTTGACAAGCCTCACACACTCCTTCTTGACAGAATTCAAGTGTGGGCATGCCTCTCACTAACTCTCTTTTGATTAGAGAATTAATTGCCTTGAAGTTCAGGTGTGATAACTTCTTGTGCCATAGCCAACAATCTTCATTTGATGCTTTTGAGTAGAAGCAACAAACTTTGTCCTTGTTTGCAGAGTCCATATTGGCTACAAACAGGCTTCCTTTCCTTACTCCAGATAGAGCAAAATCACCAGTCTTCTTGTGACTGATCAAACATTCATCTTTGTCAAAATTTACCTTGAATCCTCTATCAGTAAACTGATCAACACTTAGTAGATTATGCTTGAGACCCTTGACTAGTGCTACATCTTCAATGATGACATTACCAACTTTTAACTTGCCATATCCTAGTGTGTTACCCATGTTGTTATCTCCAAAAGCAACCATTGGGCCAGCCTTCTCCTCATACTGTGATAGCAGGGCCATATCACCAGTTATGTGATTTGAGCATCCACAGTCCAAAATCCACATGACCTTCTTTTCACTTTCTTTGCCCTGCAAACACAAAGGAATTATTTCTTCTTTGGTACCCAAACAAGTTTGGGTCCATTTGGCTTAAAAACAGTTTTATCATAAATAACATGCTTATCAACTTTCTTGGTGTTAGTCTTCTTGTCACTGTTAGAAGTCTTAGAACCTGAGGTTTCAGACTTAGGTGACAGAGGTACCTTCCTAGCTCTAGGAGGACTTGAAGACTTTGACCTTGTGTAGTGTGTGTGAGAGTTGTGACTGATACACCCATCAATGAATTGCCTTCTCAGATTGAAACAACTAGTCATGACATTCATATTGCATGGCATACAGTCAAATTTATCACAGAATGGAGCATCTCTATGTCTTAAAGGCACAGAACAATCATAGAAAGGTTTGGGCACACTACCAACAGGTTTCTTGCATGCATGAGTTAAATGATTGGTACTGAAACAATTTTGACAAGTTTTTCTAGGGGCATTAGGCATATAAACATAATTATTATCTTTGTTAATCCCTAGTTTGCCATTTCTGTTCTGTTTCTTCTTATTAGCCACTTTCTTTTCAGATTCATTTATCCCAGCTGATACAAACTTAACAAACTTCTCAGGTCTAGACTTACCACCTACTGGCTCCTTGGTTTTTGACTTGACACTCTCACTCTTAGAGGATGCTGGTTGTTCACTAGACTGTGCCTCATCCTCATCATTCAACATTTGCTTAATGAGTAAGGCATCCTCATCAATTTCAAATGTTGGTTCTTTAAAAATTGGAGACTCAATCTTTTTCAAAATGTGAGCCACTTTATCCTGAACAACTATGTCAACTTCAATGACAGCATAACCTTTCCTCTGTTTAATAGTGCCATAGTCAAGTCCAATGGCAGCCTTGGGTTTAGCTTGAATTTTCTCATGGTAGGACTGCAGTAGACTAGAGGAGTTCTTAAATGCTTTCAGTTTGAATTCATTCTCGACTAGTTCATCCCTAAGAGCCTTCTCAACCTGACTAGCACATAGAACCTTATTCTGCAAATATTCAACTTCTTTCTTAAGATTATCTACATGCATAGCATTTAGCTCAAGTTCCTCATTCTTCTTGTTTAACAATTCATTCTTAGCAGACAGTTTGGCAATCTCTTCATTAGCAGCAGTCATACTAGTATGAATATTAAAGATTTCAATAGATAGTTGCTCAACCATGCTTTATATTCAGAAACAGACATATCTATGGTAGTGAGAGATGGTACCTGAGAGTCAGATGTAGGTTGTTCATCCTTGGAATCAGCCATCAAGGCATAGTTGCAGAATTCTTGCTCCTCTCCATCACTATCAGAGTCATCCCAACACTTCCCTTCAGCTATGTAGGCCTTACCTTGTGTTTGCTTTTTCAGAAGGGCCTCATACTTAGCTTCAAGCTCTAGAAACTCCTTATATTTCATTTTAGGCTTCTTGCATTCACTAGCAAAATGCCCTAGGTCATTGCATCTATAACATCTTACAGATGACCTATCCACATGGCTGGTTTTGAATTTATTCTTGTTTGCTTTCACAGGTGCCTTGCTCTTGTTGAATGAATGGCCTTGGGGTCGAGGTTTGAAGGGTTGGTTTCTCTTGAATCTGATGTTTGGAAACTTTCTGGCCATGAAAGCATATGAAGTGTTTTCCATGCCATCTAGCTCTTCAAGAGTATAGAACTCTTCTTCTTCCTTCTCCTCAACAGGTTCAGTCACCTCTCCTTCATTTTCTTCATCATCTACTATTTCTTCTATCCTCAGCTGACTTGTAGATGATTCTAGGTCTTGAATAGATTTGTTGACAATCAAGGCACATGATGTGTTTATCATTCTTCCTTGGTTGGCTTGGATAGCCCTCTTCTGCAGCAACTCAAGCTCATGAGTTTTTAAAACCCCATAGAGCACATCATATGTGACTTTGTTCAAATCTCTTTCTCTTAGAGAAATGACCCTTTGCTCTAGATGGGTTGGAGAAGACAGTAGAAACTTCATGTTCAGCTCCTTGGTGCTGTATACCTTTCCATTCATCTGTAGCTCAGTCACTAGCTTGTGAAACCTTTCAAACATATCAGTAATACTTTCTTTGGACTGAGCCATGAAAACTTCATACTGTGTGACCAGTATCTGTTTCTTGTTTTCTCTAACTTCCTCTGTTCCTTCACATAATACCTCAATATGATCCCACTTCTCCTTTGCTATTTTGCAAGAGGCTATGTTAGCAAACATTAACAGTTCCATAGAATCTATGATTAATAACATGAGATGACTGTCGAGAGCAACCATCTCCTTTTCTGTGTCCGTCCATTTGGATGGTTCTTTAGGCACATAAGATCTTGGAAAGGTTATGGTTCCAACAGTCTTTTCAGGAATCTCTTGGTATGGAACAAAGGGACCATTCTTGAGTATCTCAGGATATAGAGGATTAACAGCTTTGATGAACAACTGCATCTTGATCTTCCAGAGGTTGTAGTTCTCTTTGTCAAACTTAGGGACCTTCACCATACCTGTAGTCTTTGGTGTATTCATGATCGTTTTCTGTTTTTGAATAAACAGCCTGCTCTGATACCACTTGTTGAGTATAAAATACAAGAAAGAATACAGAGGGGGGGGGTGAATGGATTCTTGAACTTTTCGTTGTTCTTGAATCTGTATAGCAAGATATGTGTTAAGTGTGTGGTATAATTTAAGTGCGGAAAATAATAAGTGAGCAACACAACACAATATCACTTTAATCTAATATATTATTATATAAAGATTTTGCTACAATCTGTGAATACAAAAGCTAGTATTCTCAGCTTCGTTTTTCTCAGAGAGATGTTTTCTTTTGTGTATATGAAAAACTTAACTTCTAAGGAAGTGAGGCTGTATCCTTATAGAGCATGAATACAACCTACTTACTACAAATAAGGTAGCTAAACAACTTTACTTTCTAGTGTGTCTATCCTTTTTTAGTAAGCATTCAAACGGCTACAGGTTTGACTTTGCAAAGCTCTGTTCAGATCCACTTCTTTAGTTCTTTGCCTCTTGTACATCTCTCCAAGCTTCTTTGTAGGCTTTTCCAAAGTATATTACAGATTGTGGTCCATAAAGTGCTTTAGCTTGTTGCAGGTTTCTGACTTGTACAATTCTTCAGTACTTTGTCTCCAAGATTGTATTCGAGAAGTAACTCTGTTGGTGGTTTGAGAACTAGAATTGGCTTGATCGATAACTCTGAGTTCTCGAATACTGTTAAACTGACATATCGAATGACTTCTCGAATAAGTCTTTTCTTCAGGAATCCTTGAGATATCGAATAGAACATTTTACTTATCGAATCTCTGAGATATCGAATAGCTTCTTTAGTCCTTGAGATATCGAATTGAGCATTGCCTTGTTGACTCTTAGAAAACTCGAATGATGCTTTGACTTGTTGACTCCATGAGTTCTCGAATAGAGTATTTAGACATGTCGAATCTTTGAGTTCTCGAATAAGGCTTTGACTAGTTGACCTTCAGAGATATCGAACAGTGTCTTTTGAAATATCGAATCCTTGACTTCTCGAATGCTAGACTTCTCGAATAGACAAATGTACTTCTTGAATTGGTACTTAGGCAAATTCTTCATTTCTTCAAATCCCAACAGTGATTATTTGACAGTCTTTATCTCCTTGCACTACTAGAAAAAGGTCAATAGACATCAGCTAAAAACCGATGTCTGGCCATTTTCCAACCGATGTCTTTGTGGGTGTAGAGAAAGGTCTAACACTTTTCACATCGGTTTTGAACTGATGTCTAAGACAACTTAAGACATCGGTTGGTCCTTGCCTTTTACATCGGTTAGTAACTGATGTCTATGTTTATTTTTAACATCGGTTTGCTTATGCAACTGAGGTTTAAGGTGTACAATAGACATCGTTTCTTGCTTGAAGCCGATGTAAAAGATGATCTTAGACACTGGTTAAAAACCGATGTAAAAGAGGGGTACCTTTCTCTACACCCACAAAGACACCAGTTAAAATTTTCCTTCACATCAGTTCTTAACCGATGTCTAGAGCCTTCAACATCAGTTGAAATTAAAAACTGATGTGTTTGTTTACTATATTTATTACTATATATATAGGGAAAAGAGTATCTAAAGCACACAATAGAGAAGTTCTCTATTAATGCGGTTTAGATTATGATAAATTAGTTATTATTTGAACAATCCAACCGTACGGATGTTAAATTCATACAAAAATATGTGAATGTACAAATTTTCGTGTAATTTAATTATTTGGAACTATAAATTTATAGCAATAAGATTATGATAAATCTGTGTCGTTGAATATATATAGAAAATAGTATTATTATAAAAGTGATTCTCCACTATTTCAAATATAATAAAAATTTGTATACAATGTTATTTTGACATAAACTTTTCATCCGTACGGTTGGATTATCAAAAATAATAATAAAATACAAGATTTAAGGTGCACTAATAGAGAACTTTTCTATAGTGTGCTTTAGAAACTCCATGCCCATATAGGAAAAAGAGTATCTAATATATATATATATATATATATATATATATATATATATATATATATATATGCACCAAAATAATACTAAAATGAATGCTGTATTGATGCAACTTATCAATCAAAAACTCAAACACTTATGAAAATAACAAAAACTTCATTATAATTATGAAAAAAGAGGAACCTCATAAATTTAATTTACCATTACTGTTATCGTATATTATATAACTTTCATAAAAATAATATTTTGAAGCACAGACTAATTAACGATAGCAGCACAAATTTATGACAGAACAAAAAGAGGAACCTCTATCTCTACCTCTCTGAAGCACACCAACAGACTCTAGCAATTTACCATAAGCCATTCATGTCACTTTCAGACCAACAACACACTACAATCACTTTGAGCTCAACAAATGTGGCTGATCTTCTATATTTACTAGACCATTTAGGCACAATATATGCACAGCTTGCCCAGAATCAGTTCTACCAAGATGGGAGTCTTGGAAAACAGAACAATGCATCTAGTTTTCAGTTTGCTATTTTTTGCAGGTTTGGATGTATAGCTCGTATATTTTATCAGACGGACAGAAATAGTATCATGCTTTATTGAGTATCCTGATTAATCAAGATTCCATATTTTGTTGCTTGAAACAGGATGTGGAATCGAAGCATGGTCCTACAATGACTCAGCAAGCATAAAGGTTTGCAAATCAACAGTTTAAATATACAAATAAATGGTTAACCAGTTCCATATTTTAACGTATATCGTTTGCATGTGTGCTGCTTTAGTGTCTACAAAATCCATATAGACCTCAATATTTTGGAAGAATATTAAAGAATCCAGAATTTGATAGTGGACTGGAAGGATGGAATGTACTGGGGATGGGAAATATTGGTGCCAAAACATCTAGCACTGGGAACAACTTCATTTTTGCGTACAATAGAAGGTCGCCAAACGATAGTTTTACAAAAGGGATATACTTGAAGAATGATATCTATCATAAATTTTCAGGTAATTTAATTTTGCGATAATCTTATTATGCATTTTTTAATAAAGGGTTCTAACAGCAGTCCGTAAGTTTCCAGCTTGGGTGCAAATAACTGAAGGAGAGGAGGTGGTTGTTGCTGCACTTTTATATTCAAGAAATAGTAGAAAGATTATAGGATCTATAATACCTCAAACTGGCTGCTGGTCCATAATGAAAGGAGGTTTTGTGCTTGATATTAACGCACCAGCTGAGCTCTACTTTGAGGTAATCTATCAGAAACATATCACATAAGAGACATTACAGACATCTATCACAAAAGGCTTAAATGTGAGGGACAATTTAACAAAGACCATTCATAAATCTGATTAAAATTTTCTTGAGAAATGTTTTTTTAAAGTGAATTTTACTGGCAACAAAATTTGACAGACAAACAACACTAAAACAGAGTTATGGGTAGATAGTGTCTCTCTCCAGCCCTTCACTAAAAGCCAATGGAGAAAGCATCAGTTAAAGAAAACAAATAAGGTGACTTCCGGTCACTTTGTAGCTGGTATACATACTATATACTTATATTATAAAGAAACTTGTTTCTCCTTTGCACTAGTCTAAATCGACATGTTGATAACATGTTTTGCAGCTAAGGAAAAGTAAATTAAGGCTGCATGTGTTGATCAAAGATGGATTGAATATACAACAAGGTGCACATATCACCCTCAACCAAATTAAGCCTTCTTTCTCACTCTGAACATAAACCAAATTCCTTCAACAAGCAGTAACTAGAACAAAAAAACAACTAAAACATAAACTATTAAAATGAACACTTACCAGGCAAGAATTCAACTCTGAACTTGTTGCTGTAGTGTCTGTATAAGCCCAAAATCCCTGTATCTCATATAAAAACCAAAAATCATTATTAATAAATCAAGAACACAGAAAAAGACTCAAACTATATAAAAACCCAAGATGCCAAAACAGTAAAAATATGGACAATCACAAATAATAAACAACACATCCCAAATGCTAAACAAACAGAATCGTGGCTCGATAAATACAACAATTAAAAGTTCTTGGCTTATGTATGTAATCCCTAATTCCTTATACAGAAAATAAAAAGGAAATTTAGATTATTCACAATAGCTTACCCAAAATAAAACAAGATCCAAAATAGTTTACCCATTTACTAAATCAAGTCGAGATGAACAATTAGTCGATTAGCAAATCAATTAAGAACATATACTAGCTATTTGACCAAGTAACTACAGTAATTGGGAAATTAGGGTTACAAATTGAGTTTAAAAGAGAGAGTGAAAGAGGGAGTGAATTAGGGTTCTTAAGAGGGGGTTGAGAGTAAAAGAGAGAGTGAAAGAGAGAGAGATGGGGTGAGGCTATCGAGAGAGAGAGAGAGAGAGAGAGAGAGAGAGGGTGTGGCGTCGAGAGAGAGGGTGAGGCATCGAGAGAGGTGAGGTGAGAGAGAGAGTGAAAGTCGAGAGAGAGAGAGGGTTAAGTCGAGAGAGGTTGTATATGTTTTTTTGTTTTTGTTTTAATTTTAGAGGGGGAAACTAAAAATTGGTCAAGGGGAAATCAAAAATTGGCTTAGGGGGAAAAAATTTGGGTAAGCGGGGGAAATTTGTTTGGGCGCGGTATAGCAAATTTCTTTTAATATGTCTTTAGACATCGATTTTTTTTAACCGATGTCATAATATGTCAAAGACATCAGTTGTGGTTTTAACCGATGTCGTTGATATCTCAATTATATGTCAATGACATCGGTTGGCTTGCAATGTGATTTCATAATATATCAATGATATCAGTTTTTTTTCGACCGATGTCATTGATAGGTTTTACATCGGTGACATCATGAACCGATGTAAAAGGGGCGATGTCTATTCTACTTTTTCTAGTAGTGTTGCTTGAGGCATGAACCTTGGAACTTCTTTCAAGCATTATTCTTGACTTTATAAGTACAGTTACACAACTAGGATTTGAAGCCTATTACAAGTACAGAACAAATAGAAACTCTACAAATAGAGCTTCCCTCAGTTAAGAGGTCATGTAGGTAATGCATACCATTACACATACTTAGGCTTGTTATTATATGAGTACAGGCATGTCTCTGTGACTAACAAGCATTTATATGAATTTTTTGTTACACAAAATTATTCTCAACCCATGTTAGAAAGTTAATTAATGCAATTAATTTTAAAATGAATAGGCGTCGGCATTTATATGAATTTCAATAATTTTGCACACAAAATTATTCTCTACCCATGCTAGAAATTTAATTCATGAGTTAATTCACAGTTTATCTTGTGGGGGTACATTGGCTATTAGTTTTAAAATAAAATATTTTAAATTTTCTTTAAATTAAGATTTATTTAATTCTTTAAATACGTGCCCGATGTGAATTTGTAGCTCAGTTGGTTAAGCTTACCTCTAGCCGACCCAGAGGTTCTGGGTTGGATACTCGCTTGCCACGAGTTTTTCAATGAACATATACTCATTGTAAAAGGCTATAAGCCAAAATATTTAAAAATAAAAATAAATAAGATTACCTTTTTAACAAATTTGCTTTTCTCATAAATACCCTTGGAAATTCTTTTGCAAAAATACTTTTGACAAAAAAAATAATTTGCAAAAATACTATCTTATTTGCAAAAATATTATCTTATTTGTAATGGCTACGCAGTATGTTGCATTCAGTTGAAAAAACTGGAAATTCAACTTTCAATTTTTAATTGCATTCAGTTGCATTGGTTGCATATGCAATTGAATGCAACTAAAAGCTGAAAGTTAAATTTTCAATTTTTGCTGTTGCGCAGTGCTTATACATAACTAGAAGTTGGAAAAAAATGAAAATCCAACTTTTAGTTTTCAGTTACATTCAGTTGCGTATAAGGTTGCATAATCTAGGTATTTTCGCAAATAAATTGTTATTTTTGCAAATATTTTGAGAATATAGTAAAATCGCAAAAAAAAAACTTAAACAAAGTAGTATTTTTCTTAAATACCCTAAAAAATTAAGTATTTAATCGATATGAAACAAATAAAAAATAAAAATAAGATCTATTTTTATGTTACTCTTATACCCAATCTCGTACATACCTCGAGTGAATCTATGGCAAACAGTTAGGGGGTATATTCAACTGAGATTCTAATAGATTTTAATGGATTGATATAATCCATGGATTTTAAATAAATTTGTAAATCCATAAATTGTTTGAAATCTATAACAGTGTCTCAATAGATTATTTTAATTCTATGCAGATTTGTTAGATTTTAACGAATTGATTTTTCAAGATTTTTATGGAATTAAAAAAATCTCACAGATTCTCGGAATTGATTTCTTAATATTTTTCATTTTATAGTATTCATGTAATAATTTATATAAATAGGTTGAGAAAATCTAAAATCAATATAGTCCAAAGTAAAAAAAAAAAAAAGATTCAGAGTAACAATATTTCACAAAAAAAAAAAGAGATTCGAATAATAAATTAAAAAACACCAAAATATGTTTATTTATCTAGTCCTCATCATCTTTCCCGTTCTCATCATCATCCTCTTTATTTGTCTCATTAGGAGGCCTATCATTTCACGTAGAATTAGCAGTGTTAGCTCTTCAAATATTTGCTTCTACTATTTTTATTTTTTTTGCTCTTTATTGTTGGCTCGTAAAATTTGATCCAATACAATATGATAATATAGAAGATACGATAATAGATAAAAATGAGAAAGATAGTAGAGTATATGTACCTTTAGACCTTGGAGAGAGCAATCAAATATAGTGAGTACAATGAATAGTAAATTAAATAATCACGTTGAGTATCCTAATAACATATTTTTTTTACTTTTATTTTTTATTTTCAATTAATAATTTGTTATACTCCACTAATCCATCATATTCTTGGGAGAGATTTTATGTAATTCAATATATATATATATATATATATATATATATATAAAATCTCCTACAAATCCTTTAAAATTCTTGACTTTTGAAAATTTGTTAAAATTTGAATATCTTGAGATTTTGTATGATTTTTTAAAATTCTATTTGAAAATTTATAGATTTTTTTTAAATTTCAATTAAATATCTGAAAATTTAAAAATATTATTTTAAATCCAAATTAATTATTTAGAAATTTTAAAATATTATTTGAAATCCCAAATGAGTAACTGTTTTTGAGAATCCACATAATCTCAAATAAATATCCTTCTTTTGTAGTGTCATTTCTTTGTCATTCAAGCAGCAGTCTCAAATTCTTCTTCCCCAAACTAAAACTTCGACCAAATCTCAAAAAAAAAAATAGTACTAAATAAATATTTTCCAGCCGCGGGAGCTCGGAACGACCATTAGTACCTGTCATACGATTTTTCTATTAAAGCCCTAAACCACAGCTACAAATCTATCACCGAAACTCAGGTATCAAATACGTAGCTGATTTAATTATTTTATAAAACTGTGCATTGATTGATTCATTTGTGTGTACTTTTGATATCTACTCATAAATTTCAGTTAAATCTTGAATTTTGTCCTCAATTTTTGTGTTTTATATGTCATGGTCCTTGGTTGAATTGTTTGTATACACCGGTCTCGAAAAGATTGTGTGTACAATTATTTGGTTTGGATGCGTCCTTTTAACTTTTATGGTCCTTGCCTATTTTTTAATTCAGACTTATGGCCAGTAATGCTAAAACTAGGCGAGGAGTCGAAGCAGTTGATAGAATCAGCAACTTGCCAACAAATTTAATAGACCTCATCTTAGAATACTTGCCTACTCACGATGCAGCAAGGACAAGTATCCTCTCCAAACCATGGAGGAATATATGGGGAATGCACCCCCGACTTTATTTGGATGCAAACTTTTTCGCACAATTGCTGGTTTCTCAGAAGTTTTCTCGCTTAGATGAACAAACTAAAATTATCGAAGTTTCGAGAACCATTAGTAATATTTTATTAGCTCACGATGGCCCTATTCTGGATTTCCTTCTTTGCATTCCTGAAGACCTGCCTTTTCATCAAAGTATGGTTTTGTGGATTAAAAATTTATCAAACAATGGTGTTAGGAAACTGAAGCTTCAGAATGAATCACTACATACCTGCACTTTGCCCTCTCATTTCTTTTCCTGTTCACAGTTAACTCATTTGACCCTCACGAACTGCATACTAAATCCACCCCTTGGATTTGAGGGATTTTGTAACCTGATTAGAGTACAACTTGTGCATGTCAACATTAATGCTGACATGTCATTCGGCACTCAACTCAAGGAATTGGTAATGGAAATGTGCACTGGGATTGAACATTTAGGAAGCCAATTTAAATGTGAAAACAATCTCCTCATGTTGAATATCGATGAGAGTGAAGAAATTGATTGGCAATGGTTTGAATGCACCCAAAAGTTGAAAGTTCTTAGGCTCGGGATGAATGATATGCCAAGTTCCAGCAAGGAAGTGATTACATTAGACATGCTAGTCGGCAATTTGCCTAGAATCACTTCTCTTTTCCTCGATGGCTTGTTTCTCAAGGTAATTTTTAACATCCTACAAGTTATTGAAATTCTTAATACCTAATATAAATAGCTGATCCAACAAGATGTGTCACAATTTAATTTATCTTTCGACATACTTGTGTATTTTTATATAGATTTCGGAACCAGGTGCAGCTATATTGAAGAGGCTTACAAGAGCTATGGAGAACTTGAAATTACTGCACCTTTACAGTATTGATTTATATGATTTGGTTCAGATTCAACATGTTCTTTGTTTGGTCAGAAGTGCACCTAATCTGAAATTTCTTTCCTTCGCACTGGTGAGAACATTTTTGCCCAGTCTTATCATTATAAAATTTTACTTTATTAAATTTGATTAATTTGTTAGGTTTCTGCTAGGGAACTTTGTACTCATAATCCAAAAAGAAACTTGGACAACTTATGTTATTAAACAGTAGCATCAAATTGTGGAATATACCTTTTTTGCTGCATATGAATGTGACCCTAGATGTTTTTGGATCATCTCGTCTTCCAACTTGTAAAGAAAGTTCAATTGACAAAACATACCCTAGATGTTTTTCTCTCTCTCCTATTTACAAAGAGTTTATGTAAGAAAGGAATGAAATATTCAATAATAAATGCTTTCAACCTATTTGACTCCGACTGATATAATTAGATACTAGAGATATAGGCCCACCTGCCTAAAGTAGAGAAAACAAAGAAACACCCTAAACCCCCTGTACAAGACTTAGCTTAGCGAATATCCCTAGGCAAATGTGTGTGTAAGCATTTAAAGTTCTTGTAATTGACCTTGCCGGAAAGAATTCCCCTCTAAAAGGAAAGAGAAAGGGATGGCAAAGGGTTCACAGTCTTTTTATTTTCCCACACAGTGCACTAGAGAGAGTAACATGTATACTTCCATTGATATTCAGGGCTTTGAGTTGACATATAGTGCTTGTTCAATTGACATTATCATTTTTTTAATACTCAAGATCTTCATCTTCTTGAGAAGTATCCATCAATGTTCTTAAAAGTGCTAAGCGGTCGTAATAGGTGGGAGGACCTTTTAGACATAAAATTGAAATACTTTATGGTCCGATTCCGTTTAAGCACCCATTTAGGTGGCCACTTAATTTGCCTTTTAGAACATTGGTATCCATGAGTGAATTAAGCTGTTTGGTTAAAAAATTAAGATTATGAATATTTCATGCTCACATGAAAGACCCACGTATATCCTTCACAACAAATAGGAAGTATTACTACAAAGTTATGGCGAGTATCTGTTTTCCTTCCAAATGTGTGATGCTAGGCATCTCAATTTTAGAAATGTTTGATATTCTGGTATCTATCCCTTTGGTAGTGTAAGTTTTACACAATCTAAATTGGAAATTATATTGTTCCCCTTCATTCGGTACTCACTCCTGCTAAAAATTTAAGATGTGAAAGCTCCCTTTCTCATAAATACATTATCATTTTCCCTCTTTCGATATTAAACATGCAATCTTTTTTACTGCAATAATTAAGACTTGCATATTGCTCTTTATAACTGATAATCACATTTAACCATATTTTTTAACCCGTTTACGCTCAAAGTTTTGTTTTCTCTCTTGAACAATGCTTTTGTTTCTCTTCATTTTATGACTGGATTCAGTATGTCCGAACGATTCTCAGGTTGTCTATTACAAAGTTGTGTTTACTCCTAATTATATAATCAATCCATTTCGCGGCTAGCCAGGACAACTTGTCAGTTTTAGATGTTGGTTTTTATCATTCACTAGTGTATCTTATTCATTCGATGTGCACAAGATAAACTTATAAATACTATATAAATACTATATTATTAAGAACTAACTGGATAACGTTTATATTAATACTGTACATACCTGTCAACAAAACAAAACCTTTTATATAGGATCATGAAGTACAGAGCAGTGATGGTGTGGACTTATTGGACCGCACGGTGTTGTCAGACCACACGATTCTAGACCGACTTGAAACCCTTAGAATGTACGACTTGGCTGGTTCCCGTGCCGAGTTTCAGTTCATAAAACTTTTGCTTGTGTCATCCCCTTCGCTTAAACGGATTGAACTTAAGATGGACCCCATACTTGATGATCCTTCAGAAGAGTTGAGGATTTCAAAAGAGGTGTTGCTGATCCCTAGAGCATCCAAATCTGCACAGATCCAGTGGATGGAGTAGCGGGTCTGGTGGCAGGTCAGACATAACTTGGAAGCAAATGTCGAAGCATGTAAACTACAAATAAATTTATGTTGTTTTTGGAAGCAGTAGTTATGTTGTTTGTGGAAGCTGTAGTTCTTCTGGCTTATCTCTAAACTCTTACTGAAGTGCACATTGAACCTTTTTTGCTGATTACAGAATCAATTGGGTGGGAGCAAACTCGGGAAAGTCCATATAATTAACTTGTAATCATCTGAGAAGCTTACTATATTAAGGAGCTTTGAGACATGAAAGATAATTTTGTTGTTCTTTGCTTTTATGTTGAGCTCCCTTAATTTATAAGAACTCCATATTTCAGCAGGTCATAATCTATTGTTATTTATAAACTCCATATCTCCGCAAATCGTAGTCTAATGTTATTTACAAATTGTTTGTACGTTAATCTTTTACGTCTAAAAAACAATTTTTTTTTTTGTTTTGTTTCGTTTGTCAACCTTTGATTTTATTAAATCCCATTTGATGACATAACGTTAATAGCCCTTTTATCTCTATATAGGAAGCTTCAAATATGGTTCTTGGAGACATGTCATCATATCCTACATTTCTATCAAACGCATATTCAAACCCAAAAGACTTGGAATATCAAATTTGTCTTGTCTCCAAAGTGGCATGTAATTCCTTACTATTTTTTTCAGTACTTACTCCTCTCCTCTCTTTCTCCATATTTTTTTTTCCTGAAAGCCTGCTTATGTTCATTATAAGGCAAAGTGGTTGTATTTGCATTTTTTATGAAGTCACCTAATTTTGTTTCTACAAGCTTATAGTGTACATGTTTTTTCTTTGACAATGAATAAAATTTTATTTTTTTTAAATATATTATTAATATTTATATTTTAACAATATTTTATATATTGTGCTTTTGAAATTAGTATTATAAATATTTTTTGATAAGTAACCAAAGACATGGTATACGAAAACAATATATATATATATCATGAAATTAGCAGAAGATTTGAGCTTAGAATTTCTCTACCGTCATTTTGTTGATATCGCATGGCGCCTAGCTTGAGGAAGACCCCATATCAATCCTCGGCTTTTACACTGACTTGTGTTTAAATTTTTTAACATTGTTTTTGAACGGGGTGAGTGTGCAAACATAGCAATGTATAGCTCCAAAACGTGAATTCAACATATTCTTATGCATGAACTTCCTACAAAACTGCGTTAGTCACAGGAGAAAAAATGGGATCATCCTCCATCACCGCTCCAACTAGAACTGTAAACGAACCGAATTCAGACGAACTTTTAACCAACACAAACAAATTCTTAACAAACTGAATAGTGTTCGATAAATTTACCGGACAAATTTTCTTATCCGAACTCGAGTTCGGTAATGAACCGAACCGAACATGAACTGTTCGCGAACATACCGAACCGAAGCAAACACAAACCGAACACGAACAGTTCGGTAATTATATATATAATATTGTTAAATAAATAAATATAATAATTTGAAATATAAAAAAATTGTAAATATTATTGTTTTTATCGATTGAATCGAACTCGGATGAACTCAGACGATTCTTAACGAACTCGGACGAAATCCTAACGAACCGAACAATGTTCGGTAACCTTACCGAACATATTTTCTTATCCTAACGAACGCGAATGAACATGTCGAGCTTATCGAACATGTTCAGTTCGTTTACGGCACTAGCTCGAACATTTGCTTTACGTTAGTGTTGTAAAACCAAATTTAATTACAAAAATTTAATATATTAGTTTTACAGACCATCAACAAAAAAACTAAGCCAAAAAATTTAAGTACAGAAATTTACATGTCCGTTAAACACTATCTAATATATATAATACTTCAATATTCAATTTTTTAATAAATTGAAGTTTTGTTGTACTTTTTGTATGCAGTAAATTTCATATTACTATTTTTTTGGTAAATGTAATTGCATCTTATTATCTTGTTTACTCAATTTGCATTAATTTTTATTAATATTTAAAAACTAATTTATAGATATTAATAAGATACTTATTATTTTAAACTTTTAATTATATCCTTTATTATAATACCCGAGTCTACCACACCATGCAGTTAACCAATCAAAAAAGAGGAATTATTTTAGGATCAATTAGATTCCATTCCTAAATTTTAGACCATGTTATATTAAAAATTTTCCTTATTTACCTTTATATACCCACTTTACTAATCGTGGTTAGTTAACAGTTCTAATTAAAATATAAAAACTATTTAATTTAATATTCTTATATATTATATATACTTTTAATCAGAAATTATTCGATAATAAATTTCTCATATAATTTATTCTCACATTATTAAATAACAACTATATATTTACTAAATAACGCTATAACTATATAATTATGGTAACAACTCAACCAACATGAAAACATTAGCATACATTAGTATAGAAAGTTGCAAGTTACCAATATTTAAATAGAAAATCACCTCATAGTAAAAGAAAAAATTCATGCCCCCTTGATTTTTATGATATTTTAATCATGTATGATAATTTTATTTTATTTAAACCTAGATAATAATTCAATCTCATAATGCAGTTAATAAAATTGAAAATTAGTAGTTTGATTTCATCAAAAATATTTTTAAATATCAAATCACATATCGTACCCTCAAGCCATTATCTAATTGTCTACTAATAAATTATCTTGAATATACACTAATTTGTTAACCATGCTTCAAAAAAATACATATATACATATATGTATTATATATATATATATATATATATATATATATATATGTATATATATATATATATATATATATATATACATAATCATGCTAAAATGATTACTAATATAACAAAGATTCTTTTATTAATACTGAATAATAAATTTTACTAAATTACAAATATTTATTACTTTTTCAGTATTCCTTCTTAATCTAAGTTAAGCCAATATGTTCAACTATAGTTAACTAAACTGTTGAGTATGAAATACACGCACAAGAAAATACAGAGGGGGGTGAATGTATTTTCAAACTTTTCTTTGAATATGAATCTTAAGAACGTTTGTTTGATGGTTTGAATCTGTTTGATGTTTGTGTAGCTAAGTGTGTGTTCTTGTTTAACAAGATAAGTATGCGGAAATAAGAAACACAAGAACATAGTACTTACTTTAATCTAATATTGTATTAGATAAAGATTTGCTACAAATGTTAGTATTCTCAGCTGCGTTTTTCTCAGAGAGATGTTCTAAGTTGTAATGAGAAAACTCAATAATGCTTCTTAAACTCGAACTGCTAGAGAAGTGAGATTGTACACTTATAGATCATGTGTACACTCTACTTACTACAAATGATAGAACAGACAAATCTACTTTCTAATTTGTCTATCCCTATTTCGGAATACATCCAGGCAGCATGTAATTTTTACTTTCTTTATCCTGCCCAGATCCACTTCTTTAGAGGCTTGTCTCCTATAACAACTCTCTAAACTTCTTTGTGGTCCTGAAAGTGTTTTGGCTTGCTCCAGGTTTCTGACTTGTACAATCTTTAGTATTTTGTCTTTAAGAATGCATTCGAGAAATGACCAAGTAATTGATTCGATAACTAGAATTGACTTATTAGATAACTCTAAGTTCTCGAATACTGTATTATTGACATGTCAAATCACTTCTCGAATTTGTCTTTTCTTCAGGAATTCTTGACTTATCGAATAAAGCTTTTAACTCACGGAATCCTTGAGATGTCGAATAGCTTCCTGAGTATTTGGGATATCGAATGTAGCTTTGACTTGTTGACTCTTTGAGAACTTTAATGATGCTTTGACTTGTTGACTTCTTGAGTTCTCGAATAGTGTCTTTTGAGATGTCGAATACCTGATATCTTGAAAGCTAGACTTTTCGAATAGAACAAAATACTTCTGGAATTAGTACTTAGGCAAATCTTCAATCTTCAAAATCCAATTGTGTTTATTTATACAGCCTTGTTCTCCAATCTTGAGGCATGATCTCTGGATCTTCTTTCAAGCATTATTTCATGACTTAATTTATACAATTACAAAGATAGAATTTTGATGCCTATTACAGGTACTAGAAACAACTAGAAACTCTACAGCTAGAGGTTCCCCCAGTTAATGGGTCATGTAAGTAATACAAAGCATTACAAACAATTAGGCTTGTTATTAGATGTATACAGGCATGCCTCTGTGACTAACAATCTCCCCCAAATTGTGAGTAAGACCCTTAGTCACAATTTTATGTCCGATAACAAGCCTACCATACATAAAGATATAACTTGAATAATACAAGTATGAAATTGATTAACAACATGGATAGAATTACAAAGAAAGTATTCTTACAGACTATGAAGAAGTACTAGCCATCTTCTCTTGATTTTATTCCCATAGCTTTGGCTTGTTGATCATCATATTCCTTCTTTTTCCTTTCTTCATCCTTCCTTGCATTCTCATCCATAGCCTCTATGATGGCTACCATAGCATCAAGTTTTTCAAGCAGAATTGAATCCTTAAAGTCTTCAAGTACTTATTTCAATAAGTTTGCAGGGTAATGGTTGACCAGGTCCATTCTGATATTAACATTATCTCCATTTCTCCTCCTATACTTCACAACATAGGGATTGAACTAAACTCTGCATAACCCTTAGCCCTCAACTTATCTGCTTTGGCTTCCAGTTCATCAAACTACTTCTCTTTCTTTCTTCATTTCTCCATACATTCTTTTCTCACCTTTTCCTCACGATCTCTCTTCATCTTCACAAAATCTATAAGTTCTAGCTTCCAAACCTTCTCCACCTCATCTTCAATGTTCAGCATTGTAATTATCCTTTTAATATCATATAGTTTAACCCAATGCTGACACATCCCTTGCCTGAACTTCTTCTATCTACCATTAGTATATTTGAATTCAAGGCAGTCATCAACAATAGCAACATGATAGATTCTTTGAGCCCTTAGAAATAGCAATTGATCTTCATCATAGTCTTCATCTAGAGGTGGCAAGTTTTGTTCTGGTACTATTGTGATGGATTGAGACTTAGATGTCTTCACCTTCCTTGCCTTTCTAGCCATAGATTTGATTTTTAGCTTTTGTACGTTGTCACTAGAGAGAAGTTTGAAGCCTTTTCCTCTTGACCATTGAAGTACACCATTAGCAGTTTGCTTTTGGAGACATACTGATGGTTTCTTGATTTGAGTATCCTTGGCTTGAGGTGGCAAGACAGTTGCAGAAGCCATAGGATTAGATTTTGGCAAGTCATCACTAACTGTATCCACCCTAGACATATTGCCTTGTGTTATGGTGGAAATACTGCTAGTGATGCTTGAGGCTTGCTGTCTTCCACCTTTTCTTTCATACACCTTATCACTTCCTTTGTCATCATCACTTTTCTTTCCTTTACCACTTCTCTTTCTCTTATCTTCATTATCCTTATTACTCATTTGAGATTTATCCTTGCTACCACTATGATCTTGATCATCCTCATCTCTCATTCCTTACTTGTCTCATCTATAATCAAATTGGGCATTTGATTGTGAGTTGATAAACTTAATCAGAATGTCCAGAGCGGACTTCTCAGTTTCTGACTTTCCTCTCCTTGATTGTAAGGCACTAGCTAAATACTTGATTGTAGACATGTTGCTTGGTTTGAGGTGGTGACCAAATCTGAAGAAGACAATGCCTGCAACTGCTTCATACAAAATGCAGTGGGGTTGAGGAATTACCTGAGGTAATTGAGACTTCATACAGCTTGTAAGAATCTCATGGAGTTTGATATTGTCAGCAGACCCATTTGATTATATCTTCTTGATGAATGTTCCAACTTCAGAGCAATATAGAACTTGTATGGCTTCAATATGGATGTGAAAGAGAAATTTGGCAGTGTGGACTAGGACTTCTCTATCTTCAGTGGTGATGAGAGCATCAAGATTCTTTTTGAACAACTTGCCTTCTCTCTACAGTGACCAAAAATATGTCTTGTACAATGAGCTTGAGATAGTCAAATTAGTGAAAGTTGCTTCCTTTCCTCAGATTCTGTAGGTACTTCAAGAAGGCTATGTCATGATACTGTTTTGAATTGGCAGTTTCTTGACACACCTTATGAGAAAGAACATCCTTTAATTCTGATGGCTCAGCTTGAGGAGAGTGTTTGGCAATGTCAGGCACTAGAAAGTCAAAGTCTAGAGAAGATGATTGGGGTTTAGGTTAATTTTCTTTTGGTGACTTGGCTACTCTTGCTACAACCACTTTCTTTAGCTTGGCCTCTTCATCTGCAGCCACAGCTACTTTCTTGAACTTCAACTCACCCTCTTTGACTCCTTACTTTTATTTCACAGATTGCCTGACTTTGAAATCTTAGATTTTGAGACCTAGATCACTCTTACCCCCCTTAGATTTTGTGTTCTCCCCCTTAGATTTTGAGTCCACTAGCTTCTCCTTTTTATCTGTGTGCTTCTCCCCCTTAGGCTTGTTCTCAGATTTTTTGTTCACTTCTGTTTCCAAACCGTTCACTTTAGACAATAAGTGTGCAACCTTGAAACCATATAGTGATTGCTCCTTGAGCATTTCTACCCCATACTTCTTCACTGCCTTATCTCGATATTGATTATCAAAGAGGACTCTGATTTGTGCATTGGCATCATTTGTCTGAGAAGAGAGATTCTGTACTTGAGTTGTAAGATTTTTGAGAGAATCTGGAACCAAGGGAAGACGATTATCCAGAGAGGTGGAGGTCTTGTTGCACTCTTTGATATTCTTGAAGACAGTATCCAGAGAGGGGAAGTCTTTAGAGAACTGAGTTTTGATCTCACTCACTACCTGGGTTGTGCGCACACTTCATCTATTTCTATTTTAACTCCTTTACCAAGGTAGTGAGCAACCTTCAAGCTTCCCTTGTTTGCATCATTGATAGCTTCATACACTTCATCAGGGGTTAGAGATTTGGTATTTGACCCTAGTGAGGTGATGTATTCTTCCCTTAGATATTGAAGAGCTTCTGACAAGGTTACACTCCCTACTCCTTGTAACCATGCATCCACATTCCCATCTCTTTCAGCTTCTTCAACTATCTTGTCTTGTTGTTCCTCTACATCTTGCTTGTGACAGAGAAGAATAGCTTCATAATCAGCATTAGGCATGTCTGCTGTGAGAAGGTTTTGGGCAATCTTAGTGAAATCAGGAATTTGGTCCATAATTAAGCTTTGAAGTGCTTCAACCGTCAATTATTATGGAGCAGACCCTGATCCTAAAGCACTGTCATGTTGCACAGGCTTCAACCATTTTGACAGAAAGTCAGAGCTAGAGCTAGGCAAGCTAGACCTCTCAGTTACAGATGCAACTTCTATAACCGGATGGAATGACTCTACTACTATTGTCTCCACTGAAGTTGGATGTGTTACAACAGTACTTTACACAGGCACAGAGTCTCTAGTAAAAACTAGTAAAGCCTCTGTGTTTTGATGGTATCATTAGGATATGCCCCAACATGCATTCCCTCACCATCTAAATGTGGGGCTTGGGTGGTGAGCAAAGTGTCTTGCACTAAGTCACTTGAATCCATTGGCTCACCAAGAGAAGAGAATTCTTGGTGATCAACTCCTTGCTCTTCAATTTCTTGAATTACAGGTTGAGAAGAAATATTTGTTATAGATTCTGGAAGAGAAGTGTCTTTTAGAGTAGATTTTGGCAACTCCCCCTGAGAAATAGAGGGAGTTTCAATTTGGATGTGCTCTCCGCTCAATGTAGTGCCAACCTTATCACTCCCATGTGCTGACTCTATACAGGTAGGTACATTGGGGAGAATGCTTGATTCTATAGATGCACCCTGTTGAGAGAGTACATCTAGTGAGCTGTTTGCTCCTGATTTTATAACTTCAACCAATTGTGTGACTGAAGAGGTGGTTTGATTTGCTTTCTTCTTCTTTTGCTTCTTCAAGGATTACACAAGTTCCTCACTTTCTAAACCTAGTTCAGCATTCAAAGCTCCTTCAGATAGTTTAAGTAAAGGTTCAAAAGCTATCTCCTTTCTCTTCTTTTTACTAACACCACCCTTTTGAGAGGATGATGCAGTTGGCTTAGTGTTTGGTAGAGTGTTTGGTTGAGGAGGTTGAGCAGCAGGCCCTGGGTTAGCATTTTGTTCAACTTGCTTGGGCTTTGCTGTCTCACATTTTGAGGCATATGTCAGCTTGTTGTGGGGGTAAGACTCAAAGATTTTCTTCATATGAGGGGTAATCTCAAGTCTTACATCCACAACATTCCTTGTATTTAGATTTCCAAAAATGAGTTTGGACATGGATTTAGGATTGCCTATTTTGTTTTTATCTATCTCGGGAAATTCAATCAAAGCATTATCTACATAGTTAAGTGCAGATTGAATAAAACGAGGGAAAAAGATATCATTACCTCGCTTGGATGAGTCCTTGCCAAGTCTCCCATACAACTCCTGCATTATCATTAGCCCAACATTGATCTTCCTATCATAAGCCAAGGAATAGCCTATATGTTGCCAAGGCGCGCTGATGTGATCGAAACAAGACTTTCTGGCAGTGAAGACTTGCAGAAGTATTCCAAACACAAAGCTCCATTCTTTTCTCAGATACTTCCTATTCAACTGCCCAGTATTGATATTAGTTGAATACCTGATGAATGAAAAGAAGTCCTCCTGTACATCATCTTTTACCAAGGGATTATATGATCGTTGATGAAGTCCCAGTGCCTTATTCATATCTTCAGTGGTGATTGTGATTTGCTTCTTTTGAATCGAGGAGTAGATAGTATAAAATTCTGTAACGTTTTCTAGGGCATTTACTTCAACAGTCGCAGAATCCAAAAATTGCTCTAGCATGTCTAGATATAAAACTGGGTTAGCAGTTAGAGCATCCTTGATGTATGATTCAGTCAGCCACTTTACGAAACACTTATAATTGGCGCTGGGTGCTTTGACATCGCTGGAGATGGCGATGAAATTAGTGTTGAATTGGTTGGTTGCTATTTGTAAAGATTAGAGAGAAGAAAATTTGAATGTTTAAAGAAGATATATGGCTTTCAGCGGTAAAGGTTTTTCTTTTTTAAAGGAGTGGGTGCTTGAGAAATCGATTGAAATGAATAGAATAGTCATAGAGATGTATAAGCAGGGATACCTGAATTGTAGAATAGATACATGATTTGTATCGACAAGTCAGGTATTCAAGAAGTGAAAAGCAACTGTTCGATATGTCTAGTATGACTTATTCAATAACTCAAGCAGGTATAAACCGACAGCTAGCAGTTTATTCAATTTGAAAATTGAATAAAAGATGTTTATGAGTGAATTAAAAGTTTCAGACAAAAGTTAAAAAGTGTCTGACACTCAACGAGAATTTAGCCTTTTCAAATGATTCGAGAACTCAAAGTATGAAATTCGAGAACTCAAGTGTGTCCTCATTCGATATCTCTAAAAGACTCTATTCGAGAACTTAAAGTACTTTGAAGAGGCTTTGTTAGAAAAGTCGAGCAGTGACACAAAATGAATCATTAGAGAAGTCAGACTTATGGAAATAAACTTTCACTCATAAAATTCAATTTTCACTATCTTTTAAAATTCACCAGAAATATTCAATATGAAGAATATTCTAATAAATTAAACAGTGATTTTCTCAAAATTTCATAGAAATTTCAAGTTAACAAAATATGATTTTTCAGCATATGTAACAAACTTGAAATACTTATAAATCATATTTCAGCCAACACTTACTTCAAAAATATTGAGCATTTAGATAAAGTAAGTGTTTACTGCTGCAATAATTTTTGCTGATATTTTCACTTAGCCAGATTCTTAAGAATTCAGCATTCCAATCTCACTAACTAACCTTGTGAAGGTGGCTTCATCCAATGGCTTAGTGAATATATCTGCTAATTATTTATCTGTGGGAACATAATGCAACTCCATGGTTCCATTAGTTGCATGTCCCTTATAAAATGATATCTGATGTCAATGTACTTTGTTCTAGAATGATTGATAGGATTTGAAACTATAGAGATTGCACTTGTGTTATCACACATGTAAGAACCCAAAATTTTGGATATAATTAAAACTTTTTATTAAGTAATGATAAAATGAGGAACAATGATTCCGACAACAAGGTCACCAACTCTAATGAATGGTGGTTTCAAAGAACAAAGATTGTAATGAATGGATATTGCTCTGGACAATGATCCTGATGCATTGGTATATTGTCAGAATAGAGTAATTCGATGGTTGAGGACCTAGATAAGAATAATCTACCATCCAGGAAGGAACTAATGGATCCTTGAAAGGAAATGAGTACGTGCATAGTATTTCCCATACGTGCATAGTATTTCCCGTACGTGCATAGTATTTCCCGTACGTGCATAGTGTTTCCTGTACGTGCATAGTAATTTGGTGGATGAATAGTGATTTGTAAGTTGGAAAACTTTTCACTCCACCCTATGTACGGGACGTGATATGGATATTTCGAAGTCATATTAGTAATACGCGGAGGAAATAACTGAATGCAGAGACGATCGGAATTCAGAAATTCCAAATTCTTTTCGGTATAATATTTGACCGGACAGTGGATTAAATATTATTATAATCCAAGAATTGAGATATTAACTTTGAGGATTTGATATTTTGGGATGTTATTATATTTGATTTAAGAATGAAGGTAGGAAACCACTGAGGAGTGGTTATGGCTACAATGTAATAATTGATATTTGGAAAGAATGAATGGAATTCGACTTTATTTTCTATGTCTTGAAGAATGCTAAAGGGTGACAACATAGGTAAGAATAATCTATCTTCTAAGGGATTAAGATATGGCAACTTCAAGCAAGAGAATACTCTCATGTCATCCAGATCGATAACGATTAATCCAATAGTTCCGTAAAAAGGTTAAGGAACGATCGAAAGAGAATACGGACAATTATACAACCCTAAGAGAACAAGTAAAGAATACAGAATGAATAGTGTTTTGGTGGGAGTATATAATAATATGAGACGACACTATATAGAAGTATTCGGAACGGATTTCCGAGTTCGTATTAGTGATCCAGGGGGAAAATAAGTGCATGTAAAAGCTGTCGGATTCTGAAAAACCGCACTTTTATTTTCTCCGAGAGTTCCCTGGACACTGATAGCCTTAAGTATTTAACGAATGGATTTAAGGAATATAAATTGGAAAGTTAGAATGAAAGATGGAGAATGAAAGTATTAATATTAAAAAGGATTCCCGGTAAACCCTAATTAGAAATCCGTGAAATATTCCTACGAACGATCAATCGAAACGGGCAATAACCGGACACAGAAACAAACAGAGGAAGCAAGAGTCTTGTGCAAGCTACTAGTATAAAATATCTAGTAACCAAACTAGAATCAAGGAACTAGCACCCTAGAGAATGCAACTAAGTACTTAGCAAGGCAACTATGTAGTTAGGCTAAAACCACCACATTTTCAACACTTGTCATGGTGTTTCCTCATCCAACACCTCACCACTTTAATAAAGGGACTTTTACAAGATATTATGTTGTAAGTGGATGAGAGTGGATGAGATTAAAACACAAAAAATCAAAAGAACCAAGCAACTCTCTCCCCCCCCCATTTCAAAACCATTCGGCCTTACCCATAAATTCCAAATCCAAACTCCACCTTCCCACCATTGTTTGTTCTTGAAATTTTTAAGGTGAGACTTATATTTCATAAAACTTATCTCCTCAAAATCTTAGCTTCAAACTCATCCTTTTCCATTTTCAAAAAAATCAAACAATAGGAGGGTGAATAGTGTTCATCATGTACTAACTTTGTTTTCTTGATTTTTCATGGTTGATCTAGCAAGCATAATCACTCCTAAGGACCATACAAGGCTTAGTAAGGCTATATCACTATCTAAGGAAGGTATAAAGCTCTTGAAACCCTAACCCTTGTTTGGGATTTAAGCATGTTTATGATAGTTATAACTTAGTTATGGTTATGTTAAGATTATAAGCATGATTATGTATGGATTTTGGATTAATGATGTAAATAGCTAGATGAACGGAAAGGCATTGCTTGGCCTCAGTTCATGTATAGAAGTCATGTATATGTTGTTTGGGTTGGATACTATGTTTATGAGAAGATCCGAAATTGGTAGATATTCGATTTACAGCCGTTATAATGCCCGATTTTACCATACCATGTTTTGTATGCCATTTTCCATGTCGAACCCCTACTGTCCAGAGACCTTATCTGCCATGATAGGATAGGTAATGTTCTAAGCTTCGTTTTGATATAAAGATCACGTGAAACGGACTTACGGTTTAGGATTTATGACCAAATTACTAAAAGTAGTTCGAATCCGTAAACGAAAGTTCGTAACCGAAATTGAACCCTCGTAAGCTATGTAACGTCATGGCGAATCTTGGTAAATAAATACTAGGGGTAAGAAGGAAGGTGCGAAAGAAAACCGTATGTCAAAAAGAGCATTTTTCGATTTATTAAAAATGTTCGAGTCAAGGTTAAACGCGAACGAACCCCTAAAAGACGACTCTTTTATAACTTCGGTAAAACACTTAGAAAACGGGCGATAAAACTCGGAGTATAATATTGGTTCGTAACGATCAACCTTAGAACTAATATGACTTAAGTATGTCCCAAGTATAAGTGCAGTGACATGTCGAATTAACGAACTAATGTCGGGTCGGATCAGTGATAATAAGTAATCCACTAAAAGGGGTATAACGAGATAACTCGAGAACGTGTTTCGATTTAAATATAACTTAACTTTTAATATGTTAAGTGATTAATCCCGAATGCCTTGGCTATTTATAGATCACCAAGCTGAACCGGGACCCGCTACCACTACCCCTTACCGTACTCGACTACCAGGCAAGTTTCAATTCCCTTCTTTTAGGCTGTTGTTGTGATTGAATAAATATATATATATGATTGCTGATATACATATGCCATTGCATGCATGCCTACTTTCAAGTTGAAGTGATATACTTGTTCCCTGAATGTTATTGTTGGCTTATAAGCTAGATAGTTATATATCAGTTATAAGCCGATTATTGTAAGACCCTCATAGAAGGGCGTATACATCTTATTAATCAAAAATAGACCGGGAGTCAATATTCCTTGATATATCGAGATTACCTCGGAGGAAAATATTTAAGTAAATATTTTCTATTATTTGGGCGACGAATATTATTTGAATATTCGTTCGAGACTAATTATTTTAACGATCCTTACTTCAAATAATTATTTGAACGTAATCATTCGAAGAATAATATTTTTCAATATTCATTCAAAGTCGAATAGGTTATCGATTATTATTCCGAATATTCTTCTAAAGATTGGACTACTAAATGAATATTATTTGAATATCCATTTAGAATATTACTTTATTAAATGAATATTACTTTTGAATATTCATTTAAGATATTACTTACTTGATGAATATTATTCTAATATTCATCTGAAGCTTGATTTATTTATCGAGTCTTATCTCGAATATTCCTTTAAAGCTTGGATTACTAAATGAATATTACTTGATATTCATTTAGAATATTATTCATTAAACGAATATTACTTTTTCAATAAACATTTAAATTCCTAATTAATTATGAATATTATTTTGAATATTCATCCAGGGTTCTATTTAATCATCGAATATTATTTTAAATATTTTAAATATTCTTTTCAGGTCTTATTAATTAATGAATATTATTCGAAATATTCATTTGAATATTTAATTATGCAATAAATATTCTCTAGATATTTCTTCAAGGATTATTTGAGAAATACTCTGATTAAAGATATTCTTTCATATTCCTAAATATTCTATAAAATATTTTAATTCAATAAATATTCTCTGAATATTTATTTCATACTTAGAATAACCTCGATAAGGTTTATCTTCTTCGATTATTACAGAAAATATTTCGGAGTCATATTATTATTAATCTTATATCAAGAAAGGTTCTCAGACATCATTCTTCTTTGAGTCTACCTCTCTAATAATAAGGGAACCTTACTTGGAAGATGTTATTTATCTTGTCGACTTCCCGGTCATAGAGTATTCTCTTCACTCGCAACTCGGGTGCTATTGACTTTTTAAGTCGTTGTTTACCTTCTCATCTTTCGAGGGGTAAGATTGTTGGAACAAGTTGATATTCGATACCAAGCCACAGCTTGGAAGTTATTGGTGAATTTTCCTTTCCAACTAGATACGACTACCTTGTAGAGTCTTATCAACAAGTATTATACTTGGGGAAAGGGGGACGAACGTTACATTCAGAATCATGAACTCTATTTGAACTAGGAGTCGTGTAAGAGGCCGAGTAGCGCCGGTCCATCCCCTTTGGCCCAACCGTTGGCCGGGGAGAGCTAGTAAGGCGGTAGACAAGTAAAGCCGTCAGTTCTTCCTTCTACCGGTAGTAAATTTAAATTGAGATGTACGATCTCGACTGATCATCAAGATTGGAACAGCGGGCGCGGTGAATACTCCATCATTGGTTCATCATCCAAATTTATTTATTTCCTGCAACATGATTACTGTTGGTAGAGTTGGAAAAGGGTCATAACTGGAATTGCAACCTTTTCTTGCAAGTTCCTCTTCTTAATAACAATAAGAATATCTCGCTTACTTTGATGTAGCAGATATTTCTACAAACAAATACTTTAAGTTACCTTGTAACTTCATCGTTCATATTATACTGGCATCATTTCCGTAAATGCATGGCATATGGTTTGAAAGATACTTTTGAACTGTTATACATTATCGTTCAGTTATATATTATTGTTGGTGGGCTATTGCTCACCCTTGCTTTATTATTATATCACAACAACAGCTAGACCAGATGACTCGCACAAGGCGCACTCGACGCGGGCGAGGACGATGAGACTACCAGAGCTGAAGAAGAAGCTATTGGTAGAGTATATTTATTCTTTCAGTACCAAGAATATGGTCTAGTATGACTTATGTAAATGGATGGCAAAGAGTATGTATTTATATTGAAATTCTTTTGGATTGTAAGAACTCATAATGTGATTAATAAAACTTTGATTGTTACTCTGATTTCATCTCTGGGACTATAACGGGTGTGTTTTATATTGTTGTGTTGGGTTATAGAGACGTAATTTATTTTATGTTAAGGAAAGTTCAATTGTTGTGGACAGAATTGGAAACCGTAACCACCGGATCCCGGACCCCGGATCTGGGGGTGTTACAGAAGTGGTATCAGAGCGTACGTTATAAACCCCAGAGATGAGGTGACGTTAAAACAATAAATTCAATAAGATAATAAGAACTCTTGCCAAGTTCATAGTCGGACTACTTAATGTAGTGATGACATATAAAACCCTTATGGGAACTCGTAAGTATAATGATAGTAACTTAGCTCGATATCGTATCGACAAGTAAGGCGACTGACCTTGAGGCATACGAGCAATAGCGCGATGATGTTTTATATGCTGAAGATCAGCGGGTAATTCGATGGAGTACCCTACTGGAGACCCAGAAGAGGTTCCAGCAGATAAGGAAAATCCTGTTAGGATAAGGAGCTTACCCTTGGGTAATGAGGGTCGCAGCCAGAATGACTGTGATGATTAAGAAATGGTGCTCAGAAAAGTGAGTATAAAGAACCGAGATATTATTAAGAGATCTGAAGATGCATGTTGAATTCATAGCCGGACTACCAGATGTAGTACCTGCAAGAAAGAAGGATTGGAAGAATTACTTGAGATCTTATACGGAAATAGATGAGAATCCTTAGAGATTTTCATCTTAACAAAGAAAGAGCTAGAGGGATGTATGATTATCAAAGACATCTATTTAGGGCGAGGAGTAGAGTCCCTAGGAATAGTTGAGAAGGAGGCAGTAAGTGCCATATCATTTGATAAATGAATTAGTATGAATATGGTCAGTAATAATTCGCCATGAGAAGGCAGGTGTCGTAGGTTGTAAATTATGGAACCAAATTGAGGTTGATAAGGTGGTTTTATTAAGGAAAATGTTCATTTTATGAATGAATCATTTAGAAAGTAAAGACATTGGGAAGTGATAGCATGATTGGGTAAAGTTATATAAGGAAGTAGTAAGCAAGACAATGATCTCAGAACCTACCGAAAGATAAGACTAGTGAGTCAAGATGAACTCGTAATGAGACTACTGCCAGAGACTGAGTATAGAGTTAATTCAACTCAGTTAAATGATGAACCAGAAACTTCAGATGCATGTGATTCAGAGGAATATTAAATTCCTTCTTCTCTTTGAATGGATTATAGTAGTTACCTTAAGTTTACTCCGACACGGAATTATAATAGATCAAGTAATACGATCAGCAGTTAAAGAGAAAAATGTGAGAAAATCTTCCTGGAGCTAAAAGGTGAAATTGGTAATGACCAAGAGCTGGCATTGCTTAATGGAAAAAGGAGACTTTGTGCTTCCAATGACGCTTCGCATAAAGGGTTAGGTAGACCGACATTTGGTAGTATTGAATATCAGGACGTTGTGACAGGTTTCAGTTTGAAACTATTGATTCCCTTCTAAGGGATGGATATAATTGATTCCTCTCCAGTGGGTAAACTTCCAATCCGATGATGATTATTTCGTTAACTATGACTGCTTATGATTCCACCTGCTTGGAGGTTCATAGAACTATTCTTCAGGTTTCGAAACTGGTCTCCTTAATGTTACCAGTAGGTGGGTAGATTGATCAAAATTTCCCTGAGTCTGGAAAGGAATTCGGTGAATTTTGGCAAACCTTGTCTTTCTGATTATCAGAGAATGTCATGGAAGAGAGTAAAAAATTGGAGCAAACCCTGTGATTTGGGTAAGGATGCTGTAAAATGGGTTAGTAAACGGACCCTGAGCATTACAATCGACGGTAGTGATAAAATGATGAAGTGAGATTGGACGAAAATAGGAAATGTAAGTAAGAAACCAGCCGGATTGAGAAATTCTAGGATTGACTTAAATGAAAAGGCTGTATGCCAGGAATGGTAAGCTTGCGTGGCACGCGGGATTGATAAGAATAGTTGAAAAGATAAAAGTGGAGGAAACGTGACTGGAGACGGTGCCGAGTAGTCGATTAAGACTTATATGGAGTAAAGTTTTGGAAAGGTAGAAAGGTATCAAAGAAGAAGGCACTATGCCGGCAATTGCTAGAAAAGTAATGCTATTAGCCAACCCCTAAAATCATATTTTTTTTTATTTTAGTGTGGCCAGTTGAGGCCAAGTCACAAAGGATTATCGAGTGACTAGACCAACAATGAAAGGACAAAGCAGGGTTGCTTCTAAGAAAGCACCGACTGCAAGGGCTTCTGATATAAAGGAAACATTAATGAGATCGTAGGAATCTTCTGCTGAACAACCCATGTTTTGATTGGGAATTCACTAGACCTTTTTGGGATGGGGTCACCCGTACTGAAGTGACTCATGTGTATATGGTTGTCCAAGATTTCGAGTAAAATGGAAGTTTGGTAAGGAATGTATGACATCGTAACAATAATGCCAGATGAGGCATGTATGAAACCCTGAGGAAGTATGGGTTGAACCTATAAAGGTTGAGATTATCCTAAGATAAAGAAAGAACTAAGAAAAGAAGTATCCTAAGTAGGATTGAGAATAAACGTGATAAAGTTCCCACGGGTAGGTGGAAGCAATGACTTATGGAAATGACTGATAGTTATATTTTCTCCTTCAGCAGAGCTTAAGGGAGAATGCTTTAACCCAACAGTGATGGGAATGAGGTAGAAAAACTTGAGCTGGAATGTACCCAGAAAACATGGGTTACAAGAAATCATTATCATCAAGAAAGGCCAATGAGGTGGCCGACAATCTAAGTATAAAGGAATAATTACAAATGTTCATACCGAAAAAAAAAAAAACAGGATGATATTTGGAAGGACCTTGAAGGTCATATCGGAATGGAGGAATTTACATTCCTTCTGATGACTGTGCAAGAATTGACAGTAATAATAGTTTAAGTAAAGATTCGATTCCTGACGGAGTCTTAAGCATATTACGTACCTTAGAAGGTCCCGTTTTGAGGCAAACCAGGACCATGGTACAAAATTGATGAAGTAAACCGTTAAGTTTCCAGTCTTTTATGGAAGATGCATAAGTGATAGTTTCATCAACCGGACCTAGCTGCGATGCTTGAACTCTTCTGCAATTCTATCTGCTTCACGTTATATCTACATCAAGTTCAGGAAGTGTTTCTTATGGATAAGGAATAATGATTACTTTGTCTCCCTAAGGGATTTGAAACCTGTAGGGTTAGCTATTAACGCACTACGTAAACAACAAGCGATGGTGATTCTTCTAAGAAAGAAGATGACAACGTAAAGATAAAGAAAGTGCTGCTATTGATAAGCTAAATGGCATGTTGATGAATGACAAGCAAGTTTGTGTTAGTGTACTTCTGCACAAACAAGATAGAGAATATGAGGTTGATAATTCGTGATGCTAAACGTATTCCCGTAGAAAGAATTAATGAGACTTGGAGGGAAGGGCGGTTGAGCCCAAGACTATTGGGCCACTTGAGAGTTTAAAGTGTTCGGACGGTGGTATTCGAGCCAGCCTTACCCCGAAAATTATAGCACGGTCATAACGGGTTTTCATGTGGCCAGGCTACGCCAGTAAAATGCAGATGTTCAACAGATGATAGGAGTACGAGCATGTAGATATACGACCTGGTCTGACTTACGAAAGACAACCTGTGGAAAACCACGGATAGAAAAGAACAAGTGATGAGAAACAAGGTTGGCAGAAGTAGATTATAGGAATCTAAGTTAAAGGGATCGGGCCAGATTCATTTCGGAAAGTTTAAATTGGAATAACGTGATGATTATAGAATAAATGTGACGGAATACCGATAAAGAGGTACCAAGTGCAAAAAGGTGTCTCAATAAAGAGGTGAAGGTGAAAGTAAATAATAGAAATGAGTAAGAATCAGCTAATAAGAAGGATGTGATTGATAAAGAAAAGGCTGGGGAAGCAACTATGGAATGAGAAGTAAGGAATGTTATGAATGGGTTTTCTAATGAATTCTCAGGATGACAACCTGATAGTGTCAATATTATAGTTATGAAAAGCTAGTAACATGATATGGGATGTCAGTAATAATGATGTCAAGTGAGAAATCCAAGATTTAACCTGAAAGGTTGAAGGATTTCCCGAATGTGAGTATCGCTAAGATTGAACAAGAGTATTTGTCCATAGAATAATGGACAAAGCAGCAAGATGTGTTGACACATGAGATTGCGATCAAATAGTATTGGATATAATTATGATTAATTTCTTCTTTGATAAACCTCTATAGTTCAGAGGTAAATTCTGAGTATGATATTCTACAATCATGAAAGCTTTCTATAATCCTTTAGAACTCTTTTCTCTTCTTCTCTCTTATTCATCTTCTTTATGAATTGAGAAGAACAACCCTTTTAGGAGGGGAGGTACTGCTACGTGACTATCTGTCTATGTGATAGAAGTCTAAGTGGAATGCCATGACTTGTTTAATTGCTTGTCAAGTACTAAAGGCTGGCCCCCTTCTGTACTAACTATGCAATATAACAAATGTTCAATTGATCATAGTGATCTCTCAATAAATCTTTCCACTTCTCTATATTGATCGAGATTGCGAAGATTAAAGCAATCAGGAAATGCACAGTACGAGCGAGGTTACCTCCGAATCGTAGGGTGATAGTGATACCAATGTTACTGCAGGTATCAATAAGGATAAGACTGAGTAAGAGTATAACCCGGATAGTGAGTTGTACGAAAAGTAGCAACGTTGATGGAAAAAGGATAAAGTATGAATTGTAGCACTAGAAGATGTGCTGAGGAAGGGTAGAACGACTAAGAATTGACCGGGAAGCTAAAAGAGTGAACGGCAGGCAAACGACTCTTTGCTTCCTACCTGATTCCGGGACGGAATCCTTTTAAGGAGGGGAGACTGTAAGAACCAAAAATTTTGGATATAATTAAAACTTTTTATTAAGTAATGATAAAATGAGGAACAATGATTCCGACAACAAGGTCACCAGCTCTAATGAATGGTGGTTTCAAAGAACAAGGATTGTAATGAATGGATATTGCTCTGGACAATGATCCTGATGCATTGGTATATTGTCAGAATAGAGTAATTCGATGGTTGAGGACCTAGATAAGAATAATCTACCATCCAGGAAGGAGCTAATGGATCCTTGAAAGGAAATGAGTACGTGCATAGTGTTTCCCATACGTGCATAGTATTTCCCGTACGTGCATAGTATTTCCCGTACGTGCATAGTGTTTCCTGTACGTGCATAGTAATTTGGTGGATGAATAGTGATTTGTAAGTTGGAAAACTTTTCACTCCACCCTATGTACGGGACGTGATATGGATATTTCGAAGTCATATTAGTAATACGCGGAGGAAATAAGTGAATGCAGAGACGATCGGAATTCAGAAATTCCAAATTCTTTTCGGTATAATATTTGACCGGACAGTGGATTAAATATTATTATAATCCGAGAATTGAGATATTAACTTTGAGGATTTGATATTTTGGGATGTTATTATATTTGATTTAAGAATGAAGGTAGGAAACCACTGAGGAGTGGTTATGGCTACAATGTAATAATTGATATTTGGAAAGAATGAATGGAATTCGACTTTATTATTTCTATGTCTTGAAGAATGCTAAAGGGTGACAACATAGGTAAGAATAATCTATCTTCTAAGGGATTAAGATATGGCAACTTCAAGCAAGAGAATACTCTCAGGTCATCCAGATCGATAACGATTAATCCAATAGTTCCGTAAAAAGGTTAAGGAACGATCGAAAGAGAATACGGACAATTATACAACCCTAAGAGAACAAGTAAAGAATACAGAATGAATAGAAGTATTCGGAACGGATTTCCGAGTTCGTATTAGTGATCCAGGGGGAAAATAAGTGTATGTAAAAGCTGTCGGATTCTGAAAAACCGCACTTTTATTTTCTCCGAGAGTTCCCTGGACACTGATAGCCTTAAGTATTTAACGAATGGATTTAAGGAATATAAATTGGAAAGTTAGAATGAAAGATGGAGAATGAAAGTATTAATATTAAAAAGGATTCCCGGTAAACCCTAATTAGAAATCCGTGAAATATTCCTACTAACGATCAATCGAAACGGGCAATAACCGGACACAGAAACAAGCAGAGGAAGCAAGAGTCTTGTGCAAGCTACTAGTATAAAATATCTAGTAACCAAACTAGAATCAAGGAACTAGCACCCTAGAGAATGCAACTAAGTACTTAGCAAGGCAACTATGTAGTTAGGCTAAAACCACCACATTTTCAACACTTGTCATGGTGTTTCCTCATCCAACACCTCACCACTTTAATAAAGGGACTTTTACAAGATATTATGTTGTAAGTGGATGAGAGTGGATGAGATTAAAACACAAAAAATCAAAAGAACCAAGCAACTCTCTCCCCCCCCATTTCAAAACCATTCGGCCTTACCCTTAAATTCCAAATCCAAACTCCACCTTCCCACCATTGTTTGTTCTTGAAATTTTTAAGGTGAGACTTATATTTCATAAAACTTATCTCCTCAAAATCTTAGCTTCAAACTCATCCTTTTCCATTTTCAAAAAAATCAAACAAGAGGAGGGTGAATAGTGTTCATCATGTACTAACTTTGTTTTCTTGATTTTTCATGGTTGATCTAGCAAGCATAATCACTCCTAAGGACCATACAAGGCTTAGTAAGGCTATATCACTATCTAAGGAAGGTATAAAGCTCTTGAAACCCTAACCCTTGTTTGAGATTTAAGCATGTTTATGATAGTTATAACTTAGTTATGGTTATGTTAAGATTATAAGCATGATTATGTATGGATTTTGGATTAATGATGTAAATAGCTAGATGAACGGAAAGGCATTGCTTGGCCTCAGTTCATGTATAGAAGTCATGTATATGTTGTTTGGGTTGGATACTATGTTTATGAGAAGATCCGAAATTGGTAGATATTCGATTTACAGCCGTTATAATGCCCGATTTTACAATACCATGTTTTGTATGCCATTTTCCATGTCGAACCCCTACTGTCCAGAGACCTTATCTGCCATGATAGGATAGGTAATGTTCTAAGCTTCGTTTTGATATAAAGATCACGTGAAACGGACTTACGGTTTAGGATTTATGACCAAATTACTAAAAGTAGTTCGAATCCGTAAACGAAAGTTCGTAACCGAAATTGAACCCTCGTAAGCTATGTAACGTCATGGCAAATCTTGGTAAATAAATACTAGGGGTAAGAAGGAAGGTGTGAAAGATAACCGTATGTCAAAAAGAGCATTTTTCGATTTAGTAAAAATGTTCGAGTCAAGGTTAAACGCGAACGAACCCCTAAAAGACGACTCTTTTATAACTTCGGTAAAACACTTAGAAAACGGGCGATAAAACTCGGAGTATAATATTGGTTCGTAACGATCAACCTTAGAACTCATATGACTTAAGTATGTCCCAAGTATAAGTGCAGTGACATGTCGAATTAACGAACGAATGTCGGGTCGGATCAGTGATAATAAGTAATCCACTAAAAGGGGTATAACGAGATAACTCGAGAACGTGTTTCGATTTAAATATAACTTAACTTTTAATATGTTAAGTGATTAATCCCGAATGCCTTGGCTATTTATAGATCACCAAGCTAAACCGGGACCCACTACCACTACCCCTTACCGTACTCGACTACCAGGCAAGTTTCAATTCCCTTCTTTTAGGCTGTTGTTGTGATTGAATAAATATATATATATGATTGCTGATATACATATGCCATTGCATGCATGCCTACTTTCAAGTTGAAGTGATATACTTGTTCCCTGAATGTTATTGTTGGCTTATAAGCTAAATAGTTATATATCAGTTATAAGCCGATTATTGTAAGACCCTCATAGAAGGGCGTATACATCTTATTAATCAAAAATAGACCGGGAGTCAATATTCCTTGATATATCGAGATTACCTCGGAGGAAAATATTTAAGTAAATATTTTCTATTATTTGGGCGACGAATATTATTTGAATATTCGTTCGAGACTAATTATTTTAACGATCCTTACTTCAAATAATTATTTGAACGTAATCATTCGACGAATAATATTTTTCAATATTCATTCAAAGTCGAATAGGTTATCGATTATTATTCCGAATATTCTTCTAAAGATTGGACTACTAAATGAATATTATTTGAATATCCATTTAGAATATTACTTTATTAAATGAATATTACTTTTGAATATTCATTTAAGATATTACTTACTTGATGAATATTATTCTAATATTCATCTGAAGCTTGATTTATTTATCGAGTCTTATCTCGAATATTCCTTTAAAGCTTGGATTACTAAATGAATATTACTTGATATTCATTTAGAATATTATTCATTAAACGAATATTACTTTTTCAATAAACATTTAAATTCCTAATTAATTATGAATATTATTTTGAATATTCATCCAGGGTTCTATTTAATCATCGAATATTATTTTAAATATTTTAAATATTCTTTTCAGGTCTTATTAATTAATGAATATTATTCGGAATATTCATTTGAATATTTAATTATGCAATAAATATTCTCTAGATATTTCTTCAAGGATTATTTGAGAAATACTCTGATTAAAGATATTCTTTCATATTCCTAAATATTCTATAAAATATTTTAATTCAATAAATATTCTCTGAATATTTATTTCATACTTAGAATAACCTCGATAAGGTTTATCTTCTTCGATTATTACATAAAATATTTCAGAGTCATATTATTATTAATCTTATATCAAGAAAGGTTCTCAGACATCATTCTTCTTTGAGTCTACCTCTCTAATAATAAGGGAACCTTACTTGGAAGATGTTATTTATCTTGTCGACTTCCCGGTCATAGAGTATTCTCTTCACTCGCAACTCGGGTGCTATTGACTTATTAAGTCGTTGTTTACCTTCTCATCTTTCGAGGGGTAAGATTGTTGGAACAAGTTGATATTCGATACCAAGCCACAGCTTGGAAGTTATTGGTGAATTTTCCTTTCCAACTAGATACGACTAGCTTGTAGAGTATTATCAACAAGTATTATACTTGGGGAAAGGGGGACGAACGTTACATTCAGAATCATGAACTCTATTTGAACTAGGAGTCGTGTAAGAGGCCGAGTAGCGTCGGTCCATCCCCTTTGGCCCAACCGTTGGCCGGGGAGAGCTAGTAAGGCGGTAGACAAGTAAAGCCGTCAGTTCTTCCTTCTACCGGTAGTAAATTTAAATTGAGCTGTACGATCTCGACTGATCATCAAGATTGGAACAGCGGGCGTGGTGAATACTCCATTATTGGTTCATCATCCAAATTTATTTATTTCCTGCAACATGATTACTGTTGGCAGAGTTGGAAAAGGGTCATAACTGGAATTGCGACCTTTTCTTGCAAGTTCCTCTTCTTAATAACAATAAGAATATCTCGCTTACTTTGATGTAGCAGATATTTCTACAAACAAATACTTTAAGTTACCTTGTAACTTCATCGTTCATATTATACTGGCATCATTTCCGTAAATGCATGGCATATGGTTTGAAAGATACTTTTGAACTGTTATACATTATCGTTCAGTTATATATTATTGTTGGTGGGCTATTGCTCACCCTTGCTTTATTATTATATCACAACAACAGCTAGACCAGATGACTCGCACAAGGCGCACTCGACGCGGGCGAGGACGATGAGACTACCAGAGCTGAAGAAGAAGCTATTGGTAGAGTATATTTATTCTTTCAGTACCAAGAATATGGTCTAGTATGACTTATGTAAATGAATGGCAAAGAGTATGTATTTATATTGAAATTCTTTTGGATTGTAAGAACTCATAATGTGATTAATAAAACTTTGATTGTTACTCTGATTTCATCTCTGGGACTATAACGGGTGTGTTTTATATTGTTGTGTTGGGTTATAGAGACGTAATTTATTTTATGTTAAGGAAAGTTCAATTGTTGTGGACAGAATTGGAAACCGTAACCACCGGATCCCGGACCCCGGATCTGGGGGTGTTACAACACATGATAGGAATCCTTTCCAACACAAGTCCATAAGTTGATTTCTAATCCAAAGCACTTGAGCACATCAACTCCCAGCAACTATGTATTCAGCCTCAGCTGTGGAAGTTGACACAGATTCTTGTTTCTTGCTGTACCAAGAGACTAACCTTTGTCCAAGAAACTGGCAGCTACCTGAGGTGCTTTTCCTGTCCACTCTGTATCCAGCATAATCAGCATCAGAATAACCAACCAGATTGAACCCTGTGTCCTTAGGATACCATAAACCCAAGTTTGGAGTGCCCTTCAGATATCTAAAGATCCTTTTGATAGCAATCATGTGTGATTCCTTTGGATTTGACTGAAACCTTGCACACAGACATGTTGCAAACATGATGTCTGGCCTACTAGTAGTGAGATAGAGTAGAGAACTAACCATGCCTCTGTAGACTGTGATATCTACCTTCTTACCTTTAGCATCTTCATCCAATTTAGTGGCAGTGGCCATGGGTTTCTTTGCAGGTGAGCTATCTTCCAAATCAAACTTCTTCAATAAATCTTTGATGTACTTGGTTTGACTGATAAAGATACCATCCTTTCTTTGACTAACTTGCAATGCAAGAAAGAATGTCAACTCTCCCATCATGCTCATCTCATATCTGCTTTGCATGAGCTTAGAGAATTTTTCACATAGCTTCTCATTTGTAGAGCCAAATATGATATCATCCACATAGATCTGAACTAGGATAATGTCATTACCATGTTTCTTGTAAAACAATGTCTTGTCCAATGTGCCTCTAGTGAATTTATTTTTAAGTAGGAATTGTGACAGAGTGTCATACCATGCCCTTGGAGCTTGCTTAATTCCATACAATGCCTTAAGAAATCTGTAGACAAAGTTTGGGAAATGTGGATCCTCAAAGCCAGGTGGTTGTTGTACATATACTTCTTCTTCCAACTCTCCCTTCAGAAATGCACTCTTGACATCCATTTGATAAACTTTGAAATTTGAGTGAGCAGCAAATGCCAAGAAAATTCTAATGGCTTCTAACCTAGCAACAGGAGCAAATGTCTCATCATAATCGATGCCTTCCTGTTGAGAGTAACCTTTTGCAACCAACCTTGCCTTGTTTCTTACTATCACACCATCTTCATCCATCTTATTTCTCAGAACCCATTTTGTTCCCACAATGGTTCTGTCCTTTGGTGCAGGCACTAATTCCTACACTTTGTTTCTCTCAAATTGATATAGCTTTTCTTGCATGGGAATAATTCAATCTGGATCCAACAGTGCATCATCAATATTTTTAGGTTCAAGTTGGGACAGATAACAGCCATAGAGGCACTCATTTTGAGTTGCTCTCCTTGTTCTCACTCCTCTATTTGGATCTCCAATAATTTGATCTGCAGTATATGATCTATCCCATTTTCTTGAATGCTCAGTTTGATTTCTCAAGTTTGATGTTGCATTATCATCCAAGTTGTGATCAGATTCATTATCATCCAACAGTCTTTTCAGGAATCTCTTGTTGTGGAACAAAGGGACCATTCTTGAGTATCTCAGGATATAGAGGATTAACAGCTTTGATGAACAACTGCATCTTGATCTTCCAGAGGTTGTAGTTCTCTTTGTCAAACTTAGGGACCTTCACCATACCTGTAGTCTTTGGTGTATTCATGATCGTTTTCTGTTTTTGAATAAACAGCCTGCTCTGATACCACTTGTTGAGTATAAAATACAAGAAAGAATACAGAGGGGGGGTGAATGGATTCTTGAACTTTTCGTTGTTCTTGAATCTGTATAGCAAGATATGTGTTAAGTGTGTGGTATAATTTAAGTGCGGAAAATAATAAGTGAGCAACACAACACAATATCACTTTAATCTAATATATTATTATATAAAGATTTTGCTACAATCTGTGAATACAAAAGCTAGTATTCTCAGCTTCATTTTTCTCAGAGAGATGTTTTCTTTTGCGTATATGAAAAACTTAACTTCTAAGGAAGTGAGGCTGTATCCTTATAGAGCATGAATACAACCTACTTACTACAAATAAGGTAGCTAAACAACTTTACTTTCTAGTGTGTCTATCCTTTTTTAGTAAGCATTCAAACGGCTACAGGTTTGACTTTGCAAAGCTCTGTTCAGATCCACTTCTTTAGTTCTTTGCCTCTCGTACATCTCACCAAGCTTCTTTGTAGGCTTTTCCAAAGTATATTACAGATTGTGGTCCATAAAGTGCTTTAGCTTGTTGCAGGTTTCTGACTTGTACAATTCTTCAGTACTTTGTCTCCAAGATTGTATTCGAGAAGTAACTCTGTTGGTGGTTTGAGAACTAGAATTGGCTTGATCGATAACTCTGAGTTCTCGAATACTGTTAAACTGACATATCGAATGACTTCTCGAATAAGTCTTTTCTTCAGGAATCCTTGAGATATCGAATAGAAATTTTACTTATCGAATCCCTGAGATATCAAATAGCTTCTTTAGTCCTTGAGATATCGAATAGAGCATTGCCTTGTTGACTCTTAGAAAACTCGAATGATGCTTTGACTTGTTGACTCCATGAGTTCTCGAATAGAGTATTTAGACATGTCGAATCTTTGAGTTCTCGAATAAGGCTTTGAATAGTTGACCTTCAGAGATATCAAACAGTGTCTTTTGAGATATCGAATCCTTGACTTCTCGAATGCTAGACTTCTCGAATAGACAAATGTACTTCTTGAATTGGTACTTAGGCAAATTCTTCATTTCTTCAAATCCCAACAGTGATTATTTGACAGTCTTTATCTCCTTGCACTACTAGAAAAAGGTCAATAGACATCAGCTAAAAACCGATGTCTGGCCATTTTCCAACCGATGTCTTTGTGGGTGTAGAGAAAGGTCCAACACTTTTCACATCGGTTTTGAACCGATGTCTAAGACAACTTAAGACATCGGTTGGTCCTTGCCTTTTACATCGGTTAGTAACTGATGTCTATGTTTATTTTTAACATCGGTTTGCTTATGCAACTGAGGTTTAAGGTGTACAATAGACATCGTTTCTTGCTTGAAACCGATGTAAAAGATGATCTTAGACACTGGTTAAAAACCGATGTAAAAGAGGGGTACCTTTCTCTACACCCACAAAGACATTAGTTAAAATTTTCCTTCACATCAGTTCTTAACCAATGTCTAGAGCCTTTAACATCAGTTGAAATTAAAAACTGATGTGTTTGTTTACTATATTTATTACTATATATATATATATATATATATATATATATATATATATGCACCAAAATAATACTAAAATGAATGCTGTATTGATGCAACTTATCAATCAAAAACTCAAACACTTATGAAAATAACAAAAACTTCATTATAATTATCAAAAAAGAGGAACCTCATAAATTTAATTTATCATTACTGTTATCGTATATTATATAACTTTCATAAAAATAATATTTTGAAGCACAGACTAATTAACGATTGCAGCACAAATTTATGACAGAACAAAAAGAGGAACCTCTATCTCTACCTCTCTGAAGCACACCAACAGACTCTAGCAATTTACCATAAGCCATTCATGTCACTTTCAGACCAACAACACACTACAATCACTTTGAGCTCAACGAATGTGGCTGATCTTCTATATTTACTAGACCATTTAGGCACAATATATGCAGAGCTTGCCCAGAATCAGTTCTACCAAGATGGGAGTCTTGGAAAACAGAACAATGCATCTAGTTTTCAGTTTGCTATTTTTTGCAGGTTTGGATGTATAGCTCGTATATTTTATCAGACAGACAGAAATAGTATCATGCTTTATTGCGTATCCTGATTAATCATGATTCCATATTTTGTTGCATGAAACAGGATCTGGAATCGAAGCATGGTCCTACAATGACTCAGCAAGCATAAAGGTTTGCAAATCAACAGTTTAAATATACAAATAAATGGTTAACCAGTTCCATATTTTAACGTATATCGTTTGCATGTGTGCTGCTTTAGTGTCTACAAAATCCTTATAGACCTCAATATTTTGGAAGAATATTAAAGAATGCAGAATTTGATAGTGGACTGGAAGGATGGAATGTACTGGGGATGGGAAATATTGGTGCCAAAACATCTAGCACTAGGAACAACTTCATTTTTGCGTACAATAGAAGGTCGCCAAACGATAGTTTTACAAAAGGGATATACTTGCAGAATGATATCTATCATAAATTTTCAGGTAATTTAATTTTGCGATAATCTTATTATGCATTTTTTAATAAAGGGTTCTAACAGCAGTCCGTAAGTTTCCAGCTTGGGTGCAAATAACTGAAGGAGAGGAGGTGGTTGTTGCTGCACTTTTATATTCAAGAAATAGTAGAAAGATTATAGGATCTATAATACCTCAAACTGGCTGCTGGTCCATAATGAAAGGAGGTTTTGTGCTTGATATTAACGCACCAGCTGAGCTCTACTTTGAGGTAATCTATCAGAAACATCATAGCTGAAGCATATCACATAAGAGACATTACAGACATCTATCACAAAAGGCTTAAATGTGAGGGACAATTTAACAAAGACCATTCATAAATCTGATTAAAATTTTCTTGAGAAATGTTTTTTTAAAGTGAATTTTACTGGCAACAAAATTTGACAGACAAACAACACTAAAACAGAGTTATGGGTAGACAGTGTCTCTCTCCAGCCCTTCACTAAAAGCCAATGGAGAAAGCATCAGTTAAAGAAAACAAATAAGGTGACTTCCGGTCACTTTGTAGCTGGTATACATACTATATACTTATATTATAAAGAAACTTGTTTCTCCTTTGCACTAGTCTAAATCGACATGTTGATAACATGTTTTGCAGCTAAGGAAAAGTAAATTAAGGCTGCATGTGTTGATCAAAGATGGATTGAATATACAACAAGGTGCACATATCACCCTCAACCAAATTAAGCCTTCTTTCCCACTCTGAACATAAACCAAATTCCTTCAACAAGCAGTAACTAGAACAAAAAAACAACTAAAACATAAACTATTAAAATTAACACTTACCAGGCAAGAATTCAACTCTGAACTTGTTGCTGTAGTGTCTGTATAAGCCCAAAATCCCTGTATCTCATATAAAAACCAAAAATCATTATTAATAAATCAAGAACACAGAAAAAGACTCAAACTATATAAAAACCCAAGATGCTAAAACAGTAAAAATATGGGCAATCACAAATAATAAACAACACATCCCAAATGCTAAACAAACAGAATCGTGGCTCGATAAATACAACAATTAAAAGTTCTTGGCTTATGTATGTAATCCCTAATTCCTTATACAGAAAATAAAAAGAAAATTTAGATTATTCACAATAGCTTACCCAAAATAAAACAAGATCCAAAATAGCTTACCCATTTACTAAATCAAGTCGAGATGAACAATTAATCGATTAACAAATCAATTAAGAACATATACTAGCTATTTGACCAAGTAACTACAGTAATTGGGAAATTAGGGTTACAAATTGAGTTTAAAAGAGAGAGTGAAAGAGGGAGTGAATTAGGGTTCTTAAGAGGGGGTTGAGAGTAAAAGAGAGAGTGAAAGAGAGAGAGAGAGAGGGGGTGAGGCTATCGAGAGAGAGAGAGCGAGGGTGAGGCGTCGAGAGAGAGGGTGAGGCATCGAGAGAGGTGAGGTGAGAGAGAGAGTGAAAGTCGAGAGAGAGGGTTAAGTCGAGAGAGGTTGTATATGTTTTTTTGTTTTTGTTTTAATTTAAGAGGGGGAAACTAAAAATTGGTCAAGGGGAAATAAAAAATTGGCTTAGGGGGAAAAAATTTGGGTAAGCGGGGGAAATTTGTTTGGGCGCGGTATAGCAAATTTCTTTTAATATGTCTTTAGACATCGATTTTTTTTAACCGATGTCATAATATGTCAAAGACATCAGTTGTGTTTTTAACCGATGTCGTTGATATCTCAATTATATGTCAATGACATCGGTTGGCTTGCAATGTGATTTCATAATATATCAAAGATATCAGTTTTTTTTCGACCGATGTCATTGATAGTTTTTACATCGGTGACATCATGAACCGATGTAAAAGGGGCGATGTCTATTCTACTTTTTCTAGTAGTGTTGCTTGAGGCATGAACCTTGGAACTTCTTTCAAGCATTATTTTTGACTTTATAAGTACAGTTACACAACTAGGATTTGATGACTATTACAAGTACAGAACAAATAGAAACTCTACAAATAGAGCTTCCCTCAGTTAAGAGGTCATGTAGGTAATGCATACCATTACACATACTTAGGCTTGTTATTATATGAGTACAGGCATGTCTCTGTGACTAACAAGCATTTATATGAATTTTTTGTTACACAAAATTATTCTCAACCCATGTTAGAAAGTTAATTAATGCAATTAATTTTAAAATGAATAGGCATCGGCATTTATATGAATTTCAATAATTTTGCACACAAAATTATTCTCTACCCATGCTAGAAATTTAATTCATGAGTTAATTCACAGTTTATCTTGTGGGGGTACATTTGCTATTAGTTTTAAAATAAAATATTTTAAATTTTCTTTAAATAAAGATTTATTTAATTCTTTAAATACGTGCCCGATGTGAATTTGTAGCTCAGTTGGTTGAGCTTACCTCTAGCCGACCCAGAGGTTCTGGGTTGGATACTCGCTTGCCACGAGTTTTTCAATGAACATATACTCATTGTAAAAGGCTATAAGCCAAAATATTTAAAAATAAAAATAAATAAGATTACCTTTTTAACAAATTTGGTTGCCATTTCATCAAAGGAAATGAGAAAAGATATAAAAGATGGCTTTTCTCATAAATACCCTTGGAAATTCTTTTGCAAAAATACTTTTGACAAAAAAAATAATTTGCAAAAATACTATCTTATTTGCAAAAATATTATCTTATTTGTAATGGCTACGCAATATGTTGCAATCAGTTGAAAAAACTGGAAATTCAACTTTCAATTTTTAATTGCATTCAGTTGCATTGGTTGCATATGCAACTGAATGCAACTAAAAGCTGAAAGTTAAATTTTCAATTTTTGCTGTTGCGCAGTCCTTATACATAACTAGAAGTTGGAAAAAAATGAAAATCCAACTTTTAGTTTTCAGTTACATTCAGTTGCGTATAAGGTTGCATAATTTAGGTATTTTCGCAAATAAATTGTTATTTTTGCAAATATTTTGAGAATATAGTAAAATCGCAAAAAAAAAAATTAAACAAAGTAGTATTTTTGGTAAATACCCTAAAAAATTGAGTATTTAATCGATATGAAACAAATAAAAAATAAAAATAAGATCTATTTTTATGTTACTCTTATACCCATACATACCTCGAGTGAATCTATGGCAAACATTTAGGGGGTATATTCAACTGAGATTCTAATAGATTTTAATGGATTGATATAATCCATGGATTTTAAATAAATTTGTAAATCCATAAATTGTTTGAAATCTATAACAGTGTCTCAATAGATTATTTTAATTCTATGCAGATTTGTTAGATTTTAAAGAATTGATTTTTCAAGATTTTTATGGAATTAAAAAAATCTCACAGATTCTCGGAATTGATTTCTTAATATTTTTCATTTTATAGTATTCATGTAATAATTTATATAAATAGGTTGAGAAAATCTAAAATCAATATAGTCCAAAGTAAAAAAAAAAAAAAGAAGATTCAGAGTAACAATATTTCACAAAAAAAAAAGAGATTCGAATAATAAATTAAAAAACACCAAAATATGTTTATTTATCTAGTCCTCATCATCTTTCCCGTTCTCATCATCATCCTCTTTATTTGTCTCATTACGAGGCCTATCATTTCACGTAGAATTAGCAGTGTTAGCTCTTCAAATATTTGCTTCTACTATTTTTATTTTTTTTGCTCTTTATTGTTGGCTCGTAAAATTTGATCCAATACAATATGATAATATAGAAGATACGATAATAGATAAAAATGAGAAAGATAGTAGAGTACATGTACCTTTAGACCTTGGAGAGAGCAATCAAGAATAGTGAGTACAGTGAATAGTAAATTAAATAATCACGTTGAGTATCCTAATAACATATTTTTTTTACTTTTATTTTTTATTTTCAATTAATAATTTGTTATACTCCACTAATCCATCATATTCTTGGGAGAGATTTTATGTAATTCAATATATATATATATATATATATATATATATATATATATATATATATATATATATATATATATATATAAAATCTCCTACAAATCCTTTAAAATTCTTGACTTTTGAAAATTTGTTAAAATTTGAATATCTTGAGATTTTGTATGATTTTTTAAAATTCTATTTGAAAATTTATAGATTTTTTTTAAATTTCAATTAAATATCTGAAAATTTAAAAATATTATTTTAAATCCAAATTGATTACTTAGAAATTTTAAAATATTATTTGAAATCCCAAATGAGTAACTGTTTTTGAGAATCCACATAATCTCAAATAAATATCCTTCTTTTGTAGTGTCATTTCTTTGTCATTCAAGCAGCAGTCTCAAATTCTTCTTCCCCAAACTAAAACTTCGACCAAATCTCAAAAAAAAAAATTGTACTAAATAAATATTTTCCAGCCGCGGGAGCTCGGAACGACCATTAGTACTTGTCATACGATTTTTCTATTAAAGCCCTAAACCACAGCTACAAATCTATCACCGAAACTCAGGTATCAAATACGTAGCTGATTTAATAATTTTATAAAACTGTGCATTGATTGATTCATTTGTGTGTACTTTTGATATCTACTCATAAATTTCAGTTAAATCTTAGAATTTTGTCCTCAATTTTTGTGTTTTATATGTCATGGTCCTTGGTTGAATTGTTTGTATACACCGGTCTCGAAAAGATTGTGTGTACAATTATTTAGTTTGGATGCGTCCTTTTAACTTTTATGGTCCTTGCCTATTTTTTAATTCAGACTTATGGCCAGTAATGCTAAAACTAGGCGAGGAGTCGAAGCAGTTGATAGAATCAGCAACTTGCCAACAAATTTAATAGACCTCATCTTAGAATACTTGCCTACTCACGATGCAGCAAGGACAAGTATCCTCTCCAAACCATGGAGGAATATATGGGGAATGCACCCCCGACTTTATTTGGATGCAAACTTTTTCGCACAATTGCTGGTTTCTCAGAAGTTTTCTCGCTTAGATGAACAAACTAAAATTATCGAAGTTTCGAGAACCATTAGTAATATTTTATTAGCTCACGATGGCCCTATTCTGGATTTCCTTCTTTGCATTCCTGAAGACCTGCCTTTTCATCAAAGTATGGTTTTGTGGATTAAAAATTTATCAAACAATGGTGTTAGGAAACTGAAGCTTCAGAATGAATCACTACATACCTGCACTTTGCCCTCTCATTTCTTTTCCTGTTCACAGTTAACTCATTTGACCCTCACGAACTGCATACTAAATCCACCCCTTGGATTTGAGGGATTTTGTAACCTGATTAGAGTACAACTTGTGCATGTCAACATTAATGCTGACATGTCATTCGGCACTCAACTCAAGGAATTGGTAATGGAAATGTGCACTGGGATTGAACATTTAGGAAGCCAATTTAAATGTGAAAACAATCTCCTCATGTTGAATATCGATGAGAGTGAAGAAATTGATTGGCAATGGTTTGAATGCACCCAAAAGTTGAAAGTTCTTAGGCTCGGGATGAATGATATGCCAAGTTCCAGCAAGGAAGTGATTACATTAGACAAGCTAGTCGGCAATTTGCCTAGAATCACTTCTCTTTTCCTCGATGGCTTGTTTCTCAAGGTAATTTTTAACATCCTACAAGTTATTGAAATTCTTAATACCTAATATAAATAGCTGATCCAACAAGATGTGTCACAATTTAATTTATCTTTCGACATACTTGTGTATTTTTATATAGATTTCGGAACCAGGTGCAGCTATATTGAAGAGGCTTACAAGAGCTATGGAGAACTTGAAATTACTGCACCTTTACAGTATTGATTTATATGATTTGGTTCAGATTCAACATGTTCTTTGTTTGGTCAGAAGTGCACCTAATCTGAAATTTCTTTCCTTCGCACTGGTGAGAACATTTTTGCCCAGTCTTATCATTATAAAATTTTACTTTATTAAATTTGATTAATTTGTTAGGTTTCTGCTAGGGAACTTTGTACTCATAATCCAAAAAGAAACTTGGACAACTTATGTTATTAAACAGTAGCATCAAATTGTGGAATATACCTTTTTTGCTGCATATGAATGTGACCCTAGATGTTTTTGGATCATCTCGTCTTCCAATTTGTAAAGAAAGTTCAATTGACAAAACATACCCTAGATGTTTTTCTCTCTCTCCTATTTACAAAGAGTTTATGTAAGAAAGGAATGAAATATTCAATAATAAATGCTTTCAACCTATTTGACTCCGACTGATATAATTAGATACTAGAGATATAGGCCCACCTGCCTAAAGTAGAGAAAACAAAGAAACACCCTAAACCCCCTGTACAAGACTTAGCTTAGCGAATATCCCTAGGCAAATGTGTGTGTAAGCATTTAAAGTTCTTGTAATTGACCTTGCCGGAAAGAATTCCCCTCTAAAAGGAAAGAGAAAGGGATGGCAAAGGGTTCACAGTCTTTTTATTTTCCCTCACAGTGCACTAGAGAGAGTAACATGTATACTTCCATTGATATTCAGGGCTTTGAGTTGACATATAGTGCTTGTTCAATTGACATTATCATTTTTTTAATACCCAAGATCTTCATCTTCTTGAGAAGTATCCATCAATGTTCTTAAAAGTGCTAAGCGGTCGTAATAGGTGGGAGGACCTTTTAGACATAAAATTGAAATACTTTATGGTCCGATTCCGTTTAAGCACCCATTTAGGTGGCCACTTAATTTGCCTTTTAGAACATTGGTATCCATGAGTGAATTAAGCTGTTTGGTTAAAAAATTAAGATTATGAATATTTCATGCTCACATGAAAGACCCACGTATATCCTTCACAACAAATAGGAAGTATTACTACAAAGTTATGGCGAGTATCTGTTTTCCTTCCAAATGTGTGATGCTAGGCATCTCAATTTTAGAAATGTTTGATATTCTGGTATCTATCCCTTTGGTAGTGTAAGTTTTACACAATCTAAATTGGAAATTATATTGTTCCCCTTCATTCGGTACTCACTCCTGCTAAAAATTTAAGATGTGAAAGCTCCCTTTCTCATAAATACATTATCATTTTCCCTCTTTCGATATTAAACATGCAATCTTTTTTACTGCAATAATTAAGACTTGCATATTGCTCTTTATAACTTATAATCACATTTAACCATATTTTTTAACCCGTTTACGCTCAAAGTTTTGTTTTCTCTCTTGAACAATGTTTTTGTTTCTCTTCATTTTATGACTGGATTCAGTATGTCCGAACGATTCTCAGGTTGTCTATTACAAAGTTGTGTTTACTCCTAATTATATAATCAATCCATTTCGCGGCTAGCCAGGACAACTTGTCAGTTTTAGATGTTGGTTTTTATCATTCACTAGTGTATCTTATTGATTCGATGTGCACAAGTTAAACTTATAAATACTATATAAATACTATATTATTAAGAACTAACTGGATAACGTTTATATTAATACTGTACATACCTGTCAACAAAACAAAACCTTTTATATAGGATCATGAAGTACAGAGCAGTGATGGTGTGGACTTATTGGACCGCACGGTGTTGTCAGACCACATGATTCTAGACCGACTTGAAACCCTTAGAATGTACGACTTGGCTGGTTCCCGTGCCGAGTTTCAGTTCATAAAACTTTTGCTTGTGTCATCCCCTTCGCTTAAACGGATTGAACTTAAGATGGACCCCATACTTAATGATCCTTCAGAAGAGTTGAGGATTTCAAAAGAGGTGTTGCTGATCCCTAGAGCATCCAAATCTGCACAGATCCAGTGGATGGAGTAGCGGGTCTGGTGGCAGGTCAGACATAACTTGGAAGCAAATGTCGAAGCATGTAAACTACAAATAAATTTATGTTGTTTTTGGAAGCAGTAGCTATGTTGTTTGTGGAAGCTGTAGTACGTTCTTCTGGCTTATCTCTAAACTCTTACTGAAGTGCACATTGAACCTTTTTTGCTGATTACAGAATCAATTGGGTGGGAGCAAACTCGGGAAAGTCCATATAATTAACTTTTAATCATCTGAGAAGCTTACTATATTAAGGAGCTTTGAGACATGAAAGATAATTTTGTTGTTCTTTGCTTTTATGTTGAGCTCCCTTAATTTATAAGTATTTCAGCAGGTCATAATCTATTGTTATTTATAAACTCCATATCTCCGCAAATCGTAGTCTAATGTTATTTACAAATTGTTTGTACGTTAATCTTTTACGTCTAAAAAACATTTTTTTTTTGTTTTGTTTCGTTTGTCAACCTTTGATTTTATTAAATCCCATTTGATGACATAACGTTAATAGCCCTTTTATCTCTATATAGGAAGCTTCAAATATGGTTCTTGGAGACATGTCATCATATCCTACATTTCTATCAAACGCATATTCAAACCCAAAAGACTTGGAATATCAAATTTGTCTTGTCTCCAAAGTGGCATGTAATTCCTTACTATTTTTTTCAGTACTTACTCCTCTCCTCTCTTTCTCCATATTTTTTTTTTCCTGAAAGCCTGCTTATGTTCATTATAAGGCAAAGTGGTTGTATTTGCATTTTTTATGAAGTCACCTAATTTTGTTTCTACAAGCTTATAGTGTACATGTTTTTTCTTTGACAATGAATAAAATTTTAATTTTTTTTAAATATATTATTAATATTTATATTTTAACAATATTTTATATATTGTGCTTTTGAAATTAGTATTATAAATATTTTTTGATAAGTAACCAAAGACATGGTATACGAAAACAATATATATATATATCATGAAATTAGCAGAAGATTTGAGCTTAGAATTTCTCTACCGTCATTTTGTTGATATCGCATGGCGCCTAGCTTGAGGAAGACCCCATATCAATCCTCGGCTTTTACACTGACTTGTGTTTAAATTTTTTAACATTGTTTTTGAACGGGGTGAGTGTGCAAACATAGCAATGTATAGCTCCAAAACGTGAATTCAACATATTCTTATGCATGAACTTCCTACAAAACTGCGTTAGTCACAGGAGAAAAAATGGGATCATCTCCATCACCGCTCCGACTAGAGCTGTAAACGAACCAAATTCAGACGAACTTTTAACCAACACAAACAAATTCTTAACAAACTGAATAGTGTTCGATAAGTTTATCGGACAAATTTTCTTATCCGAACTCGAGTTCGGTAATGAACCGAACCGAACATGAACTGTTCGCGAACATACCGAACCGAAGCAAACACAAACCGAACACGAACAGTTCGGTAATTATATATATAATATTGTTAAATAAATAAATATAATAATTTGAAATATAAAAAAATTGTAAATATTATTGTTTTTATCGATTGAATCGAACTCGGATGAACTCGGACGAATTCTTAACGAACTCGGACGAAATCCTAACGAACCGAACAATGTTCGGTAACCTTACCGAACATATTTTCTTATCCTAATGAACGCGAATGAACATGTCGAGCTTATCGAACATGTTCAGTTTGTTTACGGCACTAGCTCGAACATTTGCTTTACGTTAGTGTTGTAAAACCAAATTTAATTACAAAAATTTAATATATTAGTTTTACAGACCATCAACAAAAAAACTAAGCCAAAAAATTTAAGTACAGAAATTTACATGTCCGTTAAACACTATCTAATATATATAATACTTCAATATTCAATTTTTTAATAAATTGAAGTTTTGTTGTACTTTTTGTATGCAGTAAATTTCATATTACTATTTTTTTGGTAAATGTAATTGCATCTTATTATCTTGTTTACTCAATTTGCATTAATTTTTATTAATATTTAAAAACTAATTTATAGATATTAATAAGATACTTATTATTTTAAACTTTTAATTATATCCTTTCTTATAATACCTGAGTCTACCACACCATGCAGTTAACCAATCAAAAAAGAGGAATTATTTTAGGATCAATTAGATTCCATTCCTAAATTTTAGACCATGTTATATTAAAAATTTTCCTTATTTACCTTTATATACCCACTTTACTAATCGTGGTTAGTTAACAGTTCTAATTAAAATATAAAAACTATTTAATTTAATATTCTTATATATTATATATACTTTTAATCAGAAATTATTCGATAATAAATTTCTCATATAATTTATTCTCACATTATTAAATAACAACTATATATTTACTAAATAACGCTATAACTATATAATTATGGTAACAACTCAACCAACATGAAAACATTAGCATACATTAGTATAGAAAGTTGCAAGTTACCAATATTTAAATAGAAAATCACCTCATAGTAAAAGAAAAAATTCATGCCCCCTTGATTTTTATGATATTTTAATCATGTATGATAATTTTATTTTATTTAAACCTAGATAATAATTCAATCTCATAATGCAGTTAATAAAATTGAAAATTAGTAGTTTGATTTCATCAAAAATATTTTTAAATATCAAATCACATATCGTACCCTCAAGCCATTATCTAATTGTCTACTAATAAATTATCTTGAATATACACTAATTTGTTAACCATGCTTCAAAAAAATACATATATACATATATGTATTATATATATATATATATATATATATAATCATGCTAAAATGATTATTAATATAACAAAGATTCTTTTATTAATACTGAATAATAAATTTTACTAAATTACAAATATTTATTACTTTTTCAGTATCCCTTCTTAATCTAAGTTAAGCCAATATGTTCAACTATAGTTAACTAAACTGTTGAGTATGAAATACACGCACAAGAAAATACAGAGGGGGGTGAATGTATTTTCAAACTTTTCTTTGAATATGAATCTTAAGAAGGTTTGTTTGATGGTTTGAATCTGTTTGATGTTTGTGTAGCTAAGTGTGTGTTCTTGTTTAACAAGATAAGTATGCGGAAATAAGAAACACAAGAACATAGTACTTACTTTAATCTAATATTGTATTAGATAAAGATTTGCTACAAACTGTGAATACAAATGTTAGTATTCTCAGCTGCGTTTTTCTCAGAGAGATGTTCTAAGTTGTAATGAGAAAACTCAATAATGCTTCTTAAAACTCGAACTGCTAGAGAAGTGAGATTGTACACTTATAGATCATGTGTACACTCTACTTACTACAAATGATAGAACAAACAAATCTACTTTCTAATTTGTCTATCCCTATTTCGGAATACGTCCAGGCAGCATGTAATTTTTACTTTCTTTATCCTGCCCAGATCCACTTCTTTAGAGGCTTGTCTCCTATAACAACTCTCTAAACTTATTTTTAGACTTCCCAAAAGCACTTTACAATATTGTGGTCCTGAAAGTGTTTTGGCTTGCTCCAGGTTTCTTACTTGTACAATCTTTAGTATTTTGTCTTTAAGAATGCATTCGAGAAGTGACCAAGTAATTGATTCGATAACTAGAATTGACTTATTAGATAACTCTAAGTTCTCGAATACTGTATTATTGACATGTCAAATCACTTCTCGAATTTGTCTTTTTTTCAGGAATTCTTGACTTATCGAATAAAGCTTTTAACTCACGGAATCCTTGAGATGTCGAATAGCTTCCTGAGTATTTGGGATATCGAATGTAGCTTTGACTTGTTGACTCTTTGAGAACTTGAATAATGCTTTGACTTGTTGACTTCTTGAGTTCTCGAACAGTGTCTTTTGAGATGTCGAATACCTGATATCTTGAAAGCTAGACTTTTCGAATAGAACAAAATACTTCTGGAATTAGTACTTAGGCAAATCTTCAATCTTCAAAATCCAATTGTGTTTATTTATACAGCCTTGTTCTCCAATCTTGAGGCATGATCTCTGGATCTTCTTTCAAGCATTATTTCATGACTTAATTTATACAATTACAAAGATAGAATTTTGATGCCTATTACAGGTACTAGAAACAACTAGAAACTCTACAGCTAGAGGTTCCCCCAGTTAATGGGTCATGTAAGTAATACAAAGCATTACAAACAATTAGGCTTGTTATTAGATGTATACAGGCATGCCTCTGTGACTAACAATCTCCCCCAAATTGTGAGTAAGACCCTTAGTCACAATTTTATGTTCGATAACAAGCCTACCATACATAAAGATATAACTTGAATAGTACAAGTATGAAATTGATTAACAACATGGATAGAATTACAAAGAAAGTATTCTTACAGACTATGAAGAAGTACTAGCCATTTTCTCTTGATTTTATTCCCATAGCTTTGGCTTGTTGATCATCATATTCCTTCTTTTTCCTTTCTTCATCCTTCCTTGCATTCTCATCCATAGCCTTTATGATGGCTACCATAGCATCAAGTTCTTCAAGCAGAATTGAATACTTAAAGTCTTCAAGTACTTATTTCAATAAGTTTGCAGGGTAATGGTTGACCAGGTCCATTCTGATATTAACAATATCTCCATTTCTCCTCCTATACTTCACAACATAGGGATTGAACTAAACTCTGCATAACCCTTAGCCCTCATCTTATCTGCTTTGGCTTCCAGTTCATCAAACTACTTCTCTTTCTTTCTTTATTTCTCCATACATTCTTTTCTCACCTTTTCCTCACGATCTCTCTTCATCTTCACAAAATCTATAAGTTCTAGCTTCCAAACCTTCTCCACCTCATCTTCAATGTTCAGCATTGTAATTATCCTTTCAATATCATATAGTTTACCCCAATGCTGACACATCCCTTGCCTGAACTTCTTCTATCTACCATCAGTATATTTGAATTCAAGGCAGTCATCAACAATAACAACATGATAGATTCTTTGAGCCCTTAGAAATAGCAATTGATCTTCATCATAGTCTTCATCTAGAGGTGGCAAGTTTTGTTCTGGTACTATTGTGATGGATTGAGACTTAGATGTCTTCACCTTCCTTGCCTTTCTAGCCATAGATTTGATTTTTAGCTTTTGTACGTTGTCACTAGAGAGAAGTTTGAAGCCTTTGCCTCTTGACCATTGAAGTACACCATTAGCAGTTTGCTTTTGGAGACATACTGATGGTTTCTTGATTTGAGTATCCTTGGATTGAGGTGGCAAGACAGTTGCAGAAGCCATAGGATTAGATTTTGGCAAGTCATCACTAACTGTATCCACCCTAGACATATTGCCTTGTGTTATGGTGGAAATACTGCTAGTGATGCTTGAGGCTTGCTGTCTTCCACCTTTTCTTTCATACACCTTATCACTTCCTTTGTCAACATCACTTTTCTTTCCTTTACCACTTCTCTTTCTCTTATCTTCATTATCCTTATTACACATTTGAGATTTATCCTTGCTACCACTCTGATCTTGATCATCCTCATCTCTCATTCCTTACTTGTCTCCTCTATAATCAAATTGGGCATTTGATTGTGAGTTGATAAATTTAATCAGAATGTCCAGAGCGGACTTCTCAGTTTCTGACTTTCCTCTCCTTGATTGTAAGGCACTAGCCAAATACTTGATTGTAGACATGTTGCTTGGTTTGAGGTGGTGACCAAATCTGAAGAAGACAATGCCTGCAACTGCTTCTTACAAAATGCAGTGGGGTTGAGGAATTACCTGAGGTAATTGAGACTTCATACAGCTTGTAAGAATCTCATGAAGTTTGATATTGTCAGCAGACCCATTTGATTATATCTTCTTGATGAATGTTCCAACTTCAGAGCAATATAGAACTTGTATGGCTTCAATATGGATGTGAAAGAGAAATTTGGCAGTGTGGACTAGGACTTCTCTATCTTCAGTGGTGATGAGAGCATCAGGATTCTTTTTGAACAACTTGCCTTCTCTCTACAGTGACCAGAAATATGTCTTGTACAATGAGCTTGAGATAGTCAAATTAGTGAAAGTTGCTTCCTTTCCTCAGATTCTGTAGGTACTTCAAGAAGGCTATGTCATGATACTGTTTTTAATTGGCAGTTTCTTGACACACCTTATGAGAAAGAACATCCTTGAATTCTGATGGCTCAGCTTGAGGAGAGTGTTTGGCAATGTCAGGCACTAGAAAGTCAAAGTCTTGAGAAGATGATTGGGGTTGAGGTTAATTTTCTTTTGGTGACTTGGCTACTCTTGCTACAGCCACTTTCTTTAGCTTGGCCTCTTCATCTGCAGCCACAGCTACTTTCTTGAACTTCAACTCACCCTCTTTGACTCCTTACTTTTATTTCACAGATTGCCTGACTTTGAAATCTTAGATTTTGAGACCTAGATCACTCGTACCCCCCTTAGATTTTGTGTTCTCCCCCTTAGATTTTGAGTCCACTAGCTTCTCCTTTTTATCTGTGTGTTTCTCCCCCTTAGGCTTGTTCTCAGATTTTTTGTTCACTTCTGTTTCCAAACCGTTCACTTTAGACAATAAGTGTGCAACCTTGAAACCATATAGTGATTGATCCTTGAGCATTTCTACCCCATACTTCTTCACTGCCTTATCTCCATATTGATTATCAAAGAGGACTCTGAATTGTGCATTGGCATCATTTGTCTGAGAAGAGAGATTCTGTACTTGAGTTGTAAGATTTTTGAGAGAATCTGGAACCAAGGGAAGACGATTATCCAGAGAGGTGGAGGTCTTGTTGCACTCTTTGATATTCTTGAAGACAGTATCCAGAGAGGGGAAGTCTTTAGAGAACTGAGTTTTGATCTCACTCACTACCTGGGTTGTGCGCACACTTCATCTTTTTCTTATTTTAACTCCTTTACCAAGGTAGTGAGCAACCTTCAAGCTTCCCTTGTTTGCATCATTGATAGCTTCATACACTTCATCAGGGGTTAAAGATTTGGTATTTGACCCTAGTGAGGTGATGTATTCTTCCCTTAGATATTGAAGAGCTTCTGACAAGGTTACACTCCCTACTCCTTGTAACCATGCATCCACACTCCCATCTCTTTCAGCTTCTTCAACTATCTTCTCTTGTTGTTCCTCTACATCTTGCTTGTGACAGAGAAGAATAGCTTCATAATCAGCATTAGGCATGTCTGCTGTGAGAAGGTTTTGAGCAATCTTAGTGAAATCAGGAATCTGGTCCACAATTAAGCTTTGAAGTGCTTCAACCGTCAATTATTATGGAGCAGACCCTGATCCTAAAGCACTGTCATGTTGCACAGGCTTCAACCATTTTGACAGAAAGTCAGAGCTAGAGCTAGGCAAGCTAGACCTCTCAGTTACAGATGCAACTTCTATAACCGGATGGAATGACTCTACTACTATTGTCTCCACTGAAGTTGGATGTGTTACAACAGTAGTTTACACAGGCACAGAGTCTCTAGTAAAAACTAGTAAAGCGTCTGTGTTTTGATGGTATCATTATGATATGCCCCAACATGCATTCCCTCACCATCTAAATGTGGGGCTTGGGTGGTGAGCAAAGTGTCTTGCACTAAGTCACTTGAATCCATTGGCTCACCAAGAGAAGAGAATTCTTGGTGATCAACTCCTTGCTCTTCAATTTCTTGAATTACAGGTTGAGAAGAAATATTTGTTGTAGATTCTGGAAGAGAAGTGTCTTTTAGAGTAGATTTTGGCAACTCCCCCTGAGAAATAGAGGGAGTTTCAATTTGGATGTGCTCTCCGCTCAATGTAGTGCCAACCTTATCACTCCCATGTGCTGACTCTATACAGGTAGGTACATTGGGGAGAATGCTTGATTCTATAGATGCACCCTGTTGAGAGAGTACATCTAGTGAGCTGTTTGCCCCTGATTTTATAACTTCAACCAATTGTGTGACTGAAGAGGTGGTTTGATTTGCTTTCTTCTTCTTTGGCTTCTTCAAGGATTACACAAGTTCCTCACTTTCTAAACCTAGTTCAGCATTCAAAGCTCCTTCAGATAGTTTAAGTAAAGGTTCAAAAGCCATCTCCTTTCTCTTCTTTTTACTAACACCACCCTTTTGAGAGGATGATGCAGTTGGCTTAGTGTTTGGTAGAGTGTTTGGTTGAGGAGGTTGAGCAGCAGGCCCTGGGTTAGCATTTTGTTCAACTTGCTTGGTCTTTGCTGTCTCACATTTTGAGGCATATGTTAGCTTGTTGTGGGGGTAAGACTCAAAGATTTTCTTCATATGAGGGGTAATCTCAAGTCTTACATCCACAGCATTCCTTGTATTTAGATTTCCAAAAATGAGTTTGGACATGGATTTAGGATTGCCTATTTTGTTTTTATCTATCTCGGGAAATTCAATCAAAGCATTATCTACATAGTTAAGTGTAGATTGAATAAAACGAGGGAAAAATATATCATTACCTCGCTTGGATGAGTCCTTGCCAAGTCTCCCATACAACTCCTGCATTATCATTAGCCCAACATTGATCTTCCTATCATAAGCCAAGGAATAGCCTATATGTTGCCAAGGCGCACTGATGTGATCGAAACAAGACTTTCTGGCAGTGAAGACTTGCAGAAGTATTGCAAACACAAAGCTCCATTCTTTTCTCAGATACTTCCTATTCAACTGCCCAGTATTGATATTAGTTGAATACCTGATGAATGAAAAGAAGTCCTACTGTACATCATCTTTTACCAAGGGATTATATGATCGTTGACGAAGTCCCAGTGCCTTATTCATATCTTCTGTGGTGATTGTGATTTGCTTCTTTTGAATCGTGCAGTAGATAGTATAAGATTCTGTAACGTTTTCTAGGGCATTTACTTCAACAGTCGCAGAATCCAAAAATTGCTCTAGCATGTCTAGATATAAAACTGGGTTAGCAGTTAGAGCATCCTTGATGTATGATTCAGTCAGCCACTTTACGAAACAATTATAATTGGCGCTGGGTGCTTTGACATCGCTGGAGATGGCGATGAAATTAGTGTTGAATTGGTTGGTTGCTATTTGTAAAGATTAGAGTGAAGAAAATTTGAATGTTTGAAGAAGATATATGGCTTTCAGCGGTTAAGGTTTTTCTTTTTTAAAGGATTGGGTGCTTGAGAAATCGATTGAAATGAATAGAATAGTCATAGAGATGTATAAGTAGGGATACCTGAATTGTAGAATAGATACATGATTTGTATCGACAAGTCAGGTATTCAAGAAGTGAAAAGCAACTGTTCGATATGTCTAGTATGACTTATTCAATAACTCAAGCAGGTATAAACCGACAGCTAGCAGTTTATTCAATTTGAAAATTGAATAAAAGATGTTTATGAGTGAATTAAAAGTTTCAGACAAAAGTTAAAAAGTGTCTGACACTCAACGAGAATTTAGCCTTTTCAAATGATTCGAGAACTCAAAGTATGAAATTCGAGAACTCAAGTGTGTCCTCATTCGATATCTCTAAAAGACTCTATTCGAGAACTTAAAGTACTTTGAAGAGGCTTTGTTAGAAAAGTCAAGAAGTGACACAAAATGAATCATTAGAGAAGTCAGACTTATGGAAATAAACTTTCACTCATAAAATTCAATTTTCACTATCTTTTAAAATTCACCAGAAATATTCAATATGAAGAATATTCTAATAAATTAAACAGTGATTTTCTCAAAATTTCATAGAAATTTCAAGTTAACAAAATATGATTTTTCAGCATATGTAACAAACTTGAAATACTTATAAATCATATTTCAGCCAACACTTACTTCAAAAATATTGAGCATTTAGATAAAGTAAGTGTTTACTGCTGCAATAATTTTTGCTTATATTTTCACTTAGCCAGATTCTTAAGAATTCAGCATTCCAATCTCACTAACTAACCTTGTGAAGGTGGCTTCATCCAATGGCTTAGTGAATATATCTGCTAATTATTTATCTGTGGGAACATAATGCAACTCCATGGTTCCATTAGTTGCATGTTCCCTTATAAAATGATATCTGATGTCAATGTACTTTGTTCTAGAATGATTGATAGGATTTGAAACTATAGAGATTGCACTTGTGTTATCACACATGATAGGAATCCTTTCAAACACAAGTCCATAAGTTGATTTCTAATCCAAAGCACTTGAGCACATCAACTCCCAGCAACTATGTATTCAGCCTCAGCTGTGGAAGTTGACACAGATTGTTGTTTCTTGCTGTACCAAGAGACTAACCTTTGTCCAAGAAACTGGCAGCTACCTGAGGTGCTTTTCCTGTCCACTCTGTATCCAGCATAATCAGCATCAGAATAACCAACCAGATTGAACCCTGTGTCCTTAGGATACCATAAACCCAAGTTTGGAGTGCCCTTCAGATATCTAAAGATCCTTTTGATAGCAATCATGTGTGATTCCTTTGGATTTGACTGAAACCTTGCACAAAGACATGTTGCAAACATGATGTCTGGCCTACTAGTAGTGAGATAGAGTAGAGAACTAACCATGCCTCTGTAGACTGTGATATCTACCTTCTTACCTTTAGCATCTTCATCCAATTTAGTGGCAGTGGCCATGGGTTTCTTTGCAGGTGAGCTATCTTCCAAATCAAACTTCTTCAATAAATCTTTGATGTACTTGGTTTGACTGATAAAGATACCATCCTTTCTTTGACTAACTTGCAATGCAAGAAATAATGTCAACTCTCCCATCATGCTCATCTCATATCTGCTTTGCATGAGCTTAGAGAATTTTTCACATAGCTTCTCATTTGTAGAGCCAAATATGATATCATCCACATAGATCTGAACTAGGATAATGTCATTACCATGTTTCTTGTAAAACAATGTCTTGTCCAATGTGCCTCTAGTGAATTTATTTTTAAGTAGGAATTGTGACAGAGTGTCATACCATGCCCTTGGAGCTTGCTTAATTCCATACAATGCCTTAAGAAATTTGTAGACAAAGTTTGGGAAATGTGGATCCTCAAAGCCAGGTGGTTGTTGTACATATACTTCTTCTTCCAACTCTCCCTTCAGAAATGCACTCTTGACATCCATTTGATAAACTTTGAAATTTGAGTGAGCAGCAAATGCCAAGAAAATTCTAATGGCTTCTAACCTAGCAATAGGAGCAAATGTCTCATCATAATTGATGCCTTCCTGTTGAGAGTAACCTTTTGCAACCAACCTTGCTTTGTTTCTTACTATCACACCATCTTCATCCATCTTATTTCTCAGAACCCATTTTGTTCCCACAATGGTTCTGTCCTTTGGTGCAGGCACTAATTCCCACACTTTGTTTCTCTCAAATTGATATAGCTTTTCTTGCATGGCAATAATTCAATCTGGATCCAACAGTGCATCATCAATATTTTTAGGTTCAAGTTGGGACAGATAACAGCCATAGAGGCACTCATTTTGAGTTGCTCTCCTTGTTCTCACTCCTCTATTTGGATCTCCAATAATTTGATCTGCAGTATATGATCTATCCCATTTTCTTGAATGCTCAGTTTAATTTCTCAAGTTTGATGTTGCATTATCATCCAAGTTGTGATCAGATTCATTTCCTCCCCTTGTGAAGGTGCTTTCGTTCACAGGTGTGTCTTGGATGCTTGTTTCTTCACTGTTGTTGGGCACAGACTCTTCTCTTGCTTCATCATTCACTGGAGTTTGTTGAGTTGTAGTCTCAACTTCAGTTTCAATCTCTTCATCAGAATCATCCATATTTTCGAACCTTAGAGGATCTCTATCTTTATCATTGGCTTCTTCTAGACCTGGTAGTTTAGTGTCATCAAATGTCACATCTGTGCTTTCCATAACTTTCTTCTGACTGATGATATAGACTTTATAAGCAGTTCTCTCCATAGAATAGCCAAGAAAAATTCCTTCAAATGCTTTTGCATCAAACTTTCCAACATATTCAGAATTATCCTTCAACACAAAGCATTTGCTTCCAAAAGCATGAACATGCTTAAGAGTAGGCTTCTTTCCAGTCATCAAGTTGTAAGGTGTCTTTCCAGTGTTCTTGTTGACAAGAGTTCTATTTTGATTATAGCATGTAGTGCTCACAGCCTCGACCCAAAAACATGTAGGCATCTTTGCATCAAGCAACATTGTTCAAGCAACCTTAATTAGAGTTCTATTCTTTCTCTCAATAACTCCATTTTGTTGTAGAGTTCGTGGAGCTGAGAATAGTTGTGAAATACCATTCTCTTTGCAGAATGCCTCAAGGATGGCATTTCTGAACTCTGTTCCATTGTCACTTCTCAATGCAATCACACTTGTATTGTTGGCCTTTGCTTCTTTATCAACTTTCTTTATGTGCACAATGATTACTTGTGAAGCCTCATCCTTTGATGCTAAAAATTCCACCCATGTATACCTTGTAAAGTCATCAACCATCACCAAGGCATACTTCTTTCTTGTAAGTGACATAATATTGACAGGCCTAAACAAATCCATGTGAATTAGTTGTAAGGGCTTGGTGATTGATATCACTGTCTTTGACTTGTGGCTTAACCTTTTCATCTTTCCTTTCTGGCAAGCCTCACACACTCCTTCTTGAGAGAATTCAAGTGTGGGAATGCCTCTCACTAACTCTCTTTTGAATATAGAGTTAATGGCTTTAAAGTTCAAGTATGATAACTTCTTATGCCACAGCCAACAATCTTCATTTGATGCCTTTGAGTAAAAGCAACAAATTTTGTCCTTGCTTGCAGATGGCTACAAACAGGCTTTCTTTCCTTAGTCCAGATAGAGCAAGTTCACCAGTCTTTTTATGAGTGATCAAACATTCATCCTTGTCAAAATCCACTTTGAAACCCCTGTCAGTAAACTGACCAACACTCAGTAGATTATGCTTGAGCCCTCTGACCAGTGCTACATTTTCAATGATGACATTACCAACTTCCAATTTGCCATATCCCAATGTGTTGCCAATGCTGTCATCTCTAAAAGCAACCATAGGGCCAGCCTTCTCTTCATACTGTGATAGCAGGGCTATATCACTAGTCATATAATTTGAGCATCCACTATCTACAATCCACATGACTTTCTTTTCCTTTTCTTTGCCCTGCAAACATAAATGAATTACTTCTTCTTTGGTACCCAAATGAGTTTGGGTCCACCTGGCTTAGAAACATTTTTATCATAAACCACATGCTTATCAACTTTCTTAGGGCTAGTCTTCTTATCACAGCTAAGAGTCTTAGAACTTGAGTTCTCAGACTTAGGTGACAGAGGTACCTTCCTAGCTTTAGAAGGACTTGAAGACTTTGACCTTGTGTAGTGTGTGTGAGAATTGTGACTGATACGACCATCAATGAATTGCCTTCTTAAATTGAAACAGCTTGTCATAACATTCATGTTGCATGGAATACAATCAAATTTGTCACAGAAGGGAGAATCTCTATGTCTTAAAGGCATAGAGCAATTATAGAAAGGTTTAGGCACACTACCAACAGGTTTCTTGCAGGCATTAGTTAAATGATTAGTAGTGAAACAGTTTTGACATGTTTTCCTAGGGGCATTAGGCACATAAGCATAGTTGGTATCTTTGTTAATCCCTAGTTTCCCATTTCTGTTTTATTTCTTTTTAGCCACATTCTTCACAGATTCATTCCTTTTAGCTGGTTCAAACTTGATAGATTTTTCAGGTCTAGGTCCAACTCCAACTGCCTTCTTGGTTTTCAATTTGGCACTCTCACTCTTAGAGGAAGCTAGTTGTTCACTTGATTGTGCCTCATCCTCATCAACCAACATTTACTTAATGAGTAAAGCTTCCTCATCAATTTCAAGTGTTGATTGCTTAAATATAGGTGTTTCAACACTTTTCAAAACACGAGGCACTTTCTCATGAACAACCTCATCATCTTCAATGATAGCATAGCCTTTCCTCTTCTTGAGAGTGTCATAGTCAAAACCAATGGCAGTCTTTCCACTCTCTTGATGTTTCTCATGATAGAACTGCAATAGGCTAGAGGAGTTCTTAAAGGTCTTTAGTTTAAACTCATTTTCAGCTAATTCATCCCTAAGAGCCTTTTCAATATTACTAGCACATAGGACCTTATTCTCTAGATATTCAACCGCTTTCTTAAGGTTTTCTACTTGCATAGCAGTTAGCTCAAGTTCCTCATTTCTTTTATTTAACAGTTCATTTTTAGCAGATAATTTCACAATCTCTTCATTAGCAGCAGTCGTACTAGTATGAATGTTAAACATCTCAACAGATAATTATTCAATCATAATCTTATATTCAGAAACAGACATGTTTATAGTAGTGAGAGATGGTACCTGAGAGTCTGATGAAGATGTTTCTTCCTTGGAATTGGCCATCAAGGCATAGTTGCAGAATTCTTGCTCTTCTTCATCACTATCAGTATCATCCCAACACTTCCCTTCAGCTATGTAGGCCTTGCCTGGCATTTACTTTCTCAGAAGGGCCTCATACTAGATTCAAGCTCAAGAAACTCCTTATCCTTCTTTCTAGGCTTCTTGCATTCACTAGCAAAATACCCTAGGTCATTGCATCTATAACATCTCACAGATGACCTATCCACATAGCCAATTTTGAATTTATTCTTTTATGGCTTTACAGGTGCCTTGCTCTTGTTGAATGAATGGTTTTGAGGTCTAGGTTTGAAGGGTTGCTTTCTCTTGAATCTGATATTTGGGAATTTTCGGGCCATGAAAGCATATGAAATGTTTTCCATAGCATCTAACTCCTCAAGAGTATAAAACTCATCTTCTTCCTTCTCTTCAATAGTCTCAGGCACCTCAACTTTAGGTTCATCATCCACTATTTCTTCTATCCTTAAATGACTTGTAGATGCTTCAAGGTCTTGAATAGATTTGTTGACAATCAAGGCACATGATGTATTGATCATTCTGCATTGGTTGGCTTCGATAGCCCTCTTTTGAAGTAGCTCAAGCTCATGAATCTTCAATACACCATAGAGCACATCATATGTAACTCTTCTCAGATCTCCTTCTCTTAAAGAAATGACCCTCTACTCTAGGTGGTTGGGTGAAAATAATAGAAACTTCATATTCAGTTCCTTGGTACTGTAGACTTTTCCATTCATCTATAGCTCAGTCACCAGCTTGTGAAATCTCTCAAACATTTCAGTAATGCTTTCTTTAGGCTAAGCCATGAAAGCTTCATAATGAGTGACTGGTATCTGTTTTTTATTTTCTCTAACTTCCTCTGTCCCTTCACACAGAATTCCAATATGATCCCACATCTCTTTTGCTGTTATACATGAAGCTATGTTGGCAAACATTGACAGATCCATTGAATATATGATCAGCAGCATGAGATGGTTGTCAAGATCAACCTTCTCTTTTTCTGTGTCTGTCCATTTAGATGGTTCTTTAGGAACATAGGTTCTTGGAATGGTTATTGTTCCAACAATTGACTCAGCAATTTGTTGTTGTGGAACAAATGGACCATTCTTGAGAATCTCAGGATATAGAGGGTTAGCAGCTTTGATGAACAACATCATCTTGATCTTCGAGAGGTTGTAGTTGTCTTTATCAAACTTAGGGACCTTCACCGTTCCTGTAGTCTTTGGTGCATTCATGATCTTTTCCCGTTTTGACTAACAGCCTGCTCTGATACCACTTGTTGAGTATGAAATACACGCACAAGAAAATATAGGGGGTGAATGTATTTTCAAACTTTTCTTTGAATATGAATCTTAAGAACGTTTGTTTGATGGTTTGAATCTGTTTGATGTTTATGTAGCTAAGTGTGTGTTCTTGTTTAACAAGATAAGTATGCGGAAATAAGAAACACAAGAACACAGTACTTACTTTAATCTAATATTTTATTAGATAAAGATTTGCTACAAATTGTGAATACAAATTTTAGTATTCTCAGCTGTGTTTTTCTCATAGATATGTTCTAAATTGTAATGAGAAAATTCAATAATGCTTCTTAAAACTCTAACTGCTAAAGAAGTGAGATTGTACACTTATAGATCATGTGTACACTCTACTTACTACAAATGATAGAACAGACAAATCTACTTCAATTTGTCTATCCCTATTTCGGAATACGTCCAGGCAGCATGTAATTTTTACTTTCTTTTTCCTGCCCAGATCCACTTCTTTAGCAGCTTGTCTCCTATAACAACTCTATAACAGCATGTAATTAATGTAAATTAATTTATTTCTTTTTTTAACAATATACATAAAATATATAAGTAATGATCCAGGCAGTACGTATTGGAATGTATACAAATTTACATAACATAATTTTAATTTTACATTAACTTTATAATATCATATATATAATCTAATGCTATTACTTGATCAACTTCCAAAAATGTTACAACCAATTTTTGAAGGCTAACAACATGAAATCGTAACCATCCAAAAATAATATATAAAGATAGATTATTAAGTATAGACTTTCATCATGAAATTGTAAACATCCAAAAATAAAAAATAAAGATGAATTAATAAGTATATACTAAACTCTCCAACATTTTACTATATATCTTTTGAAATATGAAAGTTATATTTAATAAGTTCTTTATTTTTTACATAATTTTACCTTTTTCTTTTAGAGAACTTTTTTGAAATATATTTATTATTTTAGTTTCAATTACTCAGGTAAAAAAAGGTGAATTATTTTAGAAATCAACATTAATTTTAGACTAATCATATTATGCCTAATATCTCCCTAAATATTCTATTTTTTAATCAAAATTAAACCAATTAATCATCGTGTAGTTAACCAAAATTATGGTAAAAATCAAATTAATGTACTGGATTACTATTCTTTCGTTAATTAACTAACTATGACAGAAAACTATACTACAGTAAAACCTTGATAAATTAATAGCCTCGAAACTGACAAATTTTATTAATTTATCGAGATTAATAATTATCGAGCTAATATTTGTATTAACTCTATTATGTTTGAACTGAAAAAATTATTAATTAATCGAGATTATTAATTTATCGAGTATTAATTTATCGAGGTTCTACTGTAATTATTGTACTTTTAATCATTTTTATTATGTTAACCACTATTTAATATGCTAACATACGGTGCTTTCTTTAAGTACGAAATATCTTCTACAAGGATCTACTTAAAAAAATCAAACTTACCCCTTTTTAATATGATGTACTGAAACAACAAATTTAATAAATATTTACTTACTTTTTTGAACTTCGCAATCACACCATTTTCTCTGACCAATGAATGGAAATTGCCTATTGATATATTCTTTTTGATAAAATAATATTATATTAATGATTCTTTTATCCTTTTTAAAATTTTTTTGATCAAACATGGAAGATATATTTTTCTAATATTTTTTTTACTTTTATCCTTCGAATTTTGTTAACTACATACATACCACATAAAATAAAAATAATTAAATACCAAAAATGGATACTAATTTATATTCAATATCTTTTTAATTAACCAATTATAAATTTTACTATATTAAAAATATTTGTCATTTTGTTATTTGTTTTTCTTTTTGAATAAGGTTAAGTCAGCATATTTTACTATATTTAACAAAACTCATTCAATTTACTACTCTCTTATCAAGATAATTAAAAAACAAATTGAGGTAATACTTTAAATCAATAAGAAGAGAACCTATGAATTAGTCCCGATCCAAAAGTATTACAAATCAGTCGTCATTGTGGAACGTGAATAATGTGAAATTTGTAATCATCCAAATAATAGTAAACAAAGAAAAATTATAAAGTTTGAAAAGATAAAATTCTCTGACAATTATATCAAATTATACATTTTACGATAATGATATGAAAATTTTAATTAATAAATCCTATATTTTTTTATTCATAATTTTTTTTGGTATAATTTGGATGTTTTATACATCAAGACTTTAAAGACAATCATTTTACAATGTATTTATTTATAATTTTTGACAAGAGATATATATTCTTAAAAATATATAATATTCGGAGAATGAATCCTTCATTCAAAAAAAAATAATCATCTAATCGAGGGCATGCAAGTTGCCCCTCGAAATTTAGATAATAAAACTTTAAAATCCGAAAAGTGAAAATCTGCACCTCAAAAAATAAGATCAAAATAGAAATAAATATCAAAATTACTAAATAAAGTATTTTTAATATTATAAAAGTATCAAAATTAAAAATCTAATTAAAGGTTGCATTTGTAGACCCACTTTATTAACCATTGTTAGTTAACAATTTTAATTAAAATATAATAAATATTTAATTTAATAAATTCAAAGTTTTTCATTTTCACGAAATTACTAGTTTCAGGTAAAACAATCATTGGTTCTCACGATTCTGAATTTATTTTAATAAATTTTCATTGGAGTAAGACCCTTATATAAATATATGTACAAGTTTTAATAAAGTTATGTAAATTTATATATGAAAATGTAAATAACTTATGTATACTTAATAAATATGCACATAATAATCTAATGTACGGTATAATTAAGTTATATTTTAAAATTTATATAATGTACAAGAAATACAAAAGTATATATATGCGATTTATAAATAATCATCATATATAACATTCAACTTTCAAATTATTCTGTTTTCTCGATATACGCAATATATAATATCCTTCAAATCTTCAAAATCATATATCTTTTGATCCGTTCATTAGAATATTGATATGTACATATCAAATTTCTCTACTCATCGAGATCTATCCATTGATACCCATTGATATATATTAAAAAAGAAATATTTTGAAAATAATAAAAAAAGTTAACTTATATGTTCTGATTTACCAAACACTCTACTGATTTATAAGTTCTGATTTACCAAACACTCTACTGACTTATAAGCTCTGATTTACTTATCACTTATATGACACTTATCACTTTAAGCTATAAGTTACTTATTTTAAGCTAAGCCAATCGGGCCCGTAAATCCTAACATTCAACTTTCAGCTTATTCTGTTTTCTTGATATACGCATTATATAATATCCTTCAAATCTTCAAAATCATATATCTTTTGATCCGTTCATTTGAAAATTGATATGTATATATCAAATTTCTCTACTCATCGAGATCTATCCATTGATATATATTAGAAAATAATAAATATTTTGAAAATAATAAAAAAGATTAACTTATAAGTTCTGATTTACCAAACACTCGACTGACTTTTAAATTCCGATTTACCAAACACTCTACTCACTTATAAGTTCTGATTTACTTATCACTTATAATTTACTTATCACTTAAAATCAATAAGTAACTTATTTTAAGGTAAGCCAAATGCCCTAACAACTTTCAACTTATCACTTCTTTGTATAAATAAGCCCGTTCAACTTATTTTGCCAAACACCCCTTGAAAATGCAAAACGGGCATTTTGCCAAATTTAAGTTGAAAACAGGCTTTTTGTGTATTAGCCAAACAGGTTATTCAACACACCCCATTAATTATACATGTAACAAGAGAGGATTTGAACTCAAAACCCCTCCCTCGACTGGGTCTAAGATACAGTTAAGTAACTAACTCATCTAACATTCTAAAGCTTAAGTTAAGCAACAACTCACTTAACACTCTAAAGTTTTAGATGAGTAATGTACTTTTTATTTGAAAGATAGTAATTATTCATTAATTAAGGGCATAGGGCATCTACAAAAATAATTAGAATTGAACAAACACATAAAATAGATCAAATAAGAGTTTATGTTACCCAAACTATTATTGTTGAGTAGATCATTTATTGTGGTACATCTCTGCTCATATCGTTTATGTGTACAATATTTTTAAGAGATAATTGAATAATCTATTGTAGTCGTGAGGAATAGAGTAAATATAGTTTGCATCCTCTACCGTCACGACAAATGCGTTTTGATAACATACTTTCAGAAAAACAATATGCATCTCTAACTTTGAAAACACGGGTAAAATTGCATCTCATCCACTTTTTTCCATTAAACTACACCGTTAACGTCAAATAATGAAGGGTATTATAGTCATTATCCATTAACAATAAAAAGGACAAAAAAATTAAAAAAACATCTGATCGTAAAAAATGTATTGTATTTCATGCCATTAAATAATGAATGGTATTTAAACGTATTTAAACAATCGACTATAATTATGATTCCATACAAATCAAATAAATCAAATCAATGAACTAATATAATAAAATCCATATATCTGATCCCGGCTAATAAAATAACTAAAATCTCACAAGAAGATGGAACAAAATTGAAAATATAGGCACAAAATATCACTAACGGGGTACAAATACCCTTAATGAAGAGAGATAATTATTAGAAAAGCAATGAAATTAACAGAAAACAATAAAACAAGAGCTTATCATCAACCAAAAACACTGCTGACAGCCCCAATCAGAAGAAAAAAATCAAGGTTCGTGGTGAGAGAAATGAATGAGTTACTTAACAATGACTAACTTGATCGATAATATAAAATAATATTTTTTAAAATAAATATCGTCTTTTATAAAATATTTGCTTAAATTTAGATTTAATAATATTAATATAATTAGTACAAAAGAAGGTGTACATACTTTTGTGTTTAAATTTTTATATTAATAAAAAATAACTAAAATTTATATATTAAAAGTGTCAAAAGTTATTATTCAGTGGAAGGGTCAAACGCTAGTTATAATAAGAATAAAAACCGGAAAAGCTGCTATACATGTATTTTAGTGTAGGAAACAAATAAAGAAGAAACAAGTAAAAGTAATTAATAAATTAATATTTAAATCAAATTAATCATAATATTATTTTATCTAACTATTCAAAAATTCAAAATTTATAAGAGGATGTCGATTGAGTAAATTGCAATTTATATACAAAATTTTTAATTGCATTTATAATATTTAAATTACAATTAATACTTTATTTTTTAATCGTGAATTAAATTTTATTTTGGAACTAAAATTAAAACTAATTGTATAATCATTTACATCAATATCTTGAGATGCTGAAGGCCATTTCAGTCGCCTGCGCCAGCATCGATCAGTTGGTGTTAGGGTGATCATAAACCGCACCAAACCGCAAAAATTGCCCGCATCACACCGAGTCGCATCACACTGCGCGGTTTTATTTTTTGTGGTGTGGTTGCAGTTTCAAATTTTGACAAATCGTGCGGTGCGGTGCGGGTTGCAGTTTTAGTTTTTTGAAATGCGATTCAAACCGCACCGCAATATTTGATCCGTTATTTTTCTCACAACTGATTTTTAAGAATGATGAATAAGCTCCACTCTCAAATGTTTCAAGAATTGTTAGTAGTATTCTTTTAGCTTATAGTGGCCCCATTTTGAAGTTTCAACTTTTCATTCCTCGTCGTTTGCCTCTCCATCTTAATCAATATGATTTTTTGGATTAAAAACTTATAAAACAAAGGGTTTAGGAAATTAAAGATTTATAACAGAGGACGAATCACTATCAAAGTGCCATCTTATCTGTTTTCGTGTTTGGAGTTTGTTTAAATACATTAGGTGTTAGAGGGAGGCCTTACGAGGATCTTATAATGTATTCTAACAAAGTTAACTCACCTGTGGCTCACCAAGTGTGTATTGAAGCCACCTGTTGGATTTAGGGGCTTTTGTAATATGGTTAGTGTTAAATTTGTAGATGTCGAAATTACAGCTGACATTTCATTTAATTTGGGGCTCAACTTGATGAACTGGAATTGGAACATTGCACTGGGATTGAACATCTGCGATGTCAATTTAGATATAATAAGAATCTCACTGTGTTGTCTATCATGGACTGTAGAGAAATCAATTGGCAATGGTTTGAATGCACCCACAAGGTGGAAAATCATTGTCTCATGTTGAAAATAGTGGCAAAGAAAATCATAAATTTAGAGAAACTTGTTGAGAATATGCCTAGAATCGACACTCTTCACTATAACGCCCTAGAAAATTTCGTATTTTATAAATATTTCTTTAATATAATTTATGAATTTTAATGTGTGAATATTGTTGGAAAGGTGGAATGTATGTGAAATTGTGTTTATGTGTTCCCATGATGATTTGTGTGTGCTGTGTAAGTCTGTGTATTTTTATTTTTATTTTTGAGGATTCAAATATGTTTAAATCATTCATTTTTGATCCTCTGACAATTTTATAAAATTATCGGAGTTATTAAAAATCATGAAATCTTTTGTGTTATTATCTTTATAATATTATTTAGTTTTTAAAAATTATTGGGTGAATTAATTTGGGTGATTTAGTATTTTAAAATGATTTTAAGAGTTTTATTGTATTTAAAGGATCAAAACTTGTAAAATCCATATTTAATTCATTTTTTATCCTAAAAATATTTTAAAAATAGGTGTGTGCTAGTAATTTTATACTCTTTATTTTAGAAATGAAAAGTTTAATATTGGACAAGGAGACATCGAAGAGTATATGTGACTCTTTAAAGAAAAAGTATCAAGGAACGGTGCGGGTGCAACGGGCAAAACGTCAGGCACTTCAAAAGGAGTATGAGGTGAACTATGAATAAAGGAGAATCTGTGAATGAGTATTTTGGTCATACACTCACTATAGTCAACAAGCTAAGAGCCAGCAAAGCAAACATAATGGATACCGATGTAATTGAGAAGATACTACGATCCATGACACCCAAGTTCAACTATGTTGTGTGTTCAATTGAGGAGTCTAAAGATCTAGATACTATGACCATTGATGAGTTACAAAGTAGTCTTCTTGTACATGAATAAAGAATGAAATCTTAAGTTGGGGAAGAACACATTGAAGGTTACTTTTGGGGAGTCATCAGGACGAGGTCGAGGCGGAATGTGAGGACGCGGAAGAGGCGGAGGTAGACGGTTTTTTGACAAATCCACCATTGAATGTTATAATTGTCATAAACTTGGACATTTTGCTTATGAATGCCCTAATAAGGATTCATCTAAAAAGGCAAACTATGTCGAAGGTAGTGAAGAAATGTTGTTGATGGTATACGTAAGGGATAAGGAAATTTGCAAAGAGGATTTTTGGTTTTTAGATTCTGGATGTAGCAATCATATGTGTGGGAAGCGTCATTTATTTTCTGATCTTGATGAAAGATTTAGAGAGAAGGTAAAATTGGGGGATAACTCGAACATGGATGTAATGGGGAAAGGTACAGTACGTATTTTATTGACTTGTTTCGTACAAATCATTACTGGTGTGTATTACATTCCAGGGTTGGAGAATAGTCTACTAAGCATTGGACAACTGACAGAAAAGGGACTTGAAATTCTTATGAAACAAGGTGCATGTAAAATTTATCATCCAGAGAAAGGGCTAATTATGGACATTCCAATGTCCTCAAATCTGATGTTCAAGTTTTTTGCTGTAACAAAATTAAAGGAGGAGAAATGTTTCAACATCTTGGTCGATGATCCTACTCATCTTTGGCACTGTAGATATGGCCATTTAATTTTTAGTGGTCTGAGTATACTCCAGCGAAAGGGAATGGTGGAGGGACTACCATGTTTTGATACTTCTGCAAGAACATGTAAGGATTGCCTTGTGGGGAAGCAAAAAGGAATCCATTCCAAAGAGAGAGTACGTGGAGAGCTTCTCAGGTTCTTCAACTGGTACATGCTAATATATGCGGACCAATCACTCCTCTGTCCAACAACAACTAAAGGTACTTGATTACCTTTATAGATGATTATAGTCGTAAAGTTTGGGTATATTTTTTATTTGAAAAATCTGAAGCATTTTCAGTTTTAAAACTATATAAAAAGCATGTTGAGAAGGAGAGTAAGTTAGATATAAAGTTCTTCATACTGATCGTGGCGGGGAGTTCACGTCATTTGAGTTTAAGAATTTTTGTGCTGAAAATGGTATACGGAGACAACTAACAGTTGCTTAAAGTCCTTAACAAAATGGAGTGGCAGAGCGCAAAAATAAGACAATCATGACTATGGTTCGCAGTATGCTTTCAGAAAAGAAGGTGCCAAGAACATTCTGGCCAGAAGCTGCGAATTGGGAAATTCATATTCTTAATAGGAGTCCAACATTTACAGTAAAAAATAAATGTCCTGAATATGCTTGGAGTGGACTTTTGCCATCAGTTTCCCACTTTAGAGTGTTCGAATGTATGGCTCACGTACATATTCCTGATTGCAAAAGAACAAAGTTTGATGATAAGAGTCAAAGATGTGGTTTTCTTGGAACTATCGAGGAGACAAAAGCTTATAGATTATATGATCCTATCTCCCAAAAGATCATAATAAGTAGAGACGTGGTATACGAAAAAAATAAAAGTTGGGATTGGGACATGGTGCACTAGGTAGCTACTTTAGTTGACCTTGATTGGGGAGAGAATGATGAAGGACGAGATACCAACATAGTTGATCGAGATGTTAATGTTACTGATGAAAATACAAGGGAAATGGACACTAGTGTCAACGAAAACAATGAGGGAAGAACAACTGATGAAAATGCATCACCAGAACGTCATGTTCATAGAATGTCACAATAACCGGTGTGGATGAAAGATTATGTAAATGGAGATTGTTTATTAGAGGAAGAAGAGATAATAAATCTGGCCATGTTTGCAATAAACGATCCTGTTTCATTTGAGGAAGCACATGAGAATACGAAGTGGAAAACAACCATGGATGCAGAGATTGATGCAATAGAAAAGAACGATACTTGGGAATTGACAGACTTGCTAGCTGATGGAGCAAAGAAGGTTAGAGTAAAAGGGGTATATAAAACAAAGCTGAATGAAAATGGAGAAGTGGGAAATACAAAGCGCGTTTAATCACAAAAGGTTATACCCAGAAGTATGGTATAGACTATACCAAAGTTTTTGCACCTGTAGCGCGTTTGGAAACTATTCGATTGGTGATCTCTCTTGCAGCTCAAAAGGGTTGGCAAATATTTCAACTGGATGTCAAGTCAGCCTTCCTCCATAGACAACTAAGTGAAGAAGTAATCGTCGAACAACCTCTTGGGTGATACTCCTTAAGTTTTGATGATCACAAATAGTAAGCCATTTGGCTTATTAATAGATATAAAACAGCATGCTAGTTGTATATGTACTAACTTGGTTTTGCAGGATACTCTAGCTTACTGATTGTATAATCAGTCTATCTAACAGCAAGCCAAAGTGAAGATACAGTGACAGTTTGGCAAGCCATTTGCACACAGCTAGTACGCAAACAGCAAGCCACTTTCAACTGTTCAGAATTCCTGTAGATAAAGATCAACTAGACATATCTATGCTCTCAGGAAACTTGGTTGATGATATGGAAATGCAAAAGTATAAAGCCATCTTTCTGTTCAGCTCACCAGAACCAAAACAGCAAGCTGACATGAACTTGATATGTTATTTCGGTACTGTACTAACTTGGTTTTGCAGCGAAAATTAGCTTACTGATTATATAATCAATTTGTCACAAACAGCAAGCCAACGTTGGACTACAGTGACAATTGGTAAGCCAGGTGTAGGCTAAGTCAGCTTACCATATGTCTTCATCAGACTCAAACAGCAAGCCAAATGCATGGACAATCAGACTCAAACAGCAAGCCAAATGCATGGAAAATCAGCATACCAGTTTCACAAACAGCATGCCATTTTCACAAATAGCATGCTGACTGCATCTGACAGAATCAAAGAACCTTTCGGTTCTTCAAAGAGCATCAAGTTTTAATGTTGTTAGAAACATGTCAGGGCCCTCTGAATTATTCTAAATATGCCAGTACTCATTTCATATAGAATTTGGGAGACAAAATATTCCTTGACTTAAAATAAGAAAAGTAAAGGTCTACTTTTCCTTACTTTAATACCTCTCAATACCTCCACTCAAAGACAATCATGTGGGACTCATCATAACAAATATTCCTTCCAGTTATACACGATCCATGCCATTCTCTTCTCTACTAAAAAGAACTTATCATATTCATCTTCAAAATACATTACCTCCAACGGCTTCTTTTTAATTTCATACCGTTGGAGCCATTTCAAGCTTAAATTTTAAGCTCTCTTGTTTTCCTATTTAAGAGCTGTTCATTCTCAGTTCTTTATATATATGTATATCTATTGAATATCGATCAAGTGCAAAAAACATGATATATACACAACTCCAAGCTTACATTGCAAAATCTCTAATCTTTTCAAACCCATATATACACGTATATATTTATATATTCAGAGGGTTCATAGATTTAGTTGTACTTATTGAAATCATTGTATTGTTCAAGGTGTAATTAAGTTGCTGCTGTACAAGGTTGGGTAATGGTTTTGGGTGGGTCAAACTAGGCTAGAAAAGGATACTTTGGAAGTATTGCTTAGAGAGTTAGTTCAGCACAGCAAACAACAAGCCATTTGTAAGCAGCATGGTGTAAGGGAGATATATTGTTGGATCTTGTAATCGGTTTTATAGTTGATCAATAATATATTCTCTTACCAAGTTTGGTAAGGGACCGGGACGTAGACCATAGGGGATTAGGGGTCGAACCTGGCTAAAAGATCGTGTGTCACATTTAAATTTCTGCATATTTCATACTGCACTACATCTTATTTACAATCAGCTTGCCATTTGTAAACTGCGTTATCACAAACAGCAAGCTGTTTCTGGTAAAATTTCAAACAGGTCATAAATAACCATTGTTAGCCATAAACACCTATTCACTTCCCTCTAGGTGTTGTTTTTCAATTGGTATCAGAGCTTGGTATACAAATAATTTTGTAACAGGAAAGTATCGATCATGGCTGAACATTATCTCGAAGCAAAATCTGACTATAGAGCTCCTCTCCTCACTGGCTCGGAAAATTACAACTGGTGGAAATGTAGAATGGAAACATTCTTGTCCAAGAGGCCATTGGTAGAGCTGTAAGCGAACCGAACAGTTCGGTAAGTTCGCTCGTGTTCGAGTTCGTTAAGCACGGTTCGACTGCTTAACGAACATGGACACGGACAAGAAAATTTGTCTGATAAGTTCGACAGTTCGGTTCGTTAAAAGTCCGTGTTCGTTAAAAGTTCGTCTGAGTTCGTTCGAGTTCGCGTTCGTTCGATAAAAAACAATAATATTTACAATATTATATGTATATATAATATATAGTATCCATAATATATGTATTTTTTAATTTTATAATTATAAAATTGTCTAAAATAGATATTGTATGGTTTAAAAATATTTAAATAGTAGTTGAGCTAATTTTTTTTATATTAAAATAAGTTAAAAATAGGTTTAAAAATTTTAAAAATATAAAATGTTAACGAACTGTTCGTGTTCGGTTCGTTTTCAGTTCGGTTCGATATGTTCGCGAACAGTTCGGTGTTCGTTCGTGTTCGTTCGACTGCTTAATGAACACGGACACGGACAAGAAAATCTGTCCGATAAGGTTATCGAACATTGTTCGGTTCGTTAAGATTTTGTTCATGTTCGTTAAAAGTTCGTCCGAGTTCATCCGAGTTCGGTTCGTTTACAGCTCTAGCCACTGGTATTAAGAGTTGTGCAGAAAGGAAACTTCGAATTTCTAGATGACAAAAACCAACCAAAAGATGTTGATGATCTCACTCCCGAGGAGATTATTAAATGTGGTTATAATGGAGAAGCTAGAAATTCTCTAATGAATGCATTAGATCAAGCTGAATATGACAAAGTTTCTTCTCTAAAGACAGCAAAGGAAATATGGGATGCCTTGGAAACCTATCATGAAGGTTCGACCACTTTGAGAAATGTGAAGCTTAGCAAATTAATGAATGATTTCAGAAACTTCAAGCTCAAAGATGATGAAACTATCAAAGAAGGTCAAGCAAGATTCCAGGTCACTATAAATTCATTAAAGAGACTTGGAAAAGATATTCCACAAGATGAAATTAACATTAAAGTGTTAAGTGCTGTACCATTCATTTATGAAGCTAAGGTCATGGCTTTGGAATCATCCTCAACAATCGACACCATGAATCACCTAGCTGTATTTGCTGAGCTAGAATAGTTTGAAAGCGAGATAAATAAAAGTCAGAGTGAAAGTGTTCGGGCTCCTCTAGCCAAAATGAAGAATTTGGCTCTTCACTCTACAAACAGCAAGCCAGAGTCTGCAAACAGCAAGTTGATAGAATCTGATGAAGAATCTAATGAAGAACTTGCACTCATTTCAAAGAAGATAAAAAGGTTGATTGAAAGGAAAAATAGGATGAAAAGGGATAGAGGAGGTTTTTCCAACAACAAGAAAGCCAAGGAGCAAACTTGTTTCGAATGTGGCAAGCCGGGCCATTTTAAGAAGGACTGCTACAAGTTAAAGTCAAAATAGCATGCTATTTTCAAAGACAAGAGAAAATCGAAGGCTTTATTGACTTGGAGTGATGATGATTCAGACTCCAGTGATGACCCAAGTGAAGACATGGTGAATTTAGCTCTTGTAGGTCTAAATGATGAAGAAAGCTCACAAGGATCCATAAAAGAATTTGTGCATAGTGATTATTCGGATTCTGAAAATGATGCAAGTGAGGTAAACTCAATTAATTCTGATTTACCTTCTTCTCCTACTATGCTAGAAGAACTAACCATGCAGGTACCAAGTAATGTATCTATCATTGAATTCATGGAATTGAGAAATAAGAATAAAGAGCTTGAAAAGAAGAATATTCATTTGAAGAAAATTATTTCTGATTTAATGGCTGAGAAGGCTCCTGAAATCAATCATGATGATCTTATTACTGATTTAAAAGAAAAACTAGTTCAATTCGAAGGAGTCAACAAAGTAATTATTCGAAGAAATGAAGTGCTCCTGAAGGAATTCAAGGATTTGAGGTTGCAAATTGAAGCTAGAGATAAATGTATTAAATCATATAAGCTCAAAGAATCTAGTCAAGCCGAATCCTCAAAAACTGCTGAAAAGAGAATCCAGCAAGCTGAACTTATCAAACAGCAAGTTGAACTGATTTCTCTTCTGGAAAAAGAGGTCAAAGATCTCCAGAAAGGGATGAAAACCTTTGTTCAAGGAGAAGACAGCTTAAAGACAATAATGAAAAGGGCAAATGTCCCTTTAGTTAGAGAAGGAGTTCGCATGAACTTAAACAAGAAGCATGGTGCGCTCAAATATGATGGAAGAAATGGCATACCTTACAACTGTGCTATGCCTTGGAAGACATGCAACAAGTGTGGTGGAAAAGGCCATCTGGAAAGAAATTGTGTGGTTCAAGTAAATCATAAAGGGAAAATTGCTTACCAGAATGGACCAGTTAGGGGACAAACAACATACCAGAATGCTGACAGAAGACAAACAGCTTACCAAAAGAGTGGCAGAATGCAAAAGTCACCAAAAGTGGTCCAAAAATGGATCAGAAAAATTGATTTAAATGTTTTATATACTATTGCTACTAACCAATCTGGACCCAAACCTATATGGGTGCCAAAACATTGAGTTGGTGTTTCTTTGTTTTGTAGATATGTCTTGCCGCCAAAGTAAAGTCAAATCGATGGATTTTGGATAGCGGATGCACTAGACATATGTGTGGAGACAAGTCTCAGTTCATAAATCTCCAAATGAAGAAGGGTGGAAGAGTTACAATTGGTAATAGCAGGACTCTTCGAATCCTTGGTATCGGTTCTATTGGTAATAGTAATATTTCGATTGATAAAGTTCAATATACCAAAGGACTTTCTTACAATTTGCTTAGTGTCACTCAATTATTTGATGATGGACATATTGTTCATTTTGGCATTGATAAAACTATTATTACTATTGGTACTAACAAAGTCCCCCTAGTTGTTAGAAGGGAAGGAAATATATATGTATTGCACTTTGAAATGCAGGAAACAACGTGCTGTTTGGCTGCAATGGAAAAATGACCCATATATTTGGCATAGAAGATTGGGACATGCACACATGGACTTTCTTGAAGCGCGCGCCACCAAAGAATGATGCACGCCCTCCACAGAAATGGCACGCCCGTTCACAAATCTTTGCTCTTCCCCCTTTGTTTTTACATTTTCGTGTGCTCACCATGCATTTAACATGCTCCCTGTGCAAATATTGTTGCTGCTACTTTTTTTTTCAACCGAACATTTTAAGAGCTGAAATATAAGCTGCACCACAATCTCAAATAAATTATTCCATCCCCTAAAAATTCTTGAAATACTTTATAAAAATTCATCAAGGTCCCTTGTGGGAGCAAAAAAAATGAAATAAAATTATCTACAATAATAATAATAATAATAGTAATAGTAGTAGTAGTAGTAATAATAATAATAATAATAATAATAATAATAATAATAATAATAATAATAATAATAATAATAATAATAATAATAATAATAATAATAATAATATCTAGCCTAAAACAAAGTCAATACAAATTTACTAAAATTACAAACAATTTGGGTTGCCTCCCAACAAACGCTTGTTTAACTTCATTAGCTCGACGTCTTGCATGGTAGAATTAAGTTTGAGGTTCAGTGAGAAGCCAGTTAACTCCTCTTAGAATGTCATCACCAACAAAATATGGCTTGAGTCTCTGTCCATTCACTTTAAAAACATCGGAACCATCCCGAGTGATATCCACTGCACCATATGGATACACCTTGACCACTTTAAATGGACCAGACCATCTTGACTTCAATTTTCCAGAAAAAAGTTTCAGTCTGGAGTTAAATAGTAAAACTTGTTAGTCAACTTCAAACTCATTTGGTCTAATGTGCTTGTCATGCCGCTATCTTGTCTTCTCCTTATATATCGCAGCGTTCTCATAAGACTTAAGTCTCAACTCATCAAGTTCACCGAGTTGCATCAACCTGTTTAGTCCCGCAGTACTCCATTCCATGTTCAGAAATCTTGTTCCCCAATACGCTTTGTGCTCTACTTCTACCGGTAAATGATATGATTTTCCGAACACCAACCTATAAGGAGACATATCGATAGGTGTCTTGAATGCCGTCCTATAAGCCCATAAAGTATCATCAAGCTTCCTTGCCCAATCTTTTCTGGAGGTAGCCACCATTTTCTCAAGAATTTGTTTAAGCTCTCGATTTGAAATCTCCACTTGCCCGCTAGCTTGAGGGTGATAAGGTGTAACAACTTTTTGAGTCACTCCATACTTTCGCAAAAGATCTTCAATTAATTTATTACAAAAGTGAGACCCTCCATCATTGATAATGGCCCTAGGCACTCCAAAACGTGTGAAGATATGCTTCTATAAGAACTTTTTAACCACTCTACCATCATTTATAGGACTAGCAATCGCCTCCACCCACTTAGAGACGTAATCAACTCCCACCAAAATAAATTTGTTCCCATAAGACGATGGGAATGGACCCATAAAGTCTATGCCCCAAACATCATAGAGCTCAACCTCAAGAATAGGTTGCAAAGGCATCTCATTCTGTCGAGAAATATTTCCCATTCTTTGGCATCTATCACAAGTTGCAACAAAGTTTCTAGCATCCTGGTACATTAAAGGCGAATAAAATCCGGACTGCCAAATTTTTTCCACTATTTTCGCGCTACTATTCTGACCAACACACTCTAAAGCATGACAATGTTTCAAGACATCGGGAATTTCCTCGTGTGGCACACACCTCCTTATGATACCATCGGCGCATTCTTTGTAAAGAAGTGGTTCTTCCCAAAAGTAGTGTTTTACATCAAATAAGAATTTCTGCTTTTGTTGATAAGTCAATTCACTTGGCATGATACCACCCACAATATAATTTATGAACTCCGCATACCATAGTGTAGACAAAGATACAACTAGAAGTGTCTCTTCCAAAAATGCATCATTGATAGGTATATTAATTCTTACCACTCCATCTCCCTGGTCCAACCTTGATAAATGATCAGCTACCAGATTTTCAGATCCTTTCTTGTCTCAGATTTCAAGATCAAACTCCTGAAGTAAGAGAATCCAACGGATTAGACGAGGCCTGGCATCCTTCTTTGACATTAAGTAACAAATCGTAGCATGACCCATATAAACAATCACCCTAGACCCAACAAGATAGGATCTGAATTTGTCAAAGGAAAAGACCACAACAATTAGCTCTTTTTCAGTGGTGGCATAATTGATTTATGCATCATCAAGTGTCTTGCTTGAATAATATATGACGTGCATGCGCTTTTCCTTCTTCTGTCCCAAAACAACACCTACAGCATAGTCACTGGCATCACTCATAAGCTCGAAAGGCAAGCTCCAATCAGGGGCTGACATGATAGGTGAAGAAGTAAGCTCCTTCTTTAACCTATTAAAAGCAACAAGACATTTCGCATCAAAATCAAACACACTATCTTTTTCAAGTAAATTACAAAGAGGATGAGAAATTATTGAAAAATCTTCGATAAAACGATGGTAAAAACCGGCATATCCACGAAAACTTCTAATCCCCTTCACAGATGAGGGTGTTGATAATTTCTCAATCACTTCAATTTTTGCCCTGTCGACCTCAAGCCTTTATTAGAAATCTTGTGCCCAAGCACAATTCCATCCTTCACCATAAAATGGCATTTCTCCCAGCTAAGAACGAGGTTAGTTTCTTCACATCTCTGCAACACTTGAGACAAACTGGTTAAATAAGAATCAAAGGAAGAACCATATACTGTAAAGTCATCCATGAAGACTTCCATGGTTTTCCCTATGAAATTTGAGAATATGGTCGTCATGAGCCGCTGAAAAGTAGATGAGCCATTACACAAACCAAAGGGTAGTCTACGATATGCAAAAGTACCATAAGGACAAGTAAAGGTTGTCTTTTCTTGATCCTCGGGTGCAATGGGAATCTAAAAATATCCCGAGAATCCATCTAGAAAATTATAATACTCATTACCCGTTAGTCTTTCGAGCTTTTGATCAATAAATTGGAGAGGAAAGTGATCTTTGCAAGTAGCGTTATTTAATTTCCTATATTCAATACAACCCCTCCAGCCTGTTACAGTCCTAGTGGGAATTAATTCATTCTTTTCATTATGCACGACAGTCATCCCACCCTTCTTAGGTACAACACGTATAGGTCTAACCCAATTACTATGTGGAACAGAGTATATAATGCAAACATCTAACAACTTAGTTATCTCTTTCTTAACCACATATTACAAATTAGGATTCAATCTTCTTTGTCCCTCAATCACAGGTTTATGATTATCTTCTAATGAAATCCTATGCATGCAAAGAGCGGGGCTAATTCCCTTGATATCTTTAATGTCCAACCAATTGATGATTTAAATTGCCTAAGCACATGTAACGATTTATCTAGTTCATCATCAAGAAGCAAAGAGGACACTATCACAGGGTATGTACCATTAAAACCAAGAAAAGCATACCTTAGATTAGAAGGAAGAGGTTTGAGTTCTACCTGAGACGCCTCTGAAATTGAAAGTGCCATCTCAATTGTAGGCGTACCTATATCTTGCATATCAAGTGCAAGTGAATCTTCAACTTTTTATCATCTAAGGCTTGTTCCACTCCTACTTAGTGTACATCTCCAAGACTTACTATCTCGTCCACTACGTCAACAGTGAAACATATAGCATTAAATGAAGGCATCTTCATAGCTTTGTTGAGATCAAATTCAACTTTGTCATCACCAACATTCAATGTCAATTTTCCAGCTTTGACATCAATTGTGGTTCCGCAATGACTCCGCAATGACAAGGGATAAAGAATTTATCCATTTTAACAAGTACATCCGCAATGACTCCCAAAGGATACTTGATAGTACGATCTGCCAACTGAAGTGAGATTCTTGTCTTCTTGAGTTCTCTAGGACCAAGTCTTCTAAAAATGGAGTGTGGCATCAAACTCACACTAGCCCCTAAATCACACAAGGTTTTAATGTTCTCCATTGTTCCAATAGTGCATGGCAAAGAGAAACTTCCAGGATCGTTTAACTTCTGCGGAATTGATTTTTGTATGATTGGACTAGATTCTACATTTAGATTGATAGTTTCCACATCCTCAAGTTTCTGCTTTCTAAAAAACATCTCTTTCAAAAATTTGGCATAGAGTGGCATTTGGGCCAAAGCATCAACAAAAGGAATATTTATATGCAATTGCCAAAAAATTTCAAGAACTTCTCATACTGTTTCTCCAATTGCCTGTTATGAAGCCTTTGTGGGAAAGGAATTGGAGGCTCATATGGCTTCAACGGCACTTTTGGTGTGACTTCTTCTTCTTTCTGCTCATCATTCACCTTTTCTGAAATTTCCGCTTCTACCTTTACCAACTCTTCTTCTTTTGCAAGAGCCTTCTCTTTAGGCTTGATAGCCTCAATTTCTGGCAATTCTCTTTCTTTCCTTAGAGTGATGGCCTTGCAGTGTTCATTACCATTTAGGTCTGATTGACTAGGAAGTGATCCTTGCTCACGAACACCAACCTTATTAGCAATTTGGCCAATTTGTGTTTCCAACATCTTTTGAGATGAAACCATCTGATCAAGCCTCGACTCGACCTTTTCAAATTTGGTCTCCATGTTGGAAAACACCCCAGTGGTTCCTTGTATCATTTTATTGAGCGCAACCTCCCAATCAACCGGTTCTTTCTTTTCCTTTGGTGGTGGTTGATATTGTTGTTGTGCCTGATACTGCTAACACGGTTGAAAACCAGGAGGTTGATTTTTCTTAGGAACTGCATATGATGGGTTAGCCACATGATTGCTGCTGTATGAAAAATTGTTATTAGGCCTCTGATTTGGATTGTAGTAGGAGTTATTCTGAACAGGCCATGACTGTCTTCCCTGAATAAAAGATGCTTCCTCTGGGAATTGTTGTGCATAAGAATACTGATTAACACCATAATTATTATACCCTTCCATTGGAGAAGAAATATAACTAAAATTTGCCCTTTATCCACGTACCTCTTGAGTAAGAGCATCCAATTTAAGAGTCAACAAGTTCATCATCTCAGTATCTTGTGTTGATTTAGCTGAGCTCGTCCCACTAGGTGCCCTAGAATAGTTATTTGCTACTAATTGCTCAAGAAGTGCTTTTGCCTTATGAACCGGTGTTTTCTTCATATCTCCACTAGCTGCAACATCCAAACTCAAACGAGCATCTACATTTAAAGATCCGTAAAAAGTACTCAAAATCATCCACTCCGTACAACCGTGATGTGGACATTTTCTCAACAATTCCTTGTGTCTCTCCCATGCTTGATACAAGCCTTCACCTGGTTATGTTTTAAAACTCAGAATGATTGTCCTTATTTGTTGCGTCTTGTCAGAAGGATAATATTTGGATAAGAACTCGGTAGAAAGACTCTCCCAAGTAGCAACTGCAGTTTCTGGAAGCTCTTGGAACCATTCCATGGCTCTTCCTTTTATAGAGTAAGGAAACATGTGAAGATGAATCTGATCTGATGTAACTCCAGTGATCTTGAATGAACCACACATTTGTCCAAAGCGCTCAAGATGACGGTGTGGATCCTCTCGCTCAATGTCCCCTTCAAAAGTTGAATTGCTCATCATCTGAATTAAGCTCGGATTGATGTTGTACTGAGCTGCGCTAATCTGAGGAGTCTTGTACATGCAGTTCATAGGATTGGAAGTCTTATGATCCCAAATAGAAGTCTCATCAACATTAGCAACTTCAACATTCATAACATCAACCCTCTTAGGTTTTTATTTCCTTTTCTTTGCCTCTCGCCTTAGAATTCAAAAAGTATGCTCGATTTCTGGATCAAATTCTAGATTTCCAGCACTTGTAGAATGTCTCATGCAAGGGTAGTAGCACCTAAAAATAGAACACCAATAAGATAGATCTTGGAAACAATTCTGATAAAATCTAAACAATAAGAAATAATTAACCTAAACTTAATATTGCTGCCATCCCCGGCAGCGGTGCTAATTTGTTGGTGTAATATTTATGAAAGTTCGTTCGCAGGGAAGGACTATTAATTCAAGTTTAGGTTTTAATATTTTACAGTCTAGAAGTGTAGAAGAATAATTGGGTGTTTTGTTTGCTAACTAAATTTAACTATGAAGCAAGTAAAAATTACGATTTAACGATGATAAAAGCAATCCAGGAAATAGGGTTCCTCATTGGTGTTAATGAATGTGTATAAGTTTGTGATGTTCAAGTCTCGTGCTCTTGCTAAAAACATCCCTCTAATGATAATATTGTTCTCTCCCTAGATACAATACAATGTTCACAACAATACATTAAAGTCACTCCCATGATCAATCAATGCAAAATTATAAACTGCTTAAACCCAAGGAATTTTAGTCTCGTAACTCGCATATTAATCTCCCAATTAAATAATTGAATTACGTCTGTTATATCAAAAACTAGAATCTTAAATCCTCTCCCGATTCATTACAATTACTAAGGATACAATCAAAGGTTCCCGACTCCCTCAATTGTGTTAAGTGCTCTACAACAGATTAGCAAGACAGAGAAACCACAATATAGTCACACAAACATGTTAACCAATGAATACTACCTAATTCCCGGATTAGGGAATTAGTTACCCATAATGAATGAAGAAATCAAACATATATAAATATCCAAAACCATGATTACAAGAGTATAGAGTTAACAAAAATACAAATTGATGAAATCTCTAGAACTTGGAGTAAATCCCTTCAATCCTCGCTCAAGTTCTCTCTCCGCTTATATATATATATATATATATATATCTAATATAAAAGTGTTTTTAATGATATTTCTAGAAAATAAAATCCATATCGTAAAATAAGTTGGATTTTGTTGTGAAATTCGTAGTCTGACTTCCAAGCCTATTTCTGGGCTGCTCCAGTTGGAATATAGGTGTTGGACCAATTTTCAGTTGTAGATAATTCTGTTATCTTCGCATGGGCTGTAAGATCGCCCAATTCTGATGTCTGAAAGTCAAGTTATGGCCCAAACAGTGATTTATATGCGAGGCCTCCAACAAATTCGAATTTTCACACGATTTAGGCCCAAATTAAGCTCCTTGTGCTCAATTTCCTCCAACTTTAAGAATATTTATTTCCTGCCATTAAACACTAAAAATAATTAATAAACAACCAGTTATCTACAAAATCCTATAAATATGAGAATAATATCCTATTAAAGTCATATAAAATATACACTCTATCATGAATTCTTTTACAAATTCTTTATTTTTTTCTCCATTCGCCATTTAACTCTTTGTTAAATTTATTGTTAACTCATTTTCCTAATATCAAGAGTTCTTTTATTTTGTGTGCACCTTCTAGTTTACACTCTTATATTTATTTCATATTCCTTATTTTGGAATTATAATTGCCTTACTCATTTATATTTGTTTTCTTTCGCAATTGTATTGAAACATTATTTTGCTCTGTTCCGTAAAATGTGTTTGGCAATATTTTGTAACCTTTCTGTTGGGCTTTTAGACCGATCTGTGTGGGTTAATCACAGACAATGTTCATATGGAGTTCGGAGTAAAGGTGAACTCATCACTTACTCGTATCAGTACTGTGAGTATGCGAGCACATCTCTGGAGTATGAGATTGTGTTTAGATCATGATCATTTCTGTTCTATTGAAATGCTTTGTGCATTTCACATATTTCTTCTCGTGGATTACCGGAGAAGAAACGTCTGGACTATACTCACTTTGTGATCCAGAATTAGCGAGTATAGGGTATATAAGAGACCCTTATTGTACCCACCTTACTTGTGATTCAGCCTTCTATTTGTTGAACTGTGTTTAGTTCCTTTCGTACCGTCAACTCAGTTATTTATGATTGCATATTCTGTTATATTATATTCGTACTGGGCATTTGGCTTACTCGTATTATTTTTCTTCCACGGGTAATCAGGGGCAAACGGTAGGGCTGTAAAAAAAATCCGAAAAATCCGATATCCGATCGAAAAATTCGATACCGAATCCGAAAAAAATGGTTAATATTCGTATTCGAAAGAAAACGGATATTATTCGAATTCGTATCCGAAAATAGAGGATACAGATATAGGCACATCCGTATTCCAAATATCTGATATCCGAAAATTTGTTTATATATATTCACTTTTTATAATATATAATATATAATTAATAATTTAATATTTATAATATATTATTTATGTATTAAAATTTAATTATTTAATTCATTAATAAGTAAATATATTTACACACAACACGTACGTTTTCATTTATACAAACAAACCCTAGTTTCTAATTTGTTAAGTTGTGGCCGCCTTCATTCGCCTTCCTTCACCATCTCTATTTCACGACTTCGAGTTCACCTGCGAGTTCACCTTCGAGTTCACCATCTCCATTTCACGACTTCATCTCTACTTCACGACTTCATCTCCAGACTTTGTTTAAAATATTGTTGCATTACTTAATTGCTGCATGATGTCTATAGTTTAAAAAATTCTATGTATTCTATTTTACTATATTTGAATGGAAAAAAATTGTTAGTTTTTAATTTTTTTAAATGATTCGGATATTCGGATTTCGGATTTTCGGAGATATTCGAATTTTTTAAAAAATCTAAAAATTTGGATATTCAGATTCGGATATTATCCATATCCGTATAATATCCGTCGAATTCGAATTCAGATATAATTTTCTAATATCTGTCGGATTCGGATTCGGATATAGGCAGATTCGTATCCGAAATATCTGTTTGACAGCCATAGCAAACGGGTTCAGATGAGTGACGCCAACCAGACTTTAGCTATATTCTATATAGTTGTTTAAATAAATTCGAGGACTTGTTAGATTTGTTTTTAGACTTTACAGCACTTTCATTTTGATGATTAAAATATTGATATTTATTAGGATTATCGACTGTTTTCTATTTTGATTTAATATAAATTATAATCTATTTCGATATTCGTCTATTAGTTAATGGTCCAAAAATTCGGGTTGTTATAGTTGGTATCAGAGCTTAGGCTTCAAATTCTGTAGATAGACCTTTTAGGCTTTGACCTATGTGTTGTGGGTTGACTTCGCATGGGTAGATTTTAGATATCTTAATTTGATTTAAATTTTGTGATATGCATGTTATTTGTGTACTCATGAAGAATTTTGCAGGATGTAGCCAACAAGAGTTAGTTCCAGTCAGAATACTGAAGGGAACGCTAAACAGCATATTGTCATGGATAGAAACACTTTTATGGACATGGTACAGTAGGTGGTGGCTCGGCAATGCAGAATCCTGGTGGTAGTACAAGGCAAAATCAGGAAGGCCAGACTATGTTTGATCGCTTTATAAAACAAAGGCCTAATTGTTTCAAGGAGGCTAAGTCACCGATGGATGCTGAAGCGCGGATTGATCATATGGAGAAGATCTTTCGGGTACTGAATTGTTCAGAGCTGGAAAAGGCCCGTTTTAGCATTTATTGTTTTGAGGGGGACACTAGCATTTGGTGGAAGTTAGTGGTGATTTCTCACACAGCTGGATATGAGAATACTGTCACTTGTGATGTGTTTAAGGCACAGTTCGATCAGCGGTACTTTCCTGCCAGTATTCGCGAGGAGTATGCTCGAGAATATTATAACATAGTTCAGAAAGAGGATGAATCTGTGGCCGACTTTAAGATTAGGTTTCAGAGGTTGGATGGCTATGTACGGTCTATTGGTGGTACAGAATAAGATAAAATCATGAAATTCAAGTGGGCTTTGAAGACTTTGATCCATAACCACATTATAGCAAACCGCTACACTACCATGGAGAGTTTGGTGGACAGTGCCAGAGATCAAGAACTTCATTAAACTGACTTTCATAAACAGCAAGACATGCAGAATCAGAAAAGAAAAAGGGATGATGACTCCGACCAGCAAAATAAGAATGTTAAAAATGATAATGGATCTTCTGATGAATTTGAAAAAAAGGATCATGGGCACAACATGCGAAACTTTCGACAGAGAAATGGAAACCAGGGAAATCAGAATGGTAGAAAGCGTCGTTGTCAGCGTTGTGGAAAGATGCACAGTGAAAATACATGTCACTGGACTACAGGTACATGTTTCCGGGGTGCGGAGAACAGGGTCATACCGTTCGCAACTGCACGGTTCCATATAATAAGCACGATGACCGTGACGATCAAGGAGAAAGTAACAATCAGATTACCACAAATGATGCAGCAAATACATAATGGACCCTTTTTGCTTGTTAAATTTTCGAAAAGAGTCGTGATACTTTTTGTAATTATTTGTTCCAGATATATTCACATATCTTCCAATTAACTTTATATTTCTGTTAAATTTCGAGGACGAAATTTTAATAAGAGGGGAAGAATGTGATATCCAATATTTATTTTTATTACTTTTAAATTTAAGTTGTGTGATTTAATTATATAGGATTTTTGTTAATTTTTAATGTATCTTTTCTTTTTAAAATTACATCTTTTAACTGATCAATTAATTTGAGACGTGTTATCAATGAGGATATGTGTTGCCTTTAGGTTAAGACTTATCCTTAGATTCGATTAACGTATCTCTTCACTAGGAAATTAGCATAAAGTTATATGTTTCGGTGACTCTGTTTTGAAATTAGTTTTTGAGTTTTAATACCCCTATCAAATTGCTATATAAACCTAGGGGTTACTAGTAAAATAGAGTACATACATAAGGCCTGCCTGCAAAGAAGTGAGTTAGACTGAAGACATCAAGTCATATAAATCGTATCATATATTCTCTTTAATAGATAAGTCCTTTAATTAAACCTCTGTGATGTCATATTATAATTTGCTATAATTGCTTATGAGTATGCCTTGATTCATGTCTCTATGTAAGGTACATTCATGGTGTTTTGATAGATTAACTACAAGCATTTAATTTCTGTTAATACAATTTGAATTTTATATCTTATTATATAGATAATCAGAATATGTAGCATGTGATAATTTAAATTATAAATGATTATATAATTGTTTGTCATTTCAGTGAGTAATTAACATTAAAATATGTTAACGGAGGAATTTGAGAACAATAAATTTCGGGGTATGTCACCGGAAACAAGATCTACGATGGTGGTTTTTCGCCGCAAAAAGTGGTGGTGTGTGGTGGTTGTTTGTAATTGGTGGCTAAGATCGATTAGGGTTAGTGGTGGCGTTCTAGAACTCTCAACTTCCAAACCCCCCAATCGGCCTACTTACCTCGGTATATATAGGGGATCAAGCCATACGTAGTTCTTGGAGAGCAAGAAACCCAAATGGGCTTGGATTGACAGTCCAGCGTCTGGAATGTTCTACTATGAGGCTTAACCACCAAGGCTCGTCCATGACCTTCGGACTTCACAGATAAGGAAACTTCCCCCGTCGAGGACTAGTCCTTTCTGCTACCAGCTGTTTTCTAATTTCATGGACGCAGGTATAGCTGTGATTTACCCCAACCGCAGAACGCATCCTTGTCCCCCGAATGAGAAGCACCCACCAGATAGCAGGACAAGTGATCTAGAGCTTTTAGGTGCAAAGTGCAGGATTACTCCGAAGTTCCCCAATGAGGGTGTGCCCATTGATTAAAGGAACAGAGCTCGAAAGCACATACCAAAAAATACCCACATTTCCTTATATGGCGCGTCCTATGAGTCTAAGGTGGGCCCTTAAATCCAGGCAAACCCCTGGAGGCACTGTTCTAATAGGAGAGGGCACAAACCTTGAAAGTAAAATTTTTAACTGCCGAAACATAGATTGTCTTGTCTTGTCATAACTTTAAGTAATTTGTTCTTTAAATAATATTCTGTAGACTCAGGGCGCGCCCTGGATAATTAGGGCGCAGCCTCTTGGTCACATTTCTTCAAGCTTAAAAGAATTCAATAGCAAACAAAATTTAAAAATCATGTGAAAGTCTTCATTAATCAAACTTATATCAAACTCAAGTCACGACGAAGCAAAGGTAGGTGTACATGCACTACCCCCAGCTAAGGAGAACAATTATTGAATTTTGAAAAAACAAGCAAGTCTCGACTAGAACTAAGGAAGGCGTACATGCACTACCCCCCTAGACTAGGAGAATAATTACTAATAATAGTTTATAAATATAAGCCTTCATGTCACAAAATAGGGGGCCAAGGACACACCCTATTGATAATACTTCCTTAAATGCTCTACATTCCATGCCCTTGGGATTGTGTTGCCATCCAAGTCTTCCAAGTGATAAGTTCCTTCCCAAATGTTTGACTTAATCTTATAAGGCTCTTCCCAATTGGGACCAAAGACACCATGGGCAGCAACCCATGTGTTAGGCATGACCCTCCGGAGAACCAAGTCACCTACTTTAAATGGACAAACTCTAACTTTCCTGTTGTAGTACCTTGCAACTCTCTGCTGATAAGTTGCCAACCTTAGCTTCGAGTTTGATCTCATTTCTTCCAGTAAATCCAATGCAATCTTTGATGCACGACATTTGCCTCTTCAACATAGAAATCTCTTCGAAACGATCCTGCTCCAATTTCTATAGGAACCATGGCTTCGCATCCATAAGACAAGACGAAGGGGGATTCCCCAATTGTAGTCCTCGAAGTTGTGTTGTACAACCACAAAACCTTATGAAGCTCTACAGGTCAATTTCTTTTGCTTTCCTCTAACTTGGTTTTCAACGTGTGCTTGATTCCCACAAAACCTTGTTGATGGCTTCTGTCTATCCGTTACTCTGTGGATGGTAGACATCAACAAAATCCTTCTTGATTCCCAAGTTATCACATAACTCCTTACTATCAAACTGTTTCCCACTATCTAATATGAGCTTGTATGGAATCCCAAACCTGCACACAATCGAATTGAGCACAAAATCTATAATCTTCTTAGCAGTAATGGTAGCTAATGACATAACCTCCACCCACTTGGTGAAATAATCCACAGCAACAACAACATATTTAACTCCTTCCTTAGTATTAGGGAGTTCTCCTTTGAGATCTATCCCCCACATGGCAAAAGGCCACATACTCATCATAGAAGTCAAAGTCGTAATAGGAATTGTAGAATAGTTGGCATACCTGTGGCATTTATCACATGCTTTCACAAAATCATTAGCAGCTTTCTTCATGGTAGGCCAGTAGTACCTTAAAACCTTCATGGCCAACGAACCACCCCCTAAGTAATTGCCACAAATTCCTTCATGTACCTCCCTAAGTATGTAATTATAGTCACTACAATCAATGCATTTTAGGAGAGGTTGGTTAAAACATCTCTTATATAGAATTCCATCATACTCAACATACCTTGCTACTTGATAGTGGAGACGCCTTGCTTCGATTCTCTCTAAAGAAAGAATTCACTTTCTAATGAATTCTATAATCGAGGTCATCCAAGTAGCATTAGGAACATCTTCAACCTCCATCACCTCCACTTCAGGAATACTAGGCACTTCTTGAATTTGCAAAGGTACGGTTCTTAATAGCATAACATCCTTTTAAGAACCCAACTTGGCTAGAATATTAGCACTGTAATTCCCATCATGAGGGATGCATTCTATCCTCACTTCTCGAAACTTTTGAATTAAACGCTGCGCACACTTCATATAAAGCTCTGTCATTGGACCTCTGCATTGAAATCCATCTGTAATTTGCCTTACCACTAGCTCAGAATCACTTAGTATGAACAGATTTACCACTTTCATCTCTATATCCATCTTCATCCTATTGATTAAAGCTTCATACTCCGCGTCATTATTGGTTTTTTCAAATTTGAAGTGTATAGCAGCCATGAGTTAATTTCCTTCTGGAGTAATCAATATTATTCTAGCTTCAGCTCCTTCACTATTAACTACTCCATCAACATGCAATTTCCACCAAGGCTGTGGAACTTCTTCCAGAGGGCGCGCTCTCTGAGTAGGAGAGGTTGGTTCCACCAACACAATGGATTTCTCTTCAGTATCTGAGTCGAATTCAAGAATGAAGTCAGCTAATGCTTGGCCCTTGATTGCTGTCCTTGGTGTATACTCTAAATCAAACTGTCCCAGCTCTATTTCCCACTTTAACATTCTTCCAGAAGCTTCAGGTTTATGAAGAATGATCCTCAAAGGATAAGCAGTACGAACTTCGATCTTGTGAGCTTGAAAATAATGACGAAGCTTCCTAGCCGCCAAGGCTAGGGCATAGACTAACTTTTCCATACTAGTATACCGTGTCTCCGCGTCAAGGAAACGCTTACTCACATAATAGATTGGAGATTGATGATCAACTTCCTCTCTTACTAGAACTGCGCTGATAGAGTATTCCAAAACCGCCAAGTACAAGATCAAGGTTTCTCCATCCATAGGCTTAGCCAAGAGTGGTGGATTTCCAAGCTGTTCCTTAATCCTATGAAAAGCTTCTTCATATTTATGAGTCCAAACAAAGTATTTGGCTGCTCCCTTGATGGACTTAAAGAATTCCTTACATCTATCTAAAGACTTTGACATAAAACAGTTAAGCTCCGCTATCCTTCCAGTAAGGCTTTGAACTTGCTTTACACTAGATGGAGACTTCATATCGAGCAATACCTTGATCTTGGCCGGATTTGCCTCAGTTCCTCGATGATTAACAATGAAGCCTAAGAACTTCCCGGACTCCACTCCAAAAACACACTTCTGCGGATGGATTCAACTTCATCCTATACCTCCTCAAGATATCAAACATCTCTTCCAAGTGCTTTACGTGGTCTTCCGCCTTCATGGACTTGACAAGCATATTATTCACATATACTTCCATGGTCTTTCCAATAAGATCCTTGAACATCATATTAACCAATCTCTGATAAGTTGCTCCTGCATTGATTAAACCAAATGGCATTCCAATATAGCAGTATAACCCTCTATCTGTGATGAAGGAGGTATGTTCTTGATTTGGCCCGTACATAGGAATCTGATTATAACCTAAGTAAGCATCCATGAAACTCAAGAGGGCATGGCCGATCGTGGCATCCACAAATTGATCAATTCGGGGAAGAGGAAAGATATCCTTAGGACACGCCTTGTTCAAGTCAGTGAAATCTACAAAAGTCCTCCATTTCCCATTAGGCTTCCTGAGAAGAATCGGGTTGGCAAGCCAATCTAGATAATAAGACTCCTTGATCAAACCAACCTTCAACAGCCTGTCAACTTCTTCTTTCAATACCACCGCTCTTTCTCCACTCACTGGACGACGCTTTTGTCGAATTCCCTTCTTGGCTGGATCAATGTTCAAACGATGACACATGATCTTTGGATCGATCCCCACCATATCAGCGTGGCTCCAAGCAAAAACATCTAAATTCTTCAAAAGAAAATTGACAAGCATATCCCTTAACTCTGAATTCAGTTGAGACCCGATTTTCAAGAATTTACTCGGGTCATTGGAATCCACCAAGATTGACATTTTATCCTCCGCAGAACCCATTTTTTCAACTGGTTGAGGTGTTCTCGGATCAAGATCAGAATCAAAACTTCGAGGGTATTCAATGGTGGTATCATCCTTGGAGGGAGCATCCTCTTTAAGAGGGAAATCTTCCTCAACAAGGGTATTCACCATACTTTCAAGAAGTGCTCTTCTACCTTCAATCTGTTCACCTCTAAGATTGATCGATATGATGTCATCAGATATTTCTTCTTCAATTTCCTCCAGAATCCTTTCCTGCAAATCATCATGAATTGAGACATTGGTCTCCTAATACCCTTCTAGGAATCTCCACATCCTCAGGCTCTTTCACTAAATAGTGAACTTAGACATTTCCTAGGGAATTATTCATTATCCCTTCTGAATTATTGATACTCAGGGCGCGCCCTCCATCCTTCTACCTTCTGAAGCCTTTGAATGCCTTGTGATAACAATCTCTTGAATCAAGAGATCCTCGAATAGTGCCCACACCATTTGGTGTAGGAAACTTTATTGCAAGATGATAGATGGAAGTCACGACCTTCATTTCTTTCAGTAGGGGGTGCCCTACCAAAGCATTATGAGCTGATTCTAGATCTAGAATCATAAAATCCATCATCTAGAACCTTCACAGCTTCCCCAGAAAAACCATAAATCCATCCGTCATTCATCATCATATCCTTGTCCTGGAGTCCTAACTTCTTGAAAGTGTTGTAATAGAGGATATTCGTCGAACTTCCATTATCGACAAAAACCCGGTGAACATTCTTAGAACCAATCTGGATGGCTACCACCAAAGCATCATTGTGGGGATAGTGTACACATCTAGCTTCTTCCTCAGTGAAAGTGATATCAGCACACTCTCCTTTGAACATCTTCGGTGGTCTCAACTCCAAGCTATTTACATTCGTCAAGGGCCTGTTCCTGACTTCTCTAGCATACCTCTCCAAAGCGTTGTTATTGTCACCATCTAAGTGATGTCCTCCAAAATGGCATGAATACTCCCTTCTTTGATGAATTTCTTTTCTTCAGGCTTGTCATCACCACGAAGGGCGCACCCTCCATCCTTCCTGTCTAGATTCTCCCTATGCTTCTTAACTTTCCTAACATTCCAATCAGTCAGGTATCCCTCCTTAATCAATTCTTCGATCTCATCTTTCAGTTCATGACACTCATAAGTGTTATGTCCAGTAGATTCATGATACTCACAATACTTCCTCTCATCCTTACTTTGTCAGGTGGATAGGGGTCCTGGTTTCCTGAAAAGCCCTTTATTCTTGTTAACCTCGAAAATATGCTCAATCGGAGCCGCCAAAGGAGTATAATTATCGGGCCTTCTATCCTATGTATAGGTGTTTAGTGGTCCCCGACCTCTTTGAACTTCAGCTGCATACACCCGATTAACACCAATTCCAGAACGATGCATAGGACTCACAGACCTATCCTTTCTCTTGTTAGTCTTTCCCTTGACACCACCTTGAGTATCAATCTTTCGAGTATCCGCCAAGGATTGCTCGACAATCTTGAAAGACTCAGCCTGAGAAAACACATCAGCCAATTTGGCTGGATCTCTTCCTTGAAGATGCTTCCAGAAATCCATTCTTACTTGCAATCCAGCTATCAAAAAACTCTTGAGCGTCTCATCCGTCGCTCCTCTGACCAAAGTGGATCCTGCATTAAATCTCTTAAAATAAGATTGTAGACTCTCACCTTCCTTTTGCTTGATATTGGCCAAGGTCGTGACAGGTGGAGCGTATTTCACAGTTGCTTGGAATTTTGTCATGAATAGAGTTCTCATTACCTCCCAAGAAGTATTTACTCCTGGTCCAAGCTTTTGAAACCATTGTTGAGCGCTTTCCCTGAAAGTTGCTGCCAACAAGCGACATCTTGCCAAGCTAGTCACCTGATAAACATCCATCTCAATATCGAAACGTCCCAAGAATTCCACAGGGTCTGCATTTCCATGAAAGCGCAAATCATTTATGATGGCCCTATACCCAGCAGAGAGCTGTGTCTCTCTAACCTCTGCCAAGGACGGCGAGGGAGTTTGCGCCGTAGCGGATATTCTTCCTCTATCTAACTGAACAAGAAGCCTCTTTAAATCATCCACATTGAAAGTCCCAACTCCAGGAATATTTTGGATGTTCAGTGGCACAGCTGTCTGAGTACCCCCCGGGGGTGGAGGATGAGTTGTGGTCTGAGTATTTATTGGAATTTCAACATGAGTTTGAGTTTCGACCCAGGTTTAAGTTTGAGCTTGTGGATTTCCTTGAGGTTGTGGATTCCCTTGAGATTGATGGTTCCCTGAAGATCGGGGATTATCATTGAGGGAGGGTGCGCCCTATCCTCTCTAGAATCACTTTGGGATGGAATCTAGAAAATACGAGGAGACCTTCCTCCTGAGGGCGCACCATAGTTATTATGGGGCTGTACATCCACTCGATACACATTCATTCTCCTATCATCATAATCCCGACTCCTTCTTCCTAAGTCATTTCGAGGAAGGGCTTGCTCGCGTCCATGGGGCCTCATCCTATTATCAAGGGGCGCTCTCTGTGGATCACGACCCGCATCATCTCGAGGAAGGGCTCGCTCGCATCCATGGGGCCTCATCCTATTATCAGGGGGCACTCTATGTGGATCACGGGGCCTCACTTCCGAGGAGTTCCTTTCCTTTTGTTGCTCAAGGATTATCATCCTTAGATCATCATCGCTAAGCCTGATACCCAGGCGATCCTTCAAACTAGCCAAATCCTTCTTCTCCCTAGCTATCCTTTCTTCATCCCTTAGGATTTCACTCTGGGCACCCCTTGAGCGATGAGGATGAGGGGGTGCCCTCTCTTGAATAGTGGATACCCTACGGTCACGAATTCCATCATTAAGATGCTCAACATAGGGTGCTCTTTCCCAGAATACTCCAACCTTCGAGGAGTCACTAGTTGAAACCTCTTATCTTGTACCTCTTCGCCTTGGGGGGCGCCCTTAACCTGAGGTGGTTTTCCAATGCGATGGCGATTACGCGGATGGTGCCGAAATCTTCTCAAACTTCCTTGCTCGACTGAATCCAATCTTGCCCCGAAGTTATTTATGGTAGTTTCCATACGATATAGTTGTTCTAATAACTCCGCGTTAGTGATAAGAACGGGCGGCTGTCCGCCGACGACCGGAGTTCCGTGGGGGTGTTGAACAGCAGGGATCTCCTCCGGAACATATTCGTGATGATCGACTTGATCTTCAGGGTAATAACCATCTTCCTCATACGAACCTCTATCTTGATTGTGAGACATCTTTTCCTCCTAAGATTCGGATCTTGATTGGCTCCCCTCCTTCTAGCGCCAATTTGTTGATGGAGAAATTTGGGATCACCAAATTTTTGGGTATGTCACTGGAAACAAGATCTGCGATGGTGTTTTTTGCCGCAAAAAGTGGTGGTGTGTGGTGGTTGTTTGTAATTGGTGGCTGAGATTGATTAGGGTTAGTGGTGGTGTTCTAGAGCTTTCAACTTCCAAACCCCCCAATCGGCCTACGTACCCCAATATTTATAGGGGATCAAGCAATACGTAATTCTTGGAGAGCAAGAAACCCAAATGGGCTTGGATTGACGGTTCAGCTTCCGGAATGTTCTACTATGAGGCCTAACCACCAAGGCCCAAGGCTAGTACATGACCTTCGGACTTCACAGATAAGGAAACTACCTCCGTCGAGGACTAGTCCTTTCTGCTACCAGTTGTTTCCTAATTTCATGGACGTAGGTATAGCCGTGATTTATCCCAAGTGCAGAACGCATCCTTGTCCCCCGAATGAGAAGCACCCACCAGATAGCTGGACATGTGATCCAGAGCTTTTGGGTGCAAAGTGCAGGATTACTCCGAAGTTCCCCAATGAGGGCGCACCCATTGATAACAGGAACAGAGCTGATAAGTGGATTTTATATCCACTTGGATCGCTTAAATTCGGCTTAAATTGATTGTCTTGGGCTCAAGTTGTTGTAGATTTGATGTGTTTTGCTTAGTTGTGCAGGATTACGAGAATGTTGACTAAGGTGGATGCTTTTATAATTTTTTGGGAATTAATTGATTAAAATTCGGATTTTCGAGAAGGGTTGCACAGTTTACACTGTTTTGGCCATATCTTGAGTTCTAGAAGTCCGTTTTAGGCCCGTAAGCAGTCCACGCGAAGATAACGAGATTTCCTATCATTCTAAGATAGTCCAGAGGTCCAATTACGTGGGGAACGTTCCAGAAAATCTGAAGAAAAGTCAGCCACGAATTTTCCTTACAGAACGTAATCAAATTAGGAAACGTATCTTGCAGAAATTCTATTATAATTATGTTTTGTATTTTCTTGCTGGGCAAGACTTGTAGTGCCTATATAAACACATCATACCATTGTAATAGAGATAGACATATTATTAGTTATTATTATTGTAACATAGCTTAGATCTGCAAGGGGGAAAAGGAGAGAAGGATTCAACGCTAGTGACAAGCAACGGATCTAGATCTACTTCAGCCTTTGTGTTATTCTGGATTCTAGATTTGTTTTCTTAACTCTTTGTTTATTAATATAATTACTTCTTTTATTCATAACTTGTTTTATATCATGTTTTCATCAAATCCCATGACGATGAACGGTTCAATTATGAGCTAATCGTTGTCATGGGACTCTAACGGAGTTATCTATGTAGCTTAGTAGTTTATATGCTTTAAAGATTTATGTGTGGTGAATTCTTGATATCCTCGTATGGTTGTGTTTCATGTATTTAGATGCGTCGCGAACATCTAATTTGTTAATCTCTTGCTAAACGAGAGTGGATCTTGAGATTTAGAACTTGCCATGCTAGCATAGGATAGGTTGATGTTTTAACATCATGATTTGTGGCGTAAATAGAGATATTATGCTGCCCTATGTGATCTAAGTGGATAACTTGTGCTTAAACCTTTATGTTTTCAAATTCTATAGAGATATAGGGTCTAAACATAATTGGTGTCTACCCATCTTCTATCTCTTTTGTGGATGCATGCGTAGTTTGGTATTAGTATACCGAGAGGTAGCTTTTACTTATTTCGTGTTGTCCGATCAGATATCAAAACCATCACATGTATTGATTAAAGGCTGCGACTCTAAGTGAAGTAGATAATGAAGTTAGAATTCCATGTTTATTCTCATATAAGTAATTTGATTTTAGATCTCATTAGCTAGTTAATTCTTAAATTGCATATTAGTTAAATTTAGTTAAATAAAATCTCAATTAATTACTTGTCTTAGCAGTGAATTAAGATCATACATTGTTGAATAGGTGCATTTACTGAAAAGAACCATAATCTGATCCCTGTGGGAACGAATTTGGACTTAACCTTATATATTACTTGTGACCACGTACGCTTGCGTGATTTTGTGTTAACAAGTTTTTGGCGCCGCTGCCGGGGATCATCGGTGTTTTGTTTAGTTTATGTGCTTGTCATCAGTGGTCGTTAGCGTTCACTGACTCGGATTTCTTACTTAGTTGTTTGTTTCGTGGTGTTTTCAGGTACCTGAACGTGTATGCGAACACGTTTGCAGGCTCGTAACGAAAAACTGGCAGAAGACGGTCTTGTAGTAGATAATCAGAAAGAGGAACTTGAAACTACTGTAGAGATGGCAGAATTACCAGCAGCAGTCAAGGCTTTGAAGGACTATTCGCAGCCAAAGATCAATGACATACAATCTAGTATTGTCAGGCCAGCTATTGCAGCGAACAACTTTGAGATCAAGCCGAGCATAATTCAGATGGTGCAGAATTCGGTTCAGTTTGGGGGTGCTTCTACGGAGGATCCTAACATGCATATTCGGGACTTTATCGAGATCTGCGACACTTTCAAATTTAATGGTGTGTCAGAGGATGCTATCAAGTTGAGACTTTTCCCATTTTCTTTGAGGGATAAGGCTAAAGGCTGGTTACATTCTCTACCAGCTGGTTCCATTACTACATGGGATGATCTTGCTCAGAAGTTTCTTACTAAATTCGTCCCTATGGCGAAAACTGCAGCAATAAGGAACCAGTTAACTCAATTTCAACAGCAATCTGGCGAATCTTTGTGTGAGGCTTGGGAACGTTACAAGGAGATGCTTCGTAGGTGTCCACATCATGGGATGCCTGATTGGATGGTTATTAATGGTTTTTACAATGGGTTGGGAGCACAGTCTAGGCCTTTGCTAGATGCAGCATCAGGTGGAGCTCTGTGGGCGAAGAGCTATGAGGAAGCTTATGATCTTATTGAGATGATGGCTGCTAATGAATATCAAAATCCAACCCAGAGGCTTTCTCAAGGTAAGGTAGCAGGTGTTCTTGAAGTTGACACAGCTTCAGCTATTGCAGCTCAGTTGAAGGCTCTTACGATGAAGGTGGATTCTCTTGCTAATTATGGGATTCAGCAGGTTGCTAGTATTTGTGAGCTATGTGCGGGCACACATGAGACAAGTCAGTGTGCTATCTCTTCTGAATCAGCACAGTTCGTTAGTAATTTCCAGAGACCTGCTGCACCAGTTCCAGCCACTTATCATCCGAACAACAGGAATCATCCTAACTTCAGCTGGAGCAACAACCAAAGTGCTCAACAACCTCAGCAGTCTTATCAGCAGTTTCAAAGTCAGGAAGCTAGGCCATTCAATCAAGGCTATCAACAACAGTATGCTCCAAGGGCACCATATCAACCTCCTGGATTTCAGCAGCAACAACCCCAGGCTCAAGCGGGGCAATCATCTAATGAAAAATCAGAAATGGATGATATGAGGATGATGTTGAAGAACCTTCAAGCTTCTCAAAAGATCTTGCAAAACCAGATGGGACAGATTACAAGTGCTTTCTTGAACATGCAACAGGGGACTCTTCCTAGTGATACGGAAACAAATCCAGGCAGAAGGGGGAACAAAGAACAGGTTAATGCAGTGACTTTGAGATCAGGAAAGGTTACAGCAGGCCCTCAATCAGCAGCTGAAGAAGATGAAGATGTTCAGAATCAGCAGGTTGAAAAATCTGCAGTGCCAGAAATTGAGAAATCTGACTTAGTGGCTGATCAGGTTGATGGTGAGAAGAGCAAGAAACCTGTTGAAAAGTCTACTCCGGAGCAATCTTCAAAGAATAATCAAATCTATCCTCCTCCTCCGTTTCCTCGACGCGTGCAGAAAAGTCAAGAAATTCAGTTCCAGAAGTTTATGGATGTCTTCAAGAAATTGTCCATTAACATTCCTTTTGTTGAAGCATTGGAGCAGATGCCGAGGTATGCAAAGTTCATGAAGGATATTTTGTCACGAAAGAGAAGGTTGGAAGAATTTGAAACAGTGGCATTAACGGAGGAGTGTAGTGCAGTTCTGCAGCAGAAGTTGCCACCTAAACTTAAAGATCCGGGAAGTTTTACCATCCCTTGCACTATTGGCAACCTTTCTTTTAGCAAGTGCTTGTGTGACTTGGGAGCTAGCATCAATCTCATGCCTTTATCTGTGTTTAAGCAACTTGGTCTGCCGGAGCCAAAGCCAACCAACATCTCTTTGCAGTTGGCTGATAGGTCAATCACTTATCCTAGGGGCATAGTGGAGGACGTTTTGGTGAAAGTTGATAAGCTCATATTTCCTGCTGACTTCGTTATCTTGGATTTTGAAGAAGACAAGAAGATTCCCATAATCTTGGGAAGGCCTTTTCTAGCTACAGGCCATACTTTGATTGATGTGCAAAAAGGAGAGCTTACAATGAGGGTGCAAGATCAGAGTGTCACCTTTAATGTGTTCAAGGCCATGAAATTTCCAACAGAGGATGAAGAGTGTTGCAGTGTGGAAATAGTTGATACGGGTCAGAAAAAGAAGTTTGATCAGTTGCTGAGCGAGAAATCGGACAGTTCTTCGGTTCGTGATCTTTCGAAAGTAAAGCTTGGAAAACTTCCACCACATTTGAGGTATGTCCTTTTGAATAATGAGCTAGTGATTTTTGAAGAGGGGCAAGATAACGTGTTGCGAAGGTGGAAAGCAGATGATAAGGATGAGGAAATTTTTGTTCAACCGGTTGAGTCAGAGAAGCACCTGAGAGGTGTGAAGAAGAAAAAGAAGAAGATTTGGCCATTTGGTAGTAAAATTAGGTTGAAATCTGATGGAAGTGATTTGTGGAAAGCAAGCAATCAAGATGTCAAAGTTCGAATGAATGGTCTATCTGTTGAGGACGGTTCAGTTATTCTTTTGAAACCGCCATGAGTTGAGGAATTGACGTCAAGCTATTGACGTTAAAGAAGCGCTTCGTGGGAGGCAACCCACGCATTAGTGTTAAAAAAAAAAAGTGTAGTGTAGAGAGAAAAAAAAAAAAAATGAGTGTTGAAAAAAAAAAAAAAAAAAAATTTGTGTGAAAAAAATGAGTGTTGTGTGTTGTGTGAAAAAAAAAAAAAAAAAAAAAAAATTTCGGGCGTGTAACGCAGGCTGCGCCTGCGTTACGCAGGTTGCGCCTGCGTTACTGGATGTCGCGCAGGCTGCGCCTGCGTTACGCAGGTTGCGCCTGCGTGACTGTACTGTAGGCAGGCTGCGCCTGCTTTAAGCAGGCTGCGTTTTTTTTTAGCTGATTTTTTTTTTTTTTATTTAATTTTTTTTTTTTTTCTTTTCTTTCCTTTGTATATAAAACCAAAAAAAAAAAAAAAAATATTTTCCTCCCCAAAATTCTTTCTCCTACCTCCCTTTTTATAACATCATCTCCTAATCAATCCTAAACCAATTTCAATTCCAAAACCTCCAAAATTTCTCCTAAAATTCTAAACCCAATTCTTTTCCTATCTCAATTCAAATTCTTTTTCCTAAATTTTTTAAATCCTATTTCTATCCTACATCAAATTCCAAATTCTACCAAAAATTTTTCCTTTTCACATTCAAATTCTTATATTCCTATCACTCCATGCCTATACACACCCATACATACAAATCCAATTCCTCTTCTATTTATTTAAATTCAATTCTAAAGAGGAATTAATTACAAGTTCACCTCTTTGATTCGTAATTGGGTTAAATCTTCTCTAATATTATTTTTATTACGAATTTGTGTTCTTGTAATTGGGGGTTTTGTAGGATTCTTGTTATTTGGGAGAGGGCTAGTCTATGGAGCTCGTACGCATTATCCTCCACCAGATTCATCCGAGGAGGGTTATGATTCAGCTGGTTAGGTATGTTTTCTACTTTCCCTTGTATTTACTTCCATTCAATGCGGACATTGAATATTTTAAGTTTGGGGGTGGTTTGAGGGATTAGTAGTTGTTGTTGTATATATGTGTTCATGTAGGATATCATGTTTTGCATGCTTAGTTGTAATTCATTCATGTTATGTTCGTATTATCTACGTTTGTTTCATGTAGGACATCCTGTTTTTATTTATGTATACCATGTGAGTTCATTCTAGTTGCATTGTCATGGCATGCATGTTTCATGATCCCTTAGAACGAGCTAATTCTGATTGGTAGGTAGGTGTCTAATTGAGTGTGATAATGATGAGTAGAGGGTTGATTTATAGTTTCTATGAAATTGACTTGCATGCTTCAGAAACAAAATCTTTTCACAGTCTCATTGGGTGCTTTTGAGCTAGGTTGAGATCATGCTTGTTTGGATGTTTTGAGATTTAATCACTTGATTATATTTAGAATTTTCATTATTCCCTTGATGGCCTAGAACAATTAAGTCTAAGTTTGGGGGAAAACATGGATTTCATGCTTAAATTGTAAATAATTGTCAATAATGGCTAGGCGTCAATTGGCTAGTAGCCGGCTCATATTTATATGAGTAGTCTAGGGTTGGAATTGAGAATTCTCATTCCAGATTGCATAGAAAAAAAACAGAAAGAAGAAAGAAAAAAAAAAGAAAAAAAAAAGAAAAGAAAAAAAAATGATGTCAATTGTTTATATGCAAAATTAGCCAGGGTGAGCTCTTTAATACTCGGGCAATTAAGTTCTAGGGGACTTTGTGCCTAGTGACCTAAGGCTTTTATAGTCTGGGATCCACTAACCCAACGCTCGCTACATGGGTATTATTGTATAAGCCTTTCGGGGTCTCATCCATTGCACGGTTAAATAAGCATGCTGTATATTATGTATCGTAGTTGTTTAGTAATAAAAGCATGAATTTCTGTCTACCTTGGATAAGGATGGAGGTGTTCCTAGGTTATGAAGTGTCTACGGTCTATTCTATTTATAAACCTGTGATTGTCTTGACGAAAAGCATGTTTGATTTTTGACCTAGTTTTGGGAGTATTTCTGATGAGCATTGCACACGCGCACGTTTCTGTTCATGTAGTGTTAGTATACGGGAACTTGGTCGAGCTCTATTTGGATTTAGTTGCATTCTTTGAGATATTTGCTTGCTCGTTGGTTTTGGTTAGTTTGAAGGGGATCGTTGCATTTTTCATTCTAGTTGCATTCATGCATTGCATTGCATTAGGTTAAATGGATTTTGTGGGTACATTCGCTATAGGCCCTCACGAGACCTTACTCGTCCACTAGGGCTGCCTAGGGGTTTAAAGGGCTTGTTGCATATGCCAAATGCAACCGTGATCACCTACGGAAGTGGTATTAGTTAGTTAGTTAGTTGTAATTGTTTATGCTTGAGGACAAGCATCGGTTTAAGTTTGGGGGTGTGATAAGTGGATTTTATATCCACTTGGATCGCTTAAATTCGGCTTAAATTGATTGTCTTGGGCTCAAGTTGTTGTAGATTTGATGTGTTTTGCTTAGTTGTGCAGGATTACGAGAATGTTGACTAAGGTGGATGCTTTTATAATTTTTTGGGAATTAATTGATTAAAATTCGGATTTTCGAGAAGGGTTGCACACTTTACACTGTTTTGGCCATATCTTGAGTTCTAGAAGTCCGTTTTAGGCCCGTAAGCAGTCCACGCGAAGATAACGAGATTTCCTATCATTCTAAGATAGTCCAGAGGTCCAATTACGTGGGGAACGTTCCAGAAAATCTGAAGAAAAGTCAGCCACGAATTTTCCTTACAAAACGTAATCAAATTAGGAAACGTATCTTGCAGAAATTCTATTATAATTATGTTTTGTATTTTCTTGCTGGGCAAGACTTGTAGTGCCTATATAAACACATCATACCATTGTAATAGAGATAGACATATTATTAGTTATTATTATTGTAACATAGCTTAGATCTGCAAGGGGGAAAAGGAGAGAAGGATTCAACGCTAGTGACAAGCAACGGATCTAGATCTACTTCAGCCTTTGTGTTATTCTGGATTCTAGATTTGTTTTCTTAACTCTTTGTTTATTAATATAATTACTTCTTTTATTCATATCTTGTTTTATATCATGTTTTCATCAAATCCCATGACGATGAACGGTTCAATTATGAGCTAATCGTTGTCATGGGACTCTAACGGAGTTATCTATGTAGCTTAGTAGTTTATATGCTTTAAAGATTTATGTGTGGTGAATTCTTGATATCCTCGTATGGTTGTGTTTCATGTATTTAGATGCGTCGCGAACATCTAATTTGTTAATCTCTTGCTAAACGAGAGTGGATCTTGAGATTTAGAACTTGCCATGCTAGCATAGGATAGGTTGATGTTTTAACATCATGATTTGTGGCGTAAATAGAGATATTATGCTGCCCTATGTGATCTAAGTGGATAACTTGTGCTTAAACCTTTATGTTTTCAAATTCTATAGAGATATAGGGTCTAAACATAATTGGTGTCTACCCATCTTCTATCTCTTTTGTGGATGCATGCGTAGTTTGGTATTAGTATACCGAGAGGTAGCTTTTACTTATTTCGTGTTGTCCGATTAGATATCAAAACCATCACATGTATTGATTAAAGGCTGCGACTCTAAGTGAAGTAGATAATGAAGTTAGAATTCCATGTTTATTCTCATATAAGTAATTTGATTTTAGATCTCATTAGCTAGTTAATTCTTAAATTGCATATTAGTTAAATTTAGTTAAATAAAATCTCAATTAATTACTTGTCTTAGCAGTGAATTAAGATCATACATTGTTGAATAGGTGCATTTACTGAAAAGAACCATAATCTGATCCCTGTGGGAACGAATTTGGACTTAACCTTATATATTACTTGTGACCACGTACGTTTGCGTGATTTTGTGTTAACAAGAGCTCCAAACCACACACCAAAAAGTACCCACCTTTCCTTATAGGGTGTGCCCTATGAGTCTAAAGAAGGCCCTTAAATCCAGGCAAACCCCTAGAGGCCTTCTACGACGGACATCCCCCTCCTAGTATACCCAAGTAGGAATTCTTCAATAATTCTTGAGCAATCAGCTAATAATAACATCTTCCTCATATATTTATCACCGAGGGCGCGCCCTCCTTGTAAGGAAGGAGAGGGCGCGCCATGACTTCTCTTCACCTTGCCAAAACCCTAAATTATCTTAGAAATCCCCCAAATTGAACCTGTTATTGACCCGAATCCATCTTAAAAATACTCGAATGAAATTTTGGCTATAACAAAATAGATTAAATAATATTGTTTTTTTTGTCAAGAATATACATTCTCGTATATGAATTGTATCGAAATATAATACTGGTAAAATCGGAGATAGGGGTTTAGTTTCTTTCATTCAATAAAGTTTATCATTTAACCGAAGGGCATGCATAGATGTCCTCGGAAATTTAGATAATAAGACTTTAAAGTCTGAAAAGAGACTTCCCGAAGTCTTCTCACCTGAAAAACAACAGGAAAACTGATTAACAACATAATATTTATAATTAATATTAAAAAGTAACACATCAAAATTATTCCTAAATCCTAGTGATATTAAAACATTATTTCAATGAAAAATAAAAGTAAATTCTAATTAACTGTAAAATAAAATATAATCAAAGGGAAACCCTTTGATTCGACACAATAACATACATCCAGACCTATAAAATTTAAGTACACACACTAATAGTCACAACTCACAATAAGTAGTTTACTACCGGCCTCCTGGAGTCGATTACAAATATGACAAAACAATAATCATCAATAATGACCCAACTCGTCAAAGGACGACATCAAAAATAACCCAAAATTGGTCCAAAAGGCCACAATAAATGGCACACCCTCAGAGGTACAACAACCGTATAAAATGGTACAATCATAATATTTAAGACATTTCAAAATAAGAAATCAAACCAAAATAAAACAATCCATTAGTCCACTGAAAATTCAAATCCTCAAAACCAAGAATCAATTAGCATTTAATAAAACTGATTTCAAATCCTCCTTCAATTATCAAAATACAATTAATCATTTATATATGATTACCATTCACCAATTAATCCCTCAAATAACTCCTCGTCAATTAATCATTCTCTTAACTATCTCCAATCAAGAAATAACATACACATTTAGTCAAACCAACCCATAAATACACCATCAAACCCACCCTATGCAATAAAATGAATTAAAGACTTTCCTAAATTAATGACATTCAAAAGTATTAATGACATTTAATGAAAACAAAATTGCTAAAATTTTGCCATAATTCATGATTAAATACTACCCCTAAAAATAAATTACCACATTTACATGTATTATAGGCAATTTAATCACATAAAATTGAATTTGACAAACAATAACCAATTAAAATCACATAAACAAGGAAGGGTTTTTAAAGCACTAAAGTAAAATCTAAATTAGTGGTAACCTAATTACACAAAATTAAAAGCATTAATTAAGGCATTTACATAATCCATGATTGAATACTACCTCTAACAAATAAAATTACCACAAATACAAGTATTATAGGCAATTTAAAACATAAATTTGATTTTGACAAACAAGAACCAATTAAAATCACATAAACAAACAAGGAAGGGGTATTTAAAACAATAAACTAAAAATGCTAAATTAGAGATATTCTAATTACACAAAATTAAAAGGCACTAATTAAGACATTTGAAAGAAAACCACTCAAATCAAGCAAATCAATTATAACATAATAAATTTGGGTTACCAAAAAAGAACCCGGATCCTCTGTCTCCTTCTTCATACCCCTTCTGTGTTCTCTGTATTAAAAAGTGTACCTGGCGGGGCCCATTTTAAGAGAATATATTTTTATTTCCATCTTTCTTGAAATGAGCCCTGCCAGGAGCACTTTTTTTGTTTAGGGGACACAGAAGGGGCATGAAGAAGGGGAAAGAGGATTCTCACTCATCAAAAAAATACACACCACACACCCGCATGAACCTCATGGCAACATTGAATTATGTACAAATCAAGGATTAAACAAAGTAGAACTGTGATAAACAGAACAATGTTAAAGGTACCTACATAAATGCAAAAACAAAGTCCTTAAGATCAACAATCAATCAGTATTCTTTCGATCCATAATAACATAGAGGTATTCAGGCAAATATCTTAACCAAACTGATAAGATGACACCAAGTACAAGAGCAGCAATACCTCAAACACTAACAAAGTATTCAACGAATAATGTCCCAGGCTCAATCAACACAACAATTTTCAGACAATATCTCAATCGAAAGAGTGATAAAACTTATAACTAAGAAGGAAACCTGAGCTATGATGGTCATACACATAGCAATGTAACTCCAAACAAACAAGAAAAGCAATAAGAGACCAGGAATGAAGTTACCAGCCAGAGAATCTGTCATGAGTCACCGGAGTCACTCATCTTCTTTCACTTGACGTTTCTTGCCGCGATTAAATAATATTGTTTATATGTGATCACTTAGTTGGCTTCTTTAATAGCATGTAGCAAATCCTTAATTAGTAGTTTCTATTAATGAATGACAGGATATGAATGAATGCATAATTTAGTGGTAACTTGGATTTGCAATGCTTGAATACGTGTACTAGTAATGTTAATTAAAAGTTATATCATCTCTTAAAAACATGTGGGTAAGAGTATGTTTGTGGTGTACCAGAATCAATCTTCACGATATATAGGGTATGCTAATTCATGTATCATTTATTAGTAATAAAATAAATATTGCATGTGCTTTGCTTTGCAGTAGAATAAAAAGTGATGCATAATAGCTACATATTTAGTGTGTTAATTATTGATCACGGATACTTATATCTTAAGTTTATTAATATAAGTTTGTTAGTGATAACTAAAATAATAACTTGATTTAGATTCGAGTATTGGTGCATAGCGATTTATTTCGTTAACGGATTTTTGTTATTAATTACTACAAAAGCGGCTAAATTAAACGGACAAAATTCTGTTGAATTTAGTTTAATTGCAACAGGATCCCGTTAAGTTTACCCTAAATTCATCCGAATCCTTCCCGTTGAATATAAGGCTGTTGAAATTAGCAATTCGGTTGAATTTAAGGTTAAATTCAACGACTTCTCGTTGATTTTCTTGGCACCATTTTCAACCATTTTCCGTTGAAAATTGTCCTTGGACATTTCGGCAAAATTTGAAATTTCAAGTTTGAATTTCAACAAAAATTAATTTTACCGCCAATGGTAATATAATCAACCGAAAATTGTTGAATTTAATTCTATCCTAATCAACGAATTTCCGTTGATTATATCATCTTGTCACGTGTTTTTTGTAGATTAAATTCAACAGGAATTTGTTACATTTAATTCTATCAAGATCAACAAGATTTGGTTGATTATAACTTTTTTCCTCTATTTGTATGCACAGTAAATGCAACCATATCTTGTTGAACCTACTTGACCATACGGTAATTATTTTCAACCATTTATTGTTGAATATAATTTACCATAAAATACAATAATTTAATTATTAGCTACTTGTGCAATTCCTGCTACGCAGTACATGAAGCATTAAATATTATAATAGGGAATCAAACTCCAAATGGTAGATCCGAAATAAAATCCACACGTTATATTACATTAATTCCAAAATAAAATTACACACAATGTTGCATTAGTGCCATGTCTTCATGTCTAGCACAAAATACCAAACCCAAAATTTTAAAGAGAAGGCAATACTTAAATAAAGTCAATACTAAAAGATTCCGAGATATAAAAACCACAAACAATGGTCTTCAAGCTAAAGAGGGTAGCGGGTTTGTAAATCCTCTAAATCAGCATCATTGACATTTTCGTGCAACACTATCTGATCTGATCTAGTATCCTGCAATTAAAAATGAAACGAATTGTTCAGAATTTGTACTAATAGCTAGTGCAGCCTATTATATTAATGCATGCAGGTTCTTGGCTATAGAATAATATAAATACATTTACTTTTATATTATTACCTCTATGATAACCTTTTTGTAACGCTCAAAGAGAGGAGAAGTCATTTGTGCTGCTATTCGGATGTACTCTTCCCATAAAATCTTCGAAGCAGGTTCATCTTTGTTTGGATAAGCACGATTAGCCAATTTCTGCACTTCTTCTTCAAGTCTAGCACGTGTCACCTCAATCTCGTCTAACGCCTCAACCATATTAGTCACCTCTGTCATGACCTTCCCAATAATAGAATATGCAGATTTCGGAACACGCTCAGGAATGGAAGCCGAAGTAGATTGAGAAGTGGTCCATTTAGCAGCTTCATCTCTTCCAATAAGCTCCGAAAGGGAATGGTGTGGGAACATAATTAGTTTTCCCTTCTTTGGTGGACAAACCTCCAGCAATAGCTCGACTTCACGTTTCCTTTGGCTGACTGGAGATGTTGGTGCATCCTGGGAAAGTTCTTCTTGCGCATTACGTTCCACAACGTCCTACATTACATAAGAACCTTATATATAAGACCTGATCACTGAATACAATAATTTCTTTAATACAAATCTGATAAAACTGAAAGATTAAGTGAAGAATTTACTTTAAGTTTTCGCCCTATTTCGTCCACTAGTCCTTTCTTCTTGTACAAAGCATCAAATTTTTCGAGGATAGTAAAAGGTTTACTAGCTTTCTCCTCTAGTTCCTACAAAAGAAAAAAAACAGGGGAATAAAGCATTATCAGAAATTATTGGCCTATATTGCTGTTGTATTATATAGCTAGATATATATTAGAGTATTTTCTGTTACTCAAAAGGCAGGCCAACCACCAAATTATTGATCACTGTTGAAGACTTGTAATCTTTATTGTTGATGTTCTGAAGTTATATTGATGTTATTACATGCTTGTGTGACTTGCAGTTTTTGCTCCCTTAGTTCTGCTTGTTGGATACAGGGCTGTGCTTGGATTATCTGGTTATGTGGTTGATTACATGGCATTTGTGCAGTGACAAGAGAGAGCAAGACTATTTGGTCATTTTACTATTATACTCATAACAAAAACACGCATCTTATTGCTAGTAGCTTTCATACATAACAGACTGATCAATGGTAGATCTGGTCCTGGGCTACCATTGAAGTATAGTCTGAGAAACTTAGATAAAATATATAAACCTACTCAACCCTAAATAACATATTCAATTGCCAAGTTTGCTAATTTCTTCTAGGTAGTCAACTATTTGTAGGCTTTAGGGAAATTGACACAATGTAATTGGAAGTATTAGTTTACCTGCATAATTTACAAGCATTATTGTTGTCAAAAACATAATTCAACAACGACAGATTGTCTACAAATAAGACATATAAACTATATATTCCATATCTGCCTCATGATTATAATATAAAATATTGGGCGATCATACCAAATTTAATCAATAACAATGAACCAAAAAGAAAACCAGGAGGAATGGTAACCTATTCTTTATGGTATTCCGTATAAGGCAAAATGATTGACTGGATCAATAAAGCACTTCAACAAATTAGATCAGTGGAGTTGATAATTGCAGAGTCATGCTGTCAATAATTTGAAACTCAAAGGACCTTTAGATTCTGTCAACAAGTGAGAAAAATTCTATATAATTAAATTAAGTGTCCTAGTACAGTACTCTACTACACTCATCTGGACATGAAGTTTCGAACTTGTAGATATATAAATTCTGATCAACTAGACAGTAAAGTAGCTGAAAGCAGGGCACCAGTTCGATTTTTATCATCTCAGACAAAGAATCAAGATATACCAATAGCTTTGAAGACCATAATTTAATGCAAGGTCAATATAAGTCTTCTGTTTGTTTTTAATACAGTTACATGGAAAGTTCAGAAACTTATTATTTCCCGTACAAGGTAGCATTGAGTCCACAACGGTTGATATGCATTGTAAGAAGTAAGAACAGCCAGTAACAAAAATCAGTAACCTCAAGCCTTCACACTTTCCAAAATCCATGATATTCTACAACTAATTAAACCATCAAGAACTGCCAAGAAAACTCGCTCATCCTGGAACAAATTTAATTTCTGGACTTCACATCAGATAAGTGTGTGCTTAACTAATATTTCCCTACGTGGAAGCTCAACCAATTATGTTTCACAAGCTATTGTAAATAAGACAAACTTCTAGAATATATTATATTTCTTACCTAGGACAAGCACACCAGAATTCGGTGAAGTGCGTTCATTAGGATTTGCGCAACCAAATTTATAACCATTACAATAGCAACCATTATAAATATTCACATCACGCATTGGACCTCTTATCAAATCCTTAAATTTTGAGTTTGAGCTTCGGATCATCCGCTACCTAATTGTATAATGAATGAACTGTATATATAAGTGCATTAGAGCATTTAAAGACAACAACAAACATTTGTATGTATGTATTTGGACACATACCCTTCTTTCAAACCAATTTGTGAATCGATCTTTTTGAAATCTTTCTTTTGCAGCATCATCAAATTCTGGGTATTGTCTGTGTACCAACTTTTGAAATTCACTACAAAATAACAAAAATTAATAATAGGCAATAATGGAATCACCTATTTACCTCGGAAGTAAATCACGACAAATAATAGGCAACAATTTTTGCATGAAAATATGACAGTCATGCGACTTCATCCCACGAATAGAATGTTTTTCAAATTTCACACACCTAGATATGTTTGAAACATACCCATCTGAAAGTTTAAGTTCTGAAATCCACTCTAACAACTTATCAACTTGTTGCCTCAAGAGAGCATAAGGAGCATGTGGCATTGTGTTACCATCTAGAGTCCATAACTCACGCCGTATACCAAGTTCCTTACAATCATGCCTTGATTTCAAATTGTCTTTGGTCTTGTCCTTATCATTTAACAGGGTGTAGAATATGTTTTCGAAAACATTCTTTTCAGTGTGCATAACATCAATATTGTGACGAAGACCAAGTGTCTCCCAATATGGGAGTTCAAAAAATGGAGAATAATGAGTCCAATTATGAGTCACTCCATAGTCCCTAGGTTTTCTTTTGGTTGACTTTCCTGGAGGAGGAAACCTTATTAGTTCACATGTTGTCTTTGCCCTTAATCCCGAGTGTCGAGCCGTGACAGACCGTACCTCTCTTTTCCCAAACTTTGTGCTATTCCTCAATGGATCACCCGGTTCCAGAAAATATCGAGCAGTTCCAAAGAAGGAAGTTTTACCACCATTCTTGAGTTGAAAGCCTTTAACATCTCCACTACATACATGACATGACAATTTACCCTTAGTTGACCATCCACTTAACATTGCAAGTGCTGGAAAGTCGCTAATTGTCCACAATAGTGATGCCCTCATCTGAAAATTTGTCCGCGATGCCCTATCATATGTTTCCACCCCTGTTTGCCATAACATCTTTAGCTCATCAATTAACGGTCGGAGATAAATATGTAGGTCTTTTGTAGGATCAGTGGGACCGGGAACAATGAGAGGCATGAACATGTATGGAGCTTTCATGCACATAGATGGTGGAAGGTTATACACAACAATGACCACGGGCCATACAGTGTAATCCCTTGCTAGTGGATCACGAAATGGGTCAAATCCATCACTTGAAAGGCCAAGTCTGATATTTCGTGCTTCTTTTGAAAATCTTGGAAATCTAGCATCAAATGCTTTCCATTCATCTCCATCTGCTGGGTGAGATAATTGACCTTCAACTATAACTCTATCATGGTGCCATGTCATATATTTGGCAATTTGCTTAGACATGTATAAACGTTGTAGTCTCGGTATAAGTGGAAAGTATCGCAAGATCTTTCTTGGAATCAACTTCTTTTCGCTATCCTTTCGCTCTTTGTATCGGTTTGTATGACATATGTCACAATATGCCTTCTTGTTATTTTCTTTATAAAATAACATGCAATCGTTCTCACAAGCATCAATCTTTTCGTATCCCATATTCAGCCCACTTATCATCTTTTTAACATCATAATAGGTCTCAGGTAGATTGTGTTTCTCTGGCAACACTGATCCAATAAGTTGAAGTAACTCATCAAACCCCGTGTTACTACAACCATGCCTGTTCTTGAAATTCAATAACTTGTTGACGAATGATAAAGTGGTGGAACTGGAACAATTCGGATAAAGAGGTTCAGAAGCACCATCTAACATCTCATAAAATTTTTTTGCTGTTGCAGTCGGTTCCTCCTCACCAATCTCGAAATTTCCATGAGCATCTGCAAAATCTCTAAGCATTTCTCGTGCATCATTCATTTCATCATCCCTAATACCACTATCCCCCGAACTACTCTCGACTTCAACCCAAGACTTATGCTTCTCACCATGAAAATTCCATGTAGTATACGATTCCATAATGCCATGTCGATACAAATCATAAGTTACATAATCGGGTAACTTATGCAATGTATTTCCACACTCCTTACATGGACATCTTATCCTCCCCTTCGAATCCACATTCCCTTTCAAAGCAACGTTAATGAAATTTTGTACACCAAGTTTGTATTCCTCCGTTATATTATTCCTCGCATCAAATCTATGATGCATCCAACTTCGATCGGATGCCATCTACAAATATAGAATAAAATTTAATTACTTATTATTATTAAAAACCAAATCTATCAAATTTTAATTAAACTAAAAATATCAAAAAATTAAACAAACACATCATCGTGTGCTTGGTAATATCAATTTATGGCAATTATTTCTCTATTATATTAACATACTTAAGAACACGTAGCTAGTAATGACACTAATTTTGTCAATTTAATTAAGATAGTGAACATCATTTTATACAAAAAAAATGCAATAATGACATAATTAACATAAATGATACAATTATAATAATAAGATACTTAGAAAAAAATAAATAAATTATAATAATAAGATCTAAAAGAATATGAAATAATACTTACTTGAACATGAAACCTTGCAAAACTGAAGATCAAATTATGGAAAAGATATGAGAGCAAATGGTCCGAACGGAGGCTAGCTATTTAAAGGAAATATTAAAATCAAGCGGATGTCGTTGGAAATAAATTGCATAAGTACATTCAACGAGATACCGTTGCATTTGGTTTCCATTGATTTTATTCCGTTGTATTTATTATTCGGTGGAGCTTTTCCAGTGGGTGGACAAAATGATTAAGAAAATTAAACATGATTAACTAAATTCAACGAGATACCGTTGAATTTGATTTCCGTTGAATTTATTCCGTTGTATTTATTATTCGGTGGAGTTTTTTAAGTTAGTGGAATAAATGATTAAGTAAATTCAACGAGATATCGCTGCATTTGGTTTCCGTTGATTTTATTCCGTTGTATTTATTATTCGGTGGAGCTTTTTTATTGAGTGGAATAAATGATTAAGTAAATTCAACGAGATACCGTTTCATTTGATTTCCGTTGATTTTATTCCGTTGTATTTATTATTCGGTGGAGCTTTTTTATTGAGTGGAATAAATGATTAAGTAAATTCAACGAGATACCGCTGCATTTGATTTCCGTTGATTTTATTCTGTTGATTTTAATTTTTGGTGGCAATCTTCTGTATTCCGATTGTTGGTAAGAATTTTGCTAAAACTTTTGGTGGGAATTTTGAGTGGAATACAATGTTGAATTTATATTTGTTAAAACTTTTCATGAAGAAATTAGCTAGTGGTTGTACTACTCTTGCCTCAGAGTGACACAAAATCCAAATGCAGTGTATGAGATGTTTGTTTGTTTGAGGGAAAAAGAGGAGTGTTGATGAATTTATTGCTTAAAAATTGGAGTGATCTTTATAAATTGTTGAGGAAATTTATTTTGGTTGGTTTTATTCCGTTGATTTTAACTTTTTGTGGGAATTTGTTGAGTGGAAATTAAATTCAATGAGAAAAAAAGCAATAATTAAATTCAACGAGATATTGTTGAGTTTATTTCTGTTGGTTTTATACCGTTGGTTTTAACTTTTGGTGGGAATCTTTCCGTGTGTTTAAAAAAATTCATAATTAAATTCAACGAGATATTGTTGAGTTTATTTCTGTTGGTTTTATTCCGTTGATTTTAACTTTTGGTGGGAATCTTCACGCGGGGGAAATAAATTCATAATTAAATTAAACGAGATATTGTTGAGTTTATTTCTGTTGGTTTTATTCCGTTGATTTTAACTTTTGGTGGGATTCTTCACGCGGGGGGAAATAAATTCATAATTAAATTCAACGAGATATTGTTGAGTTTATTTCAGTTGGTTTTATTCCGTTGATTTTAACGTTTGGTGGGAAACTTCCCGCGTGATGGAAAAAAGTCATAATTAAATTCAACGGGATACTGTTGAATTTGAATTCGGTTGATTTTATTCCGTTGTTTTTAACTTTTGGTGGAAACATACTCCCGCGTTGGAAAAAGTAATAATTAAATTCAACGGGATACTGTTGAATTTGGATTCGGTTGATTTTATTCCGTTGTTTTTAACTTTTGGTGGAAACATACTCCCGCGTTGGAAAAAGTAATAATTAAATTCAACTGGATACTGTTGAATTTGAATTCGGTTGATTTTATTCCGTTGCATTTAGCATCCGTTGAATTTGTTCCGTTGAAAATGATGCTCAGTCAAAACTCACTGGACATTGACCATAAAAACGACGGGATCTGGTTGAATTTAACTTCTGTTGAATTTATTCCGTTGTATTTAACCTCTTTTTCCAGTAGTGTAATCTACTCATTATATTAAGATATGAATTCTGATCCTTGTTCTTTTTATACCCATTTAAATTATAAATGTTCCTTTTATATTTATTGTCTAGTTAACTTTACCAATTGTCATCTTTTTGTATTATGTACGAATTCTGATTCCTTTCTTTTAAATTAATTAATTTATATTTGTTAATTTTATTATCAAGGGAAATTCATAAATTGCGATTCTATTTTACTCTTTTTGTGAATTCTTTTACAAGTTCTTTATTCTTTTCTCTCCATTTAACTCTTTATTAAATTTATTGTTAACACATTTTTCTAATATCATGAGTTCTTGTATCTTGTGTGCACTTTCTATTTCACACTCTTATATTTGTTTCATATTTCTTATTTTGGAATTATAATTGCCTTACTCATTTATATTTGTTTTCTACTACCGCCCTGTAATCTTGTGCACCCTCTTCATGTTCACCTTTGCTTCAGTATCGGTCAAGCATGTTAGTAGCATGTAAAAAGTTTTAGCTACCTATAGAAGTCACTGGAAATCCAAAATTTTATCTCTAGCTAGCAACTGAGTGTCCGGTGTCATTTGTTGCACGAGCACGTTGTATTGGCACAGCATTCTTAATTCGTAGTATATAAGAAGTATCACAAATTAAAAGGGCTGACTACTCAAAGGGCTGTAAACTTGATTTGCTGCTCCAGTTGGTGCCTGCAGGCTCACTTAGATCTAGCCGTGCAGATAAGCGACCAAGATTCACACCCCTACTTCCTGAACAAGAGATATATTTGTCGAACGACAAACCATGGACAACAACCTCAAGGGAAACATTCTACTAGCAAGCAGAGAAAATCAAGATTTTGCACAGAATGTCTAGAGTTTAGCCATTACATTTCGACAACTTGGGTTTATAGTATAAGGCCAAGAGGCAAAGTAAAAGGTAGAGGCCTTCTAAAGCTTAATACAAAACTCACTCTAAGTACTTAGTTTACAAGTACTCTAACATTGAATCAAACTCCGTCGCTTCAATAAAAATTTTGTTTATTTGCATATAAATCTTCGAAACAAGAATGTAAACATTAGATTAATGTTTACAAGTACCACGACAAGCTAGAAGATAGAAACTGCTGTCAAATGCTCCCAGCCTCTCATCCAATAATAACTAAGGAACAGTTTCTTCTTGGTTCTCTCTAAAGAGCAATTTTATAAGGGAGCAATGCTTGAGTTTATAATTATATTGGCTCTTTTGAAAATTTGATTGTTACTATTTTTTTGTAGGTTGGTTACTGCTTTGTTCAACAATACCATCAAGTTCTGCAGGGACAATTCGATTATGTTCATATATTTGACAATGACGCCAGCACAGTTATTCGAATTTCTGAGGAATCAACACATACTGCTTCCGGGATACTGGTGATTTACGTCATCATGTGCTTTTAAACTTTTACTTCAACTGTTTCATCATCTCTTGAATTTTCATATTATTTTTGTGTTCTTAACTTGGAATTTTGGTAATTGCTGTCTTTCCAGATTTTATGAAATATTTTAAAATGCTTTCACTATATTTTATAAACTTGTGCTTTACAGACTATGCTGTCAATTTTGACTCCTCCAAGTAGCTATTTATTTGATGAGATCCTTCGTAATCTTAATTTCTTTCATTTATAATTAGTGTTTTTTCACTACCTTGGATCACTGCGTGTTTGTCATGGCTAGGAGGACAAGAGGAACCTGTTTATGATACACATGTTGACATAGAGCATTATTGTTTCTTTTCTCATGCCTGTGCAGCAAATTAATAACTTATCATGTCAGTGGACTTCACTGGAATTGAGATCAAGGCTATAAATTCTCTTCAATCATGGAGTGGAGGTGTTCTTGTTGTGGTTTCTGGTTCCCCTAAATCCCTGAAATTCAGAGGCCGGAAAAAATTCATGCAGACTCTGCTCCTTGCTCCTCAAGAAGAGGGTTACTTCATTTTAAATGATATCTTTCACTTTCTCAGCATAGAGGCCATTCACCAGCATCCAACATCTGTTTTGCCAGAGCAGAGTTGATTACCAACATCGAACATCCATATTATCGGATGCCATAACTGAATATCAGCATCCAAGATCATTATTACAGGTGGAAAGAGCTGATTGCCAGCAGTATTTATTTGAAATTTGGAAGGCTGTCTTTCTACTGGCAAATACGATAAAACTGAAATATAAGTTTCCCACTCCTCAAATTTGTTCCACAATAAACCCGCACTAAATTAGCTTCCAATAAACCAGCAACATTATGTTGTTTACCAGCACATTCCCAACATACATTCTAAAACTTTGCTCACTGTAATGCTATAGGCTTAGTTATCGTATTCAGTGGTTGTGTATTGCAGAAAGACAAGAAACATTTGCCATGGAATGGAGTTGGCATTGATGGTACATAAACGAACCAGCCAGTGCCACGTGAGAATTCCTTGTACAACTTCAATCTTTACGCTCACAAAGACAAGATCCTATGAAATTTAGCAAAATGTATTTGCACCATAATATGCAAGGAAAAAAACAAATGACAGTGTAACATACCAAAGCCAAAGAATGCAGTTATTTTTGTTTAAAAATAGTTGTAATTATTATTTTTAATATTTCGTCCTTAATATTCCATTTATAGATTTTTAAGTTTTTAACTATGGTTCCCATTCAGAAAATATAAAACTAAAAAGTATCATTTTCAAAGAAGCAAACAACTTGTTTTTATACAAACAATCACCAAAGCTAAGCAGTACTTGAATAAACAAACAGCACAAGCTACATGTCCATGTCGGAGACAAGGTCTAGCAAGTAAGCAATTGATTTCATTGTGCAAAGTAAAATTCATGATGCTAACAGCCTGATTTCAACACCAATACACAGCTTCTCACTTTTTGGTTTAGGTAAAGTAGGGTAGACTTAGGATCATTGTATCTTGTATTGTTGTAAATAAACTGCTAAACGATGATACTCTTAGGATTGTCTAAAAGCATGTGATGACACATTTGGTATTCTCAGTTTAAAATGATGCCAGTGTAACCCTTGACAATTCTACCATCCATACTTGGCTTGTGTTTCAGCTTTGGTAAGAAATCCTTTGGCTCTCCTCTCTGCGAGCTCCATCTCCTTCTGTCTCATATCAAAATACAGAGTACCAATCTGATGCTTCCTCTTGTGCAACTTTGAAGGCTTCCCTTTTGCAGAAACAGGCTACACGAAAAAAGAATAGTCAATAAGAAAGACATCTCATTTCAGGCATTAAACTATACGATTTTCTTACAAGATGGATCAGTCACACTTTAAAAAACATCTACAATATTCTGTTGGCCACATTTGTTCTGTTTAGATGGAGGTGAACGAAATTGGGAGGGAATGAAATGAAATTTGTACTTTTTATGGAAACATGTTTATAATTTTTCATGTCTTCCTCCATTCCATTCCTAGCGATCTCAACTAGAGCAAAAACCTACCGGTTAGAAAAAGAAGATCCATTGTCCTTGTTATTTCATTGAAAATTTGCCCTCACAAATTGTTTATTCACTCTTCCCTCCATTCTTATAGTTTTTCACATATTTTCATTCCATTTTCCCAAACCAAACACAACATAGTTCCCACAAAATATGCAGATTCAGCTTAGAACATGGGATGTTAAAAATCTCAATGCCAACGTTTAGCCAAATGGGATGCTTAGAATATGACAACAGTTAACACCACATCATTTTATTATGCCAACGTTTAGCCACATGGGATGCTTAGAACATGACAACAATTAACACCACATCATTTTATTTTCCATTTGGTTGGAACAAATGGTATGAGGCCAGAATAGAATCAAAATTTGTGAGTTACTCTACCTATTGAGTATTAAGTATATTAAGTCACTAAATTTAAATATTTTTAACAAGTAAACAGGGGAAGAGCATGTTTGAGTGTGCAAACTAGGGCAGTAAGAATAAGAAAAATTAATCATTAAAAGCGGTAAGATGGGGGCAAAAAAGAACCTGGTAAGAAGGACCAAATGCAATTCCAGTCAACTTCACAGTGTCCTCCCTTGGTCTATTCTTCATCAACTCATCCTGCTTAACCTCAATCATTTCCGAAGGAAAATCGTTCCTGCCTCTCTTTCCGGAACTTCTACCCATAATTTCTATGGGCATTGTTGGTGCCTCAGTTGTGTTGGACTTGTCAATCCATTTATTTTCATATTGTTGGTCGTAATTGGTGTCATAACCAGGATAAGTAACATCATAACTAGCATAATTTGGATAATTGTCCGTAGTGGGAGCCAAACTGGAAGCATCATTATACCCAGGAGCATAATCAGCATAAGCAGTATCATAATTTGCATAATCATTACTAGGTGGAACCACATTCGAAGTATCGGAAGTAGCAGCATTATACGCAGGACTAGTATAAGCATTATTAGGAGTGAGCATTTTTCGGGTTAGAATCGGGAACCGAACTGAACCGAACCGAACCGAAATTTCGGGTCCGGTTCGGGTTTTTTATAATTCGGGTCCGGTTCGGTTCTTGAAATTGTGAAAAGTTCGGTTCTCGGTTCGGTTCGGTTCATTGACATTCAAAACCCGAAAGAACCGAACCGAACCGAAATTATATAATACATTTAAATAATATATTAAATATATATTAATAATATATATTTGTGTTTATATTAATTATATATTATTAATTATATATTATTAATTAATATATATTATTAATAATATATTAAAAAAATTATATATTATTAATTATATATTAATAATTAATATATATATACATTTCGGTTCTTTCGGGTTGGAACCGAACCGAACCGTAATTCATGGTTCGGGGCGGTTCCATCTTAATTTCGGGTCCGGTTCGGTTCTGAAAAATTGTTCTTTTCGGTTCTGGGTTCTTTCGGGTCCGGTTCGGTTCGGGTTGAACCCGCTGCTCACTCCTAAGCATTATCATTAAATGGCTTAGTGGAAACATTACCATGAGTAGAGGTAGCTACAGGAGGGGCATCCGCTTCGAGTATCGATCTACGAGCAGTACCGGAAGAGGAAGACGACGAACCGCCCAAAGACATTGAGTTCTTGGGAGCAGGAATAACTGATGAGATGGATTTAAAAGACGAATTCTTCATTGATTCAGCGTTTTTCCTCTGTGTAGCAATTTCGATGTCATTGTCTTCATCGTCGTCGTCCGGGGTGATTGGGTTAATGGGAGGGCGAAATTGGACGATTTTTTTGGGGAATTTGGTAGGAGGTGGGTCTTGGGGTTGGGATTTGGGCTTGGGAAGGGCTGAGAATAAAGAGGGTTTAGGGTTAGGTTGAGAAGAAGAAAAAGAAGAAGAAGGGAAGGGTTTAGAGAGATTTGATTTGGGAGGTGGGAGAGATGAGAAGACTGAGGATGGTTTTGAAGGAGGAGGAGAGGGTTTGATTGTGTTATCTTCTTCGTCGTCTTAAGAAGAAGCGTAACTTGCTAGCAATGAATCCATCTAATCTAATCTAATTGAGAGAGAGAGAGAGAGTGATTGATGATGATGAATGAATTGCAGAGAGATCGGAGAGAGAGAATTTTATTCTGAAAAGAGGCAATCCGAACTCGTTTCCGAATTTGGATTCCAAAATATTTTTAAAAAATATTCGAATTCCAATTCCAATTCGGATCTGATAATATTCGAATTCGTTTTTTAATCAGATTTTTTCATTTTAAATTTAATATTTAATTAAAAAAATTAAAAAATCATAAAAATAGATTTTTAACTTGTCTAAAACTAAATAAAAAATTAAATTTACTTGGTCATGTTTTATTTTCTTTTGAAATAATAATTTCAATATAATTTTTATGTATATTTTTGTTATTTTTAAAATATTGAATTTATATGATATTTATATAAATTTATACCAATATTTTGTTGAGAAAAGGAAACCTAGGATATATCTTAGACTCATTTCCTGAGATATTAGTAAAATTACGTCGTTTATGTGTTTTTAATTTTTTATAATGACTTGTCCCCTTTCCTTCCTTTTCACTTTTCCTGCGCTTCTTCTATCTTTTAGCCACGATCAATTATGGAGAGAAATAAAGAACCTACGGAACCGAGCTCTAAAATGTCTTGAATGTTAACTAAATCTTAGTTGAAATCTGATACCAACTCTTATATCTCGTCTCAATTTTTCAGTTGTGATATGATACTATCGAATAAATGTGTTTATCATGGTTCTTAACAATCCTTATGTATAGCATTTATCAATTGCATATTTGCAATAAAGTTTTGATTATTCCCTACATAACTAGATTTTCTTGTGCTTCGCTTCAGATGAGTTTTATATCTTGAGACGACTTGATTCTTCATCTGGGGAGAGAGAGTCTTGTTTTAGTTATAGTTTTTGACAAAAGGAAAGACACGTGTACATGATATTATGATATATTAAAAAAGGAAAAATTTAACTAAACGGCACCGTTCTTATTAATATTTCAGGAAAAGAATCTGGATATATCTCAGGTTCCCTTTTCTCTATTATGTTTACAAATATATTGATCTCATATAAATACATTATTTGATGAATAAAGAACGTTATAAATTTTTAAATTATATGACTATAAATATAAATATAAATATAAAATTTATAATATATATATCTACTTCAAATTGGCCTGATTTCATCAGATGGCCCAAGGTCCAATCTTAAAGTAGCCACCACCTATGCTTTAAATACCTGCCTCTCTAGCTTAATCGACTCCCAGTCACCACATTATGGATCTGTGGCTCAAATTATGAGGAAACTAATTAGCCTTAGTGCAGTGTTGAAAGCTGATACTGACGATGATGCAGTATATGGCATGTATAGACAAGCATACCGGATTATGGTGGGACTGAAGGAAGGTGAATACCCAATTGAAGAGGGAAAATGGCTTGCAATGACAGCATGGAACAGGGCAGCTCTGGCGGTAAGAATGGGGCCTGCTAGTGTGCAGCAATGAAGTGGATGGATGTTGGGTTGGAATTGGCAGGGAAGGTTCAAGGAATGCAAACTTATCAATCATGTATGGAAGATTTCATAGCTAGTTTCAAGGAGAAACGCAAGGCCACAAACGCAAATTAAATCTGCTTCAGTGAATAGTATAATATAACTGTACATTCTTCTGTCATGAACTTATTTGCTTGATGAAGCATGGACACTTGAGCCTTAGCATATGGTTTCAATGCGTTACTGCATATATGAAATAATTTAGTAACAGTTACAGTTTAGTTCAACGTAATTTATGCATTACACAACAACTCAAATTTGTTTGTCAATTGCATATGACAACTAAAAAGAAAAGAAAGAATATTAATTAAACCACTTATATAGAAACAAAAAAAAAAAAAAATGGTAAACTATATATTGTTCATACACATGTGCACATCTTATCGTTTCTTTTGTTGTCAAATCCAAAGCCAATTATCTTGGTGATGGAGTCTTCTTCTTTCTCTATATGCCTCTCATCATCTTCTCCACCTTTCCGAAATCACTTGAAAACCCACAATCCCTACTAGGGCTGTCAATGGATCGGATATCCGGTCCGATCCGATCCAAAGGGCAATGGAGCGGATATGGATCATATAAAAAAAAATCTGATCCGGAAAAAATCTGAAGGCTAATGGAGCGGATATGGATTTGATATGATGATCCGATCCGTTAAAGATCCGATCCGGTTACATAGAGTATGACCTTCTATGATTCAAGTGCCAAGTAAAAACCCCAAATTAGCTATATTGGACAGGAAAAACAAATATATTCAAATGCACCACTCCACAGGTTCCAGTCCACCCTCGCGTAAAGTAATACATTTTTAGGTTTAGGTCATAGGTGATATTGTTTAAATCATCTGTGTACTATAATAGACCAAGTTCAGAATGAAGCTGTCTTTTTGGTATCCTCTTTAATAATTATAATCTTGAAAAACAAGCAGCATGATCACAATTCAGTTTCATTACCACATTTATCACACTGCATTCTGTGCTCACTATATTGGGGACAGTTTTCATCTGTCTGGCTACTTGTACTCAACGTGTATACATATTTCCATCCAAGGATTCTTATTTTTAACCCTACGACATCTAACTCCCTGACCATTTCTAATAGAAGACCAGTGCAATAGGAGGATTTATATTTCCGTGAACCACAACTACTGCATTTAACTTGATGCATGTAGTCTTTTTTTTGTTTGCTAAATATGTATGCAATCTTCATTACTTCTCAAGTATAATACTGACCTCATGTTCTTGGATGTAGTACCCAGATCTGACACCACCATCGTCTTCAACTCCATCAAAGCCAAAAAAGCTAATACCATGTCCTACAAAATTTATTAGCTCCTACCGATGCTTGGATCTCTGCTAGCCACGTGGAATGTAGCAACACAATTATTTGATTAAGTTGTCTCGGTCATAAATTTATTCATCCCATGTTGAGTTTGAGCTTAATTTTCATTTTCTCAGTTTTTTTGTTGTTATCATCCTATTTCCAGGATTGGATTTTAATTGCAGCCTATCAAACTTGTTTCTGACAGCATCGAGTTTAGTTATGCAATTTTACTTGTAAAAAGTTGGCAGAAGAAGCACTGTACATCTTTTTCTTAGATAGCATGCTTGCTAAATGATTATTCCCATTAAGGAACAATTTTGATTATTTCTTTCTTGTTGAACTTATTATCGTTTACACAGCCAAACAAGTGAATTTACTTGTGCTCAAAATATTTATCCAAGTAGCAGAATTAATCAGAACATGAAGATGAAAGACAAAAACTAAAAAAAAAAAAAAATTGTCGAACTGCATATGTAATACAATAATCAACAATAAATCATATGTTTTCATTTATCAAAATAGAAAATGTGGTGCTCTCAGAATCATTTGAAAGTGTCAAAGTGGTAAAGAGTGGGACTTTAGTGAATTGTTTCATTTGTAAAAGCAATTGATAACATTCAAATATTTTACGACAGACATTATATATAGCTTAATGCTAATTTCAAATCGTGTTCGACCTACTAAACTCAAATCGTGTTCGACCTACTAAACTAACAGGTTTGCTAGTAATGGGAGCAACTTTGATTCAAAAATTTTTCTCACTTTACAGTTCCACTGTTTTCTGTTCCACTGTCTTCTGCAGGTGAGAGCTCAGAACCCTCCACAGCTATTCTACTAAAGCATGCCAAAAACTCTACATTACCTTCAGCTCCCTTCAGAGGAGATTCAATCCAGCCCTTACATTGAAAACCAAAATTTTCTACTCCATTTATTATCTTCTCCCGAACCTGCACATGTCCAAGACTAATTATTTAAACTTTGTACCCAGTTTGGTTGGAAGGAATGACGTGGTAATAAAGGAAATTTGCACAAACATCTTGTAAAGACAAAATATAAATTTTAATTATTTACTGCAAGAAACAAACTGTATGAAGTTAAAATATATTTGCATTTGATAAGAGTGATCAACTGTTCGATAAATTGATGACATAAACATGCATATTAATAATAAAAAAATATTAATTATAGTGTATATATATTAAAATTAAGGGAAAAAAATAAAATAGTCTCCTACATTGCCTGGATTAAGCTAGTGTATATAACTTTCTAGGAGTTGGTGGGGGCAAGCGACCTCACTTCCCCTGACACATTGCCTCGTCAAATACATGCAACAAGGTAAGTGCGAGCTTCTAATATATCATTATATCAAATACAAATGTCAAATTAGTTCAAAAATGTATTGATCTGAACTAGAAAACTAATGACCTCAGACAACAAAGCTATTAGAGCATCTCCAACGCAATGTACCTGTTAGCAAAAATTGCTTATGTGGCAATATAATTTCAAAGTTATACCTATTATGTAAAATATACATCACTCCAACGGGTGTTAACTGTTAGTTAAAATTTTAGATGATGGAGGTTCACTTGCTATATATGTTGATTACAACACTACAAGGATTTTTGCTTTAGACGACACTCAAAACGTGTTGTCTGAACCTCCCGAAAACTGTTGACTATTGAGAAGTCGTCTGATACACACCTCAGACAACACACAGCAAGCTGTTGTGTGAAAGTTGAAAGACAAGTAAAAGCCACCTGAAAAGAGTTGTCTGATACCCAAAAACAACAACACTTCTTTGGAAACCTATTGTCAAAACTCCAATAATGCAACACGTTTTAACGAATATATTGTTGTTTTAAGCAGTAAAAACAATGGTTTTTAAAAGAAACCCTATTGTTGAAGTGCAAAAGATACAATCCTTTACTTGATCAGGGCTGTTGTTGTATGTCACTACAGGCAATGGTTTCTTAGCAAAAACGATTTGTTTTACGGTTAGATGTACAACATGTTAACTCATATGGCATGTTGTTGTAGAGTAGGAAGGATAACACTTTCTTAGTATATAACTCTTGTTTGAAATTATTTTAGACAACGATTTTTATCCGTTGTCTGATACCTTTGTTTCCTGTTGTATATTGAGGTGTTGTCTGTTACGTAGCTATTGTCTCATATGATTTACAACAACTGTTATTAAAGATGCCTCCATTGGCTAAAATTAGACTAGACAATGGTTTATTGAGACAAAAAAACTATGCTAGACAATACAATCAACACATCAAATTTACTATAAATTATACATTACTTAATAAAAACAATGTCAAGATTGTAGATTTAATAAAATCATTACACAACCATCAAAAAATAGGTCTAATATCTGCTAGACCAATCTATATACATACATACAAATCTGAGAATGATTGTCAGGCTTAAGGTGATCAATTTCACTAGAACTAGTATCTTGAGAAGGTTCGTCTTCTCCTGCAGTATCCATAACAGCTTCAATGCAGTTGCATGAATCATTCGGTTCAATGTAGTATCGTGAAGGGTTGCAAATAAATGAACAGACCTTTGACAACCTGAAATATTATACAAGATGTAACGTTATCAAATAGGTGAAATATTTCTGCAAACCAGATTATTAACAAAAAATTTCAAGTTCATAGAAGTTACGTAATCAATATACTTGACGAAGGATACAAAAGCACACACTGCAAGGAATTAGTACCTCATTTTATTGCTTTGTATGATTCAAGTTGTAATAGAAATAGAAATATATTTTCAGTCAAGTGCATATGTATACAAGATTTTCAAAAGATAATGCCCTAGATGAGTGAGTACACCGATCATACGTAACTACTAAAGCTAATAAATGATGTTACATCCCTGGAATTTAGGAACAACTCTCCAAGATTATTGCTCTTTAAAATACATGATTATTATTTTGAAAATCTTTCCACACGCTAGGGATAGAAAGAATAAGAACAACATGTTCAGGCTCTTTAGTCATATAATGATATCTAAGTCAATACTCAATACTGCTATTAACTTTAACGAAGTATCACACATAACGGCAATACCATTGTGACAAAACTGCACTAAGCCAACACAATATTACTGAATTGCATAGTCGTGCTCGTAAGAGAAGTCATATCGACAATAAAAATATAACACATATCCACATGCTTTATTTGATGTGTGGTTACATTAGAAGAGAATAAGATTGAAAAACAGAGGCATACCGAAATCGTCGGAAGAAGCAGAACCTTTTTTCCGTAATTCAAATAGAGTTTAAGACGAAGCTATGAGTATTCTTTAATATTTAAGTGGTTACCAAGACTAAGTTCGTTCTATCGAATTTATATCATGTTTTCTTTATACTCTCCAAAGATCTGCATAACATGATCCATCAATGGAAAGGAGACAAATGAAATATAGATTAGCATACATAATGATACTGTAGTTAATTCTCTAGACACACACACACACACACACACACAATACAAATATCATAGAGCAGAAAAACTGGTCACACAAACATAGAGAATGACATGGTAGCATAATGAGAAACCCTTGAATGAGCAAATGCCAGGCAAAAAGGTAAAAGGACAAAAAGGTTAAAGGATACTCAGGGAATTTGCAAGATTAAGCCAATTGCCCCAGCTGATCGAATTAGTAATACATTAAGCACAAGGTAGACCAAAGCAATGAATCATTCGAGCGGTTGAGTTGGTTCTCTGTTGCTATTGCATGCAAGAATGCTTCCGACGTTCCTGATGCAACATCATAGAAATGATAGATAAGATTTAAACAGAACATAGAAGCATGGCTTGAGAAATGCTAAGTTTGCACTCAGTTTGCAGCAGTAACAAACATAAGACATAGTACAACCTTCTCCATGGCTCTACAAAGTTACCTACTTTTTCACCCAATTTTTTTGTGAGCGTGTGAATCAGCACCTGGTGCAACGTTATCTAGAGATAACGTTACTGTGAAATCATTTGGATGACAAAAAGAACATTATCTAGAGAAAATTAGCGTAGTTAAAGATTATCCAGATATTGTATATGCAAAAGTCGTGAGGTATTAATATCAACTGTTCTGACAAAACAATGCTGAAATCTTTACGACACTCTGTTTAAATAGTTTTCTTCCCAAATATCTGTTTAAATAGTCTATTTGTTTGTATTCATCCAAAAATGGAGCTTGACACGACTAATAATTACATGAATCAAGCAACCAAACATTGTTTGTGAATGTAATAGACCTATGGAAGTAAAATTACGAGACTTCACATTTTTTTATTCAATTTCTGTAAACTGGTACTCACATCTCTATTGTAGAAAAGGATACAAGGCTTGGCCTGCTGTAATAGTTCAATACCTTTAAATATGATTGTACCACAATTTTCGCTCAGATAAAGTAGATGGCTAACCTTGATCTTTGGCAATGAAGCTCAACACAGGATTGACGAAATTTCCATGATTCTTTAATAATTCACCATTTAACTTTGCTTGCAAGTCCGCCCATGTAAACAAGGTGTCTGATATAAATCAATGAACCAGTAAGAAATTTTTAGTTTCTAGACCGAGGGAGACAGAGAGACTGAGGGAGAGACCAAGAGAGAGGGAGAGACACACAGAGAGAGAGATTGAGGGAGAGAAGGAGAGAGAGACCACAAACCCTTTACAAATCTGGACGGAACCATTCAATTTATAAATCTCAATACATAAGAGAGAGGGTGAAACCTGGCCACTCAAGAAGTATGCTGGCCAATCGAACCAATTGAACCAATTAGGGGTGACCACTTTCGAGTTCAGGGAGATGGGTTAGGGTTCTTGAGCGGGGAGAGAGAAAACGAGGGGTGGATTTAATTTATGTTGCAGATGTTTTTGTTTATGAGAAAAAGCATGGGCTTCTTAAGTGGAGATAGGGCTTCTTAAATCCACACCGACAGAAATAGAACAGAGATGAACTTTAGATACAGAGATATAGAGATGTAGATCTGTGTTTATGTATGTGTTTGGACATAAGAGCAAAGGGGGGAAACAAAAAATGAAAATTTTGGAGAGGGGGAAATGAAATATTGGATAAGCGGGAGAATGGGAGAAAATATATTGTTACTTAATTAATTTTACAACATATTAAGAATTAAATAGTTTAATTAGTTTAATTAATTTCTGAATATTTTTTTGAATATCGAATCGTACGAAAGTTAAAAAAAGTTCATTCTAGTGTTGGGAAAAAATAATCAAAAAAAAGGTCGGGTTGTACAAGATTTTAACAAAAACGTAGCAAAAGTGCTACTTCCTATAACGAGGCACGATCCATATTAATTGAATGATTTCTTCGACGATCGAACCGTACGAAAGTTAATAAACACTCATTTTAGTGTTGGGAAAAAATAATCAAAAAATAAAAAGGTTAGGTTATACGAGATTTTAACAAAAACATAGTAAAAGTGTTGCTTCCTTTAACGAGGCACGATCCAGATTCACTGAATAATTTTCAATGATTTCTTCGACGATCGAACCATACGAAAGTTATTAAACACCCATTTTAGTGTTGGGAAAAAATAATCAAAAAATAAAAAGGTCAGGTTGTACGAGATTTTAATAAAAACGTAGTAAAAGTGTTGCTTCCTTTAACGAGGCACGATCCAGATTCACTGAATAATTTTTTTCAACGATTTCTTCGACGATCGAACCGTACGAAAGTTATTAAACACCCATTTTACTGTTGGGAAAAAATAATCAAAAAATAAAAAGGTCAGGTTGTACGAGATTTTAACAAAAATGTAATAAAAGTGTTGCAACCTTTAACGAGGCACGATCCAGATTCACTGAATAATTTTTTTCAATGATTTCTTCGACGATCGAACCGTACGAAAGTTATTAAACACCCATTTTAGTGTTGGGAAAAAATAATAAAAAATAAAAAGGTCGGGTTGTACGAGATTTTAACAAAAACGTAGTAAAAGTGTTGCTTCCTTTAACGAGGCACGATCCAGATTCACTGAATAATTTTTTTCAATGATTTCTTCGACGATCGAACCGTACGAAAGTTATTAAACACCCATTTTAGTGTTGGGAAAAAATAATCAAAAAATAAAAAGGTCAGGTTGTACGAGATTTTAACAAAAACGTAGTAAAAGTGTTGCTTCCTTTAACGAGGCACGATCCAGATTCACTGAATAATTTTTTTCAATGATTTCTTCGACGATCGAACCGTACGAAAGTTATTAAACACCCATTTTCGTGTTGGGAAAAAATAATCAAAAAATAAAAAGGTCGGGTTGTACGAGATTTTAACAAAAACGTAGTACAAGTGTTGCTTCCTTTAACGAGGCACGATCAAGATTCACTGAATAATTTTTTTCAATGATTTCTTCGACGATCGAATCGTACGAAAGTTATTAAACACCCATTTTAGTGTTGGGAAAAAATAATCAAAAAATAAAAAGGTCAGGTTTTACGAAATTTTAACAAAAACGTAATAAAAGTGTTGCTTCCTTTAACGAGGCGCGATCCAGATTCACTGAATAATTTTTTTCAATGATTTCTTTGACGATCGAACCGTACGAAAGTTATTAAACACCCATTTTAGTGTTGGGAAAAAATAATCAAAAAATAAAAAGGTCAGGTTGTACGAGATTTTAACAAAAACGTAGTAAATGTGTTGCTTCCTTTAACGAGGCACGATCCAGATTCACTGAATAATTTTTTTCAATGATTTCTTCAACGATCGAACCGTACGAAAGTTATTAAACACCCATTTTAGTGTTGAGAAAAAATAATCAAAAAATAAAAAGGTCAGGTGGTACGAGATTTTAACAAAAACGTAGTAAAAGTGTTGCTTCCTCTAACGAGGCACGATCCAGATTCACTGAATAATTTTTTTCAATGATTTCTTCGACGATCTAACCGTACGAAAGTTATTAAACACCCATTTTAGTGTTGGGAAAAAATAATCAAAAAATAAAAAGGTCGGGTTGTACGAGATTTTAACAAAAACGTAGTAAAAGTGTTGCTTCCTTTTACGAGGCACGATCCAGATTCACTGAATAATTTTTTTCAATGATTTCTTCGACGATCGAACCGTACGAAAGTTATTAAACACCCATTTTAGTGTTGGGAAAAAATAATCAAAAAATAAAAAGGTCAGGTTGTACGAGATTTTAACAAAAACGTAGTAAAAGTGTTGCTTCCTTTAACGAGGCACGATCCAGATTCACTGAATAATTTTTTTCAATGATTTCTTCGAAGATCGAACCGTACGAAAGTTATTAAACACCCATTTTAGTGTTGGGAAAAAATAATCAAAAAATAAAAAGGTCGGGTTGTATGAGCTTTTAACAAAAACGTAGTAAAAGTGTTGCTTCCCAACACTAAAATGAGTGTTTACTAACATCTGTACGGTTCGATAAATTTATTAAAAAGTTGTACAAGATAAATTTATTATTTACATCATAAATATTATATATAAATATGTACATCACTATAAGAAAATCTGCTAATAGTGACGAAATTTTAAGCCTAAATTCGTCACAAATAGTCTACTTGTGACGGATTTCGTTCGTCACTTATAATCCTGTCTAAAGTTCAAGATTTTGTCACAAGCCCCAATTTTTGTCACAAGTTATATGATTTGTCACAAGTTTAAAATGGGATCCACAAACCCGTTATTATATTATATATTCAAATTTGTGACGAATAGTCCGTCGCAATGCAATTTATTATTAATTTATTCAACTAAAGAAAATAAATATTATAATATACTTGTGACGAATGTCCTCGTCATAACATTGTGTAGAAAAAAAAGAAAATAAGTTGTGACAAACAAGCTGTCATATAATAATAAATAAAAAATAAATAAAATCAAATTGAAAGATACTTGTGATGAACTTATTGTCATAACATTGGTCATAGCCTACTAATACACCTTTTTCAGTACTTGTGACACCTCCAGTCACAACTACTTCTATCCAAAAAAAATTTCCCACCTGTATTGTATACAAACCACTCAATATATGGCTTTTTAATTGCCAAAGCCGGCAACCAATTCATATTCTCGGAACTCAAAAGTGCCGTAAACAAATATCAGTATCTTGCCATATTACACTCTACTAATCTAACAAAATCAATCACATAAAATCACCATAAAAGCTAAAAAGCCATGACGCATATGTCTATGTTTTACAAACCGGAACCAGTTGATATATCAAAATGAATTCAATGTTAGCTTTAATCAATACCGCCATAACACATATCAAATCTAGCATCTCATATAACTAAATGTAAATATTCAGTTTAAGATATATGGATAGTACGTACAATGTTAGAAAAGATGAAAAAAATACAAATATGAGAAGTTGAAGAATAAGCTACAACTTATAAAATTCGTTCTCGATCTCTTTGTCTTCACTTTCACTTATGATGATGCCTTCAACACTTGTTTTAGAATGTTCTTACTTGAAAGGGTTTGAGGTGATTTGGGTTGTTGAAGTTTAACATATTAATATACTAATATGTATAACAAAACAAAGAGAGTAGTTGGGTTTAATGATTTGTTGGGATGATATGATATGTTGGGGGAAAGAGAATTACCAATTGAGATTAGATAGATCTAGGAAAAAGTTTAAGAAAAAATATGGGAGGAGGAAAGGAACCGGTAAGAGAAAACAATGAATGTCCATTAAATCAACGGTGGTGATTTACTTAAACTAGCACAATCCGTGTGTTCCATTTTTACCCAACCACGATGTGACAAGTGGCCTAATTTAAGCACGGCATACACTGCAACTTTTGCACTGCCTGAATAAATACTTATTTTTCTTTCTAGTTTTTAATTTTTTTTAAATTTCATTTGCATTGTAATCTTTGGATTTTTTTAGAAAAATATTAATTTATTTTAACAATAATTTTATAAATTTTACTAATATCTAAAGTTGAAAGCATATCTTTCTTGAGCTTTTTCCATAAATAAATAGCAAAAAGTAAATTTTTGAAATATTCGTACGGTTGGATCGTCGAGAAATATTTTTAAAAATATAGAAACATCAATTCGTGATAAAACACTAGTTACTAGTACTAGTTAGAATAGTAGTGATCTAATAAGATCTCCAACCAAATTAATTTTTATTTTTTGAAATATCACTAAATTAGATATATCTTGACATGTGTACGGTTGGATCGTCGAGAAATATTTTTTAAAAAATAGAAACAACAATCCGTGACAAAGCACTAGTTAGTAGTACTAGTTAGAATAGTTGTGATCTACTAAGATCTCCAACCAAATTAATTTTTTATTTTTTGAAAAATTAGGAATATCACTAAATTAGATATATCTTGACATCTGTACGGTTGGATCGTCGAAAAATATTTTTTAAAAAATAGAAACAACAATCCGTGACAAAGCACTAGTTAGTAGTACTAGTTAGAATAATAGTGATCTAATAAGATCTCCAACCAAATTAATTTTTTATTTTTTGAAAATTTGGGAATATCACTAAATTTGATATATCTTGACATCCGTACGGTTGGATCATCGAAAAATATTTTTTAAAAAATAGAAACAACAATCCGTGACAAAGCACTAGTTAGTAGTACTAGTTAGAATAGTTGTGATCTACTAAGATCTCCAACCAAATTAATTTTTTATTTTTTTGAAAATTTGGGAATATCACTAAATTAGATATATCTTGACATCCGTACGGTTGGATCTTCGAAAAATACTTTTTAAAAAATAGAAACAACAATCTGTGATAAAGCACTAGTTACTAGTAATAGTTAGAATAGTAGTGATCTAATAAGATCTGCAACCAAATTAATTTTTTATTTTTTGAAAATTTGAGAATATCACTAAATTAGATATATCTTGATATCCGTACGGTTAGATCGTCGAGAAATATATTTTAAAAAATAAAAACAAGTCATTAATATATACCCGAAAATATTCCAACATAATGGTAATTAGTCGATTGTCTTTTTCACATTTACTTTTAGTTGAAGATATTAACTTTTATAAATAGCTAAAAAGATGATCAATCGTACCATATCTTTCAATCATTAATATTTCCTTTATAATCGTTACCTTTTTAATTTGCAACAAATCTTAAAATCATTAATATATACCCGAAAATATCCCAACATATTTCTCAATTATTAATAAAATATATTAAAAATCATATATTTATAATAAGGAAACATTAGTATAATCCGTAAAAATGAGTATATTTAATTATATCAAATTAAAATTAAAAAAATTTATTAAAAATAATGATTATATAAAAACATAATTATAATATTAAATATAATTTATAATATAATATAAAAAACCGGTGCATTGCACGGGTTATAAGCTAATATATTTATAATATGTATTCGATCTAATACAAATAAATAACCTAAAAATCAAAACAAATAATAATTATTTAATAGTGGCATTCTAAATTTTTATAATAAACACATATTTTAAAAAGAAATATAAGTAATTCAAAATATAAAAAAATAATATTAATTTTCTAATCAGAATGACCGATTGCAGTCAAATTTATAAAGATGACTCCATTTTTATAAAATAAATTATACTTGATCGTAAAAAGGTTAACCCATCATTTACAAATATAAAATAAATTATTTAAGGTTCTTTTACCTTGTGACAAATGTTCTTCATATTCGCAATTCGTCATAATCAGTCGTTACCAGTACTTGTGACGAACGTAATACTATCCGTCACAAATTTATTAAAATAATGTATTTTTCATTGAAATTTTAAGTTTAGTTGGCGGCATTACTTCAAAAAAATAAAGTTTAGTTGGCGGCATTTAATTTATGGTAGTGAATTTGTGACAAACATACAACTGTACGTCACAAGTTTGCTTTTATGTGTATTTAACAAATATATAAGTAAAGGATCCCATAAAATAATTATAAAATATTATTCTTGTGACGAATGTATACCTTCGTCACAAGTTACTTGTGACGGATGTTTGTAATTGTCACAATTTATGATTTACCCGCAATCTGTCACAATGTATAGTCACAAGTAAGCTGTCGTCACAAGATTGTCGTCACAAATGGCAGATTTTCTAGTAGTGCATATATGTAAAATTTAAATTTTTAAAATTTAAATAAAATAATAGAATTAAAATAAAATTAGGATTTTTACTAACATATTTTAAAAATTAGAAAATGAAGTAGAACATTACCTTGAAAAATGAAAAATGTTAAAGGCGCAAAATTTCCCCCCTAACCCAAAATTTTCATTGTTTGATTGCCGCCCTCCAGCTCCTCCCCCCTTATCTCCCCCAATCTTTCATCTCCTCCACATATTCTAAACTTTACTTATCTAAACTGATACACACACCAAACCAAACAAACGTAGCATCCATTCATATATGATACTATATATTTAGCTTATCTTCTTCATTCTTCACCCACCAATCTCCACAAAAATGGCTTCAAAATTATAAACCCCAAGAAGACCAATAACAAACCCAAGATAAGCAACTCTCTGTCTCTCTCGATCTCTCCCATTTTGTTCAATTACTCTGTCTCTCTCCTCAATTTAGATGTGTATCTTTCAATTAGAGCTGGTTTAATTGCAGTTGTTGGCATTGTAGGATGGACAGATGAAGTAGATGTAAGAGCTGGTACCAGTGGCTATGCTGCTTGTTACACAAAGTTGCAGCAAAGGTATGTGTTTATGTGTTATAATCAGAAAATATTTGATTTTTGTTAGACTAGAGTGGAATTCTATAAATCTTGGTGGTTTGAACTGAGTGATTAAAAATTGTAATGGTTAATTTTCCGAGTGAAGTATTCAGCTAGTTATAGGCTTCATTTAAAAAGTATTGGTATCGTTTAGCTGGATTTATGATAAGCAGATTAAGAATTTAAGGTAAAAACAAACGCCATATTGTTATTACTTCCGAGTGAACTGTTGTTTGTGCTCGTATTAAAAAAATTGTCGCCTTTTTTCTTGTGATTATTAGTACTAGAGAATTCAGGTAATTAGTACTCGAGAATGAGTTAAGTGATAATTGATCAAGTGATGTACTTATCAACCGTCTTTTTAGGAATCGTCGGAAATTAATTCGTATATCCTGATAACTGTAGGATGGGAATGCTTCTAATGATGAAAGTTGCAGTATTGACCGGGATACATGTATTCTGCACAGGGACGAATTCCTCAATTGCACCAAGATACTGTCATCAGTTCAGTCAACATTGTGGATGTATATGAGCCTATTGAGGAGGGCCTTCTGCCGTAAGTATCCCATCTTATTTCAAACATGTTTCCCTCGACTACATTAATTTAATGCATGTTCTTAACATTTTGGAATCTTATGAACAATGCAGTGTGGAGACTAGTCGTAATGTCTCAATGATTTCAATCACCCTATCAACTAAGGAGCTGAACAAGAATTTGGCAGGGTAAATCTATATCTATACTGTAATTTTATTGTCCCTAGAACTGGTGAATGCTTGAGAATGGCTTGATATAGTGTTTATGCATTTCTGTTTTAGCATCATCCAATATGTATATTTTTAATACTCTCGACCTTTTTCATGGACTTCTTGGTTATTCATCTAGTGTGTTTACATGAAGATACTTGCAAGAAAACTTTAACAGAGGAGAGGTCTTTTGTAAAACTGATATTGTAATCATTGTCATTGTATACAGGTATCAAGCTCCAGCTGCCGCAGAACAAGTGCAACAACAACAGCAATCAAGGACACACCGCAATTATCAGCAGAAGCAGCTTCCAAGGCAACACATTAATCAGCAAAGGCCGCGAAACAATTACCAACAACAGCAGACCTTCAAGGCCGCAGAACAATTATCAGCAAGAGCATCAATCATGGACACCAACTAGCATTAGTGGTTCAGTTTCAAGGGCCTGTTATGCAAGTCCTAAGATATTTATATCTATAGAAAAATATACAACAAGATGTATTGAGCTTGAGTAGTCACGTAGTTACAACCCGCTTGCTGTCAAATTATTGACAGAAGACACAAAACAAGGTATTCTTCCTTTGAACCAGAAACACCAATTTACATTTGTGAACAAATGTGCGCATTTTTTGTCTCCTTTCCTTGAGGCTTATAAGCATCAGCATACATCTCCTTCCACTCCGCCCTTTAGATATGTGTGAATGTTGACTGCTAACATGTGACATATCTACAACTCTCTGGATCCATAGTCTTTATAACGAGGAAATCTAGTTTCTTTTTTGGTGGTGGGGGAAAATTAAATAAGTAGATTAATTATAGAAGAAATTAAAATATTTTAGATCCGAAGACTTTCTTTAATCGATTCTGAAATTGTCTAGTCTCTGATTGTGTGTCCAAGAGAAGTTCTTAACTTGTGGAGCTAGAAGTGATGACGAATTTGCTTATTGAAATTTTTAATCTTCTTATTAAACTTAAATTGATGAAGACCTTAGCTTCGCAAAAAAATTATTGGATTCGAACTCGAGCAAGCCCTTGAGCTTGGCTAATTAAAAAAAAAGTTGTTCATGAGCCATTCATAAACATGTCTCATGCGCTTGCTCATGAACATTGCTCAGAACTTATACTGATGATAACTCATATATTATATGTATAACTTGTAATCTTGTGTGTTGGATTAAGTTCATACAACACTATGTAAAGCACTTGTGTTAAATATCATTACACAATATCACATTGGAAACCACTTGTTTCATTCTAACAATACTTTTTACGAAGTATTTTCTATGCTTCATTCACATAATATCTCGAAAAAATGTTGTGTGTTGGTTCAGTTTCACACAACACTATGGATAATATATTGTACGACTTCTAATTTGACAACAGACCTAAAAAAACTTGTCTGAATACAACAACGGTTTTCCTGGATATTGTGTTGCAGGCATTCACACAACACTTAGTTGCTAACGCTTGTCTAATCTTAATTAAAATACTTATGCATTTACACAACACCCATGGCTAAGAAATGCTTGTCTGGTAAGATTTATCACACAACGGTTTGTCTGATCATTTCGGGCAACACTTTTTCCCATGGGTGTTGTCTGATACGTGTCGTCTATAGCCAGATTTCTTGTAGTGCAAGTCCATCATCTAAAATCATCCACGTCATCTCCCGCGCTAGTCTCTCAGGTTGCTTTTTTCTCTCTCTGCTATCTAAAATTTAGGGTTTATATTGTTTTTAATTTCAAAACTAAATATTAAAAGAATGTATATTTTATGGCTTAATAAAAAATATTATGTAAATACACACACTCATATACTATTTTATTAGATAAAATAAGATAAAATTATTTTATTAGATTATTAAAGAAACTTAATAATTTCTTATTAAGTTAATATAGTTAAATTAAATTAATATATTTTAAAATGGTGAATTAAACAATTATTACCTTGTATAAGTACAAGTGTTATAAAATAAAATAAAAATTAATTAATTAACATATATATTTATATAAAAAGTATATTTGACTGAATTTGAAAAATTTTATTAATAAACTATTATTTGAAAATATAGTCGTTAGAATTTGAAAATATTAAAAAAAAAAACTGATTTTTAAATATAACTAATCATTATAACTAATACCATTGAACTACAAAAGCTTACATGTTCAGTAAATTTTTGCTAATCATCTATTTATACGACTACACACATGTTTATTTATAAAAAAAATTATATTTTGATAAGAAAATAATTTATATGTTATTTTTTGCTAACAAAATGTGAAGTTTTTATTTTTAAAATATTTTTAAAAAATTGGGAATGAAATTAAATTTAAAAAATGTACAATTTGTATTATAAAATAAAACTATTTTAATTAATTAAACAACATATATCCTTGTATATATAAAACCTTTATTTGATTGAATTTGACAATAGTAAAATAACATATTTTCAAATAATAAAGTATTTAAATTAATTAAATAACATATATATTAATGTAAAAAGTTTATTTGATTGAATTTAGAAAAAAATTATTTTTCAATTTTATCCCGAATAAATAACTACTACTTGAAAATATAGCCGTTAGGATTTCAAAAATAATAAAGTAATAGATTTTTAAATATAGCTAACGTTTATAGTTAATACCGATGGAGGACACAAACTTACAGTTTCAGCAAATTTAACATAATCATCTACTTTTTGATTTTAACTAAGAGTTACAGCTATCTCCCTTTGGAGATGCTCTTATAAGCCAAAATGATTTTGATTTTTTGTAACAGGTGTACAAAAGCGCTCCAGATAGAATTGTTATAATAGGGCATAAATTTGATAGCAGAGGACGGTATAGTTCAGTTATGCATGTTTTCGAAAAAACGTGTCCTTGAAATGCAAACATAGTGTACGAATATATATTAATGGGGTTACCACAAAATCAGAGTAGCTACCTCTTTATGAACTAAAGGATCTCGCACGATTCCGCCTCCAACCTGTAATACAAATAAATTTATTATCCACCTGAAAGTTACTTTTCATGAAATAGAAATTATTATAACTAGTTTATAATGCACGGATTTCTTTCGATATATAATAAATTTTATTTTATGTTATAATAATTTTTTTATATGATCACTATTTAAAATATTTTATTTTAAATTTAAATTAAATAATTTAATATAAAATTAATTAATAATATACATGGTTTAAAACTTATCTATACTATTAAATAAAAGCCGAAACATTAAAATTTTGGTCGGTTGGTTAGTCGGTCGTACGGTACGGTACCTAGTGATTTTATTTATTTACCCTTACTCAATTACAGATAAAATACATTCTAATCAATTTCCTTCTTCAAGTTAAACATACTATCTTTTATATTTTTCAATAACTAAATAATTTTCTTTTTTAGGTAAAATACAATATCTTTTATATTTTATCTAACTAAAATTTCTCCTTATTTATTAATCAATTTTCTTTTTCAGGTTAAACATATTACCTTTTCAATTTTTCAATAACTAAAAACTTTCCTTTTTAAGGTAAAATATAATATCTTTTACATTTTATCTAACTAAAATTTCTCCTTTCTTTAAAAACACTATGAGCAATTTTGTTTAATAAAATAACATAATTATATTATAATTACTATTATCTTTTACATTTTATCTAACTAAAATTTCTCCTTTTTTTAAAAACACTACGAGCAATTTTGTTTAATAAAATAACATAATTATATTATAATTACTATTAACTAATCAATTGCCTTTTCAGCCAAAACACGTTACCTTTTCTCCCTAACTAAAATCTCTCTTTTTCCGATTATATCATGGATGGTTACCTTTTTCAGCCAAAACACGTTACATTTTTTCTTTTCTATTACTAAAACCACTATTTTTCAATTATATCATGGGCATTTCTATTTAACAAAAACAAAATAATATTACAATATTAATAATTAGCCGAGTACCTTTTTAGCTAAAATGTATCATCTTTTATATTTTTTCTAATTATATTATCTTTTTTGTCAGATACTCATTGTAAAAGGATATAAGCCAAAATATTCAAAAAAAATTAAAATTATATTCTCTATTTTCCAAGAAATATCACGGAAATATTAATTTCTCATTTTTAAAAACTATCAGCAATTTTATGTAATAAAATAACATAATGAAATTATAAATAATATAAACTAATCAATTATTTTTTTCACATAAATCATGACATATTTTTTAATTTTCATGTTACCATTCTATTTTTTCTAACTAAAATCCCTCTTTTTACAATTGTATCATGGGCGGTTCTATTTAATACAATAAACTAATAATATTATAATATTTATAATTAACAGATTACCTTATCAGCTAAAACATATCATTTTTTCTATATTTTCCAAACTAAAATTCCTCTTTTAAAGGTAAAATACAATATCTTTTACATTTTATCTAACTAAAATATCTCCTTTTTAAAAAATATTACGAGCAATTTTGTTTAATAAAATAATAGAATTATATTATAATTACTATTAACTAATTAATTACTTTTTTAGCCAAAACACGTTACATTTTCTCTAACTAAATTCTCTCTTTTTCCAATTATATCATAGATGGTTACCTTTTTTCACCCAAATCACATTAACTTTTTTCTTTTCTTACTCAAACCTCTCTTATTTCAATTATATCACGGGAGTTTTTATTTAATAAAATAAAATTATAGAATTATAATACTAATAATTAATCGAGTACCTTTTAGCTAAAATGTATCATTTTTTCTATTTTTTCTAATTAAATTCTCTTTTTTCCAAGAAATATAAAATAACGTAATTAAATTATAATTACTACAAACTAATCAATTACCTTTTGCACCTACAACATGTTACATTTTTAATTTCTCTAACTAAATCATCTCTTTTTCTAATAATATCACATATATTCCATTTAATAAAATAAAATAATAATTTTATAATTACTAATAATTAACCGATTACCTTTTTCTACTAAAACCTATCATATTTTCTATATTTTTTTAAACTAAAATCCCTCATTTTTTAGAAATATCATGGATAACATTTATATAATTATTATCAAATCATCTCATATAAAAATTTAAGCCTCCAAAATTCATATTTTTAGAAAATAATTTAAATTAATGAAACAAAATCATATAATATTAAAAAAAAGTCGTGCATCGCACGGGTTTTAAACTAGTATTATAAAATTTTAAAATAAATATGTCACTGATGGAATTCGAACCTTGAAATATTAGTAAATTAATTTAATCGTATAAATATTTAATCATTAGATCTAACGGTTCTGACTTTTTAATAAAAATCTAACGGTCATTATTCGTAGTATACGAATTTTTATTTTATTTTGTTAGTGATTAGAAGGTATGGTGTGATATTTTTGGGTTTATATTAATTATTACAAGATTATGTTTTAAATTAAAACTTAACGTGTTGTAATTACAAAGAAAATATTATTGATTGAAAAATATGATATTTTAGGTGTTTATAAAAAGTAATATCATCAATTAAAAATAAACATTTTTTAATTAAAAAGCAATTGGCTAATTATCATTAATTATATTATTTTATAATTTATTTTAATAAATAGGATGAACGTGCTGAAAACCGAACTGATAAACTTTCAATGCTCGTGCGATGCACAGATTTCTTTTATTATGCTTTAAATTTCATTTAATATTACAATTATGTTTTTATATAATCATTATTTTTAACATTTTTATAATTTTTTAATGTAATTTAATATACCCATATTTACGGAATATATTAATGTTTCCTTATTATAAACAATATATATAGATTTTTGATATATTTTATTAATAATTGAAAAATATGGTATGATATTTTCGGATATGTATTAACTAGTCGACTAAGCCCCGCTTCGCGGCGGCCTTATAATATTTTTTTTTAATTTTTAAATAAAGATCATTTAAGAAAAAAAGTGACAAAAATATTTTTATTATATCAATATAAATTGGTGAACACAATATTGTATATATTAAATATACATAGATAATAAGCTAAATTATTCATATATTTTTCTATACCGATTTTGTCTTACGATTTTTTAGGCCGACACCCGTTGTATATATTATAAAAACACTTAGCGTACACAATAATAAAAATTTAAATACTAAAATGCTCTTTGACTTTGATTTACCGATTTTGCATCACAATTTTTTTTTTTAAATTTTAAATATATCTAAAATATCAATATAAATTGGTGAACACAATATTGTATAAAGTAAATATACATAGATAATAAGATATATTATTCATATTCTTTTCTATAACGATTTTGTCTCACAATTTTTTAGGCCGACACCCGTTTGTATATATTATAAAAATACTAAGCATACACAATAATAAAAATTTAAATACTAAAATGCTCTTTGACTTTGACCTATCAATTTTGCCTCATAATTTTAAGCCGACGTCCGTTGTATATATTTTAAAAATATTATATATACAATAGTAAAAATTTAAATATTAAAATCATTTTTACTTTAATTTCGGTTTAAAAAATATAAAAAAGCTATAAGAGAATCAATGTAATTAGAATTTGAAAGTGCAAAATCATAATAAAGTATGATGCTAAAAGTGTTTAAAGAAAAATACACATATAATAACAACTATTTTGGTGCTTGTATCATCAAAACTCTTTCCACAAACGTATACATATAAATCAAATTTATGATCAAAATAGACAAAGAAACGAAGAGTGGTCAAAAGGAAAGACAAAAAACAAACATAAAATTTTAAAGACATCAATTGATCATGATCACCTAGCACGATCTCTCTTCTCTTTCTACGTGAAGGAGGATATGGTGAAAACTGTATAGTTCAAACATAAAATTCTAATGCATAAATAAAATTATATAAATAGTTTATTACAGAAATTCAAACCAAAAATTTTTTCATAACAATATTTAAAAAAAAATTGATGCCGTAAATTCTTAACTTGTAGTGCATAGTAGAACTTGAGGAAACTCGTGAATCAGAATTGATAGGTGAACATCATCATCATGCATCCAGCTTCTTTCTTTGATAATACAAATATCATCAAATTACATCCATATTCTTTGTACAGCGACAAAACTTTGGCGTCTATTCTTGCATCTTACAAAAAACAGAATAGTCAAAATCAAGACTAATTGTTTATGTTCAAGAAGATACAGATACACTAAAAGCAAACATAAATATAAAGAGAACTAATAATTTTGGACTACAGAAATTTGTTTATAAATCGAGTTAATATGATTACAAACATGGTGATAACATTTGATTATTAAAAGTAATGATTGTGTATATATAAGTGTGACGCCCCCAAAATTCACCATCTGTGGACTTGGGTCGCCACTTACCGTCAGTACCTGTCTTTATCCAAGAAACATTACAATACATAATTATCATAAAGGCTTTATCGTACAACAGTGGTTCCATCCCACAAGTCCAAGCATCGAAAAATCTCTGAATAGTACAACATAATAATAATTATACAAGATATCGTTAGATACGCCAAACATAGGCAGTCTTCGACAGGGTCGTCGCCTTAGAGGAAAGCATACTAGTTTGACTTCGTGCCCTGGTGCATTTTCTCCTTCCCCTTGAAACGAGAGGTTTCGCCTTTTTCCAACTTTACTGAAAAACAATATTAACAACAAGAGTGAGCAACTAGGTGCTCAGCAAGTCCACTGACTCGCTCTCTCACTAATAATGGAAAAAAAAATGGAAAGAAATCAACTCTGATCAAGAGAGATTCTCATACAGGCAATGTGCCTTGATAATGATAAAACTTACTGATAGACAATAACAATCCATCTCAAAACAAAGAAGTTGAAATTGAAAAGTTTGAGATACTGGTCTTCCGCCTCTACGATACCCCACAGCGCGATCAACTGCTGTGTCGCAAGAACCGCACTCCCGTGCCGCTGTGTCGCAAATTTAATTATCGAAATAAAGTTTATCGGATATGAACAATAGATCCGTTTGAAGTCAATGAAGATCTAAGTACCTCGATATATGAGTGTAATTATAACTGAATAATATTTAAGGGTCATCTCGAACAATAAGGTGCCCTAGAATTCAATCAAATTACGTTCTATAAATTTTAGAGAGCATTTCTATAATTTTCTAAATAAAAATTTTGATAACAGAATATTTTATCACGAACTAGCAATTTAAATAGATAATTCAATATCATAATATCTCAGCATATCTCGAAATTTTTCAAAAGGAGTGAGGGTCAGAAGGAACTTGCCTCGATCACGAAGTGTGGGAAATGCAGAAAAGATTTATACTCTACCCGTGGGCTCGACTTCGGTCTACGGCTCGAGAATTAGGCACTAACAATGTCAACCAGAAAATACGTGAGCGATTCGCCAGAATAAAATACTTCTCAGCCGATAATAATAATTAAATATAATAATAACATAACTCTCAAAAATCTGTTCGATAATTAACGGATAATAAACCCCGGATAAATAAATCTCTCTTCGAACCACAAAAATAAACCCGCAAGATTTATCGTAAATCCGACTTAATATGAAATACGGCTACGACGATACTCCGTGTCTTACGTCTCGTAAATAATTTAACTTTCTAATTATTCTAAAAATAATCCGACAATCCATTTTTATTAAATTTAATCCGTAATTAATATTATTTCTATTTATAGAAAATCGTACTTCCATTAATAGAAAATCCTAATTTTATTCCATTTCGCTAACTAATTTCTCTTTTATTTTTAAATCTCGTAATTAACTTAATATTCCAATGTTAGCCTCTAAAAATAATTCTACTCGATCCGGTTAATTAAATAATCCGGATCGCTATTATAAGTCTATTAAATAAATCTGCTTTTTATTCCAATTATCCTTCGTTTTACTGACACAAATAATAAATCTTTCAATTTTGTCCAAAAATCATCAAATGATTATTTTTAACAAATTAATAAATAATTACTCCATTTTTATCAAACTCCTTTTATTTTATTAAAAATATTCTCATTTCTCACAATTTAGATAATAAACTACTTTTTAACATTTTTCACCCTTTTTCATTTTATTTATTTAATAACTCATTACTATTATTATTACCATATATATATATATTATCAGTATTTTATTATAGCCCAATTGTAACAGTCTTGGCAGAAAATAATACATGACGGCGCGTGGAGCCCACACGCCACCATCGCCGTCCGGAAAACTCCTCCCTCGAGTCTGTTTCCACTCTCCCGTCGACATCTCCCCTCCGTCGAAGTCTCTCTGTACTAATCTCTCCCCATCTCTCTTATCTCTCTCTCCCTCTCTCAATCTCTCTCCCTCTTCAACAATCTCTCCCTCTTTTCCTGTTATCCAAAGTCGAACACCTCCCCCAACTCCGACTAGTTCACCGGCCAAAATAAACCACACACAATCACTCCCTTTCTTAATCTCATCTCTATTTCCTTGACAATCTCTCCGCCTCTCCGCCTCTCATCCTACACTCTTTGACAGCAACAAAGATATCGACCCCCTCGTATCAACACCCACAAAACTGCCATTAATGGCAACTCTTCCCTCCGGTATCCATCTTACTCCGTCGACCTAACTCTCTCTCTGTCTGCACTCCCTCACTATCTCAGTACAACCAATACTCACGAAACTCTACACAACAGCAAACGATTTCTCTGTTATTCTACATCCCTCGCACCTCTCCTCCCGTAAACCCCTTCTCCGATTACTCTCCTACTCAAGTACAAGAACCAATTGCCGAGTTATGCCAAACGATGCAACCAACCCTCACGCACAACGATCAATGGCAGAAAAACAATAATCCCCCCTTACTTCGATTTACAACCCCTTCCCCTCTATTGCTCTCTTACGATGCCAGTACAAGCACAATACACCAAATTGAACGCACAGATTGTGAAGAATTGAAGGAATGGGAAAGAAATCAAACAAGAAAAAAAAGAAAGAAAAGAAAAGAACTACCTTTAGTGTTTTGCTGGAGTGCAGAGAAAATAAAAGGGATGTATAGAATAGACAGTGTTGGGGTTCTGTTTGTTTAAGAGAGAAAATAAGGAAAAGAATAAGGCTCGGTCTCTTATTATCTCTGTTTATACAATCTGTACGAGACAAAACGTGGGGATAAAACAAAAGAGAGTGTGCAGGAATGTTTTGAATTTCTGAAAAGAACTTAGTGTTTTGTGAAAGAATAATCGTGTTTTGTACAGAATATTTTTGTGTTTTGTAAAGAATAAATTGTGTTTGGTGAAAGAAATGTTGTGTTCCGAAAAATAGAATTTGCTGTCTCCTCCTTCGTATTTAACGATTCGAACAGTTAAAACGGTGACATTATTATCGTCGATTTTCTTGCTGGATAATTATAACGAGGCCCAAATTCGTTCTCTAAAAATAAATTCCGCGATTTAAAATTAATATTCGTCCAAAATTAAAATCCTATTTTTCCTAAATTTTCTAATTTTAATAAATACTTAATAAATATTAATAAGTAGATATAATATAATATTTATTTACATACGAATATAAAATTTAAAAATTTTACCGAAACGCGCTAATTAAATATATTAATGCATCGACCTTAAATAAATTTAAATAACGAGTAGAATAATTTTATTCAAAATTCGCGGTTATTACAGTCTTCCCTCCTTATAGGATTCCGTCCTCGGAATCAAGACTACGCACTAAACAATTCAGGATACTTAATTCGCATTTCGCTTTCTAATTCCCACGTAGCTTCTTCCACTTGATGATTTCTCCAAAGTACTTTCACCATATTTATTTGCTTAGTCCTTAACTCTTGCACCTTGTGATCTAGAATCTGTACTGGTTGCTCTTCGTATGTCAGATCAGGACGAATTTCCACTGGTTCGTAGGTTATGACATGTCTGAAATCGGAATGGTATTCTCTTAACGCAGAAACATGAAATACGTCATGAATGTGCCGAAGGTCTGGGGGTAGGGCCAACTCATAAGCTAGTGGTCCGATCTTCTTGAGAACCTCAAAAGGTCCTATATACCTGGGACTCAACTTGCCTTTCTTTCCGAATCTCATAACTCCCTTCCAAGGTGAAACTTTTAGCATCACTTTATCTCCCACTTCAAATGCTTTGTCTTTTCTCTTCTGATTCGCATACTTCCTCTGTCGATCCTGAGCTGCAACTAACCTTTTTCGAATCACTTCGGTTGCTTGCTTAGTTTGTTGAAGTAGTTCGGGTCCTAGTATCTTTCCTTCTCCTACTTCATCCCAGTATAACGGTAATCTACACTTTCTTCCGTACAGTGCTTCATACAGTGACATACCTATGCTGGAGTGGTAACTATTGTTGTATGCAAACTCAACCAGGGGCAAATGATCATCCCAACTTCCCTTGAAATCCAGTACACAGGCTCTTAACATATCCTCAACTTTTTGAATTGTTCTTTCACTTTGTCCGTCGGTCTGGGGGTGATATGCAGTACTCAGATTTAACTTCGTGCCAAGACATTCTTGAAAACTTTTCCAAAATCGAGAAGTAAAACGGGCATCCCTATCAAATACAATTGAAACGGGCACCCCATGACGAACCACAATTTCCTTTAGGTATAGGTTCACCAATCTTTCAACAGATTACTTATCACTGATTGGTAGGAAATGCGAGGACTTAGTGAGTCGGTCAACAATAACCCAAATTGCATCATGGCTGGCTCTAGTTCGGGGCAATCCTACGACAAAATCCATGGTAATATGCTCCCATTTCCATTCGGGTATCTCTAAGGGTTGTAAAAGTCCACTTGGTCATTGATGTTCTGCCTTCACTTTCTGACAGGTTAAACACTTACTTACCCATTCTGCAATCTCTCTTTTCATGTTTGGCCACCAATAGTTTTGCTTGATATCCTGATACATCTTCGTGCTCCCGGGATGAATAGAGTACCTCGAATTATGTGCTTCGCTCAAAATCTCTTCCTTTAATTCTGCAGCATTCGGTATCCAAATTCTAGAAGCAAATCTTTTAATTCCCTTGACATCCTTTGGACTTTGAAATTCTTCTCCTGTTAACTGATCCCTCTCTTCTTCCATCACTTTCTCTTGACAACGACGAATCTTTTCGATTAACTCTGGTTGTAAGGAGATTTCATATACTCTTTCATTGGTTTGAACAGGAATCTTAATCTCCAAGTCAAATCTCTCAATTTCTTTGATCAATTCCTTTGACGATACTACCATCTTAAGTCTTTCTTTTCTACTTAGCGCGTCTGCCACCACATTGGCCTTCCCTGGATGGTAATTAATCGAACAATCATAGTCCTTGATTAATTCTAACCATCGCCTCTGTCTCATATTCAATTCTTTCTGGGTGAAGATATATTTTAGACTCTTATGATCCGTGTAAATCTCACACTTTTCTCCATATAAATAGTGTCTCCAGATCTTTAATGCAAAAACAATCGCAGCTAATTCGAGATCGTGAGTTGGGTATCTTATCTCATAATCTTTTAACTGTCGAGAAGCATAAGCAATTACTTTTCCATGCTGCATCAATACGCATCCTAAACCCTTATGGGAAGCATCACTATAGATAACAAAATTTCCCGTATCGTCTGGTAACGTCAAAACCGGGGTAGATGTTAATCGTCTCTTAAGTTCTTGAAAACTTTCTTCACACTTGGGAGTCCATTCAAACTTCTCATTCTTTCTGGTAAGCTTAGTCAATGGTGTAGCTATCTTTGAAAAATCCATTACAAATCTCCGATAATATCCTGCTAGTCCAAGAAAGCTTCTTACTTCTGTTGGAGTCTTTGGCATTTCCCAATTTGCAACAGCCTCCACTTTCGCAGGGTCAACCGAAATTCCTTCACTGCTCACAATGTGTCCTAGGAATTGCACTGTACTTAGCCAAAATTCGCACTTAGAGAATTTCGCATATAACCTTTCCTTGCGTAAAGTTTCCAACACTATTCGGAGGTGCTCTGCGTGTTCTTCTTGATTCTTAGAGTAAATCAAGATGTCATCAATAAATACAATCACGGACTTGTCCAAATATTTCTTGAATACACGATTCATCAAATCCATGAAAGCAGCTGGAGCATTCGTCAATCCAAATGGCATCACTAGAAATTCGTAATGTCCATAGCGAGTCCTAAAGGCCGTCTTTGGTACATCTTTAGGTTTGATCTTCAACTGGTGATAACCCGATCTAAGATCAATCTTAGAAAAATAAGCTGCTCCCTTAAGCTGATCGAACAAATCATCAATTCGTGGCAAGGGGTATTTATTCTTGATCGTCATCTTGTTTAGTTCTTGATAATCTATGCACAATCTCATAGATCCGTCTTTCTTCTTCACAAATAACACTGGAGCTCCCGAAGGGGACACACTGGGTCGAATTACGCCTTTGTCTAATAGTTCTTGCAGTTGTGTGGCCAACTCCTTCATCTCAACTGGGGCCATTCGGTATGGTGCTTTTGAAATCGGTGCAGTTCCACGGGCAAGATCGATAGTGAATTCTATTTCTCGGTCAGGAGGTAATCCTGGTAATTCTTCAGGAAAGACATCCTCAAATTGATTCACTACAGGAATTTCGTCAATAGTAGGGGCTTACTTCTCACTATCAACCACATGAGCTAAGTATGCTTGACATCCTTGCCTTAGTAGCTTCTTTGCTTGGATCATAGTCAGAAAATTACGGGTCGGTTTCCTTCCGTGAAAATGTATTCTTTTGCCGTCCGATGCCTTTAAACTAACCCACTTATGCCGACAATTGATTTGCGCATCGTATCGTGCTAACCAATCCATTCCAAGAATTATATCAAACTCCCCTAGGTTAAAGGAAAGAAGATTTGCATCGAAGCGTTGTCCTTGAATTTCAATTCCGCAATCTGGGCATATCTGATCTACCGGAACTTTTTCCTGATTTGCTACTTCTATAATCAAGGTCTCTCCTAACGGTACGGACTGAATATTTAGTTTGTTCATAAAACTCTCCGATATGAAAGATCTTGTCGCTCCCGAGTCAATTAAAACACATGCATCTACAGAATTTACTAAAAGCGTATCTGCAATCACATCATTATCGGCAATAGCATCCTTCACTGTCATGTTGAAAGTACGGGCAGTTGGCTTGTTGCTAGGAGGTGCCATCAATCTAGGTACAGTGGTCTCCTTGCAGTTGGAAGAATAATGGCCTTTCTGTCCACAAGTGTAGCACACAATGCTGGCAAGGTTACACGGTCCTGGGTGCTTCCTTCCACAAGTGCCGCATTCAGGTAATGGCGGCCTTCCTTGAAGTAAATTTGCTGTCTGAGGGGGTCTGAACTTCTGGTTGTTCCCCCTAGTGTCCTGGTTCCCAAATCTCCTTACGTCATTGCTTCTCTCTTCCCGTCTCACAAACGGTTTCTTTCCATTTCGATCATCAGGCTTTCTCTCAAAACTAGATCCATGATTCTGAAACTTTCTTTTCTTGATATCCTTATCCTTCGAGTACAATTCAGAACCACTTTCGACAATGGATGCTTTCTGAACCAACGTCGCATAGTCGGTGATTTCTAGTACCGCAACTCAATTCTGGATCCACGGTTTCAGCCCTAGCTGGAAACGTTTAGCCCTCTTTTCTTCGGTATCCACATGGTAAGGAACGAATCTTGAGAGTTCCGAAAATTTGGCTTCATACTCAGCCACAGTCATATTGCCTTGCTTCAGTTCCAAAAATTTGATTTCCATCTGGGTTTCCAAATATTTAGGAAAATATTTTTCCAAAAATAGTTGGGTGAACCTAGCCCAAGGTATGACTGCGTTCCCTTCTATGGCTCTTTTTGACTCCCACCAATAACTCGCTTCTCCCTTTAGCATGAAAGCTGCAAAGATGGTTTTCTTTTCTTCCTCCACTCCTACAATCTCAAAGGTCTTTTCTATCTCTCGCAACCAGATCCTTGCTTCAATCGGATCAGTGATACCTTTGAACTCAGGGGGGTTTAAGGATTTGAAGGATTTAAAAGTAACTGCATTATTAGTTGGTGGTGCAGGGGGTTGATCAACTCTGATTTGGGGTATTCTTTTCCTTGGTGGAAAGTTCTGTGTATATTGCCTCAGGAATTCCACAAGTAAATTCATAGGTTCATTTGGATTGGGTTGCGCTGCGGGCACTCACCCTGGTTCAGGTTCTGTTTCGGGTTCTGGTTGAGGATCAACTTCATGCTGGTCCTCCGCTGGGGGTACCCCTTGGTTCTTGCGGGGTCTACCTCTTCTTGGTGGCATCTTTTTCTATTAAGATTAAAAATATAGAGTCTGGTTAAACAGAGTGAGATATATATACAGATCAGAGTATCAATGCTGGTGCTGTAAATCCTCAAGGTTATAAGTCGATTTCTGAAATTACGGAAAATGTATCTTATGCGATATTATTATTATTATTATTATTATTATTATTATTATTATTATTATTATTATTATTATTATTATTATTGTTTATTAAACAGAGGTGCTACTAATAGAGCGCAACAGTAATAAAAGCGTAAAAGTACGAATATCAACATATAATTTCAACTGGTACATCAGGTAAAATCAAAGACTACAACCAAAGTCCTCTAGTCAGCTAATACATCCAACTACTACATCAACAGGGTGCAGATCTATCTATGACAACTAGATACAAACATAAGCACCCTAACAAAAGTCTATCCTCCAAACATAGTGAAAAACCCAAGCTACAACATCGGTAGTGGTCTCAATGACCGAACATCTCAATGACACGCCTGTGAAACTCTTCAACAGCTCTAGTGATCATGTCGGCAACAGTGCTACGGTCCACAGCTCCGGTGCTGGGAGATGGTAAGGCTGTAATATCAGTCCGCAGCCCTGTCAAGATAGAGGTAGAGATCTGATGTACGATCTCCATGGATACATCCCTCACAAGTAGGCTACCACCTTCGTGAACTGTAATAGGATCCACTGACAATAATCGCAGAATGGCATCCCTCGTAGCAAAAATCTCCTCGTAGCGCGTCCAAACCCAGCGAAACTGCTGGTAAAGGTGATCATGTACAATCCAGGGCACTGGCTCTCTACTTACTATCGGCTGTGTAGGCATACCGACAGGCTGAGCTGGAAAAGCTGGAGCAGAAGATATCATCACCACTGGAGCAGGGATATGGATGGTAGGTGCAGGTGGAGCCGTGTCACAAGCTGGAGCATCACTGTCTGATGGAAGCATGTAAACAGGTATGGTAGGAGCTGCTGAAGTCATCACATAGACTGGCACAGAAGAAGTAGGTGCTGCTACTCCGGTGCGAATGGGCGACAACTGGCCCTCCACAATCGGCTCGGATAGAAACGGCTCGGGTGTCTCATGCCTGTACACCTCAGGAGCTGGAGTCCGAGCTGGCTGCTCAGCAACAAGAGTAGGAGTCTCTACATCAGTCACCGGAATAGGTGAATCGACTACCTCTATGATCTGGTCTGGGGAATCTGCTAGATCTATCACCTGCGGAGGAGAGGGTGTAAGAATCTGAACCGAAGAGTCCTCCGAAACGCTATCAAGCGGCATGTACTCCTCTGACGGATCACTGTCTGAACCCGAACTGGAATCTAGTAATCCGTGCGGGTAAGGTGTAGGATCTATCTCGGATGGAACGAATGTCAGCTGGTCCGGATGTCGACATCTACAAAAGGTACAAAAAGTCTCAGTTATAACCAGGTTCCAAATCGATTAGATAAAGGTATAAATATAACGGTGTAGGGCACTTAGTGTTAAAATATCAACGTTGTACTATATCTCTAAATTCTCACGTCGCGTTATAATTCTAGGCTCGTACGATTCCTAAAAATATAACTAACGCTCTGATACCAAGCTGTGACGCCCCCAAAATTCACCATCTGTGGACTTGGGTCGCCACTTACCGTCAATACCTGTCTTAATCCAAGAAACATTACAATACATAATTATCATAAAGGCTTTATCGTACAACAGTGGTTCCATCCCACAAGTCCAAGCATCGACAAATCTCTGAATAGTACAACATAATAATAATTAACAAGATATCGTTAGATACGCCAAACATAGGCAGTCTTCGACAGGGTCGTCGCCTGAGAGGAAAGCATACTAGTTTGACTTCGTGCCCTGGTGCATTTTCTCCTTCCCCTTGAAACGAGAGGTTTCGCCTTTTTCCAACTTTACTGAAAAACAATATTAACAACAAGAGTGAGCAACTAGGTGCTCAGCAAGTCCACTGACTCGCTCTCTCACTAATAATGGAAAAAAAATGGAAAGAAATCAACTCTGATCAAGAGAGATTCTCATTTGCAGGCAATGTGCCTTGATAATGATAACACTTACTGATAGACAATAACAATCTATCTCAGAACAAAGAAGTTGAAATTGAAAAGCTTGAGATACTGGTCTTCCGCCTCTACGATACCCCACAGCGCGATCAACCGCTATGTCGCAAGTACAGCACTCCTGTGATACCCCATAGCACGATCACTACTATGTCGCAAGTACCAAAATATCATTCTGCTAGCGTAAAGGTGGTTGAAAAGTCAACCTGGCAACATTTGTGCCAAAATATAAATATTCTCTTTCGATACCACGAGTTTATTTTCCCCGTGTTGATCTGAAAGAAACCCATGGGCCATCTCCCATGTTGACCAGTGGATTATACGATTATTCCTCCGAATAAAATTGATTGATTTGGATTCATATTCACTTCTGGCTGATCGCCAGTCTACACTTTGTACAAAACCGACCTGGACAATAGGCCGTCACAATAATCTCAAAAGGAACTAATTTATTGTATTGACACAAACAATATGTCAATTCAAGACAATAAAGTAGCAACCTTGAACAAGAAAGGTTCGCGGATCAGAATAAATCTTGTGGAGTCGTCTTGAAATAATAAGAACGACCTGATACGGAATGAAACCTCTAAATACGTTGGAGTAGGTGTTTTAGAGGAACTTCTAATGATATACCCTTCATATCTTTACTATTCTGCGTATATCTACTTTGATTCGAACAATGAATTAAATTTAATTATCGAAATAAAGTTTATCGGATATGAACAATAGATCCGTTTGAAGTCAATGAAGATCTAAGTACCTCGATATATGAGTGTAATTATAACTGAATAATATTTAAGGGTCATCTCGAACAATAAGGTGCCCTAGAATTCAATCAAATTACGTTCTATAAATTTAGAGAGCATTTCTATAATTTTCTAAATAAATATTTTGATAACAGAATATTTTATCACGAACTAGCAATTTAAATAGATAATTCAATATCATAATATCTCAGCATATCTCGAAATTTTTCAAAAGGAGTGAGGGTCAGAAGGAACTTGCCTCGATCTCGAAGTGTGGGAAATGCAGAAAAGATTTATACTCTACCCGTGGGCTCGACTTCGGTCTACGGCTCGAGAATTAGGCACTAACAATGTCAACCAGAAAATACGTGAGCGATTCGCCAGAATAAAATACTTCTCAGCCGATAATAATAATTCAATATAATAATAACATAACTCTCGAAAACCTGTTCGATAATTAACGGATGATAAACCCCGGATAAATAAATCTCTCTTCGAACCACAAAAATAAACCCGCAAGATTTATCGTAAATCCGACTTAATATGAAATACGGCTACGACGATACTCCGTGTCTTACGTCTCGTAAATAATTTAACTTTCTAATTATTCTCAAAATAATCCGACAATCCATTTTTATTCAATTTAATCCGTAATTAATATTATTTCTATTTATAGAAAATCGTACTTCCATTAATAGAAAATCCTAATTTTATTCCATTTCGCTAACTAATTTCTCTTTTATTTTTAAAATCTCGTAATTAACTTAATATTCCAATGTTAGCCTCTAAAAATAATTCTGCTCGATCCGGTTAATTAAATAATCCGGATCGCTATTATAAGTCTATTAAATAAATCTGCTTTTTATTCCAATTATCCTTCGTTTTACTGACACAAATAATAAATCTTTCAATTTTGTCCAAAAATCATCAAATGATTATTTTTAACAAATTAATAAATAATTACTCCATTTTTATCAAACTCCTTTTATTTTATTAAAAATTTTTCATTTCTCACAATTTAGATAATAAACTACTTTTTAACATTTTCACCCTTTTTCATTTTATTTATTTAATAACTCATTATTATTATTATTATTACCATATATATATATATATATATATATTATCAGTATTTTATTATAGCCCAATTGTAACAGTCCTGGCAGAAAATAATACATGACGGCTAGTGGGGCCCACACGCCACCACCGCCGTCCGGAAAACTCCTCCCTCGAGTCTGCCTCCACTCTCCCGTCGACATCTCCCCTCCGTCGAAGTCTCTCTGTACTAATCTCTCCACATCTCTCTTATCTCTCTCTCCCTCTCTCAATCTCTCTCCCTCTTCAACAATCTCTCCCTCTTTTCCTGTTATCCAAAGTCGAACACCTCCCCCAACTCCGACTAGTTCACCGGCCAAAATAAACCACACACAATCACTCCCTTTCTTAATCTCATCTCTATTTCCTTGACAATCTCTCCGCCTCTCCGCCTCTCATCCTACACTCTTTGACAGCAACACAGATATCGACCCCCTCGTATCAACACCCACAAAACTGCCATTAACGGCAACTCTTCCCTCCGGTATCCATCTTACTCCATCGACCTAACTCTCTCTCTGTCTACACTCCCTCACTATCTCAGTACAACCAATACTCACGAAACTCTACACAACAGCAAACGATTTCTCTGTTATTCTACATCCCTCGCACCTCTCCTCCCGTAAACCCCTTCTCCGATTACTCTCCTACTCAAGTACAAGAACCAATTGCCGAGTTATGCCAAACGATGCAAACAACGCTCACGCACAAAGATCAACGGCAGAAAAACAATAATCCCCCCTTACTTCGATTTACAACCCCTTCCCCTCTCTTGCTCTCTTATGATGCCAGTACAAGCACAATACACCAAATCGAACGCACAGATTGTGAAGAATTGAAGGAATGGGAAAGAAATCAAACAAGAAAAAAAAGAAAGAAAAGAAAAGAACTACCTGTAGTGTTTTGCTGGAGTGCAGAGAAAATAAAATGGATGTATAGAATAGACAGTGTTGGCGTTCTGTTTGTTTTAGAGAGAAAATAAGGAAAAGAATAAGGCTCGGTCTCTTATTATCTCTGTTTATACAATCTGTACGAGACAAAACGTGGGGATAAAACAAAAGAGAGTGTGCAGGAATGTTTTGAATTTCTGAAAAGAACTTAGTGTTTTGTGATAGAATAATCGTGTTTTGTACAGAATATTTTTGTGTTTTGTAAAGAATAAATTGTGTTTGGTGAAAGAAATGTTGTGTTCCGAAAAATAGAATTTGCTGTCTCCTCCTTCGTATTTAACGATTCGAACAGTTAAAACGGTGACATTATTATCGTTGATTTTCCTGCTGGAAAATTATAACGAGGCCCAAATTCGTTCTCTGAAAATAAATTCCGCGATTTAAAATTAATATTCGTCCAAAATTAAAATCCTATTTTTCCTAAATTTTCTAATTTTAATAAATACTTAATAAATATTAATAAGTAGATATAATATAATATTTATTTACATACGAATATAAAATTTAAAAATTTTACCGAAACGCGCTAATTAAATATATTAATGCATCGACCTTAAATAAATTTAAATAACGAGTAGAATAATTTTCTTCAAAATTCGCGGTTATTACAATAAGAATATAAAATTTATTTTCTATTTCGAATATATAATATAAGAATATAATTTTTTTTTCTATTTCGAATATATAATTTTTTATTCCCAACAAATTCGAAAACCTTTTCAATTTCGAATGTGTAATTTGAATTCTTCTTCCCTACAAATTCGAGAACCTTTTCTATTTCAAAGATGTTTATGTTAACGTTTATATTAATGTTAAAAAAGGAAGTTTTGATTTCTTTTCTAAAAAATAGGGTTTAAAGAAGGAAATTATAATTTTACATATTTAAAATAGAAGAGCTCTAGAAAAATAGATAAATATGAATCGAGCGATTCTAGAGCTCCACCAAACTCTAGGGGAATTTCCTTTATATGTATAACTAGTCGAATAAGCCGCGCTTCGCGGCGGCCTTATAATTTTTTTTTTAAATTTTAAATAAAGATCATTTTAAGAAAAATAACGACAAAAATATTTTTATAATATCGATATAAATTGGTGAACACAATATTGTATAAATTAAATATACATATATAATAAAATAATTTATTCATATATTATTCTATACCGATTTTGTCTTACGATTTTTTAGGCCGACACCCGTTGTATATATTATAAAAATACTCAGCATGTACAATAATAAAAATTTTAATACTAAAATACTCTTTGACTTTGATTTACCGATTTTGCCTCACAATTCTTTTTTAAAATTTTAAATATATCTTCGAATTCGAGAACCTTTTCTATTTCAAAGATGTTTATGTTAACGTTTATATATATATATTTTTTTGCTAAGCTTATAATTATATAGACAAACAAAAAAAGGGATTAACCCTTGCCCAACGACATGCCGAAGGGTAGGACTTTCTTAAAGCAATCTCCGCGAAATAAGAGAGCAAGCAGCCGACTAATCTCTAATCCAGCCAACTAGTACAATCATAATCGCTAGCTATGTTTACAAACCAATTAGAAACAAGTAACCTATCTTTAATATCAATAACAATGCCTTCAATTAATTTTTTTAGGCCGATGCAACCTATCCCATGAAGTCTAGCATTCCTTTCCCTCCAGATATGATAAGAGAAAACTTGGATAGCCAGTAGAAGTAAATGTCTGTGCCCAAGGTTTGAGACTGAGCCCCAAGCAGTTAAAAGGCCAAGCCAAGTAGAGTAATTGTGATTGTAATTGCCTATGAGAGAAGCGAGGTTCCGAAGCACATAAGAGCTATAACAACATGTCACGAACAAATGATTGTGGCACTCGGTTCCCCCTGCACAGAGGAGGCAGTATTGCGACAGATCAAATCCAAAGGAAGCAAGCCTACTAAAAGTGTTTATCCGGCCGTGGCGTATCTGTGTACTCTAAGCTTATGCCATACGAATTGGTGCTGCCTATACCTGATTGCTTCCCATAAAAAAGGAAATTTTGATTTCTTTTCTAAAAAATAGGATTTAAAGAAGGAAATTTTAATTTTACATATTTAGAATAACTATTTCAAAGATGTTTATGTTAACGTTTATATTAATTTTAAAAAAGGAAGTTTTGATATTTTTTTTCTAAAAAATAGGATTTAAAGAAGGAATTTTAATTTTACATATTTAAAATAGAGGAGCTCTAGAAAAATAGATAAATATGAATCGAGCAATTCCAACGTTTATATTAATTTTAAAAAAGGAAGTTTTGAATTTTTTTTTTCTGAAAAATAGGATTTAAAGAAGAAAATTTTAATTTTACATATTTAAAATAGAGGAGCTCTAGAAAAATAGATAAATATGAATCGAGCAATTCTAGAACTCCACCAACCTCCCGGGGGTTTTCCTTTATATATATATAACTAGTTGACTAAGCTGCGCTTCGCGACGGGCTTCTATTTTTTTTAAAAAAAATTTAAATTATGATTATTTAAGAAAAAATTTGATAAAAATATATGTATAATATCAATATAGATTGGTGAACAAAATATTGTATAATTTAAATATACATTGATAATAAGATGTATTATTCATATTTTTTTCTATACAAATTTTGTCTCACAATTTTTTAGGCCGACACCCGTTGTATATATTATAAATATCGTACACACTAATGAAAATTTAATTTCTAAAATTTTCTTTGACTTTTATTTTTATTTGCACGTTGGTTAGATTTTCTTAGGTTTCAATTAGAATTGGGAGATACTGTTGTTAAAAAAAAGGTTAGAACTTCCTTTTTATATTCCAACTATAATTTAATTTAGAGGTGTGACTTACCTTTAATAACATTAATTATTTCTTGATTGCATATTTTATGTACACCAATTACTTCATTGATTGCATATTTTAGTTTAAAAATTGAGATAATTTAGAAAATTAGATAAATAGCTTTCGAGCTTTTAACAAATCTACAATAATATATCTATAATATCAATATAGATTAGTGAACACAATATTGTATAAATTAAATATACATCTTAATAAGATAAATAATAAATTATTCATATGTTTTCATTGATTGCATATTTTAGTTTAAAAATTGAGATAATTTAGAAAATTAGATAAATAGCTTTCAAATTTTTGACAAATCTACAATAATATATCTATAATATCAATATAGATTAGTGAACACAACATTGTATAAATTAAATATACATGTTAATAAGATAAATAATAAATTATTCATATGTTTTCGGTACCGGGTTTGTCTAACTATTTTTAGGCCGACAACCGTTGTATATATTATAAACATATTAAATGTCACAATAATAAAAATTTAAATACTAAAATCCTCTTTAATTTTGATTTTTATTTGCGAGATTTTCTCATGATTCAATTAGAATTGGGAGATTTTGATGTAAAAAAAGGTTAGAACTCGTTTTTTATATCCTACTATAATATAGTTTAGAGGTGAGACTTGCCTTAATAATAACAATTAATTCCTTAATTACATATTTTATATTTGAAAATTGAGATAATTTAGAAAATTAGATAAATAACTTTCGAGTAATTACAAAGCTCGAAAACCTTTTCTATTTCGAATATGTAATTTGAATTCTTCTTCCCTACAAAGTTGAGAACCTTTTCTATTTCAAAGATGTTTATGTTAATGTTTATATTAATGTTAAAAAAGAAAGTTTTGATTTCTTTTCTAAAAAATAGGATTTAATGAAGGAAATTTTATTTTAGTTATTTAAACTAGAAGAGCTCTAGAAAAATAGATAAATATGAATTGAGCGATTCTAGAGCTCCACCAAACTCCTGGGGAATTTTCTATTTCGAATATGTAATTTGAGTTCTTCTTCCCTACAAAGTTGAGAACCTTTTCTATTTCAAAGATGTTTATGTTAATGTTTATATTAATGTTAAAAAAGGAAGTTTTGATTTCTTTTCTAAAAAATAGGATTTAAAGAAGGAAATTTTATTTTAGTTTTTTAAAATAGTGGAGCTCTAGAAAAATAGATAAATATGAATTGAGCGATTCTAGAGCTCCACCAAACTCCTGGGGAATTTCCTTTATATATATAACTAGTTGACTAAGCTGCGCTTCGCGGCGGCCTTGTAATATTTTTTTTTTAAAAATACAAAATATAATTAAAGAAAGAAATCAAAAAAAAATCTATAAATAAATTAATGAACACAATATTGTACAAATTTTAATATATATAGACAATTAAATAAACTATATACTTGTTTTCCATGTCGATTTTGTATCACATTTTCTTAGGCTGACACCCGTTGTAATAAATACATATCCAAATATGTGAAGGTTAGTTCACATCATGAAAAATAGATCTAGATTATATAATTATAAGCTGATATATTGTGCATTTGCGGGATGAGATTCTATTATATAAGATTATTGATTATTGAAGATGAAAGAGATTATAGAAGTCAATTGCGTTTATAATTATAATTATTAAAAATCGAGTATAAATAAGAAAATTATGTATTTATTAAATTCCCTATAAGTTCAAATGTAAATAAGGAAATTTTAATTTTTATGAATTAAAATAGAGTAGCTCTAAAAAATTAGATAAATAGCTTTCGATCGATTTCGAAAGCTCATGGGGGTTTTCCTATTTCAAAGATGTTAATGTGAATGTTAAAAAAGGAAGTAATATTAAAATAGGAAGTAATGTTAAAAAGGGAAGTTCTGATTTCCTTTCTAAAAAATAGGGCCTAAAGAAGGAAATTTTGATTTCACTTATTTATTTAAAATAGAGGAGCTCTAGAAAAATAGATAAATAGGATTCGAGCAATTCTAGACCTCATGGGGTTTTCCTATTTCAAAGATGTTAATGTTAAAAAAGGAAGTAATGTTAAAAAAGGAAGTTGTAATTTCTTTTCTAAAAAATAGAGTATAAAGAAGGAAGTTTTGATTTCACTTATTTAAAATAGAGTAGCTCTAGAAAAATAGATAAATAAGATTCAAGCGATTCTAGAGCTCCCGGGAATTTTCCTTTATATATAATAGATAGATAGATAGATAGATAGATAGATAGATAGATAGATAGATAGATAGATAGATAGATAGATAGATAGATAGATAGATAGATAGATAGATAGATAGATATATGATTGTAAGATTAGTTTTAAGTCAAAAAGGTAACGTATTTTAATTCGAAAGGAAATATTAATAATTTTTTTTTGCTCAGGAATGATAAATTTCATTCATGAAAAGATGATACATCCGAAAAGATAATAAAAGCTTCATCATCTAACCGAAAGGTATGCTTAACCAATCCATGTGTAATAACCGTAAATTTTCGAAATATATTTTGAGCCGAATTTTTAGAGTCTCGTTTTAATTAATCAGCGGGAGAAAAACGAAATCTTTTTATTAATTAATTATATTAAATATTTGCAATCAATTTGTCCCCCATTTGTTTTAATTCTTTTTATTTATTAATTGCCACTTAACTAATAATGATTATGTTTCTTTGTCCACTAAAATTCTGCAATGATTTTTGCCCCATAATTTTATCTTTTCAATTTTTTTTATATAAACTGCATTATTGTTACAGTGGATTTCAGGTTTATAAAAGCCGGGCCATTCAGTTTTTTTTTACACAGAAACAAAAAAAAAATCAGTTCTTTCTTATATCACAACAGTCTAAACACAGCAAAGTTCATTTTGATAAAAACCGAACAAGTCCATTCTTATAAACACAGAGCAAGAAACGCAGCTGTGTCTCCTTCCCTTTCACCAAAATCTCGAACCCATATACCTACACACAAAACAAAATCAAACCCATTCATATATCCATACAATCGCAGTTGTAAACACAGGTGGCTTGTTTTTCTTTTTTTTCGTTTTCTTCTTTCCGATTTCTTGCCTCCATTTTTTTTTGTTCAATACTTATAATTGTGTTGTGGGTTTGATTAGTAGAATTAGTTGTTTGGTTTTTGTTGTAGTTGGTTGGGTTGTGTATGTGTGGCCGGAGATATAAGGGGGAGGGATGTGATTGTTGGTTGTGTTCGGCAAGAGAAGTGTGGAAAGGTTCGGGATTGGGGGAGGTCGAGAGGTGAAGGGAGAGATTTAGAGGGGAGGTTTGTGGTGGTGTTAGTGTTGCCGTGTAGTTGTAATCGAGGGATGATTTTGATTTTGTTGTTGTTGAAGTGGGCGGAGTAGAGTAGAGAGAATGGAGTTTTGGGAGAGGTGAAATAAGGGGGAGAGGGGAGAGATATTGATAGAGATTTTTGGAGTTGAATTGTGGAGGTTCGAATAGGGAGTGATGCAGGGAGAGGGAGTGATGCAGGGAGAGGAAGAAAGAGAGAGAGAGAGAGAGAGAGAGAGAGAGAGAGAGAGAGAGAGATGGTAGAGACAGAGAAAGGGGAGACAGCGAGAGAGATTGTGCGCAGGGGGAGTAGGTGGGGCCCACACGGTGGGACCCACACCGAGGTGTAATTGTTGTTAAATTTATTAAAATATTAACGTAGATGTTCGGGCTTTATAATCGGGATTCTTGTTAAACGAATAAAACGGGATTCAATAAATTTTGTTAAAAATGGAATATTAATTAAATTGGTTAGTAATTAATAATTTATTTAAAATTGGTTTAGTTAATTAATTAATTAAATAAGGTTTTAGATGTAATTTAGAATTTATTTATTTACTAATTAAATAAGTGTTGCTATGTAATTTTGAAAATAAATTAGATATTTATTATTTTGCAATAAAAAGGGTTTAATAAAATGGATTATTTATTTGTTTGTTAAAAAGAGTCATTTTGTGATTTTTGGACGAAAATTATAGATTTAATAATTTGTTAATAAAAAGAAGAATATTTGTGAAATAAATAGAATAAAATATGTTTTATTTGGAAAGCTGTTTTAATATTTTCCGGTTTATTTTTAATTAACCGGATCAAGTCAGATTTAATTTAGAGATTTAATATTTGTTTAGTAAATTAGAATTCTTTGATAATTAGTTTAAAAATGAGAATAATAAATATGGTTTAAAATTGAATAAAAACGGATGTTTGAATTTTTCATTTTGAGTAAGAATTTAGATTTCCAGATATTAAAAATAGGATATATTCCCCAGATTTAATTCCTATATTCGAATAAATATTTATTTATTCCGGAATTTATTTCTGTTATTTATTCCGGAGATTTTATGAGATATTATATTAATTAGATTATCGGATCGGGAGTATTTTATTCTGAAGAATCGCTTACGTATTTCTGGTTTCTATTTTTAGAAAATAATTCTCGAGACGTAGATCGACGCCAAGTTCACGGGTAGAGTATATATTTTAGCTTCATTCATTCGTACTTCGAGATCGAGGCAAGTTCGTTCTTACCCTAACTTTTGGAAACTGTGAATTTCTGTTCGTGTTATTTATTTTCTTAATTATTTTTGAGATGTTATATATTGAGATTATCTGTTGCTCTATATGATGCAATAATTTCTTTTGAGAATTTTAATCCCTATATGCGTAGAAACAATTTAATTGATATCGGGTCGATCTCATTAATTCGAGACGACTATTATTTTATTCAGTGAAACTAATCTCATTCGTCCGAGATAGTTAAATTTATTCTTTTCGATTGAATTTATTGTACAAATTCAATCGTTATTTATTGATTATCTTTCAGTTAGTTCCTCGTTTGAACTAACCGATAGGAGTTTAAAATTATAATTATTAGAGATTTTTAATTGTCGATCAAGTGAAAAATATTCTATTTACACGTTCATCAATGTTGAGTATTATAAATATCGAGAAGTACTATTTGTTCAGTACGACTCCCAATTACTTTAATCTTAGGACTATTCTCATAGATTCGAGATAGTCGATTTTATTGTCAAGGTTTGGCATTTTGTTCATGTCAACCGATAAATTATTATTGAGAATTTACATCAGTCTATTGTTCGGATTGGTGGTAAAATCGAGTCATACTGGTAGTCCGCCAGATTTGTAAATATTTTCTGAAAAGAGTTATCTCAAGTTATCTTTACCCCAAATATTCGGGAATTCTGTATTCTACTGGTCAATTTTGGGCAAGAGGCCCATTATAGAGAAAGAGAGACTCGTGTACCGTTTTACGGACCCGAGAATATTTAGGCATTCGTTGCCTTGGTTGAATTGATAACCATTATGATGCTAGCATTCATACATATATATTATAGTTGATATCGTATTGTAGCCGTGATCGGGCGAAGTGCGGTGTCATCGGAGGCCGGTATTCTTGGTTGGTTAGTTGATCGCCCCACCGAGATACGGAGAGGTGGAAGACCAGTTCATTCTTAAATCATGAGTTATCGAGTATTCTGTTTCGAGATGAGTAATGAGTCTTTTGAGTATTCTGTTTTGAGATGAGTTTGAGCCTTTCGAGTATGATATTTTCCAGATGAATTTGAGTCAAATCTTATTGTGATTTTCAATATTAAAATTTTGAGTATTAATTTCGGTAAACCTTATTATATTTATATACCGAGCGAGAAGAGAACTTGCTGAGCACTATAGTTGCTCATTCTTGCTTTACAACATTTTGTTCAGCTGTCAAGACGGAGAAAGGCGAGACGTCCAGCCAGGGCTATAAAGGGAAAGGGAAAGCGCAAGACTATGGCGACAACAATTAGAAGATCCAACTGGAATCTTTATATTTCTGTTGATGTGAACTTTTGTAATATAATTCGAGATGTACCAAGTTGTTTTGTATTACGCTGTGAAGACGATCTTGAACCTGCGGAGTGGGACATTTTATGCTCCGTTGTATTATATATTTTGCTTTGTTATTGCGTAACTTGTGCTACAGGATATTGAGACAATGTGACGACCCGGGTCCCCTGTCAGGGTGGATTTGGGGGCGTTACAGTTTTGGTATCAGAGCCATAGTTATATTTTTAGGAATCGTACGAGCCTAGAATTATAACGCGACGTGAGAATTTAGAGATATGATACGAAGTTGAGATTTTGGCACTAAGCGCCTTACGCCTTTATATATATTTATAGGCATAGCTAGTTGATTGAAACCTGACCGAGATTTTCGTACTTTTGTAGATGTCTACTTCCAGACCAGCTGATTTTCGTTCTACCCGAGATAGATCTCCTACACCTTACCCGCATGGACCACTTAGCTCAGGTTCAGACAGTGACCCGTCTGAAGAGTTTATGCTGATGGTTAGTGACACGGAGGATTCTTCAGTTCAGATCCTTACACCTTCTCCTCCACATGTGATAGATTTAGTAGATTCTCCTGACCAGATCATTGAGATAGTCGATTCTCCTCCACCAGTGATTGATTTAGAGGCTCCTACCCCTGAGACGTTCAGAGTTGAGACCCCAGTGCCCGAGATTACTGATCCAGTTGATGAGAGCCAGCTTTCACCCGTCCGTATTGAGGTTGTACCTACCTTGTCAGCTCCAGTATCCGGAGTTGATGTACCTACAGGAGTAGCAGCTCTTGCTGAGTTGTTTACCTTACCTGTTCCCGTCTATGCTTCGACGCCGACAGTCCCTACCGTGCCTGACTACATGTTTCCACCTGTCAGTGCCATGCCTGCTTGTGATACTACTCCATTTGCACCTACCATACATGCACCTGCTCCTGCTCAGCCCACTGTGGTTGCTACTACTGTTGCTATGCCACCTGTTCCTTCTGAGCATCCTGATGTGGCCGGAGGGATGGTCCCTTGGCATGTCCACCATACACTGTTCCAGCATTACCGTTGGTTGTGGGCACGTTATGAGGAGATTTTTACCACTAGGGATAGTATTCTTCGACTGTTGTCAGTTTCAGAACCTCTTGCCGTGCATCATGGAGGGAGTCTGTTGGTGAGAGACGTACCCATGGAGATTATGCACCAGATTGCCCTGACTGTTTTGACCGGGCTTCAGACTGACTTAGCCGCATTACCATCATCCAGCACAGGACAGATTGATCAGGCCAGAGTTGCCACCCTGGTTTCAGACATTATCAGAGAGTTCCATCGGAGAGTGGGCGAGATGTTTCTTCAGTGATGACGTCGAGTTAGACCCTTCTGTAGTAGGGTGCATATATCATGTTGATCTTTGTATTTTAGACCTGGTGCCCAGCCTGTTGGGTAGTAACCTTTGTTATCTCTACTAGACTAGTATGTTGGCTAGTTACTTTTACGATGTACTTATTATCAACGACCAGTTTGTATTCAGTACCATGACCTGGATTTCACCAGTATGGAATCTTATCAGTATTATATTGTGATCTGCTATAGTATCGTTATCTCATTTTGTTTATTATAGATCTGTGTTATATTAGAATAGCATGTTAGAATAATTTCCATGTTACCCCTGAATTAGTTAACAATTTCTTTTCCGATACTACGACTTAAAAAGAATTTTCGAGAACCAGAGATTTATGATGATTGAATTTTTGAGAACCGCCATTTAAATTGAGATAAATCTTCACTAGTATCTAAAATCTTTTTATATCGAGAAATAAGAGTAACTGCTTATAAGAGACAAGAAAAAGTTGTGATTTTGAGTATTGTGAGGAACCATAAATTTGACCGAGTATTTATTTATGAATGCCTATCATTACTTTGCCAGCAATGGTGTCGTATAATTGCAAACCTGAGATATAATACCATATTGTTTTCATCTTTATAGAAAAAAAAAGATGGCACCAAAAAGAGGAAGACCCGCAAAGAATCCTCGTCCTCAACCCGAGGTGAATCCAGGGAATGAGGTTCCACCTCAGAACCAAGTTCCAAACCCGGAACCACAACTCGCTCGAGGTCCCAACCAAGAAAATAACCCGATGAGTCTACTTATGAACTTTCTTATTCAGCATACCCAGAACCCTCAGCCTCAGCTATACCAAAATGTAGGAGGGAATCCACCTCCAGCTCAACTGACCCAAACTACTGTGAGTTTCAAATCATTTAAATCTCTGAATCCCCCTGAGTTTAAGGGTACTACCGATCCCGTTGAAGCAAGAATATGGTTACGTGAAATAGAAAAGACCTTTGAGATCGTAGGGGTAGAAGAAGAGAAGAAAACCATCTTTGCGGCCTACATGTTAAAAGGTGAAGCGAATTATTGGTGGGAATCAAAGAGAGCAATGGAAGGGAACGTAGTCATACCCTGGACCAGGTTCACGCAGCTATTCTTAGAGAAATATTTTCCTAAATACTTGGAGAGCCAAATGGAGGTCAAGTTTCTGGAACTCAAGCAAGGCAACATGACTGTAGCTGAATATGAAGCCAAGTTTTCTGAACTCTCTAGGTTTGTGCCTTACCATGTCGATACTGACGAAAAGAGAGCTAAACGTTTTCAACTAGGGCTGAAGCCGTGGATCCAGAATCGAGTTGCGGTCCTAGAAATCACCAACTATGCTACTGTGGTTCAAAAAGCATCTATTGTGGAAAGTGGATCTGAGTTGTACTCAAAGGACAAGGATATGAAGAAAAGGAAGTTTCAGAATCGTGGAAATAATTTTGAGAGGAAGCCGGACGATCGGAATGGAAAGAGACCTTTTGTGAAGCGGGAAGACAGAAGCAATGATACAAAGAGAACTGAGAATCAAGACGCTAGGGGAAACAATCAAAGGTCCAGACCCACTCAGGCAGCCAATCTAATTCAAGGGAGGCCACCGCTACCCGAATGCAAAACGTGTGGAAGGAAGCACCCAGGACCATGTAATCTGGCCAACATTGTTTGTTACAACTGTGGACAAAAAGGGCACTATTCTTCTCACTGTAAGGATAAGGCCGTTACTTGTTTCAATTGCGGAAAGAAAGGACATATTGCACGAGATTGCAAGTCACCACCAAAGGAGACAAATGCACCTAGACTCATGGCACCTCCCAGCAACAAGCCAACTGCTCGTACTTTCAACATGACGGTGAAGGATGCTATTGCTGATAGTGATGTGATTGCAGGTACGCTTTTAGTCAATTCTGTAGATGCATGTGTTTTGTTTGATTCGGGAGCAACAAAATCTTTCATATCGGAGAATTTTAGGAATAGATTGGATATTCAGTCCGTACCATTAGGGGAGACATTGATTATAGAAGTAGCAAATCAGGAAAAAGTCCCTGTAGATCAGATATGTCCAGATTGTGGAATCGAAATCCAAGACAACGTTTCGAAGCAGACCTTCTTTCTTTTAATTTAGGGGAGTTTGATATAATTCTGGGAATGGATTGGTTGACACGTTATGATGCTCAAATCAATTGTCGGCGTAAGTGGGTTAGTGTAAAGGGACCCAACGGCAAAAGAATACAATTCCGCGGAAGGAAACCTACTAGTAATTTTCTGACTTTGATTCAAGCGAAGAAACTACTAAGAAGTGGGTGTCAAGCCTACTTAGCTTATGTGGTTGACAACGAGAAGCAAGCCCCTGCCATTGATGAAATTCCTGTAGTGAATCAATTCGAAGATGTTTTTCCTGAAGAATTACCTGGATTGCCGCCCGACAGAGAAATAGAATTCAATATCGATCTTGCCCCGGGAACTGCACCAATTTCCAAAGCACCATACCGAATGGCTCCAGTTGAGATGAAGGAGTTGGCTACCCAACTGCAAGAATTACTTGACAAAGGCGTAATCAGACCAAGTGTATCCCCGTGGGGAGCTCCAGTGCTGTTCGTGAAGAAGAAGGACGGATCCATGCGATTATGTATTGATTATCGTGAGTTGAACAAGATGACCATCAAGAATAAGTACCCTTTACCTCGAATCGACGATCTGTTTGACCAACTTAAGGGAGCTAGATGTTTTTCAAAGATTGATTTGAGATCCGGCTATCATCAACTAAAGATCAAGCCTGAAGATATTCCTAAGACTGCCTTTAGGACCCGATATGGACATTACGAATTCTTAGTCATGTCTTTTGGATTGACGAATGCGCCAGCTGCTTTTATGGATTTGATGAATCGTGTGTTCAAGAGGTACTTGGACAAGTTCGTGATTGTATTTATTGATGACATCCTGATATACTCGAAGTCTCCTGAGGAACATGCTGAACACCTCCGTTTAGTTCTGGAAACGCTGCGGAAGGAAAAGTTATATGCGAAATTCTCAAAGTGTGAGTTCTGGCTAAAAGAAGTTCAATTTTTGGGACACATTGTAAGCGGCGAAGGGATTTCTGTAGACCCCGCAAAGATAGAAGCCGTAGCAGATTGGGAGAGACCCAAGACTCCCACCGAAGTTAGAAGTTTCCTTGGTTTGGCCGGATACTATCGAAGGTTCGTGAAGGATTTCTCAAAGATAGCTACGCCACTGACTCGACTTACCAGAAAAAGTGAAAAGTTCGAATGGACCTCCAAATGTGAAGATAGCTTTCAAGAATTGAAGAAGAGATTGACTACTGCCCCGGTGTTGACCTTACCCGATGAGAAAGGCGATTTCGTAATTTACAGCGACGCTTCTCACAAGGGTTTAGGATGTGTTTTGATGCAACACGGAAAAGTAATAGCTTATGCCTCTCGGCAACTGAAGGAGTATGAGTCCCGTTACCCTACTCACGATTTGGAACTTGCTGCTATTGTTTTCGCACTCAAGATTTGGAGACATTACCTTTACGGAGAGAAATGCGAGATTTACACGGATCACAAGAGCTTAAAGTATATATTCACGCAAAAGGAATTAAACATGAGACAAAGAAGATGGTTAGAATTGATCAAGGACTATGACTGCTCGATAAACTACCACCCAGGGAAGGCTAATGTTGTAGCTGATGCTTTAAGTAGAAAGGAGAGACTAAACCTGTTGACAACCTCAGAAGAATTGGTCAGAGAATTTGAGAAAATGGAATTGGAAGTCAAGATCCCAGTCCAAAACAATGAAAGAGTTTACAGCATTCAGTTTCAACCGGAGTTACTCGAGAAGATTCGCCGTTGCCAAGAGCAAGTGATGGAAGAAAGAAGATCAGAGTTGACCGGAGAAGAATTTCTAAGTTCAAAAGATGAAAAGGGAATTAAGCGATTTGCATCGAGAATATGGATTCCTAATGTTACAGAGTTGAAGGAAGAAATTATGAGCGAAGCGCATAACTCGAGATATTCCATTCACCCAGGGAGCACAAAAATGTATCAAGACATCAAGTTGAATTATTGGTGGCCCAACATGAAGAGGGAGATTGCAGAATGGGTAAGTAAGTGTTTGACATGTCAGAAAGTGAAGGCAGAACATCAACGACCAAGTGGACTTCTACAACCTTTAGAGATACCAGAGTGGAAATGGGAGCATATCACCATGGATTTTGTCGTAGGATTGCCCCGAACTAGAGTCAGTCATGATGCGATCTGGGTTATCGTCGATAGACTCACTAAATCTGCGCATTTCCTACCAATTAGTGATAAGTATTCCGTTGAGAGATTGGTGAACATATACCTAAAGGAAATTGTAGTTCGTCACGGAGTGCCTGTTTCGATTGTTTCTGATAGAGATGCCCGTTTTACTTCACGATTTTGGAAAAGTTTTCAAGAATGTCTTGGCACGAAGTTAAATCTGAGCACTGCATATCATCCACAGACCAACGGACAAAGTGAAAGGACGATTCAAACAGTTGAAGATATGTTAAGAGCCTGTGCACTTGATTTTAAAGGAAGTTGGGATGAGCATTTGCCCCTAGTCGAGTTTGCTTACAACAATAGTTACCATTCGAGCATATGTATGGCACCTTATGAAGCTTTGTACGGAAGGAAGTGTAGATCACCGTTATATTGGGATGAAGTAGGAGAAAGAAAGATACTAGGACCGGAATTACTTCAACAAACTAAGCAAGCAACCGAGGTTATTCGAAAAAGGTTAGTTGCAGCTCAAGATTGACAGAGGAAGTATGCAAATCAAAAGAGGAAAGACAAAGCGTTTGAAGTGGGAGATAAAGTGATGCTAAAAGTTTCACCTTGGAAAGGAGTAATGAGATTCGGAAAGAAAGGCAAGTTAAGCCCCAGATATATAGGACCTTTTGAGATACTTAAGAAGATAGGACCACTAGCTTATCAGTTGGCCCTACCTCCAGACCTTCAGCATATCCACGATGTGTTTCATGTTTCTGCGTTAAGAGAGTACCATTCTGATTTCAGGCACGTTATAACCTACGAACCAGTGGAAATTCGTCCAGATTTGACATACGAAGAAAAGCCAGTGGAGATCCTAGATTACAAAGTGCAAGAGTTAAGAACTAAGAAAGTGAATTTAGTAAAAGTACTTTGGAGAAACCACCAAGTTGAGGAAGCCACGTGGGAATTAGAAAGTGAAATGCGGAATAAATATCCGGAATTGTTTAGTGCATAGTTTTGATTCCGAGGACGGAATCCTATAAGGGGGGAAGACTGTAATAACCGTAAATTTTCGAAATATATTTTGAGCCGAATTTTTAGAGTCTCGTTTTAATTAATCAGCGGGAGAAAAATGAAATCTTTTTATTAATTAATTATATTAAATATTTGCAATCAATTTGTCCCCCATTTGTTTTAATTCTTTTTATTTATTAATTGCCACTTAACTAATAATGATTATGTTTCTTTGTCCACTAAAATTCTGCAATGATTTTTGCCCCATAATTTTATCTTTTCAATTTTTTTTATATAAACTGCATTATTGTTACAGTGGATTTCAGGTTTATAAAAGCCGGGCCATTCAGTTTTTTTTACACAGAAACAAAAAAAAAACTCAGTTCTTTCTTATATCACAACAGTCTAAACACAGCAAAGTTCATTTTGATAAAAACCGAACAAGTCCATTCTTATAAACACAGAGCAAGAAACGCAGCTGTGTCTCCTTCCCTTTCACCAAAATCTCGAACCCATATACCTACACACTAAACAAAATCAAACCCATTCATATATCCATACAATCGCAGTTGTAAACACAGGTGGCTTGTTTTTCTTTTTTTTCGTTTTCTTCTTTCCGATTTCTTGCCTCCATTTTTTTTTGTTCAATACTTATAATTGTGTTGTGGGTTTGATTAGTAGAATTAGTTGTTTGGTTTTTGTTGTAGTTGGTTGGGTTGTGTATGTGTGGCCGGAGATATAAGGGGGAGGGATGTGATTGTTGGTTGTGTTCGGCAAGAGAAGTGTGGAAAGGTTCGGGATTGGGGGAGGTCGAGAGGTGAAGGGAGAGATTTAGAGGGGAGGTTTGTGGTGGTGTTAGTGTTGCCGTGTAGTTGTAATCGAGGGATGATTTTGATTTTGTTGTTGTTGAAGTGGGCGGAGTAGAGTAGAGAGAATGGAGTTTTGGGAGAGGTGAAATAAGGGGGAGAGGGGAGAGATATTGAGAGAGATTTTTGGAGTTGAATTGTGGAGGTTCGAATAGGGAGTGATGCAGGGAGAGGGAGTGATGCAGGGAGAGGAAGAAAGAGAGAGAGAGAGAGAGAGAGAGAGAGAGAGAGAGAGATGGTAGAGACAGAGAAAGGGGAGACAGCGAGAGAGATTGTGCGCAGGGGGAGTAGGTGGGGCCCACACGGTGGGACCCACACCGAGGTGTAATTGTTGTTAAATTTATTAAAATATTAACGTAGATGTTCGGGCTTTATAATCGGGATTCTTGTTAAACGAATAAAACGGGATTCAATAAATTTTGTTAAAAAGGGAATATTAATTAAATTGGTTAGTAATTAATAATTTATTTAAAATTGGTTTAGTTAATTAATTAATTAAATAAGGTTTTAGATGTAATTTAGAATTTATTTATTTACTAATTAAATAAGTGTTGCTATGTGATTTTGAAAATAAATTAGATATTTATTATTTTGCAATAAAAAGGGTTTAATAAAATGGATTATTTATTTGTTTGTTAAAAAGAGTCATTTTGTGATTTTTGGACGAAAATTATAGATTTAATAATTTGTTAATAAAAAGAAGAATATTTGTGAAATAAATAGAATAAAATATGTTTTATTTGGAAAAGCTGTTTTAATATTTTCCGGTTTATTTTTAATTAACCGGATCAAGTCAGATTTAATTTAGAGATTTAATATTTGTTTAGTAAATTAGAATTCTTTGATAATTAGTTTAAAAATGAGAATAATAAATATGGTTTAAAATTGAATAAAAACGGATGTTTGAATTTTTCATTTTGAGTAAGAATTTAGATTTCCAGATATTAAAAATAGGATATATTCCCCAGATTTAATTCCTGTGTTCGAATAAATATTTATTTATTCCGGAATTTATTTCTGTTATTTATTCCGGAGATTTTATGAGATATTATATTAATTAGATTATCGGATCGGGAGTATTTTATTCTGAAGAATCGCTTACGTATTTCTGGTTTCTATTTTTAGAAAATAATTCTCGAGACGTAGATCGACGCCAAGTTCACGGGTAGAGTATATATTTTAGCTTCATTCATTCGTACTTCGAGATCGAGGCAAGTTCGTTCTTACCCTAACTTTTGGAAACTGTGAATTTCTGTTCGTGTTATTTATTTTCTTAATTATTTTTGAGATGTTATATATTGAGATTATCTGTTGCTCTATATGATGCAATAATTTCTTTTGAGAATTTTAATCCCTATATGCGTAGAAACAATTTAATTGATATCGGGTCGATCTCATTAATTCGAGACGACTATTATTTTATTCAGTGAAACTAATCTCATTCGTCCGAGATAGTTAAATTTATTCTTTTCGATTGAATTTACTGTACAAATTCAATCGTTATTTATTGATTATCTTTCAGTTAGTTCCTCGTTTGAACTAACCGATAGGAGTTTAAAATTATAATTATTAGAGATTTTTAATTGTCGATCAAGTGAAAAATATTCTATTTACACGTTCATCAATGTTGAGTATTATAAATATCGAGAAGTACTATTTGTTCAGTACGACTCCCAATTACTTTAATCTTAGGACTATTCTCATAGATTCGAGATAGTCGATTTTATTGTCAAGGTTTGGCATTTTGTTCATGTCAACCGATAAATTATTATTGAGAATTTACATCAGTCTATTGTTCGGATTGGTGGTAAAATCGAGTCATACTGGTAGTCCGCCAGATTTGTAAATATTTTCTGAAAAGAGTTATCTCAAGTTATCTGTACCCCAAATATTCGGGAATTCTGTATTCTACTGGTCAATTTTGGGCAAGAGGCCCATTACAGAGAAAGAGAGACTCGTGTACCGTTTTACGGACCCGAGAATATTTAGGCATTCGTTGCCTTGGTTGAATTGATAACCATTATGATGCTAGCATTCATACATATATATTATAGTTGATATCGTATTGTAGCCGTGATCGGGCGAAGTGCGGTGTCATCGGAGGCCGGTATTCTTGGTTGGTTAGTTGATCGCCCCACCGAGATACGGAGAGGTGGAAGACCAGTTCATTCTTAAATCATGAGTTATCGAGTATTCTGTTTCGAGATGAGTAATGAGTCTTTTGAGTATTCTGTTTTGAGATGAGTTTGAGCCTTTCGAGTATGATATTTTCCAGATGAATTTGAGTCAAATCTTATTGTGATTTTCAATATTAAAATTTTGAGTATTAATTTCGGTAAACCTTATTATATTTATATACCGAGCGAGAAGAGAACTTGCTGAGCACTATAGTTGCTCATTCTTGCTTTACAACATTTTGTTCAGCTGTCAAGACGGAGAAAGGCGAGACGTCCAGCCAGGGCTATAAAGGGAAAGGGAAAGCGCAAGACTATGGCGACAACAATTAGAAGATCCAACTGGAATCTTTATATTTCTGTTGATGTGAACTTTTGTAATATAATTCGAGATGTACCAAGTTGTTTTGTATTACGCTGTGAAGACGATCTTGAACCTGCGGAGTGGGAAATTTTATGCTCCGTTGTATTATATATTTTGCTTTGTTATTGCGTAACTTGTGCTACAGGATATTGAGACAATGTGACGACCCGGGTCCCCTGTCAGGGTGGATTTGGGGGCGTTACACCATGAGTCTAACAACCCATAGGAAAGAGATTCCTCCGGAAGTTTAGATAACTACACCTTTATATCCACCAAAAAAGGCCTCGTTAAAAACCCCACAAGAGCATAACCCTATGGGAAAAAAACTCAAGTGGGGAAAAAAGAGTGCCCTACTAAATAAATGAGTACAACATTTAACAAAACCTAAAAATGAAATGACTATAAACTTCTTGATTCTTCGGCTTGATTCATCCACTATAGTAATCCATAATCCCGTCTTCATCCATCTTCTCACCCTAAAAACCCAAAAACTTTCTGTCATCCATCTTCCATTTAAACCTTTCCATCCACGAAAGCTGAATAAAACAATCCAACAAAAAATAATATGTCAACGAACAGTTAATCGAATATACATTAAATAATTATTATACTAAAAAACTTAATAAAAATGAACAAATTTTATATATCTAACCACAGGGGACCACTATGGTTAGACATATAAAAGTTAATTTCTCAAAAAAAGTCTACTATAAAGTCATCTAAAATGACGACAAATTCCAAATCAATAAATGATCCAACCTGTCAAAAATGACATCAACAGTACCCAAAATTGGTCCACAAAGCCATAAATAAATGGCACATACTCATAAGTACAAAACCATGTAAAATGGTACAATCTTACTACTAATTAAGACACATCAAAAAAGAATCCTATCCATATCAAACCCACAATCAATTCATCCGGATTATGCAAATCACAATCATCAATTTCGGGCACATTAAACTCCCCTATCAATTAATATTAGTTACAAAACCATAAAAATGTTCCAAAAAAATCAAATCAATATTAAATGCACAATCAATTAGCCCAATCAACAAATCAACACATTAGCCACAATTCAAATTTACGTAACTGACTACCTTAATTATACCAACAATCATGCAATCAAGAAAACTCTAGTACCACAATATTGAATGCAAACCAATTACGAACTACCAACAAAACACAAAGATTAAGAACTCGGAACAGACTCAGAGATTGACTCAGCACAGTAACTCGAATTCAACAAATTGACTCGGCAAAAACACAATATGACTCAACAAGACTCGAAAAAACTGACTTGCTAAAACTCGAAAACCGGAATAATAATACTCAGATTACATAGCACCAGAAATTAAAAAGACACAGCAATTAGAACTCGGTCAAAAACAAAACAAATCAAAAAACTAACAAGCAGCAGAAACAACTCGGCCTACAAAAACTCAGCGACTCACGCGAACTCAGCCCAACTCAGAATAATGCAAATCGAATCAAGAACAGAACTATCAACGAGACAAAAAACAAGACTCGCAACAAACTTAAACAGCAAAAACTAGAATCAAATCGACAGACTCGATGACTCAGATACACATCACCATTTCCTAACAATACTCGAAACAACGAAAAAGACAATCCAGGACTGACCCAAACTCAGACAACAATTAACAAAATCAAAACTTAACCAGATCAAATCCAAACACCCCACTCGACCACCCAGTCAACTCGAAGACAAAACTCGAAATACACACGCACACTCGAAATTGATACTTCCCAATCAAACACAACCGAACCGAATCTAGGAATGTAACTTCTTTATGAATATAGGCAACAAACACTCTTGCAGACTATCTCTGTTGCATCTATTGCAGTTGGAGAGGAATGATAGGCTGCACAATGCCACTCCAAGACCTTTGGAAGATCGAAGAGAACGAAGACGAAGCCAATTTATGATTGGAGTTGAGGTCACACAAATGTCTAAATTCCGACAATGCGGATGAATTGAACGCACAGCTCACATGAACCTGTTGCCGGCTACCACTCAAAAGAAGACCTACTGACAGATCTAGAGGCAAAAAAAAAACGTGCTTTATTTTGTTTACATATACCCATATGAAAAATGTTGCCTGAATACCCTAATTTGGAAATATTAATGATTGAAAGATATGATAATTTTAATTTAATATACACATGTTTACGGATTATACTAATGTTTCCTTATTATAAACAAAGTATAAAGATTTTTAATATATTTTATTAATAATTGAAAAATATGGTATAATATTTTTGGATATATATTAATGATTGTAAGATTATTTTTAAATCAAAAAGGTAACGTATTGTAATTCGAAAGAAAATATTAATGATTGAAAGATATGATAAAAGGTAATATCTTCAACTAAAAGTAAATGTGAAAAAGGTAATCGACTAATTACCATTAATTATATTATATTAATATTTATTTTAGGTGTTTTAATATATATTTTTCTTTATAATGAAGGGTAAATAAGTAAATTCACGAAGTACCAAAAAACCGGTACCACAAAACAGATACCAAAACTTTTAATGTTTCGGCTTTTATAATATAGTATAGATTTACACATATTGCAACCTTGCAGACCCTCCTGGGTGCGTGCTAAAAGAGTTGATTTTGTAATTGAGAGACAAATTCTATTTTTGATATAAAAAAATGAAGGACACGTGGTTAAAAGGCATCGATTCTATACTTGTGATCTGCGAGCCTCAAATTGATGTTTTATCAGAGTAACTAATATAGCATCTTGTTTCATTAAAATGACCACAGCAGGCATGACCTGCATATATTTGGGAAAAAGATGTAAACAGGAATCAGCTTCAATAGATTAAAGTAAGACAAGAAGCTCACGATAGGAAGATGTATACAGGGCTCGACCATGGCCAGTATTTATACCCCTTGATTCCAGATTACGTGATGCTTGTCGAAATTTAGAAGAACAGTTGTCTAATTTGAGATAGGAAGAGTTTTTTTGTTTTAAGTAAACCACAATACTATATTAAGAAGTGGAGGGAGCACATTATACGCACTACAAGGATTTTTGCTTTAGACGACACTCGAAACGTGTTGTCTGAATGTACCAAAAACTGTTGACTATTGAGAAGTCGTCTGATACACACCTCAGACAACACACAGCAAACTGTTATGTGAGAGTTGAAAGACAAGTAAAAGCCACCTGAAAAAAGTTGTCTGATACCCAGAAACAACAACACTTCTTTGGAAACCTCTTGTCAAAGCTCCGATAACGCAACACTTTTTAACGAATATATTGTTGTTATTAAGCAGTAAAGACAATGGTTTTTAAAAGAAACCCTATTGTTTAAGTGCAAAAGATACAATATTTTACTTGATCAGGGCTGTTGTTGTATATCACTACAGATAATGGTTTCTTAGCAAAAACCATTTGTTTTATGGTTAGATGTACAACATGTTATCTCATACGGCATGTTGTTGTACTTTAGGAAGGATAACACTTTATTAGTATATAACTCTTGTTTGAAATTATTTCAAACAATGTTTTTGCAAAGTATAACATGTTGTTATTTGTTAAAAGAAACAATTTTATGGGTTTTAACCTGCAGTGTGTATTCTTCTCCCACATTACTTTGTTAAATGGTACATGTTGTTTGATAGCATTTTTTACAACTGTTAACATTAAGTAGCCTGTTGTGTTAGTCATTTTCTCACAAGGGATTTTAATAAAAGCATTGATCGATATATAATACAACAAGTATTAATCATTGGTGGACATTGGCTAAAAGTATCTTAAACAATGGTTTTGGACATGTAAAGAAAACCAAACTTCAAATATTGGTGAAAATTGATCAAGGACCAGTTCCATGCCACTTACCACGGGCAAACAATAAGTAGACAATTGTACCCCCGACAAATATTAGCTACTAGTTAACGATCAAAATGAACCCTCGTGAGAAACAAATAATTCTCTAGCCAGACAATGAAGTTGTGTAGATTTAAATGTGTATGGACCCGAACTAGCACTAGCCTTGTTGTTACTACACTCTATCATCTGCATTGGCATCTTCTTCTACATTGATATCTTCTGCCCGAATGCCCAACTTCACAATGTCTTCAACAAGAATTTTTCCATCTGCATTAAGGAAAAACATCCTTTTATAGCATTGAGACCAAAGAGCTCAGAGATTATAGTAATTCCAGAGTTCATAATGCAGTTAAGGTAATATTTTATTACGATCTCTTTATGAAATTTTACTACTTACATTTGCCAGTTTCACCTTACTTGACTTTCCGTGGCTCAATAATCTAGTATCATATATGCTAATAGCCTTTGGAGTGTCTACTTCTAAATTACTGTTTCCTAACACAAGCTCAAGTAGAAGTTAAAAATTCTACCAAAGATACACCCAATGAAAAGCACATACAAGACAAAGGAAAGGATCTTGATAGAGCTGACTTGATCTCAATGATATAAGAAGGTACAGTGTAGCAATTACTTAAATGTACGTATTTCTTCAAATTGTTAGTACAAAGAAAAATACACAGATGTGGGCTAATTCAATTTCCAGTAGAACATGATTCAATATCTACTAATTACTTGCATCATATTGAAACATTTCACAGCTGACTTAATTTTACTTGTCGAGTATAGGGCAGTCCTGGCAATTTATTAGCGAGAAATTATATAACACATAACTTAAGAAACTGCAATTAGAAAAACAACTTCAACAGAACATACTAGTTAGTAGTTACCTTCCATTGGGTAGCGCCTCACTCTTATTTTCAACTGCCGCTGCCTGATTTACATCAGTGGTAGTTACTTGATCAGGCAGGACAACGATATCACTTTCTTTAACAGATTCTTGAGCTTTTTCTTCTTTATCTGTTATTTTCTTCCTCTTGTTTTTCCTAGATTTTTTATCATTGATTTCCTGGTTAGCAGATCCTTCCAACGACTGGCCAGTTCCTCTGATTATATGACACAAAACAAAATGAAAGGCCAACTTAGCGAGCTGAAAAGAAAGAACTACAAACATGAATAGTAACATAGTATTTGTATATCTAAAAAATGCAGTTCGAAAAGATGCTCTCACCTCGGCTGATCCCCATCTTCAGCAATAGCATCAATCTTTCTTTTTGTGCTTTTCGTACTAGCATCATTATCCTTTCCCTTCTTTTAGCATCAGGAAGCAAGACTTGCTGCTGAGAGAGCAGCTACTGCCACAAAGGTTGAGGATAAGGTGAACAGAGCTGTTGCCGCGGCCAACAGAGCTACCACTGCAGCACGAGTAGCAGCTGTGAGGGTAGTCCAAAACCAAGTACACCAACAGAGCAGTGATGAGAATGTACCACTGTCAATCATACGAGAAATTGGTGATAGTAAAAGACAAAAATATGCTGTCTAATTTATTTTTATCCATTTCCATGTTGACCTTGCTATCTTCCAAACTTCAAGTTCTCAGGACAAAAAGAAATGGAGTGGTTTTAAGGTATAACGGGTAGATACCTTGATAGATTACCAACAGCAATGTTCCCAAGTGCATAAGAGGCCGCAGATTTTATCTCTTCAAAGGGAGATTGGAAAGATTCGATAACGATATTTTCAATATGTGAATGTGAGCTCAAATCTTTCCTGCGACCGATTTCCCCTAAACATAGCAAGGAAAGGTGTTGCTTTCCCTGAAAAAATATATATAGGCAAAGTAATAAGCACACAAGTACTGTGAAATTGAGGTTCAGAGATGCTACATTTTAAAAATCAACAGAACTTATGCTACATTTTAAAAATCAACAGAACTTGAAGAATATGGCTTTCAACATGAGGTTCCAAATCTTACCGAATTTGTAGCACTATCAGCTTTCAACATGGCTGTAAGCATTTTCACCGTGGATGAACACTTCTGATCACCTGCAGCGAGGCAAAGAACAGCAACACATTGTGCAATAGAAAATAAGCCTATTTTGCTACACCACAGCCGGACTTGGAAGAAGGTTTAGCAGTTAATAGAAGCGACTCTAGGAGATCATCAAAGCTGGTATTTGCAGAGTACACGAGAGCAGCAAAAAAGCTTTGCAAAGCCTAAGTATAGGTAGACAAGGTTAGCATGAAAAAAACACAAATCCTTCCAAGTCATAACTATAAATTTGTGCAAGTGAGGTTCTACCGAGAGGGCTTGTCCCTGGAGCAACGAGATTCATTGAGACTTTAAAATTGTCGAGGCTTTAAAATTCATTGAGACTGGGCAAAAGAATATTCAGACCTCCAAATAATCCACAGTAACATGCCCAGTTCCTTGGTCATCCCATTTCCCGTCTTCATTCAGGCGATAGTACTTTACACGCTGCATTTTAGACAAACATTAGTCCAAGTCCGTTCAAGCCATCACAGGGAGAGTTGGATTCATAGTTCCAACTACGAAAACTTGCAGAAAAGTAAAACATCTAGGCAAAAATGCAATTACTTTCCCTGAATAAATATAATGAATCATAGTTTGTTAGTATCTAACATACCCCTAATGAAAAACCCATCTAAAAGACACAATTACTCAAGCTACTATGAATACCCACCTAAAAGAATAAAATTCACAGAGAGAGAGAGGGGGGGGTCAAAGTGAGATAGAGATTAAAATACCTAAATCCAAGAACTTCCAAATTATCAGAATACCCAAATCGGAGAACCCCCAAATCGATGAATAGAGATGAAGATAGAGAGAAACATTGATTTTGATCTAAGTTGTGTGTTTGATTTTTGAATAAATAGGGTTCATGTCTGTGAGAGAGGTGAGTACTTGAGATAATGGGAGTGAGGTAGGCGTTTGTGTTGGTGTGTGTGAGAGATAGAGACATAAGAGTCACGGAGAGGCGTATAAAAAAAAGAGGGGGAAGTGAAATTGGCTAAGGGGGAATTTAGGTTTAGTGAAATTTCAAGAAACAAGGAGGGAAAAAAGATGAGGAAAATTTGGCTAAGGGGGGAATTTGTGCGCCATTAACATTTTCAATGTGTTATTTCATTTCATTTTTTGATTTTTTAAATATTTTTATAAAATTCTAATTTTATTTCAATTTTGTCAAGAATTTATTTGATTTCAATTTTAAAAATTTAAATTTTACATTTATTTATGTACTAATTTTAGTGTTGGAAAAAAATAAACGAGATTATACGAGATTTTAACAAAAAAGTAGTAAAAGTGTTACATCCTATAACGAGGCACAATCCAGATTCACTCAATACTTTTTTAATTATTTTTCGACGATCGAACCATATGGATGTTATAATAGACATTCATTTCAATGTTGGAAAAAATAATCAAAAAATAAAAAGGTCGGGTTATACGAGATTTGAACAAAAACGTAGTAAAAGTGATGTTTCCTGTAAAGGGCACGATCCAGATTCACTGAATGATTTTTTTTAAATGATTTCTTCAACGATCAAACCGCACGAATGTTAATATACACTCATTTCAATGTTGGGAAAAAATAATCAAAAATTAAAAAGGTCGGGTTGTACGAGATTTGAACAAAAACGTAGTAGAAGTCATGCTTCCTGTAACGGGCACGATCCAGATTCACTGAATGATTTTTTTAAATGATTTCTTCGACGATCGAACCATACGAATGTTAATATACACTCATTTCAATGTTGGGAAAAAATAATCAAAAAATAAAAAGGTCGGGTTGTACGAGATTTGAACAAAAACGTAGTAAAAGTGATGCTTCCTGTAACGGGCACAATCCAGATTCACTGAATGATTTTTTTAAATGATTTTATCAACGATCGAACCACACGGATGTTAATAGATACTTATTATAGTGTTGGAAAAAAATAATCAAAAATTAAAAAGCCTCGGTCGTGCCGCATCTTAACAAAAATGTTATAATAATACCGATTCAAGTAAAAGGGCGCGTGCCAGATTCACTGAATGATTTTTTTTGAATGATTTCTTCGACGATCGAACCGTACGAAAGTTAATAAACAATCATTTTAGTGCTTGGAAAAAATAATCGAAAAATAAAAAGGTCGGGTCGTACGAGATTTTAACAAAAAAGGTAGTAAAAGTGTTGGTTCCTATAACGAGGTACGATCCAGATTAACTAAATATTTTATTCGAATGATTTCTTCGACGATCGAACCGTACGAAAGTTAATAAACAATCATTTTAGTGTTGGGAAAAAATAATCAAAAAATAAAAAGGTCGGGGTGTACGAGATTTTAATAACAAAGTAGTAAAGGTGCTGCTTCTCGTAGCGAGCACGATCCAGATTAACTGAATATTTTTTTTGAATGATTTCTTCGACGATCGAACCGTACGGATGTTAATAAACGTTCCTGTTAGTGTTGATAAAAAATAATCAAAAAATAAAAAAGGCGGCTTGTACGAGATTTTAACAAAAACGAAAATGTTGTAATAGTATAGATTCCGGTAAATATTGTTCTTGAAGATCAAAGTCCAATTCGAAGACGTTATTGATTTCGGATTTTGACGCTCCTGTAGTCGAATTGAAGCTCTCAACGAACCCTACGTGTTTTTGCCAACAGATGTGGTGCAGGTGATTTCGATTTTTTTCTTAAATTCGATTTATTTTCGAAATTATTAGGATTAAAAATAAAACAACTTGCAAATAGTGTTTGTTGTGAAATCTGAAGATGCTATGTTGTAGATCTTGTTTTTCTGGTCAATTTCATATATCATATGTTGGATTTTGAGTTCCATAACATATAGAAATTGGAGATTGATTATTGTGTTCTTCGTGTTCTTCATGTTCTTGGAATGAAAGCTTGAAGATGGTGATGAATAGTATTGCTTTAATCCTATTTTGGTAAAAAGGTAAAAATGGCAATGTTTTTAACCTTTTCACCTATTTACTTATAATTACTAAATTACCTTTTATTTAAAAAGGTAAATTATTTATTTACTTTTCATAACTGTTTTTATTTTGATTATTTATTTTAAATCCAAAATTTAGTTATAAAAATGCAGAAAAGTTATTATCTAAAATTGTCATTCTAACAATACTTTTTAAGAAGTATTGTCTATGCTTCATTCACATAATATTTCTAAAAAATGTTATGTGTTGGTTCACTGTCACACAACACTATGGATAACATATTGTATGACTGCTACTTAGACAACAGACCTAAAAACACTTATCTGAATACAACAACGGTTTTCCGGGATATTGTGTTGTAGGCATTCACACAACACTTATTTGCTAACGCTTGTCTAATATTAAAAATACTTATGCATTTAAACAACACCCCTGGTCAAGAAATGTTTGTCTGGTAAGATTTATCACACAACGGTTTTGGCCCATTGTGTGAATGTAAGATTAGACAATACTTTTTCGAGCACGAAAATACTAGTTGTCTGATCATTTCGGGCAACACTTTTTTCCATGGGTGTTGTCTGAGGGGTGTCGTCTATAGCCAGATTTCTTGTAGTGACGTACTAACCACAGAGTTTTCTTACCTGTCCATATCCCACATCTACTCCATAAACAAACGAAGCACCGTACTGAAGTAAACAATCAGTAAATCCTCCAGTTGGTAAACCTGAATCCAGAGCTATTTTTCCATCTACATCAATACCAAGTTGCTCAATAGCAGCCTCCAATTTATGTCCTGCCCTAGAAATATAAATCAAAATCAAATCAAACAAAAGGCCTGCTCTATCATAGTTGTGTGAAAGTCAATATAATGAGGATAAATTGTTTTTCGCAAAGAAGCATCACCTACATACATATTTTGGAATTTCAGCATTGATCTCCACAACGGATTTATCGGAAACAAGAGTTCCAGCTTTATTTATCACCTTACCATCAACAAAGACTTTGCCTGAAGAGACAGAGAGAACATAAAGCCACAAAATAACCTCGTACCTCTAAAGCAAAAAGCATACACAAATTCAAGATGCAATTGTAATTTAATCAGGTGTCCATATACAAGTGTATAATTTAGATCTATACCACAAGTGTATAGTTGATCTGTGAATAGTTGAGTCATAAAAAAAATTCCACACCAAGTCAATGAAAGTTAGGGCACAAAAGTGTATATTATATTTAAAATCCAGCATTACAGGGCTAGAAGAGGGGAGCATTTCCTCTAGCAAAATTTATAAAAATTTTGGTGTAGAATCCAACTTTAAAGCTTTAAAATCCGTATGTTTTACACAAAACACCCTCCTACCTTTGGCAAATCCCAGGATTAATACAATGATTATATGATTAGATATATATAATAGACAGGGGATTGATGTTCAGAAGGGATCCCAACGATAGTTAAACAATCGAATGTGTCATGCAGCATTATATTTTCAAATTAATTGTCAACAAGTAAAAAATAACATCTCACTGATGCCTGATGTTGCAAATCTGAATGCCATAATATTCATTTGGGATGGGATATTCTCAATGGTACCATTGTAATATTGACTTTTGTCGTTGGTACCATCACTTTTTTGACTTCTATCTGTGGTACCCTTAAACTTCAGGTTTTAGATCTATGGTACCCTTCCGTTAGCAAAACGTTAGACAAACATTAACCATACACGAATACCATAAATAAGAGTCAAAAAGAGAGTGGTACCAACGATAAAAACCAGTAATACAAGGGTATCATAGAGAACACTAAAAAATAAATGTTCAAATAAGATATATATTTCATTTTTCATAAACTTTTAAAATGTAATGAACACTATTTTAATTTACTTCGCTAACATAAATAATTCTCAACTATAGTTTCGAAAAATTCATCACCAATTTTACCTTTCTGAATACTTAATTACTTAATGGTCCGAAGATTTTGTAAGGTCAATCAACCACTTAATTACATTTTAAAATGTTCCTAAAATATATTAAGATTTTTACAAATCCCTTGCATGTCTCTCTTTGGTCGATATTACAAGAAAAACCAAAATAACTCGCAACAATAATAGATTTCTCAACATTATGCATAGTCTTTTGTTAATTATTCATAAATGTTTGTCAAAAGTAACTATTTTAAATATTGTGTGAAAGTGTATAGTTGAATCGGGAAAAATTGATGGAATGTTTAAGTTAAAATATGATATAATGACAATTTTGGTACTTTTTAACGTTTCTCTAACATTGTACTAACGGAAGGGTATCATAGACCGAAAACCAAAAGTACAAGGGTACCACAAGTAGGAGTCAAAAAGGTGATGGTACCAACGACAAAAGTCAATAGCTATGTTGCACGGAGACGGGTACGGGAACATATACCGGTACGGGAACGGGGGCGGAAAACGGCAACTTTAACATTTTAAGGTACGGGTACGGTATTTAATATATTAATATAAAAAAATTATTAATATATAAAATAAAGGCAATATTCAACATTCAAAAGATTTTACATAAAAAATCTTATGTATATAGGATATATACATTCAGACCCACTTTGATTTTAAGATTCCATTTATAATATCGTGTGTATATATAATATATATGTATATAGGATGTGTATATTTTATGGGGAGAGAGAGGTTTAAATATATAAAAGAGAGAGGACTGATTAAATATATAAAAGAGAGAAGATAAGAAGATGGAGAGAGAGAGAGAATAAGAGAATAAGAGAGATAGAGGCCTGATATACGTAAAAGAGAAGAAGGCGGCTGAACAAACGATTGATTAAATATGTAGGGTTTTTATTTTAAGTGGGGGGACAGGTAATTCAGTCTTTTCAGCCCCCGAAACGTCCCCAAATTAGAGCAGTCGTCCCCAGAATTTTGGGGACGTCCCCATGCCGTCCCCGTCCCCGAGACGTCCCCAAACTTCGGTACGTGACCCCGGAGGCATCCCCGTGCAACATAGGTCAATAGTACGATGGTACCAGAGAGAATATACCTATTCATTTTTAGTAAAATTAGGGATGAGAAACACAATGACTACAGTATATATCAGCTTTACATAAATATAAATTAAATTTGCAGGCCGAGACAGATCAAGTACCTTGTAGAATCCATGACTGTATAAAGGTTCTACTGTATTGCTGAAACCTTTCAAGACATACATCATCCAGTCTCCTCCTCCTGATAGGAAGACAGAGGATAAGATAAAGAAAGAAACATAATATAAAACAGCAAACCGGGAAGAGTCGGGAGAAATGCAATAACAAAGAGTTGATATCATGATGGATGCTGTCTCAATCAGCAAAAAGAAAAGTATATATTCCATCCTTATGTGTGTGTGGGCGTGTCTGCTAGTGGAGATGGGTAGAGAAAGAGGAGAGAGGCACACACTTATTGTGTGGTTGAAGCTTTGAAGATTTAACAGTAGCAAAGGTCCTAGTGGGATAATGCGCTAGGATCTTCAGCCACCTAACTGAATAACAATAATAAACCATTCAGAGCTGATGGAGGAAATGTAAATATAATGCAGAAACGTGGAACTGGTAAAATAACAACAATTTGGAAAGTAAAACATAGTAGAAGCATGTGCAATATGGAGAAGAGGTCCAAAAAGGCACCAATCGAGATAAAAAAAGCACAAAAAGGCAATCTAGGGTAGAGAAAGTTGGCCCTCTGGAGCACGTAACGCAAATATATTTTGTGTTGTTGATCTTTACTTTTTTTGCATCTTCTATACATTTCTATATATACCCTGTTGAAACCTATTAATAATGGTTTTTTGATTTTGACATCATCTACTACAATCTAAAAACCGTGGTGGATGGAATTAAAAGGAAGACACTTTTATCTTTCAATTATTATGTATTTCTTCTCTTTCATTTATTGATAGATCCGATGAATAATGAATGATTGGAACAGAAGACATGGAGTGGATACAGTACATTGTGATAAAACACATGAAGATTGTATATGAGATAACAATAAGTATAACTTGCGTGTTAAGACCAACGGCAAGGTTTAAATGTGATAACCGAACAGAACACAAACTTGATATGGAAGCTGGGATACCTAGTCAACTGCAAGTATTATTTTCCCTTAAGCCACTTTTTCTTTTTAAAGGGGCAAAAGGTCACATTCCCTACTATACTATTGTAAAATTTCCGTTTAGCCTACTGTACTATCGAAGGCATCACTGCACTTTCCATTTTTTCTCTTTCACCATCGCCGTCAGTCAAGAATTGGCTCCGTCAGTTTGACTGTTAAAATCCTGACTGTGATGCACTGTCCGCCTGCCACGTAGACGCCACATCAGCACAACCCTAATATTTTTTATAAAAATTATTAAAAACTTTAAAAAATCATAAAAACTTTAAAAAATTCATAAAAAATTCAAAAAAATCGTAATAAATTCATAAACAAATTTAAAATTATAAAAACTTTAAAAAAATTATTAAAATTCATATAAACTTTAAACAATCATAAAAATTCAACCAGCTGTTAAATAAAAAAAGAAAATGGAAGAATGTTCAGGAACAACCCCCCATGTGTAGTTTCCGGCGACAGAAATTTTTCGACCACCGTAGAACTAGTCCGAAGAACAACTTCTAGGCACTAAACTGATGCCTGCATATTGCCCAACAATTGGGCAACAATTTCCCATTGAAACACGAACAAAACTCCGGCCAAACTGACCAAAACAGACCCTTTCTGGCGGACTCACCATTAAATCCGGCGAGCTACGGTTTATAGCGAAAACAAAACCAATCGTGGTGATATTGGTGTCAAAACGAAGCTGGGAACTCAAGCAATCTTTCCCCTATTCCTATTTAACTGAACAATTACTAAATAATCAGAAAATTGAATCAAAAAATTCGGCTAAAGCCTTGAACTCGTTTTATACAAAATCAAACACAAAGCTTGAAATTAACAACACAAATCGACTGTAATTCATCATACCAAGCTAATGAAATCATAAAAATGAACGAACAATCAACCAAATGGAAATCCCCAAATTCATACTCAAGAACCCTAGAATTTCGAATCATCCATATTAGGAAAAGGAGAGGCTGGTTTGGGTCGAAGAAAGATAGGAAGAAACGAGGGAGAGAGGTTGGTTTGTAGAGAATGGATAGGGGACTTTTGTGGTTTAATCGAAGAAGAAGAAAAGAAAATGGGTTTGATTGGTCTGAGCAAACAGGGGAGAAGGTTGTAAAAAATAGAGTAAAAGAATTCTAGCTTCGAATTAGCAAATGAAAATAAGTAAGCAAGTACTGGTAATTAAAATTTTTTTTTTTCATAATTTTTTATGATTTTTTAATAACTTTTTACGATTTTTAGATTTTTTATTAAAAATTTCGATTTTATATAAATTTTTTTTATGAATTTATGCTTTTTATGATTTTTAATCTTTTATAATTTTTAATGAAAAAATTACGATCTTTCTTAAAGTTTTTATAATTTTGAAAATTTTTATAATTTTCTTACGATTTTTTTTGAAAGTTTTTATAATTTTTTTACGATTTTTTTGAAAGTTTTTATAATTTTTATGATTTTTTTAAAGTTTTTATAAAAAAAAATTAGGGCTATGCTGATGTGGCGTCCACGTGGTAGGCTGACAGTGCATCACAGTCAGCATTTTAACAGTCAAACTGATGGAGCCAATTCTTGAATGACGGCGATGGGGAAAAGATAAAAAATGGAAAGTGCAGTGATGCCTTCGATAGTACAGTAGGCTAAACGGAAATTTTACAATAGTACAGTAGGGAAAGTGACCTTTTACCCCTTATTTAAGTAGACATAAAACTATAACACATAACTAAAATGGGAAAGTTGATTTAGGACATTTTAACCTCAGATTGTGGTAAAAGGGAAGAACATGATGGGAAAGGCAAAGTGAAACGAATAGAGTGTGTGTTGTTACAAAGTCAAATGAAATTGATGATTACAGATTGATGAGTGGAGCACGAATTAAACAATAATAATAGGGTTAATAGGCAGTTACATCACTAAAGTGGTGGATAACTTTCAAATGGCCTACCGAGTCAAAAAAGCTTTCAAATGAATCACTAAGTAATATATAACTTTCATTTTGGTTTCTTCCGTTTGTCTCGTTAGAAATCTAACGGAAAGATGACTAGGATTGTTGATTTTCAGCTGTGGGCGTTACCAAATCCAGGTTTTTTGGATGATTTAAGCTTCAAAATGAGTTGGAACAAGGCGGAGGTGGGTGGCGATGGCGAACAGTTGGGGAAAGAAAGAGATAGCTAGATGGCATTTACGTGTGTGTTGACTAACGTTTTCCGTTAAAAATCAATTGGACTTAACGGCCGTGAAAATTTTAATTAGTTCAATAATCAAATTGTAATCTTTAATTAACTTAGTGATTCGTTTGAAAGCTTTTTTGACTCGGTAGGCCACTTGAAAGTTATCCACCACTTCAGTGATGTAATTGCCTATTAACCCAATAATAATATGGATTGTGGTTGCAATAATAATTAACAAGGGGGTAGAAAGTAACACATGTAGGTAATAAAACCCAAGGTAGAGAGAGCAAAGTAGAAATACATACCGGAAAGATTGGAAATTGGCGGAGCAGTGAAGCGTGATAGGTGGTGAAGAAGCTTCAGATTTTGCACTGCCATTTAATCAACAAGACTAACACATATACATACAGCTTTACAATTTTTTATTTTTATTTTTATCCCCGGGAGAGAGAGACTCGCCGACTTATCAACAAAAGCTTGAGTCCATTTATCAATAAATCCTATATTATCCGTATTCGGATCCAACAATTTCGGATACGGATATAGATACATCCGTATCGGAATCTGAAATTATACATATATCGGCTAGCCATTATTCTATAGAGAACATTCTTATATGGAGAATTGTAGAAAACCATTGATTCCATTTAATTTTTTCTGATTCTATAGCAGAACCAAATATCTTTTTATTTTTTAAAAAATTCTTTTCCAAAAAAAAATGTCGATGCCACGTCACCACTGTCACGTCACCACTGTTGACGTGGCAGTGGCATGTCACTACTGTTGATATGACAGTGCTACATCATCTAACACATCATCACTAGTATCATGTCACCACTACCACATGGCAGTGACACGTCACCTGCCACGTCATCACTGCTGGTGTGGCAGTGCCACGTCATCAGTGATGCCATCACAGGTGACGTGGCACTGCAACATCAGTAGTGATGGCGTGGCAGTGACGTCGACAGTGACACATCAACAACGGTTCCATATTAGCATTTGGTTCTACTACAGAACCAGAACATTTATCTTTTTTTTATATAACCAAAAAAAAAATTAGTCTTTTTTCTAGAACCAAAAAATTAGAAGTTTGTTTCTACGATAGAATCAGAAAATCACCCTTATAAGATGGTTCTCTACGGTTCTCCATATAAAAGTGCTACTCTCTCTCTATATATATAGGATAATGATCAAATAGAAGCCAAAATTAAAATAGAAACTAGAAATTAATCTAAGCCTTTAGATCAATCTAATCTAATGGCCTCACTCTAGGGCACCACACACAAATCCATTGCACCTTCACATACACAATCCCACCTAATTCCCTCCGTTTTTAATTTGATTTTTCCTGTCAATCGGTGAGTTTTTTTTTAAAATTTTACTTCACTGTATTTTTCTACATCTCTCACCGATCAATTTGCATACCATATGTGCTTATATTTCGATGCGATTTAAATTTTTTTTTATTTAGTTTCTAGTTTCTAGTTTAAGAGTGGTTTCTATTAGAACAAGACCCTATATATATATATCACTACGCCATAGATGGCCTGCAACAACGTTTTTTTTTGGTGTTGCAATGAAAAACGTTACAGTAGCTCTAAACTTGATGGCCTGCAGCAACGTTTGTTTTTTGCGTTGCTGTATACAAAACATGGTGTTGCCGTAGCTATAAGAAACGTAGCAAGTTGCAACGCTTGTGAAGTGTTGCCGTTAATATGATTTAAACACAATCTTTTTAACAAAAATTGAAATAAATAATTATTGTGAATTAAAGAGAGAAAAGCATGAAATCTGATCATATATACAACATACATACTTTAATACAACAAACAAATCGAAACCTAAATCAAATCAGAGAAAATCCCCAATTCAATTTGTATTCAAGCAGAGAATAACATTTCAAAATCCCTAATTCAATTCGAATTAACAGCTGAAAATAACAAATTCGAATAATATTTGATGCATGCAAAACAAATTAACAGCTAGAACTTCAAAAGCGAGCTCAAATTAAGAATAATACCTGATGATGTTAAAAGCCCTAATTCAATTCGATCCCCAATTCAAACCCTAACTGAATTAGCCTCCAACCCCAAATCGAAACCCTAATTTCCAGTGAATGAGCGGTGAACGGTGACCGGTGGTAGAGAGTGAGCGGCGGATAGGGTTAGGAGTGAGTGAGTGTGTTTTCTTCGTGTTAGAGTGAGTGAATGTGTTTCTTTTTTTTACTAATTATTGAGTGTGTTGACTTAGCTAAAATTACAAGCGGCAAAATTGCCGCGCTCCAAAATTCGGACAGTGCCAAAACCCAGCCCACGCCAAAAGCAAAACCCATCCCACTATTTTCAACACTGCATGCAATTATTTTATTTTTTTGTTTTATTAATTTTTTATTTGAAAATTTCTTCAATTTAATTAAATTTATAAGAAGAATATATGTTATTTTTATTTATAAAAATGTTATATTTTAGTTCAATAATGCATACAAATTTTTTATATCAAACTTAACATTATTTCTCAAACTTTATTCATTTTTTGGAAAATTATTTTTTTTTCAAAAAAAAATTTAATTTATTACGTTTTTTTAATGATTTGGTCTATTTTCAAATTATAAAAATGTTATATTTTTTAAAAATTCTAATATTGAGTCTAATAACAAACTTTGAAAATTTAAATTATTTGTTTTTTTAAATTAATTAATTTTAATTCACAATAATTATTTATTTCAATTTTTGTTAAAAAGATTGTGTTTAAATCATATTAACGGCAACACTTCACAAGCGTTGCAACTTGCTACGTTTCTTATAGCTACGGCAACACCATGTTTTGTATACAGCAATACAAAAAACAAACGTTGCTGGAGGCCATCAAGTTTAGAGCTACTGTAACATTTTTCATTGCAACACCAAAAAAAAACGTTGCTGCAGGCCATCTATGGCGTAGTGTTGGGAAAGGAAAAGCTAATGGGAGTATTAGTGCTATGTGGAAAGAAAGCAAAGGCAAATTTGAAGATTTGTTCAATATAAAGGAACAATTGTCTTGCACTTGGTTAATTTTAGAAATCTGGAAAATGTATATATATATATATATATATATATATATATATATATGATCCAGAATGCACTTTAATATTATTTATCTTTGAATTTTATTTGCTGTTGTATCAGTTGAGTTATCCTCTAGGAATTTGCTTGTTAAACCCTAACAATCAAATAGGGGAGATTGTAATGCATAATGTAATGTAATATGTAATAGAGGACATATATAACTCAACTAGGATAAAAGATATATAATATTAACTCTATACAGGGATCGTGAAATTTGAAGAACAGGCACCGACAAGGATCAAGTCGCTGAAAGAAGTTCATTAACATGATCAAGCCTGAGTGACAGAATAAGATGTACAGATGATTCAGTTAAAGGACCAAAAGATTCCATGTATTTATAAATTGAAGATACTGCTGCAGGCTAATAAATTGGAATGTAACGATGGTGTGAAGATCAAGATCAGTGCTAGTCACTTGAGAACCAGACCAGTGCACTAAGTGTCAGCACATATGAGAAGGATCACCACATTAATTCATAGAAAGAATTGCCAAAGCCTATTGACGATCAAGGACAGACATAATATCTAAAGGTATTGTCAAAAATTAATTTACTCTGAAAATTAACTAAGTAACAGATTAATTAATTATTTATAATAAATAATTAACTTAATCTGGTACTTGAATTATTTTCCGAGATGAATTAATTCAGCAGAATATTTGAAACAGAAGAGAGAAGTCCAAAAGAAGCAGCCAAAAATAACTAATACTATGCAAAGTTACTATGCAAGGTTGCTATGCAAGATTACTATGCATGATTACTATGCACGGTTACTATACAAGTACTGTGCAAATAGTGGCTACGGTGCAAATAGTGGTTACTGTGCAAATAGTGATTACTGTGAAAATAGTTGCTGGTACTGTGCAAATAGTGGCTGGTGGGGCCCACGTGAAATGAAAATTTTCAGCAGACGCGGTTTGGTTGGTGGAATAGTGTTACTATACAGGTGGGGCCCACTGGAATAGTACAGTATAGTGACTTTCTAAAACCTATAAATAGGCCTGTTGTATTTCATTTCAAAACACACCTCAACACACAACTTTCTCTTCTCTCTCTTATATCTTCTCTGTGTAAGCTGCTAGACAGTCCATCTAGTAGGGAAGCCGGCTTAGCCCACTTTCAGGAAGTGTCGGGTAGAAGGTCCTCGTGTCTAAACTATCCTAGGAGTGTTTGATTTTGTAGCTGATCCATAGGATTAGATTGTGTAGCAAACCTCCGGGTTTTATCTATTCAAAGATATTCCCAAACAGTTGTGTTATTTCGATTCAGTATTTTTTGATCTCATATCCACATCAAAAATCGAAATATTTTTTAAATAACGTATTCAACCCCCCTTCTACATTATTCCGGACCTAACAAAATCAATAATGATTTAAATCGTCAAAAGACGACATCAACAGTAACCCAAAATTAGTCCAAAAAACCACAAATAAATGGCACACCCTCAAAGGTACAAAACCATATAAAAATGGTACAATAATACTAATTAAGACATATCAAGATAAGAAACAAATCAAAATCGAAACCACAATTAATTAGTCCCCGATTATGCAAATCTTAACCATCAATTCAGACACATTAAAAACCCCTAATTAAGCCATGTCAATCATCAATTAAAAATTAGTAACTGAAAATTAAAGTAGCAATCAATTGTAATAAATATTTAATTATTCTTCAACTAAATATTAGTAATCGAATCCTATTAAAGCCGGTGAACTCGAGCTTTTCCGGCGAGCTCCAAAACAACGATCCACAATTGCTGCCAAAGAAGTTTTGCAGAGGACCTGTGCTTCAAACATGTTGAAACAAATAAATATACACACAAGAAAACCAAGTACAACAAGGAATAATTTGGCCATGGTTATTAAAAACTATTATAAAAAAACGACCTTCACTAAAACACATGAATCTGGCAGGACAAGAAAAAAAAAGAAAAAAAATGCATAGAAAAATTTTAATACACCGGAAAAATCCAATAACCAAGTAAGCTTGTAGCTGATTCAATTTTAATTTACCATAGTACCGAATTCAATTGAAGGATAGATTAATCTTAGATCTGTACCCACATATCTTCGTCATGTGTGCGCTGCTGCCGCGACTCTCCTCTTTCTGTTCGATTGACGAGATAAAAATATGAAAGATGTTAGAGGTGTACTTGCAACCATTGCTTTGAACTTGAGTATTGGTGCAGTGATGATGATGTTGGTTTAGTTGGTTTTAGAATATAGGTTGTTGGTTGAGGATTTGGTCCTTTAAAGTTTCTGTTTCTCTCTTAATTATATCCTTCTGTTAGATAAACGTTAACCATACGTTTAAAAACACATCCAAACCAGTTTAAAAACAGAAATCTGGTACAAAAATTTTATTTACAGAACAATGGAAACTTAAAATGCTATAAAAACCACAAAAACAAAGCACTTTGATAATATAAAAGGGTATTGAGAGCAATATGTCAAAAATGCGATGGTACCATTGGCAAAAGCCAATTCTACAAAGGTACCAAAAGAATATCCCTACTAGTAATTAACAGTGATTAAATAGTGTTTGACGTTTATTTAATGTTTTAATTAGAAAAGGGTATAAATAAAAGAGAAATAATATGTTAAAAGAGAAATAATATGTTTAGAAAAGGGTATAATTAAAAGAGAAATAATATGTTAAAAGAGAAATAATCTATCTATTACTATATATAATAAGAGAACATAAGGGTAAAAATTGCCAATAAAATGGCTATGAAATGTCCATTTTACCTTTTCAAGTTAAAAAATTACAAAAGTGCCACCATTTTATAATTTATACTGAAAACATGTTCCTTTGTGTATTCAATGAGAATCGAACTTTTAACCTCCGCTCAAGAATCTCATGTCATAACCAAGTGTACTACATTAATTCTTGAGTTTACTTCAAAAATCTTACTAGATTAATCACATCCTCTTCTTCTCTTCTATTTAATTTTTTTGTTATAACATTTGAATAAATAAAATATTTGTTTACATTATTTATGTAATTCCGTTTTTTCCAATTTCCGTAATTTCATATATAACTATATAAAATGTTGGTTTATAATTTTATATAACTCCCTTTTTTTAGTTTGTGTATATAATATAACTATACATTCAGTCATTATTATAAATTTTTAATATTTTGTAGTTTTTTACAATTCAATGGATATCAATTATGTTACAATTGTTATTTTTTATATTTTTAAATGAAACTATATCTCTTATTAAACTTAATACAAAAATGCAAACAAGAATCACATTCTCGATGAAAATCGAACAAAAATCTATAATAATTAGGTCAATTGAATATATGGAACTCGCAGAACTTAAAGATACAACAAATCTATTATCTATTAATTCTAGAGAAAATGACCAAAATACATCAAAATGAGGTACCCATGACCCAAAATACTGATTTTCGGAAGGACCGGCCTGACTACCCACGGGACACACTACTGCGTGTAGCGTGTCTGAAGAACTGTAGCAATCACTGCGCCTCTCTCATCTCTCCTAGCTCTCTCGAATCTATCCAATCTCTTCGCCTCTCTCCGGCCACCTCCACCGTATCTGAGCACACCAAACCAACCACCACTGCTTCCTCTTCGTTTTACCCAATTTATTTTATCGAATCTGGCCCCGCAGAGGCACATACGAGGTCGTCGAAAAAAATGAGGGAGAAGAGATGGTGTAATAACCGCGAATTTTTCGAATTAATTTTCTACTCGATGTTTAAATTTTATTTAAGAGTGATGCACTAGTATATTTTAATTAGCCCGTTTTTGTAAATTTTAATATTTCTATATTCATATGGGCGTAAATATTATATTTATTTATATTTACTTGGTATTTATTAAAATTAGGAAATTTAGGAAAAATAGGATTTTTAATTTTGGGTCTATTTATTTTATGAAACGAAATTAGAGTATCGTTTAATTAGCCAGCACGGGAGAAACGAGATCTTTTCACCAATCATTTCACTAATATAAACATAATCATTATTTTTATTATTTTATTTTTCAGCATTTATTTTGTCCCCCACAAATTTTTCCTTTTTAATTTAAAAAATAAAAGGTATTAGGTATCATCATTATTAGGATAGGGGTGTATTTTTTTTTATATAAAACAAACAACCGGGCATTTTATATGTTCAAAACAGAACACAAAACCGAAATAAACAAAGCAAACCCAGCTCCTAGTTCTCTTTAAAACCAATCACAACACACGACCCTATTTACATATTTGCAAAAACAGAGTACAGGTAGTTATGATTTTTCTCTGTTAAACTTTACTTTCTTTTCTTTTCTATTTCTTTTTTTTTCTTTCCGATTGTATTTCTTGACTTTCGGTAGGCTCGATTAGTTCATGTAATTGAATTGTTTGCTGTGAATGGTGGTGTTGTAATCGGAGTAAAGGGGGGGAGCTGGGTTATGGTTCGAAATCAGGATGCACGGGGGTTCGACTTTGGTTAGTAGGCGAAGAAAGGGAGGTCGAGAGGGAGAGGATGGAGACGAGAGGGAGATTGATGAGAGATTTGTTGTGTTGTGTGTGTGGCCGGAGTTAGGAGGGAGAGATCGAAGGTGAGGGAGAGAGGATGGATTAAGTTACGAGAAGAGAGGAGGAGAGATGGGCGAGAGATTGTGGGAGAGGGAGGACAGAGAGAAATCGAGAGATGAACGGAGAAGGGGAGTGAGGCGGAGAGAGACGGGCGGAGAGAGAGAGACAGAGAGAGAGATGAGATCGAGAGAGAGAGATGAGATCGAGAGAGAGAGACAAAGAGAGAGAGAGAGAGAGAGAGAGAGAGAGAGAGAGAGAGAGAGAGAGAGGAGAGAGACGCAGGGGAGGGGACGACGGTGGTGGCACGTGGGCCCCACGCGCCGTCGTGATTTTCTGTGAAATTGATAAACGGAGAAAAAAAATTAAAATATTGATAATAATAATATTTATATATATAAATATATATAATAAATAGTGAGTTAATAAAATAAAAAAAAGGGGTGAATGTTTTTTTATAATTTGTTTATTATTTTAAAATTTTAGAGAAATAAAAAAAGTTTGATAAAAATGGTGTAATAAATTATTAATTAGTTAAAAATAATCATTTTGTGACTTTTGAACGAAAATTAGAGATTTAATAATTTGTCGATAAAAAGAGAATAATTGTGAATAAATATGATTAAAAAGCGGTATTATTTTAGAAGGTTTATATTTATCGTTTCCGGATTATTTTAATTAACCGGACCGAGTAATATTATTTTAGAGATTAAATTCGGTGTAATATTTAATTATTTACGAGATTAAAAATATAGTATTGCCATTAATTTTCGTAACCCTATTTTCGTTTTAAGGCGGATTAACGGATAATTAAAAATAGGATTTATTTTCGAGATTTAATTCCTAAGTTCGAAGAGAGATTTAATTATACGGGAATTGTTTTCCGTTAATTATCGTATAGATTCTCGAGAGATATTTTATTTAAATATTATATTATCGGTTGAGAAATATTTTATTTTTGACGAAGCGCTCACATATTTTTGGTTGCCATTTTTAGAGAATAATTCCCGAGCCGTAGACCGAAGCCAAGTTCACGGATAGAGTACAAATTTTATCTACACTTATTTGCACTTCGAGATCGAGGCAAGTACCTTCTGACCCTCACTCCTTCTGAAATATTTCGAGAAATGTTTGGATATTATTCTGTTAAAATTATGTTTTCAATTGCCAGTTCGTTATAAAATATCCTGTTTATCATAATATTGATTTAGAAAATTTTAGAGATTTTCCCAAAATTTTGATAAATTCATATAACGTAATTTGATTGAAATCCAGGGTATCATAATTGTTTCGAGATGACCCTTAAATATTATTCAGTTTTAACTACGCTCATATATCGAGGTAGTTAGATTTTTATTGACTTTAATCGGATCTATTGTTCAGATCCGATAAATGTTGTTTCAATATTCAAATTTGATTCATTGTTCGAATCAAAATAGTTGCATTCAGAATAGTGAATAGATGAATAGTATATCATCAGAATTTCCTCTAAAATATATACTCTAGCGTAATTGGAAGTTTTCTTCTGAATCGAGTCGTTCTTATTATTTCAAGACGACTTCACATGAATTATTTTAATCAACGAACCTTACTTGTTCAAGGTTGTTACTTATTGTCTTGAATTGACATATTGTTCGTGTCAATATAATAAATTAGTTTCTTTTGAAAATATTGTGACGGCCTATTGACCAGGTCGGTCTTGTACAAAATGTAGACTGGCGGTCGGCCAGAATTGAATAGGAATCCAAGTCAATCAATTGTTATCCGGAGGAGTAATCATGTAATCCACTAGTCAACATGGGAGATGGCCCATGGGTTTTCTTTCAGATCAACACGAGAAATAAACTCGTGGCATCGAAAGAAAAATATTAACATTTTGGCACAAACGTTGCCAGGTTGACTTTTCAACCAACTTTTTGCTAGCAAAACAATATAGTGGCACCTGTGACATAGTAGTGATCACGGGTGTGCGGTACTTGAGACACAGCGGTTGATCTCGCTGTGGGGGTATCGTAAAGGCGGAAGACCGGTATCTGAAGTTTTAAATTCCAATTTCTTTATTCAGAGTTAAGTTGTTGAGTTTATCAGTAATTATTTCCATGGAATTTTGCCTGCATATGAGTATCTTTAATAAATAGAGTTGTATTCTTTCCACCTTCCTTGTTAGTGAGAGAGCGAGTCAGTGGACTTGCTGAGCACCTAGTTGCTCATTCTTGTTGTTGATATTGTTTTTCAGTGAAGACGGAAAAAGGCGAAACCTCTCGTTTCAAGGGAAACGAGAAAATGCACCAGAGCACTGAGCTGGACTAGTGTGCTTATCTCAGAGACGACGATGCTATCGAAGACTAATAGCATATCTTTCGACATGTGTATTGATATCGTGTGTACTAGTTATATGTTGTAGTAATTCTGAGACTTATCGATGCTTGGACTCGTGGGATGGAACCACTGTTGTACAATAAAACCTTCATGTTTATATGCATTGTATTGTATTTTTTAATAAGGCAGGTATTGATGGTAAGTGGCGACCTAAGTCTACAAGTAGTGGATTTGGTGGCGTCACAGCTTGGTATCAAAGCATTAGTTATATTTTTAGGAATCGTACGAGCCTAGAATTATAACGCGATGTGAGAGTTTAGAGGTATAATACGATGTTGAGAATTTAGCACTAAGTGCTTTACACCCTTATATATCTATATGCGTATATAGTCGATTAGAACTTGTTGGTGACCGAAACTCTTTGCTTTTGTAGATGTCTTCTTCAGGATCTACCGGTTTCTTACCTATGCGAGACGGATCTCCTACACCCTACCCTTACGGACCAATAGATCCCAGCTCAGGTTCAGATAGTGACCCATCTGAGGAGTATATGCTGATCTCCAGTGACTCGGAGGATTCTTCTATTCGAATTCTTACACCTTCTCCTCCACATGTGATTGATCTAGATACACCTCCACTTGAGGTTCAGGCAGAGACCGAGCAGTTAGAGCAGACTACACCTTTGTTTATTCCCGAGATGTTCAGAGCTGAGACTCCAAAGCCCGAGATTTCGGAGCCGGTTGATTAGAGCCAGCTTTCACCCGTCCGTACAGAGGTGGTGCCTAGCTCAGCGGATCCAGTTCCCAGAGTTGCTACACCTACTAGGTCTACAGCTATCCCAGATTTGGTTACTGTTCCTATTCCGATACTCCTACGGTACCTTCTATACCGGACTTCATGTTTCCACTTACCAGCGGCACTTCGGTTGGTAATACTGCTCCATTTGTGATACCAGTTGATGGTGCACCGGCGTGTGACACTGCTCCTCCTACACCTGCTATCCATATCCCTACTCCAGTAGTGATTCCATCTGCTCCACCTTTTTTAGTACAGTCAGTTAGTGAGCCTGTGCCATCGATAGTGGATCGAGCGCCAGTACCTTGGGTTGTTGATCATGATCATCTTTTCCAGCAGTTTCGTTGGGTATGGCTTCGCTATGAGGAGGTTTTTGTTACTAGGGATGCTATATTTCGACTACTGTCGGTTGACCCATCTGCAGTTCATGGAGGAGGCAGCTTACTTGTGAGGGATGTTCCTATGGAGATTATACATCAGATCTCTATCTCTGTTCTAACCGGGTTGCAGACTGATCTCACAGCCTTACCATCCTCTAGTACAGGAGCTGTTAACCGTACTGCTGTTACTGATTTGATTACCAGAGCCATCGAGGAGTTCCAGAGACGCGTGGTTGAGATGTTTGGTCGCTGAGACCATTGTTGATGACATAGCCTGGATTTGCCTATCCCTATCTTTTGGCTAGTATAGCTAGTGGTGAACCACTTTCTGATCACATTAGATTTTCTATATTAGGATGTTTATGTACCATTATGGATTATATGTTAATATCAGTATCTTTGCACCTTTATCTGTTTCGGATTTTATGATTATTGTTGCGCTTTATTAGTAGCACTCCTGTTTATAATAATAAAAAAAATGTGTTGTCTATAACGACTAAAACATTTCCTTAAACCGCGATATTTGAGATTTAGAACTTTGCAATCGTTAATGGTTTTACATAAATGGGAAAAATATTTTATTGTGACACATGAGATATATCTTCAGCATTTTCAGAATTCGACATATTACTTTAACGGTTTACGTTACCGGTATCAATATTCTGCTATAAATGTATACTTTTACCCTGTTTGACCAATCATTGTGTTTTCAATCTTAATAGAAAAAGATGCCACCTAAAAGAGGTAGACCCCGCAAGAACCAAGGAGTACCCCCAGCAGAGGATCACCCTGATGTTGATCCCAATCCTCAACCAGAACCCGAACCTGAGCCAGTACCCGCAGTACAACCAAATCCAAATCCTAACGACCCTATGGGTTTACTCGTGGAATTTCTAAGACAATATACACAAAATCCTCCACCTAGACAAGAAATACCTCAAGTCAGAAATGATCAACCCCCAGCACCACCAGGTAAAAATATAGTCACAATTAAATCTTTCAAATCATTAAATCCCCCTGAGTTTAAGGGTACTACTGATCCTGTTGAGGCAAGAATATGGTTACGTGAGATAGAAAAGACCTTTGAGATTGTAGCAGTAGAAGAAGAAAAGAAGACCATTTTTGCAGCCTACATGTTAAAAGGTGAAGCGAATTATTGGTGGGAATCAAAGAGAGCAATGGAAGGGAAGGTAGTCATACCCTGGACTAGGTTCACGCAGCTATTTTTAGAGAAATATTTTCCTAAATACTTGGAAAATCAGATGGAGGTCAAATTTCTGGAACTTAAGCAAGGCAATATGACTGTAGCTGAATACGAAGCCAAATTTTCTGAACTCTCTAGGTTTGTGCCTTACCATGTGGATACTGACGAAAAGAGAGCTAAACGTTTTCAACTAGGGCTAAAGCCGTGGATCCAGAATCGAGTTGCGGTCCTAGAAATCACTAACTATGCTACTGTCGTTCAGAAAGCATCTATTGTCGAAAGTGGGACTGAGTTGTACTCCAAGGAGAAGGATATGAAGAAAAAGAAGTTTCAGAATCGTGGAACTAATTTTGAAAGGAAGCCGGACGATCGGAATGGAAAGAGACCATTTGTGAAGCAGGAAGATAGAAGCAATGATATAAAGAGAATTGGGAATGAAGACACTAGGGGAAACAATCAGAAATTCAGACCCCCTCAGGCAGCCAATCTGATTCAAGGAAGGCCACCACTACCCCAATGTAAAACGTGTGGAAAGAAGCACCCAGGACCTTGTAATCTTGCCAGCATTGTTTGCTACAACTGTGGACAAAAAGGGCATTATTCTTCTAACTGCAAGGAGAAGGCCATTACTTGTTTCAATTGCGGGAAGAAAGGACATATTGCGCGAGATTGCAAGTCACCACCAAAGGAGACAACTACACCTAGACTCACGGCACCTCCTAGCAACAAGCCAATCGCACGTACTTTCAACATGACGGTGAAGGATGCTATTGCTAACAGTGATGTCATTGCAGGTACGCTTTTAGTAAATTCTGGAGATGCATGTGTTCTGTTTGATTCGGGAACAACAAAATCTTTCATATCGGAGAATTTTAGGAATAAATTTGATATTCAGTCTGTACCATTAGGGGAGACATTAATTATAGAAGTAGCAAATCAGGAAAAACTTCTTGTAGATCAGATATGTCCAGATTGTGGAATCAAAATACAAGGACAACGCTTCGAAGCAGATCTTCTTTCTTTTAATCTAGAGGAGTTTGATATAATTCTGGGAATGGATTGGTTAGCACGTTATGATGCTCAAATCAATTGTCGGCGTAAGTGGGTTAGTTTAAAGGGACCCAACGGCAAAAGAATACAATTTCGCGGAAGAAAACCTACCCGTAATTTTCTGACTATGGTTCAAGTGAAGAAACTACTAAGGAGTGGGTGTCAAGCCTACTTAGCTCATGTGGTTGACAACGAGAAGCAAGCCCCTGCCATTGACGAAATTCCTGTAGTGAATCAATTCGAGGATGTTTTTCCTGAAGAATTACTTGGATTGCCGCCCGATAGAGAAATAGAATTTAATATCGATCTTGCCCCGGGAACTGCACCAATTTCCAAAGCACCATACAGAATGGCTCCAGTTGAGATGAAGGAGTTGGCTACACAACTGCAAGAACTATTAGACAAGGGCATAATTAGACCAAGTGTATCCCCTTGGGGAGCTCCAGTGTTATTTGTAAAGAAGAAAGATGGATCTATGAGGCTGTGCATAGATTATCGAGAGTTAAACAAGATGACGATCAAGAATAAATATCCTTTGCCTCGAATTAACGATCTGTTTGACCAACTTAAGGGAGCTACATATTTTTCGAAGATTGATTTGAGTTCCGGCTATCATCAACTAAAGATCAAGCCTGAGGATATTCCTAAGACTGCTTTTAGGACCCGATATGGACATTACGAATTCTTAGTCATGTCCTTTAGGTTGACGAATGTGCCAGCTGCTTTTATGGACTTGATGAATCGTGTGTTCAAGAGATACTTGGATAAGTTCGTGATTGTATTTATTGATGACATCCTGATATACTCGAAGTCTCCTGAGGAACATGCTGAACATTTCCTATTGGTTCTGGAAACGCTAAGAAAGGAAAAGTTATATGCAAAATTTTCGAAGTGTGAATTCTGGCTGAAAGAAGTTCAATTTTTAGGACACATTGTGAGTGGCGAAGGGATTTCTGTAGACCCCACAAAGATAGAAGCCGTAGCAGATTGGGAGAGACCCAAGACTCCAACAGAGGTTAGAAGTTTCCTTGGATTGGCAGGATACTATCGTAGATTCGTAAAGGAGTTCTCAAAAATAGCTACGACACTGACTCGACTTACCAGAAAGAGTGAAAAATTCGAGTGGACCCCAAAATGCGAAGACAGCTTTCAAGAATTGAAGAAGAGATTGACTACTGCCCCAGTGTTGACCTTACCCGATGAGAAAGGCGATTTCGTGATTTTCAGCGATGCCTCTCACAAGGGTTTAGGATGTGTTCTGATGCAACATGGGAAAGTAATAGCTTACGCCTCTCGATAACTGAAGGAATACGAGTCCCGTTACCCTACTCACGATTTGGAACTTGCTGCGATTGTTTTTGCCCTCAAGATTTGGAGACATTACCTTTATGGAGAGAAATTCGAGATTTACAAGGATCACAAGAGCTTAAAGTATATATTCACGCAGAGGAATTAAACATGAGACAGAGAAGATGGTTAGAATTGATCAAAGACTATGATTGCTCGATAAACTATCACCCAGGGAAGGCTAATGTTGTAGCTGATGCTTTAAGTAGGAAGGAAAGACTCAATCTGTTGACAACCTCAGAAGAATTGGTCCGAGAATTTGAGAGAATGGAATTAGAGGTCAAGGTCCCAGTCCAAAACAATGAAAGAGCTTACAACATTCAGTTTCAACCAGAGTTACTTGAGAAGATTCGCCGTTGTCAAGAGCAAGTAATGGAAGAGAATAGATCAGAGTTGACTGGAGAAGAATTTCTGTGTTCAAAAGATGATAAGGGAATTAAGCGATTTGCGTCAAGAATATGGATTCCTAATGTTACAATATTGAAGGAAGAAATTATGAGTGAAGCGCATAACTCGAGATATTCCATACACCCAGGGAGCACAAAAATGTATCAAGACATCAAGCTGAATTATTGGTGGCCTAACATGAAGAGACAGATTGCAGAATGGGTAAGCAAGTGTTTGACATGTCAGAAAGTGAAAGCCGAACATCAACGACCTAGTGGAATTTTACAACCTTTAGAGATACCCGAGTGGAAATGGGAGCATATTTCCATGGATTTTGTCGTAGGATTGCCCCGAACTAGAGCTAGCCATGATGCAATTTAGGTTATTGTCGACCGACTCACTAAATCTGCGCATTTCCTACCAATTAGTGATAAGTACTCAGTAGAGAAATTGGTGAACATATACCTAAAGGAAATTATGGTTCGTCACGGAGTGCCTGTCTCAATTGTATCTGATAGAGATGCCCGTTTTACTTCTCGATTTTGGAAGAGTTTCCAGGAATGTCTTGGCACGAAGTTAAATCTGAGCACTGCATATCATCCACAGACCGACGGACAAAGTGAAAGGACGATTCAAACAGTTGAAGATATGTTAAGGGCTTGTGCACTTGAGTTCAAAGGAACTTGGGATGAGCATTTGCCCCTAGTCGAGTTTGCTTACAATAATAGCTACCACTCCAGCATAGGTATGGCACCATATGAGGCATTGTACGGAAGAAAGTGTAGATCACCTCTATACTGGGATGAGGTAGGAGAAAGAAAGATACTAGGACTAGAATTACTTCAACAAACTAAACAAGCAACCGAAGTTATTCGAAAGAGGTTAGTTGCAGCTCAAGATCGACAGAAGAAGTATGCAAACCAAAAGAGAAAAGATAAAGCATTTGAAGTAGGAGATAAAATGATGTTGAAAGTTTCACCTTGGAAGGGAGTTATGAGATTCGGAAAGAAAGGCAAATTGAGCCCCAGATATATAGGACCTTTTGAGATTCTCATGAAGATAGGACCACTAGCTTATCAGTTGGCCCTACCTCCAGACCTTCAGCATATGCACGATGTGTTTCATGTTTCTGCGTTAAGAGAATACCACTCTGATTTCAGACATGTTATAACCTACGAACCAGTAGAAATACGTCCTGATTTGACCTACGAAGAACAGCCAGTAGAGATCCTAGATTTCAAAGTGCAAGAGTTAAGAACTAAGAAAGTAAATTTAGTGAAGGTACTTTGGAGAAACCACCAGGTTGAGGAAGCTACGTGGGAATTAGAAAGCGAAATGCGAAATAAATATCCTGAATTGTTTAGTGCGTAATTTTGATTCCGGGGACGGAATCCTATAAGGGGGGAAGACTGTAATAACCGCGAATTTTTCAAATTAATTTTCTACTAGATGTTTAAATTTTAATTAAGAGTGATGCACTAGTATATTTTAATTAGCCCGTTTTTGTAAATTTTAATATTTATATATTCATATGGGTGTAAATATTATATTTATTTATATTTACTTGGTATTTTTTAAAATTAGGAAAAATAGGATTTTTAATTTTGGGTTGTATTTATTTTATGAAACGATATTAGAGTATCGTTTAATTAGCCAGCACGGGAGAAACGAGATCTTTTCACCAAACATTTCACTAATAAAAACATAATCATTATTTTTATTATTTTATTTTTCAGCATTTATTTTATCCCCCACAAATTTTTCCTTTTTAATTTAATAAATAAAAGGTATTAGGTATCATCATTATTAGGATAGGGGTGTATTTTTTTTTATATAAAACAAACAACCGGGCATTTTATATGTACAAAACAGAACACAAAACCGAAATAAACAAAGCAAACCCAGCTCCTAGTTCTCTTGAAAACCAATCACAACACACGACCCTATTTACATATTTGCAAAAACAGAGTACAGGTAGTTATGATTTTTCTCTATTAAACTTTACTTTCTTTTCTTTTCTATTTCTTTTTTTCTTTCCGATTGTATTTCTTGACTTTCGGTAGGCTCGATTAGTTCATGTAATTGAATTGTTTGCTGTGAACGGTGGTGTTGTAATCGGAGTAAAGGGGGGGAGCTGGGTTATGGTTCGAAATCGGGATGCAGGGGGGTTCGACTTTGGTTAGTAGGCGAAGAAAGGGAGGTCGAGAGGGAGAGGATGGAGACGAGAGGGAGATTGATGAGAGATTTGTTGTGTTGTGTGTGTGGCCGGAGTTGTAGGAGGGAGAGATCGAAGGTAAGCGAGAGATGAGGGATTGAGTTACGAGAAGAGAGGAGGAGAGATGGGCGAGAGATTGTGGGAGAGGGAGGACAGAGAGAAATCGAGAGAAGAACGGAGAAGGGGAGTGAGGCGGAGAGAGACGGGCGGAGAGAAAGAGAGAGAAAGAGAGAGAGAGAGAGAGAGAGATAGAGAGAGAGATGAGATCGAGAGAGACAGAGAGAGAGAGAGAGAGATAGAGAGAGAGAGATAGGGAGAGAGACGCAGGGGAGGGGACGGCGGTGGTGGCGCGTGGGCCCCACGCGTCGTCATGATTTTCTGTAAAATTGATAAACGGAGAAAAAAAAATATTGATAATAATAATATTTATATATATAAATATATATAATAAATAGTGAGTTAAAAAAATAAAACAAAAAGGGGTGAATGTTTTTTTTATAATTTTTTTATTATTTTAAAATTTTAGAGAAATAAAAAGAGTTTGATAAAAATGATGTAATAAATTATTAATTAGTTAAAAATAATCATTTTGTGATTTTTGAACGAAAATTAGAGATTTACTAATTTGTCGATAAAAAGAGAATAATTGTGAATAAATATGATTAAAAAGCGGTATTATTTTAGAAGATTTATATTTATCGTTTTTGGATTATTTTAATTAACCGGACCGAGTCAGATTATTTTAGAGATTAAAATCGGTGTAATATTTAATTATTTACGTTACGAGATTAAAAATAGAGTATTGCCATTAATTTTCGTAACCCTATTTTCGTTTTAAGGCGGATTAACGGATAATTAAAAATAGAATTTATTTTCGAGATTTAATTCCTGAGTTAGAAGAGAGATTTAATTATACGGGAATTGTTTTCTATTAATTATCATATAGATTCTCGAGAGATATTTTATTTAAATATTATATTATCGGTTGAGAAATATTTTATTTTTGACGAAGCGCTCACATATTTTTGGTTGCCATTTTTAGAGAATAGTTCCCGAGCCGTAGACCGAAGCCAAGTTCACGGGTAGAGTACAAATTTTATCTACACTTATTTGCACTTCGAGATCGAGGCAAGTACCTTCTGACCCTCACTCCTTCAGAAATATTTCGAGAAATGTTTGGATATTATTCTGTTAAAATTATGTTTTGAATTTCCAGTTCGTTATAAAATATCCTGTTTATCATAATATTGATTTAGAAAATTTTAAAGATTTTCCCAAAATTTTGATAAATTCATATAACGTAATTTGATTGAAATCCAGGGTATCTTAATTGTTTCGAGATGACCCTTAAGTATTATTCAGTTATAACTACGCTCATATATCGAGGTAGTTAGATTTTTATTGACTTTAATCGGGTCTATTGTTCAGATCCGATAAATGTTGTTTCAATATTCAAATTTGTTTCATTGTTCGAATCAAAATAGTTGCATTCAGAATAGTGAATAGAAAAATTTCCTCTAAAATACATACTCTAGCGTAATTGGAAGTTTTCTTCTGAATCGAGTCGTTCTTATTATTTCAAGACGACTTCACATGAATTATTTTAATCAACGAACCTTACTTGTTCAAGGTTGTTACTTATTGTCTTGAATTGACATATTGTTCGTGTCAATATAATAAACTAGTTTCTTTTGAAAATATTGTGACGGCCTATTGACCAGGTCGGTCTTGTACAAAATGTAGACTGGCGGTCGGGCAGAATCGAATAGGATTCCAAGTCAATCAATTGTTATCCGGATGAATAATCATGTAATCCACTTGTCAACATGGGAGATAGCTGATGGATTTTCTTTCAGATCAACACGCGAAATAAACTCGTGGCATCGAAAGAAAAATATTAACATTTTGGCACAAACGTTGCCAAGTTGACTTTTCAAACAACTTTTTGCTAGCAAAACGATATAGTGGAACCTGCGACATAGTAGTGATCGTGCTATGGGGTATCACGGGTGTGCGGTACTTGAGACACAGCGATTGATCTCGCTGTGGGGTATCGTAAAGGCGGAAGACCGGTATCTCAAGTTTTAAATTCCAATTTCTTTATTCAGAGTTAAGTACGTTGTTGAGTTTATCAGTAATTATTTCCATGGCATTTTGCCTGCATATGAGTATCTTTCATAAATAGAGTTGTATTCTATCCACCTTTCTTGTTAGTGAGAGAGCGAGTCAGTGGACTTGCTGAACACCTAGTTGCTCATTCTTGTTGTTGATATTGTTTTTCAGTGAAGACGGAAAAAGGCGAAACCTCTCATTTCAAGGGAAAGGAGAAAATGCACCAGAGCACTGAGCTGGACTAGTGTGCTTATCTCAGAGACGACGACGCTATAGAAGACTATTAGCATATCTTTCGACGTGTGTATTGATATCGTGTGTACTAGTTATATGTTGTCATAATTCTGAGACTTGTCGATGCTTGGACTCGTGGGATGGAACCACTGTTGTACGATAAAACCTTCATGTTTATTATGCATTGTATTGTATTTTTGAATAAGGCAGGTATTGACGGTAAGTGGCGACCTAAGTCTACAAGTAGTGTATTTGGGGGCATCACAGATGGTTCGATTTGGGGGTTTAAATTTCGGCAAACCAAATGATTTAAGATGGGTATAGGATTGTAGATCGTCGAAAGACGATTCGAATGATGTATAACACGTTATGGGAAAGTACCTGTAGGCTGTGAACGGAGCATTTCTATGATTTTCGCCATCGGAATCGCCAGCTCGTGTTTCTCTGATTTTGGAGAAGACGATAGATACGCAACTGGCAAATGCGTATCTTAAAATGCGCATTTGACAGTTGCGTATCTCAAGCTACTATTCACCTCCGCCCACCAGCGTGACCAAGCAATACGCCTTCTCCACCAGCATGTCTAAGCGACACTACACTCCCAATAGCGTGTCTGAAGATGCTCCACCACCAGTAGCGTGTCCCGTGGATATTTAGGGCCGCGCTGACTAACGGTGGATATTTTGGTTATGTGTATTTAATTTGTGGGTATTCTGGGACATCACCCTCTTAATTCTATCTATCTATCACTAAGATTGTGTTTCAATAAATATTTATATTCTATTTATAAAATCAAACATAATTATAAGTTGATCATATAATTTTAGGTTTACAAAAAATTAAAAATGTGAGTTAAATTAGAGATTTTGGTAGACCAACTATTTAGGCTTTGAACGATTTAATATATAATTGATATAAGAAAGATAAAAATTTAAAAATGTAGAAAAACTTTTGAATTTATGTTTAAAAAGAAGAACTTTAAAAATAAGATTTGTGTTGTTTATAAAAAATAACGTGATAAATATGTAATGTTAGATGAAAATAAGATATGATTTTTTAGATCATACATATTATAAAATTATTAATTATTATTATTAATAACCCGTCGTATTATTACTTGACTATAAATTATGATACAACATATTTTATATAATACATTAAAATGATGCATTATGTCATATAATTTAGATTGATAAATGAAACTTTAAATATATAGACACCACTTAACATTTTAAAAATTATCATTTGTAATCTTGTATATTACCTTTATATAATTTTTTAAATATGAAAAATAATATATTTGTCCATATATGTTATAGTCAATTTATAAATTATTAATCGGTATTGTGAAATTATTAAATTATATTAAGTAATATAAATTAATTTCAAAAAGCATATAAAATATTTGAATTTTAGTCAAAAATGAGTTTTAATAATTTAACATTTCAATAATATGTAATGATTGATTTATAATATATATTTAGATAAATGTATGATGAAATCAAAAGGTATGATCCTCTCCTGATTCATTACAATTTCTAAAGATACAATTAAGGGTTCGCGACTATCTCAATCGTGTTAAGCACTCAACAACAGATTAACAAGGTAGAGAAATCATAATATAACTACACAAGCATAGTAACCATTGAATACTACATAATTCCCGGATTAGGGAATTAGTTACTCATAATAAATGAAACAATTACGTAATATCTAATCTACTTTTGGACATAAGATAAACATAACTAACATAATATACTTCTTCCAAGTTGATCTGATGCAAAATGATATGAACTATAATTTTATTATTTATTTATTTGTCATTTTTTTTAAATTTTTCTTTGCAACCTCATTCTATTTTCTATAGGGATTTTGGTTTTATAGGTTCAAGACTGGTGTGAGAACATTGCATTATAGACTTGCAATAGAGATGACATTGAAATATTTTAAGTGAAGCAAAATCTTATAGTTAAATCACGTCATTTTCATTTAACATATTTTAATGAGTATGTTATCGCTTGCGGTTAATTGTGGACGATTGTGTTGATATGAAAGCAGTGTCTATCACTATCGAAAGATAAAAATTATCATCTTATAATCTCTCAAATTTATAATCACACGGTCCCCGTTCATAAATCAGACTTGTACATCATACCCAACAATATTATTATTGGTGTCTATATACAGTCCATATTGGCATTCACTATTAACACATATCACTACTCATATTACAATTTCATAATTACGAGTTTTCAGATGAGAAATTATTAAACCACCCGCTACCTTATTCTTTAGAACAAAATTAGAGATATTTATATAGAGCTTGCACGGGTTGTTACACTAGTATGTTAAGTGTACCACGTATAGAAAGTATGTGATGGTATCATTGACAAAATCCAATTTTATAAGGGTACCAAAAAGAATATCCTAATAAAAAATAATATCTGTTTTTACGTTACTTATGCCCGATCCCATGACTACAGCAAACATTTATAGGGTCATTTCTTTGTCATTCGAAGAAGTCTAAAATTCTTCATCCCCAAACTAAAACTTCGACCAAATCTCAAAAAGAAATTAGTAGTACTAAACAACGACCATTTAATCAAGACACTCACTTTCAGTACTTATCTACGATTTTTCTACTAAAGCCCTAAACCACAGCTGCAAATCTGTCACCGAAACTCAGGTATCAAATACGTACATGATTTATAAGTTTATAAAACTGTGCATTGATTGATTCATTTGTGTGTACTTTCACTACAAGAAAAACACGATCCTGCAACATATTTTCACCGTTGTCTGAGCTGAGTTTTTTTCGTTGTCTATCCGGCAGTTGTCTGTTTGAAAGCAGACAACGGTTATTTACCCGATGCGTAGAAGACGTTAACACAACAGTTTTAAATTGTTGTTAAAAATTACGTAACACAACAGTTATATAATAAGAACCGTTACTGGAAACAACATCATGCAATGGTTTTTTGACTAACAGACAACATGGAATAGATGTCATGCAAGAGTTCTCAATTTTGTCAGGCTCTTTTTCAAACAACAGTTATTTTAATCCTCGAAGGCCTTCAAACACAACGGTTTTATTTCTTTTAATGTGTTGTATATGTTTTATTTACACAACTAGGACATGAGGAAATATTTTATAGTGTGTGTTGTGTTTCTCTATATTAGACAATAGTTTTATGTACACAAAAAAATGATTTTAAATAATGCCCCCAACCAATTAAATTATGAATCAATAAATTTATCAATACAAAAATTCCTAATTGATCTACAATTTCTATGTAAAATTTACATATATAGTATGAACTGGTGCTTCATGATCCTGCCATTCTTGTACTTGATAAACCAACATTAGGATTGGACTCTGCAGCAGCTCTTCAGGAGATGTTTTGACAAATGAATTGGAAAAAGAAGAGTGGAATCACAAACAAAAAGCACTGGTCCAAGCTGAAGAAGGAAGACACAGGAATCCCCATTTTTTGAAGTAGAATTTCCATGTGATGCTTCTACCCTCCATAGATCTCCTCTTGCAACCAAAGAACTTTTTAGGCCATGTCGTCTACTGTTATATGTTGATGTAATATTTACGATTCCCTGCAATCAAACACTTCTGAACCAGAGAAAAAAGTATACCATACATATTTGTAATGGGACTCCGGAACGATGGATGACAACAATTCATGTTCAGGTGCCAGGACAAGATATCTAGCACCACCATCGATGCTGCTTTGCTGCTGCAGATTATTCATATTCAAATCCATTGGTGTGGCAAATGAAATAGAGCTTGATGCACCACCATCGACACAGCTGTGCGGCAGGCTATTTGTACTGAAGTACCCAACGTCAGTGTTTATATTCTCGTTCATCATTGTGGAAGAGAACTCCATGCTGAATGTTGTGCTTTGCTGGTAAAATCCTTCAGTCACAGTAGTGTTGTAACTCTGCTGGTTGTATGCAATCACAGGCCAGTAATCCGACGAGTCTTGTTTTACTGGTCGCAAACCAAATGTTGCCGGTGGCAATGCTGTTGACATCGTATCGGCTCATGTCAAAGTTGGTGACCGCATTCACCCCTCTAAACTTGATTGCTGCGATGTCAAGTAACATAGCACCTATTACTACATAAACAATTACTACAAAAGCTAAAGCACAAGAGAATGAATGAAATAAATGAATACGTTACTCCAAAAATGGTATCAGGCCGAGTGGTATAAACATTAACTTTATTTCCACTTTCGAGCCCATCAGTATCAAGAACATGGAACTCCACCTCCGTGCCTTCTGATTTCCCTATCCAATTTCGTTGCATCTCCTTTATACTTTCAGGCCATTCAAGATCATCTAAATCTTCAAGAATACGGTCAGCATATGCAGTAATCCTGAGCATCCATTGTCTCATTGGCTGTTTGGCAATAAATGATAAACTGTAACCATTGACCACTAAAAAGCTTTGACCCTGGCATAGGCAATAATACAAAGGTCTGCATACCTTCCTTATGACTAGATGACCCCCACGTTTGCTCAAACCATCCACTACTTCTTCATTAGCCAAGACAGTGCCAAGTGCAGGGCACCAATTGACTAGTACCTCGGCCTAAAATTACATAAATATGCATATATAAGTATATATATACAAAGTTATACGAAGTAAATATCAGCCAATAAATAAATACAAATGCAAGTATTATCAGACCTGATACGCCAGTCCTCTCTTTAGAAGCTGAAGAAAAATCCACCGAGTCCATTTAAAATACTCTGGCTCGGTAGTGGATATTACATAGCACTGTAAACAATTTAATCCATTGTAAGTGAAAGATCAAGTGAAAGATTCTATTTATTTTAAGATAAAGGGAGGGATGTCAAAACAAGATTGCTACTAAAAACAATTACCTTTCGTACTTCCCCATTCACTCGTAAATCACCATCAAATGGAACAACCTTGCAAACAGTTTTCCCAGCTTTTAAAGCCTCTCCATAACATCCAGCTTTTAAGAGAGAGATTGATTGAGGGAAAGAAGGAGAGAGAGACCACAAACCCCATCTTAACTTCCATCTCCTTAACCTTCCTCTCCGACCTTCTAACACCGCCTCCAAATCATCAACCAAATGTAAATCCCTAATCTTCACATCCCTCTTCTGTTCAACAAAGATGCTGCGCTTGGTGAATCATAGAGAGTCCAAGATGCCTAATTGGCAATTGATTATATATGTAATTAATTGAGGGGTTTAAAACAAGAAGGGGAAGAATCATATAACAAAACTGAATAAAAATAGAGAAAAGGGTAAGAGAAAATAAATTGAAACTGAGAGAGTTCTTGAGCTGGGTGGGTTAGTGAAACGAGAGAGGGATGAAAAAGAGAGGGCGGCTGAGCTAGGTTAGTGAAAAGAGATAGATGGAAAAGGGGGGAAATGAAAAATTGGACAAAGGGGGGAAATATTTAGAAGGGGGGAAATGAATTAAAGGACAAAGTGAAATATGGATGAATTCTTTTACTAGTTGGTGAAGAAATTAATCGAAATCGATAAATTTAAATAAGAAATATTTGAAATTTTAGCAAGTTTTTAATTATATTTAATTTAGTACTATTAAAATTTATTATTAAAATAATTTTAATAATTTTTTTACTGAATAATTTTAATAATTTTTTTACTGAATAATTTTAATAATTTTAATAATTTTTTACTGAATAATTTTAATAATTTTAATTATTAAGTATGATCCAAATTCACTGAATAATTTTTTTAAATGATTTCTTCGATGATCGAACCGTAAGGATGTTAATAAACACTCGTTTTACTATTGGGAAAAAATAATTGAAAAAAAAAATAGATTACGTTCAATTGGGATGAGACTAGTTAGAAGAACTAGTACATTTGGTGAATTTTTATTATAAAATCATACAAGAATAATTTTAAATATTTTTTTTGCACATCAATATATTCATTATATATTATCATCCGTACGGTTGGATCGCTGAAAAAAGAATTTAATACGGAGTTATTCCAAAATTAGACTAGTTTGACCAAATAGTACTTTTGACAATTGACCATTAAAATATCAAACAAGAATAATTTGATATTTTCTAATTTTTTTTTCACATCACTATATTCAATATATAATATCATCCGTACCGTTGGATCATCGAAAAAAGATTTTTAAAAATAGAGTAAGTTCAATCGGGACGAGACTAGTTAGAAGGAGTAGTACTTTTGGAGTATTTATATTATAAACTCATATGAGAATAATTTTAAATATTTTTTTTTTCATATCACTAAAATCAATATATAACATCATCCGTACGGTTGGATCATAGAAAAAAGATTTTTAAAAAATAGATTATGCTCAGTCGGGACGAGACTAGTTAGAAGAATTAGTACTTTTGGTGAGTTTTTATTATAAACTCATAAAAGAATAATTTAAAATATTTTAATTTTTTTTGCACATCAATATATTCAATATATATTATCATCCGTACGGTTGGATCGTTGAAAAAAGGATTTAATACGGAGTTATTCCAAAATTAGACTAGTTTGACCAAATAGTACTTTTGATAGTTGACCATTAAAATATCAAACAAGAATAATTTGATATTTTCTAAAAAAAATTTCACATCACTATATTCAATATATAATATCATCCGTACGGTTGGATCATCGAAAAAAGATTTTAAAAAAATACAGTACGTTCAATCGGGACGAGACTAGTTAGAAGGAGTAGTACTTTTAGAGTATTTATATTATAAACTCAAACGAGAATAATTTTAAATATTTTAATTTTTTTTGCACATCAATATATTCAATATATAACATCATCCTTACGGTTGGATCATACAAAAAAGATTTAAAAAAAATAGATTATGTTCAGTCGGGACGAGACTAGTTAAAAGAAGTAGTACTTTTGGTGAGTTTTTTTATAAACTCATAAAAGAATAATTTTAAATATTTTAATTTTTTTTACACATCAACATATTCAATATATATTATCATCCGTACGGTTGGATAGTCGAAAAAAGAATTTAATACGGAGTTATTCCAAAGTTAGACTTGTTTGACCAAATAGTACTTTTGATAGTTGACCATTAAAATATCATTCAAGAATAATTTGATTTTTTCTAAAAAAAATTGACATCCCTATATTCAATATATAATATCATTCGTAAGGTTGGATCATCGAAAAAAGATTTAGAAAAAATGGAGTACGTTCAATTGGGACGAGACTAATTAGAAGGGTAGTACTTTTGGAGTATTTATATTATAAACTCATACGAGAATTATTTTAAATATTTTAATTTTTTTGCACATCAATATATTCAATATATAACATCATCCGTACGGTTGGATCACAAAAAAAAGATTTTAAAAAAATAGATTATGTTCAGTCGAGACGAGACTAGTTATAGTGATCGGTAGTACTTTTGGGATGTTTATGTTATAGAATCATAAAAGATTAATTTGAATTTTTTTAGATTTTTGGACATATCACTAAAATCATTAGATATTATCATCCGTATGTCGGGTTCGATCATCGAAATGGACTTCATCTTCGCATTCGTTGTGAATATTAAAATATAAACTGTTAGACAACAGTTTAGACGAACAAACCATTGTGTGATGCCAAAGAGTACAAGTGTTATTTTCTGAAAAGCTTGTATGAATGTGTTGAAGACAACAGTTTAATATTGAAACCGGTTGTCTAAACATATTTATTTTTTCTTTAATCTAACGGCTAATATCTCATCTTATTTCTATCAAGGGCTCTTATTTCGCCACCTCAGCAATCCAGGTGAAAAATTTTCCACCAATCACGTGCTGTCACACAGAGAACGGGTTATTAATAAAAACTGTTGTTGTGCTTAACTATCACACAACATTTTTTTATCAGAAAACCGTTGTCTAAATGTTTCAAAATTTCCCACCAAATCCAATTGAAAATTTTCATTATTTCCCACCAAATTCAATTCAAATTATTTCATTATTTCCCACCAAAAATTTCATTATCTCCCACCCAATTCAATTCAAATTTTTCGGTAGTTCAGATAACAGTTTCGTAAAACCATTGTTTGATGTTCCATACAACAACACTTCCAATAAACTGTTGTCTAACTTACACCACAGCTTTGTCCAAAAGCGTTGTCTGAAGATAATATGAAGTTGTCTACATACAACAGTGCTACACAGTTGTATGAAAAGGTTCACACAACACATATATTCTAGAACTGTTGTCTCAGAGGACCTCTCAGACAATGGTTGCAAAACTGTTTTAATAGAAAGACTCCGACAACAGTTTTACGAGGACAAAACATTCACCGTTGTTTATTTTTTCGGGACAACGGTTTTTTGTTTAACTGTTGTGTGAAAGGTGTTGTCTGATTGAGTTTTTCTTGTAGTGTTTCGATATCTACTCATAAATTTCAGTTTAAATCTTGAATTTTGTCCTCAATTTTTGTGTGTTATATGTCATGGTCCTTGGTTGAATTGTTTGTATACACCGGTCTCGAAAAGATTGTGTATACAGTTATTTAGTTTGGATATGTGCGTTAAGATGGTGTAAATGAATATTGTTCTAACTTTGTGTAAATTACTAAGCGTCCTTTTAACGTTTTAGTCCTTGCCTATTTTTCACATTCAGACTTATGGCCAGTAATGCTAAAACTAGGCGAGGAGTCGAAGCAGTTGATAGAATCAGCAACTTGCCAGCAAATTTAATAGACCTCATTCTAGAATACTTGCCTACTCACGATGCAGCAAGGACAAGTATCCTCTCCAAACCATGGAGGAATATATGGGCAATGCACCCCCGACTTTATTTGGATGCAAACTTTTTCGCAAACTTTTTCGCACAATTGCTGGCTTCGCAGAAGTTTTCTCACTTAGATGAACAAACTATAATTAACGAAGTTTTGAGAACCATTAGTAATATATTATTAGCTCACGATGGCCCTATTCTGGATTTCCTTCTTTGCATTCCTGAATATCTGCCTTTTCATCAAAGTATGGTTTTGTGGATTAAAAATTTAGCAAACAATGGTGTTAGGAAACTGAAGCTTCAGAATGAATCACTACATAACTGCACTTTGCCCTCTCATTTCCTTTCCTGTTCACAGTTAACTCATTTGACCCTCTCGAACTGCATACTAAATCCACCCCTTGGATTTGAGGGATTTTGTAACCTGATTAGAATACAACTTGTGCATGTCAACATTAATGCTGACATGTCATTCGGAACTCAACTCAAGGAATTGGTAATGGAAATGTGCACTGGGATTGAACATTTAAGAAGCCAATTTAAATGTGAAAACAATCTCCTCATGTTGAATATCGATGAGAATGAAGAAATTGATTGGCAATGGTTTCAATGCACCCAAAAGTTGCAAGTTCTTAGGCTCGGGATGAATGATATGCCAAGTTCCAGCAAGGAAGTGATTACATTAGACAAGCTAGTCGGAAATTTGCCTAGAATCACTTCTCTTTTCCTCGATGGCTTGTTTTTCAAGGTAATTTTTAACATCCTACAAGTTATTGAAATTTTTAATACCTAATATAAATAGCTGATCCAACTAGATGTGTCACAGTTTAATTTATCTTTCGACATACTTGTGTATTTTTATATAGATTTCGGAACCAGGTGCAGCTATATTGAAGAGGCTTACAAGAGCTATGGAGAACTTGAAATTACTACACCTTTACATTATTGACTTATATGATTTGGTTCAGATTCAACATGTTCTTTGTTTGGTCAGAAGCGCACCTAATCTGAAAGTTCTTTCCTTCGCACTGGTGAGAACATTTTTGCCCAGTCTTATCATTATAAAATTTTACTTTATTAAATTTGATTAATTTGTTAGGCTTCTGCTAGGGAACTTTGTACTCATAATCCAAAAAGAAACTTGCACAACTTATATTATTGAACAGTAGCATCAAATTGTGAAATATACCTTTTAGGCTGCATATGAATGTGACCCTAGATGTTTTTGGCTCATTTCGTCTTTCAACTTGTAAAGAAAGTTCAATTCACAAAACATACCCTAGATGTTTTTCTCTCTCTCCTATTTACAAAGAGGTTATGTAAGAAAGGAATGAAATATTCAATAATAAATGCTTTCAACCTATTCGACTCCGACTGATATAAGAAACTGGAGATAGGCCCACATGCCTAAAGTACAGAAAACAAAGAAACAGCCTAAAGCCCCCTGTACAAGACTTAGCTTAGTGAATATCCCTAGGCAAATGTGTGTGTAAGCATTTAAAGTTCTTGTAATTGACCTTAATTGCCGGAAAGAATTCCCCTCTAAAAGGAAAGAGATAGGGATGGCAAAGGGTTCACAGTCTTTTTATTTTCCCACACAGTGCACTAGAGAGAGTAACATGTATACTTCCATTGATGTTCAGGGCTTTGAGTTGGCATATAGTGCTTGTTCAATTGACATTATCATTTTGTTAATACCCAAGATCTTCATCTTCTTGAGAAGTATCCATCAATGTTCCTAAAAGCGCTAAGCAGTCCTAAAAGCTGGGAAGACCTTCTAGACATAAAATTGAAATACTTTATGCTTCGATTCCGTTTAAGCACCCATTTAGGTGGCTGCCTGATTTGCCTTTTAGAACATTGGTATCCATGAGTGAAGTTGTTTGGCTAAAAATTAAGATTATGAATATTTCATGCTCACATGAAAGACCCACGTAGATCCTTCACAACACATAGGAAGTATTACTACAGAGTGATGGCGAGTATCTGTTTTCCTTCCAAATGTGTGATGCTAGCTAGGCATCTCAATTTTAGAAATGTTTGATATATATTCTGGTATCTATCCCTTTGGTAGTGCAAGTTTTACACACTCTAAATTGGAAATTATGTTGTTACCCTTCATTCGGTACTCACTCCTGCTAAAAATTTAAGATGTGAAAGCTCCTTTTGTCATAAAAACATTATCTTTTTTCCCTCTTTCGATATTAAACATGCAATCTTTTTACTGCAATAATTAAGACTTGCAGATTGCTCTTTATAACTGATAATCACATTTAACCACATTTTTTATTCTTTTTACGCTCAAAGTTTTGTTTTCTCTCTTGAATAATGTTTTTCTTTCTCTTCATTTTATGACTGGATTCAGTATGCCCGAACGATTCTCAGGTGGTCTATTACAAAGTTGTGTATACTCCTAATTATATTATCAATCTATTTCGCGGCCAGCCAGGACAACTTGTCAGTTTTAGATGGTGGTTTTTATCATTCAGTAGTGTATCTTATTCGATGTGGACAAGTTAAAACTTATAAATACTATATTATTAAGAACTAACTGGATAACTTTTATATTAATACTGTATATACCTGTAAATAAAACAAAACCTTTTATATAGGATCATGAAGTACAGAGCAGTGATGGTGTGGACTTATTGGACCGTACGGTGTTGTCAGACCACATGATTCTACACCGACTTGAAACCCTTAGAATGTACGACTTGGCTGGTTCCCGCGCCGAGTTTCAGTTCATAAAACTTTTGCTTGCGTCATCCCCTTCGCTTAAACGGATTGGACTTAAGATGAACCCCATACTTGAGGATCCTTCAGAAGAGTTGAGGATTTCACAAGAGGTGTTGCTGATCCCTAGAGCATCCAAATCTGCACAGATCCAGTGGATGGAGTAGCGGGCCTAGTGGCAGGGCAGACATGTCTTGGAAGCAAATGTTGAAGCATGTAAACTACAAATAAATTTATGTTGTGTATCTTGTGAAAGCTGTAGTTCTTCTGGCTTATCTCAAACTCTTACTAAAGTGCACATTGAACCTTTTTTGGTGGTTACAGAATCAATTGGTTGGGAACAAACTCGGCAAAGTCCATTTAATTAACTTGTAACCATAAGCTTTCTATATTAAGTAGCTTTGAGACATGAAAGATAATTTTGTTGTTCTTTGCTTTTATGTTGAGCTCTCTTAATTTATAAGAACTCCGTATCTCACCAGGTCATAGTCTATTGTTATTTATAAACTCCATATCTCCGCAAATGGTAGTCTAATGTTATTTACAAATTGTTTGTACATTAATCTTTCTTGGAACAGTGAAGATATCAAATTTGTCTTATCTCCAAAGTGGCATGTAATTCCTTAATATTAATCCAAAAGACTTGGAAAGATATCAAATTTGTCTTGTCTCCAAAGTCTGCATGTAATTCCTTAATAATTTTTTTTTGCAGTACGTACTTGCATTTCCATTTATCCATATATTTTTTTCTCCTTTCTTTCTCCATATATTTTTTTTTTCTGAAAGCCTGTTTATGTCCATGATACGGCAAGTGGTTGTATTTGCATTTTGTATGAAGTGACCTAATTTAATGTTTACAAGCTTATAGTGCACATGTTTTTTCTTTGACAATGAATTAAATTTTAACTTTTTTAAATATCTTATAATTTACATTTATATTTTAACAATATTTTATATATTGTGCATTTGAAATTAGTATTATACATATTTTTTAATAAGTAAGCAAAGACATTGTATACGAAAACAATCTATATATCATGAAATTAGCATAACATTTGAGCATTAACGTGGCAGCTTATAGAATTTCTCTACCGTCATTTTGTTGATATTGTGCATGTTTGGCTCTACTTATAATAAGGATTTATGAACTTATTTTTGGACAAAAATTTTATATTTTGAAATTTTTATTTTATACAAGTATTTATTATATGTTTGAGATTCAATAAGTTGCAAAAATAAGTTGGAAAATAAGTTGGAAAGTTAGGAATCCTAACTTTCAACTTATTTAAAATAAATTGACTTATTCTGAAAAATAAGTTTTTCCAAACACCCCCACTGCATACGCCATGGCGCCTAGCTTGAGGAAGACCCCATATCAATCCTCGGCTTCTACATATTGTTTTGTGTTTAAATTTTTTAACATTGTTTTTGAACGGGGTGACTGTGCAAACATAGCAATGTACAGCTCTAAAATTAACGTGAGTTTAACATATTCTTATGCATCAACCTCCTAGAAAACTGCGTTAGTCACAGGAGAAAAGATGGGATCATCCTCCATCACCGTTCCCATTAGAGCTGAAAACGAACCGAACTCGGATGAACTTTTAACGAACACGAACAAATTTTTAATGAACTAAACAATGTTAGATAAGCTTATCGGACAAATTTTCTTGTCCGAACTCGAGTTCGGTAATGAACCGAACCGAACACGAACTTTTCGCGAAATATATACCGAACCGAACATGAACAATAAATATAATAATTTGAAAAATAAAAAAATTGTAAATATTATTGCTTTTATCGAATGAACTGAACTCGGACGAACTTTTAACGAGATAGGATGAAATCCTAACGAACCGAACAATGTTCGGTAACCTTACCAAACTTATTTTCTTGTCCGAACTCGAGTTCGGCAAGTTTATCGGACGAGCTAACCGAACTCAAACACGAATGAACATGTCGAGCTTACCGAACATGTTCGGTTCATTTACGGCTCTAGCTCCAACATTTGCTTTACGTTAGTGTTATAAAACCAAATTTAAGAACAAAAATTTAATATATTTCTTTTACAGACCATCAACAAAAAAACTAAGCCAAAAATTTTCATGTCCGTTAAATTTTATATTACTATTTTTTTGGTAAATGTAATTGCATCTTATTAGCTTGTTTACTCAATTTGCATAAATTTTTATTAATATTTGAAAACTAATTTATAGATATTAATATGATACTTATTATTTTAACTTTTAATCATATTACAATAAGAATAAAAACCGGCAAAGGTTCTATACATGTATTTTAGTATAGGAAGTAAATAAAGAAAAAACAAGTAAAAGTAATTAAAAAAATTAATACTTAAATCAAATTAATCATAATATTATTTTATCAAACTATTCAAAATTCGAAATTTATAAGAGGGTGTCGATTGAGTAAATTGCAATTTATGTACAAAAATTTTAATTGCATTGATAATATTTAAATTAAAATTAATACTTTATTTTTTTAAATCTTGAATTAATTTTGCTTTTGGAACTAAAATTAAAACTAATTGTATAATCATTTACATCAATATCTTGAGATGCCAAAGGCCACTTCAGTTGCCGATCACTTGTTAGGGGTGATCATAAATCGTACCAAATCGTAAACACCATTCGCACCGCACCAAGTCGCATCACACTGCGCGATTTTTATTTTTTGTGGTGCGATTGTGGTTTCAAATTTTGACAAACCGTGCGGTGCGGTGCGGGTTGTGGTTTTAGTTTTTTGAAATGCGGTTCAAATCGCAATGCACCGCAATAAATAATATATATTATATAGAGAAAAGTTCAGTGGAGACCCATTTTAATTTGGAGACCTGGAGAACGATTAACCCTTGGATTATATTAGATCCAATGGCTTAGATTACAAACTTTTTAAATTAAAACAAAAACTACCCCGTCTTACTCTTTTTCTCTATTCTTTTCCTTTCCATAAAGTATATTATCCGTCTAACCCTCGTAATTTCCCTGCTTTTGTTATCAAAATCATCTTAATCCTGTTTTGCACATTTTATGTAACGCCCCCAGATCCGCCCGGACCGGGGATCCGGGTCGTCACATTGTCCCAATATCCTGCAGCACACGTTAACGCAATAATAAAGTAAAATATTTAATACAACGAAGCATAAGTGTCCCACTCCACAGATCCAAGATCGGTCTCACAAAATATTACAATACGACTTAGTACATCTTAGGATAATATCTTACAAACGTTCACAAAAGTATAAATATCAAGGTTCCAGCTGGATAAACTAGTTCTTGTCAGCATAGCCTGGAGCTTTTCCCTTTCCTCTTGATCCCTGGCTGGACGTCTCGCCTCTTTCCATCTTGACAGCTGAATAAAATGTTGTAAAGCAAGAATGAGCAACTATGGTGCTCAGCAAGTTCTCTCCTTGCTCGGTAAATAAATATAAAAAGATTTACCAAAAGAAATACTCGAAATTTAAAATCGGATAGCACAATCTGTCATTGACTCGGTACTCATCTCGAAACAGAATACTCGAAAGACTCAATTGATATAACTCTGGTGACTCATGATTTAAGAATAAACTGGTCTTCCACCTCTCGGTATCTCGGTGGGGCGATCAACTATCCGATCGGGAATACCGTCCTCCAATCCGACTCAATTGTCCCACCAATCCGAACAATGGATTGAGGTAAATTCTCAATAATAATATTTTATTGGTTGACACGAACGAGATGCCAACCCTCGACAATAAAGTCTACCATCTCGAAATATTGAGGATAGTCTTAGAATGAAGTAATTGGGAGTCGTACTGTACAAATAGTACTTCTCGAATATTTATAATACTCATAATTGATGAACGTTTAAATAGAATATTTGTCACTTGATCAATGGGTAAAATCCTAACGATCCTAATTTATATAACCCTTATTTGTTGATTGAAGAGATGAACCAACCAAAAGATAATCAATAACTATTGTCGAATTTGTTCAATAAGTTCGACTGAAAAGAATAAATGTAACTATCTCAAACGAATGAGATTAGTTTCACTGAATCATAATAATAGTCGTCTCGAATTAATGAGATCGACCTGATAACAACGAAATTGATACTACGCTTATAAGGGATATAATTCGCAAGCAAGGTAACTTTAACAGTAGCAAAATATCGCGACGAGAAAATAATGATTGTTGCATCATAAGGATCCACAAATAAATCTCATAATTGATAGCTCAAAAATAATTAACGAATGCAATAATACGAACAGAAATACAAGTCTCTAAGAGTTAGGTTAGGAAGGAACTTGCCTCGGTCTCGCAGTGCAGAAAATGCAGATAAAATTATACTCTACCCGTGGGCTCGACTTCGGTCTACGGCTCGAGAATTAGGCACTAACAATGTCAACCAGAAAATACGTGAGCGATTCGTCAAAAGAAAAATACCCTTGATCCGATAATATAATAATTAAATATAATAATAACATAACTCTCGAAAATCCGCTCGATAATTAACGGAAAATAAACCCCGGATAAATAAATCTCTCTTCGAACCACGAAAATAAACCCCGCAAGATTTATCGTAAATCTGACTTAATATGAAATACGGCTACAGCGATACTCCGTGTCTAACGTCTCGTAAATAACTTAACTCTCTAATTATTCTCAAAATAATCCGACAATTCAATTTAATCCGTAGTTAACATTATTTCTATTTTTAGAAAAAGAACGTACATCCATTAATAGAAAATCCTAATTTTAATCCATGTCGCTAATTAATTTCTCTTTCGTTTTAAATCTCGTAATTAATTTAATATCCAAAATTTTAGCCTCTAAAAGTAATTCGGTTCGATCCGGTTACAGAAAAAAAATAATCCGAATAGCTGTTTATAAGTCTTCTAAATAAATAACGCCTTTTACTCTAATTATTCTTCGTTTTATCGACACAAATAATAAATTCTCCGATTTTTGTCCGAAATTCCTAAATTGATTATTTTTAACTAACCAATAACTAATTTCACCATTTTTATCAAACTCTTTTTATTTTATTAAACAATTCTTATATCTCACAATTTAATTAATAAAACAATTTTAACCTTTTCCCTCTTTTCATTTTATTTTAATAATTCATTATTATATATATATATATATATATATATCAATATTTTATTTATCATTATTATCATTATTTTTCCTTTTTATGTTTTAACAGTTTTCACCGAAAGTTTCACGACGGCGCGTGGGGCCCACGCGCCACCACCGCCGTCCGGAAATACCCTCCCCTGCACTGTCTCTTTTCTCCTGTTTCTCCTTCTCTCTCTCTCTCTCTCTCTCTCTCTCTCTCTCTCTCTCTAACTCGGTATGAGCCGAGTTGACTCACCCTCTCGACTCTCTATCTCAACCCTTCGAAATCTCTCCGTTCTCCCCTTAAATCTCTCTGCCTTCCCCTCCTCTCCACCCTATTTCCTTACTCTCTTCTCCCTACCCCCTCCCTCGACTCCCACCGCCGCAAAACTCCGCCCACAACATTACAAATCTCCACTCCTCACTCCTCCCTCGTCCTTCTAACTCCCTCCCAATCTCCCTCGCGCTCTCCTTCTTCAACTCAACACAACCAACGATTGACAGCAACAAAACACGACACAATCTCTCCATCCCTCTCCTCTTTCTCACCCTCTTCCCCTCGATACAATTCGGAAATGGCAACTCCAATCAAATACTCTGAACTGAGATGAATTGAATGAACTGAAAAGAAATAAACGGGAAAAGAAAGAAAAGAAGAAAACGAAAAGAGGAAAAAAAACGAGAAGAAAAGGAAATGGACTACCTATGGTTACAACTTACAACTCTTGTTTTGTCTAGAGGATTATATGGTCGAGGTTTTGGTTTGTCTAAAAGAGACAGAGGCGTTTTGCAACAGGTGAGAAAAGAAGGGTTAGGTAAATTTCGTGAAAAGAAAGTGATGTATCTGTTTGTCAATAAGAATGGCCGGGTTTGAGTTTTATTTGGCTGACAAAACACACAAACATGGGCTGGGCTTCTTGTGTTTTGAGAAAGTAGATGCTGGAACATCTTGTGCTAAACAAAAGATATGTTGTGTTTTGTGAAAGAATTTTCTCAAGATCTGTGAACGAAAAATTTTGTCTTTCTCTCGTGTTTAATGATTCGAGTAATTAAAACAGTGATAATAATCTCGTCGTTTTCCTGCTGGATAATAATAAACGGGACCCAAAAGTCGTTCTCAAAAATAAATTCCGCGCTTTAAAAATTAATATCAACCCAAAAATTAAAATCTTATTTACCTAAATTTTCTAATTTTAATAAATACCTAATAATTATAAATAAATAGATATAATAAATATTTATTTACATACGAATATAAAATTTTAAAAATTTAACCAAAAATGCGTAAATTAAATATATTAATTCATTGACCCTTAAATAAATTTAAATAACGAGTAGAAAATAATATTCGAAAGTTTGCGGTTATTACATTTTATGCAAGCCGTGTTATGCGGAACATTAATGTCGAAGAATGTTCAACGCAAAATCTTATTCTGCATTGCATTATGTCCGAAAAATAACTTGTCCAACATTATCTTTAGTGTGCAGAATAATTCATGCACTATGTTTACTGTACAGAACAATAATTTTTGTAGGTTCTTATCATGTTTGGATGTTGGCAAAAGAAATATGTTAAAAATTCACTTGTGCAGATTGCATTTTAATTATTCTGCAATTTTTGCTTTGTCCTGCAATCAACATTGACACATTGTGTTTGTGTGTATATTGAATGATTCCCTGTGCCGAAGATGAAGACTATTGAACTTATATGTTGAGGAGTTGGCGACTAGAAACTACAGATGGACTTGATGAGATAGAAGTGTATATAAACATTTGATTTAATAAATATAATTTTTAACTGCCACTATATATCCTTAAATTAATATTAGTCGCCGGATGATTTTTAAATCCAAGTGGTGGAAGATGTGGTCTCTATGGTCTCCAAAAATAATGGATCTCCATAGAGCCCAACTCATATTATTTATATATATTAATTATAGCGGCTCCTTGAGTAACCAATCTAACGTGGTAACTTAGGAACTATATAATTTAAGCCATTCAATTACTACTGACTTAGTGACTTGTCCTCTTATCATGGACGATTATTTAAAACCATCCAATGTCTAACTGCATCTTACCTTATCAATATTTTTACTTTAAACGTTATAAAAACATTTAAATACACAACTTTCTCACTTCTTGAACATAAACATAAAAACTCATAAATACAAAATAAATTGATGCACTAAAAAATACGGAATACAAAACATTATAGAACAAAAGATATTATAAAAATCCTACATAAATTTTCATAAAATTTCTCGAATACAAAAAATTATAGAACACAAAAAATTTGCAGAACAAAAGGAAATATACAAAACAAATCAAATACAGAATATGTAAAAAATTTAGAACACATATATAAAAAAGTTATAAAATCTTAAACCAAACTTTTTATAAATATTACTGAACACTAAAAAAGATTACAAACATAAACCAACTGTTATAGAACACAAGAAATTTATAGAACAACCAAAAATTACAGAACACAAAAAATTTACAGAACAATAAAAAATTACAAAACATAAGAAGTATATAGAATGAACAAAACACAGAACACAAAAAATTTATAGAACAATAAAAAATTACAGAACATGAGAATTATATAGATCGAACAAAATACATAACACAAAAAAATTGAAGAACACACAAAATAAATCATAAAAGACACAGCAATAAAAATAATTAATTGTAATATTATATATAAATATTGTGTTATGTATGAAAATTATTCAAAATAAATATGTTAAAGTGATAAAAAAAAATTAAATTTCTAAACATAAGTTGGTTAGGTAATGACTGATTGATGTGCTTCTTGATTTGTGCTAATTGGCCGGCCAAGATTACAGTTCCTAAGTTAGTAGATTAACTTGGTTCCTCATTGAACCTTCCTCTATATTTTAATATGTTATAAATTAAAAAATAAATTTATATTGAAATATGAAAATGTATATGTCAATGATTTAAATCATATATAACTAGGTGTATTGACTAGGGTTAATGTAATAATTCGTAATTATATTTTCTCTTGAGATTCTGAGTGTTTCCACTTAAATAATAATTACTAAAGCATCACTATATTAAAGATAATTTTATGAGGTTCGCGTGGATTGTAAAATCATCCAAATCTGATTTCTAGATCTCAAGATAGAGCCCAAGTAGTAAATATGAATTTTTTTATTACTAGTAAAAAATTTAATAAAATTCAATTCTAATACAACCTTTTTTAATTATATCCTTTTCAGATTATAATTTTCTTTTTAAAATTCAATTATAATACAACTTTTTTTTAATTATATCTTTTTTAGATAATAATTTTCTTTTTAAAATTCACTTCTAATACAACCTTTTCTAATTATATCCTTTTTAGATTATAATTTTCTTTTTAATATACTCTAATATTGATCGTCTATTTTTAATCATACGGATCATATAATTTTGGTAGTACAGTTGGATAAGATCCCTCTTATGCTTTTTTTTTTTGTCAAGAGAAACTTCACATTAATAAATTGTAGCAAAATACAATGTCCGGAAAAAGAGTTTATTTCATTCCAGAAAGTTTATCATCTAACCGAAGGGCACGCATATTGCCCCCGGACATTTAGACAATAATACCTTCAAGTCCGAGAAGATAACCCCACAAAGAAGGGCCTCGTTAAAATCTCACAAGAGGAAAACCCTATGGGAAAAAACTCAAGGGGGAAAAAGAGTGCCCTTAAAGTACAAACACATTGTTCTACAAAGTGAATACTAAATAAAACTAGAACTTCTTGTAGCTTTTGTGAGTCTCCATAGCCGCAAATTTGTCTTCTCTTTCACTCTACACCCGAGCTTCACCATTACTTTCTTTGAAAATTAAAACTGAGACTTTTTCCTATTAACCTGTAAGTCACCAAAACAAACTTAGACAATAAAAAATAATTAAAAAATCACTTAAGAGATATACTAATAACTATATTAAAATTTATTGAAATTTTGACAAAGTATATTAAAATTTGTTAAATTTATATTAACAATAATTTATAATTTTATCAAATATGAAAATTGTTTATTAATTTCTATATCTACCTCTAACATTTCCTGTGGACAGGAATAGAGAATAATAAATTGATACAGGTAAATGCATAAAATAATGAGTGATTAAGGCCTTGGGAAGCTAGATGACTTTTACCGGAATCCTCTACTTCAAATAGTTACCAAGTCTTGCTAAAATTAAAGACCGTTCATGCCAAAACTGGCCCTTGAGACTAATCGTTACATATGGACCGTCCACTTCAGCTAATTCTGCCACTCCTGATGTTCAATTTTCTTTTTTAACACTGATCACTAGAAACAGAAAACAGCATATACCTTAGTGTACAACAAGAATCACCTGTCATGCGAACTGAAGTGTAAAAGATATGCGAAAACTGAATTTAAAAGGAAAAAGAAGCGTTGTTGTTAAGATTATATCAGATACATACAGAATACCAGATAAGAATATAGTCGAAATCTCACATCCTCTAGTATGTTACATTTTATTTTACAATGCTTACTTTTAATAATTAAATAATATATAATTTTTAATTATGGTTTTCAAAATAGCATCTTGATTTAATATAATAAATTGCTATCTTCAATTTTTTTAAAGCTTCCTTACATAATCTGAAAATTGATATACTTATTCACAAATATTTTGTGACAAAAGTTTATATTTTAATATTATAATATATCACTAACATAGTACTATTTCATTAAATTTGAAGTATATAGAGAACAAAAGAAGAACCGATAAAAAACTTGATAAAAAATCACAATTCAAAAATTTAACATTTTGTTAATTTATCCATACTACTTTATATTATGATTATATTCTAACTATGAAGAATATCTTCTAGATATTCATGTCCCTTCAGTTGACCAATTCATGTCCCTGCATTTGGAAATGGAGACACGTTAGCCTTGTACTCGGACGGAAGAAAGAAGGGATTAAAGAAAAAGAAAAGGCCGAGTACAGCGGGCCAGAATCGGTCGGGGACATCCTATAGCCTGGGGCGAAGCAAATTAAAATAGAGCCTAAAAGCTACAAGTGAAGGATAGGGACAGTTCGAAGAGAGTTCGGGAGTTTTGAAAATCCCGAAGGATATTCTTGTCCAAACAAGTCCCAGACGCATCCCCGAATCCCAGGAAAAGATTGCGCAAACATGAAATAGTGGAATTAAAACTACAGATTAGCCAAAGAATGCATACATGAACATTATACGGGTAACCCTACTCGTATATACACAGATACATGAATATAAATATAAAATGCAGGATCGCAGCAATGGGGAAACGAAAGTGAAAACACCGGAGATACACAAATAATGGAAAAGAAAAGAAATGGAGTCTTACTGTTTTGAAGTATTTGTTCTCTGAGGGATGCTTCTTGAGGATAGACTTCGTAAAGGTAATCCTCGACTGGTACTGGAGGATTGGGAACTCCTGAGATCGGGAGTACAGCACCTATGGTCATTGACGGTCGTCGGTGAGATTTCTGGGATGGGAAGATTTTTTGCTACGAGAATTGATGTTATGTTATAATTGTAAAATGATAAGTGAAGCATTTTTGGAGGTTTAAGAAGGGGGAAGTGTCGTTTGGACAAAAGTCCTTTCGAATTCAACGGCTGAGATTCCAGCGCAGATCTCGAGACAGGACAGCTGTCGACATTAAATGGACACGACTCCCCGTTGACGGTCTTATCACCAAAGGCTGGCATCCTTATCTGAAGGAAGTGTCGCGAAGGATAATTCCGAAGATGGACCAGGGTTTTTGGCCTCCGTCCAGAGGATAACTCAGAACGAAGCCCAGGGACATGTTGGAGGCCCATCTCCTTTATGGGCCAAACCGAAGGCCCGATGTTGAATACCGAAGATGGACCAAGGTTCATCCGGTCCATTCAGTTGCACGATCCCGAGAACACGGACCACCTCTTCCCACTCGCCCCACTCTTCGGCAACTGGCAGAAGTCAGGAGAATAAGGTTATCCAGGTTGGAGATATTCATTCATTCACAACTTACACACAATACACAAACTTTCTACGTTAAAAATATCTTACCAAAACCGACTAATTTATTCTAACACCGGAGGTGAATCGGGAGGCCAATCCCTCGCATTCTCCTTTATTGCTGGTCCGACCGAACCAAGGTCCGGGAGAAATCCAGTCGTAACATTATCAATCATTTTTACCAAACAACATATTCCAAACTTAAAAGACTTTGAAACACTGAAGATACCAAATTTGTCTCAAAAGATTTTGGAACAGTGAAGATACCAAATTTGTCTAGTTTCTCAAATCACATATAATTACTTTTTTTTTCTCTATGTTTTTTTAATTTTCGGAGGGCCCGCTTATTTTCAAGATACGGCACCAATGCGATTGTATTAGCATTCAAGTTTAGAATGCACATTTTTTTCTTCTACATTGAATAACTATTGAACTTTGCATTTAGATTTTTTAATTATTTTATGTACATTTGTTTGTAACTAATAGCGTAAATAGTGTTTTTATAAGTATCCAAAGACATGGGATACCACTACATAGTACATACATACAGGTTGAATACATCATTGATCGAATAACATTTGAGATTTATATTAGTTCTAAATGTTGATTTAGAAAAAAGGATTAATTTCAAATATATTCTAGATTGCAAATTATATTTATATGAGTATATTTGTTAACATCTTATTACAAATTAATGATATATATGTTTTTATTAATTATCGAAATTAGCTTACTTATTTATTTTAAATACAACAAAAATCACTTAGAGTTGATTGTGTTTAAATTATACAAATTGGTAGTAATTCTTTTCTGACAAATTGTTGTATTCTTCGTTTCATATGAATTCAAAATTGATTGAGGGAAAAAATTGAGTACTAGTAAACTTTAAAAAAATAACTTATGATTTAAAATTATATTACAATTGAAAATTTAATTTTTAAAATTAATATTTGCTGGATATCTTTAATTATATTATTAAAAATATAAAAAGAAATCATAATACTATCAAGTAAAATATGTGAACAACTGTAATAATGTTTATTGAATAACTTACAAAAATAAAAAAGATAATCCCAAAAAACCAAATTTTGTTGAATTTATTGATTTTTAAGTTTATATAATTTTTAACTTATAACATTTTCCTTTTTAAATTAAGAGTTCTATTGTAATCAAAGCTAAAGGATTCTAAATTATATTTGGAGCCCACCATATATTAACATAAATTTTTATTGTTCTTACCTTTGCTTTCCAGTGTGAAAAAGTTCTTGTCACTTGTAATCATTTAAAATTGGACCATGACTTTTGTAAGTGAATAAAAGAAGGAAAAGGAAAAAGTAATTTTTTTTTTTTCATTCATAAAAATTTGAAATTATAGAATATTTAAAGAAAGTTATTTTGTGAGAAATATTCTTTCAATTAACAACGAAGAAACTTTTGAGAAAAAGTTTTTGAAGAAATTTTTTGAAACATTTTTCACTCATAAATATACTTTAGGAATATCTCAAGAAGAGAATATTTTAAATATGTCTTTACTTTTTTTTTGTTGTCTTAAAAATCTAAAAAATATTACTTTGTTTATTTAATTTCTAGATTTTGTATACTTTCATCGATTATCAATTTTTCACTATAAATAACAATATAACTTTTAAAAATATAAAATTAAATTAATATAGTAGGATGAAATTTTAGAAAGTAAATAAATAATAAATTTCGGTATTGAAATATTTAGTTTCCTTATTAAAATAAATTTCTTTAATTCCATCAAATAATAAAAATAAAAAATAAAGTAACTTAAGTGTCACACATAGCATATGGACAGCTGCATATGGTATTTTTAAAATCTGGATTTATTTTATTCTTGAAAAAGATGTGCAACGAATGTTAATTTATAGTTACACACACACACATATATATATATATATATATATATATATATATATATATATATATATATTTGAAAAATAAGATACTTTGTTAATAAATTTATAGAAATGTTAATGAATCGAGCCTAACCAAATTCTTAACTGTTCATGTATAAGCTCGTTATAAATATATCGAATTCTTATATTTTTATTTATGTATCAACTCGTTAAGAAATATTTTATTCACAAAATATTCGCGAACAGTTCACAAACATGTCTAATGAGCTATTATTCACGAACGCCCTCAGGAACATATCATAAATAATGCTCATTATATCGTGTTCACGAACACCTTAATTTTTTTCTAAAAATTTTTTAATGCAAAAAGGTAGAAAAAAAAGGGGAATGAACTTTGTAAACTCGAGAAATGCTATAAATTTAGACTTTTCAATTAATCAAAATTGAATAAGGTTTAGTTAATACTTAATACCAACTAATATCCATTATATCTATTATATGCCAACATGGGTTTTGAGCCGGAATTGAACCCATGACCATCATGCACCTTTAACTTTATGTTCACTGACACATTTTAAACTCATTCACTACATGCTCAAATAACTCACTTATTAGCAATATTTATTTAATAATTTACTCAGGATAAAAATGCCCATATAATTATACTAATTTTAGTAATTTGAATTTTGCTAAGAATTAAACCTATGATTCATATACTCATAAGGCCATGTTTGTTTTAGGGGATTATAATCCTTGGAAAATTACACTATCTTTCTTAAATTTAAAGGATTATAATCCCATGGAAGTATATTGCTATCATCTTTTTGATTCATTTCTATGGGATTATAATACCTTCTTTCACAAGGTATTATAATCCCATGGGAGTGAACTAAAACAATGATCAAAATGTGAATTCATGGGATTACAATCCCTTACGTTTGGGATTTATAAGGTAATAATTTGGGGATTATAATCCCTTGAAACAAACATGGCCTAAATGTATGTTTAAATTTATTTTTTTTATTTATTAGGCATAAAATCATTAAAATATTGTTCTCATATAATAGTAAAAAATGGCAATCAGAGAGAGAAAATATAAATTGACAGATATGATGTTGTTGAAGTCAGAATTAAGAAAGGTATCGAGGTGACCGAAAATTGGTCAAAAAAAAATCAAAGTGAGGAGGTAGGTGACAAAAAATGAGTAAAAATCTATCTCAATTAGGTAAATGGGCGGAAGTAAAAATAGATCTATAAATTTTTTTATAATATTTCTCTATTTTAACAATTATGTCTATATTTTCGTCAAATGCCATAATATGTTTATTATTAAATTAATACAAAAAATGATAAATGAACTGTAATTTATTTTTAGTCAATAACAGTATAATATTTTATTTTAACTATGAAAGGTATCAAGATGGCCAAATATTGGTCAAAAAAATCTAATTGAGGAGGTAGGTGGCGGAAAATTAGTAGTCAAGTAGGTAAATGGGCAGAAGTGAAAATACATATATGAAAATTTCTAACAATATTTCTCTATTTTAACAATTATGTCTATATCTTAGTCGAATGGCCAGACTATGTTTATTATAAAATTAATACAAAAAATGATAAATAAAGTGTATAACATATTTTTACTCGATATTAGTTTAATAATCTATTTAAATATTTTTGCATTATATCGTTTTTTTTTAAACATTGCATTATATCGGTTAATTCTATTAGCATCGGGTAATTTATAGATTGACTAATAAAAAAGATTAAAATATTAAAACTAAGAAATAATTTACGTATGGCATTTGGATCTGGTAAAAAAATGACAATCTGGTTTTGATATCTTTACTCTCTCGTACTATATTTTTGCAGCATTTTCGTAATATGCTAATATTATTAATTTCATACAAAATGAGTTTTACAACTACATACTTAATTGAAAATTAAATAAAATATACCAATTTCACTTGAGTTTTAAAGTCCATTATGAGTTTCATCGCTGTGTGAAACTAATAAATTCGAAAATTGTTGATATATATAATGTCTTATGATCATGGATGTGGTATGTATATTTTTTTTAGTTCTCGGCTAACATTTTGGTGTTATCTCAAATTTAAATGATATTTCTTCGGTGCTTCAATATCTTAGTTATGTTTATTTTCTTTTCATTGATTGAATTTTATTGTACACGTGAACTTTTAGAACATAATTCATTCAGTGCATACATTTACAAATCTCATTTAAAAACCCATTATGAGATATGACAGTTTAATTTTAGTTACTCGTGTATTTGGTTGAATTTGTACATGTCTAAATATGTTTTGTCTTAAAATTTGAGATATTATCTTGGGTTTTTGAAAAATTCGCTTATGACAATGGATGGTACAATGTATTTTGAAGAAAATATATTGTTAGGGTAAATTGCTATTGAAAGGATATATCTGAAATAGTCAAATATCATGATCCTAGAAAAGCACACATCATATATTTATTTTGCACGTGCACAACTATTATGATAAATTTGTTGTTCTTCTTGTTCTCCAAAATTAGTCGGAGAAAGTGATCAAAAATTGGAAATCAGCGCTATTTTCTAAGCAGAACTATATAACTCTATTATTTGTATTTTTCCATCACATTACATTATTTCTTACAAATTAGAAATAATATAATATTTAATTCTTCCTCCGTCCCAAAATAAAGAAGTCAGCGATTTTTTCACGCATTTCAATGTACCAAGATTATTGTGGTAATACTTGGCAGTTACAATTAACCCTTACATACTGCTTTCAGTCAGTCATTCTTCTCATATTAACAAAAAATAACTAAAAAAATACTTTTACGATTCAGAATCTAATAATATTTTGAAACTATAATACCTTAAATAAACCGAAATACGTGAAATAGACTAACACGAAAAAATTCTATGGATTATTATATGGCCTGTGCTTTGCATGGGCTATCATGCTAGTTATAATTTACAATGCAACACATGTTATTATTTAATTACAAATAATAAAAATAATGTATATGTTTAACAAAAAATAATAATAAATAAACAAAATAAATTAACATATTCGTTCGTAACATTTACTTATACAATTATTTATTAAATATTTGTACAAATTCATTCATGAACTGTATTTATAAACATGGCTCACAAACTACATTAACGAACTAGTTCACGAACTATATAATCGAACTTGTTCGTGAACTTTCGAGTCGAATTAATTAGTAAAAAAAAAAAAAAAAAACTTTCGAGTCGAATTATGTCGCATTCAAGTTCAGCTCATTTACGAGATAAACTTCAAAATCATATTCATATTCGCTCGTTTACAAGTTGAACCATATTCGAATCGAATTTTTTTTGAATCAAACATTAATTTTTTTTGACTATTTAGGCTTATATACCTTACAAATGCGTATCTATTCTAACAAATCTCGGGGATGAGCGAGAATCGAACAAACATTAAGTTATTCGTGAACATATCAACTCATTTATATCACTCCAAACTTGATTATCATTTCATCAAACGAAATGAGAAAAGAAACAAAAAAAATGAATATTTTATCAGTATGAAACAAATATAAAATAAAAATAATATCTATTTTTACGTTACTCTTATACCCGATCGCGTACATACCTTGAGTGAATCTACGGCAAACATTTAGAGGGGTGTATTCAATTTAAATTTTAATGGATTGATAATAATCCATGAATTTTAGAAATGTTTTGTTGATTTTAATTTTACGTTGATTTTGGTAGAGTTGATGAAAAATCTCGTAAAGTCCTGCTGATTCAACTAGAATTCTCCACAAATTCTTCAAAATCTCATTGATTTTGATGAGATTTCAAATGATATAAAATATACTAGCAAATCTTTCAAAATCCATCATTTTATCAAATACAAAAAAATTCATGGAATTTTGAATACCATCAAATTTGGAAGGACTTTTAAAATCTAAAACGAATTCACCCAGATCTTAATTGACTTTTTAAAATCTATATTGAATATTTTATGATTTTAGAAATTCAAAAAAATCCTTCAAAATCCGGATTGAATACAGCCTTTTATAGTGTCATTTCTTTGTCATTCGAAGCTGTCTCAAATTCTTTTTCCCCAAACTAAAACTTCGACCAAATGTCAAAAGAAAAAAATTAGTACTAAATATTTTCCAGTCGCGGGAACTCGGAACAACCACCACTTAATCAAGACACTCACTTTACCCGTGCGTGCCGTGCCGGGCTGGCCACGTGCCGGGCTGAATGAAACGGGGCACGGGTACGCATGCGCGGTTTGGACGTGTCGTGCCGTGCCGGCAACCTTACAGCCCGTGAACGGCCGCGAGCTATGCGGGCTGGGCGGGCTTTTTTTTTTAAAGGAAAATTTGAAGGTCTCCTGAAAAATTGTACATAAAATTTGAATTTTTTTTTGAAAATTTAATATTTACTTTTAATATTCTCAAAATATGAAATGTTTCGAATTTGTAACTTTTTTCATCTAATTTTATTTCATATTAAAATCTTTCGAATTTTTAAGAAAATACGAATCATACGATTATATTGAAATAAAAAAGGAGTGAAAGAGGACGGTACCTCTACTAAATTTTATTAATTAAAAAAATATTTTACAAATGGTGTGAGAATACTCCTCTTTAAAAAAACGGAACAAACCGGATTAAACATGTTTACAAAATTACAAACAAATAAATTCGAAAATCTAAAATAAATCTAAAAATACAAGATAATACAAATTCTACACACTAGTCTTCTCCTTGTTCGGCCCCCGATTCCGATGAAGTATCCATTATCATCCACGGATCGTCTTCTCCGTCTGAATCATCCGCTTTTTTTCCTTGTTGTCTTTTTTCGGCTTGATCCCAATCTTTTTTGCAAACACATATTTTTATTGAATTGGGTGCAAGACTTGATCACTTCTCGTCTAACACTCTTCTACTCATACTAAAAGCGGATTCGGATGCAATTGTAGAAGCGGGGACTACTAAAATATCTTTTGCAATTTTTGCTAAAAACGAAAATTGTAACTCATGATTTTTCCACAATGTTAATATATCGAACTCATCATTTAACTCATAATGATACGAAAAAAATTCATGCAACATAGTAAAAGCAGTAGTGGGAGTACTATTACTAGATTCGGAAATCATAAATTTTGGTTTTTTGTTAGTTAATATCGATGCAATTGTTTTATTAAATCTACTACCACCACTACTACTACGTTTATGTGGCATAGAAGTTTGAGTTTTAGCATTATATATATCAACAAGACGATAGAAATAATCTAAACAATTTTGCAAATATAATTCACAATTATATTAAACATTTAACGTTGCGTAATAATGTTTTAACAAGACTTCTAAACCATCCTTTCTAACACCCGGATCAAGAAGACATGCAATACCATATATAAAAGGAAATTCACTTAAATATTCGATCCATTTTTTCTTCATTTCCTCTATAATAAAACTAAAATGAGGATTTTGTTCATAATTAGCTAAAGTGTTAACAATATTAACACATTCAATAATAACGTGATGTGCATTTGGTTCATAAACATTAGAAAAAACCTTAGTAGCATGTGCATAACAATCAAGTATATCACGTACGGTAGATGCCAATTCCCAATCATGTTGGGTAATATATCCATTTTCATTTTCGTGATTTGGTGAAAATATCCTTATAAATAATTGCATCACTTACTAAATTATGAGTCGAATTCCATCTAGTCGGACAATCAATCCCCCATTTTTTCGCCTTTAATCCTCTATCTTTACACATTTTCTTGTATATTCGTTTAACATGACCCGCAAAACGTAACCACTTAACTACTTTTCTTATAGGTTCTAATAATGTAGTTAAATGTTTAATTCCAATTTGACACGATAAATTAACTATGTGAGCACAACATCTAACATGTAAAAATATTCCATTACAAATTAAAGGAATATCGGCCCTAATATAATCGATAGCTTTGTTATTAGCAGCGGCATTATCTAACGAAATTGTAAAAACATTTTGATACAAATTAATTGCCCTAATTGTTTCTAAAATTCTTGTTTTTATGTTAAAACCGGTGTGTGACTCGTCCATAATTTCAAAAGTAATAATTCATTTTTGTATTAAGTAATCATTATCTATCCAATGAACCGTAACACAAATAAGAGGCTCACCTCCACTCGAACTCCAACAATCGCTAGTTAAGGAAACAATACCATCAAATGTAGCAAAATAATTAATTAAATCATTTCGTTGACTAGCATATTGATTTTTTGTGTGACATTTAACTGTGTTCCTAGGAATTCTTTTAAGTGCCGGATTTACCGAAGTTTTCATCATATATTCTAAATTAGGACTCTCACCGTGGGAGAAAGGCAACTCGTCTAATATAGTATATCTAGCAAATTCATTAACCATACGTTCTCGATTATAGTGAAAAGGCATACCTCCACCGGGCGACGAAGTCATGAAACCACCGATTAATGTTTGTTGCTCCGTTGAAGTCCGCGTGCCGTTCCACTTTCGTGACTTTCCTTCGTAATATTATGTTTAGAGTGCAAATGTCGATCAAGTGTAACCGTGCCGCTTCCCTTCCGATGTACAAACGGTTTTTGTTGTCGATTAGCTTGTATACATAATAAACAATAACATTTGACTTCGGTGGGATCTTGTTCCGTCGGTGCCGGTACTCTATTAAAATAATTCCAAACATAAGAATTTCTGCTCGTGGAAGAAGAACCTACAAAGCAAAATAAAAAACGATTAATTTACACAAAATATAAATACGAATATAAAAACAAAAAACAAAGTAAACCAAAAATACGAATCATAAATCTTTTAAAAAAATTCAAATTTTCAAATCAAAAAAAAAAAGTAAACAAGTTTTTAAAAAATACGAAGCATGAATATCCTACAAAGCAAAAATACGAATAAAAAACTAAGTTGTAAACCAAAAATACGAATCATAAATCTTTAAAAAAATTTCAAATTTTCAAATCAAAAAACAAAGTAAACAAGTTTTTAAAAAATATGAATCATGAATATTTTAAAACCGAAAATATGAACATAAAAACAAAATGGTAAACTAAAAATACGAATCAAAAATCAAAACAAACTTATCATAAATCAAAAAACCAAATTATAATCAAAAATAAAAAAAAAATTATAACAAAAAATAAACTTACCGGCTTCGACAGGTGCTGGTGGCGGCATGGAGGAAGATGCTTGTGCTTGGCTTGAACCTTGAGAAGATAATGTTCCCCTTCCTTCTTCCATTTTCAGCTTCGCCGGATTTTGTAAAGGTAACCGGAAATTGAAAGTAACTAACTAAGCTTGCCGGAAATTGAAAATAAGTAATTAAGCTTAGTCGAGAGTCGAGATAGTAAGAAATTAAAAGTAACTAAGTAAACTTGCCATTGCCGGAGATAGAGAGTCGAGAGATTAAGAACAGGGAAAGAGACTAAGAGACAGAGAGACTGAGAGAGTGAGGTTTTGGTGGTGTGCATGAAACTAAATATACAAGTATTTATAGAGACTCTCATTGGACCGTTGGAGGCTGTGAACATTGGAGATAGCCGTTAGCAGACATTGCAATTGCAGATAGATAGCCGTTGGAGGAGTTGCAGCCTTGCAGGTGTAGGTTTCCGTTAGACAGCATTTTGCGTGCTGGGCCGTGCCTACGTGCCGTGTCGTGCTGCTTTTTTTTCTACTCACGGGCTGGACGTGCCGGGCCGAACGGACTGCGGTCTGTCGATTTTGGGCTCATGCACGGATCGTTCACTGTAGCCGTGTTGAACGAGCTCGGCACGTTTTATTACTGTAGCGGGCTGAACGGTTTTTTTCACGAATTCTACTAAAGCCCTAAACCATGCACAACTACAAATCTATCACCGAAACTCAGGTATCAAATATGTACATGATTTAATAATTTTATAAAACTGTGCATTGATTGATTCATTTGTGTGTACTTTCGATATCTACTCATAAATTTCAGTTTAAATCTTGAATTTTGTCCTCAATTTTTGTGTTTCATATGCCATGGTCCTTGGTTGATGTTAGGAATAATTCATAAGTTGTGATGTTGAGAATAGAATTTTGTTAATACTTCTTGTATATCCTGAACTTATAAAGGATTTAGCACTTTGTATAGGATATATGTGTTAGACAATAATCTGTAGAGTTTAGTCAGGAACAATGCGTCAGAGACTATATTTCAGGAACTAAGAGCAGATCCTGATACAGCAATTCAGATCCTGATCAAATACTGATGGGATGATCAGATCCTGATGGGCCTTTTGTTCTAACAAGGCTTGTTCCTCAAGCAACCGTCGAAGGAAAAGTTGTTCCAGAACATACAGCGGCGAAGCCTAAATCTGAATGGACAGATAAGGAAAAGGAGAACGTTCTTAAGGATGCTAAAGTAAGAAACATACTATTCAATAGTCTTGATTCTGTTCTCACTAACTATATTCTCTCTTGTAAGACTGCTAAGGAGATTTGGGACAATTTAAAGGTTCACTGTGAAGGAACAAAACCTGTCAGGAAGAATATGAGAACACTTCTCATACAACAGTATGAGTACTTTGAATCCAAGTCTGGTGAGTCACTTACTGACACCTTTGATAGATTTACTAAACTCATCAATGAGATGGCCATGCATGGTAAATATTATGACTTGGAGGATATGAATACGAAGTTCATGAAAGCTCTTCCTGATTTCTACAATGAGAAGATATCTGCAATTGAGGAAGCAAATGATCTGGATGAAATATCATTAGAAGCAGTTTATGGAAAATTGAGAGCTTATTAACTTGACAGGCAGAAGAAAAAGAGCAGGAGTGAAGGAAAGATGAAAACTGTTGCACTCACTGCTCAATCTGAATCAAAGAAGCTTCCAGAAGAAAAGTCTGAATCTACTGAAAGAGACTTGAGGAAGAAGAAGGGCAAAGAAAGTTCTGAGTCAGAGACTACAGATATAGACTCTGAAGATAATGATTCTGAATCAGAGATGCAAGAACTCTTTGCTATGTTTGCTAAAGCTTTCAAGAAAGGAAGATTCAACAGGAAAAGATTTAGCAAAGGCTCTTTTCAGAAGAAAGAGGAGAAGAAGAGTGACAAAGGTAAAAGTACAATTATCAAGCTTGATAAAGCCAAGATCAAGTGCTTTAACTGCAGTGAGCTTGGACACTTTGCTAGTGAGTGCAAGAAGCTTAGGAATTTAGGGAAGGGTAATGCACTCATGGTCACACAGAAGGATTGGGCAGACTCCAGTGATTCTGAAGATGAATTGGATTAGGAAAACATTGCATTGATGGTAAGTGCTTCAGACAAGCATGGATCTCCAATGAAAACTTCTTCTTCTTCTGTTAAGGTATCACTTCACTCTCTTGATTCATTTGATAGCTTAGATTCTGATGATATTAGATCTATTCATGTTGAGTTTAAGAATCTTATGACTAATTTCAAAATTCTTCCTAGTGAAAAAGATGAACTTAAGGCTAAGAATGATGAATTAGTTAGTAGAAATAATTTTCTTGAATCTGAGTTAATTCAAATGGAAGAATATAGGTTAAGTTCTGATAAAGCTAAGCATGATTATAGTGTTATTCTTGAGGCTTATGACTATGTCAGAAAAGAACTAGAGGAAGAGAGAGATGTGATTAAAACCATTAACAATTTTGGTAAAAAGACTCAAGAAATCATTGAAAATCAAATTCTTGGTAAAGTTAATGGTTTAGGTTTTGATAAGGCTAGGCAAGAAGATACTGTAGCTATCGTCAATGATGATAGTAAAATTGAAGCTAGCACATCTACGTCTGAAGGTAAGAAGATAGTTTCTGAACCTAAACATGTTAAATTTGTTGATTCTAAAGGTGCCCCAGTTGTGCACAAAAGAATTAACAATAGCAATTCAGATGAGAGAGTGTTAAAAAAACCTAGGAATGTCAACATAGGTTTTCTGTCTAAGTCTCAGTTGAAACAGAGACTAGAAAGTATTTCAGAGTCTAGCAAGATCAGAAGAAATAGGAATGGAAAAGAAGGTATTAACAAAGAGAATAATTACAAGAATGTACCTGATGCACCTAGGAAGAAATGCTATAAATGTGGAAATCATAATCATTTGGCACTAGACTGCAATCAAAAACCTTCTTGGAAAACTGAGTCCAGATTCCCCAAGACTCAAAGAATTCAATACCAACCACAAGAACCATGTTATCATTGTGGTAGTTTACTTCACTCCATTTATATGTGTAAGGAATATCATGAACTGTATTATGACTATTATTCTCTGAAATCTGAAACTCCTAGTCACAAATAGTTTGTGAAATCTAAGTCTAAGGTTGATTCTGCAACATGTAAATCAAAAGCAAAATCTTCAAAGCCTGTTGGTTCAAAAGTTAGTAAGAAAGGATCCAATCAAAGTTGGGTCCTAAAAAATTCTAACTAGCTACTTTTTGTTTGCAGGGCACTGGAAAGAAGCATTCAATTTTCTTGGACAGTGGATGCTCTGGACATATGACTGGAAAGAAGTCCCTGCTAACAAAATTTGAGAGGAAAGCTGGCCCAGTAATATCCTTTGGAGATGGCAACAAAGGAGAAACTCTGGGATATGGCTCAATTATTTTGGGGAATGTCATCATAGAAATGTAGCACTGGTTGAAGGCTTGAAACACACACTTTTAAGCATAAGTCAACTGGGTGATAAGGGTTACCAATCAATCTTTGACAGTAAAGGATGCAAAATCTTGAATATGAAGAATGGAGACATTGTTTTGACTGGTCAGATACTTGGTAACATATATGAAGCCAGCTTGAGTGACACATCTAAAGGAACTGTCAGATGTCTTTACAGCAAGGCATCAAATGATGAAATCTGGAACTGGCACAAGAAGCTCTCACATCTCAACTTCAAGAAGCTTAATCAACTTGTTAAGTGCCATCTGGTGAGAGGCCTACCTCAGGCAAATTATGTGCAAGATGGACTTTGTGATGCTTGTCAGCTTGGAAAACAAAGAAGAACCACTTTCAAGAGCAAGACAGAAAATTCAATTACTGAACCATTTCACATGCTGCATCTTGATTTATTTGGTCCAGTAAACATTATGTCTATCAACAAGAAAAGATATGCTCTAGTTATAGTGGATGATTACACAAGGTTCACATGGGTATTCTTTCTACACAACAAGGATGAAGCTCCTCAGCAAATCATTGAACTTGTCAAGAATATTCAAAATAGTTCTGAGTACAAGGTTAAAGTTCTCAGAAGTGACAATGGTACAGAATTTAAGAATTCTACAATGGAAGAGTATTGTGCAGACAATGGAATTACTCAACAGTTTTCTGCACCTGGAACACCTCAGCTGAATGGTGTAGTAGAAAGAAAGAATAGAACTCTTATAGAGGCAGCAAGAACCATGCTTGCAGATGCAAAGCTTCCAACCTATTTCTGGGCAGAAGCTATCAACACTGCATGTTTCACTCAAAACTGTACCTTGGTAAATGCTCATGGTAAGACTCCCTATGAGATGATCAAAGGAAAGAAACCAAGTGTGAAATACTTTCACATCTTTGGATGCAAATGCTATGTCCTGAAAGTTCATCCAGAACAACTTGGGAAATTTGAAGTCAAATCGGATGAAGCAATCTTTCTAGGATATTCAGCATCAAAGGCCTTCAAAGTATACAATCTCAGAACTCACATTGTTATGGAATCAATTCATGTTGCATTTGATGATAAGAAGTTTGGAATTTTGTAAACTGATGAAAGCCATGACAATATGAAATTTGAAAATCTTAAGTATTCTGAGATTCTCTCCAGCGATGATGAAGGTTCTCCAGAGGAAATCTCTATTGCTTCTCAAAGGAATGCTACTGTTGAGGGGGAGCAATTCAATCAAGGAGAACACAGTACTGGTCAGAATCAGACTAGTTGTTCAGAGTCTACTTCATCATGAATTGATCCTTCAGAGTCTAATGAAGGAAAATCAGAAACTAGCAGCAGTATTGAATCCACTCATTCTACTGATCAAGGGGGAGCTTTTGAAGGAAATGAACACTATTATACAAGAAATACCACTAACTTAGGGGGAGAGTCTAGCAGGAGCAATCTACCACCTGTTAGAAAATGGACAAGGGATCATACTGAGGATTTAGTAATTGGTGATCCAAATAGTGGTGTTCGAACTAGAAGATCAATTCAAAATGAATGCTTGTACAGTTGTTTTCTCTCAAAGAATGAACCTAAGAAGGTTGAAGAAGCCTTACAGGATCTTGATTGGGTAATAGCAATGCAGGAAGAATTGAATGAGTTTGAGAGGAACAAATTTTGGAAATTGGTACCAAGACCTAAAGATAGATCTATTGTTGGTGCTAAATGGGTTTTCAGAAACAAGCTAGATGAATCTGCTATGATTGTAAGAAACAAAGCAAGACTTGTGGCCAAGGGTTATTCTCAGGAAGAAGGAATTGACTATGATGAAACCTTTGCACCTGTAGCAAGATTGGAGGCAATCAGAATGTTTCTTGCATTTGCAGCTCATTCAAAATTCAAGGTATACCAGATGGATGTAAAGAGTGCTTTTCTAAATGGCAAACTTGATGAGGAAGTGTATGTGGAACAACCACCTGGTTTTGTTGATCCAAAGTTTCCAAATCATGTCTACAAACTTGACAAGGCACTCTATGGACTAAAGCAGGCACCAAGAGCATGGTATGAGACTTTGTCTAAATCTCTTCTTGAAAATGGCTTCACAAGAGGTATAATTGACAAAACTTTATTCTTTAGAAAGATAAAAGGTGATTTGCTTTTAGTTCAAGTTTATGTTAATGATATTATATTTGGTTCTACTAATGAAAAGTTATGTGCTAAGTTTAGCAAGCTTATGCAGTCTAAGTATCATATGAGCATGATGGGTGAACTAAATTACTTTTTAGGCTTGCAGGTCAAACAGACTGAGACTGGTATATTCATTAATCAGTCAAAGTATATCAAAGAACTTTTAAAAAGGTTTTACTTTCAAAATTGTGCAATTGCAAAGACACCCATGGCAACAGCCACTAAGCTAGACTCTAATCCTAAGGGAAAGAGTGTTGATAACACTAGCTATAGAGGCATGATAGGTTCACTGTTATATTTAACTGCAAGTAGACCAGATATAATGTTCTCTACCTGTTTATGTGCTAGATTCCAAAGCGATCCTAAGGAATCTCATTTAATTGCTGTGAAGAGAATTTTTAGATATCTCAAGGGAACTCCAAATCTTGGTTTGTGGTATCCAAGAGAATCTGATTTCTTCCTAATTGGCTATTCAGACTCTGACTATGCAGGGTGTAAAATAGACAGGAAAAGCACTACAGGTACATGTCAATTCTGGGGAAACAGATTGATTTCTTGGGCAAGCAAGAAGCAGCAATCAGTTTCAACCTCAACTGCAGAAGCTGAATACATTGTAGCAGGCAGTTGTTGTGCTCAACTCCTTTTGATAAGAAATCAGTTGATGGATTATGGTATTACACTTAGTAATATTCCTATGTTTTATGATAATACTAGTGCTATCAAAATTGTAGAAAATCCAGTTCAACACTCAAGGACTAAGCACATTGATGTCAGGTATCATTTTATTAGAGAACATATTGAAAATGGTACTGTGGAACTTCATTTTGTTCCTACTGACAAATAGCTTGCAGATATTCTAACTAAACCACTTGATGAGGATACATTCATTATATTGGTTAGTGAGTTAGGAATGTTAAATTTTTAGATCTTTAACATCTGCACAAGTAGCAAGGTATGTTGTTTCAACTTATAGACTTGATATCTTTGTCAGGATCTATACTTGATTGTTAAATGCTTAAACTGTAACATTTTATCTTGATAAATTTCAGTATGATAGACTTATTAATAAAACATCAGGATCAGGATCGCTATTAGTATGCTGACGTCATCAGTATTGAGATCGGGATTGTATCGTCAGTATCAGGATTGTGAAATTTATGTGTCTTACTGTTTCAAATTCTGAAGTTCATGTTATTCAGTGGTTCAATTCTGAGTTTTGTTAAAGTCTATGTTAGCAAGTTTTATCATATGCATACTGATAATTTATATCATTATTTAGGTCAGTCAATAAACAACAATAGACAAGTAGATAATAAGAAAACTTGTATTTTCATTAATCAAAAGTATTACATACATGGAAATGAAATGCAATTCTTCTTTTTGTCTAACTACTACTGATAATTCTATTCTTGTCTAAAGTTATTACTGCTTCAATCCTCAACGATCGACTTCAGGACAAGGAGCATCTTAAGATTGGATTCCTTGTCTGGGTGACTTGAATGAAAGCAGCTGACTCATCTTCATGCTTATTGAAGAAGATGAATAGCATCTCCATCAAGATCAACCTCAGACTCTTCACCAAATTCTTCATCCTCAAGATGTGAAGAGATTAGAGGAGGATTGTATCCAACTGGTAGATGTTTTAGAGGAGATTCGTGGAAATTATCTGGGTTAAGACCAACCATATCTGACTCAATGAGAAAAGTCATCTTTTCTATGAGATAGTTTACTTGCTCCTGATCATCAAGAGTAAAGAACTTCTCAGTGGTAATGAACCAAAAGCTAGGGTTCATATGAAGATTTGGGTTGAAAGTCATGATGGAAAGAGAAAAGAATGAAAAGGTTTTGGAGAATGGCATAAGACGTCGGTTTCTTTTATAGAAAGACATGAGAAGCTGAACAGTCGTTTGGGAAATATCAATTTAGACAATCATAATTATGTGTGACTATATTTCTTGTATTTTCAAGAAATATTGAACGAATTTAACCAATTGATTTTGTTCAGATTTTATTTATTTTTTTTACAGGTAAAAAAAATATCATGTGGAAACTTCATTTAGTCTTTGGAATCGGGATGATATTGATCAGGAATACAAGTGTGTTCACATCAGGATTAGTAATTCTTTTTATTCAGAAATCACATTGAATCGTGTGATTATCTTGATGAGAAGATCACATCAGGAAAAGGAAGCTGATCAGTATTGATTTTTATCTCGATTTTACCTTGATTTATTTACTTGAAATTATATTTGGATTTTATTTTCCAAAAGTCGTGGGTAACTGCATTATTCAGGGACTGACACCTGTCAACCTACGTGTCAACGTGGGATAATGGGTCCGAAGGATTTTTGAAATATAATTATTTTGACACTCTAATCGTTTAATTGCTTTCTCTAGTTTCATTCTCTAAAGCAAAAATACTCTCGAGTTCTCAAAATCTCTAATCAATTTCAAAGATTTCTTAAGTTCTTTTTAGATCAAAATGGCAACTCAACGAAGACTACCCAAATCATTAGCTTTCAAGTTTGGTGACTTTGATTTTATGATGAACAATCATGTTGCAGCTATCACCAACAAGGAAGGGGTGTCAACTGATTTTCACCCGATAATGGACTTTATGATGAAAGGACCATTAAGCTATGCCTTGACAGCATCTCCACAAATTAATCAAGTAGTTGTTTCACAAGCTTGAATGTTGAGGTAATTGAATCTACTCAGAGTCAATCAGGTAAGATTGTTCTACAATTAGGACAAGACTCATTTGATCTTACTGAATCTGTTGTTAATTCAGTACTTCGCTTACCTGTTAGTACGAATTTTGAGAAGGTACCATCTGATGATAATGTTAGAACTATGTTATCTGAATTAGGTTATAATGGACCTCTAGATAACATGAGCCAGTTAAATAGATCCATTCTTAGGAAAGAATGGTCTTTCTTCTTTGATCAAATTGCTAAATGTTTTACTGGTAAATGTAGTTCTTTTCAACAAATTACTGCTGTTACATCACATATTGCATATGCCTTGCTTTATAACAGAGTAATTAATTTTGGTCACATTATATTAAATCAGATGTGTATTAAACTTGGGTCAAGAGATCATGACAGGAATATGGTTTATTATCACAGATTCATGCAACTGTTTATTAACCATTTCATTCCTGATGTTGAAGCGAGATTTGGTAGAGAATATTGTGTTTCTTCTTATGTACAGCAAAAGAGAATTTTCTCTGACATTACAAAGAAGGACAGTGAAAAGAATCTAGATGAAATACATGCATTACACTAACCAAATCATGTTCAGGTACTTCTAAGAACTCATCTTCCTACTATCTATAATTCTTCTTTCTTTGGTGGTGAAATGACTCAGGAATCTCAGTTGGAGGAGAACCCCCCTGTGTCTACCCAAGTAGCCAAAAACATTGTAGTCTCTGAAACAATTCTAGAACCAAATTTTGATCCACAGCCTATTGTTTCAAAGAAGCCAACCTCTGGTGTTTCTCAAAAGACATCATTTGTAAGGAAGAGAAGATTTGTCATTTCAAGTAGTAGTTCTAGTGAAGATGATGATAATATATCTCTTTCTGAGAGAGCATAATTGAAGGCTGCAATTCAACTTTCTAAGCTAGGACAAAGAGATGGAACAATTAGTCACAGGCAAGCTGCAGTCTCCCAAAAGGTTGTAGTTTTTAAAAAAGGAAAACAGTTACTGGATACTGTCTCTCAAAAGACTGTATCTATTGAAAAAGGATCTCATCCCAAGATCACTTCTATGTCTACACCTCTTGAGTCTTCTCAAGATAAATCTGTTGCTCACTATACTAGGAGAACAATGAGAAAGATTCATTTGTCACCTACACACACAGTGTCAAGTCCAACTAACATTATGCAGGTCTCTACAAATAAGGCTATATCCAAGTCAGTATCTGACAAGAGAGATCTGGATCTTGATTCTTCATGGGAAACTACATTGACATACATACTGGCTTTGGAACATATTTCTCTACAAGTGAAGCTTTCCAGGCCTGTTCTAGATTTTCTGATTAAAAGAGTTCCTAAACTTTCATTTCCTGAAGAATATGGACTATTACATCAAAGACTTGATTTAATGAAGACGTACTTCTATGTATCAGTCAGAAAGGAGTTACACAAGAAATTTGGACTTCCTAAGCATGTTGCACTTCAATCACTTCATGCATATTTATTTGACAAGGATGTCATTGTTGAAGATGCTTCAGCTCAAGGTGAACAAGAGGAGGTAGTTGATGTTAGTCAAAGAGGCATGCCTGAATATATCTAATAACAAGCCTAAGTATGGGTAATGCTATGCATTACCTACATGACCTCCTAACTGAGGGAACCTCTAGTTGTAGAGTTTCTATTTGTTATGTACTTGTAATAGGCATCAAATTCTAGTTGTGTAACTGTACTTATAAAGTCAAGAATAATGCTTGAAAGAAGTTCCAAGGTTCATGCCTCAAGCAAGGAGATAAAGACTGCCAAATAATCATAGTTGGGATTTGAAGAAAAGAAGAATTTGCCTAAGTACCAATTCGAGAAGTACATTTGTCTATTCGAGAAGTCTAGCATTCGAGAAGTCAGAGATTCGATATCTCAGAAGACACTATTCGATATCTCTGAATACTTTGTTCGATATCTCATTCGATATCTCAGAGATTCGATATGTCTATTACTCTATTCGAGAACACATGGAGTTAACAAGTCAAAGCATCATTCGAGTTCTCTAAGGGTCAACAAGTCAATTCTCTATTCGATATCTCAAGGACTAAAGAAGCTATTCGACATCTCAGGGATTCGATATGTCAAAATGCTCTATTCGATATCTCAAAGAGTCCCAGAGAAAAGAGCTATTCGAGAAGTAATTTGATATGTCAATATAACACTATTCGAGAACTCAGAGTTATCGATTAAGTCAATTTGAGTTCTCGAATCAATTACTTAGCCACTTCTCGAATACATTCTTGGAAACAAAATACTGAAGAATTGTACAAGTCAGAAACCTGCAACAAGCCAAGTCGCTTTATTTGACTATGTACTATAAAGCACATTGGAAAGCCTATAGAGAAGCTTGGAAAGATAAGACAAAGGGACAAGGAGCTAAAGAAGTGGATCTGAACAGGCTTTGCAAAGTCAAATCTGTAGCCGTTTGGACTCTTACTCAAATAAGATAGACATATTGGAAAGTAGTTTGTTTTACCTACCTTATTTGTAGTAAGTAGGTATCCATGTCTATAAGGATACAACCTCACTTCCTTAGTAGATAAGTTTTTCAAGATACATCACAAGAAATACCTCGCTAAGAAAAACGAAGCTGAGAATACTATCATTTGTATTCACAGATTGTAGCAAAATTTTTATCTAATAAAATATTAGATTAAAGTGATATTGTGTTGTGTTTGTCTTTGTTATTTGTACTTACATATCTCACACACTCAACACATATCTTGTTGCAAAGATTCAAGAAAAAAAAAAAGTTCAAGAATCCATTCACCCCCCTCTGTATTCTTTTTCTGTATTCAATACTCAACAAGTGGTATCAGAGCAGGCTGTTTAATCTAAACAGAAAACGATCATGAGTTCGAATACACCAAAGACTACAGGTACGGTGAAGGTCCCTAAGTTCGACAAAGAGAATTACAACCTCTGGAAAATAAAAATGCTGTTGTTCATCAAAGCTGCCAACCCTCTCTACCCTGACATTCTCAAGAATGGTCCATTTGTACCACACCAAGAAATTGTTGAATCCACAGTGGGCACAATATTCATTCCTAGATCATATGTTGCAAAAGAGCCATCCAAATGGATGGACTCAGAGAAGGAAAAGGTTGCCCTAGACAGTCATCTAATGTTGCTGATCATAGACTCCATGGATATGTCGATGTTTGCCAATATAGCATCATGCACATCAGCCAAGGACATGTGGAACCACATCGAGGTGTTATGTGAAGGGACATAGGAGGTAAGAGAGAATATGAAACAGATATTGGTCACACAGTATGATGCTTTCATGGCACAGTCCAAAGAAAGTATTACTGATATGTTTGAGAGATTTCACAAGCTGGTGACTGAGCTTCAAATATATGGGAAGGTTTACAGCACTAAGGAATTAAACATGAAGTTTCTTCTATCTGCACCTAACCACCTAGAGCAAAGGGTCATATCTCTAAGGGAAAGAGATTTGAACGAAGTCACATATGATGTGCTCTATGGGGTTTTAAAGACTCATGAGCTTGAGTTGCTTCAGAAGAGGGCTATCCAAGCCAACCAAGGCAAAATGATAAACACATCCTGTGCCTTGATTGTTAACAAATCCGTTCAAGACCTGGAAGCATCTGCAAGTCAACTGAGAATAGAAGAGATAGTAGATGATGAAGAAACTGAAGAAGAAGTGACTGAACCTGTTGATGAAAAGGAAAAAGATGAGTTCTATACTCTTGAAGAGTTGGATGCCATGGAAAACACTTCATATGCTTTTATGGCTAGAAAATTCCCAAACATCAGATTTAAGAGGAATCAGCCCTTCAAGTCTAGATCTCAAAATCATTCATTCAACAAGAGCAAGGCACCTGTGAAAGCAAACAAAAACAAATTCAAAACCAGCTATGTGGATAGGTCATCTGTGAGATGCTATAGATGCAATGAACTAGGGCATTTTGCCAGTGAATGCAAGAAGCCTAAAAAGAAGGATAAGGAGTTTCTTGATCTTGAAGCTAAGTATGAGGCTCTGCTAAAGAAGCATACACCAGGTAAGGCCTACATAGCTGAAGGGAAGTGTTGGGATGATTCTGATAGTGATGGAGAAGAACAAGAATTCTGCAACTATGCCTTGATGGCCAACTCCAAGGAAGAACCATCTGAATCAGACTCTCAGGTATTATCCCTCACTACTATAGACATGTCTGTTTCTGAATACAAATCTATGGTTGAACAACTATCTGTTGAGATGTTTAATATTCATACTAGTATGACTGCTGCTAATGAAGAGATTGCTAAACTGTCTACTAAGAATGAACTGTTGAACAACAGAAATGAGGAACTAGAACTAACTGCTATGCAAATAGAAAACCTTAAACAAGAAATCGAATATCTAAAGAATAAGGTTCTATGTGCTAGTCAAGTTGAGAAAGCTCTTAGGGATGAACTAGCTGAAAATCAATTTAAATTGAAAACATTTAAGAATTCCTCTAGTCTATTACAGTCCTACCATGAGAAAAATCTAGCTAGACCTAAGGCTGCTATTGGACTTGATTATGACACTCTCAAACAGAGGAAAGGCTATGCAGTCATTGAAGATGACATTGTTGTTCAAGAGGAAGTGCCTCAGGTTAAAACACCAACACTTGAGATTGATGAGGATGCCTTACTCATTAAGCAAATGTTGGATGATGAAGATAAGGCAAAATCAAATGAAGAACAAGCATCCTCTAAGAGTGAGAATGTCAAAACCAAGGCCAAGGAGTCAGTAGGAGGTAGACCTAGACATGAGAAATTTGTGAAGTTTGTTTCAGCTGGGAATAATGAGTCTGAGAAGAAAGTGGTTAAAAAGAAATAAAACAGGAATGGCAAATTAGGGATTAACAAGGATAACAATTATGCTTATGTGCCAAATTCCCCTAGGAAAGTTTGTCAAAATTGTTTTAGCACTAATCATTTAACTCATGCATGCAAGAAACCATCTGGTAGTGTTGCTAAACCATTCTATGATTGCTCTGTGCCTTTAAGACATAGCGACTCTCCTTTCTATGAAAAATTTGATTGTATGCCATGTAACATGAATGTAATGACTAGTTGCTTTAATTTGAGAAGACAATTCATGGAAGGTTGCATCAGTCACAATGTTCACACACACTACACAAGAACAAAGTCTTCAAGTCCTCTTAAAGTTAGGAAGGTGCCTCTATCCCCTAAGTCTAAGAACCTTGATTCTAAGACTTCTAACAGTGACAAGAAGACTAACATAAAGAAAATTGATAAGCATGCTGTTTATGATAAAACTGTTGTTAAGCCACATGGACCCAAACTTGTTTGGGTACCAAAGGAGAAGTAATACCTTTGTGTTTGCAGGGCAAAGAAAGTGAAAGGAAGGTCATGTGGATTTTGGACAGTGGATGCTCAAACCATATGACTGGTGATATGGCCCTGCTATCACAGTATGAGGAGAAGGTTGGCCCAATGGTTGCTTTTGGAGATGACAGCATTGGCAACACACTGGGATATGGCAAGTTGGAAATTGGAAATGTCATCATTGAAAATGTAGCACTGGTCAAGGGACTCAAGCACAATCTACTGAGTGTTGGTCAATTTACTGACAGAGGCTTCAAAGTGAATTTTGACAAAGATGAATGTTTGATCACCCACAAGAAGACTGGTGACTTTGCTCTATCTGGAGTAAGGAAAGGAAGCCTGTTTGTAGCCAATATGAACTCTGCAAACAAGGACAAAATTTGTTGCTTTTACTCAAAAGCATCAAATGAAGATAGTTGGCTGTGGCATAAGAAGCTATCACACTTGAACTTCAAAGGCATTAATTCTCTAGTCAAAAGGGAGTTAGTGAGAGGCATGCCCACACTTGAATTCTGTTAAGAAGGAGTGTGTGAGGCTTGTCAAAAGGGAAAAATGAAAAGATCAAGCCACAAGTCAAAGACAGTGACATCAATAACCAAGCCCCTACAACTAATTCATATGGACTTGTTTGGCCCTATCAATATTATGTCACTAGGAAGGAAAAAGTATGCTCTGGTGATGGTTGATGATTTCACAAGGTATACATGGGTAGAATTTCTGGCATCAAAGGATGAGGCTCCACAAGTAATCATTGAGCATATAAAGAAAATTGACAAGGAAGCAAAGGCCAACAATGCAAGTGAGATTGCATTAAGAAGTGATAATGGAACAGAGTTCAGAAATGCCATGCTTGAAGCATTCTGTAAAGAAAATGGTATTTCTCAACAATTCTCAGCTCCAAGGACTCCACAACAAAATGGAGTTGTTGAGAGAAAGAATAGAACTATGATTGAGGCTGCTAGAACAATGTTACTTGATGCAAAGATGCTTACATGTTTTTGGGCTGAGGCTGTGAGCACTACATTCTATATCCAAAACAGAACCCTCATCAACAAAAACACTGGAAAGACACCTTACAACTTGATGACTGGAAAGAAGCCCACTCTAAAGTATGTTCATACTTTTGGAAGCAAATGCTTTGTGTTAAAAGACAACTCAGAATATGTTGGAAAGTTTGATGCAAAAGCATTTGAAGTAATTTTTCTTGGCTACTCTATGGAAGGAATTGCATACAAAGTTTATGTCATCACTCAAAAGAAAGTTATGGAAAGCACAGATGTGACATTTGATGACAGCAAACTACCTGGATTAGAAGAAGCCAATGATGAAGATAAAGATCCTTTGAAGTTTGACAATCTAGATGATTCTGATGAGGAGAATGAAACTGGATTTGAGCCCACAATCCAACAAACTCAAGTGAATGAAGAACCTGTGTCAACCAACAATGAAGAAACAAGCATCCAAGACACACCTGTGATTAGTGGAAACTTCACAGGGGGAGGAAATGTAAATGATCATGACCTAGATGATGAAGCAACATCAAGGCTGAGAAATCAATCTGAACATACAAGGAAATGGGATAGATCACATACTGCAGATCAAATAATTGGAGATCCAAATACAAGAGTGAGGATAAGGAGAGCAACTCTAAATGAATGTCTCTATGGTTGCTTTCTATCCCAAGTTGAGGCTAAGAAACTTGAAGATGCATTGTTGGATCCTGATTGGATAATTGCTATGCAAGAGGAGCTAAACCAATTTGAAAGAAGCAAAGTATGGGAACTTGTGCCTGCACCAAAGGATAGAACCATTGTTGGAACAAAATGGGTTCTAAGGAATAAGATGGATGAAAATGGTGTAGTCATAAGAAACAAAGCAAGGTTGGTTGCAAAAGGATACTCTCAACAGGAAGGCATTGACTATGATGAGACTTTTGCCCCTGTTGCCAGACTAGAGGCCATCAGAATTTTCTTGGCATTTGCTGCACATTCTAATTTCAAGGTTTATCAAATGGATGTCAAGAGTGCATTTCTGAATGGGGAGTTGGAAGAAGAAGTATATGTGCAACAGCAACCTGGCTTTGAGGATCCACAATTCCCTCACTTTGTCTACAGATTGCTTAAAGCATTGTATGGACTTAAGCAAGCTCCTATGGCATGGTATGACACATTATCACAATTTCTATTGGAGAATAAATTCACTAGAGGCACACTGGACAAGACAATGTTTTACAAGAAACATGGTGATGATATTATCTTAGTTCAAATCTATGTGGATGATATCATATTTGGCTCTACAAATGAGAAGCTATGTGAGAAATTCTCTAAGCTCATGCAGAGTAGATATGAGATGAGTATGATGGGAGAATTAACATTCTTTCATGGGCTGCAAGTGAGTCAAAGGAAGGATGGCATTTTTATAAGTCAAACCAAATACATCAAGGATCTATTGAAGAAATTTGACTTAGAAGATTGCTCACCTGCAAAGACACCCATGGCCACTGCCACCAAGTTAGATGAAGATGGTAAGGGCAAGAAGGTAGATATCTCAATCTACAGAGGCATGGTTGGTTCTCTACTCTACCTCACTGCTAGTAGGCCAGACATCATGTTTGCAACATGCTTGTGTGCAAGGTTTCAATCAAATCCAAAGGAATCACATATGATAGCAATAAAGAGGATTTTCAGATATCTGAAGGGCACACCAAACTTGGGATTATGGTATCCTAAGGACACAGGGTTCAATCTGATTGGTTATTCTGATGCTGATTATGCTGGATGCAGAGTGGATAGGAAAAGCACCTCAGGTAGCTGCCAGTTTCTTGGACAAAGGTTAGTCTCTTGGTACAGCAAGAAACAACAATCTGTGTCAACTTCCACAGCTGAAGCTGAATACATAGCTGCTGGAAGTTGCTGTGCTCAAGTGCTTTGGATCAAAAACCAACTTAGAGATTATGGACTTGTGTTGGAAAGAATTCCAATCATGTGTGACAACACAAGTGCAATCTCTATAGTTTCCAATCCTGTCAATCATTCTAGGACAAAGCACATTGACATCAGATATCACTTCATAAGGGAGCATGCAACTAATTGAACCATTGAGTTACATTATGTTCCCACAGAGAAACAACTAGCTGACATATTCACTAAGCCATTAGATGGCTGGATTATGATTTATAAATATTCCACAATGCTGCATATGTTGAAAATCATACATCTTTAGCTTGAAATTTCTGTTAAATTTTGAGAGAATCACTATTTAATTTAGTAGAATATTCTTCAGTGAATATTTCTGGTAAATTTTAAAAGATAGTGAAAATTGAATTTTATGAGTGAAAAGTATAGTTCGATAAGTCAGACTTCTCGAATGGTTCATTGTTTTGTCATGGCTCGAGTTCTCGAATAGGCCTATCTAGAACCCTCCTGAGCTCTCGAATAGTGTCTTTTGGAGAAATCGAATAGCACACTTTGAATTCTCGAATAGAGTATTTTAGTTCTCTAATGATGGAGTTCTCGAATACTGTATTTGAGTTATCGAATCATTTGAAAAGGCTGATTTCTCGCTGACACTTATTCGCTTTTTGGATTTATATTCAAAATTTCATTTCGCTCATAAAAACATATTTTATTTAGCTTAGAATTATTTTCTGAGTTAAGTAACTGCCAGCTATGAGTTACAAACTGCTTGAGATATCGAATAAGCCTTTCTTGACTTATCGAATAGTTGTTTTATACTTCTCGAATGACTGTCTTGTCGATACAAAACTTATATCTAATCGACAACTCAAGTCACTCACATATATACAATTTCACAACTGTTCAACTCATTTCGTTCGATTTCTCAAGCATCTAAACTCTTAAAACCTATGAAAACCCTAACTGCGAATTTCTTCTTCAACCTTAATTCTCTTCTCTTCTCTACCCAAATGGCAAACACTCAACTCACCATACCATCCAAACCAATTTCATAGCAATTACCAGTGATGTGGAAGCACCAAATGCTAATTTCAAGTGCTTTGTTCGATGGTTGTCTGAATCTTACATCAAGGGTGCACTATCAGCCAACCCAACCCTGTACATAGACATATTAGAACAATTCTGGAGGACAGCTACAGTGGAGGTTATCGCCCTTGAGAATGCTATCACCTCATATGTTGTCTACTGCAAGATTCAAGGCGTGGATATTTCTATCACTACCGCAGACATGAATGAAGCCTTGGATTTGCAGCAAGAAGCATATGACTCCCTGGTCACAGATGCTGAGTTGGAAGAATTCTTTGAATTTATCAACTACTCAGAGGCTATTAAACTTGGAAAGCTGAATAGGAAGTACTTGAGAAAGGAATGGAGCTATGTTTTTGCTACACTCCTTCAGGTATTCACTGCCAGGAAATCGAACTTTGATCAGATTAGTACACCTGTACAGCAGCTTGCCTATGCCTTGGCTCATGGGAGAAAGATAGATATTGGACATCTCATCATACAAGAGCTATATGGGAGACTTGGTAAGAACACAGCCAAGAGAGGTACTGAAATTTTCTTTCCCCGCTTTATTCAATCACTGCTTAATTTTAAAAATGCTTCATTGATTGAATTGCCTGGATTAGATAAAAGTAAAATAGGCTATCCTAGGTCCATGACCAAACTTATTTTTGGTAACTTGGAGACTAGGAATGATGTGGATGTAAGGCTTAAAATAACTCCCCGCATGGAGGGTTTTTTAGTTCTTACCCCCACAACATGCCAATATTTGAGTCTAAGTCTCAGTTAGCACAGCTAAGCAAGAAGAACACAATGCTAACCCAAGGCTTGCTAACGAACCCTCTCAGACAAACACTCTACCAACCAGAGAGCCAACTGCATCATCCTCTCAAAAGGGTGATGTTAGTAAAAAGAAGAGAAAACAGGTTGCTTCTGAACCTTTAACCATCTTAACTGAAGCAGCCTTGGCTGTAGAACTAAGTTTAGGAGGTGAGGAAACTGAGTCACCTATCATTAGCCTAAAGAAGAAGAAGAAATCTAAAACCACCTCTTCAGTCACCCAAATGGCTGAAGTTGTAAAATCAGCGGCAAATAGCTCACTAGATGTATCCTCTCAACATGGTGCATCTATAGAATCAAGCATCCTCCTCAATGCACCTATTTGTACAGAGTCAGCACATGGGAGTGATAAGGCTGGCACAACACTGAGTGGAGAGCACATTACAATTGAAATTCCCTCTATCTCTCAGGGGGAGTTGCCAAAATCTAATCTACAACACACTTCTCTTCCAGAATCTACCACTCATATTTCTTTGGAGCCTGCAACTCAAGCAATTGAGGAGCAAGGCATTGATCATCAAGAATTCTTTTCTCTTGATGAGCCAATGGATTCAAGTGACTTGGTGCATGACACCTTGCTCACCACCCAGGTACCACATTTAGATGGTCAGGGAATGCATGCTGGGGCATCTCTTAATGACACCATCACAAACACAGAGGATTCACTAGTTTTAACTAGAGACTCTGTGCCAATGTCAACTACTGTTGTAACCCATCCCACTCATGTGGAGACAACAGTAGCAGACTCTTTCCATCCGGTTACAGAAGTTGCATCTGTAACTGAGGAGTCTAGCACTACTAGAAAAAGGGCTTATAGTGACGGAATTTTAAGCCTAAATCCGTCACAAATAGTCTACTTGTGACAGATTTCGTTCGTCACTTATAATCCTGTCTAAAGTTCAAGATTTTGTCACAAGCCCCGTTTTTTGTCACAAGCTACATGGTTTGTCACAAGTTTAAAGTGGGATCCACAAACCCGTTATTATATTACATAATCTAACTTGTGACAAATAATTCGTCGCAAAACAATATATTATTATTTTATTCAACTAATAAAAAATGAATAATATATACTTGTGACGAACTCCATCGTCATAACATATTGAAGAAAAAGAAAAAGAAAAAGAAAATAAAATTTACTTGTGACGGAATATACGTCAATAAAGTTATGAATAAATAAAATGAAAAAATTGTAAAAGATACTTGTGACGAACTTGTTGTCACAACATTTTTGTGACAAACTTCTTTGAAAGCACCTTTTCTTCAGTACTTGTGACAACTTCCGTCACAACATTGTTGTGACAAACTTACTTATGACGCCTTTCAATGCACCTTTTCTTCAGTACTTGTGACAACTTCCGTCACAACTACTGCCATCCGAAGTTTTTGCCCTGCTTGTTTTGTGTAAGAACCAGCCAATATATGGCTTTTCAATTTTCAAAACCAGCAACCAACTTGGCTTTTCAGTTGTCAAGACCAGCAACCAATATGGCTATTCAATAGTCTAAACCACCAACATTACATTTTAATCATAAACCGTAATAACAAATCCTATCTAAAAATAACAATATTACCAAACGACATTTAATCCAACATTATGGATAAGATACTTGGCATACATATAATCATTCATATAATATACCATCCAAATACATCCGATTTAGCAAAATAAGGCGGATCATCCAACATAACATATTGTATATTAAGAAAGTACCCAACATTTAACAAAATACGAAAATATACTAAGTCATTATGATCGGACCACCTTGTACATACGAAAACACATTAAGTGTTTATGACCGGACCACCTTGAGCAGCTCGAGGAGTTGGTGGCCTGGCATTGTCGCCATCAGCATCATCATTACCGTCATCATCACGATGAGCATCCCTTGCTTCCTCGATCGCCTTGCCCTATCATAATAAAGTTTATTTTAGAGACATTTTATACTTGACAATTTATATAGATTAGTTACCATACGCATGACAATTCCATAACCTATTGGAGTTATAATAGTTCTCAGGTTTTATAAAGCTACTACACTAATACTTAGAGTAGCACATCAACTCTTGATATAAGAAAAGCCAATATTTTCATTTGTTAAATGCTTAATGATAACGTTAATGTCATATGCACAAAAATAGCTTAATTAATATATGAGTAGATAAATCATCATAAATGACAATAAGCATTAAGCATAAATTTAGCATATACTAAATTCAGTACAAATATTACTTACACAAACTGATAATTAATTTTACTCATGTTTACATATTCATCTGTGTACTAGTGTTTACATAATTCTGCATGATATGAAATGGGGAAAAGAATATTACCCGGCCAAAACAGAAAGCATAACATAATTAAACCCATTATCAAGGTATTAAGAACCCTAATTTAATGAATTTATCAGTTGAATGAGTTGTATATACGAGTGCCTATACATTGATTTTCATGACAATGTTTGTAGAAATATAAAAAATTGAAAGTATAGCAAAATAGAGATCATTCATCTAATTCAACCCATTTCCCAGTCCTTAGCATTATATAGCATAATATGATTATTTTTAACAGATTAAAAACATAAAAACTAATCTAAGAACATGTGACTAGGTTATAAATACCTTATTGCCTGGTCCATTTCTCTTGTACAAGTCATTGAGCACTTCAATAATCACACGAATTAGCTCGCGCTCAGTCTGCTCTGTGAGAGGGTGGTTAGGTGGTAACTCCATGTCACCATCTAAAAGCTCATGTGCAAGCAAGCGTACGTCATCAGGACTAAGTGAGAACTCTTCTGGATGTTCTCGAGCGCGAGAAACAGTCCGATCCACAACCCGCATAAATAAGTCATCGCGAATGCGCTGCATTGTGGAACGCCCAGAACCTCCTTCTCCTGTCCGGCGAGCAGTTCGGGTCTGTGTACCTATTGATCAACAAAGTGATAAAATAGCTTATATCCTTGAAATATGAGCAGCCCAACTATTTCATATTCTAATGGTAACAATTTTGAAACATAGATAAATTATTGCCTTATTTCTGTGTAAATAGAAATGAGGTATCTTAAGTACTGTTTTGAATCTGTGTATGACATTGAGACAGTTGCTAGGATTGTTGTCAAACTGGAATCGGTTTTGCAAAGCTTATATGATTCTTATAATGTTGGAAATGGAGAAGATGGTCACTGCACTAAGGTTAGTACTTTGTATATGTTAGTAGTAAATGTTAGTTTGTTAATTTTTTATATGTTAGTAGTGAATTTTAGTTTGTTAATTTGCAAAGTCTGCACTATTTTTTTATATTTAGAATATTTGCAAGTAAACACCTTGTTCTTCTTTCAAAAGAAGGTTTCAGTATATTTCAATTTTTATAGGTCCTTTACAATTTATAAAGCTATAACTGAAGTTTCAACTTCAAGTTTTTAATATATTTAAGCCCTGTGTTGAATAATAATGTAGATGTCCCTTCTGAATGTTAATAGAATTTTGTTCTCATCCATTAACTTGATACTATAGCAGTTAGAAGATTGTGCTTATGTGTGTTACACAGAGAAGCTATTTAACCTTTGCAGTTGCCACAAATACATTGTTTTTTACTACATTTTAGTAAATGATTGTGGATTAAGGACATGTTTCATATGTCTCTGTAAGTTTTATAATTCTGTTTACAGTAAAAGAGCTATGCCCCTCTGCGTACTATTTTATTTCTCCTTTCACACTGGGGTTTGATGTTTCTCCTAACTTAAGTATTTGCATATTAGTACTGGTACATAATCCTGGAGTTTTTGTCTCCAATCTCAAAGTTTTCTCCCCTAAATTTATTTTTCAATTAGAAGGAGATAGTGTGAAAGCTTTCTTTTAGCTTATTGCAGTTGGTTGTTTAAGAATTACAATCTTTGTTATTATTGTTTTATTATTTTTCGTATCACATTGTTTTCTGTTTTACGGTTAATGAAGTTCCGGTGGGTTCTTGATAGAGGTTATAAATACCGTACAAAACTCAAGTCAGTCATGACATAACTCTCAACACTGAAAGTGGTTGAAAGGATATATTAGGCAATTCTATGGAGCAAATCATGTTTCCCATTTAACAAACCAGTTTAATTCAAGCAGTGTTATTGAGGCATACCAGTTACATATATTTTTATGCTAACGCAAAAATAGCTAATTTAATGCAAATCATGTACACATGCATGTTACATTAGGGGGCACACCGTGTACAAACATCATGTATGATAAAAATAATACCTAGAACTTCCGAAGCTCGAAGGTAAGGGAACCCAACGATCTTATCTTTCCGAGGACCATTGATTGCCTCTATCCAAATCTTTATCTGAGTTGTATTAGGATCAACGCCCTTTTCAGTGCAAAGTTTCGTGTAACGATCCTGTTTGCAAATCAGATGTAATTACACATGAAAAACAAAGTTAACTACCTAATTCAGTTGAACGTTACTAATAAATTTGATTTCCTTCCTCAAAGAATCTGGAGTAGTTAAACTAAGACTGAAAAGATCATTTTCTTTTATGCTGATTGTACATAATATTCTTGTATGTAGTTTGTGGAAATTGATACTAAGTAATTAGAGTAGTTTATTTAATTCATAATTTTTATTTTATGGTATGTTATCGTTTAAGAGTTGTAATTCTTTTGTTTATGTATGTAATGGAATTGAGGGTGTTACATGTTGCTATACAAGTAATATAAAATTATATTAATCTACAATAAAATATAAGTGAAAGAAAGGGTTTATAAATTATATTAATGTACATATATAAAATCGAACACTAGGCATGTATTTGTTGAAGTAGTCCATGTTAGAAAATTACTCATATGTACTAATTACAATTAAACCTAACCATATATATAATTACCAGTATAGCTTGGGCTTCCGGGGTAACGAGGACACCTGGTTTCGTACGATATTCGTGTGTTTCCTTGTAGTGCACCACAAGTTCAGGATATTTCTTATGTTTTTTGTAGTAATCCTGTACAAGAATCAAAGTACATTTAGGTCCAAGAATCAAAGTACATTTAGGTCCGAGATAAAAAATAAGCAACTGAAAAATGTGTGTGATATTTGACACAGGGGAGATTAAGTAAACTTATATGAAAAAAAGAAAGTGTTTGGACTTACTCGTCGACGTCCCTCAAATGAACGGGCTCCTGAGGTGTGAGGGACCTTGACCTTCCCTCGAGCACCCCTACCAGCAACTGACCTCTTACCAAATTGCTCACTCCTCCACCACACACAGAACTTGTTCCAGATTTCTTCATCAAAGTAGAAAGGCTTGTAGTCCTCATAGTTTCCTCCTTTATCATGCACTGACTTCATAGCTCTTGACTTTTCTTTGTTCATGATCTTACGAAAATTTTCACGCATGCTATATATAACTGACTCACGAGCATGGGCTTCAGTGGCATAACGGAGATCAAAGGTGTAGTATTTCTACCGAACAAGACAAATGAAAAATCATTCTCAAATATATATCTAAATATACATATAACATATCTATGTCTATAAATAAAATTTATTTATAACTATAAACATGTTATATCTATAATAGACCATGTAACTTACAAAGAACTCATCAGCAACATCATCCCACCATCTAGGGAGCATCCTATCAACATCAGTCCGTGTAAATGCTCCCACAAACCAGTGCACACGCATTAGAGCTAGTAATGTACGATGGGCAGGACCAGAATCTATCCTGAAGTTAAAAATATTTTCATGTTACTTTCGAGTTAAATATTGTACATGAGAAATAACTAACATTTTTTTATTTGTTCTAGAGTGTTCCAACATTTACGTATGTATATCTAGAGGAACCCGATATTGCAGAAATATATAAACATCTATTTATTTCCAAGAACCATCAAACTTTTCCTATCAAGGTTCTAAAAAGAAGAATCCCATGAGGGTTAATTTCTGCAAATTTGTGAGATCAATTTATTAACATTTTTAGGGGTAAAAAACTTAAAAAGATATCCTTGCACGAAATATAAAAATTACCAATCATGTACATGTACTTACTCATTATTTGCTATGCGAATGACTTGAGGCGGAGATGAGAAATCACCAAATCTTCCAGCTGAATAACCACGACCTCTACGGAGTATTATATCAGCGAGTTCCTCCTCATTGTCTTGCTCTCCATTATCCGCATTATGGTCCTCATTGTGGTCCTCACTGTGCTCGTCATCCATATGACTAATGTCTTCAGCTCGATCTTGTCCTCCAGCACGGCCTCCCCCACGGCCTCCCCTACGGCCTCCTGCACCACTCTGGCCTGAACCATTATTAACATGAACCACATTGTTCACATTGTTCAAAATATGGTCTACCTCTACATGATAAAAATCCTCAAACCAATTGGTATCTTCCATATAATCAATATGTTCATCTCCACCTCGTCCTCCATCACGACCTCCTCCTGCACGACCTCCGCCACGGCCTCTACCACGACCTCCTCTGCCCCTCTGCCCAGCACCATCCCCGACACGACTTGATTGGCTCCCACTACGACCTCTACGCTCAACTGGTCTTCGTCCAGCCATGAAGAAAACAGCCTTGCACATAAGAGTTCATAACCAGGAAATTAGCATGTACTAAATTGAATAAAAATATTACCCACTTACGTAGATATTTCGTTTTACTCGTGTACTAAACAGTCTTGACAAAGTGTGTATAAATATGAAGAACATAAACTATAACCCAAAACAGAAAACATTAACCTAATTCAACCCATTACCCAGTCCTTTATTACCATAATCGATTAGACAAGAGAATGAGAATCCATGATCAGTACTAATACCAATTATGAAACCCCAAGTGCATGTATATGTGTATGTTTGTATGTACATATGTATGACTTTATGTATAAAGAGATGAACTCTGGGGGTTAAATCCACTCAAAAATAACTTGAAATTAAGACAAGAATATACCTGATGTTGAACTCTGGGATTAATTAAATCCACTCAAAAAGCACTTGAAATACAGAGAGAGGCCGGGTTAAAGAAGATAGGAGTAAGAAACATAGAAATGAAATGACACAGATGGTAAGAATTATGGCAATAAAGTGAAATAATTGCTAATTAGTAATTGGCAATAAAGTGAACTAATTGCCAGTTAGTAAAGGGCGGTCAAGTTTAACTTTTCCCAATTGATGGATGTCCAAAAAATTGGAACTGATCGATGACTAAAAAACAGTTTACTTAAAGAAGCATATTTTATTTTAAAATACAACATTACGATCAATCTATGTGAATATAAGCTTTAAGCACAATATTCTATTCCATGAAATATAAAATTACATTTATATCATTTATCTTCTTCTTCTCCGTATTCTTCCCCTTCTTCTGTTTGGTATTCTGATAGATCAACAACAAATGACATCGGAAAGGGCAATAATGTGACATTTGATACATCTTCTTGAATAGGTTCCTCATTTGCAACATAAGTGCTTTCATCTAGTGGCTTGGCTCTTGTTGAGATAACAGTGTATATGTTACTATTTGGGTTCTTTACACTAGGAGCATAATAAACTTGAGTGGCCTGACTTGCTAGAATATAGACATCATCACCTTGTAGCTTTGAATTCATGTCAACTGTAATCACTCCATTTTTATCTTTCTTCACACCCCTGATATGATCATACCAATGACATCTGAACAGCATAACTTGACATCCACCATCATATGTCATTTTTATAATTTCTTGTAAAGTCCCATAGTAATCATTCACACTGTCACCATAACAATTTCCCTTGACAAGTACTCCAGAACTTGACCTTCCTAAGTTGAATGCGTAGCCATTGACTTGACATCTTTTATAAGTAAGAACAAGATTTACTGGGCCTCTAAGCAGATATTTGAACTTCTCAAACATATAAAAGTTGTTCTGTACCTGAAATTAAAAAAAAATGTCAAACAAAAAGATATGTACTACATATTCAAGTGGTATGTGCTGGTTAATATGTACTATATTTACCCTATGTTGTAACCAACTAGTGAAATCATTTTGTAACACTTCATCCATCTCTGCATCACTCAATATATTTGGACTTCGACTACGGATCTCTTCCTCAAAAATCCTGAAAATTTGGGAAAAGAAACATTAAGCAGGAGCTGGTATAACCACTAAAATAAGACATGTATATTTGTAAATTTCCTTTTTATATAATTCAGATATTACAACATATAAGCTATTGCCCATATAAGAGATTTTTAACATTTAGAAAGCTTACGTAATATACGGTGTCACTTCAGGCATGTTAATAAGGACATAATGTGATGCAATACGAAATGAAACCGCATCCAGAAATTTTCTTTTATATGCTCCTTGGAGATTTACAGGATAGGTGAATGCTTCCAGTTTTTGTGGATCACGTGAGTTATCTTCTACCTGATTACGCCCTACCATGTTGTGATGTGTCCTAACACTTGACTTAAAGTATAAAGAACAAAAATGTACAAGTTCTTCATGTACATATTTTTCAGCGATGGAACCTTCAACACGTGCTTTGTTCGCCACTTTCATTTTCATTCTACGTTGTAATCGCTCAATGTTATACATCCACCTTTCATAGACAGGCCCACCGAGTCTACACTCCTCAACTAGATGAACAAGAAGATGCTCCATCGGATCAAAAAGACTAGGTATAAATATAGACTCCATTTTGCATACAATTCTAGCAATATTTTTTTCCATTTTCACCAAATCAGATGCAAGTAGCGATGTCGAGCATAATCCCTTGAAAAAAGCAGATAAGTCACAAAGAACTTTATATACGTCATCTGGGAGAAGTTCACGAAAAGCTGAAGGCAACAATTTTTGCATGAATACATGACAATCATGTGATTTCATGCCTTGAAACTTCAGTTGTGGCACTTTACAACACCTGGAAATATTTGAACAACAACCGTCTGGTAATTTCAAGTTACTTACCCAATGACATAAAAGTTTCAGTTGCTCTCGATTAAGAGTGTATTTTGCATGAGGCTTACGATTACCATTAAGCCACAACTCTGGCATGATGTTCAGTTCTTTCAAATCTTCTCTTGCAAATGATGTATCCTTCGATTTAGGACCACCCAATAAAGTGTGAAAGACACTTTCAAATACATTCTTCTCTGTGTGCATTACATCTATGCAATGACGCAAATGCAGTGTATCCCAATATGGCAGTTCAAAGAAGCTAGTGACATGTGTCCAGTTGTGTGTAACCCCATATCCATCTGCCCTTTCTTTACTATGAGGCTTTCCTGGTGGTGGAAATTTTATGCCTATAAGTTTCTGCCGCACATCAAACCCTGTTTGACGAATTCGACGTCTATTCAGGAACCCCTTATGCAACCCATAAAAGCTAGACTTTCTGCTTTTTGGCAATTGTTTAGCTTTCACTTTTCCCATGCAAACATGACAAGCAAGTTTTCCCTTGGTTGACCAGCCACTAACCATGGCTAATCCTGGAAAATCAGTAATAGTCCATAACAAGGCCGCCCTCAATGGAAAATTAGTCTTCGTAGAAGCGTCATACGTCTGCACACCAATCTGCCACAACTCAACCAACTCATTAATTAGAGGCCGAAGATAAACATTTAGATTTTTTGTTGGATCATTAGGTCCAGGCACTAGTAATGTCATAAACATATAAGGATCCTTCATGCACATAGAAGGAGGTAGATTATACACAAGAATTACAACGGGCCAAACTGAATAAATGCCAGAAGTACCATTCGTGTATGGAGGAAATCCATCTGTTGCAAGGCCAAGTCTAACATTGCGAATCTCCTTTGAAAAATCTGGATGATTTTTATCAAACTCTTGCCATTCTTCTCCGTCAGCAGGATGAGTAAGCACCCCTTCAGTGATAACTCGGTTCTTGTACCATGTCATATGATTAGCTGTGCGGGAAGACATAAATAGTCTTTGTAGACGCGGAATGAGAGGGAAGTATCTTAGGACCTTCCTCGGGATAGTCTTGCTTCCACCCTCTTTGGCGACACGATATCGACTCTCTCCACAATATTTGCAATACACATCATCCTTATCATCGCCATAAAATAACATGCAGTCATTCTCGCACGCATGTATTTTATCATAACCCAAGTTGAGCTCCTTAACCATTTTCTTAACATGGTAGTACTTCAATGGAAGTGTATGATCATCAGGCAATACTTCGGCAATAAGACTGAGCAACTCATCAAAACCTGTGTCACTACATCCATGACGACTCTTAAAATGTAATAATCTCATGACAAATGTTAGTTTTGTGAATTTAACATTTCCGGGATATATTGGAACAGCAAGTTTATGCAAATTAGAGTAAAACTCGCGTGCTTGCGAGTTCGGCTCCTCGGGATTAATGTGTTCTTGTCCAGCAAAAGCATCCCTCAACATTTCATCTTGATCGAATACATCATCATGATCAATGTTCATTCGTACATTTTCTGAGCGTGAGCCACTAGCTTCACCATGAAAATACCACACAGTATAACTCTCCAAAAATCCAGTGGCCAACAAGTGATACTCAACCTCCTGTGGACTCTGAATCAAAAAATTCTTACATGTATTGCATGGACATCTAAGATCACCATTTGATAGAGTACCTTTATTGTCTCTTGCAAATTGTAAAAATAATTTAATCCCTTCACAATATTCATTCGTAAAACCATACCCTTCTGGATCAGTTCGTTTGTGGATCCAACTACGATCATGAGTCATCTAAAAAAAATGCATAATTGGCATGTATAAGAACAAAATACATAAATGAATTATCAAAAGTTAATAGCACAAACAGTGTTTTAGAATCATAAATTTACACACGATTAGAAACATCTAAATTCATTGCAAACAAGAATAATCGGGTAGTACTACGATTAATTAGATGTGCTTGTATAAGGATAATATTTGCATTTCACAACCACCTAATATTCAAGAATTAGAAACATCTAATTTCAATATATAATTTATAATTTGTAAGGAAAATAGTAATAATAGTAGAAGTGATACTCACATTGATGTAAAATATGATGTTGATCAATTTAGGAGGACAAAATTCATGAATTGCAAACAGGACATGAAAGTTAGAAAAAGGACAGAAGAAAGAATGAAGGAAAGAGAGCAGGGGAATATAGTAACAGTACTTGTGACAAACATAATAAAAGCCGTCACAAGTTCATTAAAATAATGTAATTTCCAATTGAAGATTTTTAAGTGTCGTTGGGGTCATTTACTTTGTGTTATTTCAACTTGTGACATTTCTGTCGTCATAAGGTCATTAAGTGACAAACATACAACTATATGTCACAAGTTTGGTTTTTCATATATTTAAATATATGAAAATATGTACATTGCCATATAAAAATTATAAAATATTATGTTTGTGACGAATGGATAACTTCGTCACAAGGTACTTGTGACGGATGTTTGTAGTTGTCAAAACTTATACTACACCCGAAATCCGTCACAACGTATCGTCACAAGTAAGCTGTCGTCACAAGATGTTCGTCACAAATGGCAGATTTTCTAGTAGTGTAGCTTGCCTAGCTCTAGCTCTCACTTTCTGTCCCAATGGCTGAAGCCTGTGCAACATGACAGTGCTTCAGGATCAGGGTCTGTTCTACCACAAATGTCCATTGAAGCTCTCCAAAGCTATGTTGTGGATCAGATTCCTGAGTTTGTAAAAATAGCCCAGAACCTTGTGACCTCCAACATCTCAAACCCAAATTATGAAGCCATCCTACTATGCCATAGGGATGATGTGGAGATGTAGAAGGCCAAGATTATTGATGATGCTGAGAGAGATGGAAATGTAGATGCCTGGATGCAAGGAAAGTATGATGTAACTCTCAGTGAAGCACTTCAATATCTTAGAGAGGAATACATCACTTCACTGGGTTCAAATACAAAATCCCTATCCCCTAGTGAAGTGTATGAAGCTGTCAATGATTCCTACAAAGGTTTCCTCAAGGCTGCACACTATCTTGGCAAGGGAGTTAAAACTGAAGTCAACAAGGTAAGTGACAAGACAGCCACTTCAGTAGAAGAGATAAAGAGGGCCTTTGATGCCAAATTTCCTCAACTAGACAGTGTGGTCAAAGATCTCAGACACTGCAACACCACCTGCACCAAGATGTATAATGGTCTAGCTCTACTTAAAGATACAGTCACAGGTCTAGGAAGCAAATTTCAAATTCTATCTGACCAGACTACAAACGCCAATGCCATGCTTAGGACACTCTTTGCAAATCAATATGGAGACAAGCTGGTCACTGAGGTCCCTGTGCATGAGCTGTCTAGATTTGAAGTGCAGAGACTTAAAGAACAATCCCTGTCTGGCTTCAAATCTACTACTTTATTCAGTAAGGTAGATGCACTTGAGAAAGAGGTAGCTACTCTCACTAAGTCTAATGCTCATCTTACAAACAAGGTACAAACTCTGACTGAACAGTTGAGCACTCAAGCCACCACCACAACTGATGTTCTTCTGCATCAACCATCAATGTTGTCTGCAATGATGAAGCACATGGGTCTTCCTCTACCTGAAGAATCTTCAACCCCAAAGGTCAATCCTACAGCCTCTGTTCTTGACAACAAGCCTAAGGGGGAGAGGAAGACATCAAGGAACTCAAATACAAAGGGGGAGAAACCACCAGTAAAGGGCATCAAAATCATTGAAGGTGGTCACCAAAGAACTTCAAAATCTTTAACTCATGTGCCTGGCAAAGGAAAAGACAAAGTTGATGAGCCTCCTACTTCTCTCCCAGTTGTCACTCTACCAACTGTGCACATCACTACTTCTAGTGGTCAAAAGCAATCTATCACAACCACAGTGGTTGCAGGGAGTATGCCATCTGACAAACCTTCACTCTCCATATCTAAAAGTGCCAAGCCTGTAGAAGTGAAGGTGGTCACTGAGGCCAAGCTACAAGAAATCACAAACTCAAATGTCTATCATGATGATGCATTCTTGGAGTTTTTGAAAGTCTCAAAAGAACAGGCTGGTGACACTCAGTTGTATCTAAGGAGCTTGAAGGATCAGATCGATTACTTCACTGTGGTACCTAGAAAAGTTGATAGCTCATGGCTCAAGGAAGTAATGATGGTAGCAAAATCCAGAATCTGGAATCTAACCTACAAAACTCTACAAGCCTTGAAACATTCAGAGATAGATGCGCTGATTGAGCTCATAGAGAAGAGGAATGTAAATGAAAACAATAAGAGTCTGTATGATGACTTGAGGAATGGCCAACCTTCAAGGCTGCCAAAAGTGATTAAGAAGCCATGGACAATCATCTATCAGTCTGGCACCAGAGTTGAAGAGATTAAACAATTGGTCATTCCCAATGATCTCACTTCTCGAAATCACAGACTCGTTATTGCCATCATTGATCTACTGCAAAAGAAGAAGGGGATAAGTACTGCTGAAGAGATAGAGGCACTGCACATTCTCAGATCATACATTGCAACTGGTGTAATACCAGAAATGGCCAAGCCAAGGAGGAATAAGGATGATGAAGATGAAGACAAGAGTGATGGGAGGAGAAGTCATCACAGGAGTGATAAGGGGGATGAGGATAAGAAGAAAAAGAAGAAAGACAGCAAGGATAAGAAGGATGATGACCAAGGCAAAGTCTATGAGAGAAAGAGTGGAAGACAGCAAGCCTTAGGCATTGCTGACAGTAACCTCATGATAATGTGAATTTTACAGTAACCTCCTTTATTCTCTTGCATTTTTGTTAGTTTCGAATGCTATTTTATTGATATTAATTATGTTTTTCATCTTTCAGTGCCTCATGCTTAATTGTTGAAAAGATGGATTATTTTGGGCTTGAAAGCGAAGATTATTCAAGAGGGAAGTTAGAAGATGCAAGCTCGCGTTTTCGGGAGGTTTTTATTGTATAATCTTGAAGATTTTGTCTCGCACGGGCTACTGCACGGCCGTGCAACAGGCTGTGCAGAGTGTTACAAGTAGTGCAGAATGGGCAGAATTTCTCACGGGCTACTGCACGGCCGTGCATCTGGCCGTGCAACCCCTGCTGTGTACTAAAAGAAGCCAAGCCCTACTTCTTATAACATATCTTCACATCTAACATCTTCTTCTTCTTGGCCTCTTCAAAGTCCATTCAATTAGAGTTAGTAGAGTAGAGAGAAACATCAATTACTCATAATCTAGCATTGATTATGAGTAACTAACTCCATATATTTGGCTCAAGGAGTAATTCTTGTACTAAACCCACTTCAATTTAAGTAAGATTTATTTAACTCTATCTTGAATGCTTGTGATGTATTGTTTATGATTTTGCTTGGAGATTTGTAAGTTACTTCAATTTGCTTTTCTTGTAATATCAATTGCTAATTGTTTGTGCTAATCCGTAATTGTTAGTACATTCATTATAGTAGCACAAAGTTTAGTGTACCTAAATTCTCAAGCTTTAAGTGCAAATACCTAGGTTGAGCTTCTCATCCTTGGGTTTGTCCTAACCTCTCTTTGATTGATTCCTTGATTTGGTTAAATTTGTAGTGTTTCACTATTGGTTGCTAGTATCAAGAGAACTAATTTATGTGCTTCACTAAATTAGTGTTTATAATAGAAGAGAAATAAGTGATTGTGTGCTTCACCAATTATCTTGGTTAGGTAGAGTTGGATATATTTGCTTGTTGTTGGGTTGAAGTGCTTGAGTTGCCATTATCCTTGGGTCGAATATCCCTATATCTTGCTAATTCACTCATTGTGTTGTGTTGGTAAATTTGGATAGTTGTCATTAACTTAGTTGTGTTTTTGTAGCAATTTATTTATCGTATGCAAGGTGTTTGATAAAACACCTCAACCAAACTCAAAACCCCCCATTTACACACTTCTAGATTGTAAGAGATAATCTACTCGAAATCAATATTGATAGTCCTTCCCTGTGAACGAACTACGAAAAAAAACTACCTTCACCTCACCACATCACAAGACTTTAAGTCTAGGGTGAATGCTGTTAGTAGTGACCTACCAAAATCTACATCTATGGCTTCTGCAACTGTCTTGCCACCTCAAGAAGAGAATAAGATTCAAATCAAGAAACCATCTGTATATTTCAAAAAGCATACTGCTAATGGAATACTACAATGGTCCACAAACAAAGGTCAAATGCTACTGCCAGGAAACCATGTTAAAAGGATCAAATTCAAACAAGCTGCAAGGAAACCAAAGCTATCCAAATCAAGGACTCTGACAATCTATCCAGGCTTAAAACTCCAACCACTAGATCAAGATTTTGATGAAGACCAACTGAAATTCTTACAAGCTCAAAGAATCTATCATGTTGCCATTGTTGATAACTGCCTTGAGATCAAATATACTGATGGAAGGGAAGAGAAATTCAAATAAGGAGGATGTCAACACTGGGGCAAGCTACATGACATAGAAAGAATCATTGCATTGTTGAGCTCAGAAGAAAAAGTGGAAAGAGTATGGAAGCTGGAGCTAATTGATTTTGTGAAGATGAAGAGAGATCATGAGGAGAGAATCAGAAAAGAGTGTCTTGAGAAATGGCTAGCAAGGGAGAAAGAAATTGAGAGACTGGAGATTGAAGCTGAAAAGCTAAGGGCAAAGGGATTGTGTAGAGTTCAGTTTAACCCCTATGTGGTGAAGTATAGGAGGAGAAATGGGGATCAGGTCCACATCAGAATGAATCTACTCAACCACTATCCTGCAAACATTCTTAAACCAGTACTTGAAGATTTCAAAGACTCAATTTTGCTTGAAGAATTGGATGCTATGGCAGAAATAATAAAAGCTATGGATGAGAATACAAGGAAGGAGAAAGAAAGAAGACAAAAATCATATGATGATTTGCAAGCCAAAGCTATGGAAAGGGAAACAAATGACAATGGCTATTACTTCATCATAGGCTGTAAGATTACTCACCCTGTAGTTCTATCCACATTGCTAATCAAAATTCATACATGTACTGTCAAGTTTTATCTTTATGTATGTTAGACTTGTTATCAGACATGAAATTGTGACTAAGGGTCTTACTCACAATTTGGGGGAGATTGTTAGTCACAGAGGCATGCCTGAATACATCTAATAACAAGCCTAAGTATGTGTAATGCTATGCATTACCTACATGACCTCTTAACTGAGGGAACCTCTAGTTGTAGAGTTTCTATTTGTTATGTACTTGTAATAGGCATCAAATTCTAGTTGTGTAACTGTACTTATAAAGTCAAGAATAATGCTTGAAAGAAGTTCCAAGGTTCATGCCTCAAGCTAGGAGATAAAGACTGCCAAATAATCACAGTTGGGATTTGAAGAAAAGAAGAATTTGCCTAAGTACCAATTCGAGAAGTACATTTGTCTATTCGAGAAGTCTAGCATTCAAGAAGTCAGAGATTCGATATCTCAGAAGACACTATTCGATATCTCTGAATACATTGTTCGATATCTCATTCGATATCTCAGAGATTCGATATGTCTATTACTCTATTCGAGAACTCATGGAGTCAACAAGTCAAAGCATCATTCGAGTTCTCTAAGGGTCAACAAGTCAATGCTCTATTCGATATCTCAAGAACTAAAGAAGCTATTCGACATCTCAGGGATTCGATATGTCAAAATGCTCTATTTGATATCTCAAAGAGTCCCAGAGAAAAGAGCTATTCGAGAAGTGATTTGATATGTCAATATAACACTATTCGAGAACTCAGAGTTATCGATTAAGTCAATTCGAGTTCTCGAATCAATCACTTACCCACTTCTCGAATACATTCTTGGAGACAAAATATTGAAGAATTGTACAAGTCAGAAACCTGCAATAATCCAAGTCGCTTTATTTGACTATGTACTATAAAGCACATTGGAAAGCCTACAAAGAAGCTTGGAGAGATAAGACAAACGGACAAGGAGCTAAAGAAGTGGATCTGAACAGGCTTTGCAAAGTCAAATCTATAGCCGTTTGGACTCTTACTCTAAAAAGATAGACATACTGGAAAGTAGTTTGTTTTACCTACCTTATTTGTAGTAAGTAGGTATCCATGTCTATAAGGATGCAGCCTCACTTCCTTAGTAGATAAGTTTTTCAGGATACATCACAAGAAATACCTCTCTAAGAAAAACGAAGCTGAGAATACTATCATTTGTATTCACAGATTGTAGCAAAATCTTTATCTAATAAAATATTAGATTAAAGTGATATTGTGTTGTGTTTGCTTTGTTATTTGTACTTACATATCTCACACACTCAACACATATCTTGTTGCAAAGATTCAAGAAAAAAAAAGTTCAAGAATCCATTCACCCCCCCTGTATTCTTTTATTGTATTCAATACTCAACAGTTGATAGTGGGAAGCAGTCAACAGAAGATACTATTGCACCAGTGGTGAATAGTGGAATAGATCAGATCACAGTCACTGCAACACAAGAACCATCTAGTCAGAGGTTGGATGACTCAGGAACTGTGATGGCTGATGCTGGAAGTTCTTCTGTGATGACTGAAATTGAAAGTGAGAGACCCTTTGATATGGGAGGAATGACTTTGATTGATTTTCCTGAAGATCAAACCAATATTGTTCTTTCAGAGTCTATCCACCTTGAGGGTGTGTCTCAGCAACCAACACTTAAAGACGGTGACATACTAGCTATGATGTCTAATGAAGTATTACTGAAGACATCAGAGTCTAGTGTAAAACCTGAAAGTGGTATACTGGAGCCTGTAGTTTCTGGAATGAAAGTAGATGTTTGTAAGGGTTCAGAGACTATAGCAGCTCACTCCTTGGAGAAAACCTCAAGCCCCATTCCATATGAGGAACCCTCTCTCCATGTGAGTTCAGGTATAAAAACTTCTTCTAACCCCTATTTTTCTGTAGGTCATGAGAGCACTTATCTAAATTTAAGTGATACACTTAAAAAGATGGATATAGATCCACACACAGAGAGGCTGGCTCTTGACCAGGAAAAAGGAGAGGTAGAAAGAGTGTTGACTTTAGATAGACAAAGTGAGAATGAGGGCATGGATGATCAACTCCATAGTGAGGGAGAGAAAATTAGGAAACCACCATCGTTTGATTTATGGGATCAGGTTTTTCCTGAATCTTGCTTTGAAAATCTTGGTATGGATGCTGGTACTTATTCTTTTATCAAGATGTATGAGAAGCATGACTTAGCACATCACAATGCAAAGCCAGAAGTTAAAGCTCAGAAACAAAAAGAAAGCCTTGCAGGAATCATTAACAGAAGAGGTGAAAGGCTAAGACAAACTTCTACTCAACCAGTACCAGAAGATATTCCTAATGATCCTAGTATTTCTTTGTATGTACTTCCAATTTCAGTAGAATTGAGACATCAACAGTATCTAATCAATCTAAGGAGGATTCAGGATTTGTAGATGTTAGTACACAGAATATTGGTGAAGGACAGGATGATCATACTTCAGCTCCAGATCAGAGAGATGAAGATGTTTGTACCTCTACTCAAGTATTATTACTTGAATATCATTCTAAATAGGCAACTTCTTCTACAAGACTTGAAGATAAAGTTCTTTCTGCATCTGAATCTGAAGATACAACAAGCACTTCCAACATTGAAGTCAATTCTAAAATTTTACGAAACATTCAGAAATCTCAAAGTGATATTCAATCGAGACTTCAAATTCTTGAAGAAAACCAAGTCACTATTATGGACAATCAAGCAGTTCTGATGAATCTCATTTGTTCTGTTACTGAATCTCTTGGAATTAATGTTGCTGATGTCAAAAAGGGGGAGATAAAGACAATTTAGAAACAACAACAACAGACTGGGGGAGATAAACAGACTGGGAACAGAACCAAGGGTGATAGAGTTGGTAAATTTTATCATGGAAGTGGTAAAGGAAAAGAAGCATCAAATAGTTGAATTCTTTCTTCTAAGTGCTAGATACGTGTCTACATCTGAAGAAGGAGGTACTTAACTTCATGATCTTAAATTCATAAATTCTATTCTGGTTGTATTGTTATATGTTTTGACATCTACAACTTAGATTTATGCTTCAGATTCTAAAGCATAAATAGGGGGAGATTGTTAGGAATAATTCATAAGTTATGATGTTGAGAATAGAATTTTGCTAATACTTCTTGTATATCCTGATCTTAGCACTTTGTATAGGATATATGTGTTAGACAGTAATCTGTAGAGTTTAGTCAGGAACAATACGTCAGAGACTATATTTCAGGAACTAAGAGCAGATCCTGATACAGCAAGTCAGATCCTGATCAAATACTGATGGGATGATCAGATCCTGATGCAATGGGAAATCCTGATATCAGTCGTGTTACTGATGATGTCATTATGGATGCTACAGAAACTGGCAAGTGCTATAAAACAGGATCGTTGTTTTCAAAAACAAGCAAGAAGATATCGTGAAGGAAACGAATTCTCTATTGATGGAAACTATCAACTGGACGGCAGAACATTGTCATAGATAGATTATAATTCTGTTATTAGTTGATAGGTAGCATTATAAATACTCTCTCTATATTATTGTAAAAAGAGCGAATTGAGAAATATAGAGTGCATATCGTGTGAAACTCTGTATAAGGTTTGTATTCGAGAGTTCGAAACAAACAGAGAGAGAGATTTTTATTGTCAGCAGCTGCTAAAGGTATTGTACACCTTTAGTAGAGTTTGTATTTGATTTATTTTAATACAAACAAAGTTTGATTCATTCGTTTATTCTTGTTCATCTAATCAAGCAAAAATCAACACGATTATATAACTTGTATTAAACCCCCCTTCTACAAGTTATTTGAGTTAACAGTTGAATTGTTTGCGTACACCGGTCTCGAATAAATTGTGTATACAATTACTCCCTCCATCCCAAAATACATGTTCCTTTTGAAAAATGAATTTAGTTTGGATGTGTGCTTTTAGATACTGTTACGACCGATTTTCTCCCGAACCTTTGTTCGGTCGGACCTGCAAAAGAAGAATGCGAGAGTTTGGCCCCCCGATTCACCTCCGGTGTAAGAATATGTTAGTCGGTTCTTTGTAAGGTAATTTGAACGAAGAGTATTTGTGTTGTGTTGTGTAATAGTGTTTGAATGAATAATCAAACCTGAATTAACCTTATTCTCTTTGTTCTTGTCGGTTACCGAAGAGTGGGTGACTGGGGAAACGTGTCCCACGTCTTTAGGATCGTGCAACTATACGACCATTGCGAGCGAACGGGCTGAGTAAACCTTTGGCCTTCTTCCGTAGTCTACGTCAGACCTTCGGTCCGGCCCATAGAGAAGGTGGGCCTTCGGTCTAGTCCATTAAGATGACGGACCTCCAACATGTCCCTGGGCTTCGTTCGGAGTTATCCTTAGGATGAAGGGCAAAGCCTAGGCCTATCTTCGGAATACACTCCTCAGACGTCTCCTTCGGATAAGGATGACAGCATGGTCCGACAAGACGGCTCTTGGGGAGTCGCGCCTCTTAAATGATGACAGCTGTCCAATCTCGAGATCCACGCTTAAATCGTGTCCATTGAATTCGAAATGTTTCTTGTCCAAAGCAGTGTCCCGCACTTAAAAACCCCAAAACCTTTTCATTTTCATTTTCACGCTTCAAATATTACTCCACCCACAGAGCAAAAAACCCTTTCCTTGAGAACTTTTATAAGCAGCAATTGGAAACATCACTTCCGCCCATTCCCAGTTCTCCGATTCCGGTGGCAGTCCGTCTTCAAGAAGACTATCCTCAGGAACTCGATCTTATTACTCATTGGCAAATCAGTAATTTTCCCCTTCTCCATTTTGGTTACTAATATGAATATGATACGCTTGTTCATGCTTCTATTCATCACGACCCTTTGTGTATGTATATACATGTATATACGTGAATATCACTACCATTATGTTACCTTTAATTTATGGATAAGTTGTATGCATATAGGAGTTGCGCTTGACCATTAACTTTTAGGATTTCTATTTTTCTTCGTATTTTTCTGGGAATTCTGGGACTTATCTGGAGAATTTCTGGGCAAGAACGTCCTTCGGGATCTTCAAACCTTTAGAATTCTCTTTAGGTTGTCCCAATTCCCTGTAGATTTTAGGTCTTCCGCCTGCTTCGCCCTAGATTATAGGATGTCCCGACCGGTCCCGGCCCACAGTACTCGGCCTTTTCTGTTTCCTTTTTCCTTTTTGTCTGAGTACAAGGCTAACGTCTCTTCATTTCTGAATGCAGGGACATGGATCAGCAGGCCGAAGGTGGAGGTCCTTCGGGAATTTCTCCCTTTTAGTGAAGTTGAGCTGTATCCAGCCGCGAACCTTCGGTCAAAGCTGATCGAAGAGGATATTGAGCACTTTTCAGCCGAGTACATCGTAGAGAAACACGTCTGGTATTTCTTTACTCCAAGGAAGAAGGATCGGATCTGGAACAATCCCGAAATCCCTCCGATTTATGGGGGAGGCCGAGCTACGGGCATATCCGAAGCTGCGTTTAAATGCGGCTTTCGGTTGCCCATGTTGCCTCTTCTCAAGAGTATACGGAAGGAAATGGGAATCGCCATCGGACAATTGGACCAGAACATCTTCTTTCACATAAATGCCTTTCAGGCCCGATGTCGAGCTTTGGAGATGATCCCAAGGACGGTTTTGTTCTGGCATCATTATGAGCTTTACCGGAAGTCGAAGAGCCGAGGTTTCTATTCCATCGCCCGTCAGAATGGTAGAGCCGATTGGGCACAGACAAATTCGAGTAATAAGGCGACTCACGCCAAGTACGCATTTGTTCGGGCCCAAGGATGGAGAAGTTCGGCACTTGGCGAGAGGTCGAGCCATCGAGATTCAAATATCCCGAACTCCTAGAGGCAGACAAGCACGATTATCGACTTCTTTCCGAACTTAGGATGGATATGGTGCCTTTAACCGATAGTCGGGATAACGACTGGTTGATCGGCCTTTGGGGTAGTGGTAACATCCTTTTGTTTTGTCTCGCTAATCATGCAGTCTCGTATTTCATATTTTTCCTTGACTCATATTTGACTTGTCGTGTCTTGTGCAGTGGCTTCTCATGCGGAAATCTTGGAGCGCAAGCGAAGGAAGGCGATCGCAGCTGCCACTGCTGCTATGGCCGAGGCCGATGCTTCCATTCAGGTGGTCGATGGAGCAGAGAAGTCGGCTTCCGGTCAGAAGGATTTGAGCATGGTCCCCACTCCACCTGCTTCTTCTCCTCCTCGGGAGTTGGAGCCAAAGGACACAGATCAGATCACTTCGATCGACTCAAGGAAGAGAGGCCAATCGGGTGATTCTGAGTTGAAGGTGTACGCCCCTCAATGGGGAGTTCTGGAAACTGAAAAAATCATCGTTCCGGCCCCGAATTCATCTACGGTCGTCGGTCCCGACCTTTGTCGGGTCTGGTTCTTCCAGCTGACCGACCGACATTTGCCCAAGCGAGTGACCTTGAGGCTTGTGCCGAGATGCTGGCTCTTCTCTCCATGGTAAGCTTTCTTCCTCCATACTATTTATTTATTTGCCTTCAGCTTTTGACTTTTTACTTGTTCATTTTCAGGGTGTTTCCTGGTTTGCTATAGTCACCGAACGGGTGGAGGGGATGCAGGCCCGGCTGAAGGAAGTTGGCCAGCTGGAAGTTCGGGCATTCAAGGCCGAGGAAGTTCGGGCGTTCAAGGCCGAGGAAGGTCTTCGGAACTCCGCCCTCGAGCTGGAAAGGGTCACTGGTCAAGATAACGCTCTGAAGACCGAGAATGATGCTTTGAAGGCGAAGCTGGACGAGTTGGACACCTTGAAGAAGCGTGTCGACTAGAGAAATCAATAGCTTAAGGATACAAGGAAGAATGTTCGGAACTGCAGAAGAAACTTGATCTGACCGAGGAGAGGTGTTACCAGATGGGATATGATGACGCTATGGTGAAGGCCCATTCCCTTGGTTTTGATCACACTCAGATGATTGACACTGAGATGGGTATGACGGATCCAGTCGGTAGGAAAAAATCTGATGAGCCCCTGGTAGTCTCCTCAGGAGAAGACGAGCCTCTTTCTGATTAATTTCCTTGCATTTTGAATCCTTCTGTTTTGATGGCCTTTGTTCCTTGTACTGTTTAACATTGCCTTCGGGCTTTTGATTTGCGCCTTCGGGCTTGTAATGTTTAACCTTGCCTTCGGGCTATTTAGATTTGCCTTGGCGTATTTTCTTGTCTATTTTTATGCATCTTCGGTATCTAGTCACCTTCGCATAATTTTCGTTTTTATGCGTCTTTGGTATAACTCTACCTTAGCATAATTATTCTTATTGTTTAGGAGTCTTCGACATTATTTTGCCTTAGCATAATTACTTTTAATCCAATGCATCTTTGGCTTCAGCCTAGCATATTGCATTTTAGGTCGTAACCTAGCTGCCCCCAGTATTTAAGGGGTTTTGAGAATGATTAAGGTCTCATTCGGTCGGTGAATAATATTTCCTCCCGGCCTTAATTAATGTCAAAGCAAATTAAATACTAAGACACTTTGTAAGGAACCAAATTTCAATTCGGTCGGCCCCAAATTTGGATTCGTCAAGCCTTTGTCATTTGTAACTTTGATCATAATGTACTCCAACATTAAAATAAGCTAAAAGACGTGTGTTTTATTCGTTCGACCCCAAACATGGGTCTATTAAGCTTAATATCGTGTACTTAACCTTTTGGTTATAAATGTACTTAGCTAATAACAGTAGATAAAAATGGAGTAGACAATCTTTCATTAATCATGCAACAACTCTTACATAATTTTTGATTACAGATTGATGCTAGCTTAGGGAGTTCAGAAAGGACTTGCATGAAACAAAGTACTGAATTAAAAAGTAATAAAATGCGTCCAGTAAGCTTACTGGTAAAACGGTGAAGACGAGCGGCATGCCATGTGTTTTTGATTGGACTGCCGTCTGAATGGGCTAGTTTGTAGGTGCCCGGCCGAACCACTTCAATTACCACGTATGGACCTTCCCAATTTGGAATTAGTTTTCCTTGCTTGGTCGGCATAGAGGTCGCCAATTCCCGGAGGACCAAGTCTCCTACTTTGAAAGATCTTTTCTTAACACCAGAATCATAATATTGCACGGCTTGAAGTTGATACCTTAAATTCCTTTGATGAGCAGCTTCCCTTTCTTCTTCCAACAAATCAACATTCGCCCGGAGTCCAAACTCGTTCGCCTCCAAATTAAACACCTGTGTTTGGTAAGACTCCAAACCAACTTCAACTGGCAGAAGAGCATCTGTCTCGAAGGCTAACTTGAAGGGCATTTCTCCGGTCGAAGATCTTGCTGTTGTTCGGTACGCCCAAAGAACCCAAGGTAACTCTTCGGCCCAAAATCCTTTGGCTTCTCCCAGTCTCTTTTTGATCACGTCAAAAATTATTTTGTTGGCCGCTTCGATCGCCCCATTTTCTTGGGGATGCCCGACTGAACTGAACTTCTGTCTGATTCCGAACTGGGCCAGAAATTTCCTGAACTTGCTTCCGATAAACTGAGTTCCGTTGTCTGATACACATACCATAGGGATGCCAAACCTTAAGATTACCTGTTTTAACATGAACTTCTTCGCTGCTTCTTCGGTAATTACTGAAAGGGGTTTGGCTTCTATCCATTTAGTCATGTGGTCGATCGCCACGATGCAGTATTTCGCTTGCTTAGTACTGGTAGGCAAAATCCCTACGATGTCAACTGCCCACATAGCGAATGGGATGGGGCTAAGGACCGAAGACATCTCTTCAAGAGGTTGCTTGGGAATTGTGCTGAATAGCTGACAGTGTCTGTACTTCTTCGCATATTCAATTGCGTCTTCTTTCATTTTCGGCCAGAAAAACCCTTGCCTGAGAATTTTGAGGGCCAAGGATCTTTCTGCCAAGTGGTCCCCACAAATTCCCTCATGAACTGTTTCGAGGGCTAACTGTTGCTCATCCCCATCTAGGCATCGAATGAGTGGTTGGGTTGCTGATCTTCTGAACAAATGGCCCCCGAGCAAAGTATAACTCGTTGACCGATGCTTTACCTTCTGTGCTTCCTTTTGGTCGAGCGGTAGAGTTCCTTTTTCAAAAAATGCTCTGATTGGGGTCATCCAGTTTACCCCCTGATGGATTTCCATACATTGTTTCTTGTCTATCGAAGGTGTCTTTACTTCGGTCAGATAGATTGACCCGTTCAGGTTTTGGGTTTCTGCCGAAGCTAAACTTGACAGAGCATTCGCTCGACTGTTGTTCTCTCTAGCTACTTGACTTAATTCAAAAGATTCAAATATCAAAGATTGCTCGCGTACCTTAAGGGCGTAGGCCTTTATTCGGGGATCTTTCTGCCCATACTCCCCTGAAAACTATTTTACTACGAACATCGAATCGCTGAATGCCCTGAGGTGCTCGACTTCCAAATTCTTCGCCAAATCCAATCCTGCTGATAGGGCTTCGTATTCGGCTTCGTTGTTCGTCAGAGGGAAAATGAACCTGATGCCTGACAGATTTCAAAACCCTCTGGACTTGTTAGAATTAACCCTGCTCCGCACTTTTCTTTGACGACTGAACCATCGCAAAAAGATTCCACTTTCCCGATGTCCGAATCAACTGCTCTTCGGGAGCTAGATCCTTCGGTCCCGAGAATGAGCACTAAACATTAAAATCCGCAAGTGCTTGGGCTTTGATCGAAGTTCTCGATGTATATTCCAGATCATGTTCCCCCAGTTCGATCGCCCAGGCCACCACTCTGCCCGATGCCTCTAGCCTTTACAAGATTTTCTTTAAAGGTTGGTCTGTTACTACCTTGATCGTCCTTCCTTGGAAATAGTGCCTCAACTTTCTTACGGCCATTACCAACCCATAGGCGAACTTCTCTGCATTCGGATATCTAGTTTCTGCATCTTTGAGAATATGAGAAACATAGAACACCGGATGCTGGTTTCCTTCATGTTCCTTGACCAACACAGCTCCAAGTGTTCGGTCATTCACAGCTAAATACAGCTGCAAGGTTTCTTTCGGATCAGGCCCCATTAAGAGTGGGGCTTTCACCAAATATTCCTGGACCTCCTCGAATGCTTTTTGGCAATTCGGCCCCCACTCAAAATTCTTGGACCCCCGAAGTACTTCGAAGAATGGTAAGGCCTTTTCGGCCGATCTGGAAATGAACCTCCTCAGGGCTGCTAACCATCCGGTCAGCTTCTAAATATCCCTGATCGTCTCGGCGCTTCCATGTCGATGACTGCTTTGATCTTTTCTGGGTTTGCCTCGATCCCTCAAGCACTGACCATGTATCCCAAAAACTTTCCACTATTTACTCCGAACGTACACTTGTTCGGGTTTATCCTCATGTTGTTTTTCCTGAGCGTTTCAAAACACTCCTTTGAATCTTTAACATGATCCCTAAAATGGGACTTGACAATCATGTCGTCCACGTAACATTCCATATTTCGACCGATCTGGGCCTTGAACACTTTGTTGATCATCTTCTGAAATGTTTCCCCTGCGTTCTTCAGTCCGAAAGGCATCTTAATATAAGCATAAGTGCCGTTCGGTGTGATGACTGCTGTCTTCGGTACGTCCTCGGCATTTATGGCGATTTGGTGGTATCCCGAGAAAGCATCCAGGAAACTGAGTATTTGTTGCCCCGAAGTGGCATCTATCAGTTGGTCAATATTTGGCAGAGGATAGTGATCCTTCAGACAGTGTTTGTTCAGATCGGTGTAATCCACGCACATTCTCCACTTGCCATTTGATTTCTTTACCACCACCACATTCGCCAGCCAGTCAGGGTAGTCTATCTCTTCAATGAACTTAGCTTCTAGTAACTTTTCGACTTCAGCTTGAATGACCTTCTGCCATTCCATGGCGAAGTTCCTCTTCTTCTGTTTTACAGGCTGGGCATCGGGCTTAACATTGAGGCAATGTTTTGCGACCGATGGATCTAACCCCAGCATATCTTCAGGGCCCCAAGCAAACACGTCGTGGAACTCCCTAATGACTTTGATAACTTTATCCTTTAGCTCAGGCTCCATGTTCCTTCCAATTTGAATCATTTTACCAGACTGACCCACATATAACTCAACTTCTTCGGTTTCAGTAGTCGGCTCGGCAATCGGGCTTGACAGGTCGGCCCCAAATTTCTCCAACTCTATATTCAGCAGTTGATGACTGCCGCCAGCGTCATTCTCATTTCTTCTTCTTTTTCCAGCTTCAATCATTTCCACATCTCTATCTAGATCTTCCAACATAATAATTCGGGCGGCCTTCTGGTCACCTCTCATCTCTCCGATCCCATGCTCGGTCGGGAAATTCAACTTTAGATGGGGGATGGATGACACAGCCTGAAAAAGAGATAAGGCTGGCCTCCCCAAGATTCCATTATACGGGCTGTCCACCCGAACAACATAAAATTTTCCCTCCTTTACCACTGTATATGGAGCCTTCCCCAACGGGCAAAAGGTCACTTTGCCTACTGTACAATAGTAAAATTTCCGTTTACCCTACTGTACTAATCAAGGCCCTACTGTACTTTACTTTTTTTCTCTTTTTCCCACCGCCGTCAGTCAAGATTTGGCTCCGTCAGTTTGATTGTTAAAATGATGACTATGATGCACTGTCAGCCTGCCACGTGGACGCCACATCAGCATAACTCTAATTTTTTTTATAAAAAATTATTAAAAATTATAAAATCTTTAAAAATTATAAAAACTTTAAAAAAAATCACCAAAAAAAATTAACATATTTCAAACCTATATCAAAACCCAGATTCAAAATCAACAAAGATCAACCAACTGTAATCGAAGTTTAACAGCTTAAGCCCCAAATTTTCGGCTTACATTAATAAGCACATAACAGCATAAACATGAACAACAACATACAACAGGGTACCCAACTGTAACAACCATACTACAAACTCGTATCAGCTGGAAACTAAAACAATGAAAGAACCCAGGTTTCATCTCAAGAACTCGGCAAAAATTCCACACACACTCTATACGCACGTACCCACCACTGTACATCAGCATAAACTCGTGACAAACAACCAATTGTTGCTCCAATTCGATAGCAATTCAAGCCACACACGCACACACAAAACTCGTATATACATATATACATGCAACAATCAACCAGTAACTAGAAACGTCCAATTGTACTCAGGAAATCAATCTCTTTTACTCACGCCACACCACCACTCTCACAAAATACAGACCCAGCTCACCCATGAAAACGCACCCATTCGAATATATACACACGCAGTTACCCACTTCACAACAAGAGAGAACCGAGAGTAATCAAGAGAGAGAGAGAGAGAAACTGAGAGAGACAACAAAGTCGAAGAAATTAATTGGGGGAAACTGGAGATTTAGAAGAAATCGAAGGATTGGGTATATTTGGAAAAGGGGATGCAGTGCTGGGTAGCGAATTAAAATAGGGGAGGCTGTGTAAATGTAAATAACAGAGTAAAGGTTTATAAATTGAACTGGTGGGCTTCGAATTTTTTTTTTTATTAAAATTAGGATTATATTAAAAAAATTATAATTTTTTATGAATTTATTACGATTTTTTTGAATTTGTATGACTTTTTTTAAGTTTTTATGATTTTTTAAAGTTTTTATAATTTTTAATAAATTTTTAAAAGTTTTTATAATTTTAAATTTTTTTTATGAATTTATTACGTTTTTTTTTTATGATTTTTTTAAAGTTTTATGATTTTTTAAATTTTTTATAATTTTTAATAAATATTTTTTAAGTTATTATAATTTTTATGAATTTTTTTCGATTTTTTTATGATTTTTTTAAAGTTTTTATGATTTTTTAAAGTTTTTATAAAAAAAGTTAGGGATGTGCTGATGTGGCGTCCACGTGGCAGGCTGATAGTGCATTACATTCGGCATTTTAACAGTCAAACTGACGAAGCCAAATCTTGACTGACGGCGGTGGGGAAAAGAGAAAAAAAGTAAAGTACAGTAGGGCCTTGATTAGTACGGTAGGATAAACGAAAATTTTACTATTGTACAGTAGGCAAAGTGACATTTTGCCCCTTCCCCAACAAAACGTTCAGCGTGATCGTTCCTTCGATCGGTACCGGTTGATTACCGAAGCCGTATAGTGGTGCCTCATGGCACGGTTCAAGCTGTTCACCACCCAAGTTCATCTTGCAATATGTTCGGTGATACAGTATGTTGACTGAACTTCCCTCATCGACCAGCACTCTCCAGATCTTGTTTTCCCTAATGACGGGGTTTATGACAAGAGGATCTTCGTGCGGCCATATCACATCTTCAAAATCATCCTCCGTAAAGGAGATAGGCAATGGCTGCTCAGCTGCACTTGACTGATACTGGCTGTAAATTTGCCTAGCATACTTCTTTCTGGCTGTCTTGCTGTCCCGATCCAGAATAGTTCCTCCGGATATCGTTCTAACTTCGCCTCTATATTTTTCTGACCCTTCTGCATCTCTGGCATCTTTCTTCCTCTCCTTGGATTCGAGTTTATCCCTCAAATCGCCAACAAATTGTGTCAACTCTCCATCTCTGATTATTTTCTCAATCAGCTTTTTTAAGTGATAACATTCATCGGTATTATGACCCTTATCCCGATGGTAGTCGCAGTACTTATTTTCATTCCCTATGTTTTCAGGGGTCTTTAGCCTGGCCGGTCGAATGAACCCCGGCTTACCCTTTATCTCGTGGAGAATCTTCGAGATAGGTGTGTTGAGTGGTGTGAACACGGTACTATCTCTATCTCGCCTCCGCTCGACCCCCTTATCAGGCCTTGTGTCATTCAACCTACTTTTGACATCACCACGACCCCTTCGGTCGTCCCTTCTGTGATTCCTCCTATCATCTCTGTCATTTTTCTTATTATCCTTATACCCCCCGATAGATTCTAACTTCCTCCTAATTACCTCACCCCGCAGATAGATATCATTCAAATTCTTAGGAGGAACATCATAAAGAGAGGATCTTAGTTTCTTACCTTTAATGGGGTCTAGGCCGGCCGAGAGGAATCCAGCAGCCTTGACTTTGGCCAAGTTCGTCACCATTCCTGCTTCCTCCTTAAACCTGGCTAGATAATCCCCAAGTTCCTCGTTCGACCTCTGTCTGCAATGGATCAGTGCCTCCGTATCCTTTTCTCGTCGGCACAAATGAGAATAGTGCCTCAAAAACTTCCTCTTGATTTGCTCGTATGAGCCAATTGACCTGGGCCTTAGTGATCGATACCACATCGACCCATTTCCCTTCAGATAGGTCTTGAACATCTTATAGAGCATAACATCGCAGTGCCCCATACCAGTCATGAGTGATTCGTACTTCTCACAGTGGTCTTCGAGGTCACCCTTCCCATTAAACTCATGCATCTTTGGGAACTGCCTTCCTGGAGGTGGTCGAAACTGCTCAATATCTTCGGTCACCACGGGCTCATGGCTTATCTTTTTCTTTCTCCAAACATAACCTTTTCCAGCCTTCGGATTCTATCATCAATGTGAGGTCCTTCTTCTTCCGAGTCGGAGGAATATACTACCTTCGACCGGGTTCTTTTAGAGTGCGATTCAGAGTTCCATGACTCATCTTCATCGTCTCTGACTCTCTTCTCCCTTCGATCTTCGGGCTCCGAGTCTTCGGCCTCTAAGGCCTCGCGGAGCGCCTTCTCTTGTAACTCGATCTCTTCTCTCTTAAGCTTTAGGGCTTGCAACCTTAATCGATCAGCTTCTCTCTTCTTGGCAAATTTTTCCGCATCCCTGTTGTACTTTTCTCTATCAGCCTCCTTCCGCTTCCCTTTGGCTTTCTGCTCCTCACGCCATTTTAGGAGCATCTCTCGTTGTTCTTCGGGAGATGGTATATCCCCTTCTTCATCAAAAGTCAGCAGCCTTGGGGTGATAAGGGTTGTCCTCGGAATGACAGGAGGAGTGTTGCGGCTGTCTCCAGCCACAGTGTTGCCATCGATTACAGGCGCTTCTTCAATCGTCATAGCTTTTGGTAAATCTCAACACAAACGTATCTCTACGTTCCCATAGACGGCGCCAAATGTTACGACCGGTTTTCTCCCGGACCTTTGTTCGGTCGGACCTGCAAAAGAAGAATGCGAGGGTTTGGCCCCCCCGATTCACCTCCGGTGTGAGAATAAGTTAGTCGGTTCTTTGTAAGGTAATTTGAACGCAGAGTATTTTTGTTGTGTTGTGTAATTTTGTCTGAATGAATAATCAAACCTGAATTAACCTTATTCTCTTTGTTCTTGTCGGTTACCGAAGAGTGGGTGACTGGGGAAACGTGTCCCACGTCTTTAGGATCGTGCAACTCTACGACCGTTGCGAGCGAACGGGCTGAGTAAACCTTGGTCCTTCTTCCGTAGTCTACGTCGGACCTTCGGTCCGGCCCATAAAGAAGGTGGGCCTTTGGTCCAGTCCATTAAGATGACGGACCTCCAACAGATACCGTAAATGACTATTGTTCTAACTTTGTGTTAGTAATTACTAAGCGTCCTTTTAACTTTTTTGCTCCTTGCCTATTTTTATATTCAGACTTATGGCCAGTAATGCTAAAACTAGGCGAGGAGTCGAAGCAGTTGATAGAATCAGCAACTTGCCAACAAATTTAATAGACCTCATCTTAGAATACTTGCCTACTCACGATGCAGCAAGGACAAGTATCCTCTCCAAACCATGGAGGAATATATGGGGAATGCACCCCCGACTTTATTTGGATGCAAACTTTTTCGCACAATTGCTGGTTTCTCAGAAGTTTTCTCGCTTAGATGAACAAACTAAAATTATCGAAGTTTCGAGAACCATTAGTAATATTTTATTAGCTCACGATGGCCCTATTCTGGATTTCCTTCTTTGCATTCCTGAATATCTGCCTTTTCATCAAAGTATGGTTTTATGGATTAAAAATTTATCAAACAATGGTGTTAGGAAACTGAAGCTTCAGAATGAACCACTACATACCTGCACTTTGCCCTCTCATTTCTTTTCCTGTTCACAGTTAACTCATTTGACCCTCACGAACTGCATACTAAATCCACCCCTTGGATTTGAGGGATTTTGTAACCTGATTAGAGTACAACTTGTGCATGTCAACATTAATGCTGACATGTCATTCGGCACTCAACTCAAGGAATTGGTAATGGAAATGTGCACTGGGATTGAACATTTAGGAAGCCAATTTAAATGTGAAAACAATCTCCTCATGTTGAATATCGATGAGACCTCATTCTAGAATACTTGCCTACTCATGATGCAACAAGGACAAGTATCCTCTCCAAACCATGGAGGAATATATGGGCAATGCACCCCCGACTTTATTTGGATGAAAACTTTTTCGCACAATTGCTGGCTTCTCAGAAGTTTTCTCGCTTAGATGAACAAACTAAATTTATCGAAGTTTCGAGAACCATTAGTAATATTTTACTAGCTCACAACAATGGCCCTATTCTGGATTTCCTTCTTTACATTCCTGGAGATCTGCCTTTTCATCAAAGTATAGTTATGGGTTTATGGATTAAAAATGTATCAAACAAAGGTGTTAAGGAACTGAAGCTTCTTAATGTATCACTATATGCCTGTACTGTGCCCTCTCATTTATTTTCCTGTTCACAGTTAACCCATTTGACCCTCTTGAACTGCATACTAAATCCACCCCTTGGATTTGAGGGATTTTGTAACCTGATTAGATTATAACTTGTGCTTGTCAACATTAATGCTGACATGTGATTCGGCACTCAACTCAAGGAATTTGGTGATGGAAATGTGCACTGGGATTGAACATTTAGGAAGCCAATTTAAATGTGAAAACAATCTCCTCATGTTGAATATCGATGAGAGTGAAGGAATTGATTGGCAGTGGTTTAAATGCACCCAAAAGTTGCAAGTTCTTAGGCTCAGGATGAATGAAATGCCAAGTTCCGGGATGAATGAAATGCCAAGTTCCAGCAAGGAAGTGATTACATTAGACAAGCTAGTGGGCAATTTTCCTAGAATCACTTCTCTTTTCCTCGATGGCTTGTTTCTCAAGGTAATTTTTACCATCCTACAAATTATTGAAATTGTTAATACCTATTATAAATAGCTGATCCAACTAGGTGTGTCATAATTTAATTTATCTTTCGACATACTTGTGTATTTTTGTATAGATTTCGGAACCAGGTGCAACTATATTGAAGAGGCTTACAAGAGCTATGGAGAACTTGAAATTACTGCACTTTTACATTATTGATTTATATGATTTGATTAATTTATTAGGTTTCTTTCCTTCACACTGGTGAGAACATTTTTGCCCAGTCTTATTATTATAAAATTTTACTTTATTAAATTTGATTAATTTATTAGGTTTCTGTAGGGAACTTTGTACTCATAATCCAAAAAGAAACTTGCATAACTTATGTTATTAAACACTAGCATCAAATTGTGAAATATACCTTTTTTGCTGCATATGAATTTGACCCTAGATGTTTTTGGCTCATTTCGTCTTTCAACTTGTAAAGAAAGTTAAATTCACAAAACATATCCTAGATGTTTTTCTCTCCTATTTACAAAGAGGTTATGTAAGAAAGGAATGAAATATTCAATATAATAAATGCTTTCAACCTATTCGACTCCGACTGATATAATTAGAAAGTAGAGATAGGCCCACATTCCTAAAGTAGAGAAAACAAAGAAACGGCCTAATGCCCCCTGTACAAGACTTAGCTTAGCGAATATCCCTAGGCAAATATTGTGTGTATAAGCATTTAAAGTTATTGTAATTGACCTTGCCGGAAAGAATTCCCCTATTAAAGGAAAGAGATAGGGATGGCAAAGGGTTCACAGTCTTTTTTTTTTCCCACACAGTGCACTAGAGAGAGTAACATGTATACTTCCATTGATGTTCAGGGCTTTGAGTTGACATATAGTGCTTGTTCAATTGACATTATCATTTTGTTAATACCCAAGATCTTCATCTTCTTGAGAAGTATCCATTAATGTTCTTAAAAGCGCTAAGCGGTCCTAAAAGGTGGTAGGACCTTCTAGACATAAAATTAAAAAACTTTATGGTTCGAATCCGTTTAAGCACCCATTTAGGTGGCCGCTTAATTTGCCTTTTAGAACATTGGTATCCATGAGTGAAGTTGTTTGGTTTAAAAATTAAGATTATGAATATTTCATGCTCACATGAAAGACCCACGTAGATCCTTCACAACACATGGAAATTATATTGTTCCCCTTCATTCGGTACTCATTCCTGCTAAAAATTTAAGATGTGAAAGCTTCCTTTCTCATAAATACATTATCATTTTCCCTCTTTCGATATTAAACATGCAATCTTTTTTACTGCCATAATTAAGACTTGCAGATTGCTCTTTATAACTGATAATCACATTTAACCATATTTTTTAACCTGTTTACGCTCAAAGTTTTGTTTGTTGGAAACGTGATAAGCTTAAAGCTAATATGTATATTTAATATGACTCAATAAACATACACTGTATATCCTCTTATTTCACACAATATAATGTATATATAGAACTACAACTTTCTCTCCTGCAAATATAGAGCTTCGGCTCTCTTTTCTTCTCTCTCTCTAATACACCACCTTGTTGTGTCTTTTCTTTTGTTGGTGTGTTGTTTTGCTATGCTCCCAAATACTAGTATTTATGGGCTTCATATGATTACACCATGGCTTACATACATTCATGTGAAACTTTGACAGCCTCCAATTTATATTCAATGATCAACCACAATTTGAACTTCTCTTCTCCTTGTTTTTCTTTCCTTCACACTAGCTGTTTTATTATTACTACTTCTAGAAGAGTTTGACACATTTTAACACTCCCCCTCAAACTCGACCTTGCATTCCAAGCTTGTCTTTCATTTTGTGAAATACTTCCGGCTTCAATGGCTTCGTAAATATATCCGCTAAATTGTCTTCGGTCCTGCACTGCACCAATTCCACAATTTTGTCGTTCACCTGTTCTCGAATAAAATGATATTTTATATTGATGTGCTTGCTTCGACTGTGTGACACCGGATTCTTTGCAAGTGAGATAGCAGATTTGTTATCCACGTATATAGTAACCGGATCCTCCTTTGCGAGATTTAACTCGCTCAATATGTAGCCTAGCCACATAGCTTGACAGAGCTACTGTCTGTTGCTTCTTTGATCACCATGAAAATATCGCTGAACCGATATGAAAAGCATATCCTGATGTGCTTTTCCCGTCATCCAAATCTCCACCATAATCACTATCTGAGTAGCCAACTAATTTTGAATCCTGAGAATGCGTGTAAAATAGACCATGATCAAGTGTACCTTTAATGTACCTCAAAATTCTTTTAGCTACCATGAAGTGATCTTGCTTCGGCTTCTCCATGTACCTACTAACCAGTCCAACTGCATACATAATATCCGGGCGAGTGAAAGTTAGGTACCTCAAACTTCCAACCAAACTTTTGAACAATGTCGGATTTACCGACTCTCTCGTTGAATCATTTCTGAGCTTTATGCTCGTTTCTGTGGGCGTGCTCACCGGATTGCATTCTTCCATTCTGAACTTGCTTAAAATTTGCTCGGCATATTTTTTCTGAGACATAAGAATCCCATCTTTGCTTTGCTTCACCTCGACTCCAAGAAAGTATGACATTTGACCAATATCTGTCATCTGAAATTCGTTAGTCATGGCTTTCTTAAAATCATCAAACATACCAGGGTTGTTTCCGGTAAAGATCATGTCATCCACGTATAAGCACAAGATCATAATATCTCCCCCTGAATTTGTTTTGGTGTAGAGTGCATGCTCGTATGGACTCTTCACAAAACCATTCTTCTGAAAGTATTCATCAACCCTTTTGTTCCATGCTCTCGGGGATTGCTTCAACCCGTATAGTGCTTTCTTTAATCTGTAGACTTTATTTTCTTGGCCTTTTTGAACATATCCGGGTGGTTGCTCGATGTAGACTTCTTCTTCAAGATAACCATTTAGGAATACGGACTTCACATCCATCTGGTAGATCTTCCACTGGTTTTGAGCTGCAATTGCTGTAAGAAGTCTTATGGTATCAACTCTTGCAACTGGAGCAAATACCTCATCATAGTCAATCCCGTATCTTTGCTTGTAGCCTTTAGCCACTAGCCTTGCCTTGTACTTTTCCACTTCTCCATCTTGATTGGTCTTTGTCTTGTAGACCCATTTGACACTAATTGGTTTCTGTCCTTCTGGAAGACTTGTAAGCTCCCAAGTACCATTCTTCTTGATTGCACCAATTTCTTCATCCATGGCTTTGTTCCATTTGTTTTCTTCCGAAGCTTCCTCAAATGTAACTGGATCACATTCAGCCATCAAACAAAATAAAGAATAATCAAAGGATGTTTGTACCGAACTTGTCGCCTCATATATACTATCCAGACTTCGCATTTTTCTGGGTGCTCCCCCTGAACTACTGCTACTGCTGCTTCCTGAACTCGATGGTGTCGAGGCAGGAGTTTGTTGATTTGGACTTTGTGGAGGAGTTGGATCATCATCTCCGCCATCTTCTATGTTGGAGTCATCACCATTATCATCATCATTAAAGAATAAGCCTGCAACTTTTCTTTCTTCCTCGCTCCATCTCCAGTAATCAGATTCATCGAATTCAACATCTCGAGAAATGATTAATTTCTTTGTCAGGGGATTATAGAGTCTGTACGCCTTGCTTCTTTTGTCATATCCGGTAAAGATACACTTCTCGCCTTTGTCATCAAACTTCTTAATTTTCTGATCGGGAATGTGGGCATATGCAATACACCCAAATATTCTGAGATGCCCAACTGATGGTTTACTACCACTCCATGCTTCATTTGGAGTTTTGTTTCTGACACTTTTAGTTGGACAACGATTCAACAAATAAACTGCACATAGAACGGCTTCAGCCCAGAAAGTCCTTGGCATATGTTTTTCTTTCACCATGCCCCTTGCCATATCTAGAATGGTGCGATTCTTTCGTTCTGCAACACCATTTTATTGTGGAGTATATGCCATTGTCAACTGATGATTTATTGCATGTGCTCTGCAAAAACTTCTTAACAAGTTTGAAGTGTACTCGCCTCGTCTGTCTGATCGAAGTACCTTCAAATAATGGCCACTTTGCTTTTCTGCCATAGCTTTGAACTCCTTGAATTTATCAAGAGCCTCCGCTTTTGCTTTCAAGATATATACCCAACTTTTTCTGCTGAAATCATCAATAAATGTTAGGTAATACCTGTTTCCTCCAAATGATGCAATATCAAATGGACCAGCTATATCCGTATGAACAATCTCCAACGGCCATCTAGCTCGCCATGATTTTCCAACTGGAAAGCTTTGTCGGTGTTGCTTCCCTTTAACACATGCTTCGCACAACTGATTTGGTTCATTGATTTCTGGAAAACCATCCACCATCTTTGTCCTTGTCAATAATTTCAAGCCAGTAAATCCAAGATGACCAAATCTCAAGTGCCATAACCACGAGTCATTTTTAATGACTGACTTCAAACACTTCTACACATTTGTCTGCATATCCAGTGTGAAGAGATGATTCTTTGACATCTCCACGTTTGCAATTAATTCTCTAATCTGATTTCTGATGATAAGAGAATTATCCTGCATCTATATGTTATATCCCTTCTCCACAAGTTGTCCAAGACTGATGATATTACTTTTCAAAGCAGGTATATAATAAACATCATTTATATACTTTATATCACCTCTCTTTGTCAAAATCGTAACAGTGCCTTTCCCTTTGACTGGAATTTTTGACGAGTCACCAAAAGTAACTTCTCCACTGATGGTGTCGTCTATCACCGTAAATAATTCCTTGTGGCCACACATGTGGATGCTGGCTCCCGAATCAAGATACCATGTATTCTTCTTGCCTTCGTCATCTCCTTTTTAAGTGAGGAACATAGCAGAACCGACATCTTTGTCTTCTCTTGCGGCTACCAAATGACTCCTTTCTTCCACCTTCGGTGATATACACTCGTAACTGAAGTGACCATATTTGTTGCAATTATAACATTGTAATTGAGACTTGTCACCTCGTTGTTGGAATCCGCCTCTTCCTCGGCCTCTGAAATTTTGACCGCGACCAGATGGTTGATAGCCTTCATTATTCTGGCCTCTACTGAACGTTTGTCTTCCACGTCCTCGTCCACCACGATATCCACCTCTATAGCCACCTCTGCCATGTGAAGAGCTGCTATTGCCAAAACTGTCACCGATGGATACTTTACTTTGCAACGCCTTTTCCAAATGCCTTGCATCATCATATTGGTTCATCCGCTGCTCATGCGCTTCAAGGGAACCAACCAGATCATCAATTGAAATTGTGGACAAATCTTTCGACTCCTCGATAGCAGTAACAACAAAATCAAATTTTCTTGTTAGCGAGCGGAGGAGCTTTTCCATGACCCGAACATCGTCTAGACTTTCACCGTTTCTTTTCATCTCATTTGTTACCGTTTTCAAACGCGTAACATATTCACCGATATTTTCCGAGCTCTTCATTTTTATATTTTTGAACTCGCCACGAAGAACTTGGAGCCGTACCTTTTTCACTTTGTCGACACCTTGGAATGATTTTTGTAAAATCTCCCACGCCTCTTTTGCTGTCTTTGCATTTGAAATTTTTTCGAAGGTGGATTCGTCGACACCTTGAAAAATTATGTATAACGCCTTGTTGTCTTTTTTCCGAAATTCTTTTAACGCCATCTTCTCGGCATTATAAAGTGCTGCTTCAGCGGTAGCATCTTCGGGCTCGCTATTGCCGCTTTCAACGATATCCCAATTATTATACGAACCGAGTAACACCTTCATTTGGATACTCCAGTTTCCATAATTTGTAGCCGTCAACTTTGGAATATTTTGTTGCACCATATTCGACATTTTTTTCAAAAAAAAATATTCTTTCACAGTATAAGTGAACAATACCGTATGTATGAACAGTGTCGTATGAACAGTGCCGTATAAACAGTATCGTATGAACAGTACCGTATGAATAGTGTCGTACCGTATAAACAGTGCCGCATGAACAGTACCATATGAACAGTACTTCGTCTTCTAAGGCGTGCACAGTTTTTCCCGGCAGAAATAGTGACCGGAAAATTTTTCATGAAATTTGCCAATTTCTTTTCCGAACGAAACCTTAGCTCTTGATACCACTTGTTGGAAACGTGATAAGCTTAAAGCTAATATGTATATTTAATATGACTCAATAAACATACAATGTATATCCTCTTATTTCACACAATATAATGTATATATAGAACTACAACATTCTCTCCTGCAAATATAGAGCTTCGGCTCTCTTTTCTTCTCTCTCTCTAATACACCACCTTGCTGTGTTTTTTCTTTTGTTGGTGTGTTGTTTTGCTATGCTCCCAAATACTAGTATTTATAGGCTTCATATGATTACATCATGGCTTACATACATTCATGTGAAACTTTGACATCCTCCAATTTATATTCAATGATCAACCACAATTTGAACTTCTCTTCTCCTTGTTTTTCTTTCCTTCACACTAGCTGTTCTATTATTACTACTTCTAGAAGAGTTTGACACATTCTAACATTGTTTTCTCTCTTGAATATTGCTTTTCTTTCTCTTCGTTTTATGACTGGATTCAGTATGTCCGAACGATTCTCAGGCTGTCTATTACAAAGTTGTGTTTACTCCTAATTATATTATCAATCTATTTCGCGGCCAGCCAAGACAACTTGTCAGTTTTAGATGTTTGTTTTTATCATTCACTAGTGTATCTTATTCGATGTGGACGCAAGTTAAAACTTATAAATACTATATTATTAAGAACTAACTGGAAAACTTTTATATTAATACTGTATATACCTGTCAACAAAACAAAACCTTTTATATAGGATCATGAAGTACAGAGCAGTGATGGTGTGGACTTATTGGACCGCACGGTGTTGTCAGACCACATGATTCTAGACCGACTTGAAACCCTTAGAATGTACGACTTGGCTGGTTCCCGCGCCGAGTTTCAGTTCATAAAACTTTTGCTTGCGTCATCCCCTTCGCTTAAACGGATTGACTTAAGATGAACCCCATACTTGAGGATCCTTCAGAAGAGTTGAGGATTTCACAAGAGGTGTTGCTGATCCCTAGAGCATCCAAATCTGCACAGATCCAGTGGATGGAGTAGCGGGCCAAGTGGCAGGGCAGACATGTCTTGGAAGCAAATGTTGATGCATGTAAACTACAAATAAATTTATGTTGTGTATGTTGTGAAAGCTGTAGTTCTTCTGGCGTATCTCAAACTCTTACTAAAGTGCACATTGAACCTTTTTTGGTGGTTACAGAATTAATTGGTTGGGAACAAACTCGGCAAAGTCCATTTAATTAACTTGTAACCATCTGAGAAGCTTTCTATATTAAGTAGCTTTAAGACATGAAAGATAATTTTGTTGTTCTTTGCTTTTATGTTGAGCTCTCTTAATTTATAAGAACTCCGTATCTTACCAGGTCATAGTCTATTGTTATTTATAAACTCCATATCTCCGCAAATAGTAGTCTAATTTTATTTACAAATTGTTTGTACATTAATCTTTCTTGGAACAGTGAAGATATCAAATTTGTCTTGTCTCCAAAGTGGCATGTAATTCCTTAATATTAACCCAAAAGACTTGGAACAGTGAAGATATCAAATTTGTCTAGTCTCCAAAGTCGCATGTAATTCCTTAATATTTTTTTTCAGTACATACTTGCATTTCCATTTATCCATATATTATTTTCTCCTTTCTTTCTCAATATATTTTTTTTTTCTGAAAGCCTGTTTATGTCCATGATATGGCAAGTGGTTGTATTTGCATTTTGTATGAAGTGACCTAATTTAATGTTTACAAGCTTATAGTGCACATGTTTTTTCTTTGACAATGAATTAAATTTTAACTTTTTTAAATATCTTATTTACATTTATATTTTAACAATATTTTATATATTGTGCATTTGAAATTAGTATTATAAATATTTTTTAATAAGTAAGCAAAGACATGGTATACGAAAACAATCTATATATCATGAAATTAGCATAACATTTGAGCATTAACGTGGCAGCTTAGAATTTCTCTACCGTCATTTTGTTGATATTGCATACGCCATGGCGCCTAGCTTGAGGATGTCCCCATATCAATCCTCGGCTTCTACATTGTTTTGTGTTTAAATTTTTTAACATTGTTTTTGAACGGGGTGGCTGTGCAAACATAGCAATGTACAGCTCCAAAACGTGAGTTTAACATATTCTTATGCATCAACCTCCTACAAAACTGCGTTAGTCACAGGAGAAAAGATGGGATCATCCTCCATCACCGCTCCAATTAGAGCTGTAAATGAATCGAATTCTGATGAACTTTTAACGAATACGAACAAATTTTTAATGAACTAAACAATATTAGATAAGCTTATCGGACAAATTTTCTTGTCCGAACTCGAGTTCGGTAATGAACCGAACCGAACACGAACTTTTCGCGAACATATATACCGAACCGAACACAAACAGTTCGATAATTATATATAGAATATTGTAAAACAAATAAATATAATAATTTGAAAAAAAAATTGTAAATATTATTATTATTATCGAATGAACCGAACTCGGACGGACTTTTAACGAGGTTAGATGAAATCCTAACGAACCGAATAATGTTCGGTAACCTTACCAAACTTATTTTCTTGTCCGAACTCGAGTTAGGTAAGTTTATCGGACGAATTAACCGAACTTGAACACGAATGAACATGTCGAGCTTACCGAACATGTTCGGTTCATTTACGGCTCTAGCTCACATTTGCTTTACGTTAGTGTTATAAAACAAAATTTAAGTACAAAAATTTAATATATTTCTTTTACAGACCATCAACAAAAAAACTAAGCCAAAAATTTAAGTACAAAAATTTTCATGTCCGTTAAACACTTTATAATGTATAATACTTCAATATTCAATTTTAATAAATTGAAGTTTTGGGGTACTTTTTGTAAGCAGTAAATTTTATATTACTATTTTTTTAGTAAATGTACAGGGATGTTTGGGGGAACTTTTTTCCAGAATAAGTCAACTTATTTTAAGACAAAGTTAGAGATTCCTAATTTTTTTCTGAAAAAAGTTAACTTTTTTTTTTGCAACTTATAGAATCTCAAACATATATTAAATACTTGTATAAAAGAAAATTATCAAAATATGAAATTTTTACCCGAAAATAAGTTCATAAGCTCTTAAAAAAAGCTGTGCCAAACATCTTTGCATAAATTTTTATTAATATTTAAAAACTAATTTATAGATACTAATATGATACTTATTATTTTAAACTTTTAATCCTATTACAATAAAAATAAAAACCGGCAAAGGTGCTATACATGTATTTTAGTATAGGAAGTAAATAAAGAAAAAACAAGTAAAAGTAATTAATAAATTAATATTTAAATCAAATTAATCATAATATATTTTATCAAACTATTCAAAATTCGAAATTTATAAGAGGGTGTCGATTGAGTAAATTGCAATTTATATACAAAAATTTTATTTGCATTGATAATATTTAAATTAAAATTAATACTTTATGTTTTTTTAATTTTGTTTTGGAACTAAAATTAAAACTAATTGTATAATCATTTACATCAATATCTTTAGATGCCAAAGGCCACTTTCAGTTACCGATCACTTGTTAGGGGTGATCATAAATCGTACTAAATCGTAAAAACCGTTCGCACGGCACCAAGTCGCATCACACTGCGCAATTTTTATTTTTTGTGGTGCGATTGTGGTTTCAAATTTTGACAAACCGTGCGGTGTGGTGCGGGCCGCACGGTTTGTGGTTTTAGTTTTTTGAAATACGGTTCAAATCGCAATGCACCGCAAAAGATAATATATATAATATAGAGAAAAGTTCAGTGGAGACCCATTTTAATTTGGAGACCTGGAGACCGATTATTAACCCTTGGATTATATTAGATCCAGTGGCTTAGATTACAAACTTTTTAAATTAAAACAAAAACTACCCCGTCTTACTCTTTTTCTCTATTCTTTTCCTTTTCATAAAGTATATTATCCGTCTAACCATCATAATTTCCTTGTTTTTGTTATCAAAATCATCTTAATCTTGTTCTACATGAAACAAACATTTTATGCAAGCAATATTATGCAGAACATTAATGTCGAAGAATGTTCAACGCAAAATCTTATTCTGCATTGCATTATGTCCGAAAAATAACTTGTCCAGCACTATCTTTAGTGTGCAGAATAATTCATGCACTATGTTTATTGTACAGAACAATAATTTTTGTAGGTTTTTATAATGTTTGGATGTTGGCAAAAGAGATATGTTAAAAATTCACTTGTGCAGATTGTATTTTAATTATTCTGCAATTTTTGCTTTGTTCTGCAGTCAACATTGTGTTTGTGTGTATATTGAATGATTCCCTATGCCGAAGATGAAGACGATTGAACTTATATGTTGAGGAATTGGTGACTAGAAACTATAGATGGACTGGATGAGATAGAAGTGTATATAAACATATTTGATTTAATAAATATAATTTTTAACTGCCACTATATATCTTTAAATTAATATTAGTCGCCGGATGATTTTTAAATCCAGTGGTGTGAGATGTGGTCTCTATGGTCTCCAAAAATAATGGATATTCATAGAGCCCAACTCATATTATTTATATATATTAATTATATATCAATTATAGCGGCTCCTTGAGTAACCAATCTAACGTGGTAACTTAGGAACTATATATATATATAATTTAAGCCATTCAATTACTATTGACTTACTGACTTGTCCTCTTATCATGGACGGTTATTTAAAATCACTGCATCTTACCTTATCAATATTTTTACTTTAAACTTTATAAAAACATTTAAACACACAACTTTCTCACTTCTTGAACATAAACATAAAAACTCATAGTTACAAAATAAATTGATGCAAGAAATATCTATACACTAAAAAATACGGAATACAAAAAAATATAGAACAAAAGATATTATAAAAATCCTACACAAATTTTCATAAAATTGCTCGAATACAAAAAAATTATAGAACACAAAAAATTTGCAGAACAAAAGGAAATATACAAAACAAATCAAATACAAAATATGTAAAAAATTTAGAACACATATATAAAAAAGTTATAAAATCTTAGACCACAATTTTTATAAATATTACTGTACACTAAAAAAGATTACAAACATAAACCAACTATTATAGAACACAAGAAATTTACAGAACAACCAAAAATTACAGAACACAAAAAATTTACAGAACATGAGAAGTATATAGATCGAACAAAATACAGAACACAAAAAATTGAAGAACACACAAAATAAATCATAAAAGACATAACAATAAAAATAATTAATTGTAATATTATATATAAATATTGTAATATTATATATAATATATAAATATTATATATAAATATTATAAATATTTCTTTGTCAGGGGATTATAGAGTCTGTACGCCTTGCTTCTTTTGTCATATCCGGTAAAGATACACTTCTCGCCTTTGTCATCAAACTTCTTTCTTTTCTGATCGGGAACGTGGGCATATGCAATACACCCAAATATTCTGAGATGCCCAACTGATGGTTTACTACCACTTCATGCTTCATTTGGAGTTTTGTTTCTGACACGTTTAGTTGGACAACGATTCAACAAATAAACTGCACATAGAACGGCTTCAGTCCAGAAAGTCCTTGGCATATGTTTTGCTTTCACCATGCCCCTTGCCATATCTAGAATGGTGCCATTCTTTCGTTCTGCAACACCATTTTATTGTGGAGTATATGCCGTTGTCAACTGATGATTTATTGCATGTGCTCTGCAAAAACTTCTGAACAAGTTTGAAGTGTACTCGCCTCGTCTGTCTGATCGAAGTACCTTCAAATAATGGCCACTTTGCTTTTCTGCCATAGCTTTGAACTCCTTCAATTTATCAAGAGCCTCCGCTTTTGCTTTCAAGATATATACCCAACTTTTTCTGCTGAAATCATCAATAAATGTTAGGTAATACCTGTTTCCTCCAAATGATGCAATATCAAATGGACCAGCTATATCCGTATGAACAATCTCCAACGGCCATCTAGCTCGCCATGATTTTCCAACTGGAAAGCTTTGTCGGCGTTGCTTCCCTTTAACACATGCTTCGCACAACTGATTTGGTTCATTGATTTCTGGAAAACCATCCACCATCTTTGTCCTTGTCAATAATTTCAAGCCAGTAAATCCAAGATGACATTTCAAGTGCCATAACCACGAGTCATTTTTAATGACTGACTTCAAACACTTCTACACATTTGTCTGCATTTCCAGTGTGAAGAGATGATTCTTTGACATCTCCACGTTTGCAATTAATTCTCTAATCTGATTTCTGATGATAAGAGAATTATCCTGCATCTATATGTTATATCCCTTCTCCACAAGTTGTCCAAGACTGATGATATTACTTTTCAAAGCAGGTATATAATAAACATCATTTATATACTTTATATCACCTCTCTTTGTCAAAATCGTAACAGTGCCTTTCCCTTTGACTGGAATTTTTGACGAGTCACCAAAAGTAACTTCTCCACTGATGGTGTCGTCTATCACCGTAAATAATTCCTTGTGGCCACACATGTGGATGCTGGCTCCCGAATCAAGATACCATGTATTCTTCTTGCCTTCGTCATCTTCTTTGTAAGTGAGGAACATAGCAGAACCCACATCTTTGTCTTCTCTTGCGGCTACCAAATGACTCCTTTCTTCCACCTTCGGTGATCTACACTCGTAACTGAAGTGACCATATTTGTTGCAATTATAACATTGTAATTCAGACTTGTCACCTCGTTGTTGGAATCCGCCTCTTCCTCGGCCTTTGAAATTTTGACCGCGACCAGATGGTTGATAGCCTTCATTATTCTGGCCTCTACTGAACGTTTGTCTTCCACGTCTTCGTCCACCACGATATCCACCTCTATAGCCACCTCTGCCATGTGAAGAGCTGCTATTGCCAGAACTGTCACCGATGGATACTTTACTTTGCAACGCCTTTTCCAAATGGCTTGCATCATCATATTGGTTAATCTGCTGCTCATGCGCTTGAAGTGAACCAACCAGATCATCAATTGAAATTGTGGACAAATCTTTCGACTCCTCGATAGCAGTAACAACAAAATCAAATTTTCTTGTTAGCGAGCGGAGGAGCTTTTCCATGACCCGAACATCGTCTAGACTTTCGCCGTTTCTTTTCATCTCATTTGTTACCGTTTTCAAACGCGTAACATATTCACCGATATTTTCCGAGCTCTTCATTTTTATATTTTCGAACTCGCCACGAAGAACTTGGAGCCGTACCTTTTTCACTTTGTCGACACCTTGGAATGATTTTTGTAAAATCTCCCACGCCTCTTTTGCTGTCTTTGCATTTGAAATTTTTTCGAAGGTGGATTCGTCGACACCTTGAAAAATTATGTATAACGCCTTGTTGTCTTTTTTCCGAAATTCTTTTAACGCCATCTTCTCGGCATTATAAAGTGCTGCTTCAGCGGTAGCATCTTCGGGCTCGCTATTGCCGCTTTCAACGATATCCCAATTATCATACGAACCGAGTAACAACTTCATTTGGATACTCCAGTTTCCATAATTTATAGCCGTCAACTTTGGAATATTTTGTTGCACCATATTCGACATTTTTTTCAAAAAAAAATATCCTTTCACAGTATAAGTGAACAATACCGTATGTATGAACAGTGTCGTATGAACAGTGCCGTATAAACAGTATCGTATGAACAGTACCGTATGAACAGTGTCGTACCGTATAAACAGTGCCGCATGAACAGTACCGTATGAACAGTACTTCGTCTTCTAAGGCGTGAACAGTTTTTCCCGGCAGAAATAGTGACCGGAAATTTTTTCATGAAATTTGCCAATTTCTTTTCCGAACGAAACCTTAGCTCTTGATACCACTTGTTGGAAACGTGATAAGCTTAAAGCTAATATGTATATTTAATATGACTCAATAAACATACAATGTATATCCTCTTATTTCACACAATATAATGTATATATAGAACTACAACATTCTCTCCTGCAAATATAGAGCTTCGGCTCTCTTTTCTTCTCTCTCTCTAATACACCACCTTGCTGTGTTTTTTCTTTTGTTGGTGTGTTGTTTTGCTATGCTCCCAAATACTAGTATTTATAGGCTTCATATGATTACATCATGACTTACATACATTCATGTGAAACTTTGACATCCTCCAATTTATATTCAATGATCAACCACAATTTGGACTTCTCTTCTCCTTGTTTTTCTTTCCTTCACACTAACTGTTTTATTATTACTACTTCTAGAAGAGTTTGACACATTCTAACATTGTTTTCTCTCTTGAATATTGCTTTTCTTTCTCTTCGTTTTATGACTGGATTCAGTATGTCCGAACGATTCTCAGGTTGTCTATTACAAAGTTGTGTTTACTCCTAATTATATTATCAATTTATTTCGCGGCCAGCCAAGACAACTTGTCAGTTTTAGATGTTTGTTTTTATCATTCACTAGTGTATCTTATTCGATGTGGACGCAAGTTAAAACTTATAAATACTATATTATTAAGAACTAACTGGAAAACTTTTATATTAATACTGTATATACCTGTCAACAAAACAAAACCTTTTATATAGGATCATGAAGTACAGAGCAGTGATGGTGTGGACTTATTGGACCGCACGGTGTTGTCAGACCACATGATTCTAGACCGACTTGAAACCCTTAGAATGTACGACTTGGCTGGTTCCCGCGCCGAGTTTCAGTTCATAAAACTTTTGCTTGCGTCATCCCCTTCGCTTAAACGGATTGGACTTAAGATGAACCCCATACTTGAGGATCCTTCAGAAGAGTTGAGGATTTCGCAAGAGGTGTTGCTGATCCCTAGAGCATCCAAATCTGCACAGATCCAGTGGATGGAGTAGCGGGCCTAGTGGCAGGGCAGACATGTCTTGGAAGCAAATGTTGATGCATGTAAACTACAAATAAATTTATGTTGTGTATCTTGTGAAAGCTGTAGTTCTTCTGGCGTATCTCAAACTCTTACTAAAGTGCACATTGAACCTTTTTTGGTGGTTACAGAATTAATTGGTTGGGAACAAACTCGGCAAAGTCCATTTAATTAACTTGTAACCATCTGAGAAGCTTTCTACATTAAGTAGCTTTAAGACATGAAAGATAATTTTGTTGTTCTTTGCTTTTATGTTGAGCTCTCTTAATTTATAAGAACTCCGTATCTTACCAGGTCATAGTCTATTGTTATTTATAAACTCCATATCTCCGCAAATAGTAGTCTAATGTTATTTACAAATTGTTTGTACATTAATCTTTCTTGGAACAGTGAAGATATCAAATTTGTCTTGTCTCCAAAGTGGCATGTAATTCCTTAATATTAACCCAAAAGACTTGGAACAGTGAAGATATCAAATTTGTCTTGTCTCCAAAGTCGCATGTAATTCCTTAATATTTTTTTTCAGTACATACTTGCATTTCCATTTATCCATATATTTTTTTCTCCTTTCTTTCTCAATATATTTTTTTTTTTCTGAAAGCCTGTTTATGTCCATGATATGGCAAGTGGTTGTATTTGCATTTTGTATGAAGTGACCTAATTTAATGTTTACAAGCTTATAGTGCACATGTTTTTTCTTTGACAATGAATTAAATTTTAACTTTTTTAAATATCTTATTTACATTTATATTTTAACAATATTTTATATATTGTGCATTTGAAATTAGTATTATAAATATTTTTTAATAAGTAAGCAAAGACATGGTATACGAAAACAATCTATATATCATGAAATTAGCATAACATTTGAGCATTAACGTGGCAGCTTAGAATTTCTCTACCGTCATTTTGTTGATATTGCATACGCCATGGCGCCTAGCTTGAGGATGTCCCCATATCAATCCTCGGCTTCTACATTGTTTTGTGTTTAAATTTTTTAACATTGTTTTTGAACGGGGTGGCTGTGCAAACATAGCAATGTACAACTCCAAAACGTGAGTTTAACATATTCTTATGCATCAACCTCCTACAAAACTGCGTTAGTCACAGAAGAAAAGATGGGATCATCCTCCATCACCGCTCCAATTAGAGCTGTAAATGAATCGAATTCTGATGAACTTTTAACGAATACGAACAAATTTTTAATGAACTAAACAATATTAGATAAGCTTATCGGACAAATTTTCTTGTCCGAACTCGAGTTCGGTAATGAACCGAGCCGAACACGAACTTTTCGCGAACATATATACCGAACCGAACACAAACAGTTCGATAATTATATATAGAATATTGTAAAACAAATAAATATAATAATTTGAAAAAAAAATTGTAAATATTATTATTTTTATCGAATGAACCGAACTCGGACGGACTTTTAACGAGGTTAGATGAAATCCTAACGAACCGAATAATGTTCGGTAACCTTACCAAACTTATTTTCTTGTCCGAACTTGAGTTAGGTAAGTTTATCGGACGAATTAACCGAACTCGAACACGAATGAACATGTCGAGCTTACCGAACATGTTCGGTTCATTTACGGCTCTAGCTCACATTTGCTTTACGTTAGTGTTATAAAACAAAATTTAAGTACAAAAATTTAATATATTTCTTTTACAGACCATCAACAAAAAAACTAAGCCAAAAATTTTCATGTCCGTTAAACACTTTATAATGTATAATACTTCAATATTCAATTTTAATAAATTGAAGTTTTGGTGTACTTTTTGTAAGCAGTAAATTTTATATTACTATTTTTTTGGTAAATGTACAGGGATGTTTGGGGGAACTTTTTTCCAGAATAAGTCAACTTATTTTAAGACAAAGTTAGAGATTCCTAATTTTTTTCTGAAAAAAGTCAACTTTTTTTTTTTTGCAACTTATAGAATCTCAAACATATATTAAATACTTGTATAAAAGAAAATTATCAAAATATGAAATTTTTACCCGAAAATAAGTTCATAAGCTCTTAAAAAAAGCTGTGCCAAACAGCTTTGCATAAATTTTTATTAATATTTAAAAACTAATTTATAGATACTAATATGATACTTATTATTTTAAACTTTTAATCCTATTACAATAAAAATAAAAACCGGCAAAGGTGCTATACATGTATTTTAGTATAGGAAGTAAATAAAGAAAAAACAAGTAAAAGTAATTAATAAATTAATATTTAAATCAAATTAATCATAATATATTTTATCAAACTATTCAAAATTCGAAATTTATAAGAGGGTGTCGATTTAGTAAATTGCAATTTATATACAAAAATTTTAATTTCATTGATAATATTTAAATTAAAATTAATACTTTATGTTTTTTTAATTTTGTTTTGGAACTAAAATTAAAACTAATTGTATAATCATTTACATCAATATCTTTAGATGCCGAAGGCCACTTCAGTTGCCGATCACTTGTTAGGGGTGATCATAAATCGTACTAAATCGTAAAAACCGTTCGCACGGCACCAAGTCGCATCACACTGCGCGATTTTTATTTTTTGTGGTGCGATTGTGGTTTCAAATTTTGACAAACCGTGCGGTGTGGTGCGGGCCGCACGGTTTGTGGTTTTAGTTTTTTGAAATACGGTTCAAATCGCAATGCACCGCAATAGATAATATATATAATATAGAGAAAAGTTCAGTGGAGACCCATTTTAATTTGGAGACCTGGAGACCGATTATTAACCCTTGGATTATATTAGATCCAATGGCTTAGATTACAAACTTTTTAAATTAAAACAAAAACTACCCCGTCTTACTCTTTTACTCTATTCTTTTCCTTTTCATAAAGTATATTATCCGTCTAACCATCATAATTTCCTTGTTTTTGTTATCAAAATCATCTTAATCTTGTTCTACATGAAACAAACATTTTATGCAAGCAATATTATGCAGAACATTAATGTCGAAGAATGTTCAACGCAAAATCTTATTCTGCATTGCATTATGTCCAAAAAATAACTTGTCCAACACTATCTTTAGTGTGCAGAATAATTCATGCACTATGTTTAGTGTACAGAACAATAATTTTTGTAGGTTTTTATCATGTTTGGATGTTGGCAAAAGAGATATGTTAAAAATTCACTTGTGCAGATTGTATTTTAATTATTCTGCAATTTTTGATTTGTTCTGCACTCAACATTGTGTTTGTGTGTATATTGAATGATTCCCTGTGCCGAAGATGAAGACGATTGAACTTATATGTTGAGGAATTGGTGACTAGAAACTATAGATGGACTGGATGAGAAGAAGTGTATATAAACATATTTGATTTAATAAATATAATTTTTAACTGCCACTATATATCTTTAAATTAATATTAGTCGCCGGATGATTTTTAAATCCAGTGGTGTGAGATGTGGTCTCTATGGTCTCCAAAAATAATGGATATTCATAGAGCCCAACTCATATTATTTATATATATTAATTATATATCAATTATAGCGGCTCCTTGAGTAACCAATCTAACGTGGTAACTTAGGAACTACATATATATATATAATTTAAGCCATTCAATTACTATTGACTTACTGACTTGTCCTCTTATCATGGACGGTTATTTAAAATCACTGCATCTTACCTTATCAATATTTTTACTTTAAACTTTATAAAAACATTTAAACACACAACTTTCTCACTTCTTGAACATAAACATAAAAACTCATAGTTACAAAATAAATTGATGCAAGAAATATCTATACACTAAAAAATACGGAATACAAAAAAATATAGAACAAAAGATATTATAAAAATCCTACACAAATTTTCATAAAATTGCTCGAATACAAAAAAATTATAGAACACAAAAAATTTGCAGAACAAAAGGAATATACAAAACAAATCAAATACAGAATATGTAAAAAATTTAGAACACATATATAAAAAAGTTATAAAATCTTAGACCACACTTTTTATAAATATTACTATACACTAAAAAAGATTACAAACATAAACCAACTATTATAGAACACAAGAAATTTACAGAACAACCAAAAATTACAGAACACAAAAAATTTACAGAACATGAGAAGTATATAAATCGAACAAAATACAGAACACAAAAAATTGAAGAACACACAAAATAAATCATAAAAGACATAACAATAAAAATAATTAATTGTAATATTATATATAAATATTGTGTTATGTATGAAAATTATTCAAAGTAAATATGTTAAAGTGATAAAGAAATTTCTAAACTTTTAAACATAAGTTGGTTAGGTAATGATAAGCACTCCTGATTTGTACTAATTGGACGGCCAAGATTACAGTTCCTAAGTTGCTAGATTAACTTGGTTCCTTATTGAACCTTCCTCTATATTTTAATATGAGTAGTGCTAGGTAATCCAAATTGGGTACAAAAAAAATTACAAAATGACATGGCATGGGTGATTTAGCAATATGGAAAGATTTAATTGGTGATGTTAATATGTATACAGGGGGGTCCAGTTATTTATAACCAATCAAATTAAGACACATGTCATTTTGTAAATCTTTTTGTACCCAATTTGGGGTCTCTAGCATTTTTCTTTTAATATGTTATAAACTAAAAAATATATTTATATTGAAATATGAAAATGTATATGCCAATGATTTAAATCATATATAACTAGGTTTTCTATATTGTATTGACTAGGGTTAATGTAATAATTCGTAATTATATTTTCTCTTGAGATTCTGAGTGTTTCCATTTAAATAATAATTACTAAAGCATCACTAAATTAAAGATAATTTTATGAGTTTTGCGTGGATTGTAAAATCATCTAAATCTGATTTCTAGATCTCAAAATAGAGTCTAAATAGTAAATATGAATTTTTTTATTACTAATAAAAATTTAATAAAATTCAATTCTAATACAACCTTTTTTAATTATATCATTTTCAGATTATAATTTTCTTTTTAAAATTCAATTATAATACAACCTTTTATTAATTATATCCTTTTTAGATTATAATTTTCTTTTTAAAATTCACTTCTAATACAACCTTTTCTAATTATATCCTTTTTAGATTATAATTTTCTTTTTAATATACTCTAATATTGATCGTCTATTTTTAATCATACGGATCATATAATTTTGGTAGTACAGTTGGATAAGATCCCTCTTATGCTTTTTTTTGTCAAGAGAAACTTCACATTAATAAATTGTAGCAAAATACAATGTCCGGAAAAAGAGTTTCTTTCATTCCAGAAAGTTTATCATCTAACCGAAGAGCACGCATGTTGCCCCCGGACATTTAGACAATAATACCTTCAAGTCTGAAAAGATAACCCCACAAAGAAGGGCCTCGTTAAAACCCCACAAGAGCAAAACCCTATGAGAAAAAACTCAAGGGGGAAAATGAGTTCCCTCGAAGTACAAACACATTGTTCTACAAAGTGAATACTAAATAAAACTAGAACTTCTTGTAGCTTTTGTGAGTCTCCAATGCCATCAATTGTAGCCTCAAATTTATCTTCTCTTTCATTCTACACCCCAGCTTCACCATTACTTCCTTTGAAAATTAAAACTGAGACTTTTTCCTATTAACCTGTAAGTCACCGAAACAAACTTAGACAATAAAAAATAATTAAAAAAATCACTTAAGAGATATACTAATAACTATATTAAAATTTATTGGAATTTTGACAAAGTAGATGCTTACTTCTAACCAAAGGGGATCCCTTTGGTTAGACAGCTAAAACAATAATTTATAATTTTATCAAATATGAAAATTGTTTATTAATTTCTATATCTACCTCTAAGATTTCCTGTGGACAGGAACAGAGAATAATAAATAGATACAGGAGAATGCAAAAAATAATGAGTGATTAAGGCTTGGGAAGCTAGATAACTTTTACCGGAATCCTCTGCTTCAAATAGTTACTAAGTCTTGCTAAAATTAAAGACCGTTCATGCCAAAACCGGCCCTTGAGACTAATCTTTACACATGGACCGTCCACTTCAGCTAATTCTGCCACTCCTGATGTTCAATTTTCTTTTTTAACACTTATCACTCGAAACAGAAAACAACATATACCTTAGTGTATAGCAAGAATCACCTGTCATGCCAACTGAAGTGTCAAAGATATGTGAAAACTGCATTTTAAAGGAAAAAGAAGCGTTGTTAAAATTATATCAGATACATACAGAATACCAGATAAGAATATAGTCAAAATCTCACATCCTCTAGTACGTTACATTTTATTTTACAATGCTTACGTTAATAATTAAATAATATATATAATTTTGAAATATGGTTTTCACAATACCATCTTGATTTAATATAATAAATTGCTATCTTCAATTTTTTTAAAGCTTCCTAACATAATCTGAAAATAGATATACTTATTCACAAATATTTTGTGACAGAAGTTTATATTTTAATATTATAATATATCATTAACATAGTACTATTTCATTAAATTTGAAGTATATAGAGAACAAAACAAGAACCGATAAAAAACTAGATAAAAAATCACAATTCAGAAATTTAACATTTTGTTAATTTATCCATACTACTTTGTATTATGATTATATTCTAACTATGAAGAATATCTTCTAGATAATAACATTGTTGTTGAGGATATACTAGCTCTAGAAACCGGGTTGGGGGCCTAATTCTTATAAATTATGAATGAATTGTTAACCTGAAGGCTGCATTATGGTGACAATTACATCTTGACAAAGATGGCTACACTTCGTTTTAAATTTTACCTCTTCACATTGATTCCTGTGATATATAAGGATATAATAAAAGTAGTCGAGATACTTAAACCATAATTTTTATAAGACAAAAAAGTAAAATAGAAACTTTAAGAAATATAATATATACATACTTTCCATGTAAATTAACATGCTTACAAAAAGATATATTCAACTAATTACAATAAATAAATAAACAAATAAAAATCAATTATAAATAAACAAATAAACAAGATCTCTAGAATCAGTTGAAAGGAAATTCTAATACAATCATTATATTCATTATATCATTATATTATATATATCCTTATATATAATGAACGTAGGGGATCTTATCCATAATTTTGATCCGTTAATTTTGGTCATTGTACCACCAAAATAATCTCAACCGTCGAATCTTATAATAATTCTAAAAATATACGATCAAAATTATATCATATTAAAAAAATTATAATAAAAAAAGATATAAATAAAAAAAGTTGTATTAGAATTAAATTTTAAAAGAAAATTATAATTTTAAAAGGATATTAATAAAAAGAATGTAATTGAATTGAATTTTATTTATTTATTATTAATATTTAAAAAATAGAATTGAGTGTTTCATATTTACTATATTTACCGCTCTATCTCGAGATCTAGAAATCAGAATTGGATGATTTTACAGCCCACGCGAAACTCATAAATTATCTTTAATTGAATGATGAGTTAACAATTATTATCCAAAAGGAAACACTCGGAATCTCAAGATACAATATAATTATGTATTTTACAATAATATTATTAAGTGTAGAAGATCTACATTGATAATTCTATTCAATGTAGAAAACCTAATTACATAAATCAAAATCAAGAGGGATCTTATCCATTATTTTGGTCACTGTACCACCAAAATAATCTCTGTCGTCGAATCTAATAATAATTTTAAAAATAGACGATCAAGATTATATCATATTAAAAAGAAAATAATAATAATCTAAAAATGATATAATTAAAATGGGTTGTATTAGAATTGAGTTTTAAAAAGAAAAATTATAATTTGAAAACGATATAATTAAAAAAGATTGTATTAGAATTGAATTTCATTTAATTTTTTAATTAATATTAAAAAAAGTTCATATTTACTAATTGGGCTTCATCTCAAGATCTAGAAATCAAAATTTGATGCATTTACGGTCGATGTCAAACTCAAAAAATTATATATAGTTTAGTGATGATTTAACAATTATTATCTAAATAGAAACACTTAGAATCTCAAGATAAAATATAATTATGAATTTTTACATTAATCATATCCTATTAAATGTAGAAGACCTACATTGATAATTCTATTCAATGTAAAAACCTAATTATATATGATTTAATTCATTGACATTCACATTTTTGTATTTCAATATAAATACACTTTTTAGTTATATGTTAAAATATAAAATATTTTTTATGTTAGATCCAATGTTTTTCATCTATTTATTTTAATTTATAACGGTTCTTATTACTTTGTCGTACTGAGCACCAGTTTATCGACTACCAAAGTTTTTTTAAAAATCTCACTTACACATATTATTAAAACCGTATTTGTTTGTTAGTGCAACTATATTCAACGTAAAAATTTCTTCTCTGTTTAAATAATTTAAACAAAATCTAAATAGATTTTCTAAATTTAATAGAATTTTCAATATAAAAAAATCGTCAATTTTCTCTCTATTTAAGTAATTATTGAATCATCACTAAATTAAAAATTATTTTCACTACAAGAAAAACGGGCTTTTTCTACCGTCAAATCGGTAGGAAAAGGCCCTAAATCGGTAGGAAATGCCGCATTTCCTACCGGCCCCTTTCGGTAGGAAATGCTTAAGTGGGAAATGATAGTGACCGGGTCAAACGTGGGTCCCACATGCTGACGTGGCCTTCCAAGTCAGCTTCCAAGTCAACTGCTACGTCATACGCCACGTATATTTTTGTGACATGCTGGCAGCCCATTTCCTACCGACTATCCTTTAACAAGTTGGTAGGAATTATTTCAGAAGTCAAATAAAAAGCCATTTCCTACCGTTAATTTCCTACCGAGTTCAAATATTTCCTTCTAGACATTTCCTACCGTCCTTATGAATGCGGTAGGAAATGGCTTGAAGACGGTAGGAAATACTGGGTTTCGAATGGTAAAACGGTATGAAATGGCTTGAAGACGGTAGGAAATACTGGGTTTTTTAAAAAAATAAATTAGTCTTGTTGATTTTCAATTACAATAAAATGCTCAAATAGTAATAAAAACTACAAAAATGCAACCATAAAAACGCAACCACAACGAAACGCATTCAACATATAAAGAAATTCAAACATTTATCATAATCATAAACAATCATTCTCCCTTATTACAATCATAATATTCGAAAGTTATAAATTATTCTAAAATAACAACAAGAAATCAAGAACATTTTATACAAACTTAATTAACCATTGCCTTCAACATCTTTATCCTTATCTACAATGATCATTTATCTCCACCCACCATCATTGTTTTCACACCAATTTTCTTGGCCCATTTGTCTTTTGCTTCATCCATGAAGTTAGATTCATATATAACAGCCTTGTTATCCTCATCAAGTACCTACAATTTACATAAGAAGCAAAAATAAGTTAGTACTAGGATGTGAAATAATCAAACAATAAACTAAGTAGGGGATAAATTTTACCTAATAATCAAGATGTGAAAAATGAAAGAGATTATGTATGTGGTTGCTAATGATATATATTAGAGATTGAAACTAAAAATTTTCAGTGGTATAAGATGAAGAGGTGGAGAAGAGAGTTGGAATTAAGGGGAATGAAGAAAGGTATTGTTTTATAAATCTGAATTACACATTTCCTACCGCACTTTTATATTTCCTACCAATTTGCGGTAGGAAATGACTTTGGGCTCCATTTTAAAATTTTGGTTTGGGCGGTCATTTCGAAGTTTTGGTTTAGGCGCTCATTTTGAATTTTTCGTGAATTATCATTTCCTACCGCTCGGTAGGAAATGACTTTGGGCGCCATTTTTGAATTTTAATTTGGGCGCTCATTTCAAATTTTTGGTTCAGGCGCTCATTTTGAAATTTTCGTGAATTATCATTTCGTACCGCATGATACCATTTCCTATCGTAAACCGGTAGGAAATGGAAAAAAAATGAAAAATGAGATAGCGGGGATTCGAACCCCCGTCTCCAACGAAATTTGTACTACCTCCAACCACTATGCCAAGGTGTTTTTTGTGTTTTAATGTTACTCTAAATTTATATAACCACAATACCTTGTTTATCACTTTTTCATTAAAAAGTCCTTACAAATGAAGTTTAAAAATCACAATTTTTTGCAAATGTCACTAATTCATAGTGATCTTGATATTCTAACGGTTGGATATGTAAAAAATATAACTAGAAAAATGAATTAGTACAAATTATTCTTAAAATAAAGGTTTTTCCTTATAAAATCACGTCAAATGAATTTTAAAAATCAAATTTTTTTTTCACACATGACTAATTTGCAGGGATAATAAGATCCGTAAGGTTTAATCGTTCAAAAAATGTTTTTTTAAAAAGATAAAGTCCAACCCTAGTAACCCTAAACTTTAACCCCTAAACTAGTTGATTGTTAAATTACATAATCAAATAAATTTATTATTTTTTAGAATTTTGGAATAACATTTAAAAAAATTTATCTTCACTTCCGTACGGTTCGATCGTCGAAATTTTATTTCAAAATAATCGAATCAAGAATCGGGAACGAAAACTAGTTTAAGGGTTAAAGTCAAATTACTAGTTGACCGTTAAATTACCTAATCAAATAAATTTATTAGTTTTTTAAAATTTTGGAATAACATTTAAAAAATTGATCTTGACTCCCGTACGGTTCGATCGTCAAAATTATATTTCAAAATAATCGAATCAAGAATCGGGAACGAAAACTAGTTTAATGGTTAAAGTCAAATTACTAGTGACCGTTAAATTACTTAAACAAATAAATTTATTAGTTTTTTAAAATTCTGAAATAACATTTAAAAAGATTGATCTTGACTCCCGGACGGTTCGATCGTCGAAATTCTATTTCATAATAATCGAATCAAGAATCGGGAACGAAAACTAGTTTAGGGGTTAAAGTCAAATTACTAGTTAACCGTTAAATTACCTAATCAAATAAATTTATTATTTTTTTAAAATTTTGGAATAAAATTTAAAAGATTGATCTTGACTCCCGTACAGTTCAATCGTCAAAATTCTATTTCAAAATAATCGAATAAAGAATCGGGAACGAAAACTAGTTAGGGGTTAAAGTCAAATTACTAGTTGACCGTTAAATTACCTAATCAAATAAATTTATTCTTTTCTAAAAATTTGGGAATAACATTTCAAAAGATTGATCTTGACTTCTGTACAATTCGATCGTCGAAATTCTATTTCAAAATAATCGAATCAAGAATCGGGAACGAAAACTAGTTTAGGTGTTAAAGTCAAATTACTAGTTGATCGTTAAATTACCTAATCAAATAAATTTATTATTTTTAAAAATTTTGGAATAAAATTTAAAAAGATTGATCTTGACTCCCGTACGGTTCAATCGTCGAAATTCTATTTCAAAATAATCGAATCAAGAATCGGGAACGAAAACTAGTTTAGGAGTTAAAGTCAAATTACTAGTTGACCGTTAAATTACCTAATCAAATAAATTTATTATTTTTTAAAAATTTTGGAATAACATTTAAAAATATTGATCTTGACTCCCATACGGTTCAATCGTCGAAATTCTATTTCAAAATAATCGAATCAAGAATCGGGAACAAAAACTAGTTTAGGGGTTAAAGTCAAATTAGTAGTTGGCCATTAAATTATCTAATGAAATCATTACACCATAAGTGGCCTATTGTAACTCCCGCGCGATGTTACAATAGGCCCTAAATCCGTTACAATAGGTCTATTGTAACACTAGGGGGCGTTACATTTACGGGCGTTACAACAGGTGCCTATTGTAACGCTTTTGCCCATCTACTGTAACACTAATAAAGCGATACATTATGTCGCTAATGTAACACTATAATCACCTACTGTAACGGATTTGTAATGTTACATTTGAACTTACTTTGAGGGACAGAAAGTGGGACCCACTTACACGTGGCAGTTCTGAGGACCACCTGACACGTGGCATTGACATGTGGCACACGTGGGGCCCACCTAACACGTGGTAATCTGGGTCAACCTGACACATGGCATTGTGGGACCCACTGACATGTGGCACTTATGGGACCCAATGACACGTGGCATGTGGGACCCACTAACAGGTGGCACTTGTGGGGCCCACCTGACACGTGGCATGTGGGACCCACTGACACGTGGCACTTGTGGGGTCCACCTGACACGTGCAATAGGTGGACCCCACTGACACTTGGCATGTGGGACCCACTCTCTACTGTAACACTGTAACATTTCTACTGTAACACTAAATAAGATTAAAATGTAACACTAAAATAGACAAGTGTAACACTAGATGGGCATGAAAGTGTAACACGACAATAGGCAAATGTAACGCTGAAATGAAAAAAAATTGAAATAGCTGCTTTATATATGCAACATTCCCATTAATAACGATTACATGACCATTCATGTCCAACCAACATTCAAAAACCAACATGTCTAAACCAACATTCAACCCAATTCTACCATTAAAATACCTCCTTCGACCACCGAACTACTTCAACCACATTCAAGCCAAAATATACACTTCTACTTCCTGCGACCCCTAAAAACAACTTCACAAAACAAACTACGATAACAAAAAAGTTCTAAATAAATAGTAAAGTTCGACAGTTACTAAAGTACGATTAAAACAGATCATATTCAAGAAGTAGTGCCGCCTGTAGTGACAGGAGTGAAAGGACTGCAACTGTCATCCTCCTGATCAGTAGAAAAGGTAGCACAAATTTCTGGAACATTAAACTTCATATTAGGATTTGCCTCTCCGAGCATTTTGAAGAACCTTGCCATGTTCTCCTGAACTTTTCTATTAACCTTGGCATCCATTTCAGCTTCCAGATTTTGAGTGATCTTTGCAGTCAACTCCTCAACACAAGGTTTTGAAATTGGATTAGCAGAAGTAGTTTCTGTCGTCGAAGCAACTGCTTTACCTTGCCTTCCCACCAACCAATCTGGTCTATTCTTTTTTCTGGGAAGCAACTCATCTGCATCTTCCCCGTTTGTCAATATGTCTTTGATGGCATCCTACAAGAGACAGTTTCATACATTTTTGAGAGGTAAAATGAGTTCAAATTTAAACTTAATGATATGATATACTTACAATTCGTTTCTGAACTACATCCGTAGTTGACTTGTACTTGCGCCCTTCCTTGCGCTTACGACTTTTCAAATACACTTTACCATTTGATGGGGAGGCATGATTTGGGTCTTTGTTTTTCTGGCATGTACCGGAAAAAGCATGGATAAGGTGATAAGCATTAAACACGAGGAAGACGCAGCAGGTAGCAACAACAAAAATGATATCACATGGATTACCGTATGAAGAGAACACAACATACAGTTATCGAAAATTGCAACTGAGCTAAATGAGAAGCAGTTAAATTAAAATTAAGAATTACTAAATTACCTTTTTACATGAGGTAATTGATTTAATTTTTCACCTTTTTTAACCAGTTTGTAAAATAATTATTCCAGATTTTATAAAGAAAATAATTTTCAAAAAACATGTTTTGATAAGTGGTATTAGAGAAAGAAGTTCAAACTGCAATTAGCTCAAGAACATACTAATCACAAAACATGCATTAAACATACTAATCACAGATAACTACACCAACAATTCACCAACGATAATCATCATACCAGCTTGTTTTTAACTTGAGCAAAACTCTTCCGACCGAGAGTGTGTGTCTCGGCATTGAAATTACGACGGGCTATATTATCCTCTGCCAATGACTGTTACGAGAAAAATGTGTGTAGTATCAAATAATATCATTTGTACCAAATGAATGAATCAAAATACATGAATGAATCAAAATACATAGGTCAACTTTTTTTATTACTTTATATATCATGTATGTCAGCTAGTAAAAGTTCCTGAACTGCTTCATCTGACCAATACTTTAGTAAAATTTTAAAATCCTCGAGAGGAATTTGGTCCGGCCTGTTTTGGATCCTTTCCTCATCATTGTCATATTTCTTGTAATGACAGCCTTTGACACGAGACTTGTGTTTTCGCCATAATGAATCAAGTGTCTTGTTTACCCACTGTTTCCCTTCTTCCGGAATAACATACCTATCCTATAATGTATCAAACATAAATTGCATCAGCTCATGCATACATATGAAAAAAGAATGGGAAATTTTATTTTAGGAAATAGAGGTCACCCTAGTATACTCCAGCATTTTATTCTTCAATTCTTCAGGCAAAACATGCCAATTAACATAAGTAAGCGACACGTGATCAGGTTTGCTTGCAAACGAGTTCTAGGACCAGGTTTAGTCTTCCTTTCCTTGACAGGTTTAATTGTCTATAGTGTATATGAAGATAACATTAGCTTCACACAAAATAAAATTTCATATACTAAATCAAGAGCCAAGAAATGAAATTAATTAAAAAAGTCTCTATTATATAAATTAACATGTTATATGAGCGTAGTAATAAGAAGTTAATGTACTACTTTACATTAATTAAAAATACTATTTTATGAATTAGTTAATGTCTTTTTATGTTTAATTACTGATTTTAAACAATAAAAATATTTTTATTAAAATAAATATCACCTCCGACGAATCATCAGTATCATCTTCAATCTCATTTTCCACAATATATTCATCAGATTCCTCCCCATCTTTGTTTTTTATTTTACTTTCCTCGACTCTAGCTGGATTTGGATTACCAGCATATTTTCCTAACCCAAGTTCAAAAAACTTTTCTTTGTTTTCTTGCACACGCTTAATTCTACCTAGCTCATACGGATTCACTGGTGGCAACTGCAAGACATCAAATCCGAAAAATTGCACTTTTTATATCAGAAAACAACAATAATTAATAGAAAAAGAGGGGTGAGGGGACAATATTATTACCTCAAAAATAATTTGATTCTCTTTAGTTATTTTGCCTGCCTTAGTACTATTCTGTAACTCCAATTTCCTTTTCGGTGTTCCTCTTGTAATCGCAGGTACTTGTCGTACCTCTTGCAACTGAGGTGACCTCGAAACTTTCTTACCTTGTGTTTGCTGTTCACGTACCTCTTGCAACTTAGGTGACCTCGGAACCTTCTTACCTTGTTTTTGTTGTTGGAGTTGGTGTGCAGTAACAAATGTACACTTCACTTGTTCATGGGCGGCAACTGTAACATAAATGTAACACTTAATCAAGCAACAAGGAGTGTACACACACACACACACAAATATATATATATATAACATAAATACCTTGAACTATATTCTTCCTCGGTCGTACGACTACGCTTGGCTGGAATTGAAGCAATGGCTCAATTTTTTTGTCAACAAAGTCGTCAACATAGAAAGCTATTTCTGCACCATTTTTGAAGCCATTTACAAGTTCCATAAAGTCTGTGTCATCTTTCACAAGCTTCCAATCTTTGTTTTCTTCGTTCCAGACATATACTCCTCCAATTTCTTCGTAATTGAGGTGATCCCTGACATATTCCATAAGCACCGTATATGAAACTGTATCAACATCCTTTTTGTGAACAAGTAAGGTCTTTCCACCAGAATATAAAGTCTTCCTGAACACCCCTTCGTAGAAAAATCTTATACTGACAAATTTATCTGGCATCCTACAAAAATGAACAGAAAATAATTAATACAAGGAGTACAAATATGACTATAAAATGAGGTATGATGCAATAAAATAACAAAAGACAATTACGTAAATTTACCCAAATGCAATAAAAATTACATAAGACAGTAAAGTTGACAATAGGAGTTTGATTAACAAATAAACAAAACAAAATTAATGCAATAAATCATTACAACAAAAAAAATTAATGCAATCAACAGAAAATAATTTATTTACCTAGTAAAATTAATGCAATAAACAAGGAAAAAACATTTATCACATAGCAACTAAATAGGAGCCTTGAATAGGTCATTACAAACTTAGACAATTAACCATAATTCATACTAAACGGGAGGTTTTTTTACTTTAGTTGGTGACTTGGGAATTTGTCTTTTAGGGACATCATCCCTAAACCAACTAAATTCACCAACTTGATTTTCTAATTCACAACCAAGATTAATATGAGGTTTATCAGGAGTGCTGTGGTTGTATTCTTCTTCAGAACAATCGTTGTCTTCAGTGTCACACCAGTCCCTCGGTAAATTTTTAATAGCATAGTGCACAGCTTTTTCAACCGGATCTTCCACATAGAATACTTGCTGCACTTGTGAAGCAATGACATAAGGATCAGATTTGTGGCTTAACTTTTTAAAATTCACCCTAGTCATACCATAGGGATCTCTTTCTTCTTGGTACCAACAACACTTGAAAAGAACCACGTTAAGAACTCCCCAATAATCAATTTCAATAATATCTTCAATTGATCCATAGTAGTTGACATCCCCGATAATTGGGTTTTGGTCCTTAGAACTTGCAAAACTAGTGGTTTTAGCAGTAAAAAAAATGCCACTATTTTGAGTTGTGCATCGAGAATCTCTGCTCTTTGTGTGGAAACAATAACCATTTATCACATACCCACTATACCTCCTAGCTGTTCGATTCGGACGCAATGCAAACACCGGTAACTCACTCGAAATTGCGTCCTTTTTGGAAACCTGTTCTTGTAACCATTTCCAAAAGTCTTCATGGTGTGCCCGTTCCCTTTTTTATCTCTTTAAAGTTGCATCATCTTCCACTAAAGTTCGGTGATCCTTATGAAAAAATTAAGTTCAAACAGTGCAAGAAGTAAGGCATTTTCCAAATTTATATTATTTAATAAATAAATTAAGGACTAAAGAACTTACTCGATTAAAGTCTGAATTTCCTTATTACCACTGTTGAACAAAGTGTAGGTATGACATGCTTTCCAATCTGATTCTGTTAATTGAAAAACTTTGCCATCTTTATTCCTTCTTGTTCCAATATGATACCATACATTTTGGCCACTTCTTTCAAAATCGGTACTTAACTTTGCTTCTTCACCACCCAAAAATCTTGAACAGAATGTGACACACTCGTCTGCTAGGTAGGCTTCTGCAATTGAACCTTCTGGTCTGCTCCTATTACGAACATATGATTTCAGCTTGCCAAGATATTGCTCAATAGGATACATACATTGGAGGTGCTCTGGTCCGCCGTATTCAACTTCCTTACATAAATGGACAGGCAGGTGCACCATGATGTCAAAGAAGGCAGGGGAAATATAATCTCAAAGAGTATATCAACGATTTCTTCTTGCAACCTCTTGATATCATCTAAATTAATAACCTTACTCCATAGACCTCTCAGAAATGCACTTAATCTAATCAACGGTTTTGCCACCTCAGGTTTTAACGATTTCATCACAGCAAATTGTAACAAGTAGTGGAGGATAAAATGCGCGTCATGGCTTTTATACCCCACTATTTTTCTCTTGCTTGTGTTTGCATAACGACTAATATTAGAAGCACAGCCATAAGGCAGTTTCACATTATTCAAAACCTTTAAAAAGACTTTTTTCTCCTTGTTTGTCATGTCAAAGATTGCTGCCATAATTTCATAATTCTTTCCATCAGCACATTTGACCGGGTGAAGGGATTGTCGTATACCCATTTCTTGTAAATCGAAACGAGCACCTAAGTGATCTTTTGACATGCCACCAATATTAAGTAAAGTACCTAATATATTGTCGCATAGGTTCTTTTCTATGTGCATAGCGTCAAGGTTATGTCGAATTGGATTATGCTTCCAATACGGAAAATAAAAAAAATTGACTTCTTTTTAAAAGGGGAGTCACTCTTACGCTTTCTCTTTCTCTTGTCCTTCACTTTTTTCCCAAATTGGTTTTCAAACCCAACCAACAAATGTTCAATCTCTATTCCCGTTAATGGTACCGGAATCTGCCTCATTTTAGTTTTCCCATTGAATCTTCTCTTGTCAAACCTCCATTTGTGTGAGGTTCAAGATACTTTCTATGATTCATATACCACATTTTTCTGCTATGTTTTAAATAATCTGAGCAAGTATCGTAGTGACACACTGGACACACTAGTCTACCCTTTGTGCTCCAACCTGACAACATAGCGTATCCTGGAAAATCACTAATGGTCCAAAACACCTGTGCCCGTAAGTTAAAATTATGACCAGTCAAGGCATCATAGGTTTTGATGCCAACATCCCATAATTCTTTCAATTCGGCAATTAAAGGCTGCATATACACGTCGATACTATTATTTGGAGAATCTGGCCCCGATATTAAAGTTGAAAGAATTAAATTTTCTTGTTTCATGCAAAGCCAGGGTGGGAGGTTGTAGTTTACTAGTAAAATTGGCCATGTACTATGACTTAAATTCATGGCACGATATGGATTAAATCCATCAGAAGCTACACCTAGTCTAACATGGATACATGGCATCCATTGTCATCCAAGCTTCGGCATCAGCCGGATGCCTTAGTTTCCCATCCTTTGCCCGTCCCGCTGCATTCCATGTCATGAGTTTTGAAAATTCTTTGCACATAAACATTCTTTTCAACCTCGATTTTAGTGGAAAATATCGCATAACGTTTGCTGGCACTTTGCTAATCAACATCTCTGGATCGTTGTCAGCAACGGATCCTTTCTTTTCTGCTACAACCCACCTCGAAACCCCACAATTACCACAGGCTTCTTTTTTTTCATTTTCAGCCTAATACAACATTCAACTATTTGGGCATGCATGTATTTTCTGATAATGAAGGCCTAAGTCCTTGATTATGTTCTTCGCGGAATTAAAGGACAAAGGCAACTGGGCTTCTGGAAAGGCTTCTTTTAACAACACTAATAAATCCCCGAAGGCAGAATTGGTAATTCCATGAATACACTTTAATTGATAAAGTCTAATCACAAAACTTAACCGAGAAAATTTCGTGCATCCTGGATATAGCGGTTGTTTTCCATCTTTGACATGGTGCAGAAACCTTTTAGCTTCCGCATCTGGTTCATCGTTTACATTCTCCCACCTTTTGCCCGTACAATAAAACATCGCTTGTAAATTATCCCCAAAGCTAGTCCCCGTTTTGAAATCCCCAAGGTCAGTACTATCTTTTACTTTAACTTTCTTCTGTGAAGTCTCACATATCCATTGGACATGTAATGGGGAAGGTCCTTTGTAAATTAGATGATCATAAATTACATCTTTACGATGCCAGTTTTGACCATTAAAAGTCTTGCAGGGACACTTCATTTCAGCACCTACCGCAAAAAGGGGATACGCATTTTCCAAAAATGCTTCTATCCCATTTACATATTCTTGATTGTATCTTGGAAGTCCTATCCACTCGAACTCCATTTCTAAAACCTAAGCAAAAAGTTTGATCATCAGCCAGTTTGATCGAATGCCTTAAGCAAAAAGTAATTCTAATGTCTAGGCCTATTAAGTAATTCTAATGTCTATGCCTGTTAGGTTATGATAGGCCTGTTAAGATAGTTTGTTAAGAGCAATCTTGAAAAAACTTAGCCTAAACGAATGCATACGAGTCCATGGGATACCCTGTTTGAAATATTGCAATTGTATTTTGCAGCTATTAGCAGTACATTTCAAACAGAGTACACCCTGGACACGTATGTATCCATCGCCAAGTGATAAACACCAAAACACTAGTTCTGACAGCAAGCACTGAAAACAGAGGAAGCAACAAAACATTTATACAAAAGTAATAAACAAACACACAGGCAAAGAAGCAACAAAACATAGATGAAGCCCAAAAACGTATATAATAGCCACAAACAAACGTACAATGAACCCTAGATGAAGCCCTAATTTAATAAAACAAAAGCCCCAAATTATAACACAAAAACCCTAATTTAATGCCGACCCTAGATGATGCAAAACATTTATACAAATTATAAATGAAACCAGAGGAAGCAACAAAACATTTATACAAAAGTAATAAACAAACAGTCACCAAAAGAAGCAACAAAACATAGATGAAGCCCAAAAACGTATGTAATAGACACAAACAAACTTACAATGAACCCTATATGAAGCCCTAATTTAATAAAACAAAAGCCCCAAATTATAACACAAAAACCCTATTTTAATGAACCCTAGATGATGCAAAACAGAACGTAATTGACCTGAGTTTAGAAGAGAAGAGAAGAGGAGCCTGTGTTCTTCGATTTGTGTTCTACGATTTGAGCCTGTGTTTAGATCTGTTTCGATTTGAGAAGAGAGCTTGTGTTTCGATTTGAGAAATAGATCTTTGTGTGTGTCTGGAGCTTGTGGACTCAGCGTAATGTTTAGATGAGTAGTAGTGGACTTGCAATAATGTAATTTTTACATAATTTACATAGTAATTAGTTAAAAAAATGTTTATATAATTTAGATAGTAATTTTTTTTAATAATTTGGAATTATGCTAATTTGTAATTTTTTAGAATGTCAACACCACTAAACAAAGATTGAAGGCCAATCAGATAAAAAAAATTATTATTAATTTTAAAATATTTCGATTTTTAAATGTTAATTCGTTTAGGGTTTGATGTTTCGATACTTTGAAAAATGTTTCGGGATGACCCAGCCATACGGGGGTCAAGATCCATCCTTTTTAACGTAATTGCCAAAATTTCGGGAAAAAATAAATTTGTTTGACCAAGTAATTTGACGGTCAACTACTGCTTTGACCGTAACCCCTAAACGGGGTTTGATCAGGGTTTGATGTTTCGATACTTTGAAAAATGTTTCAGGATGACCCAGCCATACGGGGGTCAAGATCCATCCTTTTTAACGTAATTGCCAAAATTTCGGGAAAATATAAATTTGTTTGACCAATTAATTTGATGGTCAACTACTGCTTTGACCGTAACCCCTAAACGGGGTTTGATCAGGGTTTGATGTTTCGATACTTTGAAAAATGTTTCAGGATGGCCCACCCATACGGGGGTCAAGATCCATCCGTTTTAACGTAATTGCCAAAATTTCTAGAAAAAATAAATTTGTTTGACCAAGTAATTTGACGGTCAACTACTGCTTTGACCGTAACCCCTAAACGGGGTTTGATCAGGGTTTGATGTTTCGATACTTTGAAAAATATTTCGAGATGACCCAGCCATACGGTGGTCAAGATCCATCCTTTTTAACGTAATTGCCAAAATTTCGGGAAAAAATAAATTTGTTTGACCAAGTAATTTGACGGTCAACTTCTGCTTTAACCGTAACCCCTAAACGGGGTTTGATCAGGGTTTGATGTTTCGATACTTTGAAAAATGTTTCGGGATGACCCAGCCATACGGGGGTCAAGATCGATCCTTTTTAACGTAATTGCCAAAATTTCGGGAAAAAATAAATTTGTTTGACCAAGTAATTTGACGGTCAACTACTGCTTTGACCGTAACCCCTAAACGGGGTTTGACCAGGGTTTGATGTTTCGATACTTTGAAAAATGTTTCGGGATGACCCAACCATACGGGGGTCAAGATCGATCCTTTTTAACGTAATTGCCAAAATTTCGGGAAAAAATAAATTTGTTTGACCAAGTAATTTGACGGTCAACTACTGCTTTGACCGTAATCCCTAAACGGGGTTTGATCAGGGTTTGATGTTTCGATACTTTGAACAATGTTTCGGGATGACCCACCCATACGGAGGTCAAGATCCATCCTTTTTAACGTAATTGCCAAAATTTCGGGAAAAAATAAATTTGTTTTACCAACTAATTTGACGGTCAACTACTACTTTGACCGTAACCCCTAAACGGGGTTTGATCAGGGTTTGATGTTTCGATACTTTGAAAAATGTTTCGGGATGACCCAGCCATACGGGGGTCAAGATCGATCCTTTTTAACGTAATTGCCAAAATTTCGGGAAAAAATAAATTTGTTTGACCAAGTAATTTGACGGTCAACTTCTGCTTTAACCGTAACCCCTAAACGGGGTTTGATCAGGGTTTGATGTTTCGATACTTTGAAAAATGTTTCGGGATGACCCAGCCATACGGGGGTCAAGATCGATCCTTTTTAACGTAATTGCCAAAATTTCGGGAAAAAATAAATTTGTTTGACCAAGTAATTTGACGGTCAACTACTGCTTTGACCGTAACCCCTAAACGGGGTTTGACCAGGGTTTGATGTTTCGATACTTTGAAAAATGTTTCGGGATGACCCAACCATACGGGGGTCAAGATCGATCCTTTTTAACGTAATTGCCAAAATTTCGGGAAAAAATAAATTTGTTTGACCAAGTAATTTGACGGTCAACTACTGCTTTGACCGTAATCCCTAAACGGGGTTTGATCAGGGTTTGATGTTTCGATACTTTGAACAATGTTTCGGGATGACCCACCCATACGGAGGTCAAGATCCATCCTTTTTAACGTAATTGCCAAAATTTCGGGAAAAAATAAATTTGTTTTACCAACTAATTTGACGGTCAACTACTACTTTGACCGTAACCCCTAAACGGGGTTTGATCAGGGTTTGATGTTTCGATACTTTGAAAAATGTTTCGGGATGACCCAGCCATACGGGGGTCAAGATCCATCCTTTTTAACGTAATTGCCAAAATTTCGGGAAAAAATAAATTTGTTTGACCATGTAATTTGACGGTCAACTACTGCTTTGACCGTAACCCCTAAACGGGGTTTGATCAGGGTTTGATGTTTCGATACTTTGAAAAATGTTTCGGGATGACCCAGCCATACGGGGGTCAAGATCGATCCTTTTTAACGTAATTGCCAAAATTTCGGGAAAAACTAAATTTGTTTGACCAAGTAATTTGACGGTCAACTACTGCTTTGACCGTAATCCCTAAACGGGGTTTGATCAGGCTTTGATGTTTCGATACTTTGAACAATGTTTCGGGATGACCCACCCATACGGTGGTCAAGATCCATCCTTTTTAACGTAATTGCCAAAATTTCGGGAAAAAATAAATTTGTTTGACCAAGTAATTTGACGGTCAACTACTGCTTTGACCGTAACCCCTAAACGGGGTTTGATCAGGGTTTGATGTTTCGATACTTTGAAAAATGTTTCGGGATGACCCAGCCATACGGGGGTCAAGATCGATCCTTTTTAACGTAATTGCCAAAATTTCGGGAAAAAATAAATTTGTTTGACCAAGTAATTTGACGGTCAACAACTGCTTTGACCGTAATCCCTAAACGGGGTTTGATCAGGGTTTGATGTTTCGATACTTTGAACAATGTTTCGGGATGACCCACTCATACGGGGGTCAAGATCCATCCTTTTTAACGTAATTGCCAAAATTTCGGGAAAAAATAAATTTGTTTGACCATGTAATTTGACGGTCAACTACTGCTTTGACCGTAATCCCTAAACGGGGTTTGATCAGGCTTTGATGTTTCGATACTTTGAACAATGTTTCGGGATGACCCACCCATACGGTGGTCAAGATCCATCCTTTTTAACGTAATTGCCAAAATTTCGGGAAAAAATAAATTTGTTTGACCAAGTAATTTGACGGTCAACTACTGCTTTGACCGTAACCCCTAAACGGGGTTTGATCAGGGTTTGATGTTTCGATACTTTGAAAAATGTTTCGGGATGACCCAGCCATACGGGGGTCAAGATCGATCCTTTTTAACGTAATTGCCAAAATTTCGGGAAAAAATAAATTTGTTTGACCAAGTAATTTGACGGTCAACAACTGCTTTGACCGTAATCCCTAAACGGGGTTTGATCAGGGTTTGATGTTTCGATACTTTGAACAATGTTTCGGGATGACCCACCCATACGGTGGTCAAGATCCATCCTTTTTAACGTAATTGCCAAAATTTCGGGAAAAAATAAATTTGTTTTACCAACTAATTTGACGGTCAACTACTACTTTGACCGTAACCCCTAAACGGGGTTTGATCAGGGTTTGATGTTCCGATACTTTGAAAAATGTTTCGGGATGACCCAGCCATACGGGGGTCAAGATCCATCATTTTTAACGTAATTGCCAAAATTTCGGGAAAAAATAAATTTGTTTGACCAAGTAATTTGACGGTCAACAACTGCTTTGACCGTAATCCCTAAACGGGGTTTGATCAGGGTTTGATGTTTCGATACTTTGAACAATGTTTCGGGATGACCCACTCATACGGGGGTCAAGATCCATCCTTTTTAACGTAATTGCCAAAATTTCGGGAAAAAATAAATTTGTTTTACCAACTAATTTGACGGTCAACTACTACTTTGACCGTAACCCCTAAACGGGGTTTGATCAGGGTTTGATGTTCCGATACTTTGAAAAATGTTTCGGGATGACCCAGCCATACGGGGGTCAAGATCCATCATTTTTAACGTAATTGCCAAAATTTCGGGAAAAAATAAATTTGTTTGACCAAGTAATTTGACGGTCAACTACTGCTTTGACCGTAACCCCTAAACGGGGTTTGATCAGGGTTTGATGTTTCGATACTTTGAAAAATGTTTCGGGATGACCCAGCCATACGGGGGTCAAGATCCATCCCTTTTAACGTAATTGCCAAAATTTTGGGAAAAAATAAATTTGTTTGACGAAGTAATTTGACGGTCAACTACTGCTTTGACCAAGTAATTTTTTTTTTACCCTACATTTTCCAAATCAGTTTTTAATTATATTTGTTTGATTTGTTTTATCTTATCAATTTCCCAAAATGCTTGCTTTAGAAAATCAAAGCCGGGTCAGTATTTGGTTACAAACAGGTTATTAAGAATATTCCGGGTCGCCAAGAACGACCCGCCGGAAACTGGGCTTCCCCGATGTCGGACGGCGTTCCGGCCACCGGAATTCTTGGTCCTCATCCAAAAACACACCAAAAAGTACGGTTTCAAGCACTATTTCTACGTTTTTAACAATCATTAATCATCAAACAAGTATAAACCAACTCAATACCAAGCCAAATCAACAAAATCTCGCTAGTTCGACTAAACACCGGTGACTCACGAATCACTCTAGAAAAATCTGATAAAATCATATGTTGTAAAACCTTATCCGATCTATCTAAGCATACAATTGAAATTACGAAACAAACTCACGATTAAAACTTCCGGCAATTCATGAAATTTTCCGACGAATAATGAGTTGCGTGATTTGTGATTAAAACTTCCGGCAATTCATGATTGTTAGCATCAGACTAACAATAAATCGGATTTTAAAATAATTCATAACAGCCCAATCGTGATTTGTGCTCGGACAGACATACCAAGAGATAGTGAGTTGTGATTTTTCTTCACTAGTACAAAACTGTCTTTTAGCGTCGCACTTTTAGCGTCGGTTATATAAAGAGCCGTGGCATATACATACTTTAGGCGTCGGTTCCTAGCTTAAACGACGCTTAATGTCATTGATGTTGGACCTTTTGCGTCGGTCATGAAACAACCGACGCCTAAAACTGATCTTTTAGCGTCGGTCTTTACTCAACCGATGCCTAAACCGACCTTTAGCGTCGGTCATAAACAACCGACGCCTAAAACTGACCCTTAAGCGTCGATCTTTTCCCAACCGACGCCTAAAAGCAACCCTTTAGCGTCGGTTTTTAATCAACCGACGCCTAAAACAGACCCTTTAGCGTAGGCCATAAACAACCGACGCCTAAAACTGACCCTTTAGCGTCGGACTTTACTCAACCGACGCCTAAACTGATCCTTTTGTACTTTATATGTCGCCTTACATTTAACCGACGCTAAAAGTATTATAATTTTTTAAAAAAAACTAATTTATATACAAATAATATTTTTATACAAATAATATGTTATTTTATATTATACCAATCTAATTTAAAAATTTAAATTGAAGAATATTATTCAAATAAGATTTATACAAATCAAACAACATTTTATAAAAAGTTACATTTAAATATTTTCATTACACAAATAAATAATATGTATTCATTTCTACTTATATATCTTGAATCATTATTATAACGTCTTAGAAAAACACGTATTATATATATTTATTCATAACAAAATGTTAGATTTTTGTGTGTGATCATTATTGAGTGAGTAAAATTTCATTAAGATCGTGATTAAATGTTATATGTTGGTCTAGATGTGTGATCGGTGGATTGTATATTTTTTTAAGAGAATTTATAAAAAACACTATGTTTTCTACTTTGATTTGCATATATACTATGTTTTCAAATTTATTGCAAATACACTATATTAATTGTAAATATACTATTATACTATTATGTATTTATATTTTTTTATTTAATAATTATAATACGCTGAATGTGCGCTGACTGCACCAATATATGTTGATTGTGCACCACGTGGAATGTGGGTTCCACCCCTACTAAGGTGGCAGGTGGGTCCCACCCCTTTGTTGACGTGGTAGCTGGGGCCCACCCCTATTGACGTGGTAGTTGACTGGTAAGGCGATGTGTCAGCTGATGTGGCAGTGGGCCCCGTAGGGGCAATTTTTTATCTATTTATTAAGAAATTATTATTTTTACAAAAAAATAGGTAGTTTTGCAATTAAGATGGTAAATTTGTAAATAGTTATTCTTAACAAAAGTAAAATTGCAAAAAATTACTTTCATCAATTTATTTATCAAAAAACCTCTTTTTATTTTCATTTTCTTCTTAAGTGCAAAATACATGTTTTAGTAGCATTCATGAAATTTTATAAAATCATCGAAGTCGTTAAAAATCACGAAATATATGATAATATTATCTTTGTATATTTACCTAGTTTTTAAATTTGTTGGGAAAATTATTCTTTGTATTTAAGGATTTTAAAATGATTTTATGAATTATTTTGCATTTTAGGGATTTATATCTGTAAAATTTATATTTAATTCGTTTTTGAACCTAAAAATATTTTAAAAATTTAGGGAAATAGCTGATTTCATTTTCTACATTTTAAAAATAATATTGAGATTTTTATAAAATATTACCTATTTATTTTCTATTTTACAAGGTGGTTTTAAATTGTTTTAATCAGAAATTTAATTGTAAAATTACAGAAATATTTCTAATCCCTTTTAATCTCAAAACCGCAGCTTCTTCACTCCTCGTCCTCTTGACTCTGTTTTTCTCTTGACTCCCTAATTCTTTCTCTCAAACACTCTCTCAATCTCTCTTTCTCTCTCGAACACTCTCTCAATCTCTCTCTCGTTCTTATTCTATGTAACAAATTAGCAGTGTGAGTAATCGAATTAACAAGGTTTTGATTCCCCATATCACTATCTGGTTAATTTTGAATTCTGCAAATTCGTAAAAATTAGGGTTAAATTAGGGGTTTTCGATTTCTTGAGTTAATTGTTAGTTTTTGATGTTGGTAGCATAGAGTTGATGATTATAAAGATTACGGGGTTGATTTCCTAGCTGAATCGAGAAAAGGGTTTTGTTATCTTCTCCCCCAGCTCTCATTTCCAACATCACTTCAGTTCTTTGCCTTCAAGTATCCTCTCTCTCTCTCTCTCTCTCTCTCTCTCTCTCTCTCCCTCCCCCCCCCCCCCATTGTACTACCATAACCTGAAGTTTGATTATACGGTGGACATTATGTGTAGATTCTATTGATTTTACTTATGCACTTGTGTCTATGTTTTATGTATTTTAAAGTTTGAATTTTCTTTTTTGGTGGACAATACATTCATTTATTGTTTTCTCGATCTAATGTGTACTGAATCTAATATTTTCTTAATTGACATGAAGCGTCTAATTGCTCTTAATCATTAATGTTTCTGTTGTGGTTTTATGTATTGATTCTTTTTCTAGACATTATATTCTTTTCTGGTCATTTATGTGTATGTTCTGATTGGTATTTTAATATGTTAATACACTTCCCTTAAGCCATTGGGTGATAGAGTGCTTATTAAAATCAAGACTGTTGAGGAGAAGACCATTGGTGGCATCTTACTACCATCATCAGCACAATCAAAACCTCAAGGTCAGGTTGTTGCTATTGGAGAGGGTAGGACTGTTGGACCGAACAAAGTTGTTGTGTCTGTGAAGGTGATTGGTGGCTTTTCTTTTTGTGCTTGTTATTTCTCTGGTCAATTTACATGGTAAATGAAGGTAATTTTTTAGACTGGTGCCCAGGTTGTGTATTCCAAGTATGCTGCCACTGAAGTGGAGTTCGGCGGTTCCAATCATCTTATTTTAAAGGAGGATGACATTGTTGGATTTCTTGATACTGATGATGTCAAGGATTTGAAACCCTTAAATGACAGATTTCTCATTAAGGTTTGACCACCTTCATCTCAACATACACAAGGATATTGTTGTTATTTTTTTTATAGCTGTTGCTACTCATGAGATTTTATAAAAAAAAAAAACATAATGTCATTGATTATTTTGAAAGCAGGCTAGATACATCCTTTTATAGAGACTATTCATCAAGAGTTGATTCTAGCTTAACTTTGTTGAATTGTAGATATGCACAGTGTTATATCTAATATGTGACCTTCACCCAAGCTGCCAATATCACTTTCTTTGATTATTCTACTCTCAATTCTGCTGGTGAAAAACTTAAAAATGAATGATGATGTTCTAGTAGTTGTTAGTCCAGATAGTAAACATATTTCTGTTGCTCTTCTGGATTGCACGGTGAAGGTATGATCATCTTTGTTTGGATGATTCTTACTGTTTTCCCCTACTGTACTTTGTTTATACCATCTTCTTGATTCTCTCGTTTATAAACACCAACAAATTTAGCTTGCGATGTATGTCCGCAATATATACCCATGGATTTTATAGTTGCTACTAAAGCATTTAAGATACAAATCTGATTACTGCTCAGGGAAGGTTGTTTCATTCTCTTTGTCTATGTCATGGTACAGATATCATAAATCAAAATGACTAAGATGTAACATGGTCCCAAACTGCGGCTTATTGCATCTTTACTTTTTTTTTTGATAACTATGGGGTCATTTTATTGTAAGATATATTACCAGCTAATTTTTTTATTTAAATATCAAAAATGAATTCTTAGTTTATAGGTCTGAGATATTTATGCATTCTAGGACTTAATACAGGGTCATTAACTTTTTTTATATCATTGTTTACTTTATATTTGCAGATTGAGCTTTTCTACAGGGTAGCTATGGTGCTATTGTAGTTGCACCACAATCAGTTGATTGCAACTGCTTCTGCCAGACCGGTCTTGACTGTTCTTAAAGATATTCTTCATTCAAGAGTTAAGGTATCTCCGTAATGTTTTGTTTGCATACCAACATTCTACCAAGATATTCTGAAATTAGTAGAATTATGAAATTTATTTGGTACCTCAACCAATCGAGAGGCAAGAACAGTGTTGGAAAAAAGTTTGTGACCTTCAGCCAAACTGCCAATATCACTTTTTGACTGTTCTACTCTCAATGCTGCTGGTAGAGAAGATTGGTTTAGATCGACTAACATATCATGTCTATGTATTCCAGGTAGTCAGTTCTTCCAATTTGGTATATACGTGGACGCATTAACTTTTGAAATCACCAGCACGGACTTCTTCAGCAAGCACTTCTATTGTCTCTGGTGGGCATTGAGAAACTTAAGGTATATATCACAAAGTTTCATTTTGTTATACAAACTAGCTTTACCACAAGTAACAAGTTCAATTGTCTGGACCTGACAACACCTATAAATACTCCACCCTTAGCAGTAAAACTTCCTATGATGAATTGGTAAAGATAGTGAACTTTTTATGCTACTTATTGCACAAGAGAATGTTATCTTTTCAACTCGATGTTCACCTTCCACTCTAATTACCACAAAATTTCAATTGCAATTCAAATTGTGTAATTCACATTATGATATCTGATTCTTGTGCAGACAGGACCTCTCTGCCAGCACATATATTGGAGAAATAAACTTTTCTATTATCATTGCAAAGGTTACTGTATGGGAACTGCCATGGGAACTGCCTGGATGAAATGCTTGTAGTCAATTGATTCAAAGTCTGTATGGGAAAGCTTTTAATGCTTTATAGTATAAATTTTTGAAGTCATTTGAATGTGGTCACTTCGTTTTTGAAGTTTTAGATTAGTTCTTTAGATGATAAATCTCATGTTTGTTGGCAGGGTATACTTGTAATTGTCATATACTATATTGTATTTGTTGGTGTAAATTAAAAGTTATTGAAATTGCAATTTTATTTTTATTTTTTTAAAAATTGACTTTCAGCGTCGGTTTTTTAAGCAACCGACGCTAATAGTAGGATCATAAGCGTCGGTTCTTTAAGCAACCGATGCTAATAGTAGTATCATAAGCGTCGGTTTTTTAAGCAACCGACGCCAATAGTAGGACTATAAGCGTCGGTTCTTTAAACAACCGACGCCAATAGTAGGACCATAAGCGTCGGTTCTTTAAACAACCGACGCCTTTAGAAGTTGATATGCGTCGGTTCTTTAAACAACCGACGCTAATAGTGCTGATTTGCGTTGCATATTTAACGACGCTAAAAATACATACCTATAGCGTCGCTTACATGTACTACGCCCAAAAACCGACGCTAAAAGCCTTTTTTGACCGACGCTAAAAGTCATTTTTGTAGTAGTGCTTGTTTATGAGACCATGGCAGCCCGGCCTTGATATTAAACTCTAAATTGACTTCGAGATGTTTAATTAAAACATTAAGCAGTTCAACTCATCATCCATGTCTTCTAGTGGTAAGGATATCTGCCTTTCACCCAGGAGACCCGTGTTCGATTCCAGGCAATGGAACTTTTTATTATTAAGCACATCTTTTTTTTTGTTTGCAATAATTTCACACAGCCGAATTGTTTTGTAAGGTTTCATTAAAAGATTAAGCAATTTAACTCATCATCCATTGTTGTCCAGCGGTTAGGAGATCAGCCTTTCACCCAGGAGACCGGGTTCGATTCTCGGTAATGGAACTTTTTATTTTGCAATGCACAGGTCCATGTTTGCTTCAGTACATACATACTACATACTTGGTTTTTCATGGTTTAACATGAATAATTTTTCTAAAGGTGAATTATTACATTATTTAATCTTACAAACTTTTTTTTTTAAACAATTTAATCTTACAAACTTAAAAAGAAATTATAGAGCAAGGTGAAAAACACAAAAACACCTTATTTTTAAGCTCTTGTACACCTAAATTTATCGCATAATTATTAATAACTTAAAATATTGGTCCATAATTATTGAAACACAAATTTCAATTATTAATAAAACTTCCATGGTCAAAAATGTGGATTTAGCAGCACTACATATAAAATCGAATTTTGTATTATTTATTCCCATAACCAATAGCAATAAACTAAGATAAAATTACAAGGAACACATTTAAAATTTATTTCCTAGGACTAAGCACTGACTAGGCATTTATTCTAATATAACCCTCGAATTGCAAACATAAAAATGCCAGGGAAAATTATACTCACTTCACATCCATTTTCATTGGCATCATTTCTTCCTTGTAAAGTTTCACTTCGTTACCATGATGTCTCATGCCTATGTTTTAACGTTTTTAGCAAGTACAAGATGTGGCACTAGAGGAAGTTGTACAAAGAAGCTCAAATAGAACACAATTACGACGGAGAATAAGATTGGAAATAGTTAAAACTATTTCAACACATAATTCACCAATGATAATCATTAAGAAAACCATTAACTAATACCAACAAACGATAACAATTCACCAACGACAAGCATTAACAAAACCATTAACTAATACCAACAATTCACCAACGATAACCAACAATTCAGAAAACCATTAAGTTACATTACATCAACTTCAAAAAACCATGGAATAAAAGTACTAAGATTCATTCTGTTTAGCAGAAGGAGATACCCCAGCATCAGCCCCAGCCTTTGCCCTTGCACCAGTTCCAGCCACCAGTCCAGAATTTCCTTGTGTTATCTGATCACGTTTCCTCTTGTGATGTCCCTCGTTCGCAACCTGCAATGACATCAGAGCATGATCAATAATATCATCCAGAATCAAATACACTATCAATACTATCAAAATCAAAATTAACATCCTCGTTAGCAACCTCAAAACTATCATCCGTTTCCATGCTATTGAACCAATCCTCAGAGTCAAAAGCAGAATCAAGCTCAAATTCTGCATTTTCCAATCTCGAGCTTTCCACGTCACTATCAGAACTGTTAACTTTATCGCGGTACATGCTACTACCAGAATCCTCTTGAAACAACCTGAAAGGTTGAGGTTCCTCCCCTGCATCCAAAAAACACTCCTGTAACAGGTCACAGGCACCACTATGGACAGCACATCAGTATCCACAAATAGAAGCTCTCTCATACATTACTAAAACCTTGGTCTTTCTATCGACCGCATAAGCATCAACCAGAATGTGCGTTTGCGGAGGATCCAAAACTCCCACTTCAATAAGCATCCTAGCCTCTAGAATTGGCTCATTTCTAATTGCAGCCTTGTGTATAGCCCTATCCATACCAACAAGCTTACCAACAGCTAAACCCAATAGACACAGGCCTTTAACTGTCCAGTAGAGGAAAGGCACACGAGAGAATCGAACCCAAACCCTCATCTTCTCATTAACACTAATAACTGGAAAGTACTCATGCCAAGGTTTGACATTAAAAACACAATTGTCTATAGTCACAGGACTATTTCGCAGAAATTGATTAACACCATTTGAATCCCTAAATCGAAAAACTAAGAAACCCCCAAAATGACTAAACACATTAATCAGCCCTATAAAACTAAACTTAGACAAAGCATGTTCTTTAATCACATCAAACTTAAAGCAGACAGTAGAATCTGGAATAGCATAACAAAAAACCCACACTTGGTTCCACACATGTTACCCCATCAATCTTTCTAATAGCATCCTCCTCACCAGAAATATCTAACATATTAATAAGATTAGAAGAAACCTTTTGCCAATCAATCCGTTGACCATGAAGTTGTTCACCATCAAGCCGTTCACGATTAAGCTCTCCTTCCGCCTCCGCTACCCCACGATTAAGCACCGGTTCGACTTCGGCTTCCGATTTCGCAACTAAGAACTAGAGTTTGTTTATGAGATATCATGATTTCAGAGATTAGAGGTTGAGTTTTGTTCGAAACCGAGATGGGAGGTTGAGTTTTTCTGTGAAAAAGGTAGAAAATGGAGTAAGGGTTTTGCTGTGTAGGAAAAGGTAGAATATAAATCCAATTATCCATCGGGACGCGTGTGGGAAGGAAGAGAGTTTTGGGGAAGATGAAGCGTTCGACTGTGTAGTGTTGAAGATGAAAAGAACTTCTGGGTCTCAATAAATCTGTATATGAAGAATATATATTAAAATAAAATTTTAAAATAATGAAAAATTTAAAAATTACATATCTAAATATAAATAATAATTTAAAATTATTAATATATTATATTTTATCATTTAGTGAAAAAATTATTTTAAAATATATTTTACTATTTTTTTAATAATATATACACTTTAATACTTATAAAAATGTTATTAAATAATAATTAAAAGATTAGTAAAAAAAAATTTATTTCAATGAATAATATAAAATTTATTTCAACCTAATACATAAATTTTTTTTTCAGTGAATAATATAATATAATTAACATATGTAAAGAATTAACATATAATAATTTAGTAATAATAGTAATAATGAATAAAACCTAAGGTGTGAGGGTTATATATTAGTGATAGAGGAAATTAACTAAATGTAAGTGTAGATGGAGCGGTTGTTGTGGTGAAATAGGAGTCATGTGACCAGGAGGTCAGGGGTTCGAATCCCTCCAACACTAATTTCTTTTTTAGTAAGAACAAAAGTAGATATTTTCACTCACCATGTGGGCCCACTGACACGTGGCAGTGTGGGCCCACCTGACACGTGGAAGTGTGGGACACTTTAAAATTTGCATTAGAAAATGTAACACTTTTTTGTAACACTTTTTTGTGTGGGCTCAGTTTTTCGTGGGATCCACCTATTGGTCCTTCTGGTGGGGACCACAATAGTTGAAAAATGAAAAAATAAAAAAATTAACTAATGTAACACTTTATTGTAGTGTTACATGTATGCAACACCGTGACCTTTACTGTAACACTAGTTCTCGACTAATGTAACACTTCAGTAAGTTTGGGATATACATAATAGGTATTGTAGGGCTGAATTTGTGTATAAAATTCAGGGGTCGGATATCCGAATATTGTAATCTCTTTTATCTAGTGTGAAGTTGTTGCTCTTGTGGATGTAGGCTGGGCCAAACCACGTTAAATCTCTTGTCTCTTTTACTGTATTGTTGTTTTGTTGCTTCATTACTATCACGTATATTTATGGGATCTAAGTACACATATATATTTACCAATTAAATCGCTTCCGCATTCGCCGGGAATCGGGTAGATTCCTATCACCCACGACTATATTTGGATGCAAACTTTTTCTTGCAATTGGTGTCTCAGAAGTTTTCTCGCTCAGATGAAATAACTAAAATTATAGAAGTTTCGAGAATGATTAGTAATATATTAATAGCTCACAGGGGACCTATTTTGTATTTCCTTCTTTGTATTCCTAAAGATCTGCCTTTTCATCTAAGTGTAGATATGAAATCATGGACTAAAAACATATCAAACAAAGGTGTTAAGGAACTTATGTTTCTTAATGAATCACTATATGCCTGCACTGTGCACTCTCATTTCTTTCTTTGTTCACAGTTAACTCATTTGAGACTCTGGAACTGTTCACTAAATCCACCCCCCTGGATTTGGGGGATTTTGTAACCTGGTCAGCGTAGAACTTGTGCATGTCCAAATTATTGCTGACATGTCCTTCGGCACTCAACTCAAGGATTTGTATATGGATATGTGTGCTGGGATTGAACATTTGGAATGCCAATTAAATGTGAAAACAATCTCACTTTTTTGAGTATCATTGACAGTGAAGAAATTAATTGGCAATGGTTTGAATGCACCCAAAAGTTGCAAGTTTTTAGGCTCGGGATGGAAGAAGTGCCACGTTCTGGTAGGGAAATGATTAATTTAGAGAAGCTACTCGTCAATATGCCTAGAATCACTTCTCTTTACCTTGATGGCTTCTTCCTCAAGGTAATTTTTAACATCCTGCAAGCTAGATTGTGAAATCGTTGATAACTACAGTAATATAATTAGCTGATCCAAGTTAACAAAGTGTCTCAATCTAATCATTTTTCAATATTCTTGGGTGTTTGTGTTTAGATTTCAGAACTAGGTGCAGCTATATTTCGAAGTGGCTTACAAGAGCTATGGAGAACTTGAAATTTCTGCATCTTTACAGTATTGAATTATATGATTTGGTTCAGATTCAACATGTTCATTGTTTGGTCAGAAGTGCACCTAATCTGAAAGTTCTTGACTTCAAACTGGTAAGAACTTTTCGCCCAATTTTATCATTACAATATTTTACTTAATTAGTTTTGATTAATTTGTAAGGTTTCTGCTTGAGAACTGGGGACTCATAATCCATGGAAAAACTTGGATTATATTAAATAAATTCAAATAATGTTTTAATCGAAGGACAACTTATATTATCAAAATGGTAGCATTAGATACCTTCTTTTTTTTTTTGCTGCATTTGAATGTGACCCTAGATGTTTTTGGCTCATTTCGTCTTTCAACTTTTAACGAAAGTGTAATTCACAAAACATACCCCAGATGTTTTTTTTTCTCTACTATTTACAAAGAAGTTATGTAAGAATGTAATGGATTCTATTTATTTTTTTTTTGGCTAAATGTAATGGATTCCTATATGATGCTCAGACTCTTTTAGAAGGATCCGACACGGACACAAATGGAAGTGTCAGATCGTTCTAATAACTACAAAAATAAAGACTCGGGGACACGTTTTATAAGGACCCGACACTTGGATTTGGACACTGCAATTATTATTTTTAATTAATATGATAGTTTTAATAAATAAATAATTATCATTTGATTATACTGCATAACAAACAATTGCACAAATTAAGACAAGAGTTGCTTCATTTCTTCTTTTACATGAATTTCACCTTTGTTTCTTCATATATTTTCTTATTCCTCTCGTCCTCGTAGATATAGGTTATCAAAATTAATGATAGGTCATTGAGATTAAAGATTGGTTGTCTCTATTCAATAATAAATGCTATAAAACCTGTAGCAATTAATACATTTTGTTTTTGGGCATAAACCTAAATTTACTTAGATTAGAAGCCGCGTTGAACCCCTAAACTAATTAGATTTGGACTTCGACTAATATAATTAGAAAGTAGAGATAAACCCAGAGGGGTAAAGTAGAGAGTAGAAAGAAACACCCTAAAAGTACCCCTCTACAAGACTTGGCTCTAAATTGGGAATTATAATGTTCCCATTGATTTTGTACTCACTCCTGTTAAAAACTTAAAATGTGAAAGCTCCTTTTCTCACAAGTACATAATCACTTTCCCACTTTCGATATTAAACACATAATATTTTTCGATATATTTATATGTGATAATCTCATTTAACTATATTTTTTTTAACCATTTAGGCTCAAAGTTTTGTTTTCTCTCTTGAATCCATTATACTTATTATAGGCCAACAAGCCTTTTCAAGCTATTTAGTAAATTACACATTTACCCCTATTATATTAATATTTAAAAAAAATGTTGGTCATGAGAATTGAACCCATGTCCTTCAAGTTTTAGAAATGAAGTATGTACCAACCTCCAACCACTATACCAAAGAGATTTATGATCACATTCTAAAAATCATTAACTACATGCACAAAGAACTCACATGCATTATTCTACTTAATATTTATTTTAATATTTAATTAAGTTAAAATTATCAAATATTACTCCCTTGCTAATAATTAAAAATTTTATTCAAAAAAATTATGTTGTTTATCTATTATGTTTAATATAGGCCAACACGATTTTTTGACCAATTATAAAAAGACTAATGTATCCTTTATACTAATTTAAAACATGGTTTTGCGATCAATTAAATTATTACATATGAGATATAAATATTGTATTGATTATCAATTAAATAAAAAAATCGTTGTTGGGTTAGAACACGATATTATAAATTATATTTAGATGTAATACAAATAATTATAAGATTACGATGTATAGCTATGTTGGTGAAATATAGATATTTTAGCAGTTACTCGAAAGTCGGATCTATTGTGAGAGAACAAAAAATGAGATGAATGAGCTATCGAAGGTGTGCTAAGAAATGTGATTGAACTTCGGGGACAAACGTGTTCGCAAGTTATTTTTAGAGTAGTGATCGATTTGGTGACATGAAGGAAGGACTGTGTGACTGATAATGTTGGTGTATTGTTGAAGATGGTGTAAATAGCACCGAAAATAGCAGAGGTAGGAGTTTAAAGGTGGAGATGTAGATTATATTTGAATGTGCACCACCACTTACACCACGAAAATCAAAATACAATCACCAAAAATTCAAATTGAATCACCAAAATTTGAATCCAAATTATACAAAAAAATTATACAAAAATTACTAAATATTTCCAGATCTAAAATTTTGATGGTGCTTTAAGGTGTCAGTGATGGCGTTGACGGTGGTATAGTGGGTGAAAACGACATTAGTGGGGATTTGTATACTCATTTCTGTTGTGAGAGGAAGAACAAGGAGATGAATAAGCTATCGAAGGTGTGGTCGGGAATGTGACTGGAACTTGGTGACAAAAGTGTTTGTAAGTTATTGATATAATGATGGTCGATTATGTATAATTTTACATAATTATAATTATAGATAACCCCATTGGAGTACATATACCTCCTCTTAGCTAAAATTTTACATATTCAATATAGATAATCATTTTAGCTAACAATTTTACATTTCACCCATGGAGATGCTCTAACTGGATTCACTATGTCCGGACATTTCTCAGGTTGTATATTACAAAGTTGTGTTTAGTCCTAATTATATAATCAATTTATTACTCGGCCAGTCAGGACGACTTGTAAGTTTCAGATATTGGTTTTTATCATTCACTACTGTATCTTATTTGATGTGGACATGTTATAACTTATTATTAACAGATATTATATTATTAAGAACTGACTGGATAACTTTTATATTAACATTGTAGTATATACCTGTCCAAAAAAACCTTTTTATATAGGATCATGAAATACAGAGCCGTGATGGTATGGAGTTATTGGACCTCACGGTGTTGTCAGACCGACTTGAAACCCTTAAAATGTACAACTTGGTTGGTTCCCGAGCTGAGTTTGAGATAATAAAACTTTTGCTTGTGTCTTCTGAAGGACAGGCCTATCTTGGTGTCATGAGAATGGGAGACCTTGACCACAATTCATTCGTTACTGCTGCAATTGAATTCAAAACTATATTGCTTCTGAAGCAGAAGAGAAAGCAATCGAATTTACTGCTCTAATACAGGAGAAACTTAGAAATCCAGACTGGTACCCATTCAAGGGCATAATGGTTGTTGCAGAGTATATGGTAAACAGTCTGGTAATTTGATCACTTGTTAACTTCTCCTTTCTGAGCAGACTATACATCTAAAGTCACTCACTATTGATGTTACCTTATGACTTGATTACTTCTCCCAAACTTGGTACTAGTTTGTAATCAACCATATCTAGAGCATTCTTTCTTTTAAATCTGATCATTCAGTTTAAACCTTTTTGCGTATTGTATGAGCTAGTAGTCTAATGTTATTTTTAAGTTGTGTCGTCGTTTATCAACTTTTGATTTTAGTAAATCCCACTTGATGACATAAAGTTCATAGCCCTTTATCACTGCATAGGAAGCTTCAAATACGTGTTATCTTATCAAACATTTTTACCAAACAACATATTCCAAACTTAAAAGACTTTGAAACACCGAAGATACCAAATTTGTCTCAAAAGATTTTGGAACATTGAAGATACCAAATTTGTCTAGTTTCTCAAATCTCAAATCACATATAATTTTTTTTTCTCTATGTTTTTTTAATTTTCGGAGGGCTTGCTTATTTTCAAGATACGGCACCAACGCAATTGTATTTGCATTCAAGTTTAGAATGCACTCTTTTTTTCTTCTACATTGAATAACTATTTAATTTTGCATTTAGATTTTTTAATTACTTTATGTACATTTGTTTGTTTGTAATAATAGCGTAAATACTGTTTTTATAAGTATCCAAAGACATGGGATACCACTACATAGTACATACAGGTTGAATACATCATTGATCGAATAACATTTGAGATTTATATTAGTTCTAAATATTGATTTAGAAAAAAGGATTAATTTCAAATATATTCTAAATTGCAAATTACATTTATATGAGTATATTTGTTAACATGTTATTACAAATTAATTAATGATATATATGTTTTTATTAATTATCGAAATTAGCTTACTTATTTATTTTAAATACAACAAAAATCACTTAGAGTTGATTGTGTTTAAATTATACAAATTGGTAGTAATTCTTTTCTGACAAATTGTTGTATTCTTAGTTTCATATGAATTCAAAATTGATTGAGGAAAAAAAATTGAGTACCAGTAAACTTTAAAAAAAATAACTTATGATTTAAAATTATATTATAATTAAAAATTTAAATTTTAAAATTAATATTTGTTGGATATTTTTAATTATATTATTATAAATATAAAAAGAAATCATAATACTATCAAGTAAAATATGTGAACAACTGCAATAATGTTTATTGAATAACTTACAAAAATAAATAAGATAATCCCAGGTTCACTGGGGATAAGAGGAACTAAGAATCAATGAGTTTTATGCCATGCTGCTAGGACTAAGGAGAGCCTACTTGGAACAATATACTCAGATTAATCTGACAATGCAGCTGCGTATTGGGACTGGAGATTCTCAGGTGCTGGGGATCCTCTTAACCATCGTTATGTAATCAATCAGTTGAATCAAAGGAAGGCAGACAAAAATCAGATTTTGGAAATCAAGCCAATCAGGGAAGAAGCGAATGAGCTAGCAAGGTACCTTGCTCATCATGGTGCTCATACTTGGACAAGAATGGTGATTATCGAAGGCCCTTTCGGACGACTTCGTGAAATTTGGACAAATGATATGGGGCTTGGACCATTGGGAGAGCAGTTCGAGGAAATTCCTGAAGGAGAATTTCAAGCTGAAATCGTTGTTGAGGACATTGATGAAGAAGCAATGGAGGATATGCAGTAAGTGATGGAAGTTGAAGAAGTCGAAGAGTACTGCTATGTTTTGGTTAAGTCTGATTTTATCAAGTTTGGGCCTATTGAGTTTATTTTGTATCAGTTTGGGTTGGACTTATTTTATGTTTGGTTAATAGTTTAGTGTCATGGTAGTGGGTTGCTAATAGTATCTATTGTGGTTAGTAACTAGTACATCTAGTGAAGCTTGGCCACTCCAACTCATTCTTAGTAATGGTTGGTGCTGATTGAAGATGTAATGACTCCTTCTAATTTTAATATGTTTTCCCTGCTTTTAAAAAAAACCCTAATTTTGTTCAATTTAGTGATTTTTAAATTTATATAATTTTTAACTTATAACATTTTCCTTTTTAAATTAAGAGTTCTATTTTAATTAAAGCTAAAGGATTCTAAATTATATTTGGAGCCCACCATATATTAACATAAATTTTTATTGTTCTTACCTTTTCTTTCCGGTGTGAAAAAGTTCTTGTCACTTGTAATCATTTAAAATTGGACCATGACTTTTGTAAGTGAATGAAAGAATAAAAAGGAAAAAGTAAAAAAATGATTAATTTTATTTTTTTTCATTCATAAAAATTTGAAATTATTGAATATTTAAAGAAGTTATTTTGTGAGAAATATTCTTTCGATTAATAACGAAGAAACTTTCAAGAATATATATATATATATATATATATATATATATATATATATATATATATATATATATATATATATATATATACATATATATATATATATAAAACAAATATAAAAAAATGAATATTTTATCATTATGAAACAAACATAAAATAAAAATAATATCTATTTTTACGTTACTCTTATACCTGTACATACCCCGAGTGAATCTACGACAAACATTTAGAGGGGTGTATTCAATTTTAATTTTAATGGATTGATAATAATCCATAAATTTTAATTTAGGAGATTTTTATTGATTTTAATTTTACGTTGATTTTGGTAGAGTTGATGAAAAATTTCGTAGTGTCCTGCTGATTTAACTAGAATTCACGACAAATTCTTCAAAATCTCATTGATTTTGATGAGCACTACTAAAAAAGCGGCTAAATTCAACGGGCTAAATTCTGTTGAATTTAGCTTAATTGCAACAGGATCCCGTTAAGTTTACCATAAATTCAACAGAATCATTCCTGTTGAATATAAGGCTGTTGAAATTAGCATTTCGGTTGAATTTAAGGTAAAATTCAACGACTTCCCGTTGATTTTGTTGGTCCCATTTTCAACCATTTTCCGTTGAAAATGCCCTTGAGCATTTTCAAAAAATTTGAAATTTCAATTTTGAATTTCACAAAAAAAAAAATATTTTCCCGCCAATGGTCATATAATCAACGAAAAATTGTTGAATTTAATCCTACAATAATCAACCAATTTTCGTTGATTATATCATCTTGCCACGTGTCTCTGTGGATTAAATTCAATCGAATCTTGTTACATTTAATTCTATCAAAATCAACAAGATTTGGTTGATTAAAACTTTTTTTCGTTGAACTTATAGATTCAACAGGTTTTCGTTGATTTTAAAAATGCAACCGAATTTTGTTGAATTTAACATATCCCAGTTTCTTTTGAAAAGCAACAGATTACAGATCTACTATATTTACATCTAATTTATTTATGCAATTTGCTAACTTATGCAACATGTTGCTATGATTTGAAACATATTTAAAAATTCATCAATAAAAACATCACAAAATTCATATTTAAAACCAAAAAAAATCAAATAAAATTTTAAATTAATTCATAATAATTTCATTACATATTGAGAATACATTTTTTTACTAAAGTTTCTTAATTGGATTTCCCTTCTTCATTTTGTTCCTTGGTTACTTGAACGGAAGTGGTCACCGGAGTTTCTTCGATCACCGGAGGTGCTTTAGTTAACGGAGTAGTTTCAGATGCCGGAATCGGTTTAGGTACGGGAGTTACCAATCCACGAGTTGATTTTCTACTACAATTTTATGAGAGAGAAATTGAATTTTATGTGTGTGTATATGTGTGTGTAAAATTGTATAGATGTGTTTATGAGAGGGTGGGAGAAGGAGAAATAGAGAGAGGGAAAAGAGAAAGAAAATAGTGTTAGTTAATTTTTATGTATGTATGTGTATATATATACATGAGAGGGATTTGCTGTGATAAATCTGGACCATTGGATTATTGTTTTGGGGGTTAAATCTGGAACGTCGGATTTGTTTCACGCGGATTGATGACATGGCACAGAGTATAAATTCAACCGGATATGGTTGAATTTATTAATTCAACAGTTATCGGTTGAATTTGGTTTTCGTTGATTTTATTCCGTTGTATTTATTATTCGGTGGAGCTTTTTCAGTGGGTGGAATAAATGATTAAGAAACTTAAACATGATTAACTAAATTAAACGAGATACCGTCGCATTTGATTTCTGTTGAATTTATTCCGTTGTATTTATTATTCGGTGGAGTTTTTTAAGTAAGTGGAATAAATGATTAAGTAAATTCAACGAGATATCGATGCATTTGGTTTCCGTTGATTTTATTCCGTTGTATTTATTATTCGGTGGAGCTTTTTCAGTGAGTGGAATAAATGATTAAGTAAATTCAACGAGATACCGCTGCATTTGATTTCCGTTGATTTTATTCTGTTGATTTTAACTTTTGGTGGGAATCTTCTGTATTTCGATTCTTGGTAAGAATTTTGCTAAAACTTTTGGTGGGAATTTTGAGTGGAATACAATGTTGAATTTATATTTGTTAAAACTTTTCATGAAGAAATTAGCTAGTGGTTGTACTACTCTTGCCTCAGAGTGACACATAAAATCCAAATGCAGTGTATGAGATATTTTTTTGTTTGAGGGAAAAAGAGGAGTGTTGATGAATTTATTGCTTAAAAATTGGAGTGATCTTTATAAATTGTCGAGGAAATTTATTTTGGTTGGTTTTATTCCGTTGATTTTAACTTTTTGTGGGAATTTGTTGAGTGAAAATTAAATTCAATGAGAAAAAAAGCAATAATTAAATTCAAGGAGATATTGTTGAGTTTATTTCTGTTGGTTTTATTCCGTTGATTTTAACTTTTGGTGGGAATCTTCCCGTGTGGTTAAAAAAATTCATAATTAAATTCAACGAGATATTGTTGAGTTTATTTATGTTCTTCCCGCGTGGTAAAATAAATTCATAATTAAATTCAACGAGATATTGTTGAGTTTATTTCGGTTGGTTTTATTCCATTGATTTTAACTTTTGGTGGGAATCTTCCCGCGTGGTGGAAAAAAGTCATAATTAAATTCAACGGGATACTGTTGAATTTGAATTCGGTTGATTTTATTCCGTTGATTTTAACTTTTGGTGGAAATATTCTCCCGCGTTAGAAAAAGACATAATTAAATTCAACGGGATACTGTTGAATTTGAATTCGGTTGATTTTATTCTGTTGCATTTAGCATCCGTTGAATTTGTTCCGTTGAAAATGATGCTCAGTCAAAACTCACTGGACATTTACCGTAAAAACGACGGGATCTGGTTGAATTTATCGTCTGTTGAATTTATTCCGTTGTATTTAACCTCTTTTTCCAGTAGTGGAGATTTCAAATGATATAAAATAAACTAGCAAATCTTTCAAAATCCATCATTTTATCAAATACAAAAAAATTCATGAAATTTTGAATACCATCAAATTTGGAAGGACTTTTTAAAATCTAAAACGAATACCCCAAATTTTAATGGATTTTTAAAATCTAAATTGAATATTTTATGATTTTAGAAATTCAAAAAAAATCCTTCAAAATGCTAATCGAATACACCCTTTTATTATATAGTGTCATTTCTTTGTCATTCGAAGCTGTCTCAAATTCTTCTTCCCCAAACTAAAATTTCGACCAAATGTCAAAAAAAAAAAAATTAGTACTAAATATTTTCCAGTCGCGGGAGCTCGGAACAACGACCATTTAATCAAGACACTCACTTTCAGTACTTGTCAACGATTTTTCTACTAAAGCCCTAAACCACAGCTACAAATCTATCACCGAAACTCAGGTATCAAATACGTACATGATTTAATAATTTTATAAAACTGTGCATTGATTGATTCATTTGTCTGTACTTTCGATATCTACTCATAAATTTCAGTTTAAATCTTGAATTTTGTCCCCAATTTTTGTGTTTCATATGCCATGGTCCTTGGTTGAATTGTTTGCGTACACCGGTCTCGAATAAATTGTGTATACAATTACTCACTCCGTCCCAAAATATATGTTCCTTTTGAAAAATGAATTTAGTTTGAATGTGTGCTTTTAGATACCGTAAATGAATATTGTTCTAACTTTGTGTTAGTAATTACTTAGCGTCCTTTTAACTTTTTTGGTCCTTGACTATTTTTAATTCAGACTTATGGCCAGTAATGCTAAAACTAGGCGAGGAGTCGAAGCAGTTGATAGAATCAGCAACTTACCAACAAATTTAATAGACCTCATTCTAGAATACTTGCCTACTCATGATGCAGCAAGGACAAGTATCCTCTCCGAACCATGGAGGAATATATGGGCAATGCACCCCCGACTTTATTTGGATGAAAACTTTTTCGCACAATTGCTGGCTTCTCAGAAGTTTTCTCGCTTAGATGAACAAACTAAATTTATCGAAGTTTCGAGAACCATTAGTAATATTTTATTAGCTCACAATGGCCCTATTCTGGATTTCCTTCTTTACATTCCTGGAGATCTGCTTTTTCATCAAAGTATGGTTATGGGTTTATGGATTAAAAATGTATCAAACAAAGGTGTTAAGGAACTGAAGCTTCTTAATGTGTCACTATATGCCTGTACTGTGCCCTCTCATTTATTTTCCTGTTCACAGTTAACTCATTTGACCCTCTCGAACTGCATACTAAATCCACCCCTTGGATTTGAGGGATTTTGTAACCTGATTAGAGTACAACTTGTGCTTGTCAACATTAATGCTGACATGTCATTCGGCACTCAACTCAAGGAATTGGTGATGGAAATGTGCACTGGGATTGAACATTTAGGAAGCCAATTTAAATGTGAAAACAATCTCCTCATGTTGAATATCGATGAGAGTGAAGGAATTGATTGGCAATGGTTTGAATGCACCGAAAAGTTGCAAGTTCTTACGCTCAGGATGAATGAAATGCCAAGTTCCGGCAAGGAAGTGATTACATTAGACAAGCTAGTGGGCAATTTGCCTAGAATCATTTCTCTTTTCCTCGATGGCTGGTTTCTCAAGGTAATTTTTAACATCCTACAAGTTATTGCAATTGTTAATACCTATTATAAATAGCTGATCCAACTAGGTGTGTCACAATTTAATTTATTCTTCGACATACTTGTGTATTTTTGTATAGATTTCGGAACCAGGTGCAGCTATATTGAAGAGGCTTACAAGAGCTATGGAGAACTTGAAATTACTGCACCTTTACATTATTGATTTATATGATTTGATTCAGATTCAACATGTTCTTTGTTTGGTCAGAAGTGCACCTAATCTGAAAGTTCTTTCCTTTACACTGGTGAGAACATTTTTGCCCAGTCTTATCATTATAAAATTTTACTTTATTAAATTTGATTAATTTATTAGGTTTCTGCTAGGGAACTTTGTACTCATAATCCAAAAAGAAACTTGCACAACTTATGTTATTAAACGTACAGTAGCATCAAATTGTGAAATAAACCTTTTTTGCTGCATATGAATGTGACCCTAGATGTTTTTGGCTCATTTCATCTTTCAACTTGTAAAGAAAGTTAAATTCACAAAACATACCCTAGATGTTTTTCTCTCCTATTTACAAAGAGGTTATGTAAGAAAGGAATGAAATATTCAATATAATAAATGCTTTCAACCTATTCGACTCGGACTGGTATTATTAGAAAGTAGAGATAGGCCCACATGCCTAAAGTAGAGAAAACAAGGAAACGGCCTAAAGCCCCCTGTACAAGACTTAGCTTAGCGAATATCCCTAGGCAAATATTGTGTGTATAAGCATTTAAAATTCTTGTAATTGACCTTGCCGGAAAGAATTCCCCTCTTAAAGGAAAGAGATAGGGATGGCAAAGGGTTCACAGTCTTTTTATTTTCCCACACAGTGCACTAGAGAGAGTAACATGTATACTTCCATTGATGTTCAGGGCTTTGAGTTGACATATAGTGCTTGTTCAATTGACATTATCATTTTGTTAATACCCAAGATCTTCATCTTCTTGAGAAGTATCCATTAATGTTCTTAAAAGCGCTAAGCGGTCCTAAAAGGTGGTAGGACCTTCTATACATAAAATTGAAAAACTTTATGATTCGAATCCGTTTAAGCACCCATTTAGGTGGCCGCTTAATTTGCCTTTTTAGAACATTGGTATCCATGAGAGAAGTTGTTTGGTTAAAAAATTATGATTATGAATATTTCATGCTCACATGAAAGACCCACGTAGATCCTTCACAACACATGGAAATTATATTGTTCCCCTTCATTCGGTACTCATTCCTGCTAAAAATTTAAGATGTGAAAGCTTCCTTTCTCATAAATACATTATCATTTTCCCTCTTTCCATATTAAACATGCAATCTTTTCTACTGCAATAATTAAGACTTGCAGATTGCTCTTTATAACTGATAATCACATTTAACCATATTTTTTAACCTGTTTACGCTCAAAGTTTTGTTCTCTCTTGAATAATGCTTTTCTTTCTCTTCGTTTTATGACTGGATTCAGTATGTCCGAACGATTCTCAGGTTGTCTATTACAAAGTTGTGTTTACTCCTAATTATATTATCAATCTATTTCGCGGCCAGCCAGGACAACTTGTCAGTTTTAGATGTTGGTTTTTATCATTCACTAGTGTATCTTATTCGATGTGGACAAGTTAAAACTTATAAATACCATATTATTAAGAACTAACTGGATAACTTTTATATTAATACCGTATATACCTGTCAACAAAACAAAACCTTTTATATAGGATCATGAAGTACAGAGCAGTGATGGTGTGGACTTACTGGACCGCACGGTGTTGTCAGACCACATGATTCTAGACGGACTTGAAACCCTTAGAATGTACGACTTGGTTGGTTCCCGCGCCGAGTTTCAGTTCATAAAACTTTTGCTTGCGTCATCCCCTTCGCTTAAACGGATTGGACTTAAGATGAACCCCTTACTTGAGGATCCTTCAGAAGAGTTGAGGATTTCACAAGAGGTGTTGCTGATCCCTAGAGCATCCAAATCTGCACAGATCCAGTGGATGGAGTAGCGGGTCTGGTGGCAGGGCAGACATGTCTCGGAAGCAAATGTTGACGCATGTAAACTACAAATAAATTTATGTTGTGTACCTTGTGGAAGCTGTAGTTCTTCTGGCTTATCTCAAAACTCTCATTGAACCTTCTGAGAAGTCCATTTAATTAACTTGTAACCATCTGAGAAGCTTACTATATTAAGTAGCTTTGAGAGATGAAAGATAATTTTGTTGTTCTTTGCTTTTATGTTGAGCTCTCTTAATGTATAAGAACTCCATATCTCACCAGGTCTATTGTTATTTATAAACTCCATATCTCCGCAAATAGTAGTCTAATGTAATTTACAAATTGTTTGTACATTAATCTTTTACGGTTAGAAAACTTTTTTTTTTTGGTTTTGTTTCGTTTGTCAACCTTTGATTTTATTAAATCCCATTTGATGACATAACGTTAATAGCCCTTTTATCTTTACATAGGAAGTGTTATGCCATATTTTTGGCATCTCTAATAATCTCCCAAATTCAATTATTAATTATTAATTCAAATAATTATAACTTCACTCCTAAGTTTTATTCTCTCTCTGAAACGAGGAAAGAATCAATTCAATCAATCAATAACGGAAAATATCCTCCAAACGATATTCTTCAAATCAGGAAGATATCACAACGATAAGATTAAATCAGATAAAATCAATCATTACCCAAATTAACGTAACTTATCCCTTAAGTCTCTCGGGATAAGCCCAATTAATTCACAGAACTGCGTAGGCTTGATCCTATATAAACATATAGGTACGCAGGCATCTTGGCGGAAGATATGACCGATACACGAGACAAATCGAGACACCTGCCAAGTCTAGCCCCCTATTTTTTCATAAACCCTAATCCCCTAAAACAGCCATAATCATAATTTCGCTCTACTATTCCAGGACCCCTCCGATTTTGTGTTGTTACGAAATTCCTCCAACAACATTTGACGCTAGAAGGAGGGGATAATTTTCGTTTGTGGAGGACAAACGAATATTTACACATTGGAGTTTTGGGTTTTTATTGATTCATACGCTAGGGATTGGCAGTAAAAAACGCGATTGGAATTCTGGAGGATAAAAATCACAACATCAAGCAGTGGTCGGTGGATGACAATATAAATAAAAGATGAGCTACGGTGGTGGTAGGCAATCGGTAACAAGAAAATAAAAAAAGGAAGAAGTTGCATGAAATCAAAATAGAAGTGGAGACTACACGCATTAACAAGAAGGAAAATCAATTAACGAGGAGTAAAAAGATGAAATCATGCACGGAGCAAGTAAAATCAACCAATTCAAGAGAAAAAAGCCAAAGGCAGAATCAAGGCAACCGTGGAACAAAAGAAAGGCAGCCCAGTAAAAAAAACTACGTAGAAGAACAAAAAAAAAAATAAGGATCAGGGGGCTCCAATGAAATACAAAAACTCAATGAAGGTCATGTTGGCACACAGAAGATGGCACACACTTACGAAAAGGAAAAGCGAAAGACAGGCTCAAGCAACAGGCCACGCAACGAACCACACAACGAAACAAAGGTACCCGCCGGATGAAAGAAAAAAAATAGCAAATCTTGGCTGACAAATACAATTTGCAAATAATGGTGGAGCCCACGGAGAAAAGAAGTGAAGTAACAACCGGATACTGCGAAGATGATCCGTACCGGTTCAAGTGCTCAGACACATAAAAGATAAGTTTTATCTACTTATTTTAATTTTCTTCAAATTAATTATTATGCCATGCATGCATATATTAAATCATGTTTTTTAAATATTTTACAAGAAAAATATTTTTTATTTTAAATTCGTGCGAGTAATATATTTTTATGCTTGTAAAATTATTGCGATTTGGAAAATATCGTACCTGATGTTTATGCTGATAAATTGTGGATATTTATGACTTGATGATTTGGGGATTTATTTACAATCCCTTACGAGCTGCATATTTCAAAAAAAAAAATACATATGCGAGATGCATAATTTTGTAAAAGATTTTTTACAGAAAATAAGGAGCATTATTTTCGAACAAATAAATGTCGCGACATTCTTAAAAGAGCATATTTATTATTGCGTATGGATTTGTAAAAAAAATTTCATATATCGTCGCGATAGTACATATATGTCAAAAATATCTTCAAACTTGCGAACTAAAGTGTCAAGTAGGGTAGCCTGGACAAGCTATAAATCTCGCAATGCCACATGCTTAGTAAAGTGCAGCACCCTCTGGATTATTGAAGGCCTATGAGATATCACTATATCGAATGAGTGGAGGCATCCCTATGAAAACTATCATTATTGAAGGCCTTTGAGATATCACTATATCGTATGGGTGGAGGCATCCCTATGCAAACTAGTTCGCCAGAACTACATCTACATCTCTTACTGACAGTCCCGTCAGAAACGAAGACACATCCTTATGTGGTTGCATCAGACACTTGAACAACGTGTATGTCAATTCGGGATATATACAAACGCCAAGGTCCTAACTAGACAATATGGATCGCAAAGGATTTCAAAATTATTACTTATGCTCGCACATTTGAAAACCTTGGTAAAAATATATTTATCCTATAATGGTTATCGCGTGCTATCACTGAAATTTGGAAGCTTCAAGAATGTTTAGTTCTCCACTGCAGCAAGCTACACTGAAGAACTGGGGGCTAGTTGTTATGCCATATTTTTGGCATGTCTAATAATCTCCCAAATTTCTAATAATTATTCATTATTAATTCAGATTAATAATTATAACTTAACTCCTAAGTTTTATCCTCTCTCTGAAACGAGGAAAGAATCAATCTCAATCAATCAACAACGGAAAATATCCTCCAAAATATATTCTTCAAATCAGGAAGATATCACAACGATAAGATTAAATCAGATAAAATCAATCATTACCCACATTAACGTAACTTATCCATCAAGTCTCTCAGGATAAGCCCAATTAATTAACAGGACTGCGTAGGCTTGATCCTATATAAACATATAGGTACGCAGGCATCTTGGCAGAAGATATGACCGATACACGAGACAAATCGAGACACCTGCCAAGTCGAGCCCCCTCTTTTTTCATAAACCCTAATCCCCTAAAACAGCCATAATCATAATTTCGCTCTACTATTCCAGCACCCCTCTGATTTCGTGTTGTTACGAAATTCCTCCAATAACAGGAAGCTTCAAATATGGTTTTCTTGGAGACATGTTATCATATCCTACATTTCTATCAAACACACATTCAAACCCAAAAGACTTGGAACAGTGAAGATATCATATTTGTCTTGTGTTAAAAATCACATGTAATTCCTTAATATCAGTACATACTTGCATTTCTATTTTTTATGGTACGGCAAGTGGTTGTATTTGCATTTTGTATGAAGTCATCTAATTTTATTTTTACAAGCTAATAGTGCACATGTTTTTTCTTTGACAATGAATAAACTTTTAACTTTTTTCAATATCTTATTTATATTTTAGCAATATTTAATATATTTTGCGTTTCAAATTAGTATTATAAATATTTTTTAATAAGTAACAAAAGACATGGTATACGAAAACAATCTATATATATCATGAAATTAAACAGAAGATTTGAGCATTAACGTGGCAGCTTAGAATTTCTCTACCGTCATTGTGTTGATATCGCATACGACATGGCGCCTAGCTTGAGGAAGACCCCATATCAATCCTCGGCTTCTACATTGTTTTGTGTTTAAATTTTTTAACATTTTTTTGAACGGGGTGACGGAACCTCCTACAAAACTGCATTAGTCACAGGAGAAAAGATGGGATCATCCTCCATCACCGCTCCAACTATAGCTATGAAAGAACCGAACTTGGACGAACTTTTAACGAACACGAACAAATTTTTAACGAATCGAACAATGTTCAATAACCTTATCGGACAAATTTTCTTTGTCCGAACTGGAGTTCGGTAATGAACCAAACCGAATGCGAACGGTTCACGAACATATCGAACCGAACACGAACATTTCGGTATTTATATATATAATATTGTAAAACAAATAAATATAATTTGAAAAAAAATTGTAAATATTATTGTTTTTATCGAACAAGCCGAACTCGGACGAACTCTTAACGAACTCAGACGAAATCCTAACGGACCGAACAATGTTTGGTAACCTTACCGAACATATTTTCTTTTCCAAACTCGAGTTCGGTAAGCTTATCGGACGAGCTAAACGAATTCGAACACGAATGAACATATCGAGCTTACCAAACATGTTCAGTTCGTTTACGACTCTAGCTCCAACATTTGCTTTACGGGAGTATTATAAAACCAAATTTAAGTACAAAAATTTAATATATTTGTTTTACGGACCATCAACAAAAAAACTAGGCCAAAAAATTTAATTACAAAAATTTTCATGTCCGATAAACACTATATAATGTATAATACTTCAATATTCAATTTTTTAATAAATTGAAGTTTTGATTTACTTTTTGTATGCTGTAAATTACATATTACTATTTTTTTGGTAAATGTAATTGCATCTTATTAGCATGTTCACTCAATTTGCATTAATTTTTATTAATATCTAAAAACTAATTTATAGATATTAATATGATACTTATTATTTTAAACTTTTAATCATATTATAATAAGAATAAAAACCGACAAAGGTGCTATACATGTATTTTAGTACATATAGGCAATAAATAAAGAAAAAAAAGTAAAAGGAATTAATAAATTAATATTTAAATCAAATTAATCATAATATTATTTTATAAAACTATTCAAAAATTCAAAATTTATAAGAGGGTGTCGATTGAGTAAATTACAATTTATATACAAAAATTTTAATTGCATTGGTAATATTTAAATTACAGTTAATACTTTATTATTTTTAAACTAATTTTGCTTTTGGAACTATAATTGTATAATCATTTACATCAATATCTTAAGATGCTGAATGCCACTTCAGTTGCCTACGCTAGCAACGATCACTTCGTGTTAGGGATGATCATAAACCGCACCACATCGTAAAAAACGTTCGCATCGCACCAAGTCGCATCACACCAAGTCGAATCACACCAAGTCGCATCACACCGCGCGGTTTTTATTTTTTGTAGTATAGTTGCGGTTTCAAATTTTGACAAACCACATGGTGCAGTGCGGGTTGCGGTTTTAATTTTTTGAAATAAGGTTCAAACTGCACCGCACCGCAATATTTAATATATTATATAGTTATATATATATATAGGGTGTATGTATATATATATATACCTGGTATAATTATTTAGTTTACCTCAGGTTAAACAACATGCCACGGTGAGTTTTGATTAAAAACCTAACAATCCACGTCTTTTCAAAACAATATCTTTTCTCCGTGTTTAACCTTCTCTTCAATACGGGACACATATATCCAATACATCTGATATAATTCTCGTTTAATAATTCATAGAGAGATGAATGGTGATACCGAAAATTGTCAAATATCCGAACATTCATTATCATATGATATACAAGATACCCATGATGGTGATTTTAACTTTGAATCTAGCACAAAAGCATCGCATGTACCTTGTAAGGGTTTACGATTTCAGACCCATGAGGAAGCGTACGATTTCTATAATAAGTTTGCTTTAACAAATGGGTTTGCAACTCGAAGGTACTCTACATACAAGTCTAGAAATAGTGATGTTATTATAAGAAGAACTTTCGTGTGCAACAGAGAGGGTTTTAAAAAAAAGGACGAGAACAATGAGAAAGACGTAAAGCATCGTCGAGAAAGAAGATGTGGTTGCAAAGCCTATATGGAAATTGTTTTAAGTAAGAGTGGGTATTGGGAGATCAAGAAATTTAGTAATAGTCATTCACACGACCTACTCAATAGTCCGAACAAGAAAAAGAAATTGCGGTCACATAATAGGTCTCGTCAAGAACCTGCTTGCAAGAAGCTAATGGAAAATTATCGTAGTTGTGTGGTTGGACCTGCCAAGATATCCCAGATTATAAATAGTACAAATGGTAGTGGTACAATATCACGCCTCAGCAATGCTCAGATTATTTATAAATTAGAAGGAAGAACAACATTGGTAAGGAGTGCATGATTGTGATACAAAAGTTTTTGGAGCGAAAAGCAAGGGATTCTGAATTTTATTATGCCATTCAGCTAGATGATACACAAAGTTGTCAAAGTATTTTTTGGTGTGATGCTAAAGCTAGAAAATCTTACATGAAATTTTGTGATGTGATAGTTTTTGATGTCACATACAAGACAAATAACTTTTCTATGCCATTTGCACCTTTCACAAGTGTCAACCATCACAGACAATCTATCTTACTAGGCTGTGCATTGATTTCAGATGAACAAGAAGAAATCTTTGTTTGGTTATTTGACCAATGGCTAAAGTGCATGGGGAATCAAGCTCCTGGAGCAATCATTACTGACCAGGACTCTGCAATCTGTAATGCCATTGCAAGGATGTTTCCACATACACATCATCGATACTGTAAATGGCATCTTGGACTTCATGAGTGTGAACACATTCATTCACTACAGTGTGCATACCTAGATTTTAAAGAAGATTATAATAATTGGTGTAAGAAATCTAAATCTATTGAAGATTCTGAGGAATGTTGGATCATGTTATGTGAAAAATACAAGCCAATTTACAAAGAACCGAGACTCAAAAGAATATGATGAAGTCTTGGAAATGGATTGTAAACATGTATGAAAAAAGACACCACTGGTGAAGGCGTATTTGAAAGACACATTCTTTGCAGGTATTCATACTTAAAATTTTTGTAAATAACAGTCGCATGATGTTGTATTTTATTTTTTTGTAGCCAAGTTAATTTTTTTGGTGTAGAGCTTGAGTCATCTACAACTGATCATAAATTTGTTCCATTTTATTGTAGGTATGAAGTCTTCTCAGAGAAGTGAGAGTGTAAATTCATTTTTTGATGCATATGTTAATAGCAACACTCCTTTATCAGAATTTATTGAGCAGTATGAGAAACCAATTAAAAGTCGACATGACATGGAAGAGAAAGAGGATTTGGTTTCAATGACAACTACTCCTAATTTTACAGAAATGCATGCTTTAGAGGCTCATGCTGGACAAGTTTATTCTAGAAATATTTTCAAAATATTTCAGGATGAATTTAGTAAAATCTTGCACTGCCAACATAGTAAGAGAGTTAAAGAAGGAGTTATAACCAAATATGAAGTAGACTTTAAGGAGCAGGGACGAGTACACACTGTTCAGGTAGATGTTTCAACGAAATTTTGTAAGTGTTCTTGTGCCAAGTTCGAGACATGGGGAATTCCTTGCAAGCATTTTGTACATCATGAAACAAAAGTTACGCTTAAAGATTATACCAGATGAATATATTTTACCAAGGTGGACCTTGAACGTAAGATATAAAACTACATGTACTAGTTGCGGCCACAATAAAGGTGAAGCTGAAGCAAGTGACACTTATAATTCAAATGCGGTAACACCACTTGAAGCCTGGACATTGCGGGATGATCTTAACAGACTATATGAATAGGTAATATGTAGGAGAGACCTATATGAAGCAATTGGGGAAGATTTGTTAGACTATTTTTGAATAAAAATTCATAGCTTTTTATTTTATTTAATTTTTAACTCATGGTTTTAATTTGTAACTCCTATATTAATTATTTGATGGAGGTTACAAAGTTAATATCTTGTGGGTTACAAAATTAATGTATGAGGGAGTTACATTTCTTTACTCCTATATAAGGTGCCTTGGCTTCATTGTTTTGATACACAAAAAATCCCTCAAGTTTTTATAGCATTTCTTACCTTCTTCTAAGAGTTCTAGGTTCTATTTCCGTGAGATAGAAGCGGTATTTGTTTGGTTCGTAGAAGGCGGGTCTTTAAGTGCTTAAGATCACCTTTGTTCGCTGTATCCTGGGAGACGGAAGCCAACACACCTTCACGCACCACAAGGAAGGGGCTTATCTGTTTTAAGGATAGCGTGGTTTTCACGTGCCTCGAACATTCTTTCGGTATATTTTTTTTTCTTGTTGATTTCTTGATTTCAGGTACAATCTTTTACTATACTTCCTACAAGCTTAAAACAGATAACTCGATTTCATATGATTGGGTTTATTTTATAAACCGATTTGTCTAATTTTATTTTTTTCTCTCGGGAAGTATAGTGATATAAGTCATGGGTTTTCCTCTGTTTTGTGTGCCATGTTTTTGTTTTGGTGCCTGCAGATGTTGGTTTTGCATGTGTAGTATAATGCTAATCTAATGGCCTTTACATGTGATATTTGACTTGTAATTTTTTTATGTCTTAATTGACAACTGATGTGTTAATGGTTATTTTTGCCATATGTAGTGGGGAGATTGGTGGTCTCTTAGTTATCATGCGAGGTACAAGTTTTTGTATATAATTTTTACATGAGGCTTAAAGATTTTTTGGTTAATAAGGGTAAATAGCACGTAAGTGGTAGTTTGTTTTTAATCAGCTTGGTTGCATGCTATCTCGTAATTGTTAGAGTGACAATTTTCTTATTTCGTTTTTTTTCCGTATACCAGATGCCATGCTTGCATTTCCGTTATGTTAAAAAAAACAAAAAAAAACACGGTTTTTATTTAGTTGATCTTTTTTTTATAGACACCTCTAGTGATTCCTGATCATGCTAGTATTTGTACACTTGCTTATGTAATTGTTAGAGGTTGATTTCTGGACTTTTGTGACATCCAAGTCTTCTTTTTTTTAATGTATTTTTTGACACTTGCTTATGTATTTTTTGATGCGTGTTCATGGCCCGTAAAGAGTAGATTCTTTTTATATTTAGTTTCTTTTGGGCTTGTTAATTATATGTATGTAACAGTTGTTGTCTTTATGAAGATTTAAATGTTTGGTTTTAATATTGGTAAAATAGATTTAAGGACATGGCTGTTGTCACATTTATTTGGAATAAGTACATGCTGATTTGTTTAATGGTTATAAGCAACATGCTTAGCCTTCGGGTTTTGGTATAGTTTTGGTGACATAATCTGCATATATGACAACTAGTACCTAAATTGCTGTTTTTTTTACTCGTTGTGTCAATTTGTTTTTCATTTAAAAACAAATGCTTTCATGATTTATTTATACTAATTTTTTATTGGTTAGTTTCTTGAGAGAAAATGTTAATAACGACCTTCATGTATTCTGCTTGGCATATAAAAGAGATGCATGTTTATAATAAATGTTTTGTGACATTATATGAAAAAAAAATCTGGAAAAAAAGGAAATCATCTTTGCTTTGATTAAAAGGTCATCTAGCTAGTATATGAGTGTTAATGTTACATGAATTTGAATTTGATGTTTAACCATTTTAATTTATTTGGTTAAATCGGTACTACTTAAGTGTTAGCTCTGCTGCACGTGTAGCATTTATTTACTCTCGAGAAATAAATAATTAGTAATTATTTATAGTTATGATATTGAATAGTAGATGATCTGTTTATTTGGTTTTAAAATATTTTCTTTTAACTAAATAAAGACGACGGAATATTGCCGCTTAATTTGTGAGAAAGTTCACTGGAACTAAAATTCGTGGATATTCAGTACGTTAAAAACCTAACGGCCTGGTACCTATAAAGTACATGTTATGGGTCAGCATGAGATTTATATTTTTCTAGTTGGGTTTGTTCCTCCAGTTAAATTGTTAATTCTCGTGTTGGTGTCGGTTTGTTACGATATTGACACACGAGCCTATTATGATAGTCCATGTGATACCTAATATGGTAATATTGCGGTTAGCTCTGTATGCTGAAATTTGTAGAAATCCAGAATGTTGTTAACCCTAACGCATCAGTTGATCAAGGATCACTGAATGTGGGTTTATTGAAAGTTTATGTTCTTCCTCGGACCTCTTCTGGTTGTACCTGTGATGAGCCAGAAAATTAGGTTCTCTTGTGAACCAAATTGAAATTTGAAAAAAAAAATTCAATAGTTGAATTTTTCAAGAAAAGAAAGTTTTTTGAACATGATATTAATGTGAAACCTGCTGTAGTGAGAGGTGGTAACAAGTTGTGTGATTACTTGATAGTAATACATTGATTACATGTACTCGTTAAAGAGAATAAAATGAAGCATTATAGAATAGAAATACTCTATAAGCTTGAGGCTGAAAACCAACTTAATATAATAAATTAAGATGGTAATTAGTGATTTTGGTGGTGAATGTTCACTGGGTAAATTTTGTGAGGACACTGCACTTTACTCGTATTAGAAGAATGGAGTAGTCTTTCTTATGAAAGGAAATAATTGGTTCCTATTAGTTTTGGAATGCATTTTAACTTTCTTAGAAATATTCGAAATGTGGAGGTATCTTGAAGATGTCATGATACTAATACCTATTAAGGTAAAAAGAGATCCAAATCCAATTGAGGTATTTGGGATGGATATATAGACAATGTTTGAGTCTAATTATATCTTGTAGCATGGAAATTAATCTAATTTGTGAGATCATTAAAATGCAATTAGGGATTCTAGGAATGCTTCTTTGATGAGCTAGTAGTTCCTTGTAGATCGATAATTAAAATTTATCCGAATAAACTTATGAGTTATTGGACGAAATGAGGTTGAACCTAGAAAGAGCAAAAAGCTTGGAAAGATTTCTAAGTCCAAAATTATCTAAAAATTCGCTTCAAGGTAAAACCTTAAGTTTGGGAGAAGCTATGTGAATTCTCTGGTAAAGAAATTGACTAGAGTTAAGAAGTCAATAAATTAAGATTTCTAACACGTATGTTAGAAAAAGGAATATGACATTTTTCAAATAAATATGATCTCTATATCCTTTGTGGAAAAAAAAGGGATGTTAAGAAATAGAGAGGAATGATTCTATGTGACAGAATCGTGTTCAATAATGTATGGATCTTCTTGCGAGATAGATGCTATTTTGGCCCAAACAAATTTTCAAATTAGAAAAAATGAATATATGGGTAAAAAGAAAAGTAAAAGGTCAGACTGATAATTAAAATATTACAGTCAAAAGTGAAGACATAACTTACTCTATGATATATTCTTGAGTTATAAGAATATGGTTCATTAAAGATGATACTTAAATTGTCAGCATTTTGAAATTTAGAAGTACATCAATGAATTTTGGAACAGTCTTTCTTGGTTTCTTTAGCTAAGGCAAGAGTAGAAAGTCTGTATTTTGGTGGTTATGTTGATTGCAACAACATATATACGAAAATTGGCAATTTGATATTGTTACGATCTGTTATGGCTTCATAAGAAACGATATAGTTGCCATTTTTGAGGACGCTCAAATCTGGTAACTGAGTGAATGAGTGTTGCCAATTTAGGGACGCTTAAACTTGGTAATGAGATAAATTGATATTATTGATTTTTGGGATTGGTAATGAGATAAATTGATATTACTGATTTTTGGGAAGCTAAAAATTGGTAATGTCAATGACGAATTGAAGCTTAGCTGATGACTGGTAAAGTGATTACCAAAATATGATATATGCCAAAGTGAAAATGCACGAGTATAGCGAAAATGATTGTAATGGAATGTCGAAACATCTTTGTCGTCGACACAATTCCGTTAGACAACTATTCTCAATTGGAGTTATCATTATTGATCATATTAGGTCAAAAGATAACACTGCGGATCCGCTAACCTAAGGGTTAACAAGAGAGTTAGTTGAGAAATCATCGAGAGGAATGGGACTAAAGCCTATAATAAAAGTCGGTACAAAGGAAACCCAACCTTGTTGACTGGAGATCCCAAGATCTTGGTTCAATGGGACAACCTAACTGTAAAGACTTAGTGAGATCATTATGGGGGTTTTACTCCTGGGTCCATTCCTATGATGAAAAACAGTGATAAAATTTGGATAAGGCTAAGCTGTGCTTTTAATGATCCTTATCTGTCGATATGTCGAACAAATAATACTTTTGTATTGTTCAAGAGATCACCTATGTGAGTGAAGTGGGGTCGTCTCAAGAAGGAATTGTGGGGCCAATTCTGGGAAAAACTCACAGAACCAGACTAAAGCTCAGGACCAAAATGGGCTTAAAAGTGAGAACTGAACAAATATAGGGAAAGACTCCAGTGGAGGATGTATCATCATTTCACAAAACAGAAGGGCAGTTCAAGGTCAACGCGACTACTGAAATTCTAGAAATGTAAATATGTTCTTACAATGGAAGGTTCAATGGTGTACGCCTACCTATCCTATGCTGGTTTCTACCGTGCGCTCTATCTCCGTGTCAAAGAGTCGTTTTGCATTGTCAATTTTTATTCATGTGGGGGATTGTTAGACTATTTTTGACTAAAAATTCATAGCTTTTTATTTTATTTAATTTGTAACTCATGGTTTTAATTTGTAACTCCTATATTAATTATTTGATGGAGGTTACAAAGTTAATATCTTGTGAGTTACAAAATTAATGTATGAGGGAGTTACATTTCTTTACTCCTATATAAGGAGACCTTGGCTTCATCGTTTTGATACACAAAAAATCCCTCAAGTTTTTATAGCATTTCTTGCCTTCTTCTAAGAGTTCTAGGTTCTGTTTCCATGAGATAGAAGCGGTATTTGTTTGGTTTGTAGAAGGCGGGTCTTTAAGTGCTTAAGATCACCTTTGTTCGTTGTATCCTGGGAGACGGAAGCCAACACACCTTCGAGCACCACACGGAAGGATAGCGTGGTTTTCACGTGCCTCGAACATTCTTTCGGTATGTTTTTTTTTTCTTGTTGATTTCTTGATTTCAAGTACAATTTTTTACTATACTTCCTACAAGATTTACAAGAGTGGAGAAAAAAGATTGAAGAGACTGAAAAGATACAAATGTCATCAGTGTTGATTGAAAATGTTGAATCAAATATTGACGGAGGAGGTTCTCAAGCACCCATATTAAATTTCACTATTCGTGATCCTGCCAAATGTAAGACTAAAGGTAGACCACGGAATGCATCACGTATCCCTACTGGAATGCAGGAAAGTCAAGATTCAAAACAGAAAAGAAACTGTAGTTCTTGTGGTCAAAAAGGGCACTACAAGAGTACTTGTAAAAAAGATGACTAGGTGTAGTTTTTTATGACTAGTTTGATCGATCGAAGAGATCTGTACTAGCAGTCACTTTGCAGATTTTTTATGTTGTTTGCAGACTTTGCTACTAAGGTTATGTATCTTTTAATCATAGTAGCCATTGTACACTGTTTATTGGGTTCTGGAAGCATTGGGACTTTGTTATAAGCAAACTTTGTTAGCAGTATGAATGTGTATGTAGTATGAATTAGATTGGATGTTAGCAATTTTTATTTATTTGCTTTACTTATTAGTACTGGCATAAAAGGACTGCTTCAAAGCTTTTCTTTCCAAAAGAGCTTTACGTGATCTTTGCATTGCACATCAATCCAATTCACCACTTTATCACAACAAAATTAGTCGAGTAGCATTTGTTGCAGGAATAATCGTTCTATGGGTGTTCGGACTCTGTAGTTTTTCTTATTCAATCAAATGACTACTCAGCAAGGTGTTGTTTGCTTTCTAATTTGTTTAACTGGATTATCTATTTGAACATGGTTGTTTTGCTAAGTTTATATCATGATTGAATAAGAATGAACATAATAGAATGTAGTCAGAATCCGTGATATTTCTGATAACTAAAAAGATATGCAGGCTACAAAATCGGAATGTAATTTTATTAGTTCATCAAGAAGTACAGAATTGAATTGACATGATCGCTACTCTTCTTTATACACATATTTCTAGCACTACATAACTAACACTTTAGCTAGCTAATACTAGTTGTAACGCTTTAATCGCTGCAATTTGGTGACCAAATTTGACACCAAGAAACACATTGTGCTGGCTCCTTCAATCACTAAGTTTTGAAATATCCTCACTAGGTTAGAGAAAGCTGTTAAAACTTCCAGGCCATTTCATCCAAGTTCCACAAGAATTCATCTGAAACCAAACATGGTGACTCTCAGTTACTTTCCACCAACTAGTTCCTCGCCAAGTACAAGATTTTCTTGTCAAAGCATTTTTTCAAATCTTCAAGCATACCAACACTTCTCTGTTCACATTAGTCATGGATCAGTTCGATGGCATGTCACGTAACCATCTATGCAATTTTCACATTAAATGGTTGAAGCATTTAATCAAACAGGTTGGGGGCAACATATTTAAAACCTAAGATCAACTCCAATTCAAAGAGTCCTTACCTATATTTGTCATACATGTACATATTTTAGGGATTTAGCTTTAAAATGCATGCTCCAATGGAAGTCCTTATCCCCTATAATTTTCAGGGGAGAGAAAATCCAACCCCTTATTTAGGGGAGAGAAAAACAACTCCCTATAATGACATATCATTATTCTTTCCTTATAATATAATATATATCTATATCAATACTCTCACCCCTTTTCTATATTACCTAAAATATTGATTAAATATTAGTTTTTAAGTTATAGGTAATGAATATAGGTAACACCATTGGAGCAAAAGAACTTTTTGGTTACCTATATTTTAAGTAATCATTATTTTATTATATTTTAGGGGATGAAAATAGGGGTTGCCCTTGGAGATGCTCTAAGTACCCTATACAACTTAACCTAAAAACACTAAAATTAAATTGTGAGAGAAACTTGTAACACCATAAACAACACATTTAAGCAAAAGGGTATCATAGCAGAAGAGAGAATGTGAACAGAGAAGAATTCTTTCAAGGGATAAATTAAATAGCACATTTAATTTAAGCAAAAGGGTATCACTAGCCCAGTCTGAAAACATAACCGAATTCTTTCAAGTAATCAAGATCAAATGGAAATTCGTTTGTGAAGTATTAGAGAACATGCGTGAAAGAAACAGCAGTAGGAGAAGTTCGAATCACCCCGATGAGAATGGAAATCGTCCATTGAATCAATAAATTTAACAACCACTTGTTAATCGTGAGATAGAAGGAGATTAACCAAATTTGATATAGATCAATGATCAGTCACCTAGATTGAAATTTTCACAGGGACATATATATTAGGGGTATTTTGATGCCCAAAAGAAGACTATTTGTTTTTTGATGAAAAAAAACGCGTGGGGCGAGTACTATGGTAAAACGGGAGCTTTAGGTGTCGTTTCGCCTGATGTAAAGCGTACACTTGTGTCAGGTGTATCTGATACCCCTTTTTCTTATATATATATATATATATATATATATATATATATATATATATAATGTTAAAAATCTAATGGATATTTTACAAGTTATTTGCTTCATTAGTTTCTAGTAGTTTATTTTAGAGGTTTATGATGGGATTGTACTGATCAATTGTAATGAGCTTACCCATATTTCTATACCTTAGTATCACACTATTTCATAATACAGTGTTTTGTATTTCATTAAGTCTGTAGAGGTCACGATCTGCATAAAAATTAAGAAATGTGATTGAGTGAGAACTTTAAAAATTAATTCCACATGTATGAAAATTAATATTTCAAATTTATAATTACTTCTATCAAAGGTGTAAACCGCAATAAACTACAACGCACTGCATAACATTTTCGTGGTGTGGTTTATGCGATTTTAAAATTTCGCGGTGCGGTTGCGATTTGGAAATTTGACCAAATCGCATGCGCGAGTTGGTCCACGGTTTTGGAGAAAAACCGTACCGCCCACACCGCGATCATCCCAACTTGGTGTCCTTTTTCTACGTTATTTGATGGGTGATAAAAGTTCAAACTTAATATCAATTTTTTTCCTTTTGGTGTTCAATTGTATTCAAATTTTTTTTTAATTATATTAATAAATTGTTAGTATATTTCTAAACACCAAATTACACCAATATAATTATTAGCATATTTCTGAATAAACATATATTAGGTCGCACAAGGTGCGGCAAAGTTCAATAGTAGCTTTAATACATAATGGTATTGAATATTACTCCTTCTTTGTATATTTTGAATTTTAGTAATCAAATAGTCAATTTTTCATTAAACATTATAAAGTACTCCCTCCGTCCCCCAAATTTTTTACATTGGGCAGGGGTCGTATAATTCCATAATTTACTTTTAAAATTTATTTTTTCTAAATAAAAATTTATTTAAATTTTTAAGGTGTATATAATTATAGTTATCGGACTATAATTATATACACCTTAAAATGCGTGACAATTAACAATGAAAAGGTTTTGTAAAGAAATGGATGGGACAAAGGGAGTATAATCTATTTTTTAGAAAAATTGAAAATTATATTTTTTAAAAAGATTAAATATATTTTTCAATGATAGTTTTTTTAATTTTTCACTATTATATAATATATATTTATATATATATATATTTATATATATATATATATATATATATATATATATATAAATTTTAATCAAAATGTCATCGATTTAATAAGTCAAATGTCAAAATAGATATATATCATATTTAGGAAGAGAAAGTATTCCTAGTTTCGATTTGAAAAAAGAGAAATTTTAACTTGAAAATGGTCTTAAATCATAAGTTTTAAATTATTTGTAACACCCCCAGATCCGGGGTCCGGGATCCGGTGGTTACGGTTTCCAATTCTGTCCACAACAATTGAACTTTCCTTAACATCAAATAAATTACGTCTCTATAACCCAACACAACAATATAAAACACACCCGTTATAGTCCCAGAGATGAAATCAGAGTAACAATCAAATTTTTATTAATCATATTATGAGTTCTTACAATCCAAAAGAATTTCAATATAAATACATACTCTTTGCCATCCATTTACATAAGTCATACTAGACCATATTCTTGGTACTGAAAGAATAAATATACCCTACCAATAGCTTCTTCTTCAGCTCTGGTAGTCTCGTCATCCTCGCCCGCGTCGAGTGCGCCTTGTGCGAGTCATCTGGTCTAGCTGTTGTTGTGATATAATAATAAAGCAAGGGTGAGCAATAGCCCACCAACAATAATATATCACTGAACGATAATGTATAACAGTTCAAAAGTATCTTTCAAACCATATGCCATGCATTTACGGAAATGATGCCAGTATAATATGAACGATGAAGTTACAAGGTAACTTAAAGTATTTGTTTGTAGAAATATCTGCTACATCAAAGTAAGCGAGATATTCTTATTGTTATTAAGAAGAGGAACTTGCAAGAAAAGGTTGCAATTCCAGTTATGACCCTTTTCCAACTCTGCCAACAGTAATCATGTTGCAGGAAATAAATAAATTTGGATGATGAACCAATGATGGAGTATTCACCGCGCCCGCTGTTCCAATCTTGATGATCAGTCGAGATCGTACAGCTCAATTTAGATTTACTACCGGTAGAAGGAAGAACTGACGGCTTTACTTGTATACCGCCTTACTAGCTCTCCCCGGCCAACGGTTGGGCCAAAGGGGATGGACCGGCGCTACTCGGCCTCTTACACGACTCCTAGTTCAAATAGAATTCATGATTCTGAATGTAACGTTCGTCCCCCTTTCCCCAAGTGTAATACTTGTTGATAAGACTCTACAAAGTAGTCGTATCTAGTTGGAAAGGAAAATTCACCAATAACTTCCAAGCTATTGCTTGGTAACGAATATCAACTTGTTCCAACAATCTTACCCCTCGAAAGATGAGAAGGTAAACAACGACTTAATAAGTCCATAGCACCCGAGTTGCGAGTGAAGAGAATACTTTATGACCGGGAAGTCGACAAGATAAATAACATTTTCCAAGTAAGGTTCCCTTATTAGTAAGGAGATAGACTCAAAGAAGAATGATGTCTGAGAACCTTTCTTGATATAAGATTAATAATAATATGACTCCGAAATATTTTCTGTAATAATCGAAGAAGATAAACCTTATCGAGGTTATTCTAAGTATGGAATAAATATTCAGAGAATATTTATTGAAGTAAAATATTTTACAGAATATTTAGGAAATATGAAAGAATATCTTTAATAAGAGTATTTCTCAAATAATCCTTGAAGAAATATCTAGAGAATATTTATTGCATAATTAAATATTCAAATGAATATTCAGAATAATATTCATTAATTAATAAGTCCTGAAAGGAATATTTAAAATAATATTCGGTGATTAAATAGAACCCTGATGAATATTCAAAATAATATTCATAATTAATTAGGAATTTAAATGAATATTGATAAAGTAATATTCATTTAATGAATAATATTCTAAATGAATATCAAGTAATATTCATTTAGTAATCCAAGCTTTAAGGAATATTCGAGATAGTATTCGATAATTAAATCAAGCTTCAGATGAATATTAAAATAATATTCATCAAGTATTTAATATCTTAAATGAATATTCAAAAGTAATATTTATTTAATAAAATAATATTCTAAATGAATATCCAATTAATATTCATTTAGTAGTCTCATCTTTAGAAGAGTATTCGAAATAATAGTCGATAATCAATTCGACTCTGAGGGAATATTGACAAATATTATTCGTCGAATGATTACGTTCAAATAATTATTTGAAGTAAGGATCGTTAAAATAATTAGTCTCGAACGAATATTCAAATAATATTCGTCGCCCAAATAATAGAAAATATTTACTTAAATATTTTCCTCCGAGGTAATCTCGATATATCAAGGAATATTGACTCCCGGTCTATATTTGATTAATAGGATGTATACGCCCTTCTATGATGGTCTTACAATAACCGGCTTATAACTGATATATAACTATCTAGCTTATAAGCCAACAATAACATTCAGGGAACAAGTATATCAATTCAACTTGAAAGTAGGCATGCATGCAATGGCATATGTATATCAGCAATCATATATATATATATTTATTCAATCACAACAACAGCCTAAAGGAAGGGAATTGAAACTTGCCTGGTAGTCGAGTACGGTAAGGGGTAGTGGTAGCGGGTCCCGGTTCAGCTTGGTGATCTATAAATAGCCAAGGCATTCGGGATTAATCACTTAACATATTAAAAGTTAAGTTATTCTTAAATCGAAACACGTGCTCAAGTTATCTCGTTATACCCCTTTTAGTGGATTACTTTTATCACTGTTCCGACCCGACATTCGTTCGTTAATACGACATGTCATTGTACTTATACTTGGGACATACTTAAGTCATATGAGTTCTAAGGTTGATCGTTACGAACCAATATTATACTCCGAGTTTTATCGCCCGTTTTCTAAGTGTTTTACCGAAGTTATAAAAGAGTCGTCTTTTAGGGGTTCGTTCGCGTTTAACCTCGACTCGAACATTTTTAATAAATCGAAAAATGATCCTTTTGACATACGGTTTTCTTTCACGCCTTCCTTTTTACCTCTAGTATTTATTTACCAAGATTCTCCATGACGTTACATAGCCTACGAGGGTTCAATTACAGTTACGAACTTTCGTTTACGGATTCGAACTACTTTTAGTAATTTGGTCATAAATCCTAAACCGTAAGTCCGTTTCACGTGATCTTTATATCAAAACGAAGCTTAGAACATTACTTATCCTATCATGGCAGATAAGGTCTCTGGACAGTAGGGGTTCGACATGGAAAATGGTATACAAAACATGGTATTGTAAAATCGGGCATTATAACGGCTACGTTTACGCGTTTTCCAAAGTTTTTACACTTTATCACGATCACCCCATGATCAAATCAACCAATTAAACACATGATAAACATCATGACAAGATCAATAACATCTCCTTATAACCATCTCATGGATCATCAACCATAATCAACCACAAATCCATGGATCTAAACATATAACTAACATATCAACCACTAATCAACCAATCCTTCTTATTACTCATATAAACTCAAAGTAAAGGCTATAGTTTAGGATGTTTATACCTTCCTCGAAGTATATTCTAGCCTCACTAAGCTTGGTATGGTCCTTGGATTGCCTTAAGCTTGCTAAATCAATCATGAAAACAAGAAAATCAAAGATTAGTTTTCATTAAAACACTATTCATCCTCCCCTTTGAGGATTTATTTGAAAATGGTAAAAGAGGAGTTTGGGGCTAAGATTTCTAGGAGATTACTTTTATGAATTATAGGACTTACCATAAAAATTTGGAGACCAAATGATGGTTGGAAGGTTGATTTCCCCTCTTGAATTAAGGAAGAAGCCGAATGGTGTTTGCAAGAGAGGAAAGGAGTTGGTTTGCTTGCTTTTGCTCTCATCCTTGTCTAAAGTGTATTATTGATATGCTTGAATAATATCTTGGTCATAAAGTAGCTTTAATAAAGTGTATAGGTCATCCATGATGCAAGAATCAAGTGGGCAAGTGGTTGTTTAAGTGGTATAATCTTGTACCATTTGGTTTGTTTACAATCTTGCTAGTTAGCATTGTAACTAGCTTGGTTACTTGATCCTATCCACTTGCACATGCATGTATCTTGGCTCACTGCTTGTTTCTGTGTCCGGTTATTGCCCGTTTCGATTGATCGTTCGTGAGAATATTTCACGGATTTCTAATTAGGGTTTACCGGGAATCCTCTTTCATATTAATACTTTCATTCTCCATCTTTCATTCTAACTTTCCAATTTATATTCCTTAAATCCATTCATTAAATACTTAAGGCTATCAGTGTCCAGGGAACTCTCGGAGAAAATAAAAGTGCGGTTTTTCAGAATCCGACAGCTTTTACATACACTTATTTTCCCCCTGGATCACTAATACGAACTCGGAAATCCGTTCTGAATGCTTCTATATAGTGTCGTCTCATATTATTATATACTCCCACCAAAACACTATTCATTCTGTATTCTTTACTTGTTCTCTTAGGGTTGTATAATTGTCCGTATTCTCTTTCGATCGTTCCTTAACCTTTTTACGGAACTATTGGATTAATCGTTATCGATCTGGATGACATGAGAGTATTCTCTTGCTTGAAGTTGCCATATCTTATTCCCTTAGAAGATAGATTATTCTTACCTATGTTGTCACCCTTTAGCATTCTTCAAGACATAGAAATAATAAAGTCGAATTCCATTCATTCTTTCCAAATATCAATTATTACATTGTAGCCATAACCACTCCTCAGTGGTTTCCTACCTTCATTCTTAAATCAAATATAATAACATCCCAAAATATCAAATCCTCAAAGTTAATATCTCAATTCTTGGATTATAATAATATTTAATCCACTGTCCGGTCAAATATTATACCGAAAAGAATTTGGAATTTCTGAATTTCGATCGTCTCTCCATTCATTTATTTCCTCCGCGTATTACTAATATGACTTCGAAACATCCATATCACGTCCCGTACATAGGGTGAAGTGAAAAGTTTACCAACTTACAAAATCACTATTCATCCACCAAATTACTATGCACGTACAGGAAACACTATGCACGTACGGGAAATACTATGCACGTATGGGAAACACTATGCACGTACTCATTTCCCTTCAAGGATCCATTAGCTCCTTCCTGGATGGTAGATTATTCTTATCTAGGTCCTCCACCATCGAATTACTCTATTCTGACAATATACCAATGCATCAGGATCATTGTCCAAAGCAATATCCATTCATTACAATCATTGTTCTTTGAAACCACCATTCATTAGAGCTGGTGACCTTGTTGTCGGAATCATTGTTCCTCATTTAATCATTACTTAATAAAAAGTTTTAATTATATCCAAAATTTGGGGTTCTTACAGTCTCCCCTCCTTAAAAGGATTCCGTCCCGGAATCAGGTAGGAAGCAAAGAGTCGTTTGCCTGTCGTTCACTCTTTAGCTTCCCGGTCAATTCTTAGTCGTTCTACCGTTCCTCAGCACATCTTCTAGTGCTACAATTCATACTGTATCCTTTTTCCATCAACGATGCTACTTTTCGTACAACTCACTATCCGGGTTATACTCTTACTCAGTCTTATCCTTATTGATACCTGCAGTAACATTGTTATCACTATCACCCTACGCTTCGGAGGTAACCTCGCTCGTACTGTGCATTTCCTGATCGCTTTAATCTTCGCAATCTCGATCAATATAGAGAAGTGGAAAGATTTATTGAGAGATCACTATGATCAATTGAACATTTGTTATATTGCATAGTTAGTACAGAAGGGGGCCAGCCTTTAGTACTTGACAAGCAATTAAACAAGTCATGGCATTCCACTTAGACTTCTATCACATAGACAGATAGTCACGTAGCAGTACCTCCCCTCCTAAAGGGGTTGTTCTTCTCAATTCATAGAGAAGATGAATAAGAGAGAAGAAGAGAAAAGAGTTCCAAAGGATTATAGAAAGCTTTCATGATTGTAGAATATCATACTCAGAATTTTACCTCTGAACTATAGAGGTTCATCAAAGAAGAAATTAATCATAATTATATCCAGTACTATTTGATCGCAATCTCACGTGTCAACATATCTTGTTGCTTTGTCCATTATTCTATGGACAAATACTCTTGTTCAATCTTAGCGATACTCACATTCGGGAAATCCTTCAACCTTTCAGGTTAAATCTTAGATTTCTCACTTGACATCATTATTACTGACATCCCATATCATGTTACTAGCTTTTTCATAACTATAATATTGACACTATCAGGTTGTCATCCTGAGAATTCATTAGAAAACCCATTCATAACATTCCTTGCTTCTCATTCCATAGTTGCTTCCCCCAGCCTTTTCTTTATCAATCACATCCTACTTATTAGCTGATTCTTACTCATTTCTATTATTTACTTTCACCTTCACCTCTTTATTGAGACACCTTTTTGCACTTGGTACCTCCTTATCGGTATTCCGTCTCATTTATTCTATAGTCATCACGTTATTTCAATTTAAACTTTCCGAAATGAATCTGGCCCGATTCCTTTAACTTAGATTCATATAATCTACTTCTGCCAACCTTGTTTCTCATCACTGGTTCTTTTCTATCCGTGGTTTTCCACAGGTTGTCTTTCGTAAGTCAGACCAGGTCGTATATCTACATGCTCGTACTCCTATCATCTGTTGAACATTTGCATTTTACTGGCGTAGCCTGGCCACATGAAAACCCGTTATGACCGTGCTATAATTTTGGGGGTAAGGCTGGCTCGAATACCGCCGTCCGAACACTTTAAACTCTCAAGTGGCCCAATAAGTCTTGGGCTCAACCGCCCTTCCCTCCAAGGAAAGAGAAAGGGATGGCAAAGGGTTCACAGTCTTTTTATTTTCCCTCACAGTGCACTAGAGAGAGTAACATGTATACTTCCATTGATATTCAGGGCTTTGAGTTGACATATAGTGCTTGTTCAATTGACATTATCATTTTTTTAATACCCAAGATCTTCATCTTCTTGAGAAGTATCCATCAATGTTCTTAAAAGTGCTAAGCGGTCCTAAAAGGTGGTAGGACCTTCTATACATAAAATTGAAAAACTTTATGATTCGAATCCGTTTAAGCACCCATTTAGGTGGCCGCTTAATTTGCCTTTTTAGAACATTGGTATCCATGAGAGAAGTTGTTTGGTTAAAAAATTATGATTATGAATATTTCATGCTCACATGAAAGACCCACGTAGATCCTTCACAACACATGGAAATTATATTGTTCCCCTTCATTCGGTACTCATTCCTGCTAAAAATTTAAGATGTGAAAGCTTCCTTTCTCATAAATACATTATCATTTTCCCTCTTTCCATATTAAACATGCAATCTTTTCTACTGCAATAATTAAGACTTGCAGATTGCTCTTTATAACTGATAATCACATTTAACCATATTTTTTAACCTGTTTACGCTCAAAGTTTTGTTCTCTCTTGAATAATGCTTTTCTTTCTCTTCGTTTTATGACTGGATTCAGTATGTCCGAACGATTCTCAGGTTGTCTATTACAAAGTTGTGTTTACTCCTAATTATATTATCAATCTATTTCGCGGCCAGCCAGGACAACTTGTCAGTTTTAGATGTTGGTTTTTATCATTCACTAGTGTATCTTATTCGATGTGGACAAGTTAAAACTTATAAATACCATATTATTAAGAACTAACTGGATAACTTTTATATTAATACCGTATATACCTGTCAACAAAACAAAACCTTTTATATAGGATCATGAAGTACAGAGCAGTGATGGTGTGGACTTACTGGACCGCACGGTGTTGTCAGACCACATGATTCTAGACGGACTTGAAACCCTTAGAATGTACGACTTGGTTGGTTCCCGCGCCGAGTTTCAGTTCATAAAACTTTTGCTTGCGTCATCCCCTTCGCTTAAACGGATTGGACTTAAGATGAACCCCTTACTTGAGGATCCTTCAGAAGAGTTGAGGATTTCACAAGAGGTGTTGCTGATCCCTAGAGCATCCAAATCTGCACAGATCCAGTGGATGGAGTAGCGGGTCTGGTGGCAGGGCAGACATGTCTCGGAAGCAAATGTTGACGCATGTAAACTACAAATAAATTTATGTTGTGTACCTTGTGGAAGCTGTAGTTCTTCTGGCTTATCTCAAAACTCTCATTGAACCTTCTGAGAAGTCCATTTAATTAACTTGTAACCATCTGAGAAGCTTACTATATTAAGTAGCTTTGAGAGATGAAAGATAATTTTGTTGTTCTTTGCTTTTATGTTGAGCTCTCTTAATGTATAAGAACTCCATATCTCACCAGGTCTATTGTTATTTATAAACTCCATATCTCCGCAAATAGTAGTCTAATGTAATTTACAAATTGTTTGTACATTAATCTTTTACGGTTAGAAAACTTTTTTTTTTTGGTTTTGTTTCGTTTGTCAACCTTTGATTTTATTAAATCCCATTTGATGACATAACGTTAATAGCCCTTTTATCTTTACATAGGAAGTGTTATGCCATATTTTTGGCATCTCTAATAATCTCCCAAATTCAATTATTAATTATTAATTCAAATAATTATAACTTCACTCCTAAGTTTTATTCTCTCTCTGAAACGAGGAAAGAATCAATTCAATCAATCAATAACGGAAAATATCCTCCAAACGATATTCTTCAAATCAGGAAGATATCACAACGATAAGATTAAATCAGATAAAATCAATCATTACCCAAATTAACGTAACTTATCCCTTAAGTCTCTCGGGATAAGCCCAATTAATTCACAGAACTGCGTAGGCTTGATCCTATATAAACATATAGGTACGCAGGCATCTTGGCGGAAGATATGACCGATACACGAGACAAATCGAGACACCTGCCAAGTCTAGCCCCCTATTTTTTCATAAACCCTAATCCCCTAAAACAGCCATAATCATAATTTCGCTCTACTATTCCAGCACCCCTCCGATTTTGTGTTGTTACGAAATTCCTCCAACAACATTTGACGCTAGAAGGAGGGGATAATTTTCGTTTGTGGAGGACAAACGAATATTTACACATTGGAGTTTTGGGTTTTTATTGATTCATACGCTAGGGATTGGCAGTAAAAAACGCGATTGGAATTCTGGAGGATAAAAATCACAACATCAAGCAGTGGTCGGTGGATGACAATATAAATAAAAGATGAGCTACGGTGGTGGTAGGCAATCGGTAACAAGAAAATAAAAAAAGGAAGAAGTTGCATGAAATCAAAATAGAAGTGGAGACTACACGCATTAACAAGAAGGAAAATCAATTAACGAGGAGTAAAAAGATGAAATCACGCGCGGAGCAAGTAAAATCAACCAATTCAAGAGAAAAAAGCCAAAGGCAGAATCAAGGCAACCGTGGAACAAAAGAAAGGCAGCCCAGTAAAAAAAACTACGTAGAAGAACAAAAAAAAAATAAGGATCAGGGGGCTCCAATGAAATACAAAAACTCAATGAAGGTCATGTTGGCACACAGAAGATGGCACACACTTACGAAAAGGAAAAGCGAAAGACAGGCTCAAGCAACAGGCCACGCAACGAACCACACAACGAAACAAAGGTACCCGCCGGATGAAAGAAAAAAAATAGCAAATCTTGGCTGACAAATACAATTTGCAAATAATGGTGGAGCCCACGGAGAAAAGAAGTGAAGTAACAACCGGATACTGCGAAGATGATCCGTACCGGTTCAAGTGCTCAGACACATAAAAGATAAGTTTTATCTACTTATTTTAATTTTCTTCAAATTAATTATTATGCCATGCATGCATATATTAAATCATGTTTTTTAAATATTTTACAAGAAAAATATTTTTTATTTTAAATTCGTGCGAGTAATATATTTTTATGCTTGTAAAATTATTGCGATTTGGAAAATATCGTACCTGATGTTTATGCTGATAAATTGTGGATATTTATGACTTGATGATTTGGGGATTTATTTACAATCCCTTACGAGCTGCATATTTCAAAAAAAAAAAAATACATATGCGAGATGCATAATTTTGTAAAAGATTTTTTACAGAAAATAAGGAGCATTATTTTCGAACAAATAAATGTCGCGACATTCTTAAAAGAGCATATTTATTATTGCGTATGGATTTGTAAAAAAAATTTCATATATCGTCGCGATAGTACATATATGTCAAAAATATCTTCAAACTTGCGAACTAAAGTGTCAAGTAGGGTAGCCTGGACAAGCTATAAATCTCGCAATGCCACATGCTTAGTAAAGTGCAGCACCCTCTGGATTATTGAAGGCCTATGAGATATCACTATATCGAATGAGTGGAGGCATCCCTATGAAAACTATCATTATTGAAGGCCTTTGAGATATCACTATATCGTATGGGTGGAGGCATCCCTATGCAAACTAGTTCGCCAGAACTACATCTACATCTCTTACTGACAGTCCCGTCAGAAACGAAGACACATCCTTATGTGGTTGCATCAGACACTTGAACAACGTGTATGTCAATTCGGGATATATACAAACACCAAGGTCCTAACTAGACAATATGGATCGCAAAGGATTTCAAAATTATTACTTATGCTCGCACATTTGAAAACTTTGGTAAAAATATATTTATCCTATAATGGTTATCGCGTGCTATCACTGAAATTTGGAAGCTTCAAGAATGTTTAGTTCTCCACTGCAGCAAGCTACACTGAAGAACTGGGGGCTAGTTGTTATGCCATATTTTTGGCATGTCTAATAATCTCCCAAATTTCTAATAATTATTCATTATTAATTCAGATTAATAATTATAACTTAACTCCTAAGTTTTATCCTCTCTCTGAAACGAGGAAAGAATCAATCTCAATCAATCAACAACGGAAAATATCCTCCAAAATATATTCTTCAAATCAGGAAGATATCACAACGATAAGATTAAATCAGATAAAATCAATCATTACCCACATTAACGTAACTTATCCATTAAGTCTCTCAGGATAAGCCCAATTAATTAACAGGACTGCGTAGGCTTGATCCTATATAAACATATAGGTACGCAGGCATCTTGGCAGAAGATATGACCGATACACGAGACAAATCGAGACACCTGCCAAGTCGAGCCCCCTCTTTTTTCATAAACCCTAATCCCCTAAAACAGCCATAATCATAATTTCGCTCTACTATTCCAGCACCCCTCTGATTTCGTGTTGTTACGAAATTCCTCCAATAACAGGAAGCTTCAAATATGGTTTTCTTGGAGACATGTTATCATATCCTACATTTCTATCAAACACACATTCAAACCCAAAAGACTTGGAACAGTGAAGATATCATATTTGTCTTGTGTTAAAAATCACATGTAATTCCTTAATATCAGTACATACTTGCATTTCTATTTTTTATGGTACGGCAAGTGGTTGTATTTGCATTTTGTATGAAGTCATCTAATTTTATTTTTACAAGCTAATAGTGCACATGTTTTTTCTTTGACAATGAATAAACTTTTAACTTTTTTCAATATCTTATTTATATTTTAGCAATATTTAATATATTTTGCGTTTCAAATTAGTATTATAAATATTTTTTAATAAGTAACAAAAGACATGGTATACGAAAACAATCTATATATATCATGAAATTAAACAGAAGATTTGAGCATTAACGTGGCAGCTTAGAATTTCTCTACCGTCATTGTGTTGATATCGCATACGACATGGCGCCTAGCTTGAGGAAGACCCCATATCAATCCTCGGCTTCTACATTGTTTTGTGTTTAAATTTTTTAACATTTTTTTGAACGGGGTGACGGAACCTCCTACAAAACTGCATTAGTCACAGGAGAAAAGATGGGATCATCCTCCATCACCGCTCCAACTATAGCTATGAAAGAACCGAACTTGGACGAACTTTTAACGAACACGAACAAATTTTTAACGAATCGAACAATGTTCAATAACCTTATCGGACAAATTTTCTTTGTCCGAACTGGAGTTCGGTAATGAACCAAACCGAATGCGAACGGTTCACGAACATATCGAACCGAACACGAACATTTCGGTATTTATATATATAATATTGTAAAACAAATAAATATAATTTGAAAAAAAATTGTAAATATTATTGTTTTTATCGAACAAGCCGAACTCGGACGAACTCTTAACGAACTCAGACGAAATCCTAACGGACCGAACAATGTTTGGTAACCTTACCGAACATATTTTCTTTTCCAAACTCGAGTTCGGTAAGCTTATCGGACGAGCTAAACGAATTCAAACACGAATGAACATATCGAGCTTACCAAACATGTTCAGTTCGTTTACGACTCTAGCTCCAACATTTGCTTTACGGGAGTATTATAAAACCAAATTTAAGTACAAAAATTTAATATATTTGTTTTACGGACCATCAACAAAAAAACTAGGCCAAAAAATTTAATTACAAAAATTTTCATGTCCGATAAACACTATATAATGTATAATACTTCAATATTCAATTTTTTAATAAATTGAAGTTTTGATTTACTTTTTGTATGCTGTAAATTACATATTACTATTTTTTTGGTAAATGTAATTGCATCTTATTAGCATGTTCACTCAATTTGCATTAATTTTTATTAATATCTAAAAACTAATTTATAGATATTAATATGATACTTATTATTTTAAACTTTTAATCATATTATAATAAGAATAAAAACCGACAAAGGTGCTATACATGTATTTTAGTACATATAGGCAATAAATAAAGAAAAAAAAGTAAAAGGAATTAATAAATTAATATTTAAATCAAATTAATCATAATATTATTTTATAAAACTATTCAAAAATTCAAAATTTATAAGAGGGTGTCGATTGAGTAAATTACAATTTATATACAAAAATTTTAATTGCATTGGTAATATTTAAATTACAGTTAATACTTTATTATTTTTAAACTAATTTTGCTTTTGGAACTATAATTGTATAATCATTTACATCAATATCTTAAGATGCTGAATGCCACTTCAGTTGCCTACGCTAGCAACGATCACTTCGTGTTAGGGATGATCATAAACCGCACCACATCGTAAAAAACGTTCGCATCGCACCAAGTCGCATCACACCAAGTCGAATCACACCAAGTCGCATCACACCGCGCGGTTTTTATTTTTTGTAGTATAGTTGCGGTTTCAAATTTTGACAAACCACATGGTGCAGTGCGGGTTGCGGTTTTAATTTTTTGAAATAAGGTTCAAACTGCACCGCACCGCAATATTTAATATATTATATAGTTATATATATATATAGGGTGTATGTATATATATATATACCTGGTATAATTATTTAGTTTACCTCAGGTTAAACAACATGCCACGGTGAGTTTTGATTAAAAACCTAACAATCCACGTCTTTTCAAAACAATATCTTTTCTCCGTGTTTAACCTTCTCATATATCCAATACATCTGATATAATTCTCGTTTAATAATTCATAGAGAGATGAATGGTGATACCGAAAATTGTCAAATATCCGAACATTCATTATCATATGATATACAAGATACCCATGATGGTGATTTTAACTTTGAATCTAGCACAAAAGCATCGCATGTACCTTGTAAGGGTTTACGATTTCAGACCCATGAGGAAGCGTACGATTTCTATAATAAGTTTGCTTTAACAAATGGGTTTGCAACTCGAAGGTACTCTACATACAAGTCTAGAAATAGTGATGTTATTATAAGAACTTTCGTGTGCAACAGAGAGGGTTTTAAAAAAAAGGACGAGAACAATGAGAAAGACGTAAAGCATCGTCGAGAAAGAAGATGTGGTTGCAAAGCCTATATGGAAATTGTTTTAAGTAAGAGTGGGTATTGGGAGATCAAGAAATTTAGTAATAGTCATTCACACGACCTACTCAATAGTCCGAACAAGAAAAAGAAATTGCGGTCACATAATAGGTCTCGTCAAGAACCTGCTTGCAAGAAGCTAATGGAAAATTATCGTAGTTGTGTGGTTGGACCTGCCAAGATATCCCAGATTATAAATAGTACAAATGGTAGTGGTACAATATCACGCCTCAGCAATGCTCAGATTATTTATAAATTAGAAGGAAGAACAACATTGGTAAGGAGTGCATGATTGTGATACAAAAGTTTTTGGAGCGAAAAGCAAGGGATTCTGAATTTTATTATGCCATTCAGCTAGATGATACACAAAGTTGTCAAAGTATTTTTTGGTGTGATGCTAAAGCTAGAAAATCTTACATGAAATTTTGTGATGTGATAGTTTTTGATGTCACATACAAGACAAATAACTTTTCTATGCCATTTGCACCTTTCACAAGTGTCAACCATCACAGACAATCTATCTTACTAGGCTGTGCATTGATTTCAGATGAACAAGAAGAAATCTTTGTTTGGTTATTTGACCAATGGCTAAAGTGCATGGGGAATCAAGCTCCTGGAGCAATCATTACTGACCAGGACTCTGCAATCTGTAATGCCATTGCAAGGATGTTTCCACATACACATCATCGATACTGTAAATGGCATCTTGGACTTCATGAGTGTGAACACATTCATTCACTACAGTGTGCATACCTAGATTTTAAAGAAGATTATAATAATTGGTGTAAGAAATCTAAATCTATTGAAGATTCTGAGGAATGTTGGATCATGTTATGTGAAAAATACAAGCCAATTTACAAAGAACCGAGACTCAAAAGAATATGATGAAGTCTTGGAAATGGATTGTAAACATGTATGAAAAAAGACACCACTGGTGAAGGCGTATTTGAAAGACACATTCTTTGCAGGTATTCATACTTAAAATTTTTGTAAATAACAGTCGCATGATGTTGTATTTTATTTTTTTGTAGCCAAGTTAATTTTTTTGGTGTAGAGCTTGAGTCATCTACAACTGATCATAAATTTGTTCCATTTTATTGTAGGTATGAAGTCTTCTCAGAGAAGTGAGAGTGTAAATTCATTTTTTGATGCATATGTTAATAGCAACACTCCTTTATCAGAATTTATTGAGCAGTATGAGAAACCAATTAAAAGTCGACATGACATGGAAGAGAAAGAGGATTTGGTTTCAATGACAACTACTCCTAATTTTACAGAAATGCATGCTTTAGAGGCTCATGCTGGACAAGTTTATTCTAGAAATATTTTCAAAATATTTCAGGATGAATTTAGTAAAATCTTGCACTGCCAACATAGTAAGAGAGTTAAAGAAGGAGTTATAACCAAATATGAAGTAGACTTTAAGGAGCAGGGACGAGTACACACTGTTCAGGTAGATGTTTCAACGAAATTTTGTAAGTGTTCTTGTGCCAAGTTCGAGACATGGGGAATTCCTTGCAAGCATTTTGTACATCATGAAACAAAAGTTACGCTTAAAGATTATACCAGATGAATATATTTTACCAAGGTGGACCTTGAACGTAAGATATAAAACTACATGTACTAGTTGCGGCCACAATAAAGGTGAAGCTGAAGCAAGTGACACTTATAATTCAAATGCGGTAACACCACTTGAAGCCTGGACATTGCGGGATGATCTTAACAGACTATATGAATAGGTAATATGTAGGAGAGACCTATATGAAGCAATTGGGGAAGATTTGTTAGACTATTTTTGAATAAAAATTCATAGCTTTTTATTTTATTTAATTTTTAACTCATGGTTTTAATTTGTAACTCCTATATTAATTATTTGATGGAGGTTACAAAGTTAATATCTTGTGGGTTACAAAATTAATGTATGAGGGAGTTACATTTCTTTACTCCTATATAAGGTGCCTTGGCTTCATTGTTTTGATACACAAAAAATCCCTCAAGTTTTTATAGCATTTCTTACCTTCTTCTAAGAGTTCTAGGTTCTATTTCCGTGAGATAGAAGCGGTATTTGTTTGGTTCGTAGAAGGCGGGTCTTTAAGTGCTTAAGATCACCTTTGTTCGCTGTATCCTGGGAGACGGAAGCCAACACACCTTCACGCACCACAAGGAAGGGGCTTATCTGTTTTAAGGATAGCGTGGTTTTCACGTGCCTCGAACATTCTTTCGGTATATTTTTTTTTCTTGTTGATTTCTTGATTTCAGGTACAATCTTTTACTATACTTCCTACAAGCTTAAAACAGATAACTCGATTTCATATGATTGGGTTTATTTTATAAACCGATTTGTCTAATTTTATTTTTTTCTCTCGGGAAGTATAGTGATATAAGTCATGGGTTTTCCTCTGTTTTGTGTGCCATGTTTTTGTTTTGGTGCCTGCAGATGTTGGTTTTGCATGTGTAGTATAATGCTAATCTAATGGCCTTTACATGTGATATTTGACTTGTAATTTTTTTATGTCTTAATTGACAACTGATGTGTTAATGGTTATTTTTGCCATATGTAGTGGGGAGATTGGTGGTCTCTTAGTTATCATGCCAGGTACAAGTTTTTGTATATAATTTTTACATGAGGCTTAAAGATTTTTTGGTTAATAAGGGTAAATAGCACGTAAGTGGTAGTTTGTTTTTAATCAGCTTGGTTGCATGCTATCTCGTAATTGTTAGAGTGACAATTTTCTTATTTCGTTTTTTTTCCGTATACCAGATGCCATGCTTGCATTTCCGTTATGTTAAAAAAACAAAAAAAAACACGGTTTTTATTTAGTTGATCTTTTTTTTATAGACACCTCTAGTGATTCCTGATCATGCTAGTATTTGTACACTTGCTTATGTAATTGTTAGAGGTTGATTTCTGGACTTTTGTGACATCCAAGTCTTCTTTTTTTTAATGTATTTTTTGACACTTGCTTATGTATTTTTTGATGCGTGTTCATGGCCCGTAAAGAGTAGATTCTTTTTATATTTAGTTTCTTTTGGGCTTGTTAATTATATGTATGTAACAGTTGTTGTCTTTATGAAGATTTAAATGTTTGGTTTTAATATTGGTAAAATAGATTTAAGGACATGGCTGTTGTCACATTTATTTGGAATAAGTACATGCTGATTTGTTTAATGGTTATAAGCAACATGCTTAGCCTTCGGGTTTTGGTATAGTTTTGGTGACATAATCTGCATATATGACAACTAGTACCTAAATTGCTGTTTTTTTTACTCGTTGTGTCAATTTGTTTTTCATTTAAAAACAAATGCTTTCATGATTTATTTATACTAATTTTTTATTGGTTAGTTTCTTGAGAGAAAATGTTAATAACGACCTTCATGTATTCTGCTTGGCATATAAAAGAGATGCATGTTTATAATAAATGTTTTGTGACATTATATGAAAAAAAAATCTGGAAAAAAAGGAAATCATCTTTGCTTTGATTAAAAGGTCATCTAGCTAGTATATGAGTGTTAATGTTACATGAATTTGAATTTGATGTTTAACCATTTTAATTTATTTGGTTAAATCGGTACTACTTAAGTGTTAGCTCTGCTGCACGTGTAGCATTTATTTACTCTCGAGAAATAAATAATTAGTAATTATTTATAGTTATGATATTGAATAGTAGATGATCTGTTTATTTGGTTTTAAAATATTTTCTTTTAACTAAATAAAGACGACGGAATATTGCCGCTTAATTTGTGAGAAAGTTCACTGGAACTAAAATTCGTGGATATTCAGTACGTTAAAAACCTAACGGCCTGGTACCTATAAAGTACATGTTATGGGTCAGCATGAGATTTATATTTTTCTAGTTGGGTTTGTTCCTCCAGTTAAATTGTTAATTCTCGTGTTGGTGTCGGTTTGTTACGATATTGACACACGAGCCTATTATGATAGTCCATGTGATACCTAATATGGTAATATTGCGGTTAGCTCTGTATGCTGAAATTTGTAGAAATCCAGAATGTTGTTAACCCTAACGCATCAGTTGATCAAGGATCACTGAATGTGGGTTTATTGAAAGTTTATGTTCTTCCTCGGACCTCTTCTGGTTGTACCTGTGATGAGCCAGAAAATTAGGTTCTCTTGTGAACCAAATTGAAATTTGAAAAAAAAAATTCAATAGTTGAATTTTTCAAGAAAAGAAAGTTTTTTGAACATGATATTAATGTGAAACCTGCTGTAGTGAGAGGTGGTAACAAGTTGTGTGATTACTTGATAGTAATACATTGATTACATGTACTCGTTAAAGAGAATAAAATGAAGCATTATAGAATAGAAATACTCTATAAGCTTGAGGCTGAAAACCAACTTAATATAATAAATTAAGATGGTAATTAGTGATTTTGGTGGTGAATGTTCACTGGGTAAATTTTGTGAGGACACTGCACTTTACTCGTATTAGAAGAATGGAGTAGTCTTTCTTATGAAAGGAAATAATTGGTTCCTATTAGTTTTGGAATGCATTTTAACTTTCTTAGAAATATTCGAAATGTGGAGGTATCTTGAAGATGTCATGATACTAATACCTATTAAGGTAAAAAGAGATCCAAAACCAATTGAGGTATTTGGGATGGATATATAGACAATGTTTGAGTCTAATTATATCTTGTAGCATGGAAATTAATCTAATTTGTGAGATCATTAAAATGCAATTAGGGATTCTAGGAATGCTTCTTTGATGAGCTAGTAGTTCCTTGTAGATCGATAATTAAAATTTATCCGAATAAACTTATGAGTTATTGGACGAAATGAGGTTGAACCTAGAAAGAGCAAAAAGCTTGGAAAGATTTCTAAGTCCAAAATTATCTAAAAATTCGCTTCAAGGTAAAACCTTAAGTTTGGGAGAAGCTATGTGAATTCTCTGGTAAAGAAATTGACTAGAGTTAAGAAGTCAATAAATTAAGATTTCTAACACGTATGTTAGAAAAAGGAATATGACATTTTTCAAATAAATATGATCTCTATATCCTTTGTGGAAAAAAAAGGGATGTTAAGAAATAGAGAGGAATGATTCTATGTGACAGAATCGTGTTCAATAATGTATGGATCTTCTTGCGAGATAGATGCTATTTTGGCCCAAACAAATTTTCAAATTAGAAAAAATGAATATATGGGTAAAAAGAAAAGTAAAAGGTCAGACTGATAATTAAAATATTACAGTCAAAAGTGAAGACATAACTTACTCTATGATATATTCTTGAGTTATAAGAATATGGTTCATTAAAGATGATACTTAAATTGTCAGCATTTTGAAATTTAGAAGTACATCAATGAATTTTGGAACAGTCTTTCTTGGTTTCTTTAGCTAAGGCAAGAGTAGAAAGTCTGTATTTTGGTGGTTATGTTGATTGCAACAACATATATACGAAAATTGGCAATTTGATATTGTTACGATCTGTTATGGCTTCATAAGAAACGATATAGTTGCCATTTTTGAGGACGCTCAAATCTGGTAACTGAGTGAATGAGTGTTGCCAATTTAGGGACGCTTAAACTTGGTAATGAGATAAATTGATATTATTGATTTTTGGGATTGGTAATGAGATAAATTGATATTACTGATTTTTGGGAAGCTAAAAATTGGTAATGTCAATGACGAATTGAAGCTTAGCTGATGACTGGTAAAGTGATTACCAAAATATGATATATGCCAAAGTGAAAATGCACGAGTATAGCGAAAATGATTGTAATGGAATGTCGAAACATCTTTGTCGTCGACACAATTCCGTTAGACAACTATTCTCAATTGGAGTTATCATTATTGATCATATTAGGTCAAAAGATAACACTGCGGATCCGCTAACCTAAGGGTTAACAAGAGAGTTAGTTGAGAAATCATCGAGAGGAATGGGACTAAAGCCTATAATAAAAGTCGGTACAAAGGAAACCCAACCTTGTTGACTGGAGATCCCAAGATCTTGGTTCAATGGGACAACCTAACTGTAAAGACTTAGTGAGATCATTATGGGGGTTTTACTCCTGGGTCCATTCCTATGATGAAAAACAGTGATAAAATTTGGATAAGGCTAAGCTGTGCTTTTAATGATCCTTATCTGTCGATATGTCGAACAAATAATACTTTTGTATTGTTCAAGAGATCACCTATGTGAGTGAAGTGGGGTCGTCTCAAGAAGGAATTGTGGGGCCAATTCTGGGAAAAACTCACAGAACCAGACTAAAGCTCAGGACCAAAATGGGCTTAAAAGTGAGAACTGAACAAATATAGGGAAAGACTCCAGTGGAGGATGTATCATCATTTCACAAAACAGAAGGGCAGTTCAAGGTCAACGCGACTACTGAAATTCTAGAAATGTAAATATGTTCTTACAATGGAAGGTTCAATGGTGTACGCCTACCTATCCTATGCTGGTTTCTACCGTGCGCTCTATCTCCGTGTCAAAGAGTCGTTTTGCATTGTCAATTTTTATTCATGTGGGGGATTGTTAGACTATTTTTGACTAAAAATTCATAGCTTTTTATTTTATTTAATTTGTAACTCATGGTTTTAATTTGTAACTCCTATATTAATTATTTGATGGAGGTTACAAAGTTAATATCTTGTGAGTTACAAAATTAATGTATGAGGGAGTTACATTTCTTTACTCCTATATAAGGAGACCTTGGCTTCATCGTTTTGATACACAAAAAATCCCTCAAGTTTTTATAGCATTTCTTGCCTTCTTCTAAGAGTTCTAGGTTCTGTTTCCATGAGATAGAAGCGGTATTTGTTTGGTTTGTAGAAGGCGGGTCTTTAAGTGCTTAAGATCACCTTTGTTCGTTGTATCCTGGGAGACGGAAGCCAACACACCTTCGAGCACCACACGGAAGGATAGCGTGGTTTTCACGTGCCTCGAACATTCTTTCGGTATGTTTTTTTTTTCTTGTTGATTTCTTGATTTCAAGTACAATTTTTTACTATACTTCCTACAAGATTTACAAGAGTGGAGAAAAAAGATTGAAGAGACTGAAAAGATACAAATGTCATCAGTGTTGATTGAAAATGTTGAATCAAATATTGACGGAGGAGGTTCTCAAGCACCCATATTAAATTTCACTATTCGTGATCCTGCCAAATGTAAGACTAAAGGTAGACCACGGAATGCATCACGTATCCCTACTGGAATGCAGGAAAGTCAAGATTCAAAACAGAAAAGAAACTGTAGTTCTTGTGGTCAAAAAGGGCACTACAAGAGTACTTGTAAAAAAGATGACTAGGTGTAGTTTTTTATGACTAGTTTGATCGATCGAAGAGATCTGTACTAGCAGTCACTTTGCAGATTTTTTATGTTGTTTGCAGACTTTGCTACTAAGGTTATGTATCTTTTAATCATAGTAGCCATTGTACACTGTTTATTGGGTTCTGGAAGCATTGGGACTTTGTTATAAGCAAACTTTGTTAGCAGTATGAATGTGTATGTAGTATGAATTAGATTGGATGTTAGCAATTTTTATTTATTTGCTTTACTTATTAGTACTGGCATAAAAGGACTGCTTCAAAGCTTTTCTTTCCAAAAGAGCTTTACGTGATCTTTGCATTGCACATCAATCCAATTCACCACTTTATCACAACAAAATTAGTCGAGTAGCATTTGTTGCAGGAATAATCGTTCTATGGGTGTTCGGACTCTGTAGTTTTTCTTATTCAATCAAATGACTACTCAGCAAGGTGTTGTTTGCTTTCTAATTTGTTTAACTGGATTATCTATTTGAACATGGTTGTTTTGCTAAGTTTATATCATGATTGAATAAGAATGAACATAATAGAATGTAGTCAGAATCCGTGATATTTCTGATAACTAAAAAGATATGCAGGCTACAAAATCGGAATGTAATTTTATTAGTTCATCAAGAAGTACAGAATTGAATTGACATGATCGCTACTCTTCTTTATACACATATTTCTAGCACTACATAACTAACACTTTAGCTAGCTAATACTAGTTGTAACGCTTTAATCGCTGCAATTTGGTGACCAAATTTGACACCAAGAAACACATTGTGCTGGCTCCTTCAATCACTAAGTTTTGAAATATCCTCACTAGGTTAGAGAAAGCTGTTAAAACTTCCAGGCCATTTCATCCAAGTTCCACAAGAATTCATCTGAAACCAAACATGGTGACTCTCAGTTACTTTCCACCAACTAGTTCCTCGCCAAGTACAAGATTTTCTTGTCAAAGCATTTTTTCAAATCTTCAAGCATACCAACACTTCTCTGTTCACATTAGTCATGGATCAGTTCGATGGCATGTCACGTAACCATCTATGCAATTTTCACATTAAATGGTTGAAGCATTTAATCAAACAGGTTGGGGGCAACATATTTAAAACCTAAGATCAACTCCAATTCAAAGAGTCCTTACCTATATTTGTCATACATGTACATATTTTAGGGATTTAGCTTTAAAATGCATGCTCCAATGGAAGTCCTTATCCCCTATAATTTTCAGGGGAGAGAAAATCCAACCCCTTATTTAGGGGAGAGAAAAACAACTCCCTATAATGACACATCATTATTCTTTCCTTATAATATAATATATATCTATATCAATACTCTCACCCCTTTTCTATATTACCTAAAATATTGATTAAATATTAGTTTTTAAGTTATAGGTAATGAATATAGGTAACACCATTGGAGCAAAAGAACTTTTTGGTTACCTATATTTTAAGTAATCATTATTTTATTATATTTTAGGGGATGAAAATAGGGGTTGCCCTTGGAGATGCTCTAAGTACCCTATACAACTTAACCTAAAAACACTAAAATTAAATTGTGAGAGAAACTTGTAACACCATAAACAACACATTTAAGCAAAAGGGTATCATAGCAGAAGAGAGAATGTGAACAGAGAAGAATTCTTTCAAGGGATAAATTAAATAGCACATTTAATTTAAGCAAAAGGGTATCACTAGCCCAGTCTGAAAACATAACCGAATTCTTTCAAGTAATCAAGATCAAATGGAAATTCGTTTGTGAAGTATCAGAGAACATGCGTGAAAGAAACAGCAGTAGGAGAAGTTCGAATCACCCCGATGAGAATGGAAATCGTCCATTGAATCAATAAATTTAACAACCACTTGTTAATCGTGAGATAGAAGGAGATTAACCAAATTTGATATAGATCAATGATCAGTCACCTAGATTGAAATTTTCACAGGGACATATATATTAGGGGTATTTTGATGCCCAAAAGAAGACTATTTGTTTTTTGATGAAAAAAAACGCGTGGGGCGAGTACTATGGTAAAACGGGAGCTTTAGGTGTCGTTTCGCCTGATGTAAAGCGTACACTTGTGTCAGGTGTATCTGATACCCCTTTTTCTTATATATATATATATATATATATATATATATATATATATAATGTTAAAAATCTAATGGATATTTTACAAGTTATTTGCTTCATTAGTTTCTAGTAGTTTATTTTAGAGGTTTATGATGGGATTGTACTGATCAATTGTAATGAGCTTACCCATATTTCTATACCTTAGTATCACACTATTTCATAATACAGTGTTTTGTATTTCATTAAGTCTGTAGAGGTCACGATCTGCATAAAAATTAAGAAATGTGATTGAGTGAGAACTTTAAAAATTAATTCCACATGTATGAAAATTAATATTTCAAATTTATAATTACTTCTATCAAAGGTGTAAACCGCAATAAACTACAACGCACTGCATAACATTTTCGTGGTGTGGTTTATGCGATTTTAAAATTTCGCGGTGCGGTTGCGATTTGGAAATTTGACCAAATCGCATGCGCGAGTTGGTCCACGGTTTTGGAGAAAAACCGTACCGCCCACACCGCGATCATCCCAACTTGGTGTCCTTTTTCTACGTTATTTGATGGGTGATAAAAGTTCAAACTTAATATCAATTTTTTTCCTTTTGGTGTTCAATTGTATTCAAATTTTTTTTTAATTATATTAATAAATTGTTAGTATATTTCTAAACACCAAATTACACCAATATAATTATTAGCATATTTCTGAATAAACATATATTAGGTCGCACAAGGTGCGGCAAAGTTCAATAGTAGCTTTAATACATAATGGTATTGAATATTACTCCTTCTTTGTATATTTTGAATTTTAGTAATCAAATAGTCAATTTTTCATTAAACATTATAAAGTACTCCCTCCGTCCCCCAAATTTTTTACATTGGGCAGGGGTCGTATAATTCCATAATTTACTTTTAAAATTTATTTTTTCTAAATAAAAATTTATTTAAATTTTTAAGGTGTATATAATTATAGTTATCGGACTATAATTATATACACCTTAAAATGCGTGACAATTAACAATGAAAAGGTTTTGTAAAGAAATGGATGGGACAAAGGGAGTATAATCTATTTTTTAGAAAAATTGAAAATTATATTTTTAAAAAAGATTAAATATATTTTTCAATGATAGTTTTTTTAATTTTTCACTATTATATAATATATATTTATATATATATATATTTATATATATATATATATATATATATATATAAATTTTAATCAAAATGTCATCGATTTAATAAGTCAAATGTCAAAATAGATATATATCATATTTAGGAAGAGAAAGTATTCCTAGTTTCGATTTGAAAAAAGAGAAATTTTAACTTGAAAATGGTCTTAAATCATAAGTTTTAAATTATTTGTAACACCCCCAGATCCGGGGTCCGGGATCCGGTGGTTACGGTTTCCAATTCTGTCCACAACAATTGAACTTTCCTTAACATCAAATAAATTACGTCTCTATAACCCAACACAACAATATAAAACACACCCGTTATAGTCCCAGAGATGAAATCAGAGTAACAATCAAATTTTTATTAATCATATTATGAGTTCTTACAATCCAAAAGAATTTCAATATAAATACATACTCTTTGCCATCCATTTACATAAGTCATACTAGACCATATTCTTGGTACTGAAAGAATAAATATACCCTACCAATAGCTTCTTCTTCAGCTCTGGTAGTCTCGTCATCCTCGCCCGCGTCGAGTGCGCCTTGTGCGAGTCATCTGGTCTAGCTGTTGTTGTGATATAATAATAAAGCAAGGGTGAGCAATAGCCCACCAACAATAATATATCACTGAACGATAATGTATAACAGTTCAAAAGTATCTTTCAAACCATATGCCATGCATTTACGGAAATGATGCCAGTATAATATGAACGATGAAGTTACAAGGTAACTTAAAGTATTTGTTTGTAGAAATATCTGCTACATCAAAGTAAGCGAGATATTCTTATTGTTATTAAGAAGAGGAACTTGCAAGAAAAGGTTGCAATTCCAGTTATGACCCTTTTCCAACTCTGCCAACAGTAATCATGTTGCAGGAAATAAATAAATTTGGATGATGAACCAATGATGGAGTATTCACCGCGCCCGCTGTTCCAATCTTGATGATCAGTCGAGATCGTACAGCTCAATTTAGATTTACTACCGGTAGAAGGAAGAACTGACGGCTTTACTTGTATACCGCCTTACTAGCTCTCCCCGGCCAACGGTTGGGCCAAAGGGGATGGACCGGCGCTACTCGGCCTCTTACACGACTCCTAGTTCAAATAGAATTCATGATTCTGAATGTAACGTTCGTCCCCCTTTCCCCAAGTATAATACTTGTTGATAAGACTCTACAAAGTAGTCGTATCTAGTTGGAAAGGAAAATTCACCAATAACTTCCAAGCTATTGCTTGGTAACGAATATCAACTTGTTCCAACAATCTTACCCCTCGAAAGATGAGAAGGTAAACAACGACTTAATAAGTCCATAGCACCCGAGTTGCGAGTGAAGAGAATACTTTATGACCGGGAAGTCGACAAGATAAATAACATTTTCCAAGTAAGGTTCCCTTATTAGTAAGGAGATAGACTCAAAGAAGAATGATGTCTGAGAACCTTTCTTGATATAAGATTAATAATAATATGACTCCGAAATATTTTCTGTAATAATCGAAGAAGATAAACCTTATCGAGGTTATTCTAAGTATGGAATAAATATTCAGAGAATATTTATTGAAGTAAAATATTTTACAGAATATTTAGGAAATATGAAAGAATATCTTTAATAAGAGTATTTCTCAAATAATCCTTGAAGAAATATCTAGAGAATATTTATTGCATAATTAAATATTCAAATGAATATTCAGAATAATATTCATTAATTAATAAGTCCTGAAAGGAATATTTAAAATAATATTCGGTGATTAAATAGAACCCTGATGAATATTCAAAATAATATTCATAATTAATTAGGAATTTAAATGAATATTGATAAAGTAATATTCATTTAATGAATAATATTCTAAATGAATATCAAGTAATATTCATTTAGTAATCCAAGCTTTAAGGAATATTCGAGATAGTATTCGATAATTAAATCAAGCTTCAGATGAATATTAAAATAATATTCATCAAGTATTTAATATCTTAAATGAATATTCAAAAGTAATATTTATTTAATAAAATAATATTCTAAATGAATATCCAATTAATATTCATTTAGTAGTCTCATCTTTAGAAGAGTATTCGAAATAATAGTCGATAATCAATTCGACTCTGAGGGAATATTGACAAATATTATTCGTCGAATGATTACGTTCAAATAATTATTTGAAGTAAGGATCGTTAAAATAATTAGTCTCGAACGAATATTCAAATAATATTCGTCGCCCAAATAATAGAAAATATTTACTTAAATATTTTCCTCCGAGGTAATCTCGATATATCAAGGAATATTGACTCCCGGTCTATATTTGATTAATAGGAAGTATACGCCCTTCTATGATGGTCTTACAATAACCGGCTTATAACTGATATATAACTATCTAGCTTATAAGCCAACAATAACATTCAGGGAACAAGTATATCAATTCAACTTGAAAGTAGGCATGCATGCAATGGCATATGTATATCAGCAATCATATATATATATATTTATTCAATCACAACAACAGCCTAAAGGAAGGGAATTGAAACTTGCCTGGTAGTCGAGTACGGTAAGGGGTAGTGGTAGCGGGTCCCGGTTCAGCTTGGTGATCTATAAATAGCCAAGGCATTCGGGATTAATCACTTAACATATTAAAAGTTAAGTTATTCTTAAATCGAAACACGTGCTCAAGTTATCTCGTTATACCCCTTTTAGTGGATTACTTTTATCACTGTTCCGACCCGACATTCGTTCGTTAATACGACATGTCATTGTACTTATACTTGGGACATACTTAAGTCATATGAGTTCTAAGGTTGATCGTTACGAACCAATATTATACTCCGAGTTTTATCGCCCGTTTTCTAAGTGTTTTACCGAAGTTATAAAAGAGTCGTCTTTTAGGGGTTCGTTCGCGTTTAACCTCGACTCGAACATTTTTAATAAATCGAAAAATGATCCTTTTGACATACGGTTTTCTTTCACGCCTTCCTTTTTACCTCTAGTATTTATTTACCAAGATTCTCCATGACGTTACATAGCCTACGAGGGTTCAATTACAGTTACGAACTTTCGTTTACGGATTCGAACTACTTTTAGTAATTTGGTCATAAATCCTAAACCGTAAGTCCGTTTCACGTGATCTTTATATCAAAACGAAGCTTAGAACATTACTTATCCTATCATGGCAGATAAGGTCTCTGGACAGTAGGGGTTCGACATGGAAAATGGTATACAAAACATGGTATTGTAAAATCGGGCATTATAACGGCTACGTTTACGCGTTTTCCAAAGTTTTTACACTTTATCACGATCACCCCATGATCAAATCAACCAATTAAACACATGATAAACATCATGACAAGATCAATAACATCTCCTTATAACCATCTCATGGATCATCAACCATAATCAACCACAAATCCATGGATCTAAACATATAACTAACATATCAACCACTAATCAACCAATCCTTCTTATTACTCATATAAACTCAAAGTAAAGGCTATAGTTTAGGATGTTTATACCTTCCTCGAAGTATATTCTAGCCTCACTAAGCTTGGTATGGTCCTTGGATTGCCTTAAGCTTGCTAAATCAATCATGAAAACAAGAAAATCAAAGATTAGTTTTCATTAAAACACTATTCATCCTCCCCTTTGAGGATTTATTTGAAAATGGTAAAAGAGGAGTTTGGGGCTAAGATTTCTAGGAGATTACTTTTATGAATTATAGGACTTACCATAAAAATTTGGAGACCAAATGATGGTTGGAAGGTTGATTTCCCCTCTTGAATTAAGGAAGAAGCCGAATGGTGTTTGCAAGAGAGGAAAGGAGTTGGTTTGCTTGCTTTTGCTCTCATCCTTGTCTAAAGTGTATTATTGATATGCTTGAATAATATCTTGGTCATAAAGTAGCTTTAATAAAGTGTATAGGTCATCCATGATGCAAGAATCAAGTGGGCAAGTGGTTGTTTAAGTGGTATAATCTTGTACCATTTGGTTTGTTTACAATCTTGCTAGTTAGCATTGTAACTAGCTTGGTTACTTGATCCTATCCACTTGCACATGCATGTATCTTGGCTCACTGCTTGTTTCTGTGTCCGGTTATTGCCCGTTTCGATTGATCGTTCGTGAGAATATTTCACGGATTTCTAATTAGGGTTTACCGGGAATCCTCTTTCATATTAATACTTTCATTCTCCATCTTTCATTCTAACTTTCCAATTTATATTCCTTAAATCCATTCATTAAATACTTAAGGCTATCAGTGTCCAGGGAACTCTCGGAGAAAATAAAAGTGCGGTTTTTCAGAATCCGACAGCTTTTACATACACTTATTTTCCCCCTGGATCACTAATACGAACTCGGAAATCCGTTCTGAATGCTTCTATATAGTGTCGTCTCATATTATTATATACTCCCACCAAAACACTATTCATTCTGTATTCTTTACTTGTTCTCTTAGGGTTGTATAATTGTCCGTATTCTCTTTCGATCGTTCCTTAACCTTTTTACGGAACTATTGGATTAATCGTTATCGATCTGGATGACATGAGAGTATTCTCTTGCTTGAAGTTGCCATATCTTATTCCCTTAGAAGATAGATTATTCTTACCTATGTTGTCACCCTTTAGCATTCTTCAAGACATAGAAATAATAAAGTCGAATTCCATTCATTCTTTCCAAATATCAATTATTACATTGTAGCCATAACCACTCCTCAGTGGTTTCCTACCTTCATTCTTAAATCAAATATAATAACATCCCAAAATATCAAATCCTCAAAGTTAATATCTCAATTCTTGGATTATAATAATATTTAATCCACTGTCCGGTCAAATATTATACCGAAAAGAATTTGGAATTTCTGAATTTCGATCGTCTCTCCATTCATTTATTTCCTCCGCGTATTACTAATATGACTTCGAAACATCCATATCACGTCCCGTACATAGGGTGAAGTGAAAAGTTTACCAACTTACAAAATCACTATTCATCCACCAAATTACTATGCACGTACAGGAAACACTATGCACGTACGGGAAATACTATGCACGTATGGGAAACACTATGCACGTACTCATTTCCCTTCAAGGATCCATTAGCTCCTTCCTGGATGGTAGATTATTCTTATCTAGGTCCTCCACCATCGAATTACTCTATTCTGACAATATACCAATGCATCAGGATCATTGTCCAAAGCAATATCCATTCATTACAATCATTGTTCTTTGAAACCACCATTCATTAGAGCTGGTGACCTTGTTGTCGGAATCATTGTTCCTCATTTAATCATTACTTAATAAAAAGTTTTAATTATATCCAAAATTTGGGGTTCTTACAGTCTCCCCTCCTTAAAAGGATTCCGTCCCGGAATCAGGTAGGAAGCAAAGAGTCGTTTGCCTGTCGTTCACTCTTTAGCTTCCCGGTCAATTCTTAGTCGTTCTACCGTTCCTCAGCACATCTTCTAGTGCTACAATTCATACTGTATCCTTTTTCCATCAACGATGCTACTTTTCGTACAACTCACTATCCGGGTTATACTCTTACTCAGTCTTATCCTTATTGATACCTGCAGTAACATTGTTATCACTATCACCCTACGCTTCGGAGGTAACCTCGCTCGTACTGTGCATTTCCTGATCGCTTTAATCTTCGCAATCTCGATCAATATAGAGAAGTGGAAAGATTTATTGAGAGATCACTATGATCAATTGAACATTTGTTATATTGCATAGTTAGTACAGAAGGGGGCCAGCCTTTAGTACTTGACAAGCAATTAAACAAGTCATGGCATTCCACTTAGACTTCTATCACATAGACAGATAGTCACGTAGCAGTACCTCCCCTCCTAAAGGGGTTGTTCTTCTCAATTCATAGAGAAGATGAATAAGAGAGAAGAAGAGAAAAGAGTTCCAAAGGATTATAGAAAGCTTTCATGATTGTAGAATATCATACTCAGAATTTTACCTCTGAACTATAGAGGTTCATCAAAGAAGAAATTAATCATAATTATATCCAGTACTATTTGATCGCAATCTCACGTGTCAACATATCTTGCTGCTTTGTCCATTATTCTATGGACAAATACTCTTGTTCAATCTTAGCGATACTCACATTCGGGAAATCCTTCAACCTTTCAGGTTAAATCTTAGATTTCTCACTTGACATCATTATTACTGACATCCCATATCATGTTACTAGCTTTTTCATAACTATAATATTGACACTATCAGGTTGTCATCCTGAGAATTCATTAGAAAACCCATTCATAACATTCCTTGCTTCTCATTCCATAGTTGCTTCCCCCAGCCTTTTCTTTATCAATCACATCCTACTTATTAGCTGATTCTTACTCATTTCTATTATTTACTTTCACCTTCACCTCTTTATTGAGACACCTTTTTGCACTTGGTACCTCCTTATCGGTATTCCGTCTCATTTATTCTATAGTCATCACGTTATTTCAATTTAAACTTTCCGAAATGAATCTGGCCCGATTCCTTTAACTTAGATTCATATAATCTACTTCTGCCAACCTTGTTTCTCATCACTGGTTCTTTTCTATCCGTGGTTTTCCACAGGTTGTCTTTCGTAAGTCAGACCAGGTCGTATATCTACATGCTCGTACTCCTATCATCTGTTGAACATTTGCATTTTACTGGCATAGCCTGGCCACATGAAAACCCGTTATGACCATGCTATAATTTTGGGGGTAAGGCTGGCTCGAATACCGCCGTCCGAACACTTTAAACTCTCAAGTGGCCCAATAAGTCTTGGGCTCAACCGCCCTTCCCTCCAAGTCTCATTAATTCTTTCTACGGGAATACGTTTAGCATCACGAATTATCGACCTCATATTCTCTATCTTGTTGGTGCAGAAGTACACTAACACAAACTTGCTTGTCATTCATCAACATGCCATTTAGCTTATCAATAGCAGCACTTTCTTTATCTTTACGTTGTCATCTCCTTTCTTAGAAGAATCACCCTCGCTTGTTGTTTACGTAGTGCGTTAATAGTTACCCCTACGGGTTTCAAATCCCTTAGGGAGACAAAGTAATCATTATTCCTTATCCATAAGGAACACTTCCTGAACTTGATGTAGATATAACGTGAAGCAGATAGAATAGCAGAAGAGTTTCAAGCATCACAGCTAGGTCCGGTTGATGAAACTATCACTTATGCATCTTCCATAAAAGACTGGAAACTTAACGGTTTACTTCATCAATTTTGTACCATGGTCCTGGTTTGCCTCTAAACGGGACCTTCTAAGGTACGTAATATGCTTAAGACTCCATCAGGAATCAAATCTTTACTTAAACTATTATTACTGTTAATTCTTGCACAGTCATCAGAAGGAATGTAAATTCCTCCATTCCGATATGACCTTCAAGGTCCTTCCAAATATCATCCTGTTTCTTCGGTATGAACATTTGTAATTATTTCTTTATACTTAGATTGTCGGCCACCTCATTGGCCTTTCTTGATGATAATGATTTCTTGTATCCCATGTTTTCTGGGTACATTCCAGCTCAAGTTTTTCTACCTCATTCCCATCACTGTTGGGTTAAAGCATTCTCCCTTAAGCTCTGCTGAAGGAGAAAATATAACTATCAGTCATTTCCATAAGTCATTGCTTCCACCTACCCGTGGGAACTTTATCACGTTTTATTCCCAATCCTACTGAGGATACTACTTTTCTTAGTTCCTTCCGTATCTTAGGATAATCTCAACCTTTATAGGTTCAATCCATACTTCCTCAGGGTTTCATACATACCTCATCTGGCACTATTGTTACTATGTCATACATTCCTTACCAAACTTCCATTTTGAAGTTCGGAATATTACCTTTTTTTTCCTTGTAAGGTTTCGTAGGCCATCCTTATCATTCCTCCGGTATTTTCTGGGTACCGGGTATATCAAAATGTCATTGATCAATACTCTAATAATTCTATCTATGTTCTTTCCAGCACTCTTTTTAATAATCCTTACCGGTCATTGTTGCCTTAGCAAGTCCAGCTCATATCATCTGAAGTCATAATGTCGTTATTAGGGTTAATGCCACCCCTTGTGCATTCCCCAGGGTTTGTCTTAATTTATGGATATCCTATCCTTAATAAGGATCTCGTTTCAATCATTCTCATTTGATAATCGATCGGTGGTTTAATGCCACCCTCTTCTTTCAGATAGTTGTCAGCCTATTTGGCCTTCCAAAAAGGCAACGTATGCCAATCTCTTCTCTTACCGAACTTGTTAATGGTAGCAAGGATGTTCTGGAAGATATTGGTCGAGTTCAACGTGAATCTCTTAGTGCTTATCGTTCTTCGCAAAGGTACTTGCCTCAGACAAAATTCCTACAGCATACTGCTCAATTTCTGACCTTTTCTATACCCTCTTCATATACCTTCATTGTTTACTTTCCTCCATCATAATATATTCATGGTATTCATGATACCCTAACATCATACATCTCAAGTCACTATACTTCCATTTTACTCGAAATCTTGGACAACCATATACACATGAGTCACTTCAGTACGGGTGACCCCATCCCAAAAAGGTCTAGTGAATTCCCAATCAAAACATGGGTTGTTCGGCAGAAGATTCAAACGATCTCATTAATGTTTCCTTTATATCAGAAGCCCTTGCAGTCGGTGCTTTCTTAGAAGCAACCCTGCTTTGTCTTTTCATTGCTGGTCTAGTCACTTTATAGTCCGTTGTGACTTGGCCTCAACTGGCCACACATAAAAATATATGATTTTAGGGGTTGGCTAATAGCATTACTTTTCTAGCAATTGCCGGCATAGTGCCTTCTTCTTTGATACCTTTCTACCTTTCCAAAACTTTACTCCATATAAGTCTTAATCGACTACTCGGCACCGTCTCCGGTCACCTTTCCTCCACTTTTATCTTTTCAACTATTCTTATCAATCCTGCGTGCCACACAAGCTTACCATTCCTGGCATAACAGCCTTTTCATTTAAGTCAATCCTGGAATTTCTCAGTCCGGCTGGTTTCTTACTTACATTTCCTATTTTCGTCCAATCTCACTTCATCATTTTATCACTACCGTCGATTGTAATGCTCAGGGTCCGTTTACTAACCCATTTTACGGCATCCTTACCCAAATCACAGGGTTTGCTCCAATTTTTTTTACTCTCTTCCATGACATTCTCTGATAATCAGAAAGACAAGGTTTGCCAAAATTCACCGAATTCCTTTCCAGACTCAGGGAAATTTTGATCAATCTACCCACCTACTGGTAACATTAAGGAGACCAGTTTCGAAATCTGAAGAATAGTTCTATGAACCTCCAAGCAGGTGGAATTATAAGCAGTCATAGTTAACGAAATAATCATCATCAGATTGGAAGTTTACTCACTGGAGAGGAATCAATTATATTCATCCCTTAGAAGGGAATCAACCGTTTCAAACTGAAACCTGTCACAATATCCTGATACCTATACGTCCTGATATTCAATACTACCAAATGTCGGTCTACCTAACCCTTTATGCGAAGCGTCGTTGGAAGCACAAAGTCTCCTTTTTCCATTAAGCAATGCCAGCTCTTGGTCATTACCAATTTCACCTTTTAGCTCCAGGAAGATTTTCTCACATTTTTCTCTTTAACTACTGATCGTATTACTTGATCTATTATAATTCCGCATCGGAATAAACTTAAGGTACTACTATAATCCCTTCAAAGAGAAGAAGGAATTTAATATTCCTCTAAATCACATGCATCTAACGTTTCTGGTTCATCATTTAACTGAGTTGAATTAACTCTATACTCAGTCTCTGGCAGTAGTCTCATTACGAGTTCATCTTGACTCACTGGTCTTATCTTCCGGTAGGTTCTGAGATCATTGTCTTGCTTACTACTTCCTTATATAACTTTACCCAATCATGCTATCACTTCCCAATGTCTTTACCTTCTAAATGATTCATTCATAAAATGAACATTTTCCTTAATAAAACCACCTTATTAACCTCAATTTGGTTCCATAATTTACAACCTACGACACCTGCCTTCTCATGGCGAATTACTACTGACCATATTCATACTAATTCATTTATCAAATTATATGGCACTTACTGCCTCCTTCTCAACTATTCCTAGGGACTCTGCTCTTCGCCCTAAATCGATGTCTTTGATAATCATACATCCCTCTAGCTCTTTCTTTGTTAAGATGAAAATCTCTAAGGATTCTCATCTATTTCCGTATAAGATCTCAAGTAATTCCTCCAATCCTTCTTTCTTGCTGGTACTACATCTGGTAGTCCGGCTATGACTTCAACATGCATCTTCAGACCTCTTAATAATATCTCGGTTCTTTATACTCACTTTTCTGAGCACCATATCTTAATCATCACAGTCATTCTGGCTGCGACCCACATTACCCATGGGTAAGCTCCTTATCCTAACAGGATTTTCCTTATCTGCTGGAACCTCTTTCGGGTCTCCAGTAGGGTACTCCATCGAATTACCCGCTGATCTTCAGCATATAAAGCATCATCGCGCTGTTGCTCGTAAGCCTCAAGGTCAGTCGCCTTACTCGTCGATACGATATCGAGCTAAGTTACTATCATTATACTTACGAGTTCCCATAAGGGTTTTATATGTCATCACTACATTAAGTAGTCCGACTATGAACTTGGCAAGAGTTCTTATTATCTTATTGAATTTATTGTTTTAACGTCACCTCATCTCTGGGGTTTATAACATACGCTCTGATACCACTTCTGTAACACCCCCAGATCCGGGGTCCGGGATCCGGTGGTTACGGTTTCCAATTCTGTCCACAACAATTGAACTTTCCTTAACATCAAATTAATTACGTCTCTATAACCCAACACAACAATATAAAACACACCCGTTATAGTCCCAGAGATGAAATCAGAGTAACAATCAAATTTTTATTAATCACATTATGAGTTCTTACAATCCAAAAGAATTTCAATATAAATACATACTCTTTGCCATCCATTTACATAAGTCATACTAGACCATATTCTTGGTACTGAAAGAATAAATATACCCTACCAATAGCTTCTTCTTCAGCTCTGGTAGTCTCGTCATCCTCGCCCGCGTCGAGTGCGCCTTGTGCGAGTCATCTGGTCTAGCTGTTGTTGTGATATAATAATAAAGCAAGGGTGAGCAATAGCCCACCAACAATAATATATCACTGAACGATAATGTATAACAGTTCAAAAGTATCTTTCAAACCATATGCCATGCATTTACGGAAATGATGCCAGTATAATATGAACGATGAAGTTACAAGGTAACTTAAAGTATTTGTTTGTAGAAATATCTGCTACATCAAAGTAAGCGAGATATTCTTATTGTTATTAAGAAGAGGAACTTGCAAGAAAAGGTTGCAATTCCAGTTATGACCCTTTTCCAACTCTGCCAACAGTAATCATGTTGCAGGAAATAAATAAATTTGGATGATGAACCAATGATGGAGTATTCACCGCGCCCGCTGTTCCAATCTTGATGATCAGTCGAGATCGTACAGCTCAATTTAGATTTACTACCGGTAGAAGGAAGAACTGACGGCTTTACTTGTATACCGCCTTACTAGCTCTCCCCGGCCAACGGTTGGGCCAAAGGGGATGGACCGGCGCTACTCGGCCTCTTACACGACTCCTAGTTCAAATAGAATTCATGATTCTGAATGTAACGTTCGTCCCCCTTTCCCCAAGTATAATACTTGTTGATAAGACTCTACAAAGTAGTCGTATCTAGTTGGAAAGGAAAATTCACCAATAACTTCCAAGCTATTGCTTGGTAACGAATATCAACTTGTTCCAACAATCTTACCCCTCGAAAGATGAGAAGGTAAACAACGACTTAATAAGTCCACAGCACCCGAGTTGCGAGTGAAGAGAATACTTTATGACCGGGAAGTCGACAAGATAAATAACATTTTCCAAGTAAGGTTCCCTTATTAGTAAGGAGATAGACTCAAAGAAGAATGATGTCTGAGAACCTTTCTTGATATAAGATTAATAATAATATGACTCCGAAATATTTTCTGTAATAATCGAAGAAGATAAACCTTATCGAGGTTATTCTAAGTATGGAATAAATATTCAGAGAATATTTATTGAAGTAAAATATTTTACAGAATATTTAGGAATATGAAAGAATATCTTTAATAAGAGTATTTCTCAAATAATCCTTGAAGAAATATCTAGAGAATATTTATTGCATAATTAAATATTCAAATGAATATTCAGAATAATATTCATTAATTAATAAGTCCTGAAAGGAATATTTAAAATAATATTCGGTGATTAAATAGAACCCTGATGAATATTCAAAATAATATTCATAATTAATTAGGAATTTAAATGAATATTGATAAAGTAATATTCATTTAATGAATAATATTCTAAATGAATATCAAGTAATATTCATTTAGTAATCCAAGCTTTAAGGAATATTCGAGATAGTATTCGATAATTAAATCAAGCTTCAGATGAATATTAAAATAATATTCATCAAGTATTTAATATCTTAAATGAATATTCAAAAGTAATATTTATTTAATAAAATAATATTCTAACTGAATATCCAATTAATATTCATTTAGTAGTCTCATCTTTAGAAGAGTATTCGAAATAATAGTCGATAATCAATTCGACTCTGAGGGAATATTGACAAATATTATTCGTCGAATGATTACGTTCAAATAATTATTTGAAGTAAGGATCGTTAAAATAATTAGTCTCGAACGAATATTCAAATAATATTCGTCGCCCAAATAATAGAAAATATTTACTTAAATATTTTCCTCCGAGGTAATCTCGATATATCAAGGAATATTGACTCCCGGTCTATATTCGATTAATAGGATGTATACGCCCTTCTATGAGGGTCTTACAATAACCGGCTTATAACTGATATATAACTATCTAGCTTATAAGCCAACAATAACATTCAGGGAACAAGTATATCAATTCAACTTGAAAGTAGGCATGCATGCAATGGCATATGTATATCAGCAATCATATATATATATATTTATTCAATCACAACAACAGCCTAAAGGAAGGGAATTGAAACTTGCCTGGTAGTCGAGTACGGTAAGGGGTAGTGGTAGCGGGTCCCGGTTCAGCTTGGTGATCTATAAATAGCCAAGGCATTCGGGATTAATCACTTAACATATTAAAAGTTAAGTTATTCTTAAATCGAAACACGTGCTCAAGTTATCTCGTTATACCCCTTTTAGTGGATTACTTTTATCACTGTTCCGACCCGACATTCGTTCGTTAATACGACATGTCATTGTACTTATACTTGGGACATACTTAAGTCATATGAGTTCTAAGGTTGATCGTTACGAACCAATATTATACTCCGAGTTTTATCGCCCGTTTTCTAAGTGTTTTACCGAAGTTATAAAAGAGTCGTCTTTTAGGGGTTCGTTCGCGTTTAACCTCGACTCGAACATTTTTAATAAATCGAAAAATGATCCTTTTGACATACGGTTTTCTTTCACGCCTTCCTTTTTACCTCTAGTATTTATTTACCAAGATTCTCCATGACGTTACATAGTCTACGAGGGTTCAATTACAGTTACGAACTTTCGTTTACGGATTCGAACTACTTTTAGTAATTTGGTCATAAATCCTAAACCGTAAGTCCGTTTCACGTGATCTTTATATCAAAACGAAGCTTAGAACATTACCTATCCTATCATGGCAGATAAGGTCTCTGGACAGTAGGGGTTCGACATGGAAAATGGCATACAAAACATGGTATTGTAAAATCGGGCATTATAACGGCTACGTTTACGCGTTTTCCAAAGTTTTTACACTTTATCACGATCACCCCATGATCAAATCAACCAATTAAACACATGATAAACATCATGACAAGATCAATAACATCTCCTTATAACCATCTCATGGATCATCAACCATAATCAACCACAAATCCATGGATCTAAACATATAACTAACATATCAACCACTAATCAACCAATCCTTCTTATTACTCATATAAACTCAAAGTAAAGGCTATAGTTTAGGATGTTTATACCTTCCTCGAAGTATATTCTAGCCTCACTAAGCTTGGTATGGTCCTTGGATTGCCTTAAGCTTGCTAAATCAATCATGAAAACAAGAAAATCAAAGATTAGTTTTCATTAAAACACTATTCATCCTCCCCTTTGAGGATTTATTTGAAAATGGTAAAAGAGGAGTTTGGGGCTAAGATTTCTAGGAGATTACTTTTATGAATTATAGGACTTACCATAAAAATTTGGAGACCAAATGATGGTTGGAAGGTTGATTTCCCCTCTTGAATTAAGGAAGAAGCCGAATGGTGTTTGCAAGAGAGGAAAGGAGTTGGTTTGCTTGATTTTGCTCTCATCCTTGTCTAAAGTGTATTATTGATATGCTTGAATAATATCTTGGTCATAAAGTAGCTTTAATAAAGTGTATAGGTCATCCATGATGCAAGAATCAAGTGGGCAAGTGGTTGTTTAAGTGGTATAATCTTGTACCATTTGGTTTGTTTACAATCTTGCTAGTTAGCATTGTAACTAGCTTGGTTACTTGATCCTATCCACTTGCACATGCATGTATCTTGGCTCACTGCTTGTTTCTGTGTCCGGTTATTGCCCGTTTCGATTGATCGTTCGTGAGAATATTTCACGGATTTCTAATTAGGGTTTACCGGGAATCCTCTTTCATATTAATACTTTCATTCTCCATCTTTCATTCTAACTTTCCAATTTATATTCCTTAAATCCATTCATTAAATACTTAAGGCTATCAGTGTCCAGGGAACTCTCGGAGAAAATAAAAGTGCGGTTTTTCAGAATCCGACAGCTTTTACATACACTTATTTTCCCCCTGGATCACTAATACGAACTCGGAAATCCGTTCCGAATGCTTCTATATAGTGTCGTCTCATATTATTATATACTCCCACCAAAACACTATTCATTCTGTATTCTTTACTTGTTCTCTTAGGGTTGTATAATTGTCCGTATTCTCTTTCGATCGTTCCTTAACCTTTTTACGGAACTATTGGATTAATCGTTATCGATCTGGATGACATGAGAGTATTCTCTTGCTTGAAGTTGCCATATCTTATTCCCTTAGAAGATAGATTATTCTTACCTATGTTGTCACCCTTTAGCATTCTTCAAGACATAGAAATAATAAAGTCGAATTCCATTCATTCTTTCCAAATATCAATTATTACATTGTAGCCATAACCACTCCTCAGTGGTTTCCTACCTTCATTCTTAAATCAAATATAATAACATCCCAAAATATCAAATCCTCAAAGTTAATATCTCAATTCTTGGATTATAATAATATTTAATCCACTGTCCGGTCAAATATTATACCGAAAAGAATTTGGAATTTCTGAATTTCGATCGTCTCTCCATTCACTTATTTCCTCCGCGTATTACTAATATGACTTCGAAACATCCATATCACGTCCCGTACATAGGGTGAAGTGAAAAGTTTACCAACTTACAAAATCACTATTCATCCACCAAATTACTATGCACGTACAGGAAACACTATGCACGTACGGGAAATACTATGCACGTATGGGAAACACTATGCACGTACTCATTTCCCTTCAAGGATCCATTAGCTCCTTCCTGGATGGTAGATTATTCTTATCTAGGTCCTCCACCATCGAATTACTCTATTCTGACAATATACCAATGCATCAGGATCATTGTCCAAAGCAATATCCATTCATTACAATCATTGTTCTTTGAAACCACCATTCATTAGAGCTGGTGACCTTGTTGTCGGAATCATTGTTCCTCATTTAATCATTACTTAATAAAAAGTTTTAGTTATATCCAAAATTTGGGGTTCTTACATTATTATTTAATTTATTACATAAATAAATAATTTTTACATATGTAAACAATTTTCTTAATAAAATAAAAAATCCAAATTTAATCAAAGCCAAAATTGTTCTTGGTTTTGATATTGGATTCCTAAAAGTTCTTGTCACTTTCAACCATCTAAAATTTACTTACTTTGACATTTTCAATTAAGGAAAAAAAAGTGAAAAAATGGTGATGATTTTGTTTCCATCACTCATTTAATATTAAGATGTTAAAATAATTAAAAAAATCTTTTCTTGAAAAAATTTCTATCAGTTAACATAGACTAAATTCTTGAAAAGAACTTATTAAAAATTCACACTCATAAAAACTCATGGGGCATATTATAAGAAGAGAACATTTGAAAATTTCTCTAGTTTCTTTTTATTGTCTTTAGTTTCTATCAGGACTAACAAATTTAAAAAATATTAGTTTTTAGTTATTTAATTTATAGGTTTCCTATAATTTTCTTCTGTTATCACCTATTCACCTAGTGAAATAAATTACAAAAAAATTGTTAGTATTTTATATTAAGGGCTTGATGTGCCTGAGGTTGTCGTTCTCCCTTGAGGTTAAAAAATTTTCACTATAAATTTAAGGGTGTAAATTTTCAGTATAAACAAAACTTTTAACCTCAGGGTTCTTGTGTGAGGACAACCTCAGTATAACAACCCGAATTTTCAAAATAAAATTTTTATTATTATTAGGTCGACCGATAGAATTGATGAGAGAAGAGAATAGTTAATTATTTTAAAATATTTATTCGATTGTCGAGCATTTATGTGATTAAATACTGGTTGTGTATGATTAAATGGAAAGTGGATTCGTTTAAAGTTTGTGAATTAAGTCAACGAGACTTAATTGCTAATGACTATGTGAGTTATTTGAATTGCTTGATATGTATATGTGACTTAACTGCCTAAGTCATTATGTGAATCTATGAATTTGGATACATGTCATATTGTTAACTGTTACGTGTATCTATGTGAAGTTGAGTTAATTTTTTTTATGATTTTAAACGATTAAAATACTATTTATATTTCACTCTAAATTTTTTATAAAATCATTGGAGTGAATGAAAATTATGAAACTTCCATGTTATCATCCTCTCATATTTAGAGACTATTTAAAAATATAGGATAAATTTATTTTTGATCCTAAGTATTTTATAGTGATTTTACAATACTTATTCTTTCAAATAATCAAAACTTGTAGAATCATTATCTTCTTAAATAGTGATCTCAAAAATATTTTTAAAAATATTTAGAGAAAGGTAATTTTTTGTTTTAAATATATATGTGAAGATTTTTATTTCTAACCCAATATATTTTATAAGTAGGATTTTTAAATATAATTAATAAGTGAAATGGGACAATCGAACTCCACTTTGTTCCTACTGATCGACAGCTAGCTGATATATTCACCAAGCCACTACCTGAAGCTACTTTTACAAAATTGGTGAATGAATTGGGAATGGTAAACTATGAAAGTTTCTGAGAACAAGGGGAGACCAAATAATGATGAGTGTCAGATCCTGATGCATGTCGAATACTGACGAAAAGTCAATCCTGACGTTAGTCAAACATCAGATCCTGATGCAATGGTTTGGTTATCAGTACAATATGTATACTTCAAGTAATCCCTAATTGTTCTGTTCCTGATTTAATTGTGGTTATTGTTGATGAATTTGTTACTTACATGATTACTTTAATTAGTTTTCATTTTCTTTGATTTAATTCTTTGAAGAACAATTCATAAACATAAAAAAATTGCAGAACACATTGAATAAGATTAGAGAAATAGGATTCTTCATTAATAATAAGAAAGAGATTACATGCAAGAATTACATCTTTTTGTTCTCTCTATCTACTAATCTATTTAACAGAAAAATGAAAAGTGAAGTCCAAACCACTCCATTGTTAGCAGCCATCCCCGATCCCATCTTTACCACTTTGTTTGGGTGGAAGTTGAAGGGATAAGGTTATTTTTGCTGACATATTCCTTAACAATGGTTGGTGGTGTTGGATGAGGATGCCTTAGAGGAAAGCCATGTTAATGTTGCTTGAAGAGCAGCATCGATGTCGATCACTCTTGCAGGCCTTTTTCTCTCGATTTCTTCAAGACTAGCATCCATCTGCAGCCACAGAGTTTCAAGCTGCCTTTCCCAGTCAAAGGTATCAAACTCTTCACAAGTATAACTGAAGATATCTCTATTCTCTACGGGATGGAGATTCTTTTCCTTGATGGTAAGTTTTGACATTGTTTAACGGTGTGTTTTGTGAAGGGTTTTTGATTTTCAGGAGAGAATGAAGGATTAAAGGGATAGTGGACAAGTCTCTAGGTGTTAAATAGAGATGGGTGAGTAACGAAGTACTAAAACGCTTCGTATTCTGGTCTTTAATGGTTCCAGGTATTTAAATAGAGTTTTATTTGATTTTTCTTTAATCAAATATTTTATTGTTATATTCACAAATGCACTTCTTAAAAATACGAGCGCGTGTCATATACGGTTAACACCACTATCTCATGTCGCACAAATCGATTACTGACACCTATTTTTGAGAAATTATTAGTTGTCTAAAATCAATTTAGTTCACTAAACTGATTCATTATTCTCAAAACTATCAGTATTGTCCTTTTCTCTGCGCGAACATAAACCCTAATTGCTAAAAATTTCAATCTCTTTTTGTCACACCAAAAATGGAGAATTCATCATTTGTAAACAATAAGGTTGTTATCAATGGTGTCACTTTTGCTCCCAACAATTATGTTGTTGTTCTTGACCATCAGGAACTATCGAATGATTTTCATATCATTCAGGATTTCTTGGCATCTAGTCCGATTCATTATGCTTTTAACGGCACCTATAAAAGTCTCTTTCAAGTGTGTGATGCAGGTTTAGAAGACCGCTGTCTTTGGTGTACTTGAACCTTCAGGAAGGCCTAACCTGACCTTTACACACAATGGAGTTACACATCATGTTACTCCAGAAGTAGTTGTTGAAGCTCTGCACTTACCTTCTCTAAATGGTAAGACTCCTTCAACAATTTCTGATGCTTCTTTGTTGGAATTTGCTACGAGTCTTGGTTACAATGGAGAACCAAGAAAGTATGTAGAGTTATATAGAACTAAGCTAAAGAAGGAATGGAATTTCTTCTTTGATACCATCAGTAGGTGCTTCTTGAACAAAGTCTCTAACTTTGATGCACTACCGACTGCTTCAGTTCACATTGGGTACTCTCTAATCCATGATACTGTATTTGATTATGGGTATTTCATTCTGAGAGCATTAAATGCTAGGAAAACAGATAAATGTGGTTATGTCTGTTTTATTAGATTTTTTCAATTAATATTCTCTCACTTATGTCCCAATGTTGATTTTTAAAATGATACAGTATTGCCTATCTTTAAGATTTCAGAAAACAATATCAAATCTTTGGTTAAATCAGATAAGGCTAATGGTTAAGATGGAAATCCATATATTCCCAAGGGGGTCTGGCTTCTCTTGAAAAAGAGATTGCCTGAACTTTATGGCCCAGCCACAAGTGCTATGGGACAGGACCAAACACATCCTGTTCCTGACACAAGCACACATCATAAACAGTTACCTAAACAGTCAACCACCTCTGGTGTCTCTCAAAAGACATCAGTTGTAAAAGAAAAGAAGTCAGCTAGATCTGATGTGTCTGGCAGACAATCAGGATCAAAGGATTTCTCCACTTCTACCCTCAATAAAAAGAAGTCACAAGGAGGTAAACAAGAAGTTCAGATTGATGAATCTTTGATTGAGGCTGGAGCATCTAAAGAAACAGGTGAAAAGAGGAAGTTTTTGCAACAGGTCACTGATTCTGATAGTGATGATGACAAGACCATCTCTATAATCATGAAGAAAAAGGAAATTGTTGCTCCTGCTATTGCTGAATTGGTTAAGCCAATAAAGCAAAAGAAAAGAAGAAGAATAACCAACAAGAGTGATATTGAACTTAATGATGATATTCCTGAAGATATGCAGAATCTCAATGATGATATTGAACTTAATGAATCATCAGTTCCTGATACAACTGTGCTTCCAGATATCTTTACTCCTAGTACATCACCTGTAAAGACTGTTGAGATTACTGATTCTCCAGCACCTACATCTCCTAAGAGAAGAATAATTGAGATGTCTGTGGATGAAGTAAATGCTATTGCTGCTCAGCTTGGTCATAAACCAACACCTCTTCAGATAAAAAGACAAGCTGAAGCAATGGTTTTTAGTAGACTGAAGAAACAGAGGATCACTTCACCTCTGAAAGGATCAAGCCTATAAGAACCTGAACTTGAAAGGAGTTCAGCAGCTATTGAAGATCCAGTCCCACAAGAACCACCCACTCAAAGTGTGGGTGCAGACATTTCTGATGGAATGGTCCCACAAGAACCACTTTCTCAAAGGGAAGGTGAAGACAAGAACATTCCTGCCCCACAAGAACCATCTTCTCAAAGTGAAGATGCAGGCAAGCTCACATCAGCACAGGAGATTTCTAACACTGCATTTGAGGGAAGCACACAAGAACCTTTGACTCAAAGTGTTAAAGCAGCTTCACAACCTCAGACTACACAAGAACCATTGGTAGCAAATACTGATGCAAGTCATTCTCCAATTGCAGATGTCAATCCTGATGAAAGTATTTCTGATCCAAATATTCCACTGCTCATTGAACCACTGTCTTCAAGACCAATAGAATTTATCTCAACTTCATCAGGTAACACTTCTATCTCTGCTTCTCTTACTGATAGTATGATTACAGATAGACCTGAGACAAGGGATACCTCTATTTGTATGACTTCAGTCCACTCTTCTCAGCCACCTCTTATTTCTTTGAATTTTTTGAGCCAGAACCTTTCTTGTGAGAAAGAGAGTGAACATTTAGAGAAAAAGAAGAGTGAAGAGAGGTAGTCTCCTGAACTGGCAAAAGGAGAGGTAGAACAGAGTGAGAAGTTTCAAACTTCTAGTGAGGTAGCAGTTACTGTTGAAAGTAACTTAGGTAATGTTGTGAGAAGTGACGAGATCACTTTAGAAAAATAGAGAGATTTAGGAATTGTTTCTACTCTGAATGCAGGTTTTCAGGATACCACAGTACCATCTGCTGTTGATTTAAAAATGAAAGGAGTTATGAATCCTGAAGATAATGTGGATGATAAAATTCCTGAGGCTAATGATAGCTCAGATGATGATGATGATGATGATGATGATACTGATAATGATCCTGAAGCGGCTCAGCTTAATGCTGTCATGAAAGCAAGTCTAGGATCTACTTATGGATCATCCAGTCAATTTATGGAGTCTATGGGTAAATCTACAGCTGCTCAAGTTGAGATCATAGGAGATTACGGCAATCTTCTTCCTGAACATATTCAAGCTACCAGAAGATCTGAATGGTATACTGAGTGGAATCATCCTTCTGCTGATATAAATTTCAATAATGCACTTTTTCACTCCAGTTATATAGCTACTAAGATTTCTGATCCTAATCTCAAAGCTCATCTGAAGACAACAACTATTCTAGCAAAAGGGCTGAAACATTAAATTAATTCTATCAAACGTGATAATGAAAAATTTCATGCTCGGTTTGTTAAGGATTATTCTAAGATTGCCACTGCTAAACAGCTTCAACGTTTGAGCACTGCCTTCACCACAAGGATGGATACCTTGGAAGATAAGGTTGTCACTATGTCCTCAAGGATGACAAATATTGAAGATTCTCTACAACTTATCTTATCCTTATTGACTGATTCTGATGATGCTACTGATGTCAAAAAGGGGGAGAAGGTAGTCAAAACAAAATGCTCACCTGATCTAGTTGTAAGAAAGGATGATGATACTTCTGGTGGTGCTCAGTTATATGAACCAGGAACCTCTGATACTGCTTTGGTAACAAGGAGAAGTCAGTCACAAACTCAAACCAAGCGGTCAACTCATGTTTCTGAATCTGGGAAGAGAAAAGTAAGAACAATGGTGCAATCTCAAATCCTGACAGAAGAACAATTTTTGTCACCTGGTCAAAGTCAAAGGCAAACACTTCCCACAATTCTCGAAGGTGATGAGGATTTGCTAATTACTGATGTAGAAGATGCTCCACATCTATTTGAGAAGATTACTACTGGGACAGGTGATAGTGAAATTGTATATCACACTAATGCTAAGATTCATCAGTATCATGCTGAGAAGGCACTTGCTTTAACTTCTGAAAAAAAATCCAAATATGACTACTGATGAGATCTTAGAAGAACAAAATAGGATTCTAGAGGAGATTGCTAGACAAAAAGAAGCTCCTACTACAAGAAGAGGAAGAGGCAGATGAGAGGCATATGACTCAGCCTATTTGTAGTTAGAGGATCCTAATCAACTTAAACCAAATTGTAATAAGTAAATATACATATGAACTGTCACAGGAATCTCAAGAAGTATTATCTGTCAGAAGAAAGAAGAAAAGTCAATCTATAGTTTTGATGTCATACACTGGAAGACGATTCAGTTATCTGATCAAGCCCCAGTACAGCATTGAAGTGAATGGATTCATTTGAACAGTGACAGAGATTTTTCGAGTGATAGTTTGAAGATCAGTTACAGTACAAGAGAATTGAGAGAAGAAACAAACCACAACCTAAAGTCAAAAGTGAAGAAGCATCATTGAAGTTAGTCGTTCATGAACCAGACAGTACATCGAACGTCAACACAAATCAGTGGTAATTCTTTACTACCTTTAGTGGTTTGTAAGAATTAAATTAATTATTTATTGATTTAATTAAATTCATTTGTAATTGATATAAATCATTTAGTTGATTTACTTAAATGAATTAATTCTGAAAGAATTAATTTATTTATTTAAATTAATTATTGTATTAATTAAATATGAATTAGTTAATCATTAACTAATTAATTGGATCAATATGACTTAAAGAAATGACTTAAACAAAGCTGGAAGGATTATGGCTTATTGGTTAAATTCGGTATGACCTAATTAGTTAAGTCATACCGAACACAGCTGTTGATTAAGTCTTACCGAGCATTGAAGTTCAGGATTTAGTCTTACCGACCTGGATTAAGTCTTACCGACCTCTGCCAGCTGTTGTAAGTCTTACCGACACATTTTATGTCTTAATGGAGGTTTGTGTAAGTCTTAATGAAGGAAAATCAAGTCTTGGAAGCAGTTTAAGTCATGCTGAAGCAGTTAAATATCCTACAGAAAGACAGCAAGACCTGTTACTGATATAAAAGAACAGAACAGACCAGATTAAGTCATAACGGAGAAAACACAGCAGAAACATTTCATCAAGACCAGAATTCTCTCTCTCAAGAACACCAAGAACACCAAAGCTTAAACAATTCCCAGAAATTCAAGTTCTTCATCTTTGTGATATTCTATCCGATAGAACTTGTTTATTTGTGATTCTTGTACTACTAGCGAATTAAGTTTCCTAGTTCTTATCTTGATTATTATTAACTAAATTAGAAAAGTTCATGTCGAATTTTCTAATTAGTTATTAACATCTTGATAAGTTGTTATACTGATTTTGTAACACCACATCAAGTTAATATACAGTTATATTCAACTTGAAAAATTGTGTTAAATAATTCCGCAGATAAATTTGTCTTTATCAAATTTAATTTAAAGGACAAATTTCGATAAAAAGGTAAAGATTGTATTCAACCCCCCCCCCCTTCTACAATCTTATCGGACCTAACAGCAGAGGAGATAGAAATAGAGGAAGAGGAAGAAAGCCTATTCAAACAAGTTCAAGAAAGACAAGGTCTAGTGGAATAACGATTGAGGAGATACCTGAAGATTTTCAGAAAATAAAGAAGAAGAAATCTCCGTTACTTCTTACACTGACTCCAGAACAAATTTAATGTACCTGAAGAAGCTGCTGATGAAAGACCACAGTTAGCTAGAAGAGGTATAGTTACTGTGAGGACTACTCAATCTGCTATTCCTGATTCTGATGAAGCTGAAATCTTGAAAGAACTTGAGGTTATGATTCTTACTGTTATGGTTGAAATTCACAATCTGGAAGTTGATGAACAAGAAAAGGAGGCCAGAAAAAGAGCAAAAGATACTGAGGTTGAAGAAACCAGAAAGTACTTGGAAGATCTGGCTGGTTCAAACAGATTATTGTGGTATGATCGAAATAGACTTGTTCCAGAACATCAATAGAATAATACACCAGTAATAGGAAAGAAAAGCAAGAAATGGAAGAACAGAGTAAGCAACTATAGAGAACCAGTTGTTTTCAAATCTGTTGGATTAATTACTGGACCTTCACTGATTGAGTCTGATGAATCTTCATTGATTGCTAAAGCTGAATCTGCTGAATCTCTGCCACTGTGGACGAGTATGCAATCTGGTTTGAAAGGTTTAGAACCTGGAACAAGAGGAGGCATTGGATTTCATAATGCAGAAGTTGCTTTTATATCTCTAACAGATCAACATTTTCTTGTTAAAAGGATTGGTGATGAACTAACTGTTGATGATCTTTGGGAACTAGAATCTGTTGCTATTGTTGCTTGCAATGTGGACTCAAAGAAGATAGAGAAATTGTTGTATTTCATGAAAGACAAAAGTGTCAAGAAGCTGTCTATTCATGAGGTGTTGTGCAAATCAACAAAAGAGCTAAAATATGTTCTCTATTTGCTTGAAAATAGACAAATCCCCAATAAAGAAGCTAGTGTTTACAATAACTGGTGTACCATGATTTTCAGAACAATCAAGTCTAGATATTTAGAAAGAGGATCAAGGTATAATGGTAATTACACTCCCATGTACTTGAATACAGAAGGACAAGAAGTTGAAATGCAAAAGGGTTCAGCTGTTAAAGAAGTGATATTTTATCAAGAACAATTATCTCTGAATCCTGGTGGAAGAGATCTTGCATATTTACTGTTGGGAGAGTTAGATTTACCAAGAAGCTCAATTCAGAATCTCAGAGCTGGAATCTATCAGATTGGTAAAGGAGGTGAAGAACTCAGAATTCTGAAGAAAAGGTTAATTCAAATTCTCGGTGATAAAGAAGAAGAGTTATTATAAAGTTTCTTGCAGATGAGTAATTTCTTTGTGAGAATTTCTGAGACTAAGCCCGAGGATTTCTTGTAATATTTTGTTTTGAGTTTTTGACATCACTGAATCAAGGAATTTGTGCTTTATTTCAAAAAGTACAAATTGGGGGAGATTGTTAGATATTGATTCAAGTGATGATCAGGATCTGGACTACTGATCAGATACTGATGCTGACGTCATCAGTAATGCACCGTCAAGATTGGGTTATTATCAGGATTGGAAGCTGATCAGGATTTCACAAGGATATACATCAGTCCAGGAATCTAGGAAGATTGACATGTCGGTTCCTGATTTATAGGAACGCAGGTATCATTCAAAATATGTACTAAGAAACGTATGTAATTGATTCAATATATCTTGTAATTGATAGTGTATCTGTGTACTGTATATAAACACAGTTTAGGTTTTACTTAATTGTAATCGCTTACACGAATTATCTTGTAACCTAACAGCTCTCAAGAACATAAGAATTTCTTGATAGAGTTTGTAACAGTTTTATATCAGAATTAATAAAGATGTTATTTATTCATACTTGTGTTATTATTTCTGTTTAAGTCGAAAATCTTATACAATTGTATTCAACCCCTCTTCTACAATTGTTAATTACTGGGCAACACTTTCAATTAGTGATAATTAGCCGATAGCCTTTTTTTAACAAAAAAGAGGTTTACTTTTAATTGATTGATGATATTATCTTTTATAAATACCTAAAATATCGTATCATCCAATTAATAATATTTCTTTCTAAATAAAACACGTTAACTTTTATTTTGAAATATAATATTAAACTAATTAATATATACCCAAAAATATAACAGTATATCGTCTAATCACTAACAAAATATAATAGAAATCTGTATACAACGAATAATGATCGTTAGATTTTTAGTAAAAAATCAGAACCGTTAGATCTAATGATTAAATATATTATATGTTTAAATTAATTTACTAAATTTCAAGGCTCAAATTCTGTCAACGACATATTTTTTTTTAAAATTAATATAATTTTTAAAATACATAATTTTGCAATCATTAATAATTTTGCAATCATTAATGTATACCCCAAAATATTATACCATTTTGCTGTTAGATTTTTTAGTAATTAATAAGAACCGTTAGATGTAATTATAAGGGGGTGATGGCCCAAAATATTCATATGAGAGCCATGCTGGCCCTTTTTACTATCGGGACACGGTACATCGTGTACCGTGATATGAGGGGTGTTGCGCAACACGATCTTCCGTAATAGGGCATGATTACGGAACTGAGTCTTCCGTGTTATGCATGATACCGAAGACCATGCTCCGTGACTGTGCTGCGCACCCATCTAACACGGGACACGGTCCACCGCATCATGCATAACACGGAAGACTCAGTTCCGTATCTACGTAATACGGAGGACGATTCTCCGTATCATGATAAGACGGAGGACGGTTCTCCGTATCCCGTCGGTATTTCGGACCATTTTTTTCGAAATCAGTATTTTGGGCAAAAACTTAGCAAAAATAGGCATTTTGGTAATTCTCTCATTATAAGGTATATTTTATGATTAAAATTACTAAAAATTCAAGTTTCGAATCCCGTCAACGACATATTTAACTTAAATTTCTACAATATAAATTTTAAATCATCATATCATTAAATAAATTTATATTAAATTATATTAAAATAATGTTAAAATAATTTTTACAAAATAATGATTATATAAAAATATAATTATAGCATAAATTAAAAATTATAACTTATTAAAAGAAACCCGTGCATTGCACGGGTTATAAGCTAGTATATTCTAAATTGCAAATTACATTTATATGAGTATATTTGTTAACATGTTATTACAAATTAATGATATATATGTTTTTATTAATTGTCGAAATTAGCTTATTATTTATTTTAAATACAACAAAAATCACTTAGAGTTGATTGTGTTTAAATTATACAAATTGGTAGTAATTCTTTTCTGACAAATTGTTGTATTCTTCGTTTCATATGAATTCAAAATTGATTGAGGAAAAAAAATTGAGTACCAGTAAACTTTAAAAAAAATAATTTATGATTTAAAATTATATTATATTATAATTAAAAATATTAATTTTCAAATTGATATTTGTTGGATGTTTTTAATTGTATTATTAAAAATATAAAAAGAAATCATAATACTATCAAGTAAAACATGTGAACAACTGTAATAATGTTTATTAAATAACTTACAAAAATAAAAAAGATAATCCCAAAAAACCTAATTTTGTTCAATTTATTGATTTTTAATTTTAAATAATTTTTAACTTATAACATTTTCCTTTTTAAATATAGTAGGAAGAAATTTTAGAAAGTAAATAAATAATAAATTTTAGTATTGAAATATTTAGTTTCCATATTAAAATAAATTTCTTTAATTCCATCAAATAATAAAAATAAAAAATAAAGTAACTTAAGTGTCACACATAGTATATGGACCGCTGCATATGGTATTTTTAAAATTAAGGATTTATTTTATTCTTGAAAAAGATGTGTACCGAATGTGAATTTATAGTTACATATATATATATAGGCAATTGCTCCATACAGAACACCCTTATATAACAAACAATAAAGAACGTCTTAGATCTAATAGATCCAATGGCCCCGCCAGGGGCACACAATACAAAAATTTGTTATTTTTTTACCCTCTATCCATCCAGGAAAAAACCATAAAAAATTTTTAAAAAATTACTGTTCATGATGACGTCATGCTGATGTCATCAGTGACGTCATCATAAACAGTAAATTTTTTTTAATTTATTTTTTTTTGCTGGATAGATAGAGGGTAAAAAATTAACAACTTTTTGTATTGGGTGCCGTGACGGAACTCTTATATTAGATTAGATATGAGGTGTTCTTTATTGTTTGTTATGGAGTGCAACTCTATATATATATTATATCTTATTATATAATAAGAGTAAGAGGGATAATAAACTAGTACTACCATAGGTCAAGGGTTCGACCCTCACTGACAACATAATTAAATTTAATATTTATAACTATAAATATACTAATAAAATATATGATAAAATTCACTTTTCCACATAATTAAATTTGATATTTATAACTCTAAATATACCAATAAAACATATGATAAAATTCACTTTTCAAAACTCATTAATCATCTATTAAATTTAATATTAAAAACTCATTAATCATCTATTAAATTTGATATTAGTACACACCAAAAATTTAGTTTACAAGATCGCATTCAAAAACTGCGAGTACATAAGCACGAAACAACCTTCATCTCTTCTATGGAAAACTACTACACCCTAACTTTGGGGAAACAATCCAAAATAAAACATATGATAAAATTTACTTTTCAAAACTCATTAATCATCTATTAAATTTAATATTTGAACATCATTAACCATCTATTAATTTGATATTAGTACACGCCACAAATTTAATTTACAAGATAGCATTGAAAACTTGCGAGTATATAAGCACGAAGCATCCCTCATCTCTTCTATAGAAAATTACTACGCCCTAGCTTTCGGGAAACAATTCAAATCAAACATGACTTTAACTATTAAAAGTCAAAAAAATAACTTATTATTAATTACATATATAATTTTTTTACAAAATCTATACTATCTATATTATTATAATATATAATAAGCAAAATGGGATATATTTTGTAGATTGGTTTTGGTTATCCCTTTCATTCATAACTGTTAGATCGGTAGCTCAAATAGATGATGATTGTTGGATGCAATACTAAAAGTTGTTATATACAGAGGACTAAGGTTCGTCTCGTCAACAACATTTTAATTTAAAATTAATATTAAAAGATGTTATATAGAAATGTTGAAAATTTGATTACAGCCAACAACATATTAATTTAGATTTAATACTAAAAATTATTATGTGTAAAGGTGAAATATTTATAATATTATGTAACTACACTATAGGTATGCTTTGCACGGGCTGTAAGCTAGTATATATAGGGCTACTCAAATTAGACCTCTCATATAATGAGACCTTCTATTATTGAGGCGCCAAATCAGAGTGGTGGACTCTCTTCTAGGGGACGGCTCTGTAGTGGAGTACCTCAGAGTTGGGTTGTCACGGATGACCATATCATAGGAGTCTGGCTTTTTCCGATATCTTGTCCATTTTCATTTATTATTTTCATTATCATATGTTTCCCGGTTGTGCAGGTGCAGGTGCAGGGAGCTTCGCTTGGTGGTATCCAGGGGCATGGTAGGTAAGTCCCGTGTGGAGAAAGCCATGGGCTCAGGTATTGCTATGAACGTTATCGCATGTCCTTTAGATTCCTTTGTTTATTTCACACACCATATATGCCGTGCACATAGCCGAGGGTCTTCACGGAAACAGCCTCCCTACCCTAAAAAGTGGGGGCATGGTCTGCGTACAACCTACCCTCCCCAGACCCTGCTCTTAGCGGGATATACTGGGTATGTTTGGTTTGGTTTTTTTATTATAATGAGTCCCCCTCATATTTCTTGTATTTTAGAGGGCCCCGCCAGGGGCACCTAATACGAAAAAGGCTTATAATTCTACCCTGTATCCATTAATGAAAATAAAAAAAATTGAAAAAAATGATGACGTGGCAGCAGTTTTTTTGATATAATATTTTTTTAAAATTTTTTTTATAAATGAAAAGAGGGTATAATTATAAGACTTTTTCTTATTGGGTGCCCCTGGCGGGGCCCTTTAGAATAGATAAAATATGCGGGAGACTCATTATAAGAGATGGTCTCATTATAAGAGAGGTCTTATTTGAGCACCTCCCCTATATATATATATTTGAAAAATAAGATACTTTGTTAATAAATTTATAGAGCTGTTAATGAATCGAGCCGAACCGAATTCTTAACTGTTCATCTATAAGCTCGTTATAAATATTTCGAATTCTTATATTTTTATTTGTGTTTTAACTCGTTAAGAAATATTTTATTCACAAAATATTCGCGAACAGTTCACAAACATGTCTAATGAGCTATTATTCACGAACGCCCTCACGAACATATCATAGATAGTGCTCATTATCTCGTGTTCACAAACACTTTAATTTTTTTCTAAAATATTTTTAATGCAAAAAAGTAGAAAAAAAAAATGGGGAATGAAACTTTGTAAACTCGAGAAATGGTACAAATTTAGACTTTTCAATTAATCAAATTTGAATCAGGTTTAGTTAATACTTAATACCAACTAATACTATAATTTACAATGCAACACATGTTATTATTTAATTACAAATAATAAAAAATTGTATATATTTAACAAAAAATAATAATAAATAAACAAAATAAATTAACATATTCGCTCGTAACATTTACTTATACAATTATTTATTAATTATCTTGAATTCAAGAACTCCTCTTAAATGTTAATGAAATATGTTCGCGAACATATATATCAAATTTTTGTACAAATTCATTCATGAACTATATTTATAAACATGGCTCACAAACTACATTAACAAACTAGTTCACGAACTATATAATCGAACTTATACGTGAACTTTCAAGTCAAATTATGTCGCATTCAAGTTCAGCTCATTTACGAGATAAACTTCAAAATTGTATTCATATTCGACTCGTTTACAAATTGAACCAAACTTGAATAGAACCTTTTTTTGAATCAAACATTAATTTATTTATTTTTGACTATTTAAACTTATATGCCTTACAAATGAGTATCTATTCTAACAAATCTCGGGGTGAGCGAGAATCGAACCCAAACATTAAATTATTCGTGAACATATCAACTCATTTACATCACTCCAAACTTGATTATCATTTCATCAAACGAAATGAGAAAAGAAACAAAAAAAAAATGAATATTTTATCAGTATGAAACAAATATAAAATAAAAATAATATCTATTTTTACGTTACTCTTATACCCGATCCAGTACATACCCCGAGTGAATCTACGGCAAACATTATAGTGTCATTTCTTTGTCATTCGAAGCAAAACTTCGACCAAATCTCAAAAAAAAAATTAGTACTAAATATTTTCCAGCCGCGGGAGCTCGGAACAACGACCATTTAATCAAGACACTCACTTTTAGTACTTTTGTCTACGATTTTTCTACTAAAGCCCTAAACCACAGCAACAAGTCTATCACGGAAACTCAGGTATCAAATACGTACATGACTTAATAATTTTATAAAACTGTGCATTGATTGATTCGTTTGTGTGTACTTTAGATATCTACTCATAAATTTCAGTTTAAATCTTGAATTTTGTCCTCAATTTTTGTGTTTTATATGCCATGAAATCTTATATTATATTCTAACACTTTATCACTTTTGATTTTATTAAATTCCACTTTTTTTTTACTTATTTTTAATAAATACCACTTGATGACATATAAAGTTCCTGCTCCTTTATCACTGCATAGGAAACTTCAAATTTGATTTTCAGATAGACATGTTATCCTATCATACATTTTTACCAAACGCATATTCCAAACTCAAAAGAGTTTGGAATAGTAAAGATACCGAATTTGTCTCGAATGATTTTGGAGCTGTGAAGATATCAAATTTGTCCCGTTTCTCAAATCACATGTAATTACTTTTTTTCTCCATTTTTTTGTAATTTTCTGAGGACGTGCTTATTTTCAAGATGCGACACCAACTCGATTGTATTTTTATTTGTATTAAGTCACCAAATTACTCGACAGACTTGGTTTTATTTTTACAACTTTAGAATGCACTCTTTTTTCTTCTACATTGAATAACTATTTAACTTTGTAGTTAGATTTTTTTAATTAATTATGTATATTTGTTTGTTTGTAACTAATAGTGTAAATATTGTTTTAAAAGTATCCAAAGACATGGGATACCACTACATATAGGTTGAATACATCATTGATCGAATAATATTTGAGATTAATATTAGTTCTAAATGTTGATTTAGAAAAAAGGATTAATTTCAAATATATTCTAAATTGCAAATTAAATTTATATGAGTATATTTATTAACATGTTATTACATATCAATGATTATTTATATTTTTAGTAATTGTCGAAATTAGATTACTTATTTATTTTAAATACAACAAAAATTACTTAAGAGTTCCCTCTTCTCCCAGGAGGTTGAGGGTTCGATTCCGGTGGGAGTCTGGGTGTGGTGTGTGTTCAACTAGAAAATTAAAATAAAATCACTTAAAAGTTGATTATGTTTAAATTCTACAAATAACATTCATATTCTTTTGATAATATTCACTATATTATCTTAATTACTTGATATAATTGAATTCATATATTATCCAATAAGCCAAATTGGTAATAATTCTTTTCCGACAAATTGTTGTCTTTTTAGTGACATATGAATTTAAAATTGATTGAGGAAAAAAATTGAGTACCAGTAAATTTTAAAAAAAAAATACGATTAAAAGTTGTATTAAATAATAATTAGAAAGTTAAATTTTTTAAACTAATATTTGTTTGGATATTTTTTATTATAATATTAAATATATAAAAAGAAGTCATAATACTATACGTAGTAAAATATTTGAACAACTGTAATAACGTTTATTAAATAACATATAAAAATAAAATTGGTAATTCCAAAAAACTTAATTTTGACCAGTTTATTATTTTTAACTTTTAATAATTTTTTTGTTCTTAACAAAATTAAATAATTTTTAACTGATTGCATTTTTCTATTTAAATTAAGAGTCCTATTTTAACCAAAGCTAAAGGACTATAAATTAAATTTGGAGCCCAACATAAATCTTTATTGTTCTTACATTGCTTTCAAGTGCGAAAAAGTTCTTGTCACTTGTAATCATATTGGACCATGACTTTTGTAAGTGAATAAAAGAAGGAAAAGGGAAAAGTAAAAAATAATTAATTTTATTTTTCTCATTCATCAAAATTTGAAATTATAGAATTAATAAAGAAGTTTTTTTATATGAAATTTTCTTTCAATTAACACTGAAGGAATTTTTAGAAAAGTTTTTCACTCATAAATATACTTTAGGAATATTTCAAGAACAGAATATTTTAAATATGTCTTTACTTTTTTTTTATTGTCATAAAAACTTAAAAATATTTATTTATTTTATTTTATTTATTTAATTTCTAGATTTTGTATACTTTCATCTACTATCAATTTTTCACGATAAAAAACAAAATAATTTTTATCATCTAAACTTATATTAATATAGTATGATGAAATTTTAGAAAGTAAATAAATAATAAATTTTGGTATTAAAATATTTAATTTCTTTATCAAAATATTTTTTTTTAAATTCAACAAATATTAAAAATAAAAAACAAAGTAACTAAAGTGTCAAACGTGTATATGGACCGCTCCATATTGTGTTTTTGAAATAAGGATTTATTTTATTCTTGAAAAAGGTGTGTACCGAATGTGAATTTGTAGTATATATCTAAAAAATAAGAATATTTTTTTAACAAATTTATAGGGTTGTTAATGAATCGAATCGAGCTGAACTTTTAACTATTCATGTATCAGCTCATTATAAATATATCGAACTTATACTTTGATCGAATCAATATTTTTGTTTGTGTATCAAATCGTTAAGAAACGTACATGTTAGCGAACAGTTCACAAACATGTCTAACGAGCTACTATTCACGAATGCCCTCGTGAATATATCATAAATATTGCACATTATCTCGTGTCCACGAACACCTCAATTTTTTTTCTAAACAATGTATATTCTCTTTGGTACCTTTGTAGAATTGGATTTTGCCAATGGTACCATCACTTTTTTGGCTTCTATACATGGTACACTTCACATATTTATTTTTTTTTAGAGAAATGATAAATTTCATTCATGAAAGGAAACAGATGATACATCTGAAGAGATAATAAAAGCTACATTATCTAACCGAAAGGTATGCTTAACCAATCCATGGGTCTAACGACCTATAAGAAAGAGATTTTCCCGGAAGTTTAGATAATTACACCTTTATATGCACAAAAAAAGGCCTCGTTAAAAACCCCACAAGAGCAAAATCCTATGGAAAAAAAACTCAAGCGGGGAAAAAGAGTGCCCTAGTAAATAAATGAGTACATAATTTAACAAAAGCCTAAAAATCAAAAGACTAGAAACTTCTTGATTTTCTGCTTGATTCATCCACTATAGTAATCCATAATCCCGCCTTCTTCCATCTTCTCACCCTAAAACCAACATTCTACCGTCATCCATCTTCTTTCCACCCACGGAAACTAAATATATCAAAACAACAAATAAAATTATGTCAAAGAGTCATTAATCGAATATACATTAAAAAATTATTATACTCAGTATACATAATAATATTGAACAATTTTATATATGTAACCAAAGGGGACCCCTTTGGTTAAACATATAAAAAATCAATTTCTCATAAAAGATCTACTTTAAAGTCATCTAAAATGACAACAGATTCCAAATCAATAATGATTCAAATCGTCAAAAGACGACATCAACAGTAACCCAAAATTAGTCCATAAAACAACAAATAAATGGCACACCAGCAAAGGTACAAAACCATATTAAAATGGTACAATAATACTAATTAAGACATATCAAGATAAGAAACAAATCAAAATCGAAACCACAATTAATTAGCCCCCGATTATGCAAATCTTAACCATCAATTCAGACACATTAAAAACCCCTAATTAAGCCCTATCAATCATTAATTAAAAATTAGTAACTGAAAATCAAAGTAGCAATCAATTGTCATAAATATTTAATTATTCTTCAACTAAATATTAGTAATCGAATCCTATTAAAGCCGGTGAACACGAGCTTTTCCGACGAGCTCCAAAACAACGATCCACAATTGCTGCAAAAGAAGTTCTGCAGAGGACACGTGCTTCAAACATGTTGAAACAAACAAATATACACACAAGAAAACCAAGTACAACAAGGAATTATTTGGCCATGGTTATTAAAAACTATTATGAAAAAAACGACCTTCACTAAAAGACATGAATCTGGCATGACAAGAAAAAACAAGGAAAAAAACGCATCGAAAAATTTTAATACACCGGAAAAATCCAACAACCAAGTAAGCTCGTAGCTGATTCAATTTTAATTTGCCATAGTACCTAATTCAATTGAAGGATAGATTAATCTTAGATTTGTACTCACAGATCATCGTCACATGTGCGTCGTTGCCGCGACTCTCCTCTTTCTGTTCGATTGATGAGATAAAAATATGAATGATGTTAGAGGTGTACTTGCAACCATTGCTTTGAACTTGAGTATTGGTGGAGTGATGATAATGTTGGTTTAGTTGGTTTTAGAATATAGATTGTTGGTTGAGGATTTGGTCCTTTAGAGTTTGTGTTTCTCTCTTAATTATATCTTTCTGTTAGATAAACAGAAATCTGGTGCCAAAATTTTATTTGCAAAACAATGGAAACTTAAAATGCTATAAAAATCACAAAAACAAGGTACCTTGATAATATAAAAGGGTATTGAAATGAAAGTAATATGTCAAAAATGCGATGGTACCATTGGCAAAAGACAATTCTACAAAGGTACCAAAAGAATATCCCTACTAGTAATTAACAGTAATTAAACAGTGTTTAACGTTTATTTAATGTTTTAATTAGAAAAGGTTATAATTAAAAGAGAAATAATATGTTAAGTGTACCACGTATAGAAAGTATGTGATGGTCCATTGGCACAATCCAATTTTACAAGGGTACCAAAGAGAATATCCCAATAAAAAATAATATATGTTTTTACGTTACTTATACCCGATCCCATGACTACAGCAAACATTTAAACGGTCATTTCTTTGTCATTCGAAGAAGTCTCAAATTCTTCTTCCCCAAACTAAAACTTCGACCAAATCTCAAAAAGAAATTAGTAGTACTAAACAACGACCATTTAGTCAAGACACTCACTTTCAGTACTTGTCTACGATTTTTCTACTAAAGCCCTAAACCACAGCTACAAATCTATCACGGAAACTCAGGTATCAAATACGTACATGACTTAATAATTTTATAAAACTGTGCATTGATTGATTCGTTTGTGTGTACTTTAGATATCTACTCATAAATTTCAATTTAAATCTTGAATTTTGTCCTCAATTTTTGTGTTTTATATGCCATGGTCCTTGGTTGAATTGTTTGTATACACCGGTCTCGAAAAGATTGTGTATACAATTTTAGTTTGGATGCGTCCTTTTAACTTTTATGGTCCTTGCCTATTTTTTAATTCAGACTTATGGCCAGTAATGCTAAAACTAGGCGAGGAGTCGAAGCAGTTGATAGAATCAGCAACTTGCCAACAAATTTAATAGACCTCATCTTAGAATACTTGCCTACTCACGATGCAGCAAGGACAAGTATCCTCTCGAAACCATGGAGGAATATATGGGGAATGCACCCCCGACTTTATTTGGATGCAAACTTTTTCGCACAATTGCTGGTTTCTCAGAAGTTTTCTCGCTTAGATGAACAAACTAAAATTATCGAAGTTTCGAGAACCATTAGTAATATTTTATTAGCTCACGATGGCCCTATTCTGGATTTCCTTCTTTGCATTCCTGAAGACCTGCCTTTTCATCAAAGTATGGTTTTATGGATTAAAAATTTATCAAACAATGGTGTTAGGAAACTGAAGCTTCAGAATGAATCGCTACATACCTGCACTTTGCCCTCTCATTTCTTTTCATGTTCACAGTTAACTCATTTAACCCTCTCGAACTGCATACTAAATCCACCCCTTGGATTTGAGGGATTGTGTAACCTGATTAGAGTACAACTTGTGCATGTCAACATTAATGCTGACATGTCATTCGGCACTCAACTCAAGGAATTGGTAATGGAAATGTGCACTGGGATTGAACATTTAGGAAGCCAATTTAAATGTGAAAACAATCTCCTCATGTTGAATATCGATGAGAGTGAAGAAATTGATTGGCAATGGTTTGAATGCACCCAAAAGTTGCAAGTTCTTAGGCTCGGGATGAATGATATGCCAAGTTCCAGCAAGGAAGTGATTACATTAGACAAGCTAGTCGGCAATTTGCCTAGAATCACTTCTCTTTTCCTCGATGGCTTGTTTTTCAAGGTAATTTTTAACATCCTACAAGTTATTGAAATTTTTAATACCTAATATAAATAGCTGATCCAACTAGATGTGTCACAGTTTAATTTATCTTTCGACATACTTGTGTATTTTTATATAGATTTCGGAACCAGGTGCAGCTATATTGAAGAGGATTACAAGAGCTATGGAGAACTTGAAATTACTACACCTTTACATTATTGACTTATATGATTTGGTTCAGATTCAACATGTTCTTTGTTTGGTCAGAAGCGCACCTAATCTGAAAGTTCTTTCCTTCGCACTGGTGAGAACATTTTTGCCCAGTCTTATCATTATAAAATTTTACTTTATTAAATTTGATTAATTTGTTAGGCTTCTGCTAGGGAACTTTGTACTCATAATCCAAAAAGAAACTTGCACAACTTATATTATTGAACAGTAGCATCAAATTGTGAAATATACCTTTTAGGCTGCATATGAATGTGACCCTAGATGTTTTTGGCTCATTTCGTCTTTCAACTTGTAAAGAAAGTTCAATTCACAAAACATACCCTAGATGTTTTTCTCTCTCTCCTATTTACAAAGAGGTTATGTAAGAAAGGAATGAAATATTCAATAATAAATGCTTTCAACCTATTCGACTCCGACTGATATAAGAAACTAGAGATGCCCACATGCCTAAAGTAGAGAAAACAAAGAAACAGCCTAATGCCCCCTGTACAAGACTTAGTTAAGTGAATATCCCTAGGCAAATGTGTGTGTAAGCATTTAAAGTTTTTGTAATTGACCTTTCCAGAAAGAATTCCCCTCTAAAAGGAAAGAGATAGGGATGGCAAAGGGTTCACAGTCTTTTTATTTTCCCACACAGTGCACTAGAGAGAGTAACATGTATACTTCCATTGATGTTCAGGGCTTTGAGTTGGCATATAGTGCTTGTTCAATTGACATTATCATTTTGTTAATACCCAAGATCTTCATCTTCTTGGGAAGTATCCATCAATGTTCCTAAAAGCGCTAAGCTGTCCTAAAAGCTGGGAAGACCTTTTAGACATAGAATTGAAATACTTTATGGTTCGATTCCGTTTAAGCACCCATTTAGGTGACCGCCTGATTTGCCTTTTAGTGGTATCCATGAGTGAAGTTGTTTGGCTAAAAAATTAAGATTATGAATATTTCATGCTCACATGAAAGACCCACGTAGATCCTTCACAACACATAGGAAGTATTACTACAGAGTGATGGCGAGTATCTGTTTTCCTTCCAAGTGTGTGATGCTAGCTAGGCATCTCAATTTTAGAAATGTTTGATATTCTGGTATCTATCCCTTTGGTAGTGCAAGTTTTACACACTCTAAATTGGAAATTATATTGTTACCCTTCATTCGGTACTCACTCCTGCTAAAAATTTAAGATGTGAAAGCTCCATTTGTCATAAAAACATTATTTTTTCCCTCTTTCGATATTAAACATGCAATCTTTTTTACTGCAATAATTAAGACTTGCAGATTGCTCTTTATAACTGATAATCACATTTAACCACATTTTTTAACCTGTTTACGCTCAAAGTTTTGTTTTCTCTCTTGAATAATGTTTTTCTTTCTCTTCATTTTATGACTGGATTCAGTATGTCCGAACGATTCTCAGGTTGTCTATTACAAAGTTGTGCATACTCCTAATTATATTATCAATCTATTTCGCGGCCAGCCAGGACAACTTGTCAGTTTTAGATGGTGGTTTTTATCATTCACTAGTGTATCTTATTCGATGTGGACAAGTTAAAACTTATAAATACTATATTATTAAGAACTAACTGGATAACTTTTATATTAATACTGTATATACCTGTCAACAAAACAAAACCTTTTATATAGGATCATGAAGTACAGAGCAGTGATGGTGTGGACTTATTGGACCGCGCGGTGTTGTCAGACCACATGATTCTAGACCGACTTGAAACCCTTAGAATGTACGACTTGGCTGGTTCCCGCGCCGAGTTTCAGTTCATAAAACTTTTTCTTGCGTCATCCCCTTCGCTTAAACGGATTGGACTTAAGATGAACCCCATACTTGAGGATCCTTCAGAAGAGTTGAGGATTTCACAAGAGGTGTTGCTGATCCCTAGAGCATCCAAATCTGCACAGATCCAGTGGATCGAGTAGCGGGCCTAGTGGCAGGGCAGACATGTCTTGGAAGCAAATGTTGAAGCATGTAAACTACAAATAAATTTATGTTGTGTATCTTGTGAAAGCTGTAGTTCTTTTGGTTATCTCAAACTCTTACTGAAGTGCACATTGAACCTTTTTTGGTGGTTACAGAATCAATTGGTTGGGAACAAACTCGGCAAAGTCCATTTAATTAACTTGTAACCATCTGAGAAGCTTTCTATATTAAGTAGCTTTGGGACATGAAAGATAATTTTGTTGTTCTTTGCTTTTATGTTGAGCTCTCTTAATTTATAAGAACTCCGTATCTCACCAGGTCATAGTCTATTGTTATTTATAAACTCCGTATCTCCGCAAATAGTAGTCTAATGTTATTTACAAATTGTTTGTACATTAATCTTTCTTGGAACAGTGAAGATATCAAATTTGTCTTATCTCCAAAGTGGCATGTAATTCCTTAATATTAATCCAAAAGACTTGGAAAGATATCAAATTTGTCTTGTCTCCAAAGTCGCATGTAATTCCTTAATATTTTTTTCAGTACGTAGCATTTCCATTTATCCATATATTTTTTTCTCCTTTCTTTCTCCATATATTTTTTTTTTCTGAAAGCCTGTTTATGTCCATGATACGGCAAGTGGTTGTATTTGCATTTTGTATGAAGTGACCTAATTTAATGTTTACAAGCTTATAGTGCACATGTTTTTTCTTTGACAATGAATTAAATTTTAACTTTTTTAAATATCTTATTTACATTTATATTTTAACAATATTTTAGATATTGTGCATTTGAAATTAGTATTATAAATATTTCTTAATAAGTAAGCAAAGAAATGGTATACGAAAACAATCTATATATCATGAAATTAGCATAACATTTGAGCATTAACGTGCCAGCTTAGAATTTCTCTACCGTCATTTTGTTGATATTGCATACGCCATGGCGCCTAGCTTGAGGAAGACCCCATATCAATCCTCGGCTTCTACATTGTTTTGTGTTTAAATTTTTTAACATTGTTTTTGAACGGGGTGACTGTGCAAACATAGCAATGTACAGCTCCAAAACGTGAGTTTAACAAATTCTTATGCATCAACCTCCTACAAAACTGCGTTAGTCACAGGAGAAAAGATGGGATCATCCTCCATCACCGCTCCAATTAGAGCTTTAAACGAACCGAACTCGGATGAACTTTTAAAAAATAAAAAATATTATTTTAAAAAATAATAATTTGAAAAATAAAAAATTGTAAATATTATTATTTTTATCGAAGGAACCAAACTCGGACGAACTTTTAACGAGGTCGGATGAAATCCTAACGAACCGAACAATGTTCGGTAACCTTACCAAACTTATTTTCTTGACCGAACTCGAGTTCGGGAAGTTTATCGGGCGAGCTAACCGAACTCGAACACGAATGAACATGTCGAGCTTACCGAACATGTTCGGTTCATTTACGCCTCTAGCGCCAACATTTGCTTTACGTTAGTGTTATAAAACCAAATTTAAGTATAAAAATTTAATAAATTTCTTTTACAGACCATCAACAAAGAAACTAAGCCAAAAATTTAAGTACAAAAATTTTCATGTCCGTTAAACACTTGTTATCCCCAAATCTGGCATAATGGTTATCATGATTTGATTAGCTAAATTAACGGTTCATAATTGACTATGAGCCTAGAAGATGACAATTGGGTCAATATAGTCTACTATTGGAATCAGCCCATCACAACTACAGGGTCACCTCGTCCATGATCTGGTCTAAGGGATCGCTTCGCTGTTACTCCTTCTCAGGGATCGCTTCGCGTTATCATCACATCTGCAGGATCGCTATCTCTAACTCTTTATTGGAAGGTTCATGGCCAGACCCAAGGTCGCATCCTAGGCTCCACTGGGATCAATATAGTCTACTCTTTATTGAGCAGCTGAACACTGGGATCGCTTTGCATGGCCAGATCCCTCGAGGTCGCATGCTAGGCTCCACTTCACTTCTTTAACCGTGCAAGACCATCGGTTTCCTTCTATAAACCATGGATTATGGATAGAGTTAATGACTCATTGCCACGTCAGCCCTACACGAGTGGGCTTGGGCCATGACTTATCTTCAAAAACCCTAGCCCGTCTAGGTAACTTGCTGCCCAAGAACTACGTACGGCTTGATCCCTATAAATAGGGTACGTAGGCACCTTGATACGGATGAGAAACAGTTAAACCTGCAAACACCTATCAAGCTCAGCCACATCTAAACACACAGACCCTAATCCTTGTTCTTCTTTTACTAGAAAAATATCCGTATTTTGCTCCGATAATCCGGCAAACCTCCAAAATATTGTTATACAATATTCTCCCTATAACATTTGGCGCTAGAAGGAGGGGCAAGTCATTGAATTGGGAGAAGTGATGACTAAATCACACAAAAAGAAGAATGATGGAGAGACCCCGGGATCGCATAAGATTAACAAGGATGATCCCCTGACGAGGGACCCCTCAGATGACGAGGTGTCCAATGACAACTCTAAGACTGGGTACAAGGAGGAGCACACCCCCCCCCCCCAGTACAGAGGGTGGCGTTGACCAGCGAGGTAATGTCTTTTCTAAAAGGCCTCGGCGATCAAGTGACCGCTGTACATGAAAGGGTCGCAAAAGTGGAGAAGCGCTATAGTTCTAGAGGATCGAAGAGAAATGCCAGGACAGGTGGTCGAACATATCAAGGGGAAGGAAGCAAAGTCCCTGCCAAGAAACTCATCGATGATTTCGAGGATGTCCTAACAGATCAGAAAAACCCTGACCAGAATGAGGAGGAAAATTCACTCGAAAAGAAAGGAGGATCACATGACAAGGTCGCCTCACCTGAGGGGAGATCGGTTAGTGTTTTTGACCGTCTCGGAAAGGCTAACTGAACATGACCTTCGTCTCAAATTAGAAAAGGTTAATGCACCTCGGAATGAAGAATTTAAGAATAGAAGCAAGGGCACTAATCGACCATTGTCTCCTCATCGAGATCGCGAGCGGTCATATCGTCGTGATGACAGACCCCCCTCTCCTCGTAGAGAGCGTGAGCGGTCCCATCGTCGCGATGACAGACCCCCATCTCATCGAGACCAAGAACGATCCCAATACCATGAAGAGGATCGTAAAAAGAAGGATCGGAGGAATGACCAGGAGGAGTCTAGCGTCCCAAAAAAGACTCATTCACACCATGGGAATACTAGAGGGAAAAAGGAGGGTGACAAGGAGGCCATAGTGGGAGACTATAAGCTGGAGGAGTTGAAAAAGGCCTTGGACGCAATGAACAATGAGAAAGGGATCTTTAGCACTATGGGCTCTTCTTCGCCCTTTACCCACGAAATTCGAACCGCGCCACTCCCTGTGGTGTTTCGTGGCCATCATTCAGATATGACCAATAATGGAGATACTGATCCAGCTGAGTTCGTAATTCGATTTAACAACGAGATGGATGTATACCAAGTCTCGTAGCTAGCGAGGTGTAGGTTGTTTGCCGCCTCGCTAAGGGGAAGTGCCCTGCAATGGTTTTCAAAGCTAGGGGCCCTAGTTACTATCGACTCATGGGAGCAATTTGTTGATATCTTTATCAAGAAGTTCCAATCTTCGATGCTCTATGCACCCCCTGTATCCACCTTGGCGAACATAAAACAGAAGGAAGGAGAGACTCTTCATGACTCTTTCAAGAGATTCAATGCTGAGGTACCTCGCGTACGGGGGGCGAATGATGAAGCTGTAAAGAATTTCCTTATCGCTGGAGTAAGAGAAGGGACTGATTTCTGAAAGAAACTACAAGAACAAACCCCTAACACTCTATCTGAGTTGCACAGGGTCGCTGAGCCTTTCAAGCGCGTTGAAAAGTCACTTGCAGATCTAAAAAAGAATAATGAAAGGAGTAGCAGCTGGAGTAGAAATAGGGGAGTGAAAAAGAAGGATTCCAGGAGTCCGAGACGAAGACGGGATCGAAGCCCAAGTCCAAAAAGGAGAGAACGCAATCCCCCAACGCGATCCCCCCTCGAGCTCGCCCTGTAAGGAGCGAGGACAAATTTATTCCTCTGGTCGCCCCAATTGATCACATCTATGCTGTCAACGCGAAAAAAGGGGTATTTAGGAGACCCACACAAATGGGTCCGAAAGGAACTGCAAACACTGGAAAATATTGTGCCTTTCATGAACTGTTAACTCGAATAACTTGTAGAAGGGGGGTTGAATACAAGTTATATAATCGTGTCTGATTTTTGCTTGATTATATGAACAAGAATAAATGAATGAATCAAACTTTGTTTGTATTAAAATAATCAAATACAAACTTTACCAAAGGTGTACAATACCTTTAGCAGCTGCTGACAATATAAATGTCTCTCTCTGTTTGTTTCGAACTCTCGAATACAAATCTTACGAACTCACTTGCTCACTCATGCACGCTATTTACAATGATATAGAGAGAGTATTTATAATGCTACCTATCAACTAATAATAGAATTATAATCTATCTATGACAATGTTCTGCCGTCCAGTTGATAGTTTCCATCAATAGAGAATTCGTTTCCTTCACGATATCTTCTTGCTTGTTTTCCAAAACAAAGATCCTATTTTATAGCACTTGCCAGTTTCTGTAGCATCCATAATGACATCATCAGTAACACGACTGACATCATCAGTAACATGACTGATATCAGGATTTCCCATTGCATCAGGATCTGATTATCCCATCAGTATTTGATCAGGATCTGACTTAATGTATCAGGATCTGCTCCTCTGTTCCTGATATGTAGTCCCCGATACACTGTTCCTGACATGTAGTCTCTTACGCACTGTTCCTAACTAAATTCTACAGATTACTGTTTAACACATATATCCCAAACAAAGTGCTAAATCCTTTATAAGATCATGATATACAAGAAGTATTAGCAAAATTCTATTCTTAACATCACAACTTATGAATTATTCCTAACAATCTCCCCCTATTTATGCTTTAGAATCTGAAGCATAAATCTAAGTTGTAGATGTCAAAACATATAACAATACAACCAGAATGAATTTATGAATTCAAGATCATGAAGTTAAGTACCTCATTCTTCAGATGTAGACATGTATCTAGTACTTAGAAGAAAGAATTCAACTATTTGATGCTTCTTTTCCTTTACCACTCCCATGATGAAATTTACCAACTCTGTCACCCTTAGTTCTGTTTCCAGTCTGTTTATCTCCCCTAGTATGTTGTTGTTGTTATCTCTGAATTGTCTTTATCTCCCCCTTTTTGACATCAGCAACATTAATTCCAAGAGATTCAGTAACAGAACAAATGAGATTCATCAGAACTTCTTGATTTTCCATAATAGTGACATGGTTATTTTCAAGAATTTGAAGTCTCGATTGAACATCACTTTGAGATTTCTGAATGTCCTTAAGAATTTTAGAATTGACTTCAATGTCGGAAGTGCTTGTTGTATCTTCAGATTCAGATTCAGAAAGAACATTATCTTCAAGTCTTGTAGAAGAAGTTGCCTATTGAGAATGATATTCAAGTAATAATACTTGAGTAGAAGTACAAACATCTTCATCTTTCTGATCTGGAGCTGAAATATGATCATCCTGTCCTTTACCAGTATTCTGTGTACTAACATCTACAAATCCTGACTCCTCCTTAGATTGATCAAAATATTGTTTATGTTTCAATTCTAGCTGAAATTGGAAGTACAAACAAAGGAATACTTGGATCATTAGGAATTTCTTCTGGTACTGGTTGAGTAGAAGTTTGTCTTAGCCTTTCACCTCTTCTGTTAATGATCTCTGCAAACCTTTCTTTCTGTTTTTGAGCTTTAACTTCTGGCTTTGCATTGCGATGTGCTAAGTAATGCTTCTCATACATCTTAATAAAAGAATAAGTACCAGCATCTATACCAAGATTTTCAGACCAAGATTCAGGAAAAACCTGATCCCAGAAATCAAACGATAGTGATTTCCTAATTTTCTCTCCCTCACTATGGAGTTGATCATCCATACCCTCATTCTCACTTTAACTATCTAAAGTCAACACTCTTTCTACTTCTCCTTTTGCCTGGTCAGGAGCCAGTCTCTCTGTGTGTGGATCTATGTCCATCTTTTCAAGTGTATCACTCAAATTTGGATAAGTGCTCTCATGACCTACCGAAAAATAGGGGTTAGAAGAAGTTTTTTACCTGAACTCACATGGAGAGAGAGTTCCTCATATGGCATGGGGCTTGAGGTTTTCTCCAAGGAGTGAGCTGCTATAATCTCTGAATCCTTACAAACATCTACTTTCTTTCCAGAGACTACAGGCTCCAGTATACCACTTTCAGGTTTTACACTAGACTCTAATGTCTTCAGTATTACTTCATTAGACACCATAGCTAATATGCCACCGTCTTTAAGTGTTGGTTGCTGAGACACACCCTCAAGGTAGATAGACTCTGAAAGAACAATATTGGTTTGATCTTCAGAAAAATCAATCAAAGTCATTCCTCCCATATTATAGGGTTTCTCACTTGCAATTTCAGTCATCACAGAAGACCTTTCAGCATCATCAATCACAGTTCCTGAGTCATCCAACCTCTGAGTAGATGGTTCTTGTGTTGCAGTGACTGTGATATGATCTATTCTACTATTCACCACTGGCGCAATAGTATCTTCTGTTGACTGCTTCCCTCTATCAACTACCTCCTCTTGTTCACCTTGTGCTGAAGCATCTTCAACAATGACATCCTCATCAAATAAATATGCATGAAGTGATTGAAGTGCAACATGCTTAGGAAGTCCAAATTTCTTGTGTAACTCCTTTCTGACTGATACATAGAAGTATGTCTTCATTAAATCAAGTCTTTGATGTAACAGTCCATATTCTTCATGAAATGAAAGTTTGGGAACTCTTTCAATCAAAAAATCTAGAACAGGCCTGGAAAGCTTCACTTTCAGAGAAATAAGTTCCATAGCCAGTCTATATGTCAATGTAGTTTCCCATGAAGAATCAAGATCCAAATCTCTCTTGCCAGAAACTGACATGGATATAGCATTATTTGTAGAGACCTGCATAATGTTAGTTGGACTTGACACTCTGTGTGTAGGTGACAAATGAATCTTTCTCCTTGTTCTCCTAGTATAGTGAGCAACAGATTTGTCTTGAGAAGACTCAAGAGGTGTAGACACAGAAGTGATCTTGGGATGAGATCCTCTTTCAATAGACACAGTCTTTTGAGAGACAGTATCCAGTATCTGTTTTCCCTTTTTAAGAACTACAGCCTTTTGAGAGACTGCAGCCTGGCTGTGACTAGGTGTTCCATCTCTTTGTCCTAGCTTAGAAAGTTGAATTGCAGCCTTCAATTCTGCTCTCTCAGCAAGAGATATATTATCATCATCTTCACTAGAACTACTACTTGAAATAACAAATCTTCACTTCCTTACAACTGATGTCTTTTGAGAAACACCGGAGGTTGGCTTCTTTGAAATAATAAGCTGTGGATCAAAATTTGGTTCTAGAATTGTTTCAGAGACTGTAATGTTTTTGGCTACTTGGGTAGACACAGGGGGGTTCTCCTCCAATTGAGATTCCTGAGTCATTTCACCACCAAAGAAAGAAGAATTATAGATAGTAGGAAGATGAGTTCTTAGAAGTACCTGAACATGATTTGGATAGTGTAAAGCAGGTATTTCATCTAGATTCTTTTCACTGTCCTTCTTTGTAATGTCAGAGAAAATTCTCTTTTGCTGTACATAAGAAGAAACACAATACTTTCTACCAAATCTAACTTCAACATCAGGAATGAAATGGTTAATAAACAGTTGCATGAATCTGTGATAATAAACCATATTCCTGTCATGATCTCTTGACCCAAGTTTTATACACATCTGACTTAAGATAATGTGACCAAAATTAATTACTCTGTTATAAAGCAAAGCATATGCAATATGTGATGTAACAGCTGTAATTTGTTGAAAAGAATTACACTTACCAGTAAAGCATTTAGCAATTTGATCAAAGAAGAAAGACCGTTCTTTTCTAAGAAAAGATCTATTTAACTGGCTCATGTTATCTAGAGGTCCATCATAACCTAATTTAGATAACATAGTTCTCACATCATCATCAGATGGTACATTCTCAAAATTTGTACTAACAGGTAAGCGAAGTACTTTATTAATAACAAATTTAGTAAGATCAAATGAGTCTTGTCCTAAGTGTAGAACAATATTACCTGATTGACTCTGAGTAGAATCAATTACCTTAGCATTCTCCCAAGCTTGTGAAACAGCTGCTTGATTAATTTGTGGAGATGCTGTCAAGGCATAGCTTAATGGTCCTTTCGCCATAAAGTTCATTATCGGGTGAAAATCAGTTGACACCTCTTCCTTGTTGGTGATAGCTGCAACATGATTGTTCATCATAAAATCAAAGTCACCAAACTTGAAAGCTACTGATTTGGATAGTCTTCTTTGAGTTGCTATTTTGATCTGAAAAGAACTTAAGAAATCTTTGAAATTTATTAGTGATTTTGAGAACTCGAGAGTGTTTTTGCTTTAGAGAATGAAATTAGAGAAAGCAATTACACGATTAGAGTGTCAAAATAATTATATTTCAAAAATTCTTCAGACCCATTATCCCACGTTGACACGTAAGTTGACAGGTGTCAGTCCCTGAAAAATGCAGTTACCCATGACTTTTGGAAAACAAAATCCAAAAATGATTTCAAGTAAATAAGTCAAGGTAAAAACAAGATAAAAATCAATACTGATCATTTTCCTCTTCCTGATGTGATCTACTCATCAGAATAATCACACAATTTAATGTGATTTTTGAATAAAAAGAATTACTAATCCTGATGTGAACACACTCATATTCCTGATCAATATCATCCTGATTCCAGAGACTAAATGGCATTTTCTTTTACAGCAATTAAATGAGATTCCTTATGATCACTTTAGAATCTAGCACATAAACAGGTAGAGAACATTATATTTGGTCTACTTGCAGTTAAATATAATAGTGAACCTATCATGCCTCTTTAGCTAGTGTTATCAACACTCTTTCCCTTAGGATCAGAGTCTAGCTTAGTGGCTGTTGCCATGGGTGTCTTTGCAACTGCACAATTTTGAAAGTCAAACCTCTTTAAAAGATCTTTGATATACTTTGACTGATTTACCAGTCTCAGTCTGTTTGACCTGCAAGCCTAAAAAGTAATTTAGTTCACCCATCATGCTCATCTGATATTTAGACTGCATAAGCTTGCTAAACTTAGCACATAACTTTTCATTAGTAGAACCAAATATAATATCATCAACATAAACTTGAAGTAAAAGAAAATCACCTTTTATCTTTCTAAAGAATAGAGTTTTGTCAATTGTACCTCTTATGAAGCCATTTTCAAGAAGAAATTTAGACAAAGTCTCATACCATGCTCTTGGTGCCTGCTTCAGTCCATAGAGTGCCTTGTCAAGTTTGTAGACATGATTTGGAAACTTTGGATCAACAAAACCAGGTGGTTGTTCCACATACACTTCCTCATCAAGCTTGCCATTTAGAAAAGCACTCTTTACATCCATCTGGTATACCTTGAATTTTGAATGAGCTGCAAATGCAAGAAACATTCTGATTGCTTCCAATCTTGCTAGAGGTGCAAAGGTTTCATCATAGTCAATTCCTTCTTCCTCAGAATAACCCTTGGCTACCAGTCTTGCTTTGTTTCTTACAATCATACCAGATTCATCTAGCTTGTTTCTGAAAACCCATTTAGCACCAACAATAGATCTATCTTTAGGTCTTGGTACCAGTTTCCAAACTTTGTTCCTCTCAAATTCATTCAGTTCTTCCTGCATTGCTATTACCCAATCAGGATCCTGTAAGGCTTCTTCAACCTTCTTAGGTTCATTCTTTGAGAGAAAACAACTGTACAAGCATTCATTTTGAATTGATCTTCTAGTTCGAACACCACTATTTGGATCACCAATTATCAAATCCTCAGTATGATCCCTTGTCCATTTTCTAACAGGTGGTAGATTTCTCATGCTAGACTCTCCCCCTAAGTTAGTGGTATTTCTTGTAGAAGAACTTTCTTTGCCTTCAAAAGCTCCCCCTTGATCAGTAGAATCAGTGGATTCAGTACTGCTGCTAATTCCTGATCTTCCTTCATTAGACTCTGAAGGATCAGTTCCTGATGAAGTAGATTCTGAATGACCAGTCTGATCCTGATCAGTCCTATGTTCTCCTTGATTGAATTTCTCCCCCTCAACAGTAACATTCCTTTGAGAAGCAATATAGATTTCCTCTGGAGAACCTTCATCATCGCTGGAGGTAATCTCAGAATACTTAAGATTTTCAAATTCCAAATTGTCATGACTTTCATCAGTTTGAAAAATTCCAAACTTCTTATCATCAAATGCAACGTGAATTGATTCCATAACAATGTGAGTTCTAAGATTGTATACTTTGAAGGCTTTTGATGCTGAATACCCTAGAAAGATTGCTTCATCCGATTTGGCTTCAAATTTCCTTAGTTGTTCTAGATGAACTTTCAGGATATAGCATTTGCATTCAAAGATGTGAAAGTATTTCACACTTGGTTTCTTTCCTTTGATCATCTCATAGAGAGTCTTGCCATGAGCATTTACCAAGGTACAGTTTTGAGTGAAACATGCAGTGTTGATAGCTTCTGCCGAGAAATAGGTTGGAAGCTTTGCATCTGCAAGCATGGTTCTTGTTGCCTCTATGAGAGTTCTATTCTTTCTTTCTACTACACCACTTTGCTGAGGTGTTCCAGGTGCAGAAAACTATTGAGTAATTCCACTGTCTGCACAATACTCCTCCATTGTAGGATTCTTGAATTCTGTAACATTGTCACTTCTGAGCACTTTGACCTTGTACTCAGAGCTATTTTGAATATTCTTGACAAGTTCAATGATTTGCTGAGGAGCTTCATCCTTGTTGTGTAGAAAGAATACCCATGTGAACCTTGTGTAGTCATCCACTATAACTAGAGCATATCTTTTTTTATTGATAGACATAATGTTTACTGGACCAAATAAATCAAGATGCAACATGTGAAATGGTTCAGTAATGGAATTTTCTGTCTTGCTTTTGAAAGTGGTTCTTCTTTGTTTTCCAAGCTGACAAGCATCACAAAGTCCATCTTGCACATAGTTTGCCTGAGGTAGGCCTCTCACCAGATGATGCTTAACTAGTTGATTAAGCTTCTTGAAATTGAGATGTGAGAGCTTTTTGTGCCAATTCCATCTTTCATCATTTAATGCCTTGCTGTAAAGACATCTGACAGTTCCTTTATATGTGTCACTCAAGCTGGCTTCATATATGTTACCATGTCTCTGACCAGTCAGAACAATGTCTTCATTCTTCATATTCAAGATTTTGCATCCCTTACTGTCAAAGATTGATTGGTAACCCATATCACCCAGTTGACTTATGCTTAAAAGTGTGTGTTTCAAGCCTTCAACCAGTGCTACGTTTTCTATGATGACATTCCCCAAAATAATTGAGCCATATCCCAGAGTTTCTCCTTTGTTGCCATCTCCAAAGGATATTACTGGGCCAGCTTTCCTCTCAAACTTTGTAAGCAGGGACTTCTTTCCAGGCATATGTCCAGAGCATCCACTGTCCAAGATAATTGAATGCTTCTTTCCAATGCCCTGCAAACAAAAAGTAGCTAGTTAGAATTTTTTAGGACCCAACTTTGATTGGATCCTTTCTTACTAACTTTTGAACCAACAGGCTTTGAAGATTTTGCTTTTGATTTAACTGTTGCAGAGTCAACCTTAGGCTTAGATTTCATAAACTATTTGTGACTAGGAGTTTCAAATCTCAAAGAATAATAGTCATAATACAGTTCATGATATTCCTTACACATATAAATGGAATGAAGTAAACTACCACAATGATAACAGGGTTCTCGTGGTTGGTATTGAATTCTCTGAGTCTTGGGAATCTTGACTCAGTTTTCCAAGAAGGTTTTTGATTGCAGTCTAGGGCCAAATGATTATGATTTCCACATTTATAGCATTTCTACCTAGGTGTTTCAGGTACATTCTTGTAATTATTGTATTTGTTAATACCTTCTTTTCCATTCCTATTTCTTCTGATCTTGATAGACTGTGAAATACTTTCTAGTCTCTGTTTCAACTGAGACTTAGACAGAAAACCTATGTTTACATTCTTAGGTTTTTCTAACACTCTTTCATCTGAATTGCTATTGTTGATTCTTTTGTGCACAACTGGGGTACCTTTAGAATCAACAAATTTAACATGTTTAGTGTAAGAACCCCAAATTTTGGATATAATTAAAACTTTTTATTAAGTAATGATAAAATGAGGAACAATGATTCCGACAACAAGGTCACCAGCTCTAATGAATGGTGGTTTCAAAGAACAATGATTGTAATGAATGGATATTGCTTTGGACAATGATCCTGATGCATTGGTATATTGTCTGAATAGAGTAATTCGATGGTTGAGGACCTAGATAAGAATAATCTACCATCCAGGAAGGAGCTAATGGATCCTTGAAGGGAAATGAGTACGTGCATAGTGTTTCCCATACGTGCATAGTATTTCCCGTACGTGCATAGTGTTTCCTGTACGTGCATAGTAATTTGGTGGATGAATAGTGATTTTGTAAGTTGGAAAACTTTTCACTCCACCCTATGTACGGGACGTGATATGGATGTTTCGAAGTCATATTAGTAATACGCGGAGGAAATAAGTGAATGCAGAGACGATCAGAATTCAGAAATTCCAAATTCTTTTCGGTATAATATTTGACCGGACAGTGAATTAAATATTATTATAATCCAAGAATTGAGATATTAACTTTGAGGATTTGATATTTTGGGATGTTATTATATTGATTTAAGAATGAAGGTAGGAAACCACTGAGGAGTGGTTATGGCTACAATGTAATAATTGATATTTGGAAAGAATGAATGGAATTCGACTTTATTATTTCTATGTCTTGAAGAATGCTAAAGGGTAACAACATAGGTAAGAATAATCTATCTTCTAAGGGAATAAGATATGGCAATTTCAAGCAGGAGAATATTCTCATGTCATCCAGATCGGTAACGATTAATCCAGTAGTTCCGTAAAAAGGATAAGGAACGATCGAAAGAGAATACGGACAATTGTACCACCCTAAGAGAACAAGTAAAGAATACAGAATGAATAGTGTTTTGGTGGGAGTATATAATAATATGAGACGACACTATATAGAAGCATTCGGAACGGATTTCCGAGTTCGTATTAGTGATCCAGGGGGAAAATAAGTGTATGTAAAAGCTGTCGGATTCTGAAAAAACCGCACTTTTATTTTCTCCGAGAGTTCCCTGGACACTGATAGCCTCAAGTATTTAACGAATGGATTTAAGGAATATAAATTGGAAAGTTAGAATGAAAGATGGAGAATGAAAGTATTAATATTAAAAAGGATTCCCGGTAAACCCTAATTAGAAATCCGTGAAATATTCCTACGAACGATCAATGAATTGAGCAATAACCGGACAAAGAGACAAGCAGAGGGCCAAGAGGTATGATGAGCTAGTGGAAGGTGACATAATCACTTTATGCAAGATAAGATCAAAGAGACCAAGCTAGTTACAAAGCTAACTAGCAATCTTAGCAATCAAACCAAGTACTTAGCATGCTTTCTCATCCTACCACACCAAATTAAACACTTGTCCACCAAGATGATGTATGCCATGACCTAGTACCTTTAATAAAGCAACTTTATGTTAGATATTTTCCTAATAATGCAAGAGAGCAAGCAACCAAGGCAAAGAACACAAACTCTCTCAAGAATAAGCCATTCGGCTATTTCCTTAATTCAAAATCCAAAGTCCAAGCTCCTACTATCATTTGATCTTGTAATTTTTAAGGTGAGTTCTATATTTCAAGAAAGTAATCTCCTAGAAATTTCAAGTTCAAACTCCATGTTTTCCATTTTCAAAGAAATCATCAAAGACTAGGGTGAATAGTGATTTTCAAGAACAACTCTTGATTTTCTTGATTTCTAGGATGATCTAAGCTTGGTTATGGGTATACAAGGACTATGCAAAGCTTAGCAAGGTCTTTACACACTCCAAGGAAGGTATAAAGCTCTTGAAACCCTAACCCTTGTTTGAGATTTAAGCATGTTTATGATAGTTATAACTTAGTTATGGTTATGTTAAGATTATAAGCATAATTATGTATGGATTTTGGATTAATGATGTAAATAGCTAGATGAACGGAAAGGCATTGCTTGGCCTCAGTTCATGTATATAAGTCATGTATATGTTGTTTGGGTTGGATACTATGTTTATGGGAAGATTCGAAATTGGTAGAAATTCGATTTACAGCCGTTATAATGCCCGATTTTACAATACCATGTTTTGTATGCCATTTTCCATGTCGAACCCCTACTGTCCAGAGACCTTATCTGCCATGATATTATAGGTAATGTTCTAAGCTTCGTTTTGATATAAAGATCACGTGAAACGGACTTACGGTTTAGGATTTAGGACCAAATTACTAAAAGTAGTTCGAATCCGTAAACGAAAGTTCGTAACTGTAATTGAACCCTCGTAAACTATGTAACGTCATGGCGAATCTTGGTAAATAAATACTAGAGGTAAAAAGGAAGGCGTGAAAGAAAACCGTATGTCAAAAGGATCATTTTTCGATTTATTAAAAATGTTCGAGTCGAGGTTAAACGCGAACGAACCCCTAAAAGACGACTATTTTATAACTTCGGTAAAACACTTAGAAAACGGGCGATAAAACTCGGAGTATAGTATTGGTTCGTAACGATCGACCTTAGAACTCATATGACTTAAGTATGTCCCAAGTATAAGTACAATGACATGTCGTATTAACGAACGAATGTCGGGTCGGATCAATGATAAAAGTAATCCACTAAAAGGGGTATAACGAGATAACTCGAGAACGTGTTTCGAATTAGGTATAACTTAACTTTTAATATGTTAAGTGATTAATCCCGAATGCCTTGGCTATTTATAGATCACCAAGCTGAACCGGCACCCGCTACACTACCCCTTACCGTACTCGACTACCAGGCAAGTTTCAATTCCCTTCTTTTAGGCTGTTGTTGTGATTGAATAAATATATATATATGATTGCTGATATACATATGTCATTGCATGCATGCCTACTTTCAAGTTGAATTGATATACTTGTTCCCTGAATGTTATTGTTGGCTTATAAGCTAGATAGTTATATATCAGTTATAAGCCGGTTATTGTAAGACCCTCATAGAAGGGCGTATACATCTTATTGATCAAAAATAGACCGGGAGTCAATATTCCTTGATATATCGAGATTACCTCGGAGGAAAATATTTAAGTAAATATTTTCTTTTATTTGGGCGACGAATATTATTTGAATATTCGTTCAAAACTAATTATTTTAACGATCCTTACTTCAAATAATTATTTGAACGTAACTATTCAACGAATAATATTTCTCAATATTCATTCAGAGTCGAATTGATTATCGATTATTATTTCGAATATTCTTCTAAAGATGAGACTACTAAATGAATATTATTTGGATATTCTTTTAGAATATTATTTTATTAAATAAATATTACTTTTGAATATTCATTTAAGATATTGAATACTTGATGAATATTATTTTAATATTCATCTGAAGCTTGATTTAATTATCGAATATTATCTCGAATATTCCTTAAGGCTTGGATTACTAAATGAATATTACTTGATATTCATTTAGGATATTATTCATTAAATAAATATTACTTTTGAATATTCATTTAAATTCCTAATTAAATTATGAATATTACCTTAAATATTCTTTTCAGGTCTTATTAATTAATGAATATTGTTTTGAGTATTCATTTAAATATTTATTTATTCAATAAATATTCTCCTGATATTTCTTCAGGGATTATTTTGAGAAATACTCTGATTAAAGATATTCTTTCATATTCCCAAATATTCTTTAAATATTTTTAACTCAATAAATATTCTCTGAATATTTATTCCATACTTAGAATAATCTCGATAAGGTTTATCTTCTTCGATTATTACAGAAAATATCTCGGAGTCATATTATTATAAATTTTATATCAAGAAAGGTTCTCAGACATCATTCTTCTTTGAGTCTATCTCCTTAATAATAAGGGAACCTTACTTGGAAAATGTTATTTATCTTGTCGACTTCCCGGTCATAAAGTATTCCCTTCACCAGCAACTCGGGTGCTGTTGACTTATTAAGTCATTGCTTACCTTCTCATCTTTCGAGGGGTAAGATTACTGGAACAAGTTGATATCCGTTACCAAGTAATAGCTTGGGAGTTATTGGTAAATTTTCCTTTCCAACTAGATACGACTACTTTGTGGAGTCTTATCAACAAGTATTATACTTGGGGAAAGGGGGACGAACGTTACATTCAGAATCATGAATTCTATTTGAACTAGGAGTCGTGTAAGAGGCCGAGTAGCGCCGGTCCATCCCCTTTGGCCCAACCGTTGGCCGGGGAGAGCTAGTAAGGCGGTATACAAGTAAAGCCGTCAGTTCTTCCTTCTACCGGTAGTAAATCTAAATTGAGCTGTACGATCTCGACTGATCATCAAGATTGGAACAGCGGGCGCGGTGAATACTCCATCATTGGTTCATCATCCAAATTTATTTATTTCCTGCAACATGATTACTGTTGGCAGAGTTCGAAAAGGGTCATAACTGGAATTGCAACCTTTTCTTGCAAGTTCCTCTTCTTAATAACAATAAGAATATCTCGCTTACTTTGATGTAGCAGATATTTCTACAAACAAATACTTTAAGTTACCTTGTAACTTCATCGTTCATATTATACTGGCATCATTTCCGTAAATGCATGGCATATGGTTTGAAAGATACTTTTGAACTGTTTTACATTATCGTTCAGTTATATATTATTGTTGGTGGGCTATTGCTCACCCTTGCTTTATTATTATATCACAACAACAGCTAGACCAGATGACTCGCACAAGGCGCACTCGACGCGGGCGAGGACGATGAGACTACCAGAGCTGAAGAAGAAGCTATTGGTAGGGTATATTTATTCTTTCAAGTACCAAAAATATGGTCTAGTATGACTTATGTAAATGGATGGCAAAGAGTATGTATTTATATTGAAATTCTTTTGGATTGTAAGAACTCATAATGCGATTAATAAAAATTTGATTGTTACTCTGATTTCATCTCTGGGACTATAACGGGTGTGTTTTATATTGTTGTGTTGGGTTATAGAGACGTAATTTATTTTATGTTAAGGAAAGTTCAATTGTTGTGGACAGAATTGGAAACCGTAACCACCGGATCCCGGACCCCGGATCTGGGGGTGTTACAGAAGTGGTATCAGAGCGTACGTTATAAACCCCAGAGATGAGGTGACGTTAAAACAGTAAATTCAATAAGATAATAAGAACTCTTGCTAAGTTCATAGTCGGACTACTTAATGTAGTGATGACATATAAAACCATTATGGGAACTCGTAAGTATAATGATAGTAACTTAGCTCGATATCGTATCGACGAGTAAGGCGACTGACCTTGAGGCATACGAGCAACAGCGCGATGATGCTTTATATGCTGAAGATCAGCGGGTAATTCGATGGAGTACCCTACTGGAGACCCGGAAGAGGTTCCAGCAGATAAGGAAAATCCTGTTAGGACAAGGAGCTTACCCATGGGTAATGAGGGTCACAGCCAGAATGACTGTGATGATTAAGATATGGTGCTCAGAAAAGTGAGTATAAAGAACCGAGATATTATTAAGAGATCTGAAGATGCATGTTGAAGTCATAGCCGGACTACCAGATGTAGTACCAGCAAGAAAGAGGGATTGGAAGAATTACTTGAGATCTTATACGGAAATAGATGAGAATCCTTAGAGATTTTCATCTTAACAAAGAAAGAGCTAGAGGGATGTATGATTATCAAAGACATCGATTTAGGGCGAGGAGCAGAGTCCCTAGGAATAGTTGAGAAGGAGGCAGTAAGTGCCATATCATTTGATAAATGAGTTAGTATGAATATGGTCAGTAATAAGTCGCCAGGAGAAGGCAGGTGTCGTAGGTTGTAAATTATGGAACCAAATTGAGGTTAATAAGGTGGTTTTACTAAGGAAAATGTTCATTTTATGAATGAATCATTTAGAAAGTAAAGACATTGGGAAGTGATAGCATGATTGGGTAAAGTTATATAAGGAAGTAGTAAGCAAGACAATGATCTCAGAACCTATCGGAAGATAAGACCAGTGAGTCAAGATGAACTCGTAATGAGACTACTGCCAGAGACTGAGTATAGAGTTAATTCAACTCAGTTAAATGATGAACCAGAAACGTTAGATGCATGTGATTCAGAGGAATATTAAATTCCTTCTTCTCTTTGAATGGATTATAGTAGTTACCTTAAGTTTACTCCGACACGGAATTATAATAGATCAAGTAATATGATCAGCAGTTAAAGAGAAAAATGTGAGAAAATCTTCCTGGAGCTAAAAGGTGAAATTGGTAATGACCAAGAGCTGGCATTGCTTAATGGAAAAAGGAGACTTTGTGCTTCCAATGACGCTTCGCATAAAGGGTTAGGTAGACCGACATTTGGTAGTATTGAATATCAGGACGTTGTGACAGGTTTCAGTTTGAAACTATTGATTCCCTTCTAAGGGATGGATATAATTGATTCCTCTCCAGTGGGTAAACTTCCAATCTGATGATGATTATTTCGTTAACTATGACTGCTTATGATTCCACCTGCTTGGAGGTTCATAGAACTATTCTTCAGGTTTCGAAACTGGTCTCCTTAATGTTACCAGTAGGTGGGTAGATTGATCAAAATTTCCCTGAGTCTGGAAAGGAATTCGGTGAATTTTGGCAAACCTTGTCTTTCTGATTATCAGAGAATGTCATGGAAGAGAGTAAAAATTGGAGCAAACCCTGTGATTTGGGTAAGGATGCTGTAAAATGGGTCAGTAAACGGACCCTGAGCATTACAATCGACGGTAGTGATGAAATGATGAAGTGAGATTGGACGAAAATAGGAAATGTAAGTAAGAAACCAGCCGGACTGAGAAATTCCAGGATTGACTTAAATGAAAAGGCTGTTATGCCAGGAATGGTAAGCTTGTGTGGCACGCAGGATTGATAAGAATAGTTGAAAAGATAAAAGTGGAGGAAAGGTGACCGGAGACGGTGCCGAGTAGTCGATTAAGACTTATATGGAGTAAAGTTTTGGAAAGGTAGAAAGGTATCAAAGAAAAAGGCACTATGCCGGCAATTGCTAGAAAAGTAATGCTATTAGCCAACCCCTAAAATCATATATTTTTATGTGTGGCCAGTTGAGGCCAAGTCACAACGGACTATAAAGTGACTAGACCAGCAATGAAAAGACAAAGCAGGGTTGCTTCTAAGAAAGCACCGACTGCGAGGGCTTCTGATATAAAGGAAACATTAATGAGATCGTTTGAATCTTCTGCCGAACAACCCATGTTTTGATTGGGAATTCACTAGACCTTTTTTGGGATGGAGTCACCCGTACTAAAGTGACTCATGTGTATATGGTTGTCCAATATTTCGAGTAAAATGGAAGTATAGTGACTTGAGATGTATGATGTTAGGGTATCAGGAATACCATGAATATATTATGACGGAGGAAAGTAAACAATGAAGGTATATGAAGAGGGTATAGAAAAGGTCAGAAATTGAACAGTATACTGTAGGAATTTTGTCTGAGGCGAGTACCTTTGCGAAGAACGATAAGCACTAAGAGATTCACGTTGAACTCGACCAATATCTTCCAGAATATCCTTGCTACCATTAACAAGTTCGGTAAGAGAAGAGATTGGCATACGTTGCCTTTTTGGAAGGCCAAATAGGCTGACAACTATCTGAAAGAAGAGGGTGGCATTAAACCACCGATCGATTATCAAATGGGATTGATTGAAAAGAGACCTTTATTAAGGATACATGATCTGATTGCCAATTATAAGATGCAAGAATTCCTTGGCAGTTGAATTAAGGATAGGATATCCATAAATTAAGACAAACCCTGGGGAATGCACAAGGGGTGGCATTAACCCTAATAACGACATTATGACTTCAGATGATATGAGCTGGACTTGCTAAGGCAACAATGACCGGTAAGGATTATTAAAAAGAGTTCTGGAAAGAACATAGATAGAATTATTAGAGTATTGATCAATGACATTTTGATATACCCGGTACCCAGAAAATACCGGAGGAATGATAAGGATGGCCTACGAAACCTTACAAGGAAAAAGGGTAATATTCCGAACTTCAAAAATGGAAGTTTGGTAAGGAATGTATGACATCGTAACAATAATGCCAGATGAGGCATGTATGAAACCCTGAGGAAGTATGGGTTGAACCTATAAAGGTTGAGATTATCCTAAGATAAAGAAAGAACTAAGAAAAGAAGTATCCGAAGTAGGATTGGGAATAAACGTGATAAAGTTCCCACGGGTAGGTGGAAGCAATGACTTATGGAAATGACTGATAGTTATATTTTCTCCTTCAGCAGAGCTTAAGGGAGAATGCTTTAACCCAACAGTGATGGGAATGAGGTAGAAAAACTTGAGCTGGAAGTACCCAGAAAACATGGGTTACAAGAAATCATTATCATCAAGAAAGGCCAATGAGGTGACCGACAATCTAAGTATAAAGGAATAATTACAAATGTTCATACCGAAGAAACAGGATGATATTTGGAAGGACCTTGAAGGTCATATCGGAATGGAGGAATTTACATTCCTTCTGATGACTGTGCAAGAATTAACAGTAATAATAGTTTAAGTAAAGATTCGATTCCTGATGGAGTCTTAAGCATATTACGTACCTTAGAAGGTCCCGTTTTGAGGCAAACCAGGACCATGGTACAAAGTTGATGAAGTAAACCGTTAAGTTTCCAGTCTTTTATGGAAGATGCATAAGTGATAGTTTCATCAACCGGACCTAGCTGCGATGCTTGAAACTCTTCTGCAATTCTATCTGCTTCACGTTATATCTACATCAAGTTCAGGAAGTGTTCCTTATGGATAAGGAATAATGATTACTTTGTCTCCCTAAGGGATTTGAAACCCGTAGGGTTAGCTATTAACGCACTACGTAAACAACAAGCGATGGTGATTCTTCTAAGAAAGGAGATGACAACGTAAAGATAAAGAAAGTGCTGCTATTGATAAGCTAAATGGCATGTTGATGAATGACAAGCAAGTTTGTGTTAGTGTACTTCTGCACAAACAAGATAGAGAATATGAGGTTGATAATTCGTGATGCTAAACGTATTCCCGTAGAAAGAATTAATGAGACTTGGAGGGAAGGGCGGTTGAGCCCAAGACTTATTGGGCCACTTGAGAGTTTAAAGTGTTCGGACGGCGGTATTCGAGCCAGCCTTACCCCCAAAATTATAGCACGGTCATAACGGGTTTTCATGTGGCCAGGCTACGCCAGTAAAATGCAGATGTTCAACAGATGATAGGAGTACGAGCATGTAGATATACGACCTGGTCTGACTTATGAAAGACAACCTGTGGAAAACCACGGATAGAAAAGAACAAGTAATGAGAAACAAGGTTGGCAGAAGTAGATTATATGAATCTAAGTTAAAGGAATCGGGCCAGATTCATTTCGGAAAGTTTAAATTGAAATAACGTGATGATTATAGAATAAATGAGACGGAATACCGATAAGGAGGTACCAAGTGCAAAAAGGTGTCTCAATAAAGAGGTGAAGGTGAAATTAAATAATAGAAATGAGTAAGAATCAGCTAATAAGAAGGATGTGATTGATAAAGAAAAGGCTGGGGAAGCAACTATGGAATGAGAAGCAAGGAATGTTATGAATGGGTTTTCTAATGAATTCTCAGGATGACAACCTGATAGTGTCAATATTATAGTTATGAAAAAGCTAGTAACATGATATGGGATGTCAGTAATAATGATATCAAGTGAGAAATCTAAGATTTAACCTGAAAGGTTGAAGGATTTCCCGAGTGTGAGTATCGCTAAGATTGAACAAGAGTATTTGTCCATAGAATAATGGACAAAGCAGCAAGATATGTTGACACGTGAGATTGCGATCAAATAGTATTGGATATAATTATGATTAATTTCTTCTTTGATAAACCTCTATAGTTCAGAGGTAAATTCTGAGTATGATATTCTACAATCATGAAAGCTTTCTATAATCCTTTAGAACTCTTTTCTCTTCTTCTCTCTTATTCATCTTCTTTATGAATTGAGAAGAACAACCCTTTTAGGAGGGGAGGTACTGCTACGTGACTATCTGTCTATGTGATAGAAGTCTAAGTGGAATGCCATGACTTGTTTAATTGCTTGTCAAGTACTAAAGGCTGGCCCCCTTCTGTACTAACTATGCAATATAACAAATGTTCAATTGATCATAGTGATCTCTCAATAAATCTTTCCACTTCTCTATATTGATCGAGATTGCGAAGATTAAAGCGATCAGGAAATGCACAGTACGAGCGAGGTTACCTCCGAATCGTAGGGTGATAGTGATGCCAATGTTACTGCAGGTATCAATAAGGATAAGACTGAGTAAGAGTATAACCCGGATAGTGAGTTGTACGAAAAGTAGCAACGTTGATGGAAAAAGGATAAAGTATGAATTGCAGCACTAGAAGATGTGCTGAGGAAGGGTAGAACGACTAAGAATTGACCGGGAAGCTAAAGAGTGAACGGCAGGCAAACGACTCTTTGCTTCCTACCTGATTCCGGGACGGAATCCTTTTAAGGAGGGGAGACTGTAAGAACCCCAAATTTTGGATATAATTAAAACTTTTTATTAAGTAATGATAAAATGAGGAACAATGATTCCGACAACAAGGTCACCAGCTCTAATGAATGGTGGTTTCAAAGAACAATGATTGTAATGAATGGATATTGCTTTGGACAATGATCCTGATGCATTGGTATATTGTCAGAATAGAGTAATTCGATGGTTGAGGACCTAGATAAGAATAATCTACCATCCAGGAAGGAGCTAATGGATCCTTGAAGGGAAATGAGTACGTGCATAGTGTTTTCCATACGTGCATAGTATTTCCCGTACGTGCATAGTGTTTCCTGTACGTGCATAGTAATTTGGTGGATGAATAGTGATTTTGTAAGTTGGAAAACTTTTCACTCCACCCTATGTACGGGACGTGATATGGATGTTTCGAAGTCATATTAGTAATACGCGGAGGAAATAAGTGAATGCAGAGACGATCGGAATTCAGAAATTCCAAATTCTTTTCGGTATAATATTTGACCGGACAGTGGATTAAATATTATTATAATCCAAGAATTGAGATATTAACTTTGAGGATTTGATATTTTGGGATGTTATTATATTGATTTAAGAATGAAGGTAGGAAACCACTGAGGAGTGGTTATGGCTACAATGTAATAATTGATATTTGGAAAGAATGAATGGAATTCGACTTTATTATTTCTATGTCTTGAAGAATGCTAAAGGGTAACAACATAGGTAAGAATAATCTATCTTCTAAGGGAATAAGATATGGCAATTTCAAGCAGGAGAATATTCTCATGTCATCCAGATCGGTAACGATTAATCCAGTAGTTCCGTAAAAAGGATAAGGAACGATCGAAAGAGAATACGGACAATTGTACCACCCTAAGAGAACAAGTAAAGAATACAGAATGAATAGTGTTTTGGTGGGAGTATATAATAATATGAGACGACACTATATAGAAGCATTCGGAACGGATTTCCGAGTTCGTATTAGTGATCCAGGGGGAAAATAAGTGTATGTAAAAGCTGTCGGATTCTGAAAAAACCGCACTTTTATTTTCTCCGAGAGTTCCCTGGACACTGATAGCCTCAAGTATTTAACGAATGGATTTAAGGAATATAAATTGGAAAGTTAGAATGAAAGATGGAGAATGAAAGTATTAATATTAAAAAGGATTCCCGGTAAACCCTAATTAGAAATCCGTGAAATATTCCTACGAACGATCAATGAATTGAGCAATAACCGGACAAAGAGACAAGCAGAGGGCCAAGAGGTATGATGAGCTAGTGGAAGGTGACATAATCACTTTATGCAAGATAAGATCAAAGAGACCAAGCTAGTTACAAAGCTAACTAGCAATCTTAGCAATCAAACCAAGTACTTAGCATGCTTTCTCATCCTACCACACCAAATTAAACACTTGTCCACCAAGATGATGTATGCCATGACCTAGTACCTTTAATAAAGCAACTTTATGTTAGATATTTTCCTAATAATGCAAGAGAGCAAGCAACCAAGGCAAAGAACACAAACTCTCTCAAGAATAAGCCATTCGGCTATTTCCTTAATTCAAAATCCAAAGTCCAAGCTCCCACCATCATTTGATCTTGTAATTTTTAAGGTGAGTTCTATATTTCAAGAAAGTAATCTCCTAGAAATTTCAAGTTCAAACTCCATGTTTTCCATTTTCAAAGAAATCATCAAAGACTAGGGTGAATAGTGATTTTCAAGAACAACTCTTGATTTTCTTGATTTCTAGGATGATCTAAGCTTGGTTATGGGTATACAAGGACTATGCAAAGCTTATCAAGGTCTTTACACACTCCAAGGAAGGTATAAAGCTCTTGAAACCCTAACCCTTGTTTGAGATTTAAGCATGTTTATGATAGTTATAACTTAGTTATGGTTATGTTAAGATTATAAGCATAATTATGTATGGATTTTGGATTAATGATGTAAATAGCTAGATGAACAGAAAGGCATTGCTTGGCCTCAGTTCATGTATATAAGTCATGTATATGTTGTTTGGGTTGGATACTATGTTTATGGGAAGATTCGAAATTGGTAGAAATTCGATTTACAGCCGTTATAATGCCCGATTTTACAATACCATGTTTTGTATGCCATTTTCCATGTCGAACCCCTACTGTCCAGAGACCTTATCTACCATGATAGTATAGGTAATGTTCTAAGCTTCGTTTTGATATAAAGATCACGTGAAACGGACTTACGGTTTAGGATTTAGGACCAAATTACTAAAAGTAGTTCGAATCCGTAAACGAAAGTTCGTAACTGTAATTGAACCCTCGTAAACTATGTAACGTCATGGCGAATCTTGGTAAATAAATACTAGAGGTAAAAAGGAAGGCGTGAAAGAAAACCGTATGTCAAAAGGATCATTTTTCGATTTATTAAAAATGTTCGAGTCGAGGTTAAACGCGAACGAACCCCTAAAAGACGACTCTTTTATAACTTCGGTAAAACACTTAGAAAACGGGCGATAAAACTCGGAGTATAGTATTGGTTCGTAACGATCGACCTTAGAACTCATATGACTAAAGTATGTCCCAAGTATAAGTACAATGACATGTCGTATTAACGAACGAATGTCGGGTCGGATCAGTGATAAAAGTAATCCACTAAAAGGGGTATAACGAGATAACTCGAGAACGTGTTTCGAATTAGGTATAACTTAACTTTTAATATGTTAAGTGATTAATCCCGAATGCCTTGGCTATTTATAGATCACCAAGCTGAACCGGGACCCGCTACCACTACCCCTTACCGTACTCGACTACCAGGCAAGTTTCAATTCCCTTCTTTTAGGCTGTTGTTGTGATTGAATATATATATATATATATATATATATATATATATATATATATATATATATATATGATTGCTGATATACATATGCCATTGCATGCATGCCTACTTTCAAGTTGAATTGATATACTTGTTCCCTGAATGTTATTGTTGGCTTATAAGCTAGATAGTTATATATCAGTTATAAGCCGGTTATTGTAAGACCCTCATAGAAGGGCGTATACATCTTATTAATCAAAAATAGACCGGGAGTCAATATTCCTTGATATATCGAGATTACCTCGGAGGAAAATATTTAAGTAAATATTTTCTTTTATTTGGGCGACGAATATTATTTGAATATTCGTTCAAAACTAATTATTTTAACGATCCTTACTTCAAATAATTATTTGAACGTAACTATTCAACGAATAATATTTCTCAATATTCATTCAGAGTCGAATTGATTATCGATTATTATTTCGAATATTCTTCTAAAGATGAGACTACTAAATGAATATTATTTGGATATTCTTTTAGAATATTATTTTATTAAATAAATATTACTTTTGAATATTCATTTAAGATATTGAATACTTGATGAATATTATTTTAATATTCATCTGAAGCTTGATTTAATTATCAAATATTATCTCGAATATTCCTTAAGGCTTGGATTACTAAATGAATATTACTTGATATTCATTTAGGATATTATTCATTAAATAAATATTACTTTTGAATATTCATTTAAATTCCTAATTAAATTATGAATATTACCTTAAATATTCTTTTCAGGTCTTATTAATTAATGAATATTGTTTTGAGTATTCATTTAAATATTTATTTATTCAATAAATATTCTCCTGATATTTCTTCAGGGATTATTTTGAGAAATACTCTGATTAAAGATATTCTTTCATATTCCCAAATATTCTTTAAATATTTTTAACTCAATAAATATTCTCTGAATATTTATTCCATACTTAGAATAATCTCGATAAGGTTTATCTTCTTCGATTATTACAGAAAATATCTCGGAGTCATATTATTATAAATCTTATATCAAGAAAGGTTCTCAGACATCATTCTTCTTTGAGTCTATCTCCCTAATAATAAGGGAACCTTACCTGGAAAATGTTAAGTATCTTGTCGACTTCTCGGTCATAAAGTATTCTCTTCACTCTCAACTCGGGTGCTATTGACTTATTAAGTCGTTGTTTACCTTCTCATCTTTCGAGGGGTAAGATTGTTGGAACAAGTTGAGATTCGTTACCAAGCAGTAGCTTGGAAGTTATTGGTGAATTTTCCTTTCCAACTAGATACGACTACTTTGTGGAGTCTTATCAACAAGTATTACACTTGGGGAAAGGGGGACGAACGTTACATTCAGAATCATGAATTCTATTTGAACTAGGAGTCGTGTAAGAGGCCGAGTAGCGCCGGTCCATCCCCTTTGGCCCAACCGTTGGCCGGGGAGAGCTAGTAAGGCGGTATACAAGTAAAGTCGTCAGTTCTTCCTTCTACCGGTAGTAAATCTAAATTGAGCTGTACGATCTCGACTGATCATCAAGATTGGAACAGCGGGCACGGTGAATACTCCATCATTGGTTCATCATCCAAATTTATTTATTTCCTGCAACATGATTACTGTTGGCAGAGTTCGAAAAGGGTCATAACTGGAATTGCAACCTTTTCTTGCAAGTTCCTCTTCTTAATAACAATAAGAATATCTCGCTTACTTTGATGTAGCAGATATTTCTACAAACAAATACTTTAAGTTACCTTGTAACTTCATCGTTCATACAATACTGGCATCATTTCCGTAAATGCATGGCATATGGTTTGAAAGATACTTTTGAACTGTTTTACATTATCGTTCAGTTATATATTATTGTTGGTGGGCTATTGCTCACCCTTGCTTTATTATTATATCACAACAACAGCTAGACCAGATGACTCGCACAAGGCGCACTCGACGCGGGCGAGGACGATGAGACTACCAGAGCTGAAGAAGAAACTATTGGTAGGGTATATTTATTCTTTCAAGTACCAAAAATATGGTCTAGTATGACTTATGTAAATGGATGGCAAAGAGTATGTATTTATATTGAAATTCTTTTGGATTGTAAGAACTCATAATGCGATTAATAAAAATTTGATTGTTACTCTGATTTCATCTCTGGGACTATAACGGGTGTGTTTTATATTGTTGTGTTGGGTTATAGAGACGTAATTTATTTTATGTTAAGGAAAGTTCAATTGTTGTGGACAGAATTGGAAACCGTAACCACCGGATCCCGGACCCCGGATCTGGGGGTGTTACATTTAGGTTCAGAAACTATCTTCTTACCTTCAGACTTAGATGTGCTAGCTTCAGTTTTACTACCATCATTGACAATAGCTACAGTATCTTCTTGCCTAGCCTTATCAAAACCTAAACCATTAACTTTACCCAAAATTTGATTTTCTATGATTTCTTGAGTCTTTTTACCAGAATTGTTAATGGTTTTAATCACATCTCTCTCTTCCTCTAGTTCTTTTCTGACATAGTCATAAGCCTCAAGAATAACACCATAATCATGCTTAGCTTTATCAGAACTTAACTTATATTCTTCCATTTGAATTAACTCAGATTCAAGAAAATTATTTCTACTAACTAATTCATCATTCTTAGTCTTGATTTCATCTTTTTCACTAGCAAGAATTTTGAAGTTAGTCATAAGATTCTTAAACTCAACATGAATAGATCTAATATCATCAGAATCTAAGCTATGAAATGAATCAAGAGAGTGAAGTGATACCTTAACAGAAGATGAAGAAGTTTTCTTTGGAGATCCAGGCTTGTCTGAAGCACTTGCCATCAATGCAATGTTGTCATAATCCAATTCATCTTCAGAATCACTGGAGTCTGCCCAATCCTTCTGTGTGACCATGAGTGCATTACCCTCTCCTGAATTCTTAGGCTTCTTGCACTCACTAGCAAAGTGTCCAAGCTCACTGCAGTTAAAACACTTGATCTTGGCTTTATCAAGCTTGATAATTGTACTCTTGCCTTTGTCATTCTTCTTCTCCTCTTTCTTCTGAAAAGTGCCTTTGCTAAATCTTCTCTTGTTGAATCTTCATTTCTTGAAAGATTTAGCAAACATAGCAAAGAGTTCTTGCATCTCTGATTCAGAATCATTATCTTCAGAGTCTATATCTGTAGTCTCTGACTCCGAAATTACTTTGCTCTTCTTCTTCCTCAAGTCTCTTTGACTAGATTCAAACTTTTCTTCTAGAAGCTTCTTTGATTCAGACTGAGCAGTGAGTGCAACAGTTTTCATCTTTCCTTTACTCCTGCTCTTTTTCTGCTGCCTGTCAAGTTCATAAGCTCTCAATTTTCCATAAACTGCTTCTAATGATATCTCATCAAGATCATTAGCTTCCTCAATTGCAGATATCTTCTCATTGTAGAAATCAGGAAGACCTTTCATGAACTTCGTATTCATATCCTCCAAGTCATAATATATACCATGCATGGCCATCTCATTGATGAGTTTAGTAAACCTATCAAAGGTGTCAGTAAGTGACTCACCAGACTTGGATTCAAAGTACTCATACTGTTGTATGAGAAGTGTCCTCATATTCTTCCTGACAGGTTTCGTTCCTTCACAGTGAACCTTTAGATTGTCCCATATCTCCTTAGCAGTTTTACACGAGAGAACATACTTAGTGAGAACAAAATCAAGACTGTTGAAGAGTATGTTTCTCACTTTAGCATCCTTAAGAACGTTCTCCTTTTCCTTATCTGTCCATTCAGATTTAGGCTTCTCTGCTGTATGTTCTGGAACAACTTTTCCTTCGACAGTTGCTTGAGGAACAAGCCTTGTTGGAACAAAAGGCCCATCTGTGATTCTGTCAAGATAATCAGGATCTGTTGCTTCCAAGTGATGCAACATCTTCACTTCCCATAGAGTATATTCGTTTCTCTTGAGCATAGGGATCTTAGTATTACCATCCTTGTAACCAGACATGATTGTAGATCTTTATCATTATTCAAAATCAACCTGCTCTATTGTTAACTCGAATAACTTGTAGAAGGGGGGGTTGAATACAAGTTATATAATCGTGTCTGGTTTTTGCTTGATTATATGAACAAGAATAAACGAATGAATCAAACTTTGTTTGTATTAAAATAATCAAATACAAACTCTACCAAAGGTGTACAATACCTTTAGCAGCTGCTGACAATATAAATCTCTCTCTCTGTTTGTTTCAAACTCTCGAATACAAATCTTACGAACTCACTTGCTCACTCATGCACGCTATTTACAATGATATAGAGAGAGTATTTATAATGCTACCTATCAACTAATAACAGAATTATAATTTATCTATGACAATGTTCGGCCATCCAGTTGATAGTTTCCATCAATAGAGAATTTGTTTCCTTCACGATTTCTTCTTGCTTGTTTTCCAAAACAAAGATCCTGTTTTATAGCACTTGCCAGTTTCTGTAGCATCCATAATGGCATCATCAGTAACACTACTGACATCATCAGTAACATGACTGATATCAGGATTTCCCATTGCATCAGGATCTGATTATCCCATCAGTATTTGATCAGGATCTGACTTAATGTATCAGGATCTGCTCCTCTGTTCCTAACATGTAGTCCCCGATACACTATTCCTGACATGTAGTCTCTGACGCACTGTTCCTGACTAAATTCTACAGATTACTGTTTAACACATATATCCTAAACAAAGTGCTAAATTCTTTATAAGATTAGGATATACAAGAAGTATTAGCAAAATTCTATTCTTCACATCACAACTTATGAATTATTCCTAACATGAACAAACAGGGCATGATATAACTAATTGCCGAGAGCTCAAACAGCAATTGGATCAATTAATTCGGAATGGAAAGTTAACTGAGTAGGCGGTTCGAGAAGTGATGAAAAACAATCCTAACTCTGGCCTTGGTTATAATCAAGCCCCACCACCTGAACAGAATCCAGTCATTAAGGAAAGGGAAACGCGAGGTGGAAGTATTCATGTGATAATTGGAGGACCCATATCGGGGGAGACAGCAATAGGGCTAGAGAGATATGCTCGCGAAGCTAAGGAGCGACCTCTCACTAATGTTCATCACCTGCAGGAACGACCCCCGAAGCTCTTCAAGGGGGAAGATACAAATATCATGTTCACTGAAGAAGATGCGAAGTGGGTCCACCACCCCCACTCGGATGCCCTCGTTGTCCGAGTTGCATTGGATCGCAAAATGTATACAGGGTCCTTGTGGATAATGGAAGTGCAGTGAATGTTAACATACAAGGTCTACTAGAAAATGGGGTTCGTGGATAGAGACCTTATCCCTACCGTTGGACATCTTTACAGTTTTACTGGAGCTTCAATCAATGTCAAGGGACTCGTAAGGCTCCCCGTTACCCTAGGGGCCGAGCCCTGTATAACTACACAGATCGCTGATTTTATGGTAGTTGATCAGCCCTCGGCCTATAATGCTATTTTGGGGAGGCCAATTCTAAAAGAAATGAGGGTGGTCACTTCTATTTACCATCTCTCTATGAAGTTCCTGTTTGCACTAAATCACGCAAGCGTACGTGGTCACAAGTAATATATGAATAAGTCGAGTTCGTTCCCACAGAGATCTGGTTATGGTTTTAATTCAGTTATTGTACCTATGCAACAATGTATGGTTATTACTCACTGCTAAGACAAATAACAAATTGGGTTTAATTAACTAAATTAACTAGAAAGTAAATTAACAACTAAGAATTAACTAACTAACAAGAATTGAAATTGAATTACGTCTACAAGAGTAACATGGGATCCTAACTTCATTAAATACTTCTCTTAGATCTGACGCCTTTAATCACTATATGCAATGGTTATGATATCTGATCAGATAACACGAAACAAGTACACGCTACCTGTCAGCATACGTATACCAAACTAAACATACATCCACAAAAGAGATAGAAGATGAATAGACACCAATTATGCTTAGACCCTATATGTCTATAGAATTTGAAAACATAACGGTTGAAGAACAAGTTATCCATAAAGATCACACAGGGCAATATAAGTATTTTCATCTCATACTACGAATCATGTTGATAAACAATCATGAACCTATGCTAGCATGGCAAGTTCTAAATCTCAAGATCCACTTTCACTTCACAAGAGATTAACAAATTAGATGTTCATGACGCATCTATCAATTAAGCATAACCATACAAGGATATCAAATATACATCACACACAGATCTTTAAAGCATCAAGATACTAAGCTCCATAAATAAATCCATTAGAATCCCATGACAACGATTAGGTCATAATTGAACCTCTCGTCATCATGGGATCAAGTGAAACCATGATACATACAAAGTATGAAAAGATACAAATAAAACTAAGTAATTGATATGTAATCGTCTACTAAATTACAATGGTAGGATGTGTTTATATAGGCTCTAGAAGTCTTGTCCACCAAGCAATTGCCTTTTTAGAGTTGGAATAGAAGATTGGCAATTTCCGTTCTTGAATGAGAATAGAATTGCAAATTCCATGTGTAGATCTGATTCTGGAATGTTCTAGCCGCCCAAAGCAATTACCATACTTATTAGAAGTAGGAATTATAGCAATTTCCTTGTCAAAGTTGAATTTCTGCAGTTCGGCACATAATACGTTTCCTAAACTGATTCTGTTTTTAAGGAAAATTCGTAGCTGACTTTTCTTCAATATTTCTGGGCCGTTCCAGTTGTAAGTGGACATCTGGACCACTTTAGAATGATAGAGAATCTCGTTAGCTTCGCGTGGACTGTAAGATCGTCCAAAACGGACTTCTAGAACTCAAGATATGGCCAAAACAAAATCAGAAATTCTGGCTGATTTTTCACCCGCACGCCGCAGCGCCAGTAGCGCCATTGGCGCCAGGAGCGCCGGTCCAAACTGCATAAAACAAGGCTGGGGCGCCAATTGGGGCTCCCGGTTTGGTCCCGATCAGCGAAAATTGATTTTTCTTCGATTTTTAAGCTTTTTCTTCCGTTCCTTTTGCATGAGCTTCCGTCTTTCATCATTAATGACTTGTATACTTCTTGGTAGTTGACCTTAGCCTCCATTCTTCATTCCATATCATAAATCAACTCCAAATAAGGACGGAAACTACACCTTTAATCGACATTTCTTCAACCCTGCACAATTAAGCAAAACACATCAAAACTACCACAAACTTGAGGCCAAAGCAATCAATTTAAGCCAAATTATAATGCTCTAAATGGATATAAAATCCATTTATCAGTTCCCTACCCCAAATGGAGTCAGATGTGTTAATGGAGCGCAACATGAATCTCGTGAATGCTACAACAAGGCCCTTAAGTCAGCAGAAAAAGGGAGTAACTCTATGATCTATAAGATGGAATGTGAAGAGGAAGACAGGCCTCTCAAGATAGCCCTCATGCCTTCACCAAATTGTAACATGATCTCAATCAAGGAGCTTCCAGATGATTACTTTGATAACTTTGGTATCCAGTTAGAACCGGTCCCAAGAGCTCTCACGATGGAGGCCTCGCAACCTGTGATGGCACTCCAAGAAGGAATTGTAGAAGAAGCTAGTGACGAAGAAGAGAGCCCAGAGTAGGCAGCTGTGCGAGCCCGAAAAGGCAAATGGGTTCGTAAGGAAACTTCCACACTAACAGAGCTACCAAGTGGAATCATACAAGAAACAACTGTTGTGAATGAATATGGACATGTGGGTGCAACCCCAATGCCGGAAGATGCGACCCCCCAACATGATAAAACTAATAATTGCGAGGCCGAGACAAGCCGGGCTCGCGAGTATGATCTAGACCTTGATCCTTGCATCCCAGAACATGTAAAGCGAGCTGGAGCAGCGGAAGATACTATTCCTATTCTTGTTGATGTATAAGACCCTTCCAGGGTGTTGAAGATAGGGTCGCAACTCAACCCTAGTTTAAGGGAAAGGCTCATCGCTTTTTTGAGAGACAACTTGGATGTGTTCGCCTGGTCCCATAAGGATATGGTTGGGATTGATCCTAATGTTATGTGTCACAGGCTCAACCTCGACCCCAGCAAGAAAGGAGTCAGACAGAAAAGGCGACCTATAAGTGGTGAGCGAGCCGAGGCTCTCAAAGCGGAAGTGGATAGACTCCTCGAGGTCGGGATCGTTAGGGAATCATTCTACCCTGACTGGCTCGCGAACCCAGTCCTCGTGAAGAAACCCAATGGAAAGTGGAGGACATGTGTAGACTTCACTGATCTCAACAAACACTGCCCAAAAGATAGTTTCCCTTTACCAAGGATAGATCAATTGGTGGATGCAACAACGGGGCATGCGCTCCTTAGCTTTATGGATGCTTACTCTGGGTACAATCAGATACCCATGTATGGCCCTGACCAGGAGCACACCTCGTTCATCATAGATAGAGGGCTCTACTGCTACATGGGGATGCCCTTCGGCCTCTTTAATGCTGGGGCGACTTATCAAAGGTTGGTCAATATGATGTTTAAAAATCAAATTGGAAAGACAATGGAGGTGTATGTAGACGATATGCTGGTAAAATCCAAGGAAGTTGGGGACCACATCCCTCACCTAGCAGAAATGTTCAGTATCTTGAGAAAGTATAGAATGAAGCTCAACCCACAAAAATGTGTATTTTGGGTCAAGTTTGGGAAATTCCTTGGGTTTATTGTCAACCACCGGGGTATCGAGGCCAACCCCGCAAAAATAAAGGCTCTAATGGAGATGAGGTCGCCAAGATGTATGAAGGAGGTTCAAAGCCTAACAGGGAGGATAGCTGCTCTCAACAGGTTTGTCTTGAAGTCATCAGACAAGTGCCATGAATTCTTTAAAGCTATCAAAAAGGTGGGAAAGAACTTTGAATGGACCCCTCAATGCGAGGAGGCTTTCCAGAATATCAAGAAACAACTAGGCTCGCCACCTTTGTTATCTAAGCCCAAAGAGGGAGAGACATTCATTGTCTACCTCGCTGTGTCAGTGCATACGATCAGTGCAGTATTGGTTCGCGAAGAGGAAAAGGTTCAATATCCTGTCTACTATGTCAGTAAAAGAATGTTAGATGCTGAGACTCGATACACAAACATGGAAAAGCTAGCCTATGCCCTGGTCTTGGCCTCGCGAAAGTTAAGGCCCTACTTTCAGGCTCACAGCATTGAGGTTCGCACTGCCTACCCCCTGAGGCAAGTAATGCACAATCCAGAGTCTTCAGGGAGATTGTTAAAATGGACAATAGAGCTTAGTCAGTTCGACATCGAGTTCAAGCCTCGCGGCCCTATAAAAGGACAGGCACTTGCGGATTTTATCTTGGAGTTTCCTCCCCAATCTAAGGGAGGTGACTGGGCTATCATAGTAGCCCTACAAATAACAGCTAGCGAGGACAAAAAAAAATTCAGCCTCATGGTGGGAGCTATACGTAGATGGGGCCTCTAACAAGGAAGGAGCCGGGGCTGGCATCGAGTTGGTAACTCCAAAGGGTCGTAAGATACAAAGTGCCGTACACTTCACCTTCGAAGCCACCAATAATGCAGCAGAGTACGAGGCCCTCATTATTGGTCTCAAACTGGCATTGGAAATGAAGGTGGAAAACCTCACAGCTTACAGCGATTCTATGCTGGTAACATATCAACTTTTGTGTGGGTGGCAAGCTAGAGGTGAGCAGATTGAGCTATATCTGCGATGTGCACAAAGGTTGATTAAAAAGTTTAACAATGTCAAGATGGTTCATATTAGAAGAGAAAAGAAACAAGGGGCAGATGCACTGGCAAAATTGGGATCGCGACGCGAGGCCACATTACTTGGAATTATCCCATTGGAAATTCAGACAAAGCCCAGTGTACCGGAGGAGTTCATTATGGAGGTAGCGACCCCAGGGTTGACTTGGATGACCCCAATATGGGAATATATGAAAAATGGAGCTTTGCCTCAAGACAAGAAAGAAGCGAGGAAGATTAAATATCAGGCGGCTCGCTATGTCATTTATGATGAAGTCTTGTATCGAAGAGGATTTAACATCCCACTCCTGAGGTGTGTAGATGGGGAAGAGTGTAATTACATTCTCAGAGAAGTCCATGAAGGGATATGCGGCAATCACACGGGGGGTAGTTCGCTGGCCCAGAAAATTCTTCGCTAAGGGTATTATTGGCCTACGCTAAAAAGGGATGCATTTGAGTTTTCAAGAAAATGTGATGCCTGTCAGAGGATCGCTAACTTCAGCAACGTCCCTGTCTCTCAGCTCACCTCGCTAGCGAGCCCATGGTCCTTTGTTATGTGGGGTATTGATCTAATTGGGGAACTCCCAAAGGGTAAAAGAGGACTTAAATATGCAGTAGTGGCCATTGACTATTTCACCAAGTGGGCCGAGGCCGAGCCACTTGCAACTATCACTGCAAAAAAGCTCAAGGACTTCATTTACAGAGCAATTGTGTGTCGCTATGGGATCCTATATCAACTCATTTTGGATAATGGGAAGCAATTTGACAGCAAGGAAATGAAGGAATTCTGTGAAAATCTGGGGATAAAAAAGAGTTTCTCAGCTGTAAGCCATCCTCAGACGAATGGTCAAACTGAGGCCATAAACAAAATCGTAAAACACACCTTGAAAGCTAAACTGGAAGAGAGCAAAGGTAATTGGCCTAAGGAGTTACCAAGGGTTTTGTGGTCATACAATACGACCCCAAGGTCGACCACGGGGGAAACACCATTTTCACTTACTTATGGATGCGAGGCCATGGTGCCAGTCGAAGTGGGCTCAGGTTCGTTTAGAAGGGAAATTACGATCCCAAGGCAAACGAGGTCAATCACAGGCTTTATTTGGACATGATAGAGGAAACTAGAAGCGAGGCCCAGCTACGCCTCGCAGCCTATCAACAACGAACAGCGAGGTACTATAATGGAAAGGTCAAAGCGCGATCTCTACATACAGGTGACCTAGTTGATAAGTGGATGTTATATCCACTTGGAATGCTTCGTATCGGCTTGAATTGATGACTTGAACTCAAGTATGTGGTGTTTTTTATGTGTTTTTAGTGAATTTGTGCAGGAATAAGAGTCGGATTTGGGATGATGTTTTCCATGCTTAAATGGTGGGTTTTGAGCTTAAAGAATAATAGTACATCAAATTGCGAGAGAGCCGGAAGAAACGGAATGAAAATCGGAGTTAAAACGAAGAAAATATAGCAAAATCAGCAAATGAACAGTAAGTCAGCCAGAAACTCTGATTTTGTTTTGGCCATATCTTGAGTTCTACAAGTCCGTTTTGGGCGATCTTACAGTCCACGCGAAGCTAACGAGATTTTCTATCATTCTAAGGTGGTCCGGAGTCCAGAATTATTGAAGAGAATTTTCAATCATAACAGAAACTTCCAGAAGTTGCAGAATTCTATTCCAACAAGGAAATTGCCACAATTCCTACTTCTATTAAGTATGGTAATTGCTTTGGGCGGCTAGAACATTCCCGAATTAGATCTACACATGGAATTTGCAATTCTATTCTCATTCAAGAACGGAAATTGCCATACTTCTATTCCAACTCTAAAAAGGCAATTGCTTGGTGGACAAGACTTCTAGAGCCTATATAAACACATCCTACCATTGTAATTTAGGGACACCATTACATATCAATTACTTAGTTTTATTTGTATCTTTTCATACTTTGTTTTTATCATGGTTTCATCAGATCCCATGATGACGAGAGGTTCGATTATAAACTAATCGTTGTCATGGGATTCTAACAGATTTACTTATGGAATTTAGATGTTGATTGCTTAACTTGATATATATGTGGTGAATTTGCGATATCCTTTCAGGGTTGTATTTAATTCATATAGATGCGTAGCTACTTGTTAATCTTTAGTGAAGCGACAGTGGATCTTTAGATTTAGAACTTGCCATGCTAGCATAAGTCCATGAATGTTATTCATGTTTGTGGTGTGTTTCTAACCGTCTCATACTACCTTATGTAATCTTATGGATGCTTGATCTTCAACCATTATGTTTTCAAATTCTATTGACATATAGGGTCTAAGCATAATTGGTGCCTGCATGATTTCTATCTTATGTGGATATTGTGTAGATTGGTGTGCGTGTACTGAAAGGTAACGTATACTTATTTCGTGTTGTCCGATTAGTTATCGTAACCACCACATGTATTGATAAAAGGGCATGATCTCTAAAGGAAGTTTGTATTGAAGTTAGGATTCCATGGTTCATATTGCGTAAGTAATTTGATTTTAATTATCGTTAGTTAGTTAATTCTTAGTTGATAATTTGCATCTTAGTTAGTTTAGTTAATTAAAACTTAATATTGTTAATTGTCTTAGCAGTGCATAATAACCATACATTGTTGCATAGGTACAAAACTGAATTGAAACCTAAGATCTCTGTGGGAACGAACTTGACTTCTATCTGTATTACTTATGACCACGTACGCTTGCGTGATTTTGTGCTAACAAGTTTTTGGCGCCGCTGCCGGGGATCATCGGTGTTTTATTTTTGGTTTATGTGCTTGTCAATAGTGGTCGTTAGAGTTCACTGACTCGGATTGTTTCTTACATAGTTGTTTAGTTTTATGTGTTGCAGGTAGCAATGGAAGAACCAGCAGCAACAGCGAAAGCATTGATGTATTATTCTCAACCAAAGATCAAGGACATCCAATTTAGCATTGTCAGGCCAGCTATTACAGCTAATACTTTCGAAATCAAGCCTAGCACAATTCAGATGGTGCAGAACTCAGTTCAGTTTGGGGGTGCTCCGATTGAAGATCCTAACATGCACATCCGAAATTTCATTGAGATCTGCGACACTTTCAAGATCAACGGGGTGTCGGAAGATGCTATCAAATTAAGACTTTTCCCATTCTCTTTGAGGGATAAAGCTAAGGGCTGGTTATTACTACTTGGGAGGATCTTGCTCAGAAATTTCTCACTAAATTTTTCCCCATGGCAAAGACCGTAGCAATCAGGAACGCTATTACTCAATTTTCACAGCAGTCTGAAGAATCTTTGTGCGAGGCTTGGGAGCGATATAAGGAGATGCTAAGGAAGTGTCCACATCATGGGATGCCTGAGTGGATGGTGATTAACTACTTTTATAATGGTTTGGGTGCACAGTCAAGACCCATGCTAGATGTAGCATCAGGTGGAGCTTTATGGGCTAAGAGCTATGCGGAAGCTTATGAGCTAATTGAGATGATGGCTGCGAATGAATACCAGAATCCAACTCAGAGATTTTCACAAGGCAAATTAGCAGGAATTCTGGAAGTTCATACAGTCACAACTCTAGCAGCTCAGCTAGAGGCACTTAATAAGAAATTGGATTTTATGTCAAAGCATGGGGTGCCTCAAGTTGCTAGTGTTTGTGAGCTATGTGAGGGCGCGCATGAAATGAGTCAATGTGCCATATCTTCTGAATCGGCACAGTTTGTGAGCAACTTCCAGCAACCTTCGCAACCAGCTCCAGCCACCTATCATCCTAATTTCGGCTGGAGCAACAATCAAGATTTTCAGCAGCAACAGTTTCATGGGGATTATGGTCAATCTTCGAATGAAAAATCTGAATTGGATGAATTGAGGTTGATGATTGAAAGTCAGGCGGTATCTCTCAAGACATTGGAGAATCAGATTGGGCAAATTGCAAGTGCCTTTCTCAACGGACCGCAGGGAGTTCTTCATAGTGACACAAAGGTGAATCCAGGAAAACAAGATGGCATGGAGCAGGTTAATGTCATAACGCTCAGATCTGGAAAAGTCATGAACGATCCAAATTCAGCAATTGAGGATGAAGAAGGAATTCATGATCAGGATCCTAGAGAAAAAGAAGAAAATTCTGTTTTGTCAGAACCTGTGGTGGATAGTGATGAGGAGGAAGAGTTTGAGTCGCTCGGCTTGGCTGATCTCTGGGATTCTAAGGTGCTGTTTGATGAGGTTGTTTTATGGTCAAATCTTGAGGATAGTACAATTGAGTCTTTTCTTGAGGAAGACAAATTCCAAGGTGAGGTGAGTGTTCGTAAGCCATGTGAGGAATTTGATCATGTTAGGATGGTGGATGATTTGGAAAGGGCACTATTTGGGACAGATACTGATGAGCTGCACAAATTTCAAGAATTGGTATGTGCGTACCAAGAGGCTGAAGAACATGGGACAGATGCAGGTCTTCTACTTGACTCAAAGTGTGAAGATGGAGGTAGCACATTAGAGCCAATGGAGGAAGTTCTCTTTGAGGAACCAAAGGCTTCAGCAACTTACATTTACCCTCCTCCAGTATATTCAAGCGAAGCCCGCGATTATGTGTTGTTCTATAAATTGACAGATTTTGGGTCGACAGATGAAGGCATTGGAATAGGACATAGTTGTTATACGAATAGGCCAAGCGAGGAGAAGGAGCAGAAAGTGTGTTGCCGTGATGACGATGAAGTCTCAAGAAGAGAGGACCAGGCAAACTATTATCATCCTTAATGGAGGTTTGGAAGTAACGTCAAGCTAATGACGTTAAAGAAGCGCTTCTTGGGAGGCAACCCAAGCATTGTTGTATACTGGTATGTTTTCTACTTTCCCTCGTATTTACTTCCATTCAATGAGGACATTGTGTATATATATGTGATAAGTAGTGTATATATATGTGATTGTTAGTCATTGTGTTCATGTAGGATTTCATGCTTTGCATATTAGTATTAGTAAATTATGCATTTATGTTCGTGGTATCTACGTTTGTTTCATATAGGACATTCTGTTTTTATATTCGTTTATCATGTGAGTTCATAGTAGTTTGCATTTGCACCGATGCTTAATAGGAATTTTGTGTTGTTGACACTTTTGATTGAGAAGTGATATGCTTTGTTCGTGTACACACACATACACTAGTAAGTTGAAGCTAGTAGACTTATTGAATGTTGTAAGTAATTAGAAGGACATGAATATGTGCAAGTTGATTTAGTTTGCATGCTTTGAATAAAAGTAGGGGCATTAGAGAGGTTTTTGCTTGGGACTGAGTATGTTTTCCTACCAAGTGAGCTTTTGAGCCTTATTGCATATTTGTTGCAATTTATTCGTTTGCTTGAGTGTCCACGGATTGTTTGCATTACTAGCAGTTGTTTGAGGTCTTTCTTGAAACGCATGACATTATTTGACGATTAAAATGATAAAGGCATTTAGGATTAACCGCATATTTTCCCATATTACCACACCATGTTTATATGATCAATTAGTTAACCCGTTGAGCTTAATCCTATTTTTTCGGTGACATACCACATTACTTGCCTAGACCTTTTTCTTGTATTGGCCTTACATTAATTTGAACCCACATTGTCAAAGGCTAGTAGGGTGCTTAAGGGAGTAATAAGGTGTGCAAGGAGGGGTTTATTGTTGGTCATAATTTTGGGAGAAATATTGAAATTTGGGTTTGGTTGTTGCTTGATAGTCGGCATGTGTAATAAAATTATGGGATCATTGTTATTGTTGATATTATTGTGCTTTGTTATATTTAGCTCTCGAAAAGAAAAAAAACAGAAAAAAAAGAAAAAAATGAAGAGAAAAAAAAATTATATTATGAGAGCATATTTGTGTTATTGTGATCCTACTTTAGTCGGCTAGTCGAGTGTTTTATTGGAAGAAGAATAGTAAAATTATATGGGGGGAAAAATAGGTGGTTGTGTATGATCTATTATAAGTTCCTACTAGCTTTTGACACTTCACCTGTTTTGGCTTATCTGATATACCTTGTCCCTAGCCCCGTTACAACCCAAATAAAGACCTTTTGATTATCGTCATTGATGTATGTTGTGTTAAGAGTTAGATTGATACAAAATGTCAAGCATGCTTATGATTTTGTTGGAATTGAGTGATACACTTACCCTTGTTCTTGAGTGAATATTCTTTTGTGAGTGTTTGCTTGTTTTTGCGTATGAGATCCCGAGTTTTGTCTCAAAGATGTACTCTTGTAGGCTTAGCATGTTTACTAACTTATTCTTACACTTGACATGGACTTGTGAGAACTTATGCATGTTCATTGAGTAGACTATGTGAATATTTGCACTTTCGACACCAAGACATTGCGTATTTACTTTGATTCTTAAGTTGATATGGCATTAGAGGATTTGAAGGTATGGTAGGATATTAGTACTAGATTAATTGCATTTTCATATTAGTTGCATTCATGCATTGCATTGCATTGGATTTTGTGGGTACATTCGCTATAGGCCCTCACGAGACCTTACTCGTCCACTAGGGCTGCTTAGGGGTTTAAAGGGCTTGTTGCATATGTCAAATGCAACCGTGATCACCTACGGAAATTGTTATGCTTGAGGACAAGCATCGGTTTAAGTTTGGGGGTGTGATAAGTGGATGTTATATCCACTTGGAATGCTTCGTATCGGCTTGAATTGATGACTTGAACTCAAGTATGTGGTGTTTTTGATGTGTTTTTAGTGAATTTGTGCATGAATAAGAGTCGGATGTGGGATGATGTTTTCCATGCTTAAATGGTGGGTTTCAAGCTTAAAGAATAATAGTACATCAAATTGCGAGAGAGCCGGAAGAAACGGAATAAAAATCGGAGTTAAAACGAAGAAAATAGAGCAAAATCAGCAAAATCAGCAAATGAACAGTAAGTCGGGCGCGGCCGCGCCTAATTTGTACTAATTTCGGGCGCGGGCACGCGGGAATGAACAGTAGCGCGGGTGTGAACAGTAGCGCTGTCGCGCGCGGTGCGGGTGAAAAATCAGCCAGAAACTCTGATTTTGTTTTGGCCATATCTTGAGTTCTACAAGTCCGTTTTGGGCGATCTTACAGTCCACGCGAAGCTAACGAGATTTTCTATCATTCTAAGGTGGTCCGGAGTCCAGAATTATTGAAGAGAATTTTCAATCATAACAGAAACTTCCAGAAGTTGCAGAATTCTATTCCAACAAGGAAATTGCCACAATTCCTACTTCTATTAAGTATGGTAATTGCTTTGGGCGGCTAGAACATTCCCGAATTAGATCTACACATGGAATTTGCAATTCTATTCTCATTCAAGAACGGAAATTGCCATACTTCTATTCCAACTCTAAAAAGGCAATTGCTTGGTGGACAAGACTTCTAGAGCCTATATAAACACATCCTACCATTGTAATTTAGGGACACCATTACATATCAATTACTTAGTTTTATTTGTATCTTTTCATACTTTGTTTTTATCATGGTTTCATCAGATCCCATGATGACGAGAGGTTCGATTATAAACTAATCGTTGTCATGGGATTCTAACGGATTTACTTATGGAATTTAGATGTTGATTGCTTAACTTGATATATGTGTGGTGAATTTGCGATATCCTTGCAGGGTTGTATTTAATTCATATAGATGCGTAGCTAACATCTATCTTGTTAATCTTTAGTGAAGCGACAGTGGATCTTTAGATTTAGAACTTGCCATGCTAGCATAAGTCCATGAATGTTATTCATGTTTGTGGTGTGTTTCTAACCGTCTCATACTACCTTATGTAATCTTATGGATGCTTGATCTTCAACCATTATGTTTTCAAATTCTATTGACATATAGGGTCTAAGCATAATTGGTGCCTGCATGATTTCTATCTTATGTGGATATTGTGTAGATTGGTGTGCGTGTACTGAAAGGTAACGTATACTTATTTCGTGTTGTCCGATTAGTTATCGTAACCACCACATGTATTGATAAAAGGGCATGATCTCTAAAGGAAGTTTGTATTGAAGTTAGGATTCCATGGTTCATATTGCGTAAGTAATTTGATTTTAATTATCGTTAGTTAGTTAATTCTTAGTTGATAATTTGCATCTTAGTTAGTTTAGTTAATTAAAACTTAATATTGTTAATTGTCTTAGCAGTGCATAATAACCATACATTGTTGCATAGGTACAAAACTGAATTGAAACCTAAGATCTCTGTGGGAACGAACTTGACTTCTATCTTTATTACTTGTGACCACGTACGCTTGCGTGATTTTATGCTAACACTAGTACTTAGAAGGGTTATGCCTAACACCAAGGTCCCAGGTCATGGAGTTTTTGGCGCTAATTAGGAAGGACCTTACAAGATCTATGCTACTCTTTCAGAAGGGACCTATCATCTCACTGATATGAAAGACAAAGTTATTCCGCGAGCTTGGAATGCGGAGCATTTGAGAAAATACTATCAGTAAAGGCCTCGCCCCTGGTAGCCTCTCTCTACTACTACTTAGCATGAATAATTCATACAAAGTACTGGGAGGTAGTGGTCATATACTCACCTCCCCTTTATGGTGTAATGACTTTCGGGCCTCTCCCCTACTTATCAACTACTGGGCCTCACCCCACTTTGCAATGAAAGAGTTCGTTTGCTTTATGAATTGCTTACTTGTGCATTCAAAATTTGTTTGCTTGTCTATTAGCATTTACATTTCAAGGCCCAAGCCATCTCAACGATGCTAGGATCGCAATAGTCAACATCTCAAAGTAGCTGCTCACATCTTAAATTATTTGCAACAATCAAAGGAATCTAAGCTAAGGAATACATGTTTGAACTACTCAAAGCACTGCGAGCACAGTCTATATTACACCTATAGTATGTTAATGAAGATAATCCACATGAAGATTTAAAGGAAAATAACACTTTTACGAGGCTAAATGAAATGGAAGCAAAAGCAATGGTATTTAAGGAAGCAAAGATTAAATTAACAGTTAGCGGATCGCATTGCGATCCCAGAATTCTTGAAATAAATAAAGTTAGAGAAACCAATATTACACTTGCGAGGCATTCAAGGGGTTCCCGCATCCCCAGTTCAAAGTTACAGCAAACTGTAGAATGAATTTATGAGGCAGGTGGATTCTGATTGGCATTGGTGGCCTCCTTGTCTATTCTCGCCTCCTCCTCCAGTCTTGCCTCCTCGGCATCCTCTTCTGCGATCTCCTGCTTTAGAATCTCAGCATAATCAGCATTTTCAGGCCCAAGCCAGTCCCAGTCAAAGTCGGGGATCGCACGGATGAATCCCTTCATGAAGGTGAGTTGGCCTTGGGCAAGGAATTTCTCTTCAGCAGATACTAACGAGGCCTGCGCAGCAGTCAGATCGCCTTTTATCTTCATGATTTCTTCATCTTTCTTCTTCAACTCCTCCTCGCTGGACTTCTGCAGCTCCTTGAGGGACTTTTCAAATTCGTTCCTCTCCCTGTGAGCGGTCTTTAAGTCGGTGCGAATCTGCGCAGTCTTATGAGAGAGTTGCTTCTTGAACTCAGCCTCCAGGGATCGCTTATCCTCCACCTTCTGGAACTCGAGGACCTTGTTCTTTTTATCCAGTTGGAAGAAGTTTTTTGTATGTGCAGCTTGACGGATAAATGCTTCAGCTAAGCACCTGGTTAAAGCATTAGAATTATCCTCAGGAGTGGCTTTCCGCCAGTTGGACGCCTCAGCCTCCTCGGTATATTTGCTCCGCAGCGAAGCAAAGAGATGCTGGGTCGCAATGGCATTCACGGTCCGTGAGGATGGCTGAGAAGGCCCATCAGGTTGCCCGTCCTTCTTGGCCCGCTTCAAGGGACTCGGTTCAGGAGAGTTTTCATGTTGAGCCCCAGCAGGATTTTGAGTTGGAGGATCGTTGATTTGTTCTCGAGGTCACCCCTTTCTTGCCACTCTGTAGAAATGGGGGAGCTTGACCTCTTCCGCTGCAAGCTGACATATTTGTAAAAAGAAAGAGACAAGTTAAAAACAGTTCAAAAATCTGGCATAAAGTAAGACAATTAAGATGCAAAATTAAATGGCAATTATGCATATAGAGAAAAAAGGAAATGCGATGCAATATGAAAAAAGTGTGAGGGGTCATATCGCCATATAAGAGTACCCTCTTCATCTGTTATTACGACATGAGAAGACGAGGACTCTTCTCTAAATTTTCTTTTCTTCGAGGCCCGCCTCGCTTTTGAAGGCCCCGCTTCAGGAGAGGCATCTATTCCCTCCTTGAGGAATCCAAATTCTACTAAATTATCTAAGGAAAGAAGAGTCCTAATTTTCTCTCTTCCTTAGTAGACTTGGTCAACACGTCGTCAGCACGTCGTTTTTCATCACCTCTTAAGATGGTGCGAACTGGACCGACTGCGATGCCAAGGGAGTTGTTAGTTTATAAACAAAGAACTAGGAGTAAGGTAAAGGTAAAGGGCTACAGCCTCGATAGCTTACCAGGAAGATAGTTGAAGCTTGTTTTAAGTCGGGGAACCTCATGAACATAGAAAAAGGGCTCTTTCCACGAGCCCGCGTTGCTTATCCCACCAGGAAGGAGATTTTTCCTGTTGAATTCTGGCCATACAGAGAAGTAGACATAGCCAAAGTCTTTGGCCCTACATTGCTTCAGTTGAAGGAAGTAGCCCATCATCTTTGCATCTATGGGCGGATATCGAAGCTTGTGATAGAGTATGTACAAGGCAATCATGGATCGATAGCCATTGGTGCTAATCTGAATGGGGGCTAGAAAATATGTCTCGCATATCTGAATGGGGGCTAGAAAATATGTCTCGCAGACGTCTCGTATGAAGGGGTGAAGAGGCGAAGAGACGCCAATCTTCATTAAGGGAACCGTCAAGACCATTCTAGGCACCCTGCCTCCATTCTCTTTATGGTTGAAGCGATAACATCGCATGGCTTTTCTAGGAAGGATGATTTTGCCTTCAGGCCTAAATCTAGCCACCCCTTCTGTAATGGTTTTCACAATCAAAGTTGAGGACATGTCGCGACACGCGAGTGTGCGAGGCTCACCGGGCTTCACCTTGGAACCAGGTGGGATATCTTCAGGGCGAGGCCCCCCCACGTATATGACACCCTCGAGCTCTGGTTGTGGGGTTGGAATGTAAGGATCAAGCGAAGCCTCCGGGACATAATCATAATCTTTGAAATTTACAACCCTGGCCACTTCGTCAAGGCTGCCATCATCTGAGGAAGGTTCCTCGTAGTCAGAATCATCCGAGTCAGCCTCATTATCCGCACCCCCCTCAATATCATAATAGGCATCGCCTAATGAATCTATCGGAGAATCGATTATATGGATGGGCGACATGGCTTGAGATGGGGGTATTTTAGCAAGAATTTCTGCTGCTTGAGAGCTAAATCCCTCTCCTTTCTTTGTCAACGCTTCAATCTCACGTTCGGTGTCAGTCATCTCGATGTGAGGCTCGTTATAAGCTGGGAGAACATCTAAGGATTGGTCACGTGAGCTCGCAGGGCGCTTGGATCGCCACTTGTCTAAGGGTACCTCTCTGGTGTAATACTCATCGGACCACTGCGAGTCGAAATATAATTTGAAAGAGCTTTCGCTTGTGCTCATTGCCCTTGCGATGTTGGAAGCGGCCTCGTTGCTAATTTGAACGTGTGGAAGAGGGGAAGGAGTCCTCGAGCTATCATCATTTGACATCTGAAAAGAAGTGAAATGATTAAGTGTGTGCTCTTACAGAAAGCAAGTGATGGGAGAAAAGAATAAATAGACAGAAGGGCTCTATGTGTTTTCGCTTCGCTTGTAGGAAATAATGGAAGGTTCATATTTCTAAATTGGTAAGGATCACATCTATGTTCCTAAAGGAGGGATTGCATCTATGTTCCTAAAGGAGGGATCGCATTATTATTGTAGCGAGGACGGGATCGCACATTAAAATAGATGACATGGGATCGCAGTTAAAACAGACCGCATCGAATACAATTAAAGTTATCTAATCATGCAATTATGATAAGAACAACAATTTAAATGCAAATGAAGAATGAGGACTTACTATTTCTTGAAGAAAACTGAGGAAATTTGGAGAAATTTGAGGTCGCTGGTGAAAGAGCTTGAAAATTTCTTGCGATTGATCCGGGAGCAAACTGGCAGCACTTCGCAATGTGTTCGTGAAAATAAAGTAGGAAATGATAGTGACAAGAGTATATATAGTCATCAGGAGAGAGAAAGATACAGGACACGTGTCATCATCTCAACCGTTGAACACGTATCTCGAAACGCAACAGCTGTCAAACCCTTTCACATTCTTGGGGTCGCGACGTCTTCAATGGTCATATCCATATCAACAGAAGGCCAAGGCTTTGCCTCGCGGTTTCATACATCCTCATTTTGAGTCCACATCGCATCTTCAATGACGACATGGACTCGGGGGGTAGTTGTTATGCCCAAATCTGGCATAATGGTTATCATGATTTGATTAGCTAAATTAACGGTTCATAATTGACTATGGGCCTAGAAGATGACAATTGGGTCACTATAGTCTACTATTGGAATCAGCCCATCACAACTACAGGGTCACCTCGCCCATGATCCGGTCTAAGGGATCGCTTCACTGTTACTCCTTCTCAGGAATTGCTTCGCGTTATCATCACATCTACAGGATCGCTATCTCTAACTCTTTAGTGGAAGGTTCATGGCCAGACCCAAGGTCGCATGAGCAGCTGAACACTGGGATCGCTTTGCATGGCCAGATCCCTCGAGGTCGCATGCTAGGCTCCACTTCACTTCTTTAACCGTGCAAGACCATCGGTTTCCTTCTATAAACCATGGATTATGGATAGAGTTAATGACTCATTGCCACGTCATCAGCCGTACACGAGTGGGCTTGGGCCATGACTTATCTTCTAAAACCCTAGCCCGTCTAGGTAACTTGCTGCCCAAGAACTACGTACGGCTTGATCCCTATAAATAGGGTACGTAGGCACCTTGATACGGATGAGAAACAGTTAAACCTGCAAACAACTATCAAGCTCAGCCACATCTAAACACATAGACCCTAATCCTTGTTCTTCTTTTACTAGCAAAATATCCCTATTTTGCTCCGATAATCCGGCAAACCTCCAAAATATTGTTATACAATATTCTCCCTATAACAACACTTTATAATGTATAATACTTCAATATTCAATTTTAATAAATTGAAGTTTTGGTGTACTTTTTGTATGCAGTAAATTTTATATTACTATTTTTTTTGGTAATTGCATCTTATTAGCTTGTTTACTCAATTTGGACAAATTTTTATTAATATTTAAAAACTAATTTATAGATATTAATATGATACGTATTCTTTTAAACTTTTAATCATATTACAATAAGAATAAAAACCGGTAAAGGTGCTATATATGTATTTTACTATAGGAAGTAAATAAAGAAAAAACAAGTAAAATAATTAATAAATTAATATTTAAATCAAATTAATCATAATATTATTTTATCAAACTATTCAAAATTCGAAATTTATAAGAGGGTGTCGATTGAGTAAATTGCAATTTGTATACAAAACTTTTAATTGCATTGATAATATTTAAATTAAAATTAATACTTTATTTTTTTTAATCTTGAATTAATTTTGCTTTTGGAACTAAAATTAAAACTAATTGTATAATCATTTACATCAATATCTTGAGATGCCGAAGGCCACTTCAGTTGCCGATCACTTGTTAGGGGATCATAAATCGTACCAAATCGTAAAAATCATTCGCACCGCACCAAGTCGCATCACACTGCGCTATTTTTATTTTTTGTGGTGCGATTGTGGTTTCAAATTTTGACAAACCGTGCGTTGCGGTGCAGGTTGTGGTTTTAGTTTTTTGGTTTTAGTTTTTTGAAATGCGGTTCAAATCGCAATGCACCGCAATAGATAATATATACTCCCTCCGTCCCATTCATTTCTATACGTTTTCTTAAGTCCCTGACACGCATTTTAAGGTGCATAACTAGTATAGTTCCATAACTTATTTTTATAATTTTCTTTTTTTGTATAAAAATAGGATTGTTCTATTTTTATTGAAAAAAAAAGAAAATTGTAAAAATAAGTTATGTAACTATAGTAGTTAGGAGTCTTAAAATGCGTTCCACGTCCCCGTCCCCCAATGTATAGAAATCATTGGGACAGAGGGAGTATATTATATAGGGAAAAGTTCAGTGGAGACCCATTTTAATTTGGAGACCTAGAGACCGATTCACTAGTACAGAATATGCCTATCGCGTCTGTTAAAAAGGGCTTTTTACGTCTGTGGTCAACAATCGCGTATGGCAGAGTCGTATCACCTAGAAAGCATATGCAGCTGTTACTCAACTGACGCATAAGGTTTATGCGGCTGTCAGGAACAGACGCATAAAACTAAACACCAGCCACATAAAGTTAACATTTGCATCTGCTTGAACAGACGCGACGCAAAAGGTTTTTTGCATCTGGCACTAACAGACGTATCAAAATAAAGAACAGACGAAAATGTAGACTTTATATGGCTGTGATAGTAGAATAGACGCAAAAGGTATTTTTTTAAAAAAAAAATATTTTTTATTTTCAGCTAGCACCTGTAGCCTGAAAACATTTCAGCTCCACCCCAAAATGCAAATTCAATTCTCAATATCAACAATAATAAAATTGATAGGGCAAAATGGAGTAACAAAACACTTGATAATCTCAATTAATCTTGAACTTGTAGCTAGTACAATGTTTCGTGATGACAATTCCATAACTTCAAATTACTAAACAAACCAAATAATAACATCATACCAATCCTTTCCACTAGAACATGATTACATTATACAAGTGGCTGACACCATTTCTGTATCCTCCCATGGATACTTATAAAACACGGATGACGACTTCACAATTAATATGACTTTTACACAAAGGACACTTTCCAGTCCTTCCATCTCAAATCCTCCAAGAAAAGATGGCTCCATAATTTCAGCTGAAACTGATGAACTTGGGCTATTGCTTGAAGCCCCATTGGATTGCTCTAGTATCTTCTGCATTTTTCTCTCGGTTTCTGAGAGTCGTTCTTTAAGTTTCAGAACCTGAAAAAATGATTAGGATGTCAGAATGAGTTTCCAATGCCATATACTTGATGAAAGAGTGGCTAAATTAACTCATATCTTCTAGGTTTATAATTATTACAGGGAACGTGACTCTGGACTTAGGCCAAGTGGCTAAGCACATGGGAAAAGAAGAGCATTTGCAGCTCCACTCAGCAGCGTGTTGGCTTAGCATATTAAAGTGATAACCTCTAACCTGCTCAACACATTAAAGTAATAATAACTTCTAACGATTGTGTACGTATGTCATATGCTTGTGTTATCAGACGTTGGTATCTTTTGTTGTCCAATAGGGTGTCGGTATTCCCATCTCCATGTCAAAGTTTTTCTTAGTATTTTAAACCCATCTACAAGACATAGACTTCATTGAGGCTAGATCCCTGTCATGTATAATTTTCACTGGTTTCTTTATCGGATATCTGAAGCATTACTAATACACAATAGGTAGATAGAAACAATCCAAGTTTTAGAAGTAAAACACTAGAGCCGGTAAGCACATATTAAGATTTGGCCTGAGAAATAGGAAACTTTCTTACCTGACAAAAACACTCTAGTGTTACATAAACACAACTGGTATACATGATACTAATGCAGTAATTTACCTATGACTATATTGAGAGGGAGAACGGGGATGAGAACTTACTTCAGTTTTGAGTTGGCATTTTTCAGAAACTGCGCTCGCATGTTCACTTTTCAGTCTCGAGTATTCTTCCTCAAGTTTCTTGCTCTTATAACGAGTCCTTCTATTCTGGAACCAAACAGGTACTTGGCGTGGATCAAGTAAAAATGCATACCCAACCTCTCAAACTACAGCTTAATTACAACTTCAAAATTGAGCACATAACCCATACAATTCAGAAAATTAGGTTATAGCTAACCCCAATTTGAAAATTTAAAACGGATATACCTTGCATAAAGAAAGAGAGTTTGCAGTGGGAAGATGACAAACACCGCCGCCCTTTCACCCTCTCTGATCCCTGGTATACACACGGAGCAACACCCTCGATCTATGGCACAAATCGTGTTTTTCTTCCTCTTTCACTGTAAAACCAGACCCAAACAAATAAAACCCCTAAATTATCATTTGTCCCCCAAATTTGGTTAATATAAATTAGGGATTAAAGATGTGATTGAAGGTTGTAAATTAGGGATTGGAGATGAGATGATTGAATCGGTGAAGAGAAGGGTGTGAGTGTTTGTTAGGTGTTGGATTGAATCGATGAAGAGAAGGATTGAAGAGACAAAAAATGGCGGCGGCTTACTTTGGAGAAGAGGAGGTGTTTGTAATTAGGTCGTACAAAGATAACTGGGCTGCTCCATATATATTTTTAATTTTTTTTAATCATCTTTATACGTCTGTTTTAAAAGCTTAGACGTATATAGTTAAACTTTATACGTCTGTTCTTACAACAGACGCAAATGATTCTCAGACAGATGTATAAAACTATTTTTTACGTCTATTTAGGGATAACAGACGTATAAACATGACTTTTTTTGGTATATACGTCTGTTTAGTTTAGGACAGACGCAAATAAGTACTTTATGCATCTGTTCTTATTAAAACAGACGCAAATGGGGAGACGCATATGGCAGTTTTTGTACTAGTGATTATTAACCCTTGGATTATATTAGATCCAATGGCTTAGATAACAAACTTTTTAAATTAAAACAAAAACTACCCCGTCTTACACTTTTTCTCTATTCTTTTCCTTTCCATAAAGTATATTATCCGTCTAACCATCATAGTTTCCCTGCTTTTGTTATCAAAATCATCTTAATCTTGTTCGACATGAAACAAACATTTTATGCAAGCAGTGTTCTGTAGAACATTAATGTTGAAGAATGTTCAACGCAAAATCTTATTCTACATTGCATTATGTCCGAAAAATAACTTGTCCAACACTATCTTTAGTGTTTAGTGTACAGAACAATAATTTTTGTAGGTTCTTATCATGTTTGGATGTTGGCAAAAGAGATATGTTAAAAATTCACTTGTGTAGATTGTATTTTAATTATTTTGCAATTTTTGCTTTGTTCTGCACTCAACATTTTGTTTGTGTGTATATTGAATGATTCCTTGTGCCGAAGATGAAGACGATTGAAATTATATGTTAAGGAGTTGGCGACTAGAAACTACATATGGACTGGATGAGATAGAAGTGTATATAAACATTTGATTTAATAAATATAATTTTTAACTGCCATTATATATCCTTAAATTAATATTAGTCGCCGGATGATTTTTAAATCCAGTGGTGGGAGATGTGGTCTCTATGGTCTCCAAAAATAATGGATCTCCATATAACCCAACTCATGAGATATTATTTATATATATTAATTATAGCGGCTCCTTGAGTAACCAATCTAACGTGGTAACTTAGGAACTATTACGCCATTCAATTACTACTTGTCCTCTTATCATGGACGATTATTTAAAATCACCCAATGTCTAACTGCATCTTACCTTATCAATATTTTTACTTTAAACGTTATAAAAGCGTTTAAACACACAACTTTCTTACTTCTTGAACATAAACATAAAAACTCATAAATACAAAATAAATTGATGCAAGAAATATCTATACACTAAAAAATACGGAATACAAACAAATATAGAATAAAAGATATTATAAAATCCTACACAAATTTTCATAAAATTTCTCGAATACAAAAAAATTATAGAACACAAAAAATTTGCAGAACAAAAGGAAATATACAAAACAAATCAAATACAGAATATGTAAAAAATTTAGAACACATATATAAAAAAGTTATAAAATCTTAAACCAAACTTTTTATAAATATTACTAACACTAAAAAAGATTACAAACATAAACCAACTATTATAGAACACAAGAAATTTACAGAACAACAAAAAATTACAGAACACAAAAAATTTACAAAACATGAGAAGTATATAGAATGAAAAAAATACAGAACACAAAAAATTTACAGAACAATAAAAAATTACAAAACATGAGAAGTATATAGATCGAACAAAATACAGAACACAAAAAAAATGAAGAACACACAAAATAAATCATAAAAGACACAACAATAAAAATAATTAATTATAATATTATACATAAATATTGTGTTATGTATGTAAATTATTCAAAGTAAATATGTTAAATTGATAAAAAATTTCTAAATTTTTAAACATAAGTTGGTTAGGTAATGATAAGCAGTTAACTGACTGATTGATGTGCTTCTCTAATTGGACGGCCAGATTACAGTTCCTAAGTTACTAGATTAACTTGGTTCCTCATTGAACCTTCCTTTATATTTTAATATGTTATAAACTAAAAAATATATTTATATTGAAATATGAAAATGTATATATCAATGATTTAAATCATATATAACTAGGTTTTCTATATTGTATTGACTAGGGTTAATATAATCATTCATAATTATATTTTCTCTTGAGATTCTGAGCGTTTTCATTTAAATAATAATTACTAAAGCATCACTTAATTAAAGATAATTTTATGAGGTTCGCGTAGATTGTAAAATCATCCAAATCTGATTTCTAGATCTCAAGATAGAGCCCAAATAGTAAATATGAATTTTTTTATTACTAATAAAAAATTTAATAAAATTCAATTCTAATACAACCTTTTTTAATTATATCCTTTTCAGATTATAATTTTCTTTTTAAAATTCAATTATAATACAATCTTTTTTTAATTATATCCTTTTTAGATTATAATTTTCTTTTTAAAATTCACTTCTGATACAACCTTTTCTAAATATATCCTTTTTAGATTATAATTTTCTTTTTAATATACTCTAATCTTAATCATCTATTTTTAATCATACGGATCATATAATTTTGGTAGTACAGTTGGATAAGATCCCTCTTATGCTTATTTTATTTTTTATTTTTTTTGTCAAGAGAAACTTCACATTAATAAATTGTACAAACACATTACTCAAGGGGGAAAAAGAGTGCCCTCGAAGTACAAACACATTGTTCTACAAAGTGAATACTAAATAAAACTAGAACTTCTTGTAGCTTTTGTGAGTCTCCATTGCCATCAGTTATAGCCGCAAATTTGTCTTCTCTTTCACACTACACCCCAGCTTCACCGTTACTTTCTTTGAAAATTAAAACTGAGACTTTTTCCTATTAACCTGTAAGTCACTAAAACAAATTTAGACAATAAAAAATAATTAAAAAAATCACTTAAGAGATATACTAATAACTATATTAAAATTTATTGGAATTTTGACAAAATAGATGCTTACTTCTAACCAAAGGGGATCCCTTTGGTTAGACATCTAAAACAATAATTTATAATTTTATCAAATATGAAAATTGTTTATTAATTTCAATATCTACCTCTAAGATTTCCTGTGGACAGGAACAGAGAATAATAAATTGATACAGGGAAATGCAGAAAATAATGAGTGATTAAGGCCTTGGGAAGCTAGATGACTTTTCCCGGAATCCTCTGCTTCAAATACTTACCAAGTCTTGCTAAAATTAAAGACCTTTCATGCCAAAATCGGCCCTTGAGACTAATCTTTACAGACCGTCCACTTCAGCTAATTCTGCCACTCCTGATGTTCAATTTTCTTTTTTAACACTGATCACTAGAAACAGAAAACAGCATATACCTAAGTGTACAACAAGAATCACCTGTCATGCCAACTGAAGTGTCAAAGATATGCGAAAACTGCATTTAAAAAAAAAAGCGTTGTTGTTAAGATTATATCAAATACATACAGAATACCATATAAGATTATAGTCGAAATCTCAGATCCTTTAGTATGTTACATTTTATTTTACAGTGCTTACTTTTAATAATTAAATAATATATATAATTTTTAATTATGGTTTTCACAATAGCATCTTGATTTAATATAATAAATTTCTATCTTCAATTTTTTTAAAGCTTCCTTACATAATCTGAAAATTGATATACTTATTCACAAATATTTTGTGACAAAAGTTTATATTTTAATATTACAATATATCACTAACATAGTACTATTTCATTAAATTTGAAGTATATAGAGAACAAAAGAAGAACCGATAAAAAACTAGATAAAAAAATCACAATTCAGAAATTTAACATTTTGGTAATTTATCCATACTACTTTGTATTATGATTATATTCTAACTATGAAGAATATCTTCTACTCAATATTTAAATTTTATTTAAGAGCGATGCACTAGTATAGTTTAATTAGTACATTTTTCTTATATATATAAGTAAATATTATATTATATAATATTTATTTATATTTATTGGTATTTACTAAATTTAGGAAAAATTTAGGAAAATAGGAATTTAGTTTTTTTTTGGGTTGATATTAATTTAAAGCCCAAAATTTATTTTAGAAAGCAGAATTAGAGCCTCGTTTCAATTGGCCAGCAGGGAGAAAAGGGGATGATTACGTGTTAATAGAGTAGCGTGTTTTATTGTGTGGTTAGGAGATAACCACGTAGTAGTTTCTTTTGACAAACAAAGATAACCACGTAGTAGATTAATTAAGGGTTAGTGGGTTATCTAGCTAATAAGAGGGATAAAGAAACAGGGGAATACATCACTTTTACCAAGAAACTTTAACTCTTACTGTCTCTTTTTAATCAAACAAAAACCCGGCTATATATATTGATACAAACCGAATAAACCTCAGGTAGTTTATCTTCTTTTATTTCTATTTTTACGATTTCGTTTTGGTGCTTGTATGTTCAGTTTCGTGTTTTCTTTTTTTTTTTCCGATTGGTGGTTGCTGGAATGGTGGAGGTGAATCAGAGTGAGAGAAGGGGGTTACGGAAATGATAGACTGGGAAAAGAGGGGTATGAATTGAAGATGGGGGAGAGAGCGAGAGGAAGATGGTGGTGGTGGTGGTGGCGTGATTAGAGAGAGCGGTGAGGGAGATGATACGGGAGAGAACGGAGGGAGAGAGAGATAGAGAACGGAGGGAGAGATAGATGTACGAGAGAGAGAGAGAGAGAGAGAGAGGGGGAGGGAGAGAGAGAGAGAGGGGGGAGAGAGATGTACGGGAGTGAGAGAGAGAGAGAGAGAGAGAGAGAGAGAGAGAAAGCAGAGGAGGGAGATATGATAGGAGAGAGAATAGAGGGGCAGAGAGATGCATAGGAAGGAGAGAGACGTGGAAGAGGTTGAGAGAGAGAGAGAGAAAGAGGAGGGAGAGATGGAGAGAGACGAGTGAAGAGTCCGAGAGAGAGGGAAGGAAAGTGCAGGGGAGGGGGAAATGCACGGTGGCGATGGTGGCGAGTGGGCCCCACGCGCCGTTGTTGTAATTGTGGGTGGCCTGTGATTGGATACAGTTGTTATAAAATTATAGTTGACTGTATAAGCGGGAGTTAAATATAAAAAGGGGTTTAGTTGGTTTTGTTAAATTTGGAATATTACTTAAAATTGTTAGTAATAAATAGTTTAATAAAAAAGGTATAATTGATTAATTAGTTAAATAGAAATATTTAGTGATTATTTGGACGTAATTTAGAGATATAGAAGACTGATATTTAGCATTACTGGATCGAATCAGATTATTTCAGAGGCTAAAATTGGAATAATATTAAATTATTTACGAGATTAAAAAAAATGGATTATTGTCGTTATATTCGGTAACCCTATTTTTCGTTTTAAGCAGGATTTACGGATATTAAAATAGTATATATTTTCTAGATTTGATTCCTGAGTTCGAAGAAGGTTTATTTATCCGGGAATTATTTTCCGTTATTTATTGTAAAGATTTTCCAGAGATATTTTATTGTTATTATTATTATTATTTTAATATTTAAATATTATATTATCGGTTCAGGAACATTTTAGTTTGATGAATCGCTCACATTTTTCTGGTTGCCATTTTTATAGAATAATTCTCGAGCCGTATATCGAAGCCAAGTTCACGGGTAAAGTATAAATTTTATCTGCATTTATTGCACTCCGAGATCGAGGCAAGTTCCTTATGACCCTCACTCCTTTTGAAATATTTCGAGAAATGCTGAGATATTATTCTGTTAAAATATGTTCTGAATTATCAGTTCATTATAAATTCATTTTTGGATATCCTGTTCATCATAATATTGATTTAGAAAAGTTATAGAGATTTTCCCAAAATTTTGATAAATTCCTAGAACGTACTTAGATTCAAATCTAGGGCATCTTATTTGTTCCAGATGACCCTTAAAGATTATTCAGTTATAACTACGCTCATATATCGAGGTAGTTTAGATTTTATTGACTTCAATCGGATCTATTGTTCAGATCAGATAAATTTTGTTTCAATATTCAAATTTGATTCATTGTTCGAATCAAAATAGATACAGTCAGAATAGTAAATAGGAAAATAGTTTATTATCAGAATTTTCTCTAAAATACCTACTCTGCCGTATTTGAAAGTTTTCTTTCTGAATCGAGTCGTTCTTATGATTTCAAGATGACTCCACATGATTTATTCTAATCAACGAACCTTACTTGTTCAAGGTTGTTACTTTATTGTCTTGTATTGACATATTGTTCGTGTCAATATAATAAATTAGTTTCTTTTGAAAATATTATGATGGCCTATTGTTCAGGTCGGTCTCATGAAAAGTATAGACTAGCGGTCCGCCAGAATCGAATAGGAATTCAAAACAATCAATTTTATTCGGAGAAATAATCATGTAATCCACTGGTTAACATGGGTGTGGCCCATGGGTTTTCTTTCAGATCAACTTGAGGAATAAACTCGAGGCATCGAAAGTGAAATATTAACAGTTTTGCATAAAAGTTGCCAGATTGACTTTTCAACCACCCTTTTGCTAGCAAAACGATATAGTGGTACCTGCGACATAGTAGTGATCGTGCTATGGTGTATCACAGGTGTGCGGTACTTGCGACACAACGGTTGATCACGCTGTGGGGTATCGCAAAGGTGGAGGACCAGTATCTCAAGCTTTTAAACTCTAACTTCTATTATTAAGAGATAAGTTGTTTGGGCATATCAGTAAGTATTACCAGGGCACTTTGCTTTTATACAAATCCCTTTCATAAACAGAATTGTTTTTTTCTTTCCACACTTCATGGTTAGTGAGAGAGCGAGTCAGTGGACTTGCTGGGCATATAGTTGCTCATTCTTGTTGTTAATAATATTTTTCAGTGAAGACGGAAAAAGGCGAAACCTCTCGTTTCATGGGAAAGGAGAAAATGCACCAAGGCATTGAGCTGGACTAGTGTGCTTACCTCAGAAGTGATGACCCTATCGAAGAATATTAGCATATGTTTCAACATGTTTAGTGATGTAATGCGTACCAGTAAAATGTTGTAATAAATCAGAGATATGTTGATACTTGGACTTATGGGATGGAACCATTGTTATCCCGATAAAACTTTTATGTTGATTATGTATTGTAATGTATTTTGTATAAGGCAGGTATTGACGGTATGTGGTGACCTAAGTCTACAAATAGTGGATTTGGGGGCATCACATCTTGGTATCAGAGCTATAGTTATATTCTTAGGGAAGCGAGAGATCCTAGGGATATGACGGAGCGAGAGGTGAAAGGCGTAAACATCAATTTATAAGATTATTTTGAGCTATAGCTCCATATTTGTAAAGTAAAAACCATAACGGGTGGTCAGTTATATGTTATGAATATATGTATACCATATTATGCGTTGGACCCTGTTGTGATATAGTTTTTGTCTTTTGTAGATGTCATCGTCAGAGTCGCCAGTTCCCTCCGGTCACCAATCTGTCAGAGATAGGTCACCTACCCCATACCCGATAGGACCACTGGATCCTTCTTCGGAGAGTGACCCTTCAGAGGAGCCTATGATAGTTACAGAGTCAGATGATTCTTCTATTCAGGTTCTTCCCCCGCCATCTCCGCAGATCATTGATTTGGTAGACTCGCTAGATCAGATCATTGTGATACCTGACTCTTCTACACTTTCTGAGGGTGATCAGATCATTCATGTTTATGTTTCTGAATCTACTACACCTGTATACACACTAGACATGTATGTACATGAGGTTCCTGAGCTTGAAACATCTGAGCCGATGGATGATAGTCAGCTTTCACCAGTTCGTTCCACTGCTCCACTCAGTGAGGGTTTTATTGTTCCAGGTTCGGGTACTCCTATTGTGGTATCTTTTTTACGGACTTACTCACTCCATCAGCGCCTATTTATGTGGAGGCACCTACAGTTCCTACAGTACCAGATTTTACTATTTTACCGGTCAGTAGTGCACCGGCATGTGACATCGCTCCTCCTGCACCTACTATTCATATCCCTGCTTCAGTAGTGATGATTCCATCCGCTCCATCTTTTCCAGTATAGTCAGTTGGTATGCCTATAGCAGATCGAGAGCCAGTACCTTGGGTTGTTCATGATCATCTTTTTCAGCAGTTTCGTTGGGTATGGATACGCTATGAGGAGGTTTTTTCCACTAGAGATGCTATACTTCGACTACTGTAAGTTCCCGACCCTACTACAGTTCATGGGGGAGGCAGCTTACTTATGAGGGATGTTCCTATGGAGATTGTACACTAGATGTCTATCTCTATTTTGACCGGATTGCAGACCGATATCACAGCCTTACCATCCTCCAGTACAGGAGCTGTTGACCGTAGTGTTATTGCTGGCTTGATCACTAGAGCCATCGCGGAGTTCCATAGACGCGTTGGTGAGATGTTTGGTCACTGAGACCATTACTGATGACATAGCCTAGACTTTTGCTGTTTTGGAGGGATGGCATATATATGAACTTGCCTATCCTCACCTTTTGGTTACGTATGTTTTAGTTGTTAGCGACCCGAGTTTTGGTGGCATCAGAGATAGATCTTTCTCTATAGGGTGCTTATGTATTTTAACATGTATCTAGTCTGACATAGGTAGACCAGCACTCAGTAGATTGAGTAGTTTTGACTTATGCACTAGCTGGTTAGATTATATTGGATGTAGTCACTAAATGTACCTTTACGGTACCATTTTGATTATATATGATGATATCAGTATCTTTATACTTTTATCTATTTTAGACTTTATTATTGCTGATGCACTTTCTTTGTCTGCATGATATTAGTAAAAATTAAAAAAAAATTAAAATTTGAAACGTTTTCTAAAACGACTAAAACGTTTTCCTAAACCACAAGATTTGAGATTTAGAATTTTGCAGTCTGCTAGTAGTTTTACCTAAAATGGATAAATGAGCTATTACCCTGACACACGAACTATAATTCAGCATTTATAAAATTCAACTTATGCTTTTGAGGATTTACTTTACCAGCATGGATATTCTGCTATATACTCCCTCCGTCCCAAATCTTTTCTCTTGTTTGACTTTTAATGGTCAAATTGACCAACTTTTGACCACATATTACATATATAATATAAATGAAAATTATAATAAAAGTTATATCATTAGAAATTACATTTAATTTACTTTAATATGTATTTTTCAAATTTTGCAAATTATAAAAAAATAATACGTAATTGTTAGTCAAAGTTTGGTCAGTTTGACCACAAAAAGTCAAACAAGACAAAAGATTTGGGACAGAGGGAGTATATTGTAACACCCTCAGATCCGGGGTCAGGGATCTGGTGGTTACGATCTTACATCCATACATAATACTTGACTTGAGTCCACAATAAATAAATCACATGCTGTGACCCCACAATAATATCCACTCACACGCATAACAGTTATAGTCCCAGAGATGAAATTGAAATAAGTCTTACATTAAAGGGTTACGAATAAAAGTTATTACAATCCCAAAAGGATAACATCATAAGTTTAACAGTTTTGCCGTTGATTACCTTAATTATACATATAGTTAAACAGGAAACAAAAGCTGTCTAACTAAGCTACCTCAGCAATGGCGGCTAGCATCTCAGCGGGGAGTCCGGTGGGTCGGGTAACCTGCTTGCGCCGAGTGCGCCTGACGCGAGCCATCTGTCCTAGCTGTTGTTGTGACATAATGTGAACAAAGCAAGGGTGAGCGAAAGCCCACCAACAATAATAGAACGATAATATATAACAGTTCAAAACACTACGCCATAAACACACATACGCAACCCTTTTTACAAAGTGTTGCACAGAAAGCGTTTCGTTAGATAGAAATTTTGGGTCTTTTGCAACTGAGCTGAACTGGTGTTGCGTTAGATATAATTTAGTGTTGCGTATTACCCATAGTGTTTCACATCATGCAACACTAACTGCTGGTGTTGCGTTAGATAATTTTTTATTTTAATAAATGATGACGTGGCAGAAGTGGGATCCACATGTGCTGACGTGGCATTTACTGACGTGGCAATTGTGAGGCCCACAATTGCTGACATGGCAGAAGTGGGACCCACTTGTGCTGGCGTGGCATTTGATGACGTGGCATAAGTGTTGCATTAGATAACAGTGGTGTTGCATTTGCTGTTTGAAGTGTTGCATTAGATATATATTTTTTTATTTAAATTCTGACGTGGCAGGTGCGGGACCCACCACTGCTGACGTGGCAGTGTGGGACCCACAATGGTGACGTGGCAGGAGGCTCACCAATGCTAACATGGCAATTGTGGGGCCCACAATTACTGAGGTGGCAGGAGTGGGACCCACCTCTGCTGACGTGTCATGTGATGACGTGGCATAAGTGTTGCATTAGATAACAGTAGTGTTGCATTTGCTGTATGAAGTGTTGCATTAGATATATTTTTAACTAGTCTTGTCCCGAATGATGAATCTATTTTTTTAAATTATTTTTTCAACGTTCCAATCGCACGAATGTCAAGATATAACGATTTTAGAAATGTGGTAATTTTTTAAAAAATGTCCTATATTTATTTGGTTTGGTTTTATAACTGTCAAACCGGTCAAAGTCGACCTTCCTTTTAACTAGTCTTGTACCGAATGATGAATCTATTTTTTTAAATTATTTTTTCGATGTTCCAATCGCACCGATGTCAAGATATAAGGATTTTAGTGATGTGGTAATTTTTTAGAAAATGTCCTATATTTATTTGGTTTGGTTCTATAACGGTCAAACCGGTCAAAGTCGACCTTCCTTTTAACTAGTCTTGTCCCGAAAGATGAATCTGTTTTTTTAAATTATTTTTTTGACGTTCCAAACATACTGATGTGAAGATCTAACGATTTTAGTGATGTGCTAATTTTTTAAAAAATTTGCAAGATGTATTTGATTTGGTTTTGTAACGGTCAAACCGGTCAAAGTAGACTTTTCTATTAACAAGTCTTGTCCCGAATGATGAATCTATTTTTATAAATTATTTTTTTGACATTCCAAACGTACGGATGTGAAGATCTAACGATTTTATTGATGTTGTAATTTTTTTAAAAAATTGCTAGATGTATTTGGTTTGGTTTTATAACGGTCAAACCGGTCAAAGTATACTTTCCTATTAACAAGTCTTGTCCCGAATGATGAATCTATTTTTCTAAATTATTTTTTTGACGTTCCAAACGTACGGATGTGAAGATCTAATGATTTTAGTGATGTGGTAATTTTTTAAAAAATTTGCAAGATGTATTTGGTTTGGTTTTATAACGGTCAAACCGGTCAAAGTAGACTTTCCTATTAACAAGTCTTGTCCCGAATGATGAATCTATTTTTTTAAATTATTTTTTCGACGTTCCAATCGCACGAATGTCAATATATAACGATTTTAGAAATGTGGTAATTTTTTAAAAAATGTCCTATATTTATTTGGTTTGGTTTTATAACGGTCAAACCGGTCAAAGTCGACCTTCCTTTTAACTAGTCTTGTACCGAATGATAAATCTATTTTTTTAAATTATTTTTTCGATGTTCCAATCGCACCGATGTCAAGATATAACGATTTTAGTGATGTGGTAATTTTTTAGAAAATGTCATATATTTATTTGGTTTGGTTTTATAACGATCAAACCGGTCAAAGTCGACCTTACTTTAAGCTTTATTTGATTTTTGTGTTTGGTTTCAATTAAGCTTTATTTATGTCCTTTCTTTGCAACATCAAATTGTGTTGCCATAATTTTGTAATGAACAAAATTTTATATTTTCTAGTAAAAATAAAAATTATAACCTTTTTTCACATGAAAATTAATTTATTTGGATAAAAACAATCAAGAAGTTTTTATAAAAATCAAGAATATTCCAGTAGAAGTGAATATTTCATTAAAAATGTTAAAATATTATAAGATGAATAATTTAATTTTTATTTTCATTAAATATTATTAAATAAATTTTTTTGTATGTAATTAAAAGTATTTAATGATAAAGAAATTGAATATTTAATGAAATAATAGGTACCAAAATAGTTCTCAAATAACACATGACACTTTCTTATTAGTAGTATTATTATTAACATACGCAAAATTCATTATATACATGTGAATATAATTAATCAAAATATGACAATTTAGTTTTTGACATATCTAAATTTTCTTTATTTTTAAAATCATAATAATATACATTATTATTGCTTTTAGGCTTTAACACTTAAAAAGATGAAAAATTGGTGAGCGGTAAAAAGACCGCCCAAACCAATTCTCAATCTCAGAACTCAGACCGCCTAAAATTAAAATTGAGTCTCACATATACTCTCTCTATGCTCTCTCGGTCTCACACACACACTCACACTATCTCTCTCGGTCTCACATATACTCTCTTATCTCTCACACTCTGTACTCTTCTTTCCTATCTCTCACATATACTCTCTTTATACTCTATACAAACACTCACACTCTGTACACGCACTCACTTTCCGTTGATTTGATTTATAGTTAGGGCTTCTTTGGATTTGGGTTCTAATTTAGGTATTTTTCACAATTTGCAATTGATTTAGGACTTTTTTTCAGTCTCAGGACTGATTACGAAATTAGGGCTTGAACCGCGTTAAATTTGGGGATTCAATCAAGTTCAATTTTGGGCTTGAAAATTAGGGCTTCAATTTGGGGCTTCGAGTTGAAGAACTGCAATAGGCCCAGAACAAATTAAGGTGCGAAAATTTAAAATTGATTCAGTTTTCCAAACACGTATTAATTCATTGATTGTGCTTTTATGTGTGTGTATAATTGTATATATATATGTACATTTTTGTGTTGTGTGTGTATTCTATATTTTTGTATATTTATTTACTGATTCATTTATTGTTTTTCTTTTTTGTGCCTGGCTGTGATCGTGGGTGCCTGGTACGTGTTTGATTTTGATTTTAATTAGTGCTTGTTTCCTCTTTTTTTCCCTAAGTTTGAAAATTCTTTAACTTTTTTACTTTTGTTATGTGATTGCTATCTACTAATATCTAATGTTGCCTAGTTAGTAGTCTTTGTTCAGGAGCCATCCCTGATGTATATTTTAAACAGCTGCTGACATATCTGTTCACATTCTGAACCATCAATATAAACAGCGGGTCAGGTTGTGATAATGTATTGGTTACATGCTATTTCACTATAATTTGTTTGTTAGTTCTGGACTTTCTGATCCATGTTATGCATAAATAATATGATGCTCTTTCCAGGAGGATGACTACAAAGCACTACTTTCTCTGTTGCACAATTTAAAAGCTAAACAAAGGAACTATGGGTTCAGTGGTATCTGGACTTCCTACCTAGCGGATACATGGTTACTGTGAGTTACCTAGCTTTTAAAGGTTCTAAAGCTTCTATTTTTAACTAATTGTTATATAAAATTATTACAAAAATGTATTTTTTTATTTAGGATTTACTCATGTTATAATATTTTTTGTATGACAATAAGTATTTGAATTTTAGTTTATTTATAATTAAATAGTTTATGTATACTATTTTTTACTACCTATAGTATTATATATATATATACACACATAAATGTTATTTTTTATTAATAATATATAAAATATTTTTTAAATTTTTATTAGTAATAATTTTACTTAAAATTAGTAATAAAAAATTAATTTACTATTCCATGTTAATAGGCATTTAGTTCTAAGAAATAAATATATCTTAATATTTGTTTTTCTATTTAAATGCTAAGTAACAATTCACACTTTTTTATTTTTCTTATTTATATAAGTAAATTAATTTTTTATTTTAGATAAATAATTAACTATGCAATTTGAAGTCATCTACTTGTAAACCAAACACAGGTTTTTTATATACACAGGAACTGATGTTACTGGAACCTATTTCCCAGGGATTTCAAGTTACCATGTAACTATAAAACCTTGGAAACAAATGAGGCCATAGTGTTAGTTCTATAAGATTGTTGTTTTTATGCAGGTTCAAGTTTCCATATCCTCTGCAGTGGGGTCCACCTACCTTTTCAACTGGACATTCGTTTGCAATGATGTCTGCTGTTCTAGTGTCGATGATTGAGGTATTCTGCTGTCTATAACAATTGTCATCAACTACTTTCCATGTTTATTTTTTGGTTCAGGGTTCTATGCTTTGACTTGTTCGATTTCACATGTTTTTAAGAGAAATGAAAGACATGTTATGAATTATGATACTATCTAGGCACTTTGTATAGGTAACGGTACAGATTGTTTTTATTTTGAATCGTATGTCTCACTAATTCTTTTCATTTCCATGATGTACAATTACTTCGCATATCGCTGCAACATATCTATCTAAGAGCTGCTCTTCTAAGTTCAGTGTTCTCTACATTTTTAATTTTGTTGGAATGGAATTTTGTTTTAACCCTTAAACCTATTGCAGTCTACTGCTGCGTACAAGGCCGCCTCTCGGCTTGCAATTGCTTCCCCACCTCCTGCCTGTGTATTGAGCCGGGGAATTGGTTGGCAGGTGAGCTACTTTGACAAGATTATCACCCTTGTAATCTCTTCAACAACTTGCTTTCGCCCCAATTTGATATGATCGTGGTGATAGTTTGTAATAGACTACTGACTACTCATGTCAGATATAAGTCCTGCTGCTACTTCTAACGAGTGTCATTCTAAATAGGAGAAGCCCTGTTGCCGATATTACTATTCTTCTCTCATCATTATTCATTTTTCTGTTAGATCATTATTGAAATATTACTCTGGATGATGGAAGTTGAGGGGACAAATTACTTAGCATCTCAACTATTCTTAGTGCTGTAAGTCCTGTAACTAGGAATGAAGGAAAACTGAACTTAGTTTTGAATTTGTAACAAGGAAAAGTGTGCAAGCGCTCATGATTTATAAATCTTTCATATTTGTTAAGAGCTCTGCTGTTATAACATAATAGTTGAACACCTTAAAGCATTTTTATTCTTTTTCCTGAGCACTCAGTTTCTGAATTTGAAGTGAAGTTCTTGATCAAAGTCAACAACAATAAATTGCAGAAGTATGCATGGTGTAGAAGCATCAATTCTTTGCAGAATATCTTCCATTTCATTTTGTTTCATGATGTTATTTTCTTTAGCTTATTTGCCACTGTTCTTGCAATGTTCAAGGTAAACTCTTAGAGACGGAACAATTTTCTGGGAATTTATGGTCTATGTAATTTGCAAGTCTTTAAAATTCAATAAAGACTTTGGCCTATGTAATTTTCTGGGAACTTATGGTCTATGTAATTAACAATGTTCAATATGTGGTCTGCTGTTAATGTTCAAAGCACACATAACATGATATTATGCTAGTAACATGCCAATTATATCACTTTGGCCTAGATAATCAGCCTTATTTTCTATCCTTTAAAGTCATTGTTAAATTTACTAATGGACTTATTATGATTGTAGTGCAAGTCAAAGTCAGAAGGTGAACCCGAATCAAGTAGGTGTGTGAAGACACAATTCCTCATTAAAACGGAAGGCTTTGACAGTGGGAGTGATCAAGTACTACCTACAGAGGAATGACTTGTTGGTGAAAAGTGGATCGAGAAAGATGACCTCTCTTGGCTACTTCATGTAGAGGAGCTAGCCAAAAGTATAGCAATCAACCTTTTGGATATTGGAGAGTTTCGTACATAGTTTGAACTTAGAATTAGTGCATGTGCTTGGTATTAGTACATGTTGGTAAGAATTTGTAGAACTGTTAAGTATTTTTGTTAGGCTGCATCATTGCCTTGTGGTTGGTTTTTGAACCTTTAGTTATTGTTGTCTTGGTTTGGACAGGATGGTTTTATGTATAAACAAAGCAACTATTTCAAATTTTTTGTAAAAAAGTGTTGCATTTGACTATATATGGTGTTGCATTATGGTATATCTAGTGTTGTTAAAAATACTTCTGATGTTGCAAAAAAAAAATGATGTTGCATCAGACCAAACTAGGTTGCATTAGATACTGGTCCTCATTGTTGATGTGGCACAATGTGGGCCTCACTGCTGACGTGGCATGTGGACCTCATTGCTGACGTGGCACCTTGGTGGGCCCCACTACTGACGTGGCATTGCCACCCTAGTTTTGACGTGGCACAGTGTGGGCCCCACTGATGACGTGGCACCTTGCTTACACGTCAGCATGCTGACGTGTCACCTTGCTTACATGTCAGCATGCTGACGTGTCACCTCGTTGGATCCAATACTGACGTGGCATGTGGCCCCACTGCTAACATGGCTGAAAAATCTTATGCAACACCGTTAAGTGTTGCCTTTACTTGCTTTTGGTGTTGCATAAGGCCTCTTATGCAATGCTTTCGTGGTGTTGCTATAGCTTGGAAAAAGCGTTGCATTAGGGGTCTTACGCAACGCCGGTATTGGCAACGCCCCTCTGGTGTTGCGTAAGACGTTACGCAACGCTTTTCAGGTCTTTTGCAACTTTATTTGGGGTTGCGTATGTGCGTTTATGGCGTAGTGAAAGTATCTTTCAAACCTTATGCCATGCATTTACGGAAATGATGCCAGTATAATATGAACGATGAAGTTACAAGGTAACTTAAAGTATTTGTTTGTAGAAATATCTGCTACATCAAAAGTAAGCGAGATATTCTTATTGTTATTAAGAAGAGGAACTTGCATGAAAAGGTTGCAATTCCAGTTATGAACACTTTTCCAACTCTGCCAACAGTAATCATGTTGCAGGAAATAAATAAGTTTGGATGATGAACCAATGATGGAGTATTCACCGCGCCCGCTGTTCCAATCTTGATGATCAGTCGAGATCGTACAGCTCAATTTAGATTTACTACCGGTAGAAGGAAGAACTGACGGCTTTACTTGTCTACCGCATTACTAGCTCTCCCCGGGCAACGGTTGGGCCAAAGGGGATGGACCGGCGCTACTCGGCCTCTTACACGACTCCTAGTTCAAATAGAATTCATGATTCTGAATGTAACGTTCGTCCCCCTTTCCCCAAGTATAATACTTGTTGATAAGACTCCACAAAGTAGTCATATCTAGTTGGAAAGGAAAATTCACCAATAACTTCCAAGCTACTGCTTGGTAAAGAATCTCAACTTGTTCCAACAATCTTACCCCTCGAAAGATGAGAAGGTAAACAACGACTTAATAAGTCAATAGCACCCGAGTTGAGAGTGAAGAGAATACTTTATGACCGGGAAGTCGACAAGATACTTAACATTTTCCAGGTAAGGTTCCCTTATTATTAGGGAGATAGACTCAAAGAAGAATGATGTCTGAGAACCTTTCTTGATATGTGATTAATAAAAATATGACTCCGAAATATTTTCTGTAATAATCGAAGAAGATAAACCTTATCGAGGTTATTCTAAGTATGGAATAAATATTCAGAGAATATTTATTGAATTAAAATATTTTACAGAATATTTAGGAATATGAAAGAATATCTTTAATCAGAGTATTTCTCAAATAATCCTTTAAGAAATATCGAGAGAATATTTATTGCATAATTAAATATTCAAATGAATATTCAAATGAATATTCATTAATTAATAAGACCTGAAGGGAATATTTAAAATATTTAAAATAATATTCGATGATTAAATAGAACCCTGGATGAATATTCAAAATAATATTCATAATTAATTAGGAATTTAAATGTTTATTGAAAAAGTAATATTCATTTAATGAATAATATTCTAAATGAATATCAAGTAATATTCATTTAGTAATCCAAGCTTTAAAGGAATATTTGAGATAAGACTCGAGAAATAAATCAAGCTTCAGATGAACATTAAAATAATATTCATCAGGTAATTACTATCTTAAATGAATATTCAAAAGTAATATTCATTTAATGAATAATATTCTAAATGAATATCCAAATAATATTCATTTAGTAGTCCAACCTTTAGAAGAATATTCGAAATAATAATCGATAAATAAATCGACTTTGAATGAATATTAGAAAATATTATTCGTCGAATAGTTACGTTCAAATAATTATTTGAAGTAGGGATTGTTAAATAAATAATCTCGAACGAATATTCAAATAATATTCGTCGCCCGAATAATGGAAAATATTTACTTAGATATTTTCTTTCGAGGTAATCTCGATATGTCAAGAAATATTGACTCCCGGTCTATATTTGATGAATAAGATGGATACGCCCTTCTATGAGGGTCTTACAATAACCGGCTTATAATTGATACGTTAGCTATCTAATTTATAAGCCAATAAACAATCAGGGAACAAGCATAATGATATAACTTGAAAGTAGGCATGCATGCTATGGCATATGTATAACAGAAAACATATATATATATATATATATATATATATATATATATATATATATATATATATTCAATCACAACAACAGCCTAAAAGATTGGAATTGAAACTTGCCTGGTAGTCGAGTACGGTAAGGGGTAGTGGTAGCGGGTCCCGGTTCAGCTTGGTGATCTATAAATAGCCAAGGCATTCGGGATTAATCACTTAACATATTAAAAGTTAAGTTATACTTAAATCGAAACACGTTCTCGAGTTATCTCGTTATATCCCTTTTAGTGGATTCCTTTTTATCACTGATCCGACCCGACATTCGTTCGTTAATACGACATGTCACTGTACTTATACTTGGGACATACTTAAGTCATACGAGTTCTAAGGTCGATCGTTACGAACCAATATTATACTCCGAGTGTTATCGCCCGTTTTCTAAGTGTTTTACCGAAGTTATAAAAGAGTCGTCTTTTAGGGGTTCGTTCGCGTTTAACCTCGACTCGAACATTTTTAATAAATCGAAAAATGATCCTTTTGACATACGGTTTTATTTCACACCTTCCTTTTTTGCCTCTAGTATTTATTTACCCAGATTCGCCATGACGTTACATAGTTTACGAGGGTTCAATTTCAGTTACGAACTTTCGTTTACGGATTCGAACTACTTTTAGTAAATCGGTCATAAATCCTAAACCGTAAGTCTGTTTCACATGATCTTTATATCAACACAAAGCTTAGAACATTACCTATCCTATCATGGCAGATAAGGCTTCTGGACAGTAGGTTTTTGACACGGAAAATGGCATACAAAACAGGGTATTGTAAAATCGGGCATTATAACGGCTGTAAATCGAATATCTACCAATTTCAAATCTTCCCATAAACATGGTATCCATTCCAAACAACATATACATGATTTATATACATGAACTGAGGCCAAGCAATGCCTTTCCGTTCATCTAACTATTTTCATCATTTATCCAAGATCCATACATAATCATGCTTATAATCTTAACATAACCATAACTAAGTTATATCTATCATAAACATAATAAAATCTCAAACAAGGGTTAGGGTTTTAAGAGCTTTATACCTTCCTTAGATAGTGATATAGCCTTACTAAGCCTTGTATGGTCCTTAGGAGTGATTAATCTTGCTAGATCAACCATGAAAAATCAAGAAAACCAAGTTAGTACATGATGAACACTATTCATCCTCCTCTTGTTTGATTTTTTTGAAAATGGAAACAAAGGAGTTTGGTGCTAAGATTTTGAGGAGATAAGTTTTATGAAATATAAGTCTCACCTTAAAAATTTCAAGAACAAACAATGGTGGGAAGGTTGAGTTTGGATTTGGAATTATGGTTATGGCCGAATGGAATATGCAAGGGGGGGGGGGAGTGTTCTTGCTCTTCTCTTGCTTTGTTGGTGATAAAATGAATTGTTAATGATATGTGTAGATAATATCTATCATAAAGCTACTTTAATAAAGGTGGTTATGTCATGGATGAGGTATTTCAAGAGACAAGTGTTGGTTTTTAGTGAATTGATGATGGAATGAGCTAAGTACTTGGTTTTGATTCTAAATGTGCTAGTTGCTTAAGTAACTACTTGGTTGCTAGATATTTTATACTAGCACATGCATGCATCTTGATTCCCGGCTTGTTTCTGTGTTCGGTTATTGCTCATTTCGATTGATCGTTCGTAGGAATATTTCACGGATTTCTAATTAGGGTTTACCGGGAATCCTTGTTAATATTAATACTATCATTCTCCATCTTTCATTCTAACTTTCCAATTTATATTCCTTAAATCCATTCGTTAAATACTTAAGGCTATAAGTGTCCAGGGAACTCTCGGAGAAAATAAAAGTGCGGTTTTTCAGAATCCGACAGCTTTTACATACACTTATTTTCCCCCTGGATCACTAATACGAACTCGAAAATCCGTTCCGAATACTTCTATATAGTGTCGTCTCATATTATTCTATACTCCCACCAAAACAGTATTCATTCTGCATTCTTTACTTGTTCTCTTAGGGTTGTACGATTGTCCGTATCCTCTTTCGATTGTTCCTTAACCTTTTTACGGAACTACTGGATTAATCGTTATCGATCTGGATGACATGAGAGTATTCTCCTGCTTGAAGTTGCCATATCTTATTTCCTTAGAGGATAGATTATTCTTACCTATGTTGTTACCCTTTAGCATTCTTCAAGACATAAACATAATAAAGTCGAATTCCATTCATTCTTTCCAAATATCAATTATTACATTGTAGCCGTATCCACTATTCATTCTTACATCATTAAATACATAAAAGTTTTAATTCCACCCAAAATCTGGGTTCTTACAGTCTCCCCTCCTTAAAAGGATTCCGTCCCGGAATCAGTTTGAAAACAAGTGGGGGTACTTCTCTTGCATTGCGCTTTCAAGTTCCCAGGTGGATTCTTCTACATTGTGGTTCTGCCACAAAACTCTGACTAGCTGGATGACCTTGTTTCGGAGCACTTGTTCTTTCCGGTCTATGATTTCCGCAGGTTGCTCCACATAGGTTAAGTCTGGTTGCATGTCTCCACTTGCTCATACTCTACAATATGCTTAGCATCCGGGTTATACTTCCTCAGCATCGAAACATGGAACACATTGTGCACCTGTTGTAGATTCGGGGGCAATGCGAGCTCATAAGCTAGTTCCCCAATCCGTCTCAAGATCTCAAATGGTCCAATGTATCTGGGACTCAGCTTTCCTTTCTTCCCAAATCTCATTAAACCTTTCCAAGGTGACACTTTCAAGAACACTAGGTCCCCTACTTCGTATTCCTTGCCTTTTCGAGCTAAGTCGGCATATTTCTTTTGTCGATCCTGGGCTGCTACCAACCGTCCTCTGATTAGATCTACTGCATCTTTAGTTCGTTGGACCACTTCGGGCCCAAGCATCTTTCGCTCTCCAACTTCATCCCAATACAAGGGAGATCGACATTTTCTTCCATAAAGGGCCTCATAAGGTGGCATCCCAATGCTTGAATGATAACTGTTATTGTAGGAGAACTCAATCAATGGCAAGTGATCATCCCAATTTCCTTTGAAGTCTATCACGCAGACTCTCAACATATCCTCTAGCGTTTGAATGGTCCTCTCACTTTGCCCATCTGTCTGGGGGTGGTAGGCTGTGCTCATGTTCAGCCGGGTCCCTACACATTCTTGAAAACTTCTCCAAAACCTGGAGTTAAATCTAGGATCTCGATCGGATACTATTGCGACTGGGACTCCATGTCGCGCCACTATCTCTTTTAAGTAGATGTCCACTAGTCTGTCGACCGTGTACCTTTCGTTGATCGGGAGAAAGTGAGCTGACTTCGTCAGTCGATCTACAATTACCCATATGGCGTCATGATTAGCCTTGGTCCTTGGTAAACCTACTACGAAATCCATGGCTATGTGTTCCCATTTCCATTCTGGAATCTCTAAGGGATGTAGAAGTCCGCTGGGCTTCTTGTGCTCTGCTTTCACTCGTTGGCAGGTCAAGCATCTGCTTACCCATTCTGCTACGTCATTTTTCATGTTGGGCCACCAGTAATACTCCTTCAAGTCCCTATACATTTTGGTGCTACCGGGGTGCACTGAGTATCTTGAGTTGTGTGCCTCATTTAAAATCTCATCCTTGAGTTCCTGAACGTTTGGGATCCATATCCTGTATGTGTACCTCATGATCCCTTCCTTGTCTCTTTCGCACTTAATTTCCTCTCCGGTCATTTGCTCTTCTGTGGAGTTCTTTTCTTCCTCCATCATCCGTTTCTGGCACAGTCTAATCTTTTCTAACAATGGAGGTTGGATTCTAATTTCCATCAACTTTTCTTGGCCCTCTCCAGGTAACTTAACCTCGATTTCCAACTTCTCAAAATTTTTCACTAGTTCTTCCTCTGTCTTTGAGTAGATGAGAATATCATCAATGAAGACTATCACGAATTTGTCCAAATATTCCTTGAACACTCTATTCATTAGGTCCATGAAGGCTGCTGGGGCGTTGGTCAATCCAAATGACATAACTAAGAACTCATAATGTCCATATCTGGTACGGAATGCAGTCTTCGGGATATCTTCAGGTTTGATCTTCAGTTGGTGATATCCCGTTCTCAAATCAATCTTAGAAAAGTATCCAGCACCTCTTAGCTGGTCAAACAAATCGTCTATCCTGGGCAATGGATACTTATTCTTTACGGTTAGCTTGTTCAATTCTCTGTAGTCGATGCATAACCTCATACTCCCATCCTTTACTTAACAAACAACACTGGTGCGCCCCAAGGCGACACACTGGGCCTTATCATGCCCTTATCCAATAATTCCTGTAATTGTTTAGCTAGCTCCTTCATTTCTACTGGGGCTAGTCGGTACGGGGCCTTCGAAACCGGCGCCGTCCCCGGGGCTAACTCGATGGCAAACTCAATTACCCTATCAGGTGGTAGTCCGGGAAGATCTTGTGGGAACACGTCCTCGAACTCATTAACTACCAGAATGTCTTGCAATCTTGGCACTTCCTTCTGAGTGTCTATAACGTAAGCTAAATAAGCCTCGTTCCCTTTTCGTAACAATCTCTTGGTTTGCGCCATGGTCAGAATTTTCTGGGTCTGTCGCATCCCCTTAAACACTATTTCTTTCTTCCCTGGGGTTTTCAACTTAACCTTTTTCCCTTTACAATCTATCCGCGCATCATTGCGAGACAACCAATCCATACCCAAAATGACATCGAATTCCCCTAGCTTAAAAGGAATTAAGTCGACATAGGAGGATCGTCCTCCTATTTCTAGCTTACAATCGGGGTGAATTTGATTAACCGGTACGATTTCCTGATTAGCTATTTCTACTAGTAAGGAATCTCTTAGTTGCTGGGTTTTAAGTTTCAACTTATTCGCAAAATCTCTAGATATAAAAGACTTAGTTGCTCCTGAATCAAATAAGACATTTGCACTGACTGAATTGAGAGAAAATGTACCTGCTATCACATCTGTGTCCCTCACGGCATCTTGTACTGACATATTAAAAGTCCTAGCAGTTGGTGGCCTATTTGAGGCAATCTTGCTTGCTCCTGATGCTGCTGGTTTGTTCCTTGGGCAATCCTTCCTCATGTACCCTCGCTGTCCACACTGGAAACAGGTTGTGCTATTAGGAATGACCGTGGTGCAAGAGGTAGCATAATTCCCAGCTCACCCAGACTTATAACAGTTTATCTGCTTCAGGTTGCACACCTCGGAGTGCCTCTTCCCACAAGTAACACACAATGGCAATGTAGGTCGAGAAGGGTTGGAACGGGACATTCCTGATTGATGGCCGCCCTGGCTCACACTTACACTCGCAGGTGGTTTAAACCCTACATTCCTCCCTGGTAGGGAAACCGCTCCTCGATTAAACTTGGTTGGGGGTTTTCCTCCAGCGGATCTTCCGCCCATACTAACATGCTTTCTCTTTATCCCCCCTTTTTTTCTCTCTCTCTCTGCATCTGATCACTACCAGCCTCCACAATGGTTGCCTTCTGCACCAAGGTGGCATAATCTGTAATCTCTAAAACCGCCACCCTATTCTGGATCCACTGCTTCAGCCCTTGTTGAAACCTGTTAGCTTTCTTCTCTTCTGTGTCTACAAACTCTGGCACAAATATCGATAGCTCAGTAAATTTGGCCTCATAGTCCGCCACTGACATATTGTTCTGTTTCAGTTCCAAAAACTTAAGTTCCATCTGGGTTTTCATGAACTTCGGGAAGTACTTCTCCAGGAACAATTGTTTGAACCTTTCCCAAGCCATGACAGCATCAGTCTCCATGTTCTTCTTGGCTTCCCACCAATAATTGGCCTCTCCCTTTAGTAGGTAAGTAGCAAAAACAGTCTTCCGAGCATCATTGATACTCAGAATCTCAAACGATTTTTCCATTTCCTTGATCCAGGCCCTCGCCTCAACGGGATCAGCCGATCCGTGGAACTCTGGGGGCTTAAGAGACTTAAAGGCCCTAAAGGAATTTGCCACTGAAGTGTTGTTGCCTGGTGGTGGCTGGGGGTATTGGTTCAAATTCTGCCTAAGTAGATCCATAAACTGGCCCATGGGGTTTCTGCCCTGGTTCTCCCCTTCCTGTTCTACTTCAGTTTCTCCACCCTCGATTTCCCCCTCAAATTCTTCAGAGTACAGGGGTTCATCCTCTGCTCCATACTGGGAATCTTCTTGCTCATTATAATCCTGATCTTGTTCCTCACTACTTTCATGGTTTTCCTCGTGTTGGTTGTGACTCTCTTGGTCAGTAAATTCTCGGGGGTTAGCCCTAGTGCCCATTCGTCTTGGAGGCATTTTACTGAAAATTTGGAAAATTATACATTAGGTTCACTTACCTATTTTAAAGGATTTTTCCTTGCATAATTCTTTACATGATTGGGTTTAAGATCCCACAGTTTTATATCTCATGGCAACTTAATCAAAAAAAATACATATGCTAATAAACTCATGATCACATCCCAACAAAATTGTAATGACTGAAAGGGAAACAAATATATACCAGGTACCGAAAAGGTACAACATCCGAGTTACAACAATAGTTTAAAGTACAGCCATCCTAACAACAACAACAACAAGTCAAAAGTGAAATACGCTGTCTATCTGTCTAGTCTGCAAAAAGGGAAAACAAGTACAAGAAAACCATCCCTACAAAAGCCGGCACTACTACGTCCGTACATGACTAGACAACTAGACCACTGCATCACTACATCTGAAATCAGCCGCCACGACGAAACATCCTCCGAACCCTCCCCATGGCGATGCGGAAAATCTCCTCAGCCTCTGCTCTGTCTACACTACCATGCCCATTAGTAGGCAACTGTCGCACCCTCACCCGAGCCCTCAGCTCGATGCGGGTCACAGCCCTATACCCAACCCTGTCACTGATAGTCCTCCTGCCCTGCAACCTCATCCGGGCGGCTCTCTCTGCTGCTAACTCCCTCCTAGACTCTGCCAACCTGGCATCTGCCACAGACAACTCTCTATAAAGCCCGTTCACAATCAAGTTGTGAACACATACTGGGACTCCTCCTATCGGGGCATGAGGTGGGGTGGATGGCTCAGCTGGAGCAGCAGTCTCTGTCTGCTGGGGCTCTAGGGTAATCTCCTCAAACTCATCGGGGTATGGGCTCACAGGTAGTGGTGGTGGGGTAGGGGCTCTCTCAACAGGGAGGGGTGGCACTCGTAGTCCGGAACTCCCTACTGCATCCTCCACTGGCTCAACCTCATCCACAGCCTGTCCAACAACAGCAGCCATGACCTGCTCAGTGGTCATATCAGTATCCTCCTCCATGGTCCTAATCTCAGATACAACCCAATAATCCTCATCCTCAGTAACTAACTCAGCATCCTGTCCTGTCTGGATCCCCTCCGGGTCCTCCTCCCCCTCAGTCTCAACAACATCTGTGTCAACATCAACCTGGACCTCCTCAGGGTCCTCCTCCTCAGACTCGATCACATCAGTATCAGCATTAACCTGGACCTCCTCAGCGTCCTTCTCCTCAGGCTCAGTATCCTCCTCAGGCAAGTGCTCATAGTATGGGTCCCTAGTCCGGAACATGTCCTCATCATGCTGTCTCGCAGCTGCCTCTTAGGCCGACATGTCGCTCGCCTACACAAGATGAACTATGTTACTATCATGATACTTAAAAAGTTCCCATAAGGGTTTTAGGTGAACCTGGCAAGGGTTCTTATTATATTATTGAATTTATTATTATATAACGCCGTATCATCTCTTGGGATATATAACTCTCGCTCTGATACCATCTCTATAACACCCCCAGATCCGGGGTCAGGGATCTGGTGGTTACGATCTTACATCCATACATAATACTTGACTTGAGTCCACAATAAATAAATCACATGCTGTGACCCCACAATAATATCCACTCACACGCATAACAGTTATAGTCCCAGAGATGAAATTGAAATAAGTCTTACATTAAAGGGTTACGAATAAAAGTTATTACAATCCCAAAAGGATAACATCATAAGTTAACAGTTTTGCCGTTGATTACCTTAATTATACATATAGTTAAACAGAAAACAAAAGCTGTCTAACTAAGCTACCTCAGCAATGGCGGCTAGCATCTCAGCGGGGAGTCCGGTGGGTCGGGTAACCTGCTTGCGCCGAGTGCGCTTGACGCGAGCCATCTGTCCTAGCTGTTGTTGTGACATAATGTGAACAAAGCAAGGGTGAGCGAAAGCCCACCAACAATAATATATAACTGAACGATAATATATAACAGTTCAAAAGTATCTTTCAAACCATATGCCATGCATTTACGGAAATGATGCCAGTATAATATGAACGATGAAGTTACAAGGTAACTTAAAGTATTTGTTTGTAGAAATATCTGCTACATCAAAAGTAAGCGAGATATTCTTATTGTTATTAAGAAGAGGAACTTGCATGAAACGGGTGCAATTCCAGTTATGAACACTTTTCCAACTCTGCCAAAAGTAATCATGTTGCAGGAAATAAATAAGTTTGGATGATGAACCAATGATGGAGTATTCACCGCGCCCGCTGTTCCAATCTTGATGATCAGTCTAGATCGTACAACTCAATTTAGATTTACTACCGGTAGAAGGAAGAACTGACGGCTTTACTTGTCTACTGCCTTACTAGCTCTCCCCGGCCAACGGTTGGGCCAAAGGGGATGGACCGGCGCTACTCGGCCTCTTACACGACTCCTAGTTCAAATAGAATTCATGATTCTGAATGTAACGTTCGTCCCCCTTTCCCCAAGTGTAATACTTGTTGATAAGACTCCACAAAGTAGTCGTATCTAGTTGGAAAGGAAAATTCACCAATAACTTCCAAGCTACTGCTTGGTAACGAATCTCAACTTGTTCCAACAATCTTACCCCTCGAAAGATGATAAGGTAAACAACGACTTAATAAGTCAATAGCACCCGAGTTGAGAGTGAAGAGAATACTTTATGACCGAGAAGTCGACAAGATACTTAACATTTTCCAGGTAAGGTTCCCTTATTATTAGGGAGATAGACTCAAAGAAGAATGATGTCTGAGAACCTTTCTTGATATGCCGAAATATTTTCTGTAATAATCGAAGAAGATAAACCTTATCGAGGTTATTCTAAGTATGGAATAAATATTCAGAGAATATTTATTGAATTAAAATATTTTACAGAATATTTAGGAATATGAAAGAATATCTTTAATCAGAGTATTTCTCAAATAATCCCTGAAGAAATATCGAGAGAATATTTATTGCATAATTAAATATTCAAATGAATATTCAAAATAATATTCATTAATTAATAAGACCTGAAGGGAATATTTAAAATATTTAAAATAATATTCGATGATTAAATAGAACCCTGGATGAATATTCAAAATAATATTCATAATTAATTAGGAATTTAAATGTTTATTGAAAAAGTAATATTCATTTAATGAATAATATTCTAAATGAATATCAAGTAATATTCATTTAGTAATCCAAGCTTTAAAGGAATATTCGAGATAAGACTCGATAAATAAATCAAGCTTCAGATGAACATTAAAATAATATTCATCAGGTAATTACTATCTTAAATGAATATTCAAAAGTAATATTCATTTAATGAATAATATTCTAAATGAATATCCAAATAATATTCATTTAGTAGTCCAACCTTTAGAAGAATATTCGAAATAATAATCGATAAATAAATCGACTTTGAATGAATATTAGAAAATATTATTCGTCGAATAGTTACGTTCAAATAATTATTTGAAGTAGGTATTGTTAAATAAATAATCTCGAACGAATATTCAAATAATATTCGTCGCCCGAATAATGGAAAATATTTACTTAGATATTTTCTTTCGAGGTAATCTCGATATGTCAAGAAATATTGACTCCCGGTCTATATTTGATGAATAAGATGGATACGCCCTTCTATGAGGGTCTTACAATAACCGGCTTATAATTGATACGTTAGCTATCTAATTTATAAGCCAATAAACAATCAGGAAACAAGCATAACGATATAACTTGAAAGTAAGCATGCATGCTATGGCATATGTATAACAGAAAACATATATATATATATATATATATATATATATATATATATATATTCAATCACAACAACAGCCTAAAAGATTGGAATTGAAACTTGCCTGGTAGTCGAGTACGGTAAGGGGTAGTGGTAGCGGGTCCCGGTTCAGCTTGGTGATCTATAAATAGCCAAGGCATTCGGGATTAATCACTTAACATATTAAAAGTTAAGTTATACTTAAATCGAAACACGTTCTCGAGTTATCTCGTTATATCCCTTTTAGTGGATTCCTTTTTATCACTGATCCGACCCGACATTCGTTCGTTAATACGACATGTCACTGTACTTATACTTGGGACATACTTAAGTCATACGAGTTCTAAGGTCGATCGTTACGAACCAATATTATACTCCGAGTGTTATCGCCCGTTTTCTAAGTGTTTTACCGAAGTTATAAAAGAGTCGTCTTTTAGGGGTTCGTTCGCGTTTAACCTCGACTCGAACATTTTTAATAAATCGAAAAATGATCCTTTTGACATACGGTTTTCTTTCACACCTTCCTTTTTTCCCTCTAGTATTTATTTACCAAGATTCGCCATGACATTACATAGTTTACGAGGGTTCAATTTCAGTTACGAACTTTCGTTTACGGATTCGAACTACTTTTAGTAAATCGGTCGTAAATCCTAAACCGTAAGTCTGTTTCACATGATCTTTATATCAACACGAAGCTTAGAACATTACCTATCCTATCATGGCAGATAAGGCTTCTGGACAGTAGGTTTTTGACACGGAAAATGGCATACAAAACAGGGTATTGTAAAATCGGGCATTATAACGGCTGTAAATCGAATATCTACCAATTTCAAATCTTCCCATAAACATGGTATCCATTCCAAACAACATATACATGATTTATATACATGAACTGAGGCCAAGCAATGCCTTTCCGTTCATCTAACTATTTTCATCATTTATCCAAGATCCATACATAATCATGCTTATAATCTTAACATAACCATAACTAAGTTATATCTATCATAAACATACTTAAATCTCAAACAAGGGTTAGGGTTTTAAGAGCTTTATACCTTCCTTAGATAGTGATATAGCCTTACTAAGCCTTGTATGGTCCTTAGGAGTGATTAAGCTTGCTAGATCAACCATGAAAAATCAAGAAAACCAAGTTAGTACATGATGAACACTATTCATCCTCCTCTTGTTTGATTTTTTTGAAAATGGAAACAAAGGAGTTTGGTGCTAAGATTTTGAGGAGATAAGTTTTATGAAATATAAGTCTCACCTTAAACATTTCAAGAACAAACAATGGTGGGAAGGTTGAGTTTGGATTTGGAATTATGGTTATGGCCGAATGGAATATGCAAGGGGGGGAGTGTTCTTGCTCTTCTTTTGCTTTGTTGGTGATAAAATGAATTGTTAATGATATGTGTAGATAATATCTATCATAAAGCTACTTTAATAAAGGTGGTTATGTCATGGATGAGGTATTTCAAGAGACAAGTGTTGGTTTTTAGTGGATTGATGATGGAATGAGCTAAGTACTTGGTTTTATTCTAAATGTGCTAGTTGCTTAAGTAACTACTTGGTTGCTAGATATTTTCTACTAGCACATGCATGCATCTTGATTCCCGGCTTGTTTCTGTGTCCGGTTATTGCTCATTTCGATTGATCGTTCGTAGGAATATTTCACGGATTTCTAATTAGGGTTTACCGGGAATCCTTGTTAATATTAATACTATCATTCTCCATCTTTCATTCTAACTTTCCAATTTATATTCCTTAAATCCATTCGTTAAATACTTAAGGCTATCAGTGTCCAGGGAACTCTCGGAGAAAATAAAAGTGCGGTTTTTCAGAATCCGACAGCTTTTACATACACTTATTTTCCCCCTGGATCACTAATACGAACTCGGAAATCCGTTCCGAATACTTCTATATAGTGTCGTCTCATATTATTCTATACTCCCACCAAAACAGTATTCATTCTGCATTCTTTACTTGTTCTCTTAGGGTTGTACGATTGTCCGTATCCTCTTTCGATTGTTCCTTAACCTTTTTACGGAACTACTGGATTAATCGTTATCGATCTGGATGACATGAGAGTATTCTCCTGCTTGAAGTTGCCATATCTTATTTCCTTAGAGGATAGATTATTCTTACCTATGTTGTTACCCTTTAGCATTCTTCAAGACATAAACATAATAAAGTCGAATTCCATTCATTCTTTCCAAATATCAATTATTACATTGTAGCCGTATCCACTATTCATTCTTACATCATTAAATACATAAAAGTTTTAATTCCACCCAAAATCTGGGTTCTTACATATATATTTTGTCCCTGTTTAACCAAAATCTATGTTTTCAATCTTAATAGAAAGGATGCCACCTAAAAGAGGTAGACCCCACAAGAACCACAGAGTACCCCCAGCAGAGGACCCCCATAATATTGATCCTACTCCTGAACCTGAGCCAGTACCCGCAGTACAACCAATCCTAACGATCCTATGGGTTTACTTTTAGAATTCCTGCCTTAACATTATACATAGAATCCTCCACCTAGACAAGAAATACCTCAAGTCAGAAATAATCAACCCCCTGCACCACTAACTAAAAATACAGTTACCTTTAAATCTTTCAAATCATTAAATCCCCCTGAGTTTAAAGGTACCACTGATCCTATTAAGGCAAGAATCTGGTTACGAGAGACGGAAAATACCTTTGAGATTGTAGGAGTAGAAGAAGAGAAGAAGACCATTTTTGCAGCCTACATGTTAAAAGGTGAAGCGAATTATTGGTGGGAATCAAAGAGAGCCATGGAAGGGAACGTAGTCATACCCTGGACTAGTTTCACATAGCTATTTTTATAGAAATATTTTCCTAAATACTTGGAAAATCAGATGGAGATCAAATTTCTGGAACAAACAAGGTAATATGACTGGAGCTGAATATGAAGCCAAGTTTTCTGAACTCTCTAGTTTTGTGCCTTACCATGTGGATACTGACGAAAAGAGAGCTAAACGTTTCCAACTAGGGCTGAAGCCATGGATCCAGAATCGAGTTTCGGTACTAGAAATCACCAACTATGCTACTCTAGTTCAGAAAGCATCTATTGTCGAAAGTGGAACTGAGCTGTACTCAAAGGACAAGGATGTGAAGAAAATGAAGTTTCAGAATCGTGGAACTAGTTTTGAGAGGAAGCCAGACGACCGAAATGGAAGAAACCATTTGTGAAGCGGGAAGACAAAAGCAATGACATAAAGAAAATTGGGAATCAAGACACTAGGGGAAACAATCAGAAATTCAGACCCCATCAGATTGCCAATATGATTCAAGGAAGGCCACCACTACCCGAATGCAAAACGTGTGGAAAGAAACTCCCAGGACCCTGTAACCTTGCCAACATTGTTTTCTACATTTGTGGACAGAAAGGGCATTATTCTTCTAACTGCAAGGAGAAGGAGAAGACAACTACTTGTTTCAAATGTGGGAAGAAAGGACATGTTGCACGAGATTACAAGTCACCACCAAAGGAGACCACAGTACCTAGACTCATGGCACCTCCTAGCAACAAGCCAACTGCACGTACTTTCAACATGACGGTGAATGATGCTATTACTGACAGTGATATAATTGCAGGTACGGTTTTAGTAAATTCTATAGATGCATGTGTTTTGATTGACTCGGGAGCGACAAGATCTTTCATATCGGAGAATTTTATGAATAAACTGGATATTCAGTCCGTACCATTAGGGGAGACCTTGATTATAGAAGTAGCAAATCAGGAGAAAGTTCCTATAGATCAAATATGTCCAGATTGTGGAATTGAAATTCAAGGACAACGCTTCAAAGTAGATCTTCTTTCTTTTAATCTAGGGGAGTTTGATATAATTCTTGGAATGGATTGGTTAGCACGTTACGATGCTCAAATCAATTGTCGGCGTAAGTGGGTTAGTTTAAAGGGATCAAATGGCAAAAGAATACAATTTCGTGGAAGAAAACCTACCCGTAATTTTCTAACCATGGTCCAAGCAAAGAAACTACTAAGGCAAGGATGTCAAGCCTACTTAGCTCATGTGGTTGACAACGAGAAGCAAGCTCCTACTATTGATGAAATTCCTGTAATGAATCAATTCGAAGATGTTTTTCCTGAAGAATTACTTGGATTTCCGCCTGATCGAGAAATAGAATTCAATATCGATCTTGCCCCAGGAACTGCACCGATTTCCAAAGCACCATACCGAATGGCTCCGGTTGAGATGAATAAGTTGGCCACACAACTACAAGAACTATTAGACAAAGGCGTAATTCGACCAAGCGTATCCCCTTGGGGAGCTCCAGTGCTATTTGTAAAGAAGAAAGATGGATCTATGAGGTTGTGTATAGACTACCGAGAGCTAAACAAGATAACGATCAAGAATAAATATCATTTGCCACGAATTGACGATTTGTTCGATCAACTGAAAGGAACAACTTATTTTTCCAAGATTGACCTTAGATCGGGCTATCGCCAGTTGAAGATTGAACCTGAAGATGTGCCAAAAACTGCCTTTAGGACTCGCTATGGGCATTACGAATTTCTAGTGATGCCATTTGGATTAACAAATGCTCCAACTGCTTTTATGCATTTGATGAAGCGTGTATTCATGAAATATTTGGACAAGTTCGTGATTGTATTTATTGATGACATTTTAATTTACTCTAAAAGTCAGGAAGAACACGCAGAGCATCTTCAGTTAGTGTTGGAAACTTTACGCAAGGAAAGGCTATATGCTAAGTTCTCTAAGTACGAGTTTTGGCTAAGTAAAGTGCAATTCCTATGACACATTGTGAGTAGTGAAGGAATTTCCGTTGACCCCGCGAAAGTGAAGCAGTTGCAAATTGGGAAAGGCCGAATACTCCAACAGAGATCAGAAGTTTTTTGGGACTAGTAGGATATTATCGAAGATTTGTAAAGGATTTTTCAAAGATAGCTACACCATTGACCAAGCTCACCAGAAAGAATGAGAAGTTTGAATGGACTCCTCAGTGCGAAGAAAGTTTTCAAGAACTTAAGGGACGATTAACATCTGCTCCTGTCTTGACATACCCAGATGATACGGGAAATTTTGTAATCTATATTGATGCTTCACACAAAGGTTTAGGATGCGTATTGATGCAGCATGGAAAAGTAATTGCTTATGCTTCCCGACAGTTAAAAGATTATGAGGTAAGATACCCAACTCACGATCTCGAACTAGCTGCTGCGATTGTTTTTGCACTGAAGATTTGGAGACACTATTTATATGGGGAAAAGTGTGAAATTTAGACGGATCATAAGAGTTTAAAATATATATTCACCCATAAAGAATTGAATATGAGGCAGAGACAATGGCTAGAATTGATCAAGGACTATGACTGTTTGATTAATTACCATCCAGGGAAGGCCAATGTGGTGGCAAACGCTCTAAGTAGAAAAGAAAGAATTAATATGGTAGTATCGTCAAAGGAATTGATTAAAGAAATTGAGAGATTTGATTTGGAGATTAAGATTCATGTTCAAGCCAATGAGAGAGTATATGAAATCTCCTTACAACCAGAGTTGATCGAAAACATTTGTCGTTGTCAAGAGAATATGATGGAAGAAGAGAGAGATCAGTTAACAGGAGAAGAATTTCAAAGTCCAAAGGATGTTAAGGGAATTAAAAGATTTGCCTCTAGAATTTGGATACCAAATGTTGCAGAACTAAAGGAAGAGATTTTGAGTGAAGCACATAATTCGAGGTACTCTATTCACCCCAGAAGCACGAAGATGTATCAGGATATCAAGCAAAACTATTGGTGGCCTAACATGAAAAGAGAAATTGCGGACTGGGTTAGTAAATGTTTAACCTGTCAGAAAGTGAAGGCAGAACATCAATGACCAAGTGGACTTTTACAACCCTTAGAGATACCCGAGTGGAAATGGGAACATATTACCATGGATTTTGTTGTAGGATTGCCCCGAACTAGAGCCAGCCATGATGCAATTTAGGTTATTATTGACCGACTCACTAAATCTGCGCATTTCCTACCAATTAGTGATAAATACTCCGTTGAAAGATTAGTGAACATATACCTAAAGGAAATTGTGGTTCATCATGGAATGCCTGTTTCAATTGTATCTGATAGAGATGCCCGTTTTACTTCTACTATTTGGAAAAAATTTCAGGAATGTCTTGGCACGAAGTTAAATATGAGCACTGCATATCATCCCCAAACTGACGGACGAAGTGAAAGGACAATTCAAATAGTTGAGGATATGTTTAGAACCTGTGCACTGGATTTCAAAGGAAGTTGGGATGATCATTTGCCCCTGGTTGAGTTTTCTTACAACAATAGTTACCGCTCCAGCATAGGTATGGCACCATATGAAGCCTTGTACGGAAGAAAGTGTAGATCACCTTTATACTGGGATGAAGTAGGAGAAGGAAAGATACTAGGACCAGAACTGCTTCAACAAACCAAGCAAGCAATCGAAGTTATTCGAAAAAGGTTAGTTGCAGCTCAAGATCGACAGAGAAAGTATGCAAATCAAACGAGAAAAGACAAAGCATTTGAAGTGAGAGATAAAGTGATGCTGAAAGTTTCACCTTGGAAGGGAGTAATGAGATTCGGAAAGAAAGGCAAGTTGAGCCCCAGATATATATGACCTTTTGAGATTCTCAAGAAGATAGGACCACTAGCTTATCAGTTGGCCCTACCTCCAGATCTTCAGTATATCCATGATGTGTTTCATGTTTCTGTGTTAAGAGAGTACCATTCTGATTTCAGACATGTTATAAGCTATGAACCAGTGGAAATTCGTCCTGATTTGACATACGAAGAACAGCCAGTACAGATCCTAGACCACAAAGTGCAAGAGTTAAGAACTAAGCAAGTGAATTTGGTAAAAGTACTCTGGAGAAATCACCAAGTTGAGGAAGCCACGTGGGAATTAGAAAGCGAAATGCAGAATAAATATCCTGAATTGTTTAGTGCGTAATTTTGATTCCGAGGACGGAATCCTATAAGGGGGAAGACTGTAATAACCGCGAATTTTAGAATAATTTTTTTTCTACTCAATATTTAAATTTTATTTAAGAGTGATGCACTAGTATATTTTAATTAGTACATTTTTCTTATATATATAAGTAAATATTATATTATATAATATTTATTTATATTTATTGGTAAAATTTAGGAAAATAGGAATTTAGTTTTTTTTTGGGTTGATATTAATTTAAAGCCCAAAATTTATTTTAGAAAGCAGAATTAGAGTCTCGTTTTAATTGGCCAGCAGGGGAGAAAAGGGGATGATTACGTGTTAAAAAGAGTAGCGTATTTTGTTGTGTGGTTAGGAGATAACCACATAGTAGTTTCTTTTGACAAACAAAGATAACCACGTAGTAGATTAATTAAGGGTTAGTGGGTTATCTTGCTAATAAGAGGGATAAAGAAACAGGGGAATACATCACTTTCACCAAGAAACTCTAACTCTTACTGTCTCTTTTTAATCAAACAAAAACCCGGATATATATAGATACAAACCGGATAAACCTCAGGTAGTTTATCTTTTTTTATTTCTGTTTTTACGATTTCGTTTTGGTGCTTGTATGTTCAGTTTCGTGTTTTGTTTTTTTTCCGATTGGTGGTTGCTGGAATGGTGTTTGATTGGTGGAGGTGAATCGGAGTGAGAGAAGGGGGTTACGGAGAGGATAGACTGGGAAAAGAGGGGTAGGAATCAAAGATGGGGGAGAGAGCGAAAGGAGGATGGTGGTGGTGGTGGCGTGATTAGAGAGAGCGGGGGGGGAGATGATATGGGAGAGAACGGAGAGAGAGAGAGAGAAAGAGAGAGAGAGAGAGAGGAGGAGGAGGGAGAGAGAGAGGAGGAGGAGGGAGAGAGATGTACGGGAGAGAGAGAGAGCAGAGGAAGGAGAGATGACAGGAGAGAGAATAGAGGGGCAGAGAGATGCATAAGAAGGAGTGAGACGCGGCAGAGGTTGAGAGAGAAATAGAGAGAGAGAGAAAGAGGAGGGAGAGATGGAGAGAGACGAGTGAAGAGTCCGAGAGAGAGGGAAGGAAAGTGCAGGGGAGGGGGAAATGCACGGCGGCGGTGGTGACGAGTGGGCCCCGCACGCCGCTGTTGTAATTGTGGGTGGCCTGTGATTGGATAGGGTTGTTATAAAATTGTAGTTGACTGTATAATCGGGAGTTATATATAAAAAGGGGTTCAGTTGGTTTTGTTAAATTTGGAATATTACTTAAAATTGTTAGTAATAAATAGTTTAATAAAAAAGGTATAATTGATTAATTAGTTAAATTGAAATATTTAGCGATTATTTGGACGTAATTTAGAGATAAAATGATTCATTGATAAAGAGAGGGAATAATTATGAATAAATATAGTTGATTATGGTTTCATTTTAGAAGACTGATATTTAGCATTACCGGATCGAATCAGATTATTTCAGAGGCTAAAATTGGAATAATACTAAATTTTTTACGAGATTAAAAAAATGGATTATTGTCGTTATATTCGGTAACCCTATTTTTCGTTTTAAGCGGGATTTACGGATATTAAAATAGTATATATTTTCTAGATTTGATTCCTGAGTTCGAAGAAGATTTATTTATCCGGGAATTATTTTCCGTTATTTGTTGTAAAGATTTTCAAGAGATATTTTATTATTATTATTATTTTAATATTTAAATATTATATTATCAGTTCAGGAACATTTTAGTTTGATGAATCGCTCACGTTTTTCTGGTTGCCATTTTTATAGAATAATTCTCTAGCCGTAGATCGAAGCCAAGTTCACGGGTAGAGTATAAATTTTATCTGCATTTATTGCACTCCGAGATCGAGGCAAGTTCCTTCTAACCCTCACTCCTTTTGAAATTTTCGAGAAATGCTGAGATATTATTCTGTGAAAATATGTTCTGAATTGTCAGTTCATTATAAATTCATTTTTTGGATATCCTGTTTATCATAATATTGATTTAGAAAAGTTATAGAGATTTTCCCAAAATTTTGATAAATTCCTAGAACGTACTTAGATTGAAATCTAGGGCATCTTATTTGTTCCAGATGACTCTTCAAGATTATTCATTTATAACTACGCTCATATATCGAGGTAGTTTAGATTTTATTGACTTCAATCGGATCTATTGTTCAGATCCGATAAATTTTGTTTCAATATTCAAATTTGATTCATTGTTCGAATCAAAATAGATACCGTCAGAATAGTAAATAGGAAAACAGTTTATTATCGGAATTTCCTCTAAAATACCTACTCTACCGTATTTGAAAGTTTTCTTTCTGAATCGAGTCGTTCTTATGATTTTAAGACGACTCCACATGATTTATTCTAATCAACGAACCTTACTTGTTCAAGGTTGTTACTTTATTGTCTTGTATTGACATATTGTTTGTGTCAATATAATAAATTAGTTTCTTTTGAAAATATTGTGACGGCCTATTGTTCAGGTCGGTCTCATACAAAGTATAGACTAGCGGCCGGCCAGAATCGAATAAAACAATCAATTTTATTCGGCGAAATAATCATGTAATCCACTGGCTAACATGGGAGTGGCCCATGGGTTTTCTTTCAGATCAACATGAGGAATAAACTCGAGGTATCGAAAGGGAAATATTAACAGTTTTGCACAAAAGTTGCCAGGTTGACTTTTCAACCACCCTTTTGCTAGCAAAACGATATAGTGGTACCTGCGACATAGTAGTGATCGTGCTATGGGGTATCACTGTTGTGCGGTACTTGCGACACAGCGATTGATCGCGCTGTGGGGTATCGCAAAAGCGGAAGACAAGTATCTCAAGCTTTTAAACTCTAACTTCTGTTATTAAGAGATAAGTTGTTTGGGCATATCAGTAAGTATTACCAGGGCACTTTGCTTTTATACAAATCCCTTTCCTAAACATAATTGTTTTTTTCTTTCCATACTTCATGGTTAGTGAGAGAGCGAGTCAGTGGACTTGCTGGGCATATAGTTGCTCATTCTTGTTGTTAATAATACGGAAAAAGGCGAAACCTCTCGTTTCAAGGGAAAGGAGAAAGTGCACCAGGGCACTGAGCTAGACTAGTGTGCTTACCTCAGAAGCGACGACCCTATCGAAGACTATTAGCATATGTTTCAACATGTTTATTAATGTAATGCGTACCAATAAAATGTTGTAATAAATCAGAGATATGTTGTTACTTGGACTTGTGGGATGGAACCATTGTTATCCCGATAAAACTTTTATGTTGATTATGTATTGTAATGTATTTTGTATAAGGCAGGTATTGACGGTATCTGGCGACCTAAGTCTACAAATAGTGGATTTGGGGGCGTCACATTGTTTTAAATTTTACCTCTACTTCACATTGATTCCTGTGATATATAAGGATATAATAAAAGTAGTCGAGATACTTAAACCATAATTTTTATAAGATAAAAAAGTAAAATAGAAACTTTAAGAAACATAATATATACATACTTTCCATGTAAATTAACATGCTTACAGAAAGATATATTCAACTGATTACAATAAATAAATAAACAAATAAAAATCAATTATAAATAAATAAATAAACAAGATCTCTAGAATCAGTTGAAAGGAAATTCTAATACAATCATTATATTCTGATATGGGCTAAAAGTAAGCCCTAAAAGACACATTTAATGTGGCATTAATTAGACCCGAAATGGTCCAAACGTGGGGCCCACCAGATGGGCCCAGACCCTATTTATAATATTAATTTCGTAATTAATATTAAGGGTAATAAACAGCTCAACAAATAAGAGTCAAACAAGGATATTACTCTTGCCTGACTTAGCCTCCAAGATACATATTTCAACATGGAAACTGATTCCTATAAGGAATAGTTCTAGAACCTTCCTCAAGGAAGACTTGTTCACCAAGTCTCTGACTCCTACCATAATTCTAGGGCTTCTCAGCCTATATAAAGGGTCTAACCCCTCATCTCAGAACTACGTTTTGGCTTAATCCTCGAATAAGGACATACAAGCCACTGCGTCCTAGGTGAGCTCTCGCAGCCATAGCCTCGAGGGCACCATCACCTAGAACTACGTTGGCTTGATTCTCTAGTAATACAGAGATACATAGGCATCTTATGAGGACCGATCAGTCTCGAACGCAAGAACAGCCATTAAAGCTCGAAGCTCAACCACCCTAGCATTAATTACAAATCGTAACCTAGTTTTTATTCTACAACATTTGGCGCCGTCTGTGGGACGAAGACATCAACCATGGTTAGCACACGAAGAACTGCATCAGGCTCTACCGAAGCTTTCCCAATCAGCTCCGCTCCGCCTCTTACCTCTGGGACAACCACGTTTGAACAAGGGACGATCCCCAAACTCAAGTTTCTCAGCCTCCAGGGATGAATCCCCCTGCTGGGAGTACGCTGCCTATGGTTGTCCATCCAGAACAGGGAACAAACTCTCTTCAGATGGTAATCTCTCCCCTGGTTGATCCTAACCACCCTCCATCTGGGGTACAGATCCATACTACGGATCTCCCCATGAATACCAACCCAATGTATGGGTTGCCCAACTACCCCCTGTTCGAGAACCTGGACCGAGTGGTCATGCTTTGCAGATCCGAGATCGCGAGTACCTAGACTACTCCGGCCCCTATACTACTGATTCGACATCTGAGGATGACGATGATGACCGTGATGAGGCCCTAAGGAGGTGACGTGCTAGTAGAGAGCCCCGAATAAGGGCCCAAAAAATCCACGATGGACCTTCACAAACGACTGAGGAAAGGATCAAGGCTCTTGAGGCTGAGATCCAGAGGGTGAAAGATGACGCCGCCAGGGAGCAAGCCAGGCAGAATCAAAGTCTACATCGGCCTCCTCCAATCTCAGGAAGGGCTCCCGTCATAGATCTGGAGAGGCCGTCTAGGAGACGAAGAAGGGCCGATACCTCAACTGAAGGAGCAACAAGGGCGGAAACCCCCAGAAACAACCCCAAGGATCTGATGCCGCTAGATCTTGATGATCCAACACCTCCATTCACTGAGGAAGTGATGAATGCCCGCATCTCAAAGAAATTCAAGATGCCGACGATCAAGGCCTATGATGGAACAGGCGATCCTGAAACTCATGTCAGGACGTTCACAGCTGCACTACTGCTGCAACCTGCTAGTGACGCCTTAAAGTGTAGGGCATTCCCTCAAAGGTGGTATAGCAGGCTACCTGCAAATTCAATTGGCTCTTTCAAGGATTTGAAAAATGCCTTTGTTAGCCAATTCATTAGTGGAAGAGTTCATGAAAAAAGTTCTGCATCCCTCATGTATGTGGTGCAGGGGAAGAACGAGAATCTAAGGGAATATCTCAAGCGATTCACCAAGGAGACATTGAATATTACAGATCTGGAGAATAAAGTGGCCATGGTAGCCTTGGAACACGGAACCACTGATCCTTTCTTCAAAAGGTCTTTGGCAAAGCATCCTCCTGAGAACATGGCCAAGCTCCAACGAAGGGCCGACAAGTATATCAAGGCAGAGGATAGCATGAAAAAAGAAGCTGCTGGAGGCAATGTCAAGGGCTCCAATGATTTTAAGAAACGGATGCAAGAACAAGAGTATGATGCTAGGGACAAGTATCCCCGGACTAGCAAGGATTCTGATTCACTCCTGAAGAAGAATTTGGGACCAAGATTCAACGACTATGCGAGACTGAATGCTCCTAGGAGTCAGATCTTATTACATATCGAGAAAGACAAAGATTTTCAATGGCCGAAGCCACTTAGGGGTGATCCCGCAAAGAGAAACAACGATCAGTACTGTAGATTCCACCGCGATGTATGGCATGGTATAGATGATTGTAGGCAGTTGAAGGATGAGATTGAATTCTTGATCCGAAAAGGAAAGCTGAACAAGTTCATTAAGGGTGATGATCATGGAACTCAAAAGAGGGATTATGATAGAAGAGACAATGATAAAAGGGACGATGATCGAGATCGAGATCGTAACCCACAGCCCCGAGGGCCAGTTATTAACATGATTTGAGGAGGCCCGACAGCGGCCGGTACAACCCGAAACTCTCGGAAGGCGTATGCCAGAGAAGTGATGCACATCGTGGGAGAAGCCCCGAAGCGTGCCAGGACTGAGATAGCTATTGGTTTTGATGACTCAGATCTCGAAGGGGTGAAGTTTCCCCATGACGACCCGTTGGTCATAACCTCTGTGATTGGGAACTCGGAAGTGAAGCGGGTCTTGATAGACAATGGAGCTTCTGTTGATATTTTGTTTCATGTCGCATTTATAAAGATGGGGTACACCGACTCTCAGTTGACCCCAACCAACATGCTAATTTACGGATTTAATGGAGTTGAGTCCAAAGTTGAAGGGACTATTCAGTTACCCATGACAATTGGGCAAGAACCTAAAGAGGCTACTCAGATGCTGAATTTTCTGGTGATCAAAGCATCCTCGACTTATAACGCAATCTTGGGAAGGAATGGACTTCATGCGTTCAAGGTTGTTGCGTCTACTTATCACATGAAGATTAAGTTTCCAACCCGGATTGGAATTGGAGAACATAAAGGTGATCAAAAGATGGCACGAAGCTGTTATGTAGCCTCGTTAAGGCCTGATGGAGTCAGGGGGCAAATCCCTCCAATTGAAGACATGGATGTCCGCAGAGGTAAGGAACACCAAGAAAGGCTAGCAGAGGACATCACACAGAAGCCTTGGACAGTCATTGAGGCTAAGGCGTTAACTGACTTCGTGGTTGAATGTACCATTGGCAACCAAGAAGTCGGGGGGCAGGAGGTAGTACCCCAAGCAAGAAGTGAACTTCAGAATAAGAACGAGGAGACCAGAAGGAATGGTGGGCGCTCTACTTTGATGGAGCATAAAAAACAAAATCAAGTGATGCAGGCCTAGTTTTGCAATGCCCCGATGGGCTCAAGTTATCCTAGTAGGACTTAGCTTCATATTTATCTAGTAGAAGCAGAAATAAGGTTCATTGAAACCATTGCAAAGCATGTTGCTCCGAGTAGGACAGTAATACTCTATGTAAGGGTTGAACCCATTTAAAGTTATTAATGCAAGTTTGATTTCCATTCATTGATTGTGTGATTTTATTTATGTGCCGAGCACCCGACGAGTGCAAGTCAAGGATGACCGAGTACCAAAAATAAAAGAATACACGAATGGAAAACAAACAAATGCATAAGTGAAGATCTCGAAGGGTCAAGAGTTAGGTTACAACGCAACCAAGTGAGAATTTAAGTCTGTAAAGGACCCTGGATAAAAGACAAGAAACTAAAAGCCACATGCAACAGTCAAAGCCATGAAAGGCCGAGGATGTTAAGGACTAGCTACTCTTCAATACTTATTAAGTACCTGGATTAAGGATCCAAGAATGAAGGCCAATAGATAACCTTAAGCAAGGATTAAGAAGATCAAGCAAGCTCTCGTCTCAGAAGTTTAAAAGGCAAGAAGCCAATGGGATTGCATTTATCGAAATCTAAATCGAGGAATCAACCCTGAATCCTAGGTTGAAGAACAGAAGCTGTTAGTCATGAAGGCCAAGATTAGCCATGAAGGCCAAGGTTAGTTATGAAGGCCAAACTTGAGGGGGTCATGAACCTCCAATTAAGATCCAAAGGTTGAAACTTCATGTTGACTTAAAAACCAATATGTAATTTTGAAAACCTCCTAGGGAAGGTTCAAGACCTCGTGGGGCTAACCAGAAACCCCGTGGCCTTTGACCGGCAGCTCTGATAGATATTTCGGTGATTTAAAACACCATTGAGATTGAAAACCCTTGATTTCAAACATTGGCGTTCAACCTTCGAACATCGACGTTCAACACCCAAGACCAAGACAAACATTGAAGCCATGACGACCAAGCGAGCTGAAAAGTTACTTATGTGGGAGCATCTTTGAAAGAACCCCTGAAGGGCAAGTTGATAGCATTCTTTCAAGAAAATATTGATGCGTTTGCTTGGACTGCAGCTGACATGCCAGGGATTGATCCCCAACTCATAACTCACAAGTTGAATATTGATCCTGGACGGAAGACAATAAAGCAGAAGAAGAGAAATTTTGCTCCTGAAAGGCAGGAGGCCATTAAACAAGAAGTTGACAAGCTCTTAGAGGCTGGGTTTATTGAAGAAATTCAGTTTCCCGAATGGTTAACAAACCCTGTGATGGTCAAGAAAGCGAATGGGAAGTGGAGGATGTGTATAGACTTCACTGATTTGAATGATGCATGTCCGAAGGATTGTTTTCCCCTTCCAAGGATTGATATGTTGATAAATGCCACAGCTGGACATGAGATGTTGAGCTTCATGGATGGGTTCAGCGGCTACAATCGGATTAAGATGCACAAGGATGACATCCCTAAGGTATCTTTCATAACTGATTTTGGTGTTTCTGATAACTTGTTATGGCTTTTGGTCTAAAGAATGCAGGAGCTACTTACCAACGAATGGTGAATAAGATATTCACCCATCTGATTGGAAAAACCATGGAGGTCTATGTTGATGACATGATAGTCAAGAACATACTCAAGGCAGATCACATTAAGCACCTCAGAGAGGCATTCGAAGTGCTGAGGAACCACAAGATGATGTTTAATCCAGCCAAGTGCACTTTTGGCGTTGGATCTGGAAAATTTTTGGGATTGATGGTTTCAAAGAGAAGCATAAAAGCCAATCCTGATAAAATCAAAGAAATTTTAAACATGGAACCACCCCGTTCTGTAAGGGATGTGCAGAAGTTAACTGGCAGAGTGGCAGCTCTAGGGAGATTTATCTCCAAGTCTGGTGACAAATGCTTCCCTTTCTTTCAAACATTGAAGAAGGTGAAAATTTTTGAATGGACTGATAAAAGCCAAGAGGCCTTTGAACAATTGAAGAAGTACATGGCCGAAGCCCCGTTGTTGGCCAAGCCAAGTCTCGGAGAGACTCTTTATCTGTATCTAGCAGTGTCGGAACAAGCATTGAGTGCCATCCTCGTTAAGGAAGAGAACAAGGTTCAGAGGCCTATCTACTATGTAAGCAAGGTGCTCCACGGAGCCGAGTTAAATTACTCATCCATTGAGAAATTTGCTTTGGCATTGATAACAACTTCAAGGAAACTACGACCGTACTTTCAGTCACATAAAATCGAAGTCCTGATGGACCAGCAATTGAGGAACATATTGCACAGCCCGAAAGCAAGTGGAAGATTGATTAAGTGGGCAATCGAACTTGGAGAGTTTGGCATCACGTATAAGCCTCGAACGGCCATCAAGGCTGACTTCGTGGTTGAATGTACCATTAGCAACCAAGAAGTCGGGGGGCAGGAGATAGTAACTACCCCTGAAAGTGGAGATAAAGATGAAGAACTCGTACCTGAATCAGAAGGAATATTGGGTGATCTATTTTGATAGAGGATCAAAAACAAAATCTAGTGGCGTAGGTTTAGTGTTGCAAAGCCCCGATGGGTTCATAGTTGAATATGCTTTGAAGTTGGACTTTCCTACTACCAACAATGAAGCTGAATATAAGGCATTGATAGCTGGCTTAGGCTTGGCAAGAATCATGAGGGTCAAGAATCTCAAGGTCTGTGGAGACTCAAGGCTTGTAGTATCACAAGTGAATGGCGAGTTTGAGGCCAAGGATGAAACCATGGCAAAATATCTAAGGATCGTGAAGGGTGTTATGACCCAATTTGAGGAATGCTATGTGGAGCACATCCCAAGAGAGGAAAACGTTAAGGTTGATGCCTTGTCCAAATTCGCTTCCTCTGAAATAGAGTATTATGCAAGGAGTGTTTACTTCCAGGTCTTGAAGGCCCCGTCCATCAACTCTAAGTTGGTAGCACCAATTAATCTAGGAAGCTGTTGGATGGATCCCATCAAAGCTCACCTTGAAACTGGATGGCTTCCTGACGATGCCTTGGAGGCACGAAAGTTGTCAATAATAGCATTGAGATACGCCCTGATCGAAGGCATTCTCTACAAGAGATCGTTTGTCATCCCATACCTGAAGTGTTTAAGGCCCCATGAGGCAAGAGAAGCGCTGGAAGAAGTTCATGGAGGGATCTTTGGACAACACTTGGGGGGCAGAGCCCTAGCTCACAAGATCACTCGTCTAGGATTCTATTGGCCAGAGATGTTGGCTGATGCAAAAGATTATGTTAAGAGGTGTGAGAGGTGCCAAAAGCACGCTCCGATTGTAAGGCAGCCGCCTGAGATGTTGACCTCGATCAGCTCCCCTATTCCGTTTGCAATGTGGGGAATGGATATACTTGTTCCTTTTCCCGTAGCATCTACACAAAGAAAGTTTTTGATAGTAGCCATCGACTACTTCACTAGATGAATTGGGGCTAAACCCCTAGCCAAGACAACCACCAAGCAAGTTGCCCGGTTCTTTTGGGAGAACGTGATCTGTAGATATGGAATCCCGCAAATCCTTGTGACGGATAATGGGACTCAATTCAACAATGAAGAATTCAAGAATTACTGTGAGGAAAATGCTATTGATCTTCGTTTTACTTCAATAGCACACCCGCAAGCTAATGGACAGGCAGAGATAGCCAATCGGATAATCCTTGATGGACTGGAGAAAATGGTCGAACGCTCAAGAAACACTTGGGTGGATGAGTTACTGCTTATACTTTGGGCATATCGCACCACTTGCAAAGTGACAACTTGCGCGACCCCGTTTTTTGTTGGCTTATAGAGCCGAGGCAGTTGTGGCCCTAGAGATCATGCATGCATCACCTCGAGTTGAGGCATATGAGCAAGAGACTAATGAAGAAGGCATGAGGCTTCCCTAGACCTAATTGATGAGGTTAGGGATGAAGCAAATGCCCGGAATGCAGAGCATCAGAAGAGGGCATCCTTCCACTACAACCTAAGGGTTAAGGAGAGGTTCTTTCGGCAAGGCGAACTGGTTCTAAGGAACATAGAATCTTCTGGAGTTGGTTAGAAGGGAAAGCTAGCCCCTAATTGGGAAGGGCCGTATCGAGTCAAGAAGACGCTAGGACGAAGATCCAACAAGTTGGAGACCTTGGATGGGAACGAGGCCATCCATCGTTTAGAGATGAAAAAAGGACAAAAATTATCCGCGTTATACAGAAAGAATCGTTATAATTCATACAAGCCAGAGAAGAAACAGCTGATATATTTGCTGAAGTCACGAAACGGATGACCTTCGAAAGGATGATTGCGCTTAAGAAGTTAAGTAACGAGTTTAGCGTTAAGCACAAGATTAGCAGTGCTAATCGTAAATTAAGGAGTAATATCATTAGGAGTCACGAATGACCAAACTGACGACTAAAGATCAAGATCTTGGTTCTTGATCCTTAGGATCACGGATGATTTTAGATCCTAGATCCCTGACGACTTAAGGTAACGAAGTCACGAATGACCGAGATAGTAACTTGAGATCAAGATCAAGATCAAGATTCTTGATCCTCAAGGCCACGGATGGTTTTCAAGTCCGGATTTCCTAGCCTACCATGAAGTGGCCGACCACGGCGCACGAGGGGCCGCAGCCGACCACCTCCCGGCCGACCACGAAGGTTTCGGGCCTTTCGGCCGACCACCTTCCAGCCGACCATGGTGTGGCCGCTTGCAACCTTCTGGCCGATCACCTCTCGGCCGACCACGAGCTATCCCGTGGTCCGGCCGATCGCGGGTTAGTTCGTGGTCCTGAATCTCGATTTTTTCAGCAAACCTCGGATAGTTTCTTATCCTGAATCTCGACTTTTTCAGCGAATCTCGGATGGTTTTCAGTACTAAAAAGAGGTCAAGATTAACACAATTTAGTGCTGGTTAGCACATTTTAGTGCCGATTAGCACCGTTTAGTGCAGTTTTAGCACAGTTTAGTGCCTGTTAGCACATTTTAGTGCCGATTAGCACCGGATAGTGCCGTTAGTGCCGTTTTATGCCATTTAACATTGTTTAACACTGTTTAAACATTGTTTAAGGCTGATTAGCGCTGTCTAGTTCCATTTAACACCGCTTAGTGTTGTTAAACATCGTCGTAAATGCGTCGGTCGCTCCATGCTTTACGTTAAGATGATGTTGTTGAAAATACTCACCTAAGAGCAATAAACCCTGACCCAAGTCTCGAATAAGGCCGTTATAACTTCAAGGAAAACCTGATCAGTTTTCCTAGAAGTTGGGGGGCAAATGATATGGGCTGAAAGTAAGCCCTGAAAGACACATTTAATGTGGCATTAATTAGACCCGAAATGGTCCAAACGTGGGGCCCACCAGATGGGCCCAAACCCTATTTATAATATTAATTTCGTAATTAATATTAAGGGTAATAAACAGCTCAGCAAATAAGATTCAAACAAGGATATTACTCTTGCCTGGCTTAGCCTCCAAGATACATATTTCAACATGGAAACTGATTCCTATAAGGAATAGATCTAGAACCTTCCTCAAGGAAGACTTGTCCACCAAGTCTCTGACTCCTACCATAATTCTAGGGCTTCTCAACCTATATAAAAGGTCTAACCCCTCATCTTAGAATTACGTTTGGCTTAATCCACGAATAAGGACATACAAGTCACTTCGTCCTAGGTGAGCTCTCGCTGCCATAGCCTCGAGGGCACCATCACCTAGAACTACGTTGACTTGATTCTCTAGTAATACAGAGATACGTAGGCATCTTGTGAGGACCGATCAGTCTCGAACGCAAGAACAACCATTAAAGCTCGAAACTCAACCACCCTAGCATTAATTACAAATCGTAACCTAGTTTTTATTCCACAACATATTCTTTATATCATTATATTATATATATCCTTATATATTATGAGCGTAAGGGGATTTTATCCATAATTTTGATCCGTTAATTTTGGTCATTATACCGCCAAAATAATCTCAACCGTCGAATCTTATAATAATTTTAAAAATATACGATCAAGATTATATCATATTAAAAAAAATTATAATAAAAAAAGATATAAATAAAAAAAGTTGTATTAGAATTAAATTTTAAAAGAAAATTATAATTTTAAAAGGATATTATTAAAAAAAGGATGTAATTGAATTGAATTTTATTTATTTATTATTAATATTTAAAAAATAGAATTGAGTGTTTCATATTTACTATATTTACCGCTTTATCTCGAGATCTGAAAATCAGAATTGGATGATTTTACAGCCCACGCGAAACTCATAAATTATCTTTAATTGAATGATGAGTTAACAATTATTATCCAAATGGAAACACTCGAAATCTCAAGATACAATATAATTATGTATTTTACATTAATCTTATTAAGTGTAGAAGATCTACATTGATAATTCTATATAAATGTAGAAAACCTAATTACATAAATCAAAATCAAGAGTGATCTTATCCATTATTTTGGCCACTGTACCATCAAAATAATCTCAATCGTCGAATCTAATAATAATTTTAAAAATAGACGATCAAGATTATATCATATTAAAAAGAAAATAATAATCTAAAAATGATATAATTAAAATGGGTTGTATTAGAATTAAATTTTAAAAAGAAAAATTATAATTTGAAACGGATATAATTAAAAAAGATTGTATTAGAATTGAATTTCATTTAATTTTTTAATTAATATTAAAAAAAGTTCATATTTACTAATTGGGTTTCATCTCAAGATCTAGAAATCAAAATTTGATGCCTTTACGGTCCACGTGAAACTCAAAAAATTATCTATAGTTTAATGATGATTTAACAATTATTATCCAAATAGAAACACTTAGAATCTTAAGATAAAATATAATTATGAATTTTTACATTAATCATATCCTATTAAATGTAGAAGACCTACATTGATAATTCTATTCAATGTAGAAAACCTAATTACATATGATTTAATTCATTGACATTCACATTTTTATATTTCAATATAAATACACTTTTTAGTTATATATTAAAATATAAAATATTTTTTATGTTAGATCCAATATTTTTCATCTATTTATTTTAATTTCTAACGGTTCTTATTACTTTGTCGTACTGAGGACCAGACTATCGACTACCAAAGTTTTTGAAAAAATCTCACTTACACATATTATTAAAACTGTATTTGTTTGTTAGTGCAACTATATTCAACGTAAAAATTTCTTCTCTGTTTATTTAATTTAAACAAAATCTAAGTAGATTTTCTAAATTTAATAGAATTTTCAATATAAAAAAATCGTCAATTTCCTCTCTATTTAAATAACTATTGAACCATCACTAAATTAAAAATTATTTTGTTAATTTTCAAATCAAATTTTACGAATTTAAGATATAAAAACACATAGTAAAATGAACGTGTAAAATTTTTTACATATCAATTTTTTAACAATAATTTGATATATAAATTAATAACAAATAAATATTTAAAAATAATAATATATTTATAGATATTAGCACCGGTTATAGGTGAGTAGTATATACATTCCATTAAAATCTTGCAAAATTGGCACCAGTAAATTTCATTCCAAATCATTTATCGCATCATTTCTTTACCATCCAAAGCAGCCTCAAATTCTTCTCTCGAAACGAACTTCAGTCAAATCCCAAAAAATAATTCAGTGCAACATATCTTTCATCGTGGGAGCTCGGAACAATCAGGACACTCTCTTCTACGAATTTCTGCTGAAGTCCTAAATCACAGCTACTACAAAACTGTCACCGAAATTCAGGTATCAAATACATGCATGATTATATGTTTTTTATAAACCGCTGTATTGATTCATTCGTTTGTGGGTTTTTATAAATAATAAACTTCAGTTTAAATCTTGAATTTTGTCCTCAATTTGTGTGTTTTAAATGTGTAGATTCTTTGGTTGAATTGTTTGTATACATGGGTCTCGAAAAGATTGCAAATGCATCTATTATTTTAGACATATATGTAGCAAATTTTATGTGCTTTTAGATATTGTAAAGGAACACTGTTTCAACTTTGGGGTGTTTGAGGGAACTTTTTTCAGAATAAGTCAACTTATTTTAAGACAAAGTTAGAGATTCCTAACTTTCCAACTTATTTTCAAACTTATTTTTGCAACTTATTGAATCTCAAACATATATTAAATACTTGTATAAAAAAATTATTAAAATATAAAAATTTTATCCGAAAATAAGTTTATAAATCCTAAAAAAAAGTTTTGCCAAACGGGCACTTTGTGTTATGACCAACTTAAATACTATACTTCCTTTTCATTTTTTTGGTCTCTGCCTAATTTTGTATCCAGAGTCATGGTCAGTGATGTTAGAACTACTAGAGGAGTCGAAGCAGTTGACAGAATCAGCAACTTGCCAACAAACATAATAGACCTCATCCTGGAATACTTGCCGACTCATGATGCAGCAAGGACAAGTATTCTCTCCAAAACATGGAGGAATATATGGGGAATGCATTCACTGTTGGGCAGCAGTCTTGCTAGTCTTTGCCAAACTCTTCACCAACCACTTCACCAAACACTTCACCAACCATTTCACCTATCTCCACCTACTACGTACATCAAACTTCTATAAATACTCATCTCCTCCTTCATTATCAAACACACCATAATTCTCTCTTCTCTCTCTATATAACTGCTAGATAGTCCGTCTAGTAGGGGAACCGGTTTAGCCCGCTTTCAGGAAGTGTCGGGATAGAAGGTCCTCGTGCCTAAACTATTCCTTAGGGTACTTGGGTCGGACTGCAGCCATCGGAGGTGGTCCCGCTGCAGGGGTCTTTCTATCAGGTTGTGTGGCACTGTCCGGTTAGGGGAGAAAGAGAAGGAAAGGTTGTCGGGAAACAGTGATAGGAGGAGGTTTTGAGATAAACATTTCAGTGAGTTGGGGAGGTTGTCGGTATTAAATGTATTGTTGGTTTGTTGCTTCATTACTATCACGTATATTTGTGGGATCTAAGCACACATATTTACCAAATCGCTTCCGCATTCGCCGGGAATCGGGCAGATTCCTATCAGTTGACATCAGAGCTAGTTTTGTCTAAATTATTGGTGTCGAAGGAAAGTCGTTAAGAAAAGTGGTTGTCTAATTTGGCGCCGTTTTGACGGAAGTGCTCCCATTGTTTCTTACACTTACCTGGCCAATTGATTTAGTTGTTTGGATTGCTTTGTGTGTGCAAACGGAGATCATGGCAAGTATTGGAGGATTCAAGGTGACCCATATGATGGTAAAGGAAGTTTTACTCTTTAGCAGAGAAGGGTAAAAGATATCCTAACCCAACAGAAGCTAGCAAGGGCTTTGAAGGGGAAGGAGGGAAAGCCAACAAAGATGAGCGATGAAGATTGGGAGGATGTTGAGTCGCAATGCATGAGTACCATCAGACTATGCATTGCTGATAACATTATCAATAATGTTGTTGACGAAAGCACGCCGAAGATATTATGGTCAAAGTTAGAGACATTGTATCTCGGGAAGAACTTGACTACAAAGTTAAATCTGAAGCGCGAGTTATACAAGCTGAAGATGGCAGCTCAAGGCAATGTTATTGAGCACATGAATGTGTTTAATGGTATTGTTGATCAACATGAAAATGTTGATGTAAAATTGGAGGAAGAAGATAAGGCCCTTATTCTTCTTACTTCGCTTCCGGAGTCATTCGATCATTTGGTCACAACCATTTTGTACGGAAAGGACACATTAAAAATGGAGGAGGTTCAGTCAGCACTTTTGTCAAATGCTGGAAGGAAGAACCAGGATGGTGACAAGGACGGAATGACAGTTTTGGCTTTGCGTAGTCAAAATAATAGAGGAAGGGGTGCTGTGAGAGGATGAAAAGGGCATGCAGTGCTTTGGTTGCAAGGAGTGGGGTCATATTAGGTCGAATTGTCCGCTTAATAAGAAGGATCCAGATGAATCATTGGTTGTGGTTACTGTCGATTATGAAGATGTTTGCACCGTCTTCAATCGAGGCACTAGTTCTCCAGGAGAATGGATATTAGACTCAAGGTCATCTTACCATGTATGTTCCGAGAGGGGGCATTTTGACAAATTCCAAGATACAAAGAATGAAACAGTTTCTTTGGCTGATGGATCTACTTGTGAGATCAAGGGGATTGGAATTGTGAAAATCAAAATGTTCGATGGAATAGTTCGCAGCTTGAATGGGGTAAGATATGTGCCTAAGCTGAGGAAGAATCTAATATCTATCGGTCGGTTAGCTTCAGAAGGCTACAGATGCTCTGTAGTAGGGGGGCTATGAATATCAAAAGAGGCCGTGTGGTTCGGCTGAAGGGAGAGCTACGTGGGGGAATATATCGTCTGATTAGTACGTGGCCAGAACGTACTGGAACTTCAAAAATCTGGTTATCTCGTGCACGAGGGAAGATTGACTTGAAGGATACTGCTGCGGTTGTATTGCCTACCAGTCTAGACGATGGTGCAAAGACTGCTGGGATGGATGCTTGGTCGAAGGGCTTCCACGACATCAACGAGTAGTTGGTGTGTTGCAGCTACATATGGGCATCGATCAACACGAATCAAGTGAGCAGTGAACCATGCAACAGATTGATTTGTTTGATATGCAGTTGGGGAGTAAATGAAAGATTGATGGTCACACTTGTGTGTGTGATGGTCACACTTGCGTGTGTGATGGACTACATATGGGATTGGCCGACGTGAATCAAGTGAGTATGTGAGCATACAACAGATTGTTTCACATATATGTAGTTGGACAAATAGAGGTCAATAGGACACTTGTGCGTAGAGCAAGTGGGCATTCGAGAATGAATGTGCAAACTGGGGTATAGTTTGGAGTCTTTGACTCGGAGGGAATTTAGAAATCATTGGGGTGGAGAAGTTTGTTTATTTGGAAACGGGGCGCAGATATGGATTGCAAGTGAAGAGGTGTGAGTTTGGAAAGAGGGGGAGATTGTTAGGCAGCTTGCCGTTTAGCCGCCCATGTGTTCTTTCCATTCTCCCACCAACCCCATTCCTTACTCCTATAAATACCCACCTCCCCCTCATTAGTTATATACACCAAATTCTCTCTTCTCTCTCTATATAGCTGCTAGATAGTCCGTCTAGTAGGAAAGCCGGTTTAGCCCGCTTTCAGGAAGTGTCGGGATAGAAGGTCCTCGTGCCTAAACTATTCCTTAGGGTACTTGGGTCTGACTGCAGCCATCAGAGGTGGTCCCGCTGCAGGGGTCTTTCTATCAGGTTGTGTGGCACTGTCCGGGTTGGGAGAGGGAGAGAAGGAAAGGTTGTCGGGAAACAGTGATAGGGGAGGTTTTGAGATAAACACTTCAGTGAGTTGGGGATATACATAATAGGTATTGTAGGACTGAATTTATGTATAAAATTAAGGGACCGGATACCCGGATATTGTAATCTCTTTTATCTAGTGTGAAGTTGTTGCTCTTGTGGATGTAGGATGGGCCGAACCACGTTAAATCTCTTGTCTCTTTTACTGTATTGTTGGTTTGTTACTTCATTACTATCACGTATATTTGTGGGATCTAAGCACACATATTTACCAAATCGCTTCCGCATTCGCCGGGAATCGGGCGGATTCCTAACATTTTTAACATCCTGCAAGTTAGATTGTGAAATCGTTGTTAACTACAGTAATATAATTAGCTGATCAAACTAAGTGTCTCAATCTAATCGTTTTTCAATATTCTTGTGTGTTTGTGTATAGATTTCAGAACCAGGTGCAGCTATTTCGAAGAGGCTTACAAGAGCTATGGAGAACTTGAAATTTCTGCATCTTTACAGTATTGAATTATATGATTTGGTTCAGATTCAACATGTTCTTTGTTTGGTCAGAAGTGCACCTAATCTGAAAGTTCTTGACTTCAAACTGGTAAGAACTTTTCGCCCAATTTTATCATTACAATATTTTACTTAATCTGTTTTGATTAATTTGTAAGCTTTCTGCAGTGGAAAAACTTGAATTATATTAAATAAAATCAAATAATGTTTTAATTAAAGGACAACTTATATTATCAAAAGGGTAGCATTAGAACATGAAATATACCCTTTTTTTGCTGCATTTGAATGTGACCCTATATGTTTTTGGCTCATTTCGCCTTTCAACTTGTAACGAAAGTGTAATTCACAAAACATTCCTAGATGTTTTCCTAGATGTTTTGTAATTCACAAAACATTCCTAGATGTTTTTCTCTCTACTATTTACAAAGTGTAATTCACAAAACATTCAAAGATGTTTTTCAATAATAAATGCTATAAAACCTGTAGCAATTAATACATTTTGTTTTTGGGCATATAAACCTAAATTTACTTAGATTAGAAGCCGCGTTGGACCCGTAAACTAACTGGATTCGGACTTCGACTAATATAATTAGAAAGTAGAGATAAACCCACAGGGGTAAAGTAGAGAGTAGAAAGAAACACCCTAATAGAGTCCCCCTCTACAAGACTTGGCTCTAAATTGGGAATTATATTGTTCCCCTTGATTTTGTACTCACTCCTGTTAAAAACTTAAAATGTGAAAGCTCCCTTTCTCATAAGTACATAATCACTTTCCCTCTTTCGATATTAAACACGTAATATTTTTTCTGCAACAATTAAGACTTACAGATTGCTCTTTTTAAGTGATAATCTCATTTAACTATATTTTTTTAGCCATTTACGCACAAAGTTTTGTTTTCTCTCTTGAATTATGTTTTATTTCTCTTCATTTTATAACTGGATTCACTATGTCCGGACATTTCTCAGGTTGTATATTACAAAGTTGTGTTTAGTCCTAATTATATAATCAATTTATTACTCGGCCAGTCAGGACGACTTGTAAGTTTCAGATATTGGTTTTTATCATTCACCACGGTATCTTATTTGATGTGGACATGTTATAACTTATTATTAACAGATATTATATTATTAAGAACTGACTGGATAACTTTTATATTAACATTGTAGTATATACCTGTCCAAAAAAAACTTTTTATATAGGATCATGAAATACAGAGCAGTGATGGTATGGAGTTATTGGACCTCACGGTGTTGTCAGACCGACTTGAAACCCTTAAAATGTACAACTTGGTTGGTTCCCGAGCTGAGTTTGAGATAATAAAACTTTTTCTTGCGTCTTCCCCATCGCTTAAATGGATTGAACTTAAGATGGACACCTTAGTTGATGATCCTACAGAAGAGTTGAGGATTTCTCTGGAGGTGTTGCAGATCTCTAGAGCATCCAAATCTGCACAGATCCAGTGGATGTAGTAGCAGGCCTAGTGGCAGGGCAAACATGTCTTGGAAGCAAATGTTGAAGCATGTAAACTACAGATTAATGTATGTTGTGTATCTTGTGGATCAGAGCTGTAGTTCTTCTGGCTTATCTCAAAACTCTTATTGAAGTGCACATTGAACCTTTTTTGTTGGTTACTGTTGGAGGCCCATCGGCCCAATAAGCTATATTATGCCCATGACTGTGCACCCAAATTAAGTATCCAAGACATAGAGATCCGAATCCAAGACATAGAGATCCCTTGGGTGCTTCGGTCCAATTGAGAAGTGACACCTCAGAATGTGGGGTATAACTGTTCTCTCCTCATCACCTCATAGGACCCACATCCGAAGGATATAAAATGAAGAGAGTAAGCAACAATCAGCACACATAATTCATTATCACTACTCAAATATTATCTTTCATAATCTCTTTACGTTTTACCCTATCATTTAAACAACCAGAAACTTACTCTTACGTCGGAGGTGAATCGAGGGTCAACACCCTCGCATTCTTTTGTCTCGCAGGTTGACCGAAGGACCTACTCGGAAATATCTGGTTCCAACATTTGGCGCCGTCTGTGGGAACGTAGAGAAACGATTGTGTTCAAGTTTATCAAAAATTATGGCAGCTGAAGACACGCCCTTACCAGACGCCAGCACCGTAGCTGGAGACAGTCCTGTCACTCCTACCATCCAAAGAGTCGCCCCTATGTCCCAGGAAAATCCTTCTGTTGCCCGAAGGATATTGAATTTCAATGAGGAAGGGGACATGCCTACTCCCGAAGAGCAACAAGAAATGCTAATGAAATGGAGAGAGCAGCAGAAGACCAAAGGAAAGCAGAAGGAAGTAAATGATAAAGAAGTCGAAAGATTAGCTAAGAAAAAGGCGGCTGACCGATTGAAATTAGAAGCCCTCATGCTCCAAAGAGAAGAGATCGAGCTACAAGAAAAACTGCTTCGTGAGGCCCTAGAGGCCAAAAATCCAAAAGCCGAAGATGAAAGAGAGAAGAGAACTAGAGATGACGAAGACGAATCTTGGAATTCGGAATCGCCATCTAAGAGAGCAAGGTCCAAAAACATTTATTCCTCGGATTCCGAAGAAGAAGGCCCTCGCACGGATGACCGAATCCGAAGGTTAGAAAAGGTGATGTTCGGCGAAAGAAGGATGATCCATGAGCCTGTGGTGACCATAGACGTGGAACAATACCGACCTCCGTCAGGGAGACAATTTCCGAAGATGAACGAATTTAATGGAAAACGGGATCCCGAAGATCATTGTGAGAAATATGAATCGCTCATGACCGGTATGGGACATTGTGATGTCATGCTGTGCAAAATGTTTAAGACATATCTGAAAGGATCAGCGTCAATGTGGTATCGTTCGTTAAGACCCAGGTCTATTGGTTCATACGTACAAATCAAAAGGAAATTCATAAGGCACTACTCCCACATGTGCCGAAGAGAAAAAGATACGGAGGCCTTGATTCATTGCAGACAAAGACCGAACGAGGAGTTGGGGGAATACCTAGCCCAATTCAAAGACGAAGCAGGGACGGTGACGAACTTGGACAAAGTCAAGGCTGCCGGGTTCCTCTCGGCCGGGCTCGATCCCATTAAAGGGAGAAAGCTTCGATCCTCCCTGTATGATGCACCCCCAAAATCCTTAAACGATATATATTTATGAGGAGAAGCTATCCGAAGAAAGTTAGAATCCATCAATGGGTACAAAGATAAGAAAAATGATAAAAGTCACAGAAGAGACGACAGAAGGGACGACCGAAGAGATCGTGGGGATACCAGAAACAGGCCTAATGACGCAAGGCCCAATAAAGGAACTGAACGAAGAAGAGATAGAGAGAATGTCGTGTTTACACCTCTCAACACTCCAATCTCAAAAATTCTTCATGAAATCAAAGGAAGGCCTGGATTCACTCGACCACCCAAGATGCAAGCTCCCGAACACCGAAGAAACGAAAATAAGTTCTGCGACTACCATCGTGATAAAGGTCATAACACCAATGATTGTTACCATCTAAAGAAGCTGATAGAAAGAATGATCAGGGAAGGAGACCTAGCACAATTCATCGGAGATATGAGGGAGAAGCTAGACAACAAAGAGAAGAAAGAAGCCGAAGTATTGGAAAAATACCGAGGGGAGGTGAAAACAATTTCCGGAGGTACGATTCTCGATCGGAACAGTAAAACCGCCCGAAAGAAGTATGCCAGACAAATCTACAACCTCTGTCAATCAAACACCGCGAAGCAGCCTTTACCTATATCTTTCATCGAAGACGATTACGAGGACGTAATATGGCCGCACGAAGACCCAATTGTCATAAACCCAGTCATCGGCGAAAATAAGATTTGGAGAGTGCTAATTGACGAAGGCAGTTCGGTAAACATTTTGTACCACCGAACATATTGCATGATGAATCTTGGAGGAGAAGAATTAGAGCCCTGCCATGAAGCACCATTGTACGGTTTCGGAAATCAGCCCATACCGATTGAAGGAACAATCACTCTCTCCGTCTTGTTAGGAAAAGCACCTTACACTGTAACGAAGGAGGCAAAATTCTACGTGGTTCGGGTTGATAGTCCATACAATGGGATCCTCGGGAGGCCAGCTTTATCTTCGTTTCAAGCCGTCTCTTCCATACCACATCTAAAGTTAAAGTTTCCAACCGAGAACGGGGTTGGAGAAATGAGAGGTGATCAGAAAGCCGCACGGATCATAATTTTGGAAGACCTAGACAAAGACAAGGACATAGAGATGACCGAAGCTGGCAAAAGAAAGAGGATCAACGATGACACCGGAAGCAACCATCAACTGCTGAACATTGAGCTGGAAAAATTCGGAGTCGATTTATCTAGTCCGATTGCCGAACCAGCAACTGAGACCGAGGAGGTTGAGCTATACGTAGGCCAGTCGGGCAAAATGATCCAGATAGGCAAGAATCTAGATCCCGAACTGAAAGCGAGAGTCATCAAAGTCATTCGGGAATTTCACGACGTATTCGCTTGGAATCCCGAAGACATGCCAGGTTTAGACCCATCAATCACTAAACATTGCCTCAACGTGAAACCCGATGCCCAACCGGTGAAGCAAAAGAAGCGAAATTTCGCTATGGAAAGACAAAAGGTCAACCAAGCCGAAGTCGAAAAACTTCTAGAAGCCAAATTCATTGAAGAAATAGATTACCCCGATTGGTTGGCGAACGTGGTGGTAGTCAAAAAATCAAACGGAAAGTGGAGAATGTGTGTCGATTACACCGACCTAAACAAGCATTGCTCGAAGGACCATTACCCTTTACCAAACATCGATCAGTTGATAGATGACACTTCGGGCCATCAAATACTCAGCTTCTTGGATGCGTTCTCCGGATACCATCAGATCGCCATGAATGCCGAAGACATTCCTAAAACAGCATTCATTACACCTAATGGCACTTATGCCTACATCAAAATGCCCTTCGGACTAAAAAATGCAGGGGCAACGTTCCAAAAGATGATCAACAAAGTCTTCAAAGCCCAAATAGGCCGAAACATGGAATGCTACGTGGATGATATGATTGTCAAATCCTTGTTTGGAGATCATGCCGAAGATTTGAAAGAATGCTTCGAAGCATTAAGGAAAAACAACATGAGGATTAACCCGAACAAATGCACGTTCGGAGTTAACAGTGGAAATTTTTTAGGATATATGGTCAGCGCCCGAGGAATTAAGGCAAATCCTGAAAAAATTAAAGCAGTCATCGACATGGAAGCACCGAGGACGATCAGGGACATTCAGAAATTGACCGGACGAATGGCAGCCCTGAGAAGGTTCATTTCTCGATCAGCTGAAAAGGCCCTGCCATTTTTTGAGGTGCTTCGGGGAACAAAAAACTTCGAATGGGGAACGAATTGTCAAAAGGCTTTTGAGGAACTAAAAGAATACCTGGTAAACACCCCACTCTTAATGAGACCAAGCCCGAACGAAACTCTTCAGCTATATCTGGCTGTGAACGACCGAACACTCGGGGCAGTACTGATTAAACAGCACGAAGGAAACCAACATCCAGTGTTCTACGTCTCTTACATCCTAAAAGATGCAGAAACAAGGTATCCCAATGCCGAAAAATTTGCTTACGGGCTAGTAATGGCCTCGAGAAAGTTACGGCACTACTTCCAGGGCCGAACGATCCAAGTAGTAACCAATCAACCCCTAAAGAAAATCATGCGGAGACCAGAAGCTTCGGGCTGAGTGGTTGTTTGGTCGGTCGAATTAGGAGAATACGACCTGGAATTTGTTCCCCGAACAGCAATCAAAGCTCAAACCCTTGCCGACTTCATAACGGAATGCTCCTTCTCTGGTCCGAAAGATTTGGCTCCTGAAGAACAATTAATACCTTCACCAAGAAAGTGGAAACTTTTTGTAGATGGTTCGGTAGCAGGATCGAAGTGTGGTGCAGGCCTCATATTAACTAGTCCCGAAGGCTTCGAGATATGTCAAGCGATCAGATTTGCCTTCTCCTTAACCAATAACGAGGCCGAATATGAAGCGGTATTAGCAGGTCTAGATTTGGCAAAAAGTTTGGAGGTAAAGCACCTAAGAGTTTTCAGCGATTCTATGCTAGTTGTCAAACAGTTTTCGGGAGAATACGGACAAAAGGATCCCCGAACAAAAGCCTATGCCACGAAGGTACGCGAAAATTCATCATTGTTCGAATCATTCGAATTAAGCCAAGTAGCCAGGTAGAACAACAGCCGAGCCGATGCGTTATCAAGGTTAGCTTCGGCGGAAACTCAGAATCTCACAGGTTCAATTTATTTGACCGAAGTCAAGGCACCATCTATAGACAAAAAACAATGCCTAGAAATTCATCAAGGAATTAATTGGATGACGCCAATCAGAGCTTTCTTAGAAAAAGACACCCTTCCTCTTGATAAAAAACAAGCCCATAAGATCAGATACCGATCGGCCAGTTACTCCATCATTGAAGGCAGATTATTCAGGAGATCGGCCACTCAGCCATTGCTCCGATGCCTGGACCCCGACGAGCAAAAGATGGCATTGGAAAGTATTCATGAAGGCATTTGCGGTGAACACCTCGCAGGACGGTCACTCGCCTTCAAAATCTTAAGATAAGGTTTCTATTGGCCAACGATAAGGGAAGACGCTTCGGAGTACGTAAAGAAATGCAAACAATGTCAATTATTCAGTAACGTTCCGAAGCAACCACCCGAAGAGATGACCTCGGTACTCAATCCGATTCCTTTTGCTATATGGGCGGTAGATATTGTGGGCATTCTGCCAACTAGTACTAAACAGGCCAAATATTGCATTGTGGCCATTGATTACATGACCAAGTGGGTAGAAGCAAGACCCCTCTCAGCCATCACCGAAGAAGCCGCAAAAAAGTTCATGCTAGAACAAATTATTCTAAGGTTCGGAATCCCGATGATATGTGTGTCGGACAATGGGACACAATTCATTGGAAGCAAATTCAGGAAATTTCTATTTGAATTCGGAATTCAGCAAAGGTTCAGTTCGGTCGGCCATCCTCAAGGAAATGGAGCAATCGAAGCAGCTAACAAGATCATTTTCGACGGGATAAAGAAAAGGCTAGGAGATTCTAAAGGACTTTGGGCCGAAGAACTGCCGTATGTCTTGTGGGCCTACCGAACAACTCCGAGATCGTCGACCGGAGAAACTCCATTCAAACTCGCCTTCGGCACCGATGCTTTGATGCCAACTGAGGTCGGCCTAGAATCATATCGGACACAGGTATTCAACGTGGAAACAAATGAATTCGGACTCCGAGCAAATGTGGATCTGCTTGAAGAAGAAAGGGAAGCAGCCTATCAGAGAAATTTAAGATACCAACTTCAGGCAGCCCAATATTACGATTCAGGAATAAAGAAAAGATCATTCCACGTGGGAGATTTAGTCCTCCGAGAATTAGCCACTTCGATGCCGACCAGACAAGGTAAACTCATGCCAAATTGGGAAGGTCCCTACATGGTGATAGAGGTAGTTCGTCCAGGCACATACAAGCTAGCTCATTCGGACGGGAATCTTATCAAAAATACATGGCATGCATCCCGCCTTCGTCGTTTTTACCAGTAAGATCTTTTCATCTTATTGTAAATAAAGTAAATATAAGGAACCCATGTTTGGGGCAGACCGAATAAAACATGTGTTCTTATTTCTGGTTTAGTATTTATGATATTTTGACATAATTAAGGCAGGGAGGAAATATTTTTCATTAACCGAAGAAAGCCTTAATCATTTACAAATCCCTTAAATACTTGGGGACATAACAGCTAGGCTCCGGCCGAAGATGCAAAATTGTCCGAAGACGCATAAAAATAAAAATTATGCTAAGGACAAATAAACAGCTAGGCTCCGGCCGAAGATGCAAAATTGTCCGAAAGACGCATAAAAATAAAAATTATGCTAAGGACAAATAAACAGCTAGGCTCCGGCCGAAGATGCAAAATTGTCCGAAGACGCATAAAAATAAAAATTATGCTAAGGACAAATAAACAGCTAGGCTCCGGCCGAAGATGCAAAATTGTCCGAAGACTCCTAAAAATAAAAATTATGCTAAGGACAAATAAACAGCTAGGCTCCGGCCAAAGATGCAAAATTGTCCGAAAGACGCATAAAAATAAAAATTATGCTAAGGACAAATAAACAGCTAGGCTCCGGCCGAAGACGCAAAATTGTCCGAAGATGCATAAAAATAAAAAATTATGCTAAGGACAAATAAACAGCTAGGCTCCGGCCGAAGATGCAAAATTGGCCGAAGGCGCATAAAAATAAAAAGTTATGCTAAGGACAATATAAATTGAACGGAAAATAAGCGACATAATATTTCAAAAGAGTTATGCCCGAAGGCTTACATCAATCTGAATAAAGAGTTATGCCCGAAGGCTTACATCATATAATCAAAAACTAAAGAAGAAAATTCAGTCAGAAAGTTCAGGCTCGGAGCCCGAACTGACTTCAAGAGGTAGATCGGGTTCTGGGGGACGAGTAACGGGATCCTCAAACATGCCCAGAATCTGCTTGTAGTCCCAACCCTTCTCATGAGCCCGAACAATTGCCTCATCGAAGCCAGCCGCATAACTCCTGTCTTCGCACTGGATCATCTTCTTTTCAGACTTCTTCAGCAACCGCCGACCCCGCTTGGCTTGCTCGGTCCTCCTCGCCACAAGCCTCGTCTGAGTATCCCTCTCCAGCTCCAGAGACTTACATTCAATCTCCAAATTCTCAACACGAGTCTGGAGTTCAGCATTCTTCCTCCGAAGAGACTCTACCTCCTTCAGCTGCTTGGACATATCCTTTACCTTGTCCTGAACGGCCGCAGCCCAAGGAGCAGTCTGAAACAAACAGGAAAGCAAACATGAAACGAATGAAAAAACGTGCAAAAAATACAAGTATAAAGTAACAACAAATATACCATGGTAAGGTGCCCCAACAGCTCGGCACAAGCCGACACAGGATCGGCGGACTCGTAGACAGATCGATCGGCAGGAAGAATCATGGCATGAAGGAAGTCGTCGGAAACCTGTTTCGCTTCCGCAGGAGCAGGGGCAGCAAACTTGTCCGTGGACATAATCGACCAAGAAGGTCGATAGGACTGGATAACCTCTTCGGTATTGCGAATCCTCTTGTTCGCGATATCAGCAGTTCCGCCAGACGAAGAACCAGCCGGATGACCGGACTCAGATACTGTTTTCGGGTCACTCGGATCGGCTTCGGTTCCTTCGGTTATTAAAGAATGCTGCCTTGCCTCCTCCTCAGCCAACCGAAGCAGTCTAGCTTCCTCCTCGGCCTTTTTCTTGGCCGCTTTCTCGGCTTGCCTCCGAGCCAAATCCATTTTAGAAGACACTACAACAACATAGCACAAAATCAACAAATTATCATCTTTGAACAAAAATTCACCGAAGAAAGAAAAGATATGTTACCACCACGCCAATGGATAGCGTCAAGATAACCCTTGTCTCGGCTCATAGCTAGGGGAATCTTATCCGGAATCATCGGTCGGCTAATTTTGTAATAATCAGCCTTATCTTGATCAGACATATCAGGTGCAAGTACGTTCCGAGGTTCTATTTCTCGCCATACTCGGTAATTATCTAATCTCGGACCACTAATGAAAAACCACTTAGTATGCGTGTTATGATTACTAGAGTTGGTGGCAGCCCAATCTGCCCGACCAGACCTTCGGGCTATTGTGTAGAAGCCCGCCGACTTAGGGTTCCTCCTTATATCATAATGATGAAGGAAGAGGACCAATCGGGGTTCAACCTCGGCTTTTATGCATCTAGTTTGAAAGGCATTGAAATGAATAAAACTGTTCGGGTCCAGCTGACCTAAAGCTATCCTCGTATGAATCAAGAACCTCCTAATGATGGGAAGCAGAGGAAGTCTAAGGCCGCAATGGAAGGCTCGTTCAGAGATGCCTATTTTAAAACTTCCATGAGGACAAGGGGAAACAAGGGTATGATAGACGAGGTCATCTTCTTCGGCCTGATATGCCTCATATTGTTCAGGGAAGTCATACCTACTATGCATATGTAAAACTTCTTCTTCGGACATATCCGAAAGAAGATTGGCTGCTGGATATTTTGACTCATCGCCAAAATGCGCCATCGCCGAATACGAAGGAACCGCACCTGATTGAGCCATCTCCTGCGTTCGGAAACAGAGGAGTCAGCCATGTACTCGGAAAATAAGAAAAACTTTGAGAAAAAAACTTATTCGGTTAATAACCGAGTACAGAGGGCTTGGATCAATCGGCTGAATAAAACCCAGATTCATACGAACCGAAGGGTGTTCTTAAGTATTGGGGACACCGAGGAAAGTTCTTACCCCAAAAATTCCCAAAACAAAAACGAAAACCCATAAAAAACTACCGAACGCCCAAAACGGTTCAAACCCATATCCCCAGAAACCTTTTATCATCAAAGAGCCCTACTACATTTACATATACATATACAAACATACATGCATTTGCACAAAATAAAATCGCGAATCTTCATACTAACAGATATCTTGAAAGAAAGAAGAAGAACTTACTTATTGTCCAGTAGGAGATAAGGTCGAGTTCCTGGGGGTAGTTTGTTTGAAGATGAACCGCAACTGGAGTTGGAGCAGCGATACCTTTCGAACCCGCGTTCCCAATCGTTAAATTTGGAGGAGAGGTTGAGAAGAGATTTTTTACCAAGAAGCCGATGTGAAAAGAGAAAAGTAAAACAGCCAAAGGGGTTTTTTGAGGTTTTAATAGACACGACCCTTGAAAGTAGAGGACGTTTCAAATTCAACGGTCACGATTTAAGCACAAATCTTAAGACAAGAATAACTGTCATCATTAATGGACGCGACTCCCCACGCGACTCCTTCTCATCAATAGCTGTCATCCATGTCCGAAAAAAGGCAGCCGAAAAGGTAATCCGAAGATGGGCTATTGGTTTCGGCCTTCAGTCCGAGGACACCTCTTACCGAAGCCCTGGGACATGTTGGAGGCCCATCGGCCCAATAAGCTATATTAAGCCCATGACTGTGCACCCAAATTAAGTATCCAAGACATAAAGATCCGAATCCAAGACATAGAGATCCCTTGGGTGCTTCGGTCCAATTGACAAGTGACACCTCAGAATGTGGGGTATAACTGTTCTCTCCTCATCACCTCATAGGACCCACATCCGAAGGATATAAAAGGAAGAGAGTAAGTAACAATCAACACATACAATTCATTATCACTACTCAAATATTATCTTTCATAATCTCTTTACGTTTTACCCTATCATTTAAACAACCAGAAACTTACTCTTACGCCGGAGGTGAATCGAGGGTCAACACCCTCGCATTCTTTTGTCTCGCAGGTTGACCGAAGGACCTACTCGGAAATATCTGGTTCCAACATTTGGCGCCGTCTGTGGGAACGTAGAGAAACGATTGTGTTCGAGTTTATCAAAAATTATGGCAGCTGAAGACACGCCCTTACCAGACGCCAGCACCGTAGCTGGAGACAGTCCTATCACTCCTACCATCCAAAGAGTCGCCCCTATGTCCCAGGAAAATCCTTCTATTGCCCGAAGGATATTGAATTTCGATGAGGAAGGGGACATGCCTACTCCCGAAGAGCAACAAGAAATGCTAATGAAATGGAGAGAGCAGCAGAAGACCAAAGGAAAGCAGAAGGAAGTAAATGATAAAGAAGCCGAAAGACTAGCTAAGAAAAAGGCGGCTGACCGATTGAAATTAGAAGCCGATTGAAGTGCACCTAATCTGAAAGTTCTTGACTTCAAACTGGTAAGAACTTTTCGCCCAATTTTATCATTACAATATTTTACTTAATCTGTTTTGATTAATTTGTAAGGTTTCTGCAGTGGAAAAACTTGGATTATATTAAATAAAATCAAATAATGTTTTAATTAAAGGACAACTTATATTATCAAAAGGGTAGCATTAGATCATGAAATATACCCTTTTTTTTGCTGCATTTGAATGTGACCCTATATGTTTTTGGCTCATTTCGCCTTTCAACTTGTAACGAAAGTGTAATTCACAAAACATTCCTAGATGTTTTTCTCTCTACTATTTACAAAGAAGTTATGTAAGAATGGAATGGATTCTATTCAATAATAAATGCTATAAAACCTGTAGCAATTAATACATTTTGTTTTTGGGCATATAAACCTAAATTTACTTAGATTAGAAGCCGCGTTGGACCCGTAAACTAACTGGATTCGGACTTCGACTAATATAATTAGAAAGTAGAGATAAACCCACAGGGGTAAAGTAGAGAGTAGAAAGAAACACCCTAATAGAGTCCCCCTCTACAAGACTTGGCTCTAAATTGGGAATTATATTGTTCCCCTTGATTTTGTACTCACTCCTGTTAAAAACTTAAAATGTGAAAGCTCCCTTTCTCATAAGTACATAATCACTTTCCCTCTTTCGATATTAAACACGTAATATTTTTTCTGCAACAATTAAGACTTACAGATTGCTCTTTATAAGTGATAATCTCATTTAACTATATTTTTTTAGCCATTTACGCACAAAGTTTTGTTTTCTCTCTTGAATTATGTTTTATTTCTCTTCATTTTATAACTGGATTCACTATGTCCGGACATTTCTCAGGTTGTATATTACAAAGTTGTGTTTAGTCCTAATTATATAATCAATTTATTACTCGGCCAGTCAGGACGACTTGTAAGTTTCAGATATTGGTTTTTATCATTCACTACTGTATCTTATTTGATGTGGACATGTTATAACTTATTATTAACAGATATTATATTATTAAGAACTGACTGGATAACTTTTATATTAACATTGTAGTATATACCTGTCCAAAAAAAACTTTTTATATAGGATCATGAAATACAGAGCAGTGATGGTATGGAGTTATTGGACCTCACGGTGTTGTCAGACCGACTTGAAACCCTTAAAATGTACAACTTGGTTGGTTCCCGAGCTGAGTTTGAGATAATAAAACTTTTGCTTGCGTCTTCCCCATCGCTTAAATGGATTGAACTTAAGATGGACACCTTAGTTGATGATCCTACAGAAGAGTTGAGGATTTCTCTGGAGGTGTTGCAGATCTCTAGAGCATCCAAATCTGCACAGATCCAGTGGATGTAGTAGCTGGCCTAGTGGCAGGGCAAACATGTCTTGGAAGCAAATGTTGAAGCATGTAAACTACAGATTAATGTATGTTGTGTATCTTGTGGAGCAGAGCTGTAGTTCTTCTGGCTTATCTCAAAACTCTTATTGAAGTGCACATTGAACCTTTTTTGTTGGTTACAGATCCCTTTAACTTGTAACCATCTCAAGAAGCTTACTATATGGTAGCTTTAAGACATGAAAGATACTTTTCTTGTTCTTTCCTTTTATGTTGAACTCATCTAATTTATAAGAACTTCATCTCATCAAGTCATAGTCTAATGTTGTTTATAAACTCAACATTTCCGCAAACTAGTAGTCTAATGTTATTTTTAAGTTGTGTCGTCGTTTATCAACTTTTGATTTTAGTAAATCCCACTTGATGACATAAAGTTCATAGTCCTTTATCACTGCATAGGAAGCTTCAAATTTGATTTTCAGAGAGACGTGTTATCTTATCAAACATTTTTACCAAACAACATATTCCAAACTTAAAAGACTTTGAAACGCTGAAGATACCAAATTTGTTTCAAAAGATTTTGGAACAGTGATGATACCAAATTTGTCTAGTTTCTCAAATCACATATAATTACTTTTTTTTCTCTATGTTTTTTTTAATTTTCGGAGGGCCTGCTTATTTTCAAGATACGGCACCAAGGCGATTGTATTTGCATTCAAGTTTAGAATGCACTCTTTTTTCTTCTACATTGAATAACTATTTAATTTTGCATTTAGATTTTTTAATTATTTTATGTTTTCATAAGTATCCAAAGACATGGGATACCACTACATAGCACATACAGGTTGAATACATCATTGATCGAATAACATTTGAGATTTATATTAGTTCTAAATGTTGATTTAGGAAAAAGGATTAATTTTGAATATATTCTAAATCGCAAATTACATTTATATGAGTATATTTGTTAACATGTTATTACAAATTAATGATATATATGTTTTTATTAATTGTCGAAATTAGCTTACTGTACTTATTTATTTTAAATACAACAAAAATCACTTAGAGTTGATTGTGTTTAAATTATACAAATTGGTAGTAATTCTTTTCTGAAAAATTTTTGTATTCTTCGTTCCATGAATTCAAAATTGATTGAGGAAAAAAAATTGAGTACCAGTAAACTTAAAAAAAAATAACTTATGATTTAAAATTATATTATAATTAAAATTTTAAATTTTAAAATTAATATTTGTTGGATATTTTTAATTATATTATTAAAAATATAAAAAGAAATCATTATACTATCAAGTAAAATATGTGAACAACTGTAATAATGTTTATTGAATAACTTACAAAAATAAAAAAGATAATCCCAAAAAACCTAATTTTGTTCAATTTATTGATTTTTAAGTTTATATAATTTTTAACTTATAACATTTTCCTTTTTAAATTAAGAGTTCTATTTTAATCAAAGCTAAAGGATTCTAAATTATATTTGGAGCCCACCATATATTAACATAAATTTTTATTGTTCTTACCTTTGCTTTCCAGTGTGGAAAAGTTCTTATCACTTGTAATCATATAAAATTGGACCATGACTTTTGTAAGTGAATAAAAGAAGGAAAAGGAAAAAGTAAAAAATGATTAATTTTATTTTTTTCATTCACAAAAATTTGAAATTATAGAATATTTAAACAAATTATTTTGTGCGAAATATTCTTTCTATTAACAACGAAGAAACTTTTGAGAAAAAGTTTTCGAAGAAATTTTTAGAAACATTTTTCACTCATAAATGTATTTTAGGAATATCTCAAGAAGAGAATATTTTAAATATGTCTTTACTTTTTTTTTATTGTCTTAAAAATCTAAAAAATATTACTTTGTTTATTTTCTAGATTTTGTATACTTTCATCGATTATCAATTTTTCAATATAAATAACAAAATAACTTTTAAAAATCTAAAATTAAATTAATATAGTAGGATGAAATTTTAGAAAGTAAATGAATAATAAATTTTGGTATTAAAATATTTAGTTTCTTTATTAAAATAAATTTCTTTAATTCCATCAAATAATAAAAATAAAAAATAAAGTAACTTAAGTGTCACACATAGCATATGAACAGCTGCATATGGTATTTTTAAAATTAGGATTTATTTCATTCTTGAACAAGATGTGTACCGAATGTGAATTTATAGTTATATATATATATATATATATATATATATATATATATATATATATATATTTGAAAAATAAGATACTTTATTAATAAATTTATAGAACTTTTAATGAATCGAGCCGAACCGAATTCTTAACTATTCATGTATAAGATCGTTATAAATATATCGAATTATTATATTTTTATTTATGTATCAACTCGTTAAAAAAATATTTTATTCACAAAATATTCGCGAACAGTTCACAAACATGTCTAATGAGCTATTATTCACGAACACCTTAATTTTTTTCTAAAAAATTTTAATGCAAAAAAGTAGAAAAAAAAAGAGGAATGAAACTTTGTAAACTAGAGAAATGCTACAAATTTAGACTTTTCAATTAATCAAATTTGAATCATGTTTAGTTAATACTTAATACCAACTAATATTATAATTTACAATGCAACACATGTTATTATTAAATTACAAATAATAAAAATAATGTATATATTTAACAAAAAATAATAATAAATAAACAAAATAAATTAACATATTCGTTCGTAACATTTACTTATACAATTATTTATTAATTATCGTGAATTCAAGAACTCCTCTTAAATGTTAATGAAATATGTTCGCGAACATATATATTAAATATTTGTACAAATTCATTCATGAACTGTATTTATAAACATGGCTCACAAACTACATTAACGAACTAGTTCACGAACTATATAATCGAACTTGTTCGTGAACTTTCGAGTTGAATTATGTCGCATTCAAGTTCAGCTCATTTACGAGATAAACTTCAAAATCGTATTCATATTCGACTCGTTTACAAATTGAACCATTTTCGAATCAAACATTTTTTTTTTGACTATTTAGGCTTATATACTTTACAAATGCGTATCTATTCTAACAAATATCGGGGGTGAGCGAGAATCGAACCCAAACATTAAATTATTCGTGAACATATCAACTCATTTATATCACTCCAACCTTAATTATCATTTCATCAAAAGAAATGAGAAAAGAAACAAAAAAATGAATATTTTATCAGTATGAAAAAAATATAGAATAAAAATAATATCTATTTTTACGTTACTCTTATACCCGATCCCGTACATACCCCGAGTGAATCTACGGCAAACATTTAGAGGAGTGTATTCAATTTAAATTTTAATGGATTAATAATAATCTATGAATTTTAGAAGATTTTTGTTGATTTTAATTTTACGTTGATTTTGGTAGAGTTGATGAAAAATCTCGTAGAGTCCTGCTCATTTAACTAGAATTCTCGACAAATTCTTCAAAATCTCATTGATTATGATGAGATTTCAAATGATATAAAATATACTAGCAAATCTTTCAAAATCCATCATTTTATCAAATACAAAAAAATTCATGGAATTTTGAATACCATCAAATTTGGAAGGAATTTTTAAAATCTAAAACGAATACACCCAAATTTTAATAAAGTCGGACTTCTTAAAATCTAAATTGAATATTTTATAATTTTAGAAATTCAAAAAAACCTTCAAAATCTGAATTGAATAAACCGTGTCATTTCTTTGTGATTCGAAGCTGTCTCAAATTCTTCTTCCCCAAATTAAAACTTCAACCAAATGTCAAAAAAAAAATTAGTACTAAATATTTTCCAGTCGCGGGTGCTCGGAAAAACGACCATTTAATCAAGACACTCACTTTCAGTACTTGTCAACGATTTTTCTACTAAAGCCCTAAACCACAGCTACAAATCTATCACCGAAACACAGGTATCAAATACGTACATGATTTAATAATTTTATAAAACTGTGCATTGATTGATTCATTTGTGTGTACTTTCGATATCTACTTGTTAGAGGGCCCGATCCAATAAGCCTTTGGGGGCCCAATCCAATAAGCCTTTGGGCTTATGACCATTAAAACCATACGATTGGACCAGGCCCATTCGTTCCATCCAGCTGAAGTCAGTAAAAACAGTCGACCGTTGCCAGTGTAACGCCTTACCATTTATCAACCTCCATAACTAAGAATCAAGAGGATCATCAACGGTACTACTCATAGACACAATATAAATAGACACAATTATCAGGTGATAAACACAATCACACACACTGAGATACACTGGTTTACATAAGCTTTACGTTTACATTTCCACTACATTTTACGGATTCTCACACCGGAGGTGAATCGGGGGGTAAGACCTCGCATTCTTCTCTTTGCAGGAGCTACCGAAACCTGTTCCTGGCATACCGAGGATAGATTTGTCCGAGGCATAAATCGAGTCCTGACATTTGGCGCCGTCCGTGGGACCGTATAAGCTTCTTTGGTGAATCATGTTACCTCAGGATTCTGAAAATCACAATATAGAAACTCCTACTTCCGAAGAAATAAGGCAACAGAATGTCAAAGGAAAAGCCACTGAAGAGGAAGAATCCCAAGGAGCAAAAAGACGAGCCTTGCAAAAGAAGGCAGACGAGTTAAGATTGGAAGCCATAAAACTCCTGCGCGAAGAGGTTGAATTGGAAGAAAGGATAGCGCGAGAAGCCCTTCAAACTGGAGAAGAGGATCCCGTGAGTGAACCTCAGAAAACAGTCTCTAAGGGCCGAAGAGAAAAAAGGTCCCGACCTCACCAGGAGGAGTCTTCAGAATCTGAAACACATTCCTCACACCCGTCCCAAGATCCTTCGAACTTAGAGGAAGAAGAAACAGGCTCTCAATGGAAAGATAGGCTTCAAAGAATGGAGAAGATTATGTTTGGAGACTAGAAGAGGATTCGTCGGGAGCCCATCATAACTAAAGAGATTGAACAATATAGACCACCCCCAGGTCGTCAGTTCCCGAAAATGACCGAATTTAGCGGCGAGACCCAGAAGATCATTGTGAAAAATATGAAAGTTTGATGACAGGAATGGGTCATGACGATTTCATGCTTTGCAAAATGTTTAAAACCTATTTGAAGGGTTCGGCCTCTTTTTGGTATCGATCGATGAGGCCCAGATCCATACCTTCTTATGATCGACTGAAGAGCAAGTTTTTGAGGCATTATTCCCACCTGTGTCGGAGAGAGAAGGATACCTAATCTCTTATTCATTGTCGCCAAAGATCTGATGAAGAATTAGGTGATTTCCCAGCCCGTTTTAAGGAAGAAGCTGGCATGCTGACCAACCTGGATAAGGTCAAGGCGGCAGGATTTCTGACTGTTGGCCTCGACAGAGTTAAAGGAAGAAATCTTCGGTCGTCCTTATATGATGTTCCCCCGAGGTCACTCAACGACATCTATATTCGAGGAGAAAGTATCAGGAGAAAAATGGAGTCTATCGATGGATACAAAGAATCGTCTAAAGACATTCGAAGAAATGGCAATCAGGGGAAGAACGACCGAAGGAAAGATGATTCGCGGCGAGATGATAATCGAGATGGTGACCGAGGGGATGATAGAAGAAATGATTCAAAGAAGGGAAAGGAGCCCATGGTGTTTACTCCACTAAACACTCCCATCTCTAAGATACTGAACGAAATCAAAGGCAGGCCTGATTTCCGGAGACCGGCGAAGCTGAGGGTACCTGATCATAAGAAGAATGGGAATAATTACTGTGATTACCATCAGGACAAAGGCCACAATACAGACGAATGTTTTCATCTGAAGAGATTGATAGAGAGAATTGTAAAAACAGGTGACCTAAATCAATTTGTTAAAGATTTAAGGGATCGTTTGGAACCAAAAAGGAATGACTCAGGTCCGAAAGAAACCAGAGATCGGAACGAAGAGGATGACAACCCTAGGCAAAGGGAAAGAGACGAAGCCCCTCGATATAGAGGGGAGGTAAGAACCATCATGGGGGTATAATAATGGATCGATGTAGCAAAACGGCCAAAAAGAGGTATGCTCGTCAAGTCTACAATCTTTATCAACATACTACACAGGGCAAACATCCATTGCCCATAATGTTTACTGACGAAGATTATGAAGATGTCATTTGGCCGCACGAGGATCCTTTGTTAGTGAATCCGATCATCGGCCAGAATAAGGTATGGAAGGTACTGATAGATGGTGGTAGTTCGGTCAACATTTTGTATCACCGGACTTATGAAAAAATGAATCTGGGAGGAGAACAGATGGAATCTTGCAATGAACCCCCATTTTACGGCTTTGGTAACTCACCGGTTCTGATCGTGGGAACGATCACATTGTCCCTGGTATTGGGTAAACCTCCCTGCACTGTGGAAAAGCAGGTGAAATTCTATGTTGTCCGAGTGGATAGCCTATATAATGGTATCCTCGGGCGTCCTACTTTAACGGCTTTCCAAGCTATAGCCTCAATACCCCATTTGAAGTTGAATTTTCCTACCGATCAAGGCATCAGCGAAATGAAAGGAGATCAAAAGGTAGCCAGGATCATTATGCTAGAAGATCTAGATAAATCCGAAGAGGAAACTGAAGATGAAGTTAAAAAGAAAAGGCGCATGAACGATCGGGCCGGAAGCATTCACCACACGATGAACATTGAGCTAGAAAAGTTTGGGGATAATCTCTCAAACACTATAGCCGAACCAGCGGTGGAAACCGAAGAGGTTGAATTATATGCAGGCACTTCGGGTCGAATGATCCGTATCGGGAGAGACATGAACGATGATCTGAAAGCGAAAGTGATTGCCGTGATCCGAGAGTACCACGACATATTTGCCTGGGGTCCTGAAGACATGCCCGGACTTGATCCGAGCATTGCCCAACATAGTTTAAATGTGAAAGAAGGGGCCAAGCCAGTCAAACAGAAGAAGAGAAATTTCTCCATGGAAAGACAAAAGGTGATTCAGACAGAGGTGGAAAAGCTATTGGAAGCATATTTTATTGAGGAAAAATTGATACAAGCTCCTGGCAATTGGAAGTTGTTTGTGGATGGTTCGGTGGCTGGAAGTAAGTGCGGAGCCGGTCTAATTCTTACAAGCCCTGAAGGTTTTGAGATATGTCAGGCCATCCGATTCACCTTTTCCTTAACCAACAACGAGGCTGAATACGAAGCACTTCTGGCTGGGATGAATTTGGCAAGAAACCTAGAAGTCAGACATCTTCGGGCATTCAGCGATTCGATGCTAGTTATAAAGCATTTCTCAGGAGAATATGAACAAAGGGATGCCCGAACCAAAGCCTATGCAGCCAAGGTAAAAGCAAATTCCCTGTTGTTCGAGTCTTTTGAATTAACCACTATTGCCAGGGTAAACAACAGCCGAGCAGATGCATTATCTATACTAGCTTCGGCTGACATGCAAAATCTCACAGGCTCAATTTACCTCACTGAAGTCAAAGTGCCCTCCATCAATAAAAAGGTATGTTTCGAGATTCACCAAGGGATAGATTGGATGACTCCAATTCGACTATTCCTAGAAAAGGGGACACTACCATTGGAAAAACTGAGGCTCAAATAATCAAAAATCGGGCCACCAGGTACACAATTATAGCAGGAAAAATGTACCGAAGATCGGCTACCGAACCGTTGCTGAGATGCCTGGCTCCCGAAGAACAAAAAACAGCTCTAGAAGCAGTTCACGAAGGAATCTGTGGAGAACACTTGGCAGGCCATTCTTTGGCTTTTAAAATTCTAAGGCAGGGATTCTTTTGGCCGACCCTACGAGCCGATGCACTGAGTTATGCGAAGAAATGCAAACAATGTCAGCTTTTTAGCAACGTTCCGAAACAACCTCCCGAAGAGATGACTTCTGTCTTAAACCCAATTCCCTTCGCCATGTGGGCCGTGGATATTGTCAAAATTCTACCTACCAGCACCAGACAAGCCAAATATTGCATTGTGGCAATCGATTACATGACCAAGTGGGTAGAAGCATGCCCTTTGTCCTCCATTACCGAGGAAGCAGCCAAAAAATTTATGTTGGAGCAAGTAATCCTCATATTCAGGATTCCCAAAATATGTGTATCAGATAACGGGACCCAGTTCGACGGAAAGAAGTTCAAGAAGTTTCTAGCTTTCTTCAGAATTCACCAGAAATTCAGTTCAGTTGGTCACCCACAAGGAAATGGGGCAGTAGAAGCCGCAAATAAAGTCATCTTTGATGGGATAAAGAAGAGACTCGGAGAAACCAAAGGGTTATGGGCTGAAGAGTTACCATATGCGCTATGGGCTTATCGTACCACACCAAGATCTTCGACCGGAGAAACTCCTTTCAGTCTAGTGTATGGGACCGATGCAATGGTACCAATAGAAGTCGGCCTAGAATCATACAGAAGCGAAGTATTTAATCACGATACAAACGAGTTGGGCCTCCGAGCTAATGTGGACTTGTTAGAAGAAGCCAGGGAAATGGCATACCTAAGAAATATCAAGTATCAACACCAGACTGCTCAATACTATGACTCAGGAGTAAAGAAAAAGTCTTTTAAAGTCGGTGATCTAGTCCTTTGAGAATTAGCAACTATTATGCCAAACAAGCAAGGGAAGCTTCAGCCAAACTGGGAAGGACCCAATGTGATTATTCAAGTCGTTCGCCCAGGGACTTACAAACTAACTGAACTAGATGGAAATCCGATCAAAAACTCATGGCATGCTTCCTAATTACGCAAGTTTTATCAGTAAGCTTTTTAAGAAATATTTCAATTTCGATTATCAATAAAGGCTTAATTTTGTTTGGCCCATTTATACTTTTATCGATAATACAACCCGAATGGCCGAAACATTACTCGGCCGGGAAAAAAAAAGAAAAACAATTCCCGAAAAACAAGTCCAGTTCGCCCACAAGGTCTTCGGGAGGCAGGATTCGCCAAAAACCGAAAGAAGAAACCTTCGGCCAAACTGCGACCCGGGGGCAACCCGCAGAGGTGAGTCTGAAGGGACTTCGCCCGAAGTATAGAATTCCAAAAATTATTCCAAGTAAGGAAAATGTTTTTTTTTCCGAAATTTACTTCGAGTATAGGAAACACCCAGCCTGAAAACCTCTAAGAGGATGGCCAAAAAATCTCAAAAATTGTTTAAGCAAAAGGAAATACAAGTGATTTAAACAATGTGAAACAAAAGTACCCGAAGGTTTTGATTTCACTATTTAAAATTACAAATTAGCCTAAAAAGGAAAAGAAAAAAAAATACAATAAGTCAAGGGACTGCATTCTCCGGTTCAGACTCCCTCAGTTGGCTTAGCTCGACCTTTCGGATTTCCATCCAATCGAGCAGATCCTCTTTATCGGCCATCATCTTGTCATTCTGCTACCACAAAGCATCATTCTCCTTGAGAAGCTCAGCATTTTCGGCCCGAGCAGAAGAAAACTTGGATTTCAACCTCGATTTCCTTCTTCAATGAAGGAATCGTCTGATTAATCTGCTTTCCTTGGTGATAAAGTACAATATCCTGATTCTTCACTTTATCGGATACAGAAGCGGCCCAAGGGGTAGCCCGAAAAGAAAAGAGGCGGATTAAAAATTATGTATAAGGCAAAAAGAACAACTTCGGTGAAAAAACACTCCTTACCAGGGTAAGATGCCCCAGAAGATTAGCAGTAGCTTCGGCCATGTCATCAGAATCATAAAGGGAATGGTCCTTCGGAAGTATGAAGGACTGGCACATATCCCAAGCAATCTTCTTTGAAGTAGCCGAAGCAGGAGCTCCAAAAGAATCTGACTCCATCACTGCCCATGAAGGTCGATAAGAGTTTACATTAAACTCCGTACCCTCAACACGGCTCTTCTTCTCCAAAATGCTCGGAGGAACAGAAGAACCGGCAGCTGATGTATTCTTAGCACGTCTCTCCGCTGCTCTCCTCCTCATTTCTGATCGACTCGACACTGGAACAAAACGAAAAAGTGTTAATCACTACAAAACATCATATTAACCACATATCAAGATGAAAGAAACAAACACACTTACTGATTATCCACAAAATGAATTCAAAGAGACTAAAGTTCGACGAAAATTAGGGGAGGGATGGAAAAATCTTGAGCGAGATTGAAAATAGAGTAATCTGCGATTGAACTTACAAGTAAATTTATAAAGGAAATTGACGGCCCTGATGAAGTGCCGCTTCAACAACCTCTGCCTAAGATAAAGGCACGTGTCTCCCCAAGAAAGGAGCGGTCAAACTTCCATTAAATGGGGGGAAATACTAAAAGTCTCCACATTAAAAAAAAAATGTGTGGGGAGAAAATATTTGTCATGGCACAAGTAATTAAGTCCCAGTTCGCCCAAAAGGTCTTCGGGAGGCAGGATTCGCCCAAAACCGAAAGAAGAAACCTTCGGCCAAACTGCGACTCGGGGGCAACCCGCAGAGGTGATGCCCAAAGGGACTTAATACTTCAAATAAAGAAAAATTACAAGGTTCAGTTAGCCCGAAGGTCTTGGCATCGAGAGACTTCGCCCGAAGCATAGAATTCCGAAAATTACTCCCGAAAACTATTTTTGAGTATATTTTTTATCGAGAAATGCGTACAAGTTATTTCAGGTATGATTCATTAATATTTGGAGAAATACTTGGAGAAAGTTATTTAAGAACAAATTGATCATGGAGCAAAAAGCCAAGGGAAATTCAGCAAAATAAGCCCGAAGGCAAGAATACACTGCAAGCCCGAAGGCAAAATTACATCACAAGCCTGAAGGCATAAGTTCATTACAAAAAATGGCATAAGTTCATTACAAAAAATAACTCATTCTGAATCGGGATCGGAGGAAACCACCAAAGGCACATCAGGAATCTCCGGGCGAAGGACTGGATCGTCTTCAGGGTTGAAAAGGATTTGCTTATAGTCAAAACCTACCTTGTGAGCAGTGATGACAACATCATCATATCCCACAGCAAAACCCCTATCTTCGGATCAGGAGATGGTCTTCCTCGCCTTCTTCAGTTCCTTCTTCAAACGGCGCAGCTCCAATCAATTCACCTCCTTGTCTTCGGTCAGCTTCTGCTTCTCCCCGATCAAGGTGTCGTTCCGAAGCATAAGATCATTCTTCTCTTGCTAGAGAAGGCCTTCTTTTCGTTGAGACTCCGCAAGAAGATCCTCAAGCTTCTTTACCTGATTTCCCAAAGGATTAACCTTATCCTTTAGAGAACCAATCTCTGCATTAAATCCCCGTATGATGGCAGCCTGATCTTTGACCTTTTCGGTCACAGCTGCGGCCCAACGAACGGCCTGAAAATGCACCACAAAAGGCATCAAGACGGAGAGATATAAATAAAGGGAAAAATATATATGTAAAATAAAGTATATTGAAGGGAACTTACCAAACTAAGGTGCCCTAGCATGTTCTCACAAGCCTCCACAATAGGAGATGCATCATAAACCAAGCGATCGGCCGGAAGAATAAAAAAACTGCACAAGTCTTGGCATAATTCCTTGATAGGCTTCGGGGTAGGAGCCCCGAAAGAATCATTGTCCACTACACCCCATGAAGGTCGATAAGTCTTCAAGACAGGAATTGAATCATTGGTTCTCCTCTTCTTCTCAGATTTATTTCCATCCAAAATAGGAGATTTCGAAGGGATCACAGCAACAATGTTACTGGTAGGAATCTCTACTTCTTCGGCCTGCATTGGCGTAATTTCTTGCACCACCATGGAAGCCTCTACCTCTTGTAGAGTCGAAGCAATGTTCCCTTGAGAAGTGCTCCCGGATCCACCAGCCAACAAAGCCTTCCTCTCGGCAGCTCTCCTCCTCATATCGGCCGCTGCAGACACTGAAAGAAAAATAATAAAAGGAGGTTAGCTATTAAGAAACATGAAGCGAAGAAGTAAAATAATACTAAAAGTACCCATCATGCTCTTCAGCCAAGCCCCATATCTAGTAGTAGACAATGGGAGTTTGTCTTCGAGAATCAAGGGATTATTTAGTTTTCGATAAAGAAATTTCTCTTCATCGGAAAGAGCTTTAAGCTTGACCCTATCAGTCTCAACTTCCTTCCACTCCGAAAATCTATGAAGATTAGGGCCAGTAACATAGCACCAGTGATTGTGCGTCTTCTTATTGGTTGAATTATTGGTCGCCCAATCGGAACGACCCACTCTTCGGGTAATATTATAAAAACCCAGAGACTTGGCATTTTTTCGAAAGTCATAATGGTGCCAAAAAAGAACTGATAAAGGAGGCACTTCGTGCTGTAAACATCGGTATTGGAAAACGTGCATGTGGATGAAACTATTTGGGTCTAGCTGACCGATCGCTATACCCATATCCCTCAGAAGAACTTTTATAAGGGGCAACAAAGGAAATCGGAGCCCACATATGAAGGCAGTCTCCGATACACCTGTGGCGATCTCTTCGGGTTGATCATTGACTGATATGCCTGGGGTGCCGTATATACGATCGACAGAATCGGGTAAAAAACAACGATAACCTTCGGGAAAATCGAATTTGACCCTAAAAGTATCTAAGTCCTCTTGTTTCAAAATAGAAGATAGATTAGCGGTAACATATACGGTGCCATCCTTAAAAAGCAAAGCAGGAACATGGCCCACGGCATGCCCTGAAGGACCTGTTTCAGGGTTTGCCATTGAATCTGGAAAAAGAAAGGTGAGTCGTTAGTCCAATACTCGGGGATAGAAAGACAAAAATCAAATAATAAACTATAGCTGAAGGAAATCCCCGAGTATGAATAGACCAACGATAAATTGAAAAAGACAAAGAAAAAGGGGAATACGGGCGAAGGAAGTTCTTGTACTCAAAATCAAGAAAAAATCGGACACTCGAAGAGACTTTACACATTGGAAAAACTAAGCGCATTATCTAAAGAGAAAGTACTTTTGAAAGAAAAACATCAAAGATATGCAAAGAAATACGGCAGAAAGGGACTTACTTGTTGAAGAGAGTTATCGACGTTGGAAGTTAAAAGTCCGTTGATTGCTCTGAGGTCTCGCACAAAAAGAATCCAGAAAGAAAATAGAGTAAGCAAGATACAAGGACGTAAATATATATACAGAAATGAATGGATGAGATGTATAGACGGTTCAATACCCTTGTCCCAGATAATGACACGTGGAGGACCGTTTAAACAAAAGGGATGTAAATTGAATACAACTGTCGCCTCAAAAGACGTGCCTTCAAGGGAAAGATACCGATCGACTAGACTCTTCGGCCAAGATAGACTTCGGTCTTATTTCCAAACCGACTGAAGCCCGGAGACATGTTAGAGGGCTCGATCCAATAAGCCTTTGGGGACCCAATCCAATAAGCCTTTGGGCTTATGACCATTAAAACCATACGATTGGACCAGGCCCATCCGAACCATCCAGCTGAAGTCAGTAAAAACAGTCGACCGTTGCCAGTGTAACGCCTTACCATTTATCGCCCTCCATAACTGAGAATCAAGAGGATCATCAATGGTACTATTCATAGACACAATTATCAGGTGATAAACACAATCACACACGCTGAGATACAATGGTTTACATAAGTTTTACGTTTACGTTTCCACTACATTTTACTGATTTTCACACCGGAGGTGAATCGCGGGTAACACCCTCGCATTCTTCTCTTTGCAAGAGCTACCGAAACCTGTTCCTGGCATATCGAGGATAGATTTGTCCGAGGCATAAATCGAGTCCTGACACTACTCATAAATTTCAGTTTAAATCTTGAATTTTGTCCTCAATTTCTGTGTTTCATATGCCATGGTCCTTGGTTGAATTGTTTGCGTACACCGATCTCGAATAAATTGTGTATACAATTACTCCCTCCGTCCCAAAATACATGTTCGTTTTGAAAAATGAATTTAGTTTGGATGTGTGCTTTTAGATACCGTAAATGAATATTGTTCTAACTTTGTGTTAGTAATTACTAAGCGTCCTTTTAACTTTTTTAGTCCTTGCCTATTTTTCACATTCAGACTTATGGCCAGTAATGCTAAAACTAGGCGAGGAGTCGAAGCAGTTGATAGAATCAGCAACTTGCCAGCAAATTTAATAGACCTCATTCTAGAATACTTGCCTACTCACGATGCAGCAAGGACAAGTATCCTCTCCAAACCATGTAGGAATATATGGGCAATGCACCCCCGACTTTATTTGGATGCAAACTTTTTCGCACAATTGCTGGCTTCGCAGAAGTTTTCTCGCTTAGATGAACAAACTATAATTAACGAAGTTTTGAGAACCATTAGTAACATATTATTAGCTCACGATGGCCCTATTCTGGATTTCCTTCTTTGCATTCCTGAATATCTGCCTTTTCATCAAAGTATGGTTTTATGGATTAAAAATTTAGCAAACAATGGTGTTAGGAAACTGAAGCTTCAGAATGAATCACTACATACCTGCACTTTGCCCTCTCATTTCTTTTCCTGTTCACAGTTAACTCATTTAACCCTCTCGAACTGCATACTAAATCCACCCCTTGGATTTGAGGGATTTTGTAACCTGATTAGAGTACAACTTGTGCATGTCAACATTAATGCTGACATGTCATTCAGCACTCAACTCAAGGAATTGGTAATGGAAATGTGCACTGGGATTGAACATTTAGGAAGCCAATTTAAATGTGAAAACAATCTCCTCATGTTGAATATCGATGAGAGTGAAGAAATTGATTGGCAATGGTTTGAATGCACCCAAAAGTTGCAAGTTCTTAGGCTCGGGATGAATGATATGCCAAGTTCCAGCAAGGAAGTGATTACATTAGACAAGCTAGTGGGCAATTTGCCTAGAATCACTTCTCTTTTCCTCGATGGCTTGTTTCTCAAGCTAATTTTTTACATCCTACAAGTTATTGAAATTCTTAATACCTAATATAAATAGCTGATCCAACAAGATGTGTCACAATTTAGTTTATCTTTCGACATACTTGTGTATTTTTGTATAGATTTCGGAACCAGGTGCAGCTATATTTAGAGGCTTACAAGAGCTATGGAGAACTTGAAATTACTGCACCTTTACAGTATTGATTTATATGATTTGGTTCAGATTCAACATGTTCTTTGTTTGGTCAGAAGTGCAACTAATCTGAAAGTTCTTTCCTTCGCACTGGTGAGAACATTTTTGCCCAGTCTTATCATTATAAAATTTTACTTTATTAAATTTGATTAATTTGTTAGGTTTCTGCTAGGGAACTTTGTACTCATAATCCAAAAAGATACTTGGACAACTTATGTTATTAAACAGTAGCATCAAATTGTGAAATATACCTTTTTTGCTGCATATGAATCATAATGAATGTGACCCTAGATGTTTTTGGCTCATTCCGTCTTTTAACTTGTAAAGAAAGTTCAATTCACAAAACATACCCTAGATGTTTTTCTCGCTCTCCTATTTACAAAGAGTTTATGTAAGAAATGAATGAAATATTCAATAATAAATGCTTTCAACCTATTTGACTCCGACTGATATAATTAGAAACTAGAGATAGGCCCACCTGCCTAAAGTAGAGAAAACAAAGAAACAGCCTAAAGCCCCCTGTACAAGACTTAGCTTAGCGAATATCCCTAGGCAGATGTGTGTGTAAGCATTTAAAGTTCTTGTAATTGACCTTGCTGGAAAGAATTCCCCTCTAAAAGGAAAGAGATAGGGATGGCAAAGGGTTCACAGTCTTTTTATTTTCCCACACAGTGCACTAGAGATAGTAACATGTATACTTCCATTGATGTTCAGGGCTTTGATCAGTTGACATATAGTGCTTGTTCAGTTGACATTATCATTTTGTTAATTCCCAATATCTTCATCTTCTTGAGAAGTATCCATCAATATTCTTAAAAGCGCTAAGCGGTCCTGAACGGTGGGAGGACCCTCTAGACATAAAATTGAAATACTTTGTGGTTCGATTCCGTTTAAGCACCCATTTAGGTCTCCGCTTAATTTGCCTTTTAGAACATTGGTATCCATGAGTGAAGTTGTTTGGTTAAAAAATTAAGATTATGAATATTTCATGCTCACATGAAAGACCCACGTAGATCCTTCACAACACATAGGAAGTATTACTACAGAGTTATGGCGAGTATCTGTTTTCCTTCCAAATGTGTGATGCTAGGCATCTCAATTTTAGAAATGTTTGATATTCTGGTATCTATCCCTTTGGTAGTGTAAGTTTTACACACTCTAAATTGGAAATTATATTGTTCCCCTTCATTCGGTACTCACTCCTGCTAAAAATTTAAGATGTGAAAGCTCCCTTTCTCATAAATACATTATCATTTTCCCCCTTTTGATATTAAACATGCAATCTTTTTTACTGCAATAATTAAGACTTGCAGATTGCTCTTTATAACTGATAATCACATTTAACCATTTTTTAACCCGTTTACGCTCAACGTTTTGTTTTCTCTCTTGAATAATGTTTTTCTTTCTCTTCATTTTATGACTGGATTCAGTATGTCCGAACGATTCTCAGGTTGTCTATTACAAAGTTGTGCATACTCCTAATTATATTATCAATCTATTTCGCTGCCAGCCAAGACAACTTGTCAGTTTTAGATGTTGGTTTTTATCATTCACTAGTGTATCTAATTCGATGTGGACAAGTTAAAACTTATAAATACTATATTATTAAGAACTAACTGGATAACTTTTATATTAATACTGTATATACCTGTCAACAAAACAAAACCTTTTATATAGGATCATGAAGTACAGAGCAGAAATGGTGTGGACTTATTGGACCGCACGGCGTTGTCAGACCACATGATTCTAGACCGACTTGAAACCCTTAGAATGTACGACTTGGCTGTTCCCGCGCCGAGTTTCAGTTCATAAAACTTTTGCTTGCGTCATCCCATTCGCTTAAACGGATTGGACTTAAGATGAACCCCATACTTGAGGATCCTTCAGAAGAGTTGAGGATTTCACAAGAGGTGTTGCTGATCCCTAGAGCATCCAAATCTGCAGAGATCCAGTGGATGGAGTAGCGGGTCTGGTGGCAGGGCAGACATGTCTTGGAAGCAAATGTTGAAGCATGTAAACTACAAATAAATTTATGTTGTGTATCTTGTGAAAGCCGTAGTTCTTCTGGCTTATCTCAAAAATCTTACTGAAGTGCACATTGAACCTTTTTTGGTGGTTACAGAATCAATTGGTTGGGAACAAACTCGGCAAAGTCCATTTAATTAACTTGTAACCATCTGAGAAGCATACTATATTAAGTAGCTTTGAAAGATAATTTTGTTGTTCTTTGCTTTTATATATGTTGAGCTCTCTTAATTTATAAGAACTCCATATCTCAGGTGGTCATAGTCTATTGTTATTTATAAGCTCCATATCTCAGCAAATAGTAGCCTAATTTACAAATTGTTTGTACATTAATCTTTTACGACTAAAAAACATTTTTTTTTTACCCCAAAAGACTTGGAACAGTGAAGATATCAAATTTGTCTTGTCTCCAAAGTAGCATATAATTCCTTAATATTTTTTTTTTCAGTACGTACTTGCATTTCTATTTATAGCAAAACCCCTCCTCTGATCTCTTTCTCCATACTTTTTAAAAAAACTAAAATTTTAAAAATAGGTTATGGAATTATAATTATATACACCTTAAAATATGTCTTAAACAATGAAAAAGTTTTGTAAAGAAATGGATGAAAAGGGAGTATCATTTATTTTTTAAAGAACTAAAAATTATATTTTTAAAATAGGTTAAATGTATTTTTCAATGATAATTTTTTAAATTTTTCATTATTATATAATATATATATATATATATATATATATATATATATATATATATATATATATATAATTTAATCAAAATGTGATCGATTAATAAGTCAAACGTCAAAATAGGGCATGACAAAGAGAAATAGTATGGAGAGAGAGAGAGGAGAGAGGAGATTTCAAAATTCAAATTCTGAGACAACAACCGACCGGAATTCGAAGGAGCCCACAAAAGATCATCAATGGTATCAAATTAGAAGAGATAACAACACGGGAAAAAGGAAAGCAGTAGCAGTGGATCAACCTGTTTTTGGCAAACCACAGACAGACAGTACAAGCCGTAAGACATATGCGGACGTCTTACGAACCAAGGCTCATCAGAGCACTGTTCTGAAGAATCAAGCCTCCTACCTCCAAGATAAAGTTTCATTAATGGTCCATAACCTACCACCAGAGGCAAACACGAAGGAAATATGGCTATTCTTCAACAAAGATAGGCTGATTAGAGACATAGTATTGCCTAAAAAGAGGGACTGTCAGGACTCAATTTATGACTCGGACAAATCTATCCTCGGTATGCCAGGAATAGGTTTCGGTAGCTCCTGCAAAGAGAAAAATGCGAGGGTGTTACCCCCCGATTCACCTCCAGTGTGAGAATCAGTAAAATGTAGTGGAAACGTAAAAGTAAAGCTTAAATAAACCAGTGTATCTCAGTGTGTGTGATTGTGTTTATCACCTGATAATTGTGTCTATTTATATTGTGTCTATGAGTAGTACCGTTGATGATCCTCTTGATTCTCAGTTATGGAGCGCGATAAATGGTAAGGCGTTACACTGGCAACGGTCGACTGTTTTTACTGACTTCAGCTGGATGGTTCGGATGGGCCTGGTCCAATCATATTGTTTTAATGGTCATAAGCCCAAAGGCTTATTGGATTGGGCCCCCAAAGGCTTATTGGATCGGGCCCTCTAACATGTCCCCGGGCTTCGGTCGGTTTGGAAATAAGACCGAAGTCTATCTTGGCCGAAGAGTCTAGTCGATCGGTATCTTTCCCTTGAAGGCGCATTTTTTGAGGTGACATTTGTATTCAATTTAAATCCCTTTTGTTTAAAGGGTGTTGTGGAATAAAAACTAGGTTACGAATATTGCGACTAGGGTTTGTGCGTATTTAATGCAAAGGGGTTGGTGAGCTTCAAGCTTTAATGGCTATTTCCGTGTTCGAGACTAATCGGTCCTCACAGAGTGCCTATGTATCTCGTATTGAGAATCAAGCCACAAATGTAGTTCTAGGTGATGGTGCCCTCGAGGCTATAGCGGCGAGAGCTCACTTAAGACGCAGTGGCTTGTATGTCCTTATCCGAGGATTAAGCCAAAACGTAAGTGACGTATTGAGCCGTGCCCAAAAAACGTTGTTCTGAGAATGAGGGGTCAGGCCCTTTATATAGGCTGAGAAGCATTAGAATTATGGTAGGATTCGGACACTTGGCAGGCAAGTCATCTCCTTGAGGAAGGTTCTAGACTCCTTTCTTGTAGGAATCAGTTTCCATGTTGAATTAGATGCCTTGGAGGTTAAGTCTAGCAGTAGTAGTATCCTTATCTGATTCTTATTGCTGAGCTGTTTATATCCCTTAATATTAATTACGAAATTAATATTGAAAATATGGGTTTGGGCCCCACTAATGGCCCCCACGTTTGGACCATGTTGGGTCTAACTAATGCAACATTAAACGTGTCTTTAGGGCTTACTTTTAGCCCATATCATTTGCCCCCCAACTTCCAAGAAAACTGATCAGGTTTTCCTTGAAGTTATAACGGCCTTATTCGAGACTCGGGTCAGGGTCCATCATTATACACTAGTGTTTCACGAGTATTGTCTTGATGTAAAGCGTGGAGCGACTGACGCGTTTACGACAATATTAAGCAAATGCTACTTGGCGCTAATTAGCCTTAACAACGTTTGAACGATGTTAAACGGCATAAAACAGCACTAAACGGCGCTGATCGACACTAATCGATGCTAATAGACACTAAACGATGCTAATCGACACTAACCGGTGCTAATCGGCACTAATCGGTGCTAATCGACACTAACCGATGCTAATCGGCACTAATCGGTGCTAATCGGCACTAATCGGTACTAAATTGATTAGCCGAAAGGAGACCCAGAACAGCTGCAGCCACCCCCTGGTCAGCTGGTCAGCTGCCAGGAGGTCCTGGTCGGCTGACAGGTGCACCTTGACAACTGACATGTGCACCTTGACGGATGACATGTGCACCTTGATGGCTGACAGGTGCACCTTGACGGATGATAGGTGCACCGTGACGGCAGACAGGTGCACCTTGACAGGGGCTCCATGTTGAACAAAACGGCACTAAACGGCGCTTAAACGATGTTTAACCTATGCTAAACGACGTTAAATGGCGCAAGACGGCACTAAACGGTGCTAATCAGCCCTAGACGTCATTTAATTTATGACGTTAAATGATATAAGACGGCACTAAACGGTTCTAATCGACGCTACACGACGCTAAAATTAAGAATCAGAACCATCAATCGGCCCAACCAACTGACGGGAAGTGCCGGGAGGTCAGCCAAACCCCTTCAATGCCAGCTGGTCGGCTGACAGGAGGTCCTGGTCACTTTCCAGATGCTCCTAGTCGGCTGGGACCTTCCAAGGTTGTAGAAAACTTTGTGAGCTTCGCGTGGACTGTAAGATCGTCCAAATCTGATACCCGGAGCTCAAGATATGGCCCAAACATCCCTGACAACAGGTTGGCAGCCAAGAGGTTGGCTGACAGGAGGTCCTGGTCACCTGCCAGGTGCTCCTGGTCGGATGGGACCTTTCAAGGTTGTAGAAAATTTCGTGAGCTTCACGTGGACTGTAAGATCGTCCAAATCTGATACCCGGAGCTCAAGATATGGCCCAAACAGCCCTGACAGCAGGTTTCCAGCCAAGAGGTCGGCTGACAGGAGGTCCTAGTCGCCTGCCAGTTGCTCCTGGTCGGCTTGGACCTTCCAAGGTTGTAGAAAACTTTGTGAGCTTTGCGTGGACTGTAAGATCGTCCAAATCTGATACCCGGAGCTCAAGATATGGCCCAAACAGCGTTGAAAGGTCCGGTGCCGGTTTGCCATGTTCTCCTGGTCGGTTAAGGCTGCCAAGAGGTCGGCCAGACCCCTCCTCGGGCAGTTGGTCGGTTGACAGGAGGTCCTGGTCTTATGTCAGGTGCTCCTGGTCTGCTGAGGCTGCAAAGAGGTCGGCCAGACCCCTCCTCAGGCAGCTGGTCGGCTGACAGGAGGTCCTGGTCTTTCCTCGGGCGCCTTGTCGTGCCTCTCGGAGCTTTTTCGCAATATCTGAATCCTCATTCTTGAATCTTGACCTTGATCGTTGGTTGTAGAATACCACCTTTCGTCGGCTGGATCCTCCCTCGGAACTCGGTCGCTCGTTGCTCGGTCCTTGAACCTCAATGTTAGTATATGAACGTCAATATTTGGACATCAACGTCAGTATTCAAACGTCGATATTTGGACCTCAATGTCTGTATTCAAACAGACATCCTTCAATTCAAATTGGCTTTCATAGATTTCGTGACCTTCTAGGACTTAACTTGCTTGTTGACTCCTTGGTTTTAAACCTTGAATCCATTCATGGTTGTCGGTTGTAACCAACCCTTCATTCTCGTTCTAAGATGTGGAACTTGTGATGAAGCTTTAGTTCTTGCCCCCCTTGCTACATATGGTGCAGGTCTTGCTTCTCGGTTGATCATTCAAGAATTTCCCTTGCCACTCATGTAAGAACCCCAAATTTTGGATATAATTAAAACTTTTTATTAAGTAATGATAAAATGAGGAACAATGATTCCGACAACAAGGTCACCAGCTCTAATGAATGGTGGTTTTAAAGAACAATGATTGTAATGAATGGATATTGCTTTGGACAATGATCCTGATGCATTGGTATATTGTCAGAATAGAGTAATTCGATGGTTGAGGACCTAGATAAGAATAATCTACCATCCAGGAAGGAGCTAATGGATCCTTGAAGGGAAATGAGTACGTGCATAGTGTTTCCCGTACGTGCATAGTGTTTCCCATACGTGCATAGTATTTCCCGTACATGCATAGTGTTTCCCGTACGTGCATAGTGTTTTTTGTATGTGCATAGTAATTTGGTGGATGAATAGTGATTTTGTAAGTTGGAAAACTTTTCACGCCACCCTATGTACGGGACGTGATATGGATGTTTCGAAGTCATATTAGTAATACGCGGAGGAAATAAGTGAATGCAGAGACGATCGGAATTCAGAAATTCCAAATTCTTTTTCGGTATAATATTTGACCGGACAGTGGATTAAATATTATTATAATCCAAGAATTGAGATATTAACTTTGAGGATTTGATATTTTGGGATGTTATTATATTTGATTTAAGAATGAAGGTAGGAAACCACTGAGGCAGTGAAACAAGCGTTCTAGAAACCGCTAAAACGTTATAACGTGATTAATCAATAAAGCGAATGAATCCTAGATTACGGATTAAGTTCGTATCGAGATTAAATATCCTACATGGTCATCACGAGGATTATATTAAGGATTGGGGAAGGTATTATGAATATCGAGAAATTTCCCGGTAAACCCTAGAGGTGAAACTACTTAGTTATTCGCCCGAACGATCAATCGAAACGAGAAATAACCGGACAAAAGAGACAAGCAGTGGAAGCAAGAGTCATGCATAAGCTACTAGATAAATATCTAGCAACCAAGTGGGCTAAGTAACTAGCATGTTAAGGATTGAACTAGTAGTTAGCCAAATCAAACTCTAGTTAGCCATAAATCAATCCAAGTGCTACACATGCTTTCAAATCTCACCATTCATTCCAAAAGCATTTAATAAAGTAAAAAGAGATGAGATATCATCCAAGGCTCATCACTTTATGAATTATTATCAAAACAACCAAGCAAACACAAAGAACTCTCCATTTTCCTTTCTTCCTTGAAAAATTCTGCCAAGGTGCTAGAAGTAAGGCTTCCAACCATCATTTGATCTTGAAATATTTATGGTGAGTACTTCATATCATAGCTTAGATCCCCTAGAAATTTCAGCTTCAAATTCATCTTTTTCCATTTTCAAATAAATCATCAAAGATGATGATGAATAGTGTTTTCAAGAACTAATCTTTGTTTTTCTTGTTTTCATGGTTGATCCTAGCTAACTTAAGGCTATCCAAGGACCATACCAAGATTTGTGAGGCTAGTACATACTCCAAGGAAGGTATAAGAATTGAAAACCTTAGATCTACTTTGAGTTTTAAGCATGTTCTTGATGGATCTAGCTTAGTTATGATTATGTTCATGTTATAAGCGTGCTTAGTTAGTGATTTAGTGATTTGATTAACATGATGATTTTGATGCTAAGATCAGTAGCTTCTGGACTTGTTGAGATGCTTATTATGTGTATAAGTTGTTTAGATGCCCGGTGTGGCTTGGGTTGTTGATTACGATTTATGGAACGTCCGATTTATAGCCGTCGTAATGCCCGATTTTTGTTAACCTTAAGAAATCGTGTTTGATAGTAGCCATAATTCACTGTCCAGTATCATGTTCTCCCATGGCAAGATAGATCATGTTATAAGCTTCGTTTTGATATAAAGATCATGTGAAACGGACTTACGGTTTAGGAATTATGGCCGATTCACTAAAAGACGTTCGAAACCATAAGTACGAGTTCGTTATTAAAATTGAACCCTCGTAAAATGCGTAAGTCAGTGGCGAATCTTGGTAATTAAATACTAGAGGTAAAAAGGAAGGTGTGAGAGAAAACCTCATGTCAAACGGATCGTTTTCCGATTTTATAAAAATGTTCGAATCAAAGTTAATCGCAAACGAACCCCTAAAAACCCGCTTGATTATAACTTCGGTAAAACACTTAGAAAACGGGCGATAAAACTCGGAGCATAATATTGATTTGTAACGATCGATTTTAGAACTTGTATGACTTAAGTATGTCCCAAGTGTAAGTACAATGACATGTCGTATTAACGAACGAATGTCGGGTCGGATCGATGATAAAAGGAATCCACTAAAAGGGGTATAACGAGATAACTCGAGAACGTGTTTCGATTTAAGTATAACTTAACTTTTAAGATGTTAAGTGATTAATCCTGAATGCCTTGGCTATTTATAGATCACCAAGCTGACCCGGGACCCGCTACCACTACCCCTTACTGTACTCGACTACCAGGCAAGTTTCAATTCCCTTCTTTTAGGCTGTTGTTGTGATTGAATAAATATATAAATATGTTTTCTGTTATACATATGCCATAGCATGCATGCCTACTTTCAAGTTATATCATTATGCTTGTTCCCTGATTGTTATTGGCTTATAAATTAGATAGCTATCGTATCAACTATAAGCCGGTTATTGTAAGACCCTCATAGAAGGGCGTATACATCTTATTCATCAAATATAGACCGGGAGTCAATATTTCTTGATATATCGAGATTACCTCGGAGGAAAATATTTAAGTAAATATTTTCCATTATTCGGGCGACGAATATTATTTGAATATTCGTTCGAGATTATTTATTTAACGATCCTTACTTCAAATAATTATTTGAACGTAACTATTCGACGAATAATATTTATTTTAATATTCATTCAGAGTCGAATTATTTATCGATTATTATTTCGAATATTCTTCTAAAGATGAGACTACTAAATGAATATTATTTGGATATTCATTTAGAATATTATTTTATTAAATAAATATTACTTTTGAATATTCATTTAGGATATTAATTACTTGATGAATATTATTTTAATATTCATCTGAAGCTTGATTTATTTATCGAATATTATCTCGAATATTCCTTTAAAGCTTGGATTACTAAATGAATATTACTTGATATTCATTTAGAATATTATTCATTAAATGAATATTACTTTTTGAATATTCATTTAAATTCCTAATTAATTATGAATATTGTCTTAAATATTCCTTTCAGGTCCTATTAATTAATGAATATTATTTTGAATATTCATTTAAATAGTTATTTATTCAATAAATATTCTCTTGATATTTCTTCAAGGATTATTTTGGAAAATACCCTGATTAAAGATATCCTTTAATATTCTTAAATATTCTTTAAATATTTTTAATTCAATAAATATTCTCTGAATATTTATTTCATACTTAGAATAACCTCAATAAGGTTTATCTTCTTCGATTATTACAGAAAATGCCTCGGAGTCATATTATTATTAATCTTATATCAAGAAAGGTTCTCAGACATCATTCTTCTTTGAGTCTACCTCTCTAATAATAAGGGAACCTTACTTGGAAAATGTTATTTATCTTGTCGACTTCCCGGTCATAGAGTATTCTCTTCACTCGCAACTCGGGTGCTGTTGACTTATTAAGTCGTTGTTTACCTTCTCATCTTTCGAGGGGTAAGATTGTTGGAACAAGTTGATATTCGATACCAAGCCACAGCTTGGAAGTTATTGGTGAATTTTCCTTTCCAACTAGATACGACTACCTTGTAGAGTCTTATCAACAAGTATTATACTTGGGGAAAGGGGGACGAACGTTACATTCAGAATCATGAATTCTATTTGAACTAGGAGTCGTGTAAGAGGCCGAGTAGCGCCGGTCCATCCCCTTTGGCCCAACCGTTGGCCGGGGAGAGCTAGTAAGGCGGTAGACAAGTAAAGCCGTCAGTTCTTCCTTCTACCAGTAGTAAATCTAATTTGAGCTGTACGATCTCGACTGATCATCAAGATTGGAACAGCGGGCGCGGTGAATACTCCATCATTGGTTCATCATCCAAACTTATTTATTTCCTGCAACATGATTATTGTTGGCAGAGCTGGAAAAGTGTTCATAACTGGAATTGCAATCTTTTCATGCAAGTTCCTCTTTTTAATGACAATGAGAATATCTCGCTTACTTTTGATGTAGCAGATATTTCTACAAACAAATACTTTGAGTTACCTGGTAACTTCATCCTTTATATTATACTGGCAATAACCTCATTAATGCATGGCATATGGTTTCAAAGGATATTTTGAACTTCTGTATATATGTATCACTGTTCAGTTATATTATTGTTGGTGGGCTTTCGCTCACCCTTGCTTTGTTCATATTATGTCACAACAACAGCTAGGACAGATGGCTCGCATCAGGCGCACTCGGCGCAAGCGGGTTACCCGACCCACCGGACTCCCCGCTGAGATGCTAGCCGCCATTGCTGAGGTAGCATAGTTAGACAGCTTTTGTTTCCTGTTTAACTATATGTATAATTAATGTAATCAACGGCAAAACTGTTAAACTTATGATGTTATCCTTTTGGGATTGTAATAACGTTTATTCGTAACCCTTTAATGTAAGACTTATTTCAATTTCATCTCTGGGACTATAACTGTTGTGCGTGTAAGTGGATATTATTGTGGGGTCACAGCATGTGATTTATTTATTGTGGACTCAAGTCAAGTATTATTAATGGATGTAAGACCGTAACCACCAGATCCCTGACCCCGGATCTGGGGGTGTTACAGAAGTGGTATCAGAGCGTACGTTATAAACCCCAGAGATGAGGTGACGTTAAAACAATAAATTCAATAAGATAATAAGAACTCTTGCCAAGTTCATAGTCGGACTACTTAATGTAGTGATGACATATAAAACCCTTATGGGAACTCGTAAGTATCATGATAGTAACTTAGCTCTATATCGTATCGACGAGTAAGGTGATAGACCTTGAGGCATACGAGCAGCAGCGCGATGATGCTTTATATACTGAAGAACAGCGGGTAATTCGATGGAGTACCCTACTGGAGACCCGGAAGAGGTTCCAGCAGATAAGGAAAATCTTGTTAGGATAAGGAGCTTACCCTCGAGGAATGAGGGCTGTAGCCAGAAAGACTGAGATGATTAAGGTATAGAGCTCAGAAAAGTGGGCATAAAGAACTAAGCTATTAGCAAGAGAACTGAAGATTCATGTTGGATTCGTGGCTGGACTACTGGAGGTAGTACCAGCAAGTAAGACGGATTGGAAGAATTACTTGAGATCTTATACGGGAATAGATGAGAATCATTAGAGACTTTCATATTAACGAAAAGAGTGCTAGTAGGAGGTATGATTATCAAAGGCATCGATATAAGGCGAGAAGCAGAGTCCCTAGGAATAGTTGAGAAGAGGCAGTAAGTGCCATATCATTTGATAAATGAATAAGTATGAATATTGTCAGTAATAATTCGCCATGAGAAGGCAGATGTCATAGGTTGTAATTTATGGAACCAAATTGAGGTTGATGAAGTTGTTTTATTCAGGAAAATGTCCATTTTATGAATGAATCAGTTAGAAAGTGAAAACATTGGGAAGTGACAGCATGATTGGATAAAGTTATATAAGGAAGTAGTAAGGAAGACAATGATCTCAGAACCTACCGGAAGATAAGACCAGTGAGTCAAGATGAACTCGTAATGAGACTATTGTCAGAGACTAAGTATAGGGTTAATTTAACTCAGTGAAATGATGAACCAGAAATGTTAGATGCATGTGACTCAGAGGAATATTAAATTCTTTCTTTTCTTTGAATGGATTATAGTAGTTACCTTAAGTTTACTCCGACACGGAATTATAATGGATCAAGTAATACGATCAGCAGTTAAAGGGAAAAATGTGAGAAAATCTTCCTGGAGCTAAAAGATGAAAGTGGTAATGACCGAGAGTTGGCATTGCTTAATGGAAAAAGGAGACTTTGTGCTTCCAACGACGCTTCATATAAAGGATTAGGATGTGTGCTTGCGCAGCATGACAAAGTACTGGCGGATGCATTTGGACAACACGGTTCACCAGGTTCGGATGGCCTTGGTAGTGCCAAATTTTTTGGAACAACCAACTCCGACGGTAAGGTTCCTGCTGAGACTAGTGGTTGGGTAGACTAACATTTGGTAATATTGAATATCAGGACATATAGGTATCAGGAAGTTGTGACTGGTTTCAGTTTGAAACTGTTGATTCCCCTCTAAAGGATGTATATAATTGGTTCCTCTCCAGTGGTTAAACTTCCAACCTGATGACCATTATTTCGTTAATTATGACTGCTTATAGTTCTACCTGCTTGGAGGTTCATAGAACTATTCTTCAGGTTTCGAAATTGGTCTCCTTAATGTTACCAGTAGGTGAACAGATTGACCAAAATTTCCCTGATTAAAAAAAAAGGAATTCATCGAATTTTGGCAAATCTTGTCTTTCTGATTATCAGAGAACATCATTGAAGAGAATGGAAACTGGAGCGAACCCTGTGGATTGGGTAAGGTTGCCGTCATATATGGGTTAGTAGACGGACCCTGAGTATTACAATCGATGGTAGAGATAAAATGATGAAGTGAGATTGGACGGAAACAGGAAATGTAAGTAAGAAACCAGCCGGACTGAGAAATTCCAGGATTGACTTAAATGAAAAGGCTGTTATGCCAGGAATGGTAAGCTTGCGTAGCACGTGGTAGTGATAAGAATAGTTGAAAAGATAAAAATAGAGGAAAGGTGACCAGAGACGGTGCCGAATAGTCGATTAAGACTTATATGAAGTAAAGTTTTAGAAAGGTAGAAAGGTATCAAAGAAGGCACTATGCCGGCAATTGCTAGAAAAGTAATGCTATTAGCCAACCCCTAAAATCATATATATATATATATATATATATATATATATATATATATTTTTGTGGCCAGTTGAGGCCAAGTCACAAAGGATTATCAAGTGACTAGACCAGCAATGAAAGGACAAAGCAGGGTTGCTTCTAAGAAAGCACCGACTGCAAGGCCTTCTGATATAAAGAAAACATTAATGAGATCGTAGGAATCTTCTGCTGAACAGCCCATGTTTTGATTGGGAATTCACTAGACCTTTATGGGATGGGGTCACCCGTACTAAAGTGACTCATGTGTATATGGTTGTCCAAGATTACGAGTAAAATGGGAGTATAATGACTTGAGATGTATGATGTTAGGGTATCATGAATACCATGAATATATTATGACGGAGGAAAGTAAACAATGAAGGTATATGAAGAGAGTATAGAAATGGTCAGAAATTGAACAATATGCTGTAGGAATTTTCTCTGAGGCAAGTACCTTTGCGAAGAACGATAAGCACTAGGAAATTCACGTTGAACTCGACCAATATCTTTCAGAACATCCTTGCTACCATTAACAAGTTCTGTAAGAGAGCAGATAGACATACGTTGTCTTTTGGAAGGTCAAATAGGTTGACCACTATCTGAAAGAAGAAATTAGCAGTAAGCTACCGATCGATTATCAAATAAGAATGATTGAAAAGAGACCCTTATTAGGGATACATGATTTGATTGCCAATTATAGGATGCAGGAATTCCTGGGTAGTTGAATTAAGGATAAGATATCCATAGAGTAAGGCAAACCCTGGGGAATGGACAAGGGATGGCATTACCCCTAATAAAGGACATTGTGAATTTGGATGATATAAATTGAATTGATTAAGGCGACATCAAACTTTGAGGATTTATAATAAAAAAAGCAGTTTTGAAAGGTATATAGATAGAATTATTATATGATTAATTACTGATATTTTGATGTGCCCTGTACCCAGAAAATACAGGAAGAATGATGAGGATTACCTAAGAAATCTTACAAGGAAAAAGGTAATATTCTGAAGTTCAAAATGGAAGTTTGGTAGGGAATATATGACATAGAAATAATTATGCCAGACGAGGCATGTGTGAAACCATGGGAAAGTATGGATTGAACCAACAAAGGTTGAGATTATCCTAGGACAAGAAAGAACTAAGAGAACAAATATCCTAGGTATGATCGAGAGTAACTTTGATAAAGTTCCCACGGGAAGGTGGAAACAATGACTTATGGAAAAAAAAAAGACTGATAGTTATATTTTCTCCTTCAGCAGAGCTTAATGGAGAATGCTTTAACCCAACAGTGATGGGAATGAGGTAAAAAAAGTTTGAGTTGGAATGTATCCAGAGAACATGGATTACAAGAAATTGTTAGTAACAGGAAAGGCCAATGAGGTGGCCGACAATCTAAGTATAAAGGAATAATTACAAATGTTCATACCGAAGAAACAGAATGATATTTGGAAGGACCTTGAAGGTCATATCGGAATGGAGGAATTTACATTCCTTCTGATGACTGTGCAAGAATTGACGGTAATAATAGTTTAAGTAAAGATTCGATTCCTGATGGAGTCTTAAGCATATTACGTACCTTAGAAGGTCCCGTTTTGAGGCAAACCAGGACCATGGTAGAAAAATTGATGAAGTAAACCGTTAGGTTTCCAGTCTTTTATGGAAGATGCATAAGTGACAGTTTCATCAACCGGACCTAGCTGCGATGCTTGAAACTCTTCTGCAATTCTATCTACTTCATGTTATATCTACATCAAGTTCAGGAAGTGTTCCTTATGGATAAGGAATAGTGCTTACTTTGTCTCCCTAAGGGATTTGAAACCCGTAGGGTTAGCTATTAACGCACTACGTAAACAACAAGTGATGGTGATTCTTCTAAGAAAGTAGATGACAACGTAAAGATAAAGAAAGTGCTGCTATTGATAAACTAAATGGCATGTTGATGAATGACAAGCAAATTTGTGTTAGTGTATTTCTGCGCAAACCAGATAGAGAATATGAGGTTGATGATTCATGATGCCAAATGTATTCCCGTAGAAAGAATTAATGAGACTTGGAGGGAAGGGCAGTTGAGCCCGAGACTTATTGGGCCATTTGAGAGTTCAAAAGTGTTCTCGAGCCAGCTTTACCCCCAAAACTTATAGCACGGTCATAACGGGTTTTCATGTGGCAAGGCTACGCCTGTAAAATGCAGATGTTCAACAGATGATAGGAGTACGAGCATGTAGATATACGACCTGGTCTGACTTACGAAAGACAACTTGTGGAAAACCACGGATAGAAAAGAACAAGTGATGAGAAACAAGGTTGGCAGAAGTAGATTATATGAATCTAAGTTAAAGGGATCGAGCCAGATTCATTTCAGAAAGTTTAAATTGGAATAACGTGATGATTATAGAATAAATGTGACGGAATACCGATAAGGAGGTACCAAGTGCAAAAAGGTGTCTCAATAAAGAGGTGAAGGTGAAAGTAAATAATAGAAATGAGTAAGAATCAGATAATAAGAAGGATGTGATTGATAAAGAAAAGGCTGGGAAAGCAACTATGGAATGAGAAGTAAGGAATGTTATGAATGGGTTTTCTAATGAATTCTCAGGATGACAACCTGATAGTGTCAATATTATAGTTATGAAAAAGCTAGTAACATGATATGGGATGTCAGTAATAATGATGTCAAGTGAGAAATCTAAGATTTAACCTGAAAGGTTGAAGGATTTCCCGAATGTGAGTATCGCTAAGATTGAACAAGAGTATTTGTCCATAGAATAATGGACAAAGCAGCAAGATATGTTGTCACGTGAGATTGTGATCAAATAGTATTGGATATAATTATGATTAATTTCTTCTTTGATAAACCTCTATAGTTCAGAGGTAAATTCTGAGTATGATATTCTACAATCATGAAAGCTTTCTATAATCCTTTAGAACTCTGTTCTCTTCTTCTCTCTTATTCATCTTCTTTATGAATTGAGAAGAACAACCCTTTTAGGAGGGGAGGTACTGCTACGTGACTATCTGTCTATGTGATAGAAGTCTAAGTGGAATACCATAACTTGTTTAATTTCTTGTCAAGTACTAAAGGCTGGCCCCTTCTGTACTTACTATGCAATATAACAAATGTTCAATTGATCATAGTGATCTCTCAATAAATCTTTCCACTTCTCTATATTGATCGAGATTGCGAAGATTAAAGCGATCAGGAAATGCACAGTACGAGCGAGGTTACCTCCGAATTCGTAGGGTGATAGTGATACCAATGTTACTGCAGGTATCAATAAAGATAAGACTGAGTAAGAGTATAACCCGGATAGTGAGTTGTACGAAAAGTAGCAACGTTGATGGAAAAAGGATACAGTATGGATTGTAGCACTAGAAGATGTGCTGAGGAAGGGTAGAACGACTAAGAATTGACCGGGAAGCTAAAAAGTGAACGACAGGCAAACGACTCTTTGCTTCCTACCTGATTCCGGGACGGAATCCTTTTAAGGAGGGGAGACTGTAAGAACCCCAAATTTTGGATATAATTAAAACTTTTTATTAAGTAATGATAAAATGAGGAACAATGATTCCGACAACAAGGTCACCAGCTCTAATGAATGGTGGTTTTAAAGAACAATGATTGTAATGAATGGATATTGCTTTGGACAATGATCCTGATGCATTGGTATATTGTCAGAATAGAGTAATTCGATGGTTGAGGACCTAGATAAGAATAATCTACCATCCAGGAAGGAGCTAATGGATCCTTGAAGGGAAATGAGTACGTGCATAGTGTTTCCCGTACGTGCATAGTGTTTCCCATACGTGCATAGTATTTCCCGTACATGCATAGTGTTTCCCGTACGTGCATAGTGTTTCCTGTATGTGCATAGTAATTTGGTGGATGAATAGTGATTTTGTAAGTTGGAAAACTTTTCACGCCACCCTATGTACGGGACGTGATATGGATGTTTCGAAGTCATATTAGTAATACGCGGAGGAAATAAGTGAATGCAGAGACGATCGGAATTCAGAAATTCCAAATTCTTTTTCGGTATAATATTTGACCGGACAGTGGATTAAACATTATTATAATCCAAGAATTGAGATATTAACTTTGAGGATTTGATATTTTGGGATGTTATTATATTTGATTTAAGAATGAAGGTAGGAAACCACTGAGGTAGTGAAACAAGCGTTCTAGAAACCGCTAAAACGTTATAACGTGATTAATCAATAAAGCGAATGAATCCTAGATTACGGATTAAGTTCGTATCGAGATTAAATATCCTACATGGTCATCACGAGGATTATATTAAGGATTGGGGAAGGTATTATGAATATCGAGAAATTTCCCGGTAAACCCTAGAGGTGAAACTACTTAGTTATTCGCCCGAACGATCAATCGAAACGAGAAATAACCGGACAAAAGAGACAAGCAGTGGAAGCAAGAGTCATGCATAAGCTACTAGATAAATATCTAGCAACCAAGTGGGCTAAGTAACTAGCATGTTAAGGATTGAACTAGTAGTTAGCCAAATCAAACTCTAGTTAGCCATAAATCAATCCAAGTGCTACACATGCTTTCAAATCTCACCATTCATTCCAAAAGCATTTAATAAAGTAAAAAGAGATGAGATATCATCCAAGGCTCATCACTTTATGAATTATTATCAAAACAACCAAGCAAACACAAAGAACTCTCCATTTTCCTTTCTTCCTTGAAAAATTCTGCCAAGGTGCTAGAAGTAAGGCTTCCAACCATCATTTGATCTTGAAATATTTATGGTGAGTACTTCATATCATAGCTTAGATCCCCTAGAAATTTCAGCTTCAAATTCATCTTTTCCATTTTCAAATAAATCATCAAAGATGATGATGAATAGTGTTTTCAAGAACTAATCTTTGTTTTTCTTGTTTTCATGGTTGATCCTAGCTAACTTAAGGCTATCCAAGGACCATACCAAGATTTGTGAGGCTAGTACATACTTCAAGGAAGGTATAAGAATTGAAAACCTTAGATCTACTTTGAGTTTTAAGCATGTTCTTGATGGATCTAGCTTAGTTATGATTATGTTCATGTTATAAGCATGCTTAGTTAGTGATTTAGTGATTTGATTAACATGATGATTTTGATGCTAAGATCAGTAGCTTCTGGACTTGTTGAGATTCTTATTATGTGTATAAGTTGTTTAGATACCCGGTGTGACTTGGGTTGTTGATTACGATTTATGGAACGTCCGATTTATAGCCGTCGTAGTGCCCAATTTTTGTTAACCTTAAGAAATCGTGTTTGACAGTAGCCATAAATCACTGTCCAGTATCATGTTCTGCCATGGCAAGATATATCATGTTATAAGCTTCGTTTTGATATAAAGATCATGTGAAACGGACTTACGGTTTAGGAATTATGGCCGATTCACTAAAAGACGTTCGAAACCGTAAGTACGAGTTCGTTATTAAAATTGAACCCTCGTAAAATGCGTAAGTCAGTGGCGAATCTTGGTAATTAAATACTAGAGGTAAAAAGGAAGGTGTGAGAGAAAACCTCATGTCAAACGGATCGTTTTCCGATTTTATAAAAATGTTCGAATCAAAGTTAATCGCAAACGAACCCCTAAAAACCCGCTTGATTATAACTTCGGTAAAACACTTAGAAAACGGGCGATAAAACTCGGAGCATAATATTGATTTGTAACGATCGATTTTAGAACTTGTATGACTTAAGTATGTCCCAAGTGTAAGTACAATGACATGTCGTATTAACGAACGAATGTCGGGTCGGATCGATGATAAAAGGAATCCACTAAAAGGGGTATAACGAGATAACTCGAGAACGTGTTTCGATTTAAGTATAACTTAACTTTTAAGATGTTAAGTGATTAATCCCGAATGCCTTGGCTATTTATAGATCACCAAGCTGACCCGGGACCCGCTACCACTACCCCTTACCGTACTCGACTACCAGGCAAGTTTCAATTCCCTTCTTTTAGGCTGTTGTTGTGATTGAATAAATATATAAATATGTTTTCTGTTATACATATGCCATAGCATGCATGCCTACTTTCAAGTTATATCATTATGCTTGTTCCCTGATTGTTATTGGCTTATAAATTAGATAGCTATCGTATCAACTATAAGTCGGTTATTGTAAGACCCTCATAGAAGGGCGTATACATCTTATTCATCAAATATAGACCGAGAGTCAATATTTCTTGATATATCGAGATTACCTCGGAGGAAAATATTTAAGTAAATATTTTCCATTATTCGGGCGACGAATATTATTTGAATATTCGTTCGAGATTATTTATTTAACGATCCTTACTTCAAATAATTATTTGAACGTAACTATTCGACGAATAATATTTATTTTAATATTCATTCAGAGTCGAATTATTTATCGATTATTATTTCGAATATTCTTCTAAAGATGAGACTACTAAATGAATATTATTTGGATATTCATTTAGAATATTATTTTATTAAATAAATATTACTTTTGAATATTCATTTAGGATATTAATTACTTGATGAATATTATTTTAATATTCATCTGAAGCTTGATTTATTTATCGAATATTATCTCGAATATTCCTTTAAAGCTTGGATTACTAAATGAATATTACATGATATTCATTTAGAATATTATTCATTAAATGGATATTACTTTTTGAATATTCATTTAAATTCCTAATTAATTATGAATATTGTCTTAAATATTCCTTTCAGGTCCTATTAATTAATGAATATTATTTTGAATATTCATTTAAATAGTTATTTATTCAATAAATATTCTCCTGATATTTCTTCAAGGATTATTTTGGAAAATACCCTGATTAAAGATATCCTTTAATATTCTTAAATATTCTTTAAATATTTTTAATTCAATAAATATTCTCTGAATATTTATTTCATACTTAGAATAACCTCAATAAGGTTTATCTTCTTCGATTATTACAGAAAATACCTCGGAGTCATATTATTATTAATCTTATATCAAGGAAGGTTCTCAGACATCATTCTTCTTTGAGTCTACCTCTCTAATAATAAGGGAACCTTACTTGGAAAATGTTATTTATCTTGTCGACTTCCCGGTCATAGAGTATTCTCTTCACTCGCAACTCGGGTGCTGTTGACTTATTAAGTCGTTGTTTACCTTCTCATCTTTCGAGGGGTAAGATTGTTGTAACAAGTTGATATTCGATACCAAGCCACAGCTTGGAAGTTATTGGTGAATTTTCCTTTCCAACTAGATACGACTACCTTGTAGAGTCTTATCAACAAGTATTATACTTGGGGAAAGGGGGACGAACGTTACATTCAGAATCATGAATTCTATTTGAACTAGGAGTCGTGTAAGAGGCCGAGTATCGCCGGTCCATCCCCTTTGGCCCAACCGTTGGCCGGGGAGAGCTAGTAAGGCGGTAGACAAGTAAAGCCGTCAGTTCTTCCTTCTACCAGTAGAAAATCTAATTTGAGCTGTACGATCTCGACTGATCATCAAGATTGGAACAGCGGGCGCGGTGAATACTCCATCATTGGTTCATCATCCAAACTTATTTATTTCCTGCAACATGATTATTGTTGGCAGAGCTGGAAAAGTGTTCATAACTGGAATTGCAATCTTTTCATGCAAGTTCCTCTTTTTAATGACAATGAGAATATCTCGCTTACGTTTGATGTAGCAGATATTTCTACAAACAAATACTTTGAGTTACCTGGTTACTTCATCCTTTATATTATACTGGCAATAACCTCATTAATGCATGGCATATGGTTTCAAAGGATATTTTGAACTGCTGTATATATGTATCACTGTTCAGTTATATTATTGTTGGTGGGCTTTCGCTCACCCTTGCTTTGTTCATATTATGTCACAACAACAGCTAGGACAGATGGCTCGCATCAGGCGCACTCGGCGCAAGCGGGTTACCCGACCCACCGGACTCCCCGCTGAGATGCTAGCCGCCATTGCTGAGGTAGCATAGTTAGACAGCTTTTGTTTCCTGTTTAACTATATGTATAATTAATGTAATCAACGACAAAACTGTTAAACTTATGATGTTATCCTTTTGGGATTGTAATAACGTTTATTCGTAACCCTTTAATGTAAGACTTATTTCAATTTCATCTCTGGGACTATAACTGTTGTGCGTGTAAGTGGATATTATTGTGGGGTCACAGCATGTGATTTATTTATTGTGGACTCAAGTCAAGTATTATTAATGGATGTAAGACCGTAACCACCAGATCCCTGACCCCGGATCTGGGGGTGTTACAACTCAGCACTTGACTTCAAGTCTGGTGTGCCTTGGCTGGTTGTCAACCCTTTATCTTGATTCTAGGTTTCCAACCTTCTTCTTATGCTCACAGGACCTTGCTTTGGTTTGAATTCGATTGACGGCTCTTGATTCAAGTCCTTAAATTAAACGACAAACTTGATTGGAGGTAGACAGCCTTTTTGGCCATCAAGGCTAAAATTTTGTGTCGGGATTTGAGATTCAAGATTTTAAGTATGGAATGACAAAGGACCTCTTATCTTAAAACTCTCACTGACAGTTTCTGTGCCTTCAAGGCATTATCAGGGAGCCAACCAGTCCCAAGATGACCTTTAAGAGGGTCTATCCTTCAGCTTACATCAACTGGTGCTACCAATTTTGCATTGGTAGTTGGGTCTTCAGGACCTGGAAGTAAAAACTCTCGGCATAATTCTCTATCTCAGAAGATGCAAACTTAGATTGGGCATCAGCCTTAACGTTCTCTTCTCTCAGAATGTGCTCCTCGTAGCACTCATCAAACTGAGTCATCACGGCCTTCACGACTCTCAAGTACTTTGTCATAGTTTCGTCCTTGGCTTCAAATTTACCATTCATTTTCGAGACTACTAGTCTTGAATCCCCACATACTTTGAGATTCTTGACTCTCATAATTCTGGCCAAGCCCAATCCGGCTATCAAGGCTTCATAATCAGCTTCATTGTTGATTATTGGGAAATCCAACTTCAAGGCATACTCAGCTGTGAACCCATTAGGGCTTTGCAAGACTAAACCTGCACCACTAGATTTTGTTTTTGATGCTCCATCAAAATAAAGCAAATAGAGCACCCAATATTCCTTCTAATTAGGTACAAGCTCTTCATCTTTATTCTCTCTCCCAGGGGTGGTTACTATCTCCTGCCCCCCGACTTCTTGGTTGTTAATAGTGCATTCAACCACGAAGTCAGCTAATGCCTGAGCCTTGATGGCTGTTCGAGGCTTATACGTGATGTCAAATTTTCCAAGTTCTGTTGCCCACTTGATTAGCCTTCCACTGGCCTTCGGGCTGTGCAAAATATTTCCAACTGTTGGTCCGTTAGGACTTCAATCTTGTGTGATTGAAAGTATAGTCGCAGCTTCCTGGAAGTTGTTACCAATGCCAAAGCAAATTTCTCGATGGGAGAGTAATTCAACTCAGCTCCATGCAACACCTTGCTCACGTACTAAATAGGTTTTATCGTACCTTATTCTCTTCTCGAATGAGGACAGCACTCAATGCTTGTTCAGATACCGCCAGGTATAGATAAAGAGTCTCCCAAAGACTAGGTTTGGCCAACAACGGAGCTTCAGTCATGTATTTCTTCAGCTGTTCAAAGGCCTCTTGGCTTTCAGGTGTCCACTCAAAATTCTTCACCTTCTTCAATGCTTGAAAGAAAGGTAAGCATTTATCACCAGATTTGGAGATGAATCTCCCTAGGGTTGTAACTCAGTCCGTCAACTTCTGTACATCTCGTATAGAGCGGGGTGGTTCCATGTCCAAGATCGCTTTGATCTTATCAGGGATTGGCCTCAATGCCTCTTTTTGAAACCATCAGACCCAGAAACTTTTCCTGATCCGACGCCAAAAGCACACTTGGCCGGATTTAACATCATCTTGTGGTGCCTCAGCACTGCAAATGCCTCTCTGAGGTGCTCAATGTGGTCAGCCGTGAATAGGCTCTTGACTAACATGTCATCAACATAGACCTCCATGGTTTTTCCAATTAGATGGGCAAATATCTTATTCACCAGTCATTGGTAAGTAGCTCCTGCATTCTTTAGACCAAAAGTCATAACAAGATAGCAGAAAACACCAAAGTCAGTGATGAAAGATACCTTTGGGATGCAATCCTTGTGCATCTTAATCTGATTGCGGCCACTGAATCCATCCATGAAGCTCAACATTTCATGTCCAGCTATAGCATCTATCAATGTGTCTATCCTTGGCCGGGGAAAACAATCCTTCGGGCATGCATCATTTAAATCAGTGAAGTCTATACACATCCTCCACTTTCCATTTGCTTTCTTGACCATCACGGGGTTAGCCAACCATTCGGGGAACTGAATCTCCTCAATAAAACCAGGTTCTAAGAGCTTGTCAACCTCTTACTTGATGGCATCTTGCCTTTCAGGAGCAAAATTTCTCTTCTTCTGCTTTATTGTCTTTCGCTCAGGATCGACATTCAACCTGTGAGTTATAAGTTGGGGATCAATCCCTGGTATATCGGCTACTGTTCAAGCAAACACATCACTATTCTCTTGCATAAATGCTATCAACTTGCCCTTTAAGGGTTCCTTCATAGAAGCTCTTATGTAAGTAACTTTCTCAGGATCGCTTGGTCGTCATGGCTTCAATGTTTGTATTTTATCCCAGGTCCTTCAAGGACTTAAACTCTTATTTGGTTGTGTTGTAACCTAACTCTCGATCCTTCAGGGTTTTACTTATGCGTTTGTTTGTTTCCATTCGTGTATTCTTTTATTTTCGGTACTTGGTCATCTTTGACTTACACACATCAGGTGTTTGACACATAAATAGAATCACACAATCAATGAATGGAAATCAAACTTGCATTAATAACTTGAAATAGGTTCAACCCTTACATAGAGTACTACTGTCCTACTCGGAGCAACATGCTCTGCAATGGTTTCAACGAACCTTATCTCTACTACTATTAGATAAATATGAAGCTAAGTCCTACTAGGATAACTTGAGCCCGTCGGGGCTTTGCAAGACTAGGCCTGCACCACTTAGATTTTGTTTTTGATGCTCCATCAAAATAGAGCGCCCACCATTCCTTCTGGTCTCCTCATTCTTATTCTAAAGTTCACTTCCTGCCTGGGGTACTACCTCCTGCGGTTGCCAATGGTACATTCAACCATGAAGTCAGTTAACGCCTTAGCCTCAATGGTTGTCCGAGGCTTCTGTGTGATGTCCTCTACTGGCCTTTCTTGGTGTTCCTTACCACTGCGGACATCCATGTCTTCAATCGGAATGACCTGCCCCCCGACTCCATCAGGCCTTAACGAGGTTACATAACAGAGAATTCATCTTTTGATCACCTTTATGTTCTCCAATACCATTCCTGGTTGGGAACTTGATCTTCATGTGATAGGTAGAGGCTACAGCCTTAAAAGCGTGGAGTCCAGTCCTTCCGAGGATGGCATTATAAGTAGAAGATGCTTTGATAACCAAAAAGTTCAACATCTGAGTGGCCTCTATCGGCTTCTGTCCGATGGTGGCGGGCAACTGAATAGTTCCCTCAACTTTAGATTCTACTCCATTAAACCCGTATATAGGCGTGTTGGAGGGGGTCAGTTGAGATTCGTTATACCCCATCTTCATAAATGCATCATGAAACAAGATATCCACGGAAGAGCCATTATCTATCAAGACTCGCTTCACCTCTGAGTTTCCAATCATAAGAGTTATGACCAGCGGGTCATCGTGGGGGAACTTCACCCCTTCAAGGTCTGAATCATCAAATCCGATTGTTACCTCGGTTCTTGCGGGCTTTGGTGCCTCTCGAACAATATGCATCACCTCTCGGGCATAAGCCTTCCGAGATTTCCTAGTTGTCCCGGCCGCAGTCGGGCCTCCTGAGATCATGTTGATTACTGGCCCTCGGGGCTGTGGGTTGCAATCTTGATCGTCATCCCTTCTATTATAATCTCTTCTTTGATCACCACGATCTTCACCCTTAGTGAAGTGGCTCAGTTTTCCTCTACGGATCAAAAACTCGATCTCATCTTTGAGTTGCTTGCAGTCATCAGTGTCATGCACTACATCCTTGTGGAATCTGCAATACTGATTCTTGTTTCTCTTTGCGGGATCACCCCTAAATGGCTTCGGCCATCGGAAATCCTTATCCTTCTCAATGTCCAACAAGATTTGACTCCTAGGAGTATTCAACCTTGCATACTCAGTGAACCCTGATCCTTGGCTCTTCTTAGGGGTAGAGTTGGATTCCTCGCTAGTTCGGGGATACTTGTCCCTAGCATCATACTCCTGGTCATCATACTCCTGGTCTTGCTTTGGTTTCTTGGAGTTGCCATTGCCTCCACCTACGGTGGCCTCTTTCTTTATGCTATCCTCAGCCTTGATATACTTGTCAGCCCTTCGTTGGAGCTCGGCCATGTTTTCAGGAGGATGCTTCGCTAACGACCTTTTGAAGAATAGATCAGTAGTTCCGTGTTCCAGGGCTACCATGGCCACCTTATTCTCCAAGTAAGTGATCTTCAACGTCTCCTTAGTGAACCTCTTGAGGTAATCTCTCAGATTTTTATTCTTTCCATGTACCACATACATAAGGGATGCAGAACTTTTCTCATGAACTCTTCCGCTGATAAACTGACTAACGAAAGCAGCACTCAACTCCTTAAAAGAGCCAATTGAGTTTGCAGGCAGCCGGCTATACCATCTTTGAGCCATGCCCGATAAGGTTTGAGGGAACGCCCTACACTTCAAGGCGTCACTTGCAGGCTGTAGCAATAGTGCGTTCGAGAATGTCCTAATGTGGTTTGCGGGATCACCCGTTCCATCATAAGCCTTGATTGTCGGCATCTTAAACTTCTTTGAGATACGAGCATTCATCACCTCATCAGTAAATGGAGGTATGGGATCATCAGGATCTCCTAGCTGCATCAACTCTTTGGGGTCACCCTTTGGGGCCTCTGCCATTGTAGTTCCACCTCTTGGGGCCTCAACCCTTCTCTGCCTCCTAGAAGGCCTTTCCAAATCAATAAAGGGAATCTCTCCTCCTGACCTCGGAGGGGGTCGATTTTGATTCTGTCTTTGCTGCTCCCTTTCTATATCGTCCTTCAGCTTCTGGATCTCGGCTTCATAAGCCTTGATTCTTTCAGCGGCTGTCATAGGGGGTCCATCATGGATTCGTCGAGTATGCCTTATAGGCTCCTTGCTTGGATGTCATCTCCTCGGGGCTTGATCACGATCGTCATCCTCAGATGAAGAATCATCAGTATAAGGACCAGAGTAGTCATAATATCCTTGATCAGGGCCTAAGCCTCTAATGTAAGGAGGGTGATACGGCTCATGTATCTGCAGGGCATGGCCTCTTGGCCCAATACCTCGAGTATTCGGGGGGTAGTTAAGCAAACCATATGTCGGATTCGTACTTCTAGGGAGATCTGTAGTAGAGATCCGCACCCCCGGAGGTAGTGGATGATTGATAAGGGGAGAGACCGCCATCTGAAGAGGATTGGTTTCCTGGCTTGGATGGACAACCATGGGTAAAGTTCTTTCAACATGGGGAATCGTCCCTGGAGGTTGAGAAACTTGAGGTTGGGTGATCGCCCCTGTTGATGGGGGTACATACCCTTGTTCAGGTGGAGCAGAGGTGACGGTGGTCGCCTCGGTTGTGACTGGTGTCCTTCGTGTTTGCACCATGGTTGATGTTATCTTCCCACAGACGGCGCCAAATGTTGTGGAATAAAAACTAGGTTACGAATATTGCGACTAGGGTTTGTGCGTATTTAATGCAAAGAGGTTGGTGAGCTTCAAGCTTTAATGGTCGTTTCCCTGTTCGAGACTAATCGGTCCTCAAAGAGTGCCTACGTATCTCGTATTGAGAATCAAGCCAAAAACATAGTTTTAGGTGATGGTGCCCTCGAGGCTATGGCGGCGAGAGCTCACCTAGGACGTAGTGTCTTGTATGTCCTTACCCGAGGATTAAGCCAAAACATAAGTGACGTAAAGAGCCCTGCCCAAAAAACATTGTTCTAAGAATGAGGGGTCAGGCCCCTTATATAAGCTGAGAAGCCTTAGAATTATGGTAGGATTCGGAGACTTGGTGGGCAAGTCATCTCCTTGAGGAAGGTTCTAGACTCCTTCCTTGTAGGAATCAGTTTCCATGTTGAATTGGATGCCTTGGAGGCTAAGTCTAGCAGGAGTAGTATCCTTATCTGATTCTTATTGCTGAGCTGTTTATATCCCTTAATATTAATTACGAAATTAATATTGAAAATATGGGTTTGGGCCCCACTAATGGCTCCCACGTTTGGACCATGTTGGGTCGAACTAATGCAACATTAAATGTGTCTTTAGGGCTTACTTTTAGCCCATATCAACGGTCCTCCACATGTCATTATCTGGGACAAGGGTATTGAACCGTCTATACATCTCATCCATTCATTTTTGTATATATATTTACGTCCTTGTATCTTGCTTACTCTATTTGCTTTCTGGATTCTTTTTGTGCGAGACCTCAGAGCAATCAACGGACTTTCAACTTCCAACGTCGATAACTCTCTTCAACAAGTAAGTCCCTTTCTACCGTATTTCTTTACATATCTTTGATTTTTTTCTTTCAAAAGTACTTTCTCTTTAGATAATGCGCTTAGTTTTTCCAATGTGTAAAGTCTTTTCGAGTGTCCGATTTTTTCTTGATTCTGAGTACAAGAACTTCCTTCGTCGTAGTCCCCTTTTTCTTTATCTTTTTCAATTTATCGTTGGTCTATTCATACTCGGGGATTTCCTTCGACTATAGTTTATTATTTGATTTTTGTCTTTCTGTCCCCAAGTATTGGACTAACGACTCATCTTTCTTTTTACAAATTCAATTGCAAACCCTGAAACAGGTCCTTCGGGGCATGCCGTGGGCCATGTTCCTGCTTTGCTTTTTGAGGATGGCACCGTAAATGCTGCCGCTAATCTATCTTCTATTTTGAAACAAGAGGACTTAGATACTTTTAGGGTCAAATTCGATTTTCCCGAAGGTTATCGTTGTTTTTCTACCCAATTCTACCGATCGTATATACGACACCTCGGGCATATCAGTCAATGATCAACCCGAAGAGATCGCCACAGGTGTATCGGAGACTGCCTTCGTATGTGGACTCCGATTTCCTTTGTTTCCCCTTATAAAAGTTCTTCTGAGGGATGTGGGTATAGCAATCGGTCAGCTAGACCCGAATAGTTTCATCCACATGAACGTTTTCCAATACCGATGTTTGCAGGACGAAGTACCTCCATTATCAGTTCTCTTTTGGCACCATTATGACTTTCGAAAAAATGCCAAGTTTCCGGGTTTTTATAATATTACCCGAAGAGTGGGTCGTTCCGATTGGGCGGCCACTAATTCAAGCAATAAGAAGACGCAGAATCACTGGTGCTATGTTACTGGCCCTGGTCTTCATAGGTTTTCGGAGTGGAAGGAAGTGAAGACTGATAGGGTCAAGCTTAAAGCTCTTTCCGATGAAGAGAAATTTCTTTATTGAAAACTAAATACTCCCTTGATTCCCGAAGACAAACTCCCATTGTCTACTACTAGAGACGGGGCTTGGCTGAAGAGCATGATGGGTACTTTTAGTATTATTTTACTTCTTCGCTTCATGTTTTTTAATAGCTAACCTCATTTTATTGTTTTTCTTTCAGTGTTTGCAGCGGCCGATATGAGGAGGAGAACGGTCGAAAGGAAGGCTTTGTTGGCTGGTTGATCCGGGAGCACTTCTCAAGGGAACGTTGCTTCAACTCTACAAGAGGTAGAGGCTTCCCTGGTGGTGCATGAAATTATGCCAATGCAGGCCGAAGAAGTAGAGATTCCTACCAGTAACATTGTTGCTGTGATCCCTTCGAAATCTCCTTTTTTAGATGGAAATAAATCTGAGAAGAAGAGGAGAACCAATGATTCAATTCCTGTCTAAAAGACTTATCGACCTTCATGGGGTGTAGTGGACACTGATTCTTTCGGCACTTCTGCTCCGAAGCCTGTCAAGGAATTATGCCAAGACTTGTGCAGTTCTTTTATTCTTCAGGCCGATCGCTTGGTTTATGATGCATCTCCTACTGTGGAGGCTTGTGAGAACATGCTAGGGCACCTTAGTTTGGTAATTTCCCTTCAATATACTTTATTTTACATATATATATTTCCCTTTGTTTATATCTCTCCGTCTTGATGCCTTTTGTGGTGCATTTTCAGGCCGTTCCTTGGGCCGCAGCTGTGACCGAAAAGGTCAAAGATCAGGCTGCCATCATACGGGGATTTAATGCAGAGATTGGTTCTCTAAAGGATAAGGTTAATCCTTTGGAAAATCAGGTAAAGAAGCTTGAGGATCTTCTGGCGGAGTCTCAACGAAAAGAAGGCCTTCTCCAGCAAAAGAAGAATGATCTTATGCTTCGGAACGACACCTTGATCGGGGAGAAGCAGAAGCTGACCGAAGACAAGGAGGCGAATCGATTGGAGCTGCGCCGTTTGAAGAAGGAATTGAAGAAGGCGAGGAAGACCATCTCCCGATCAGAAGATAGGGGTTTTGCTGTGGGATATGATGATGCTGTCATTGCTGCTCACAAGGCAGGTTTTGACTATAAGCAAATCCTTTTCAACCCTGAAGACGATCCAGTCCTTCGCCCGGAGATTCCTGATGTGCCTTTGGTGGTTTCCTCCGATCCCGATTCAGAATGAGTTAATTTTTTGTAATGAACTTATGCCATTTTTTGTAATGAACTTATGCCTTCGGGCTTGTGATGTAGTTTTGCCTTCGGGCTTGCAGTGTATTCTTGCCTTCGGGCTTATTTTGCTGAATTTCCCTTGGCTTTTTGCTCCATGATCAATTTGTTCTTAAATAACTTTCTCCAAGTATTCCTCCAAATATTAATGAATTATACCTGAAATAACCTGTACGCATTTCTCGATAAAAAATATACTCTAAAATAGTTTTCGGGAGTAATTTTCGGAATTCTATGCTTCGGGCGAAGTCTCTCGATGCCAAGACCTTCGGGCTAACTGAACTTTGTAATTTTTTCTTTATTTGAAGTATTAAGTCCCTTCGGGCATCACCTCTGCGGGTTGCCCTCGAGTCGCAGTTTGGCCGAAGGTTTCTTCTTTCGGTTTTGGGCGAATCCTGCCTCCCGAAGACCTTTTGGGCGAACTGGGACTTAATTACTTGTGCCATGACAAATATTTTCTCCCCACACATTTTTTTTTCTTTTTTTTTTGAATGTGGAGACTTTTAGTATTTCCCCCCATTTAATGGCAGTTTGACCGCTACTTTCTTGGGGAGACACATGCCTTTTATTTTAGGCAGAGGTTGTTGAAGTGGCACTTCATCAGGGCCGTCAATTTCCTTTATAAATATACTTGTAAGTTCAATCGCAGATTACTCTATTTTCAATCTCGCTCAAGATTTTTCCATCCCTCCCCTAATTTCCGTCGAACTTCAGTCTCTTTGAATATATCTTGTGGATAATCAGTAAGTGTGTTCGTTTCTTTCATCTTGATATGTGGTTAATCTGATATTTTGTAGTGATTAACGCTTTTTCCTTTTGTTCCAGTGTCGAGTCGATCAGAAATGAGGAGGAGAGCAGCGGAGAGACGTGGTAAGAATACAACAGCTACCGGTTCTTCTATTCCTCTTTCCTCCCCGAAGGATGATCCTCCGAGCATTTTTGAGTAGAAGAGCCGTGTTGAGGGTACGGAGTTTAATGTAAACTCTTATCGACCTTCTTGGGTCGTGATGGAGTCAGATTCTTTTGGAGCTCCTGCTTCGGCTGCTTCAAAGAAGATTGTTGGGGATATGTGCCAGTCTTTCATTCTTCCGAAGGACCGTTCCCTTTAAGATTCTGCTGACACGGCCGAAGCTACTGCCAATCTTCTGGGGCATCTTACCCTGGTAAGGAGTGTTTTTTCACCGAAGTTGTTCTTTTTGCCTTATACATAGTTTTTAATTCGCCTCTTTTCTTTTCAGGCTACCCCTTGGGCCGCTTCTGTATCCGATAAAGTGAAGAATCAGGATATTCTGCTTTATCACCAAGGAAAGCATATTAATCAGACAATTCCTTCATTGGAGAAGGAAATCGAGGAGTTGAAATCCAAGCTTTCTTCTGCTCGGGCCGAAAATGCTGAGCTTCTCAAGGAGAATGATGCTTTGTGGCATCAGAATGACAAGATGATGGCCGATACAGAGGATCTGCTGGACTGGATGGAAAGCTGAAAGGTCGAGCTAAGCCAACTGAGGGAGTCTGAACCGGAGAATGCAGTCCCTTGACTTATTGTATTTTTTTTCTTTGCCTTTTTAGGCTAATTTGTAATTTTAAATAATGAAATCAAAACCTTCGGGCACTTTTGTTTCACATTGTTTATTGGGCAAATATTCGGATTTTTAAGTTACTTTTTTTTCCTATGCATGCGCAATTTTCGGATTTTTAAGTCACTTGTATTTCCTTTTGCTTAAACAATTTTTGAGATTTTTTGGCCATCCTCTTAGAGGTTTTCAGGCTGGGTGTTTCCTATACTCGAAGTAAATTTCGGAAAAAAAACGTTTTCCTTACTAGGAGTAATTTTCGGAATTCTATGCTTCAGGCGAAGTCCCTTCGGACTCACCTCTGCGGGTTGCCCCCGAGTCGCAGTTTGGCCGAAGGTTTCTTCTTTCGGTTTTGGGCGAATCCTGCCTCCCGAAGACCTTGTGGGCGAACTGGACTTGTTTTTTGGGAATTGTTTTTTCTTTTTTTTCCCGGTCGAGTAATGTTTCGGCCATTCAGGTTGTATAATCGATAAAAGTATAAATGGGCCAAACAAAATTAAGCCTTTATTGATAATCAAAATTGAAATATTTCTTAAAAAGCTTACTGATAAAACTTGCGTAATCGGGAAGCATGCCATGTGTTTTTGATCGGATTTCCATCTAGTTCAGTTAGTTTGTAAGTCCCTGGTCAAACGACTTGAATAATCACATAGGGTCCTTCCCAGTTTGGCTGAAGCTTCCCTTGCTTGTTTGGCATAGAAGTTGCTAATTCTCAAAGGACTAGATCACCAACTTTAAAAGACTTTTTCATTACTCCTGAGTCATAGTATTGAGCAGTCTGCTGTTGATACTTGATATTTCTTAGGTATGCCATTTCCCTGGCTGCTTCTAACAAGTCCACATTAGCTCGGAGGCCCAACTCGTTTGTATCGCGATTAAATACTTCGCTTCAGTATGATTCTAAGCCGACTTCTACTGGTACCATTGCATCGGTCCCATACACTAGACTGAAAGGAGTTTCTCCGGTCGAAGATCTTGGTGTGGTGTGATAAGTGGATTTTATATCCACTATTTGCATTCCATTCGTACTTAAAACGATTGCGAGTTCTCAAGTTTCGTGTTAGTTTTATGTGTTTTCATCTAATTTATGTAGGTTGCATAGTAGGGTGGCATTGGTGGTGTTGGTGAAGAATTGGTGGTATTCTGTGAGCTTAAAGTAGAGATTACAGGAAGTCCAGGGCAAGGGAATTCAGGAATTTGAGCACAATGCGCAGTCTACACTGTTTTGGCCATATCCGGAGTTCTACAAGTCCGATTCTGACGATCTTATAGCTCACGCGAAGAGGAGAGCAATTTGTACAAAACTGGGCAGGGGTAAACAGGCGCTCTTGCACGATTCCAGGTGCTACAGCGCTGTTTTCAGGCGCCCTTGCGCTAAATGAGGCGCTATAGCTCAGTTTGAGGGGCTATAGCTCAGTTCCAGGCGCTCTTGCTCAGTACCAGGCACTCTTGCGCGAGTTTGAGGCGCTATAGCTCAGTTTTTCGAGCAACAGCGCTATGCAGTCCCTGCCTTGGAGATTTTTTATGATCTAGTTTTATTTTCTTCCGGGTCAAAATATTTCTGGGCCCATTTTATTAGGGCAAGCAGCTGGTTTTTATTGGTATTATTTTAGACATTAAAATATATCGATTATCATTAGGAGTATCATTATCATCGACATTTTTATGCTAGAAAAAAAAATTAAGTGAGGGTTCTTCAAGCTAGTGACAACAAGGAGGCCTATTTTGATTCCATCTTCTGTATTCATCTTTACAATTTGGGGATTTAATTCTACCGTATTTCTTTGATTATTATTATTTGTTTTAGATCCATGTTTTCTTTAGAACCCATGATGGTGATAGGTTCAATTATGAACTAATCATTATCATGGGGTTCCAATGGATTCGATTTCATAATTATTGTGTTTGACATGTGATCGATGTTGGGTGATTTTATTGTGATAATCTAATATGGTTTGATTTAATTGATAGATGTGTAGCTAGCATCTAATTTATTAATCCTTGATGATTGCGAAAGTGGATTCTAGGATTGAGAATATGCCATATTAGCATGGGTTCATGAATTAATCGTTATTCATGATTAGTAGTATGTTTTTACCCAATTCATATTGCCTCATGTAATTATAAAAGATAACTTATGCTTAAACCAATTTTTTTTCCAGATTGTATAGACATATACGATTTGAACGTAATGTGGTGTCCTCTTGATATCTATCTCTTGTGGATATTAAGTGATTTGATACGAGTGTACTGAAAGGTAGCTCGTATTATTGTCGTGTTATCTGATTAATTATCTTGTTGATCACCTATGTCGATTTAATGTGTCAACCTTTAGTGAAGTTGTCGATGAAATTGGAATCCCATGTTTTCTCATATATAAGGAATCTTAATTGTTAATTTTGTCTCGCTTAGTTAATTAAAATAGTTTAATCAAAAAAACCCTATTTGATAATTGTTCAAGCATTAAGAAGTAACCATACACCGTTGCATAAGTACTAAATTTGGCATTTACACCTAGTCTCTACGGAACGAATCTTACTTATCACTTGCTATTTGTGATCGCGTATACTTGCGTGTTTACGAGTCAATGCCGCTGTCGTGGACTTCGGTGTTATTTGTAGTTTAAGTGCTTGTCATCAGTGGTCGTTATAGATTACTGACTTGAACTGTTTTTTTTCTTTATTTGATGGATTATTGGGAGCAGGACTTCGTAATTGAGTGTGAGTTGTGTGCAGGTGGACATTACACTCATCAATGTGAGTATAACAGAAACCAACCGAATTTCAGCTGGGACTACAATCAGAGTGGTATGGAGCAAGCCCAATATCCATCTCACCCGCTCCAAAATCAGCAGTTTGGAGATGAGCCACACAGTCCAGGGGGAACTCAGCAGCAACAGGGGCAACAATTTCAGCATCAGTATGCCGCAGTGCATCAACACTTTCAACCTCCTGAATTTCAGCAGCAGCAATTTCAGACTTGGTCTAACCAATAGTCAACCGAAGAAGCTGAATTAGAAGAATTGAGGTTGATGGTTAAAAGCAATGCATTGTTTCTCCAAACAATAAGAGATCAGATTGGTCAAATTGCAAATGCATTAAAAACATTGAATCAAATTGCAAGTGACACAGAAGGCCTAGCTGTAGAGGAGGAGGACAAGAACCTTCCTATCAGTCTTGACTGGCCTTTCTTAGCCACGGGTGAGACTTTGATCGAAGTTCAGGAAGGAGAGTCTGAGGGCAAAGATGAGGAAGAAGCAGAACATGGAGCTGATAAGGAAGCAGAACCGGAGGCAAACCAATCAGGAATTTCAGAATGTCCATAAAATTCGGTTCTGAATAATTAGCCGCAACCACTTCCTTTGCAATCTGAAAATTCTGAAGAATCAGCCCAAGATCAAGAAAACTCCAAGGCTCAAGTGGCTATGCTATTTCCTTCGAAGGATGAAGAGGGTCTCAGTGTGGTAATGGTTGATACTGAACACTGTAAGAAGGTTGATCAGCCGTTAAAGTCAAAGTCTGTAGAGAGTGCTTTTCAAGGAAATTTTGACATTGAAGATGATGAATTAGAAGAGCTTGCTCAGTTGTTGAATGCCGCTCCATTGCAATCTAACTTCGACCAGTTGGAGGCCGAAGAGGAAAAGAGCATCACCCCTGCTGACAATTCTGCTCCGAAAAAGACTACAGAGATCATCCAAATCGATTTTCCTCCTCCATATCCACAGAGACTTCAGAAGCAAACTCTAGCCATGAATTTGCCGGTGGAGTATGAGGAGTGTTTTAGCTTGAAATTGGGTGATGCATGGCAGAGTAAAAAGTATGACACGGAGAAGGAGAAGGCAAAGCATGGCCAGCTGAGGAATACAGTGCCTTGGTTAATGGGGCTACGTATTCTACATAAGTTGCTTGGAGTGGAAGATCTCTGGAATTCTCAGGTGCGCCTTAAGCCATCATTTGAAGGAGCTCCCAAACTCGAGCTCAAACCATTGCTAGTTCACCTGGGGTATGTTTCTTGTAATTCATCTCATTTGCTTGCTATTGTTATTGGCGCCGCTGCCGGGGACTTCGGCGTTATTTGTAGTTTAAGTGCTTGTCATCAGTGGTCGTTATAGATTACTGACTTGAACTGTTTTTTTTATTTGATGGATTATTGGGAGCAGGACTTCGTAATTGTGTGTGAACTGTGTGCAGGTGGACATTACACTCATCAATGTGAGTATAACAGAAACCGACCAAATTTCAGATGGGACTAGAATCAGAGTGGTATGGAACAATCCCAATATCCATCCTACCCGCTCCAAAATCAGCAGTTTGGAGATGAGCCATACAGTCCAGGGGGAACTCAGTAGCAACAGGGGCAATAATTTTAGCATCAGTATGCCCCAGTGCATCAACACTTTCAACCTCCTGAATTTCAGCATCAGCAATTTCAGACTTGTTCTAACCAACAGTCGACCGAAGAAGCTGAATTAGAAGAATTGAGGTTGATGGTTAAAAGCAATGCATTGTCTCTCCGGACAATAGGAGATCAGATTGGTCAAATTGCAAATGCATTAAAAACATTGAATCAAATTGCAAGTGACACAGAAGGCCTAGCTGTAGAGCAGGAAGACAAGAACCTTCCTATCAGTCTTGACTGGCCTTTCTTAGCCACGGGTGAGACCTTGATCGAAGTTCAGGAAGGAGAGTCTGAGGGCAAAGATGAGGAAGAAGCAGAACATGAAGCTGATAAGGAAGCAGAACCGGAGGCAAACCAATCAGAAAATTCAGAATGTCCAGAAAATTCGGTTCTGAATAATCAGCCGCAACCACTTCATTTGCAATCTGAAAATTCTGAAGAATCAGCCCAAGATCAAGAAAACTTCAAGGCTCAAGTGGCTATGCTATTTCCTTCGAAGGATGAAGAGGGTCTCAGTGTGGTAATGGTTGATACTGAACACCGTAAGAAGGTTGATCAGCCGTTAAAGTCAAAGTCTATAGAGAGTGCTTTTCAAGGAAAGTTCAACATTGAAGATGATGAATTAAAAGAGCATGTTCAGTTGTTGAATACCGCTCGGTTGCAATCTGACTTCGACCAATTGGAGGCCGAAGAGGAAAAGAGCATCACTCCTGCTGACAAATCTACTCCGGAGTAGACTACAGAGATCATCCAAATCGATTTTCCTCCTCCATATCCACAGCGGCTTCAGAAGCAAACTCTAGCCATGAATTTGCCGGCGGAGGATGAGGAGTGTTTTAGCTTGAAATTGGTTGATGCAGGGCAAAGTAAAAAGTATGACACGGAGAAGGTGAAGGCAAAGCATGGCCAGCTGAGGATTACAGTGCCTTGGTTAATGGGGCTACGTATTCCACATAAGTTGCTTGGAGTGGAAGATCTCTGGAATTCTCAGGTGCGCCTTAAGCCATCATTTGAAGGAGCTCCCGAACTCGAGCTCAAACCATTGCTAGTTCACCTGGGGTATGTTTCTTGTAATTCATCTCCTTTGCTTGCTATTGTTATTGCTGCTAACTTTTCAGGTAGGCGGGAGAATGTTGTTAAGAGATCTTGTGAGGAGCGAATACGGGTAAAGCTGGTCGTTGAAGATGTCACTCCAGAAAAGATCATTATATGGCATTATAGAGATGCGGTGCAGAAAATTTTCAAGAGAAAAATCGTGGCCAAGCCTAGCTAAAGACGTTAAAGAAAGGCATTTCTTGGGAGGCAACCCATGATTTCTTGCTTTCCAATAAAACAACAGTTGTGTTAGAGCCTCCACGTCTATCCACCACCAGACACACCACCCGAGGAGGGTGGAGATGCCGACGAGTAGGGGAATATCTCTTGTAACCTTTAAATTTACCTTCAATGAGGATATTGAAATTAATAAGTTTGGGGGTGATTTTAGGGTATCAAGAGTCATTGCATTGCATATAGCTGCATTTCATGATAGTTCATATTAGTAATTTTGCATTTAGTTTTGCCATTCCATTTAGTTGCATTTAGGATGCCATGCCATAGAGATTTATTTAGGATTATTAATATCATTTTGTTCATGCATATCACATGATTCCATATGAGTGTCTGTTTCTGGCTCAATAGGTCGACGGTAATTTGAGTGTGATGACAATGAATAGAGGGTTGATTTAAGTACTTATGAAATTGAATTGCGTATGTCGGGAACAAAATTTTTTCACGGTCTCACTGTTTGCTTATGGGCTAGATCGAGTCATACCTGGTTTGGCTGTTGGGATTTAATCACCTATTTATATCTAGAATTTTCGTTATTCCCTTGATGGCGTAGGAGCACTTAAGTATAAGTTTGGGGGAAAACAGGGATTTCATGCTAAGTGTCGTAGTGTAATAATGGGTAGGCATCAAATGGCTAGTAGCCGCTCATATTTAATATGAGTAGTCTAGCTAGGAGGGTAAGATAGTGCACCCATGTGTGAAAAAAAAAAGGCAAGAATAAAAAAGAGGAGTCAGAGAAAAAAAAAAGAGAAAAAAAAAGGAGTTGTGATATTTAAAAATGAGCGTTTGTGAGAGTGTGTGTATGCGAATTGGCTAGGGTGGGCTCTTTAGTACTCGAGCAAGTAAGTTCTAGGGGATTTTATGCCTACTGACCTAAGAGTTTTACGGTCTAGGATCCACTAACCTAACGCTCGCTACAAGGGTGCTATTGTATAAGCCTTTAGGGGTCTCACCCATTGCACGGTCAAAAGCATGTGTGTTTTGTGTTTTGTGTTGTTTTGTGTAGTAAATCATGAATCTGTGTCTACCTTAAATGATGATGACGGTGTCTTCGAGTCATGGAGTGTCTAAAGTTCATTCTGTTTATAAACATCTGATTGTCTTGGCGAAGGATGAGTTATGCCTTTATCTAGTTTCGAGAGTATATCTAGTGAGAAATGCACACACCACGTTTCCGGGCATGTATTGTTAGTATACGGGGGCTTAGTCGAGCTCTGTTTGGAGTTGTTGCATTCCTTGAGGCGTTTGCGTGTTGAGTTGGTTGCGGTAACGTTTGTGGGATCATTGCATTAGGGCATTTTGCATTATCATGTCATTTAATTATTAGTTGCATTTATGCATTATTTTAAAGTTGAGTTTACATTGCTTGAGGACAAGCAACGGTTTAAGTTTGGGGGTGTGATAAGTGGATTTTATATCCAATATTTGAATTCCATTCGTACTTAAAACGATTGCTAGTTCTCAAGTTTCGTGTTAGTTTGATGTGTTTTCATCTAATTTATGTAGGTTGCATAGTCGGAGGCATTGGTGTTGTTGGTGAAGAAATGGTGGTAATCTGTGAGCTTAAAGTAGAAATTACAGGAAGTCCAGGGCAAGAGAAACTCAGGTATTTGTGCACAATGCGCATGCATCACAGTTTTGGCCATAACTGGAGTTCCAGACGTCATAATTGGGCGATCTTACAGCCCACGCGAAGAGGAGAGCATTTTCTACAAAGCTGGGCAGGGGGAACCAGGCGCTCTTGTGCAGAACCATGCGCTCTTGCACGATTTCCAGGCGCTCTTGCGCGAATTTCAGGCGCTATAGCGCTATGCATGTCCTGCCTTGGAGATTTGTTTTCTCTGGACTTTTATCTTCTAAACCGGGTCGAGTTGTGTTGGGCCTAATTTATTAGGGCAAGTAGATTGGACTTATTATGTATTATCTTAGGCATTAAAAACATATCTCTTATCATTAGGTTTATCATCTATCATCTATCATCATTATCTTAGAAACAATATTGGAGAAGGTTCGTCAAGCTAGTGACAAGAAAGGAGGCCTAATCTATTTCTTCTTTTGTATTTCTCTTCTACACTATTTTTGGGGATTCATTTTCTAATCATATTTATCTTCTTTTACTACTTTTAGATCCATGTTTTCTTTAGAACCCATGATGGTGATTAATTCAATTATGAACTAATCATTATCATGGGGTTCCAATGGACTTGATTGCGTAATTATTGTGATTGACATGTGATTGATTGTTGGGTGATTTGATTATGATAATCTAGTATGGTTGATTTAATTGATAGATGTTTAGCTAGCATCTAATTTATTAATTCTTGTTGATTGCGAAAGTGGATTCAAGAATTGAGATTTTACCATACTAGTGCGATAAGCCCATAGCAGATATGGTAACTCTTCAGCCCATAACCCTTTGGTTTCTCCGAGTCTCTTCTTTATCCCATCAAAGATGACTCTGTTTGCGGCTTCTACTGCCCCAATTCCTTGTGGGTGACCAACTGAACTGAATTTCTGTTGAATTCCGAAGAAAGGTAGAAACTTCTTGAACTTTTTTCCGGCGAACTGGGCCCCATTATCTGATACACATATTTTGGGAATCCCGAATCTGAGGATTACTTTCTCCAACATAAATTTCTTGGCTGCTTCCTCGGTAATGGAGGACAAAGGGCATGCTTCTACCCACTTGGTCATGTAATCTACTGCCACAATGCAATATTTTGCTTGTCTGGTGCTGGTAGGTAGAATTCCGATAATATCCACGGCCCACATGGCGAAGGGAATGGGGTTTAAGACAGAAGTCATCTCTTCGGGAGGGTGTTTCGGAACGTTGCTAAAAAGCTGACATTGTTTGCATTTCTTCGCATAACTCAGTGCATCGGCTCGTAGGGTTGGCCAAAAGAATCCATGCCTTGTATCTTGCTTACTCTATTTGCTTTCTGGATTCTTTTTGTGCGAGACCTCAGAGCAATCAACGGACTTTCAACTTCCAACGTCGATAACTCTCTTCAACAAGTAAGTCCCTTTCTACAGTATTTCTTTACATATCTTTGATTTTTTTCTTTCAAAAGTACTTTCTCTTTAGATAATGCGCTTAGTTTTTCCAATATGTAAAGTCTTTTCGAGTGTCCGATTTTTTCTTGATTCTGAGTACAAGAACTTCCTTCGCCGTAGTCCCCTTTTTCTTTATCTTTTTCAATTTATCGTTGGTCTATTCATACTCGGGGATTTCCTTCGACTATAGTTTATTATTTGATTTTTGTCTTTCTGTCCCCAAGTATAGGACTAACGACTCATCTTTCTTTTTCCAAATTCAATGGCAACCCCTGAAACAGGTCCTTCGGGGCATGCCGTGGGCCATGTTCCTGCTTTGCTTTTTGAGGATGGCACCGTATATGCTACCGCTAATCTATCTTCTATTTTGAAACAAAAGGACTTATATACTTTTAGGGTCAAATTCGATTTTCCCGAAGGTTATCGTTGTTTTTTTACCCAATTCTACCGATCGTATATACGACACCTCGGGCATATCAGTCAATGATCAACCCGAAGAGATCGCCACAGGTGTATCGGAGACTGCCTTCGTATGTGGACTCCGATTTCCTTTGTTGCCCCTTATAAAAGTTCTTCTGAGGGATATGGGTATAGCAATCGGTCAGCTAGACCCAAATAGTTTCATCCACATGAACGTTTTCCAATACCAATGTTTGCAGCACGAAGTGCCTCCATTATCAGTTCTCTTTTGGCACCATTATGACTTTCGAAAAAATGCCAAGTCTCCGGTTTTTTATAATATTACCCGAAGAGTGGGTCGTTCTGATTGGGTGGCCACTAATTCAAGCAATAAGAAGACGCACAATCACTGGTGCTATGTTACTGGCCCTGGTCTTCATAGATTTTCGGAGTGGAAGGAAGTTGAGACTGATAAGGTCAAGCTTAAAGCTCTTTCCGATGAAGAGAAATTTCTTTATTGAAAACTAAATACTCCCTTGATTCCCGAAGACAAACTCCCATTGTCTACTACTAGAGATGGGGCTTGGCTGAAGAGCATGATGGGTACTTTTAGTATTATTTTACTTCTGCGCTTCATGTTTTTTAATAGCTAACCTCATTTTATTGTTTTTCTTTCAGTGTTTGCAGCGGCCGATATGAGGAGGAGAGCGGTCGAAAGGAAGGCTTTGTTGGCTGGTGGATCCGGGAGCACTTCTCAAGGGAACGTTGCTACAACTCTACAAGAGGTAGAGGCTTCCCTGGTGGTGCATGAAATTACGCCAATGCAGGCCGAAGAAGTAGAGATTCCTACCAGTAACATTGTTGCTGTGATCCCTTCGAAATCTCCTTTTTTGGATGGAAATAAATCTGAGAAGAAGAGGAGAACCAATGATTCAATTCCTGTCTTAAAGACTTATCGACCTTCATGGGGTGTAGTGGACACTGATTCTTTCGGTACTTCTGCTCCGAAGCCTGTCAAGGAATTATGCCAAGACTTGTGCAGTTCTTTTATTCTTCCGGCCGATCGCTTGGTTTATGATGCATCTCCTACTGTGGAGGCTTGTGAGAACATGCTAGGGCACCTTAGTTTGGTAATTTCCCTTCAATATACTTTATTTTACATATATATTTTTCCCTTTGTTTATATCTCTCCGTCTTGATACCTTTTGTGGTGCATTTTCAGGCCGTTCCTTGGGCCGCAGCTGTGACCGAAAAGGTCAAAGATCAGGCTGCCATCATACGGGGATTTAATGCAGAGATTGGTTCTCTAAAGGATAAGGTTAATCCTTTGGAAAATCAGGTAAAGAAGCTTGAGGATCTTCTGGCGGAGTCTCAACGAAAAGAAGGCCTTCTCCAGCAAAAAAAGAATGATCTTATGCTTCGGAACGACACCTTGATCAGGGAGAAGCAGAAGCTGACCGAAGACAAGGAGGCGAATCGATTGGAGCTGCGCCGTTTGAAGAAGGAACTGAAGAAGGCGAGGAAGACCATCTCCCGATCAGAAGATAGGGGTTTTGCTGTGGGATATGATGATGCTGTCATTGCTGCTCACAAGGCAGGTTTTGACTATAAGCAAATCCTTTTCAACCCTGAAGACGATCCAGTCCTTCGCCCGGAGATTCCTGACGTGCCTTTGGTGGTTTCCTCCGATCCCGATTCAGAATGAGTTAATTTTTTGTAATGAACTTATGCCATTTTTTGTAATGAACTTATGCCTTCGGGCTTGTGATGTAGTTTTGCCTTCGGGCTTGCAGTGTATTCTTGCCTTCGGGCTTATTTTGCTGAATTTCCCTTGGCTTTTTGCTCCATGATCAATTTGTTCTTAAATAACTTTCTCTAAGTATTTCTCCAAATATTAATGAATTATACCTGAAATAAGCTGTACGCATTTCTCGATAAAAAATATACTAGAAAATAGTTTTCGGGAGTAATTTTCAGAATTCTATGCTTCGGGCGAAGTCTCTCGATGCCAAGACCTTCGGGCTAACTGAACCTTGTAATTTTTTCTTTATTTGAAGTATTAAGTCCCTTCGGGCATCACCTCTACGGGTTGCCCCCGAGTCGCAGTTTGGCCGAAGGTTTCTTCTTTCGGTTTTGGGCGAATCCTGCCTCCCGAAGACCTTTTGGGCGAACTGGAACTTAATTACTTGTAAGTTCAATCGCAGATTACTCTATTTTCAATCTCGCTCAAGATTTTTCTATCCCTCCCCTAATTTCCGTCGAACTTCAGTCTCTTTGAATATATCTTGTGGATAATCAGTAAGTGTGTTCGTTTCTTTCATCTTGATATGTGGTTAATCTGATGTTTTGTAGTGATTAACGCTTTTTCCTTTTGTTCCAGTGTCGAGTCGATCAGAAATGAGGAGGAGAGCAGCGGAGAGACGTGCTAAGAATACATCAGCTACCGGTTCTTCTATTCCTCTTTCCTCCCCGAAGGATGATCCTCCGAGCATTTTGGAGTAGAAGAGCCGTGTTGAGGGTACGGAGTTTAATGTAAACTCTTATCGACCTTCATGGGCCGTGATGGAGTCAGATTCTTTTGGAGCTCCTGCTTCGGCTGCTTCAAAGAAGATTGTTGGGGATATGTGCCAGTCTTTCATTCTTCCGAAGGACCGTTCCCTTTATGATTCTGCTGACACGGCCGAAGCTACTGCCAATCTTCTGGGGCATCTTACCCTGGTAAGGAGTGTTTTTTCACCGAAGTTGTTCTTTTTGCCTTATACATAGTTTTTAATTCGCCTCTTTTCTTTTCAGGCTACCCCTTGGGCCGCTTCTGTATCCGATAAAGTGAAGAATCAGGATATTCTGCTTTATCACCAAGGAAAGCATATTAATCAAACGATCCCTTCGTTGGAGAAGGAAATCGAGGAGTTGAAATCCAAGCTTCCTTCTGCTCGGGCCGAAAATGCTGAGCTTCTCAAGGAGAATGATGCTTTGTGGCAGTAGAATGACAAGATGATGGCGGATACAGAGGATCTGCTGGACTGGATGGAAAGCTGAAAGGTCGAGCTAAGCCAACTGAGGGAGTCTGAACCGGAGAATGCAGTCCCTTGACTTATTGTATTTTTTTTCTTTGCCTTTTTAGGCTAATTTGTAATTTTAAATAATGAAATCAAAACCTTCGGGCACTTTTGTTTCACATTGTTTATTGGGCAAATATTCGGATTTTTAAGTTACTTTTTTTTCCTATGCATGCGCAATTTTCGGATTTTTAAGTCACTTGTATTTCCTTTTGCTTAAACAATTTTTGAGATTTTTTGGCCATCCTCTTAGAGGTTTTCAGGCTGGGTGTTTCCTATACTCGAAGTAAATTTCGGAAAAAAAAAAAGTTTTCCTTACTAGGAGTAATTTTCGGAATTTTATGCTTCGGGCGAAGTCCCTTCGGACTCACCTCTGCGGGTTGCCCCCGAGTCGCAGTTTGGCCGAAGGTTTTTTCTTTCGGTTTTGGGCGAATCCTGCCTCCCGAAGACCTTGTGGGCGAACTGGACTTGTTTTTTGGGAATTGTTTTTTCTTTTTTTTCCCGGTCGAGTAATGTTTCGGCCATTCGGGTTGTATTATCGATAAAAGTATAAATGGGCCAAACAAAATTAACCTTTATTGATAATCAAAATTGAAATATTTCTTAAAAAGCTTACTGATAAAACTTGCGTAATCGGGAAGCATGCCATGTGTTTTTGATCGGATTTCCATCTAGTTCAGTTAGTTTGTAAGTCCCTGGTCGAACGACTTGAATAATCACATAGGGTCCTTCCCAGTTTGGCTGAAGCTTCCCTTGCTTGTTTGGCATAGAAGTTGCTAATTCTCAAAGGACTAGATCACCGACTTTAAAAGACTTTTTCATTACTCTTGAGTCGTAGTATTGAGCAGTCTGCTGTTGATACTTGATATTTCTTAGGTATGCCATTTCCCTGGCTGCTTCTAACAAGTCCACATTAGCTCGGAGGCCCAACTCGTTTGTATCGCGATTAAATACTTTGCTTCAGTATGATTCTAAGCCGACTTCTACTGGTACCATTGCATCGGTCCCATACACTAGACTGAAAGGAGTTTCTCCGGTCGAAGATCTTGGTGTGGTGTGATAAGTGGATTTTATATCCACTATTTGCATTCCATTCGTACTTAAAACGATTGCGAGTTCTCAAGTTTCATGTTAGTTTGATGTGTTTTCATCTAATTTGTGTAGGTTGCATAGTAGGGTGGCATTGGTGGTGTTGGTGAAGAATTGGTGGTATTCTGTGAGCTTAAAGTAGAGATTACAGGAAGTCCAGGGCAAGGGAATTCAGGAATTTGAGCACAATGCGCAGTCTACACTGTTTTGGCCATATCCGGAGTTCTACAAGTCCGATTCTGACGATCTTACAGCTCACGCGAAGAGGAGAGGAATTTGTACAAAACTGGGCAGGGGTAAACAGGCGCTCTTGCACGATTCCAGGTGCTACAGCGCTGTTTTCAGGCGCCCTTGCGCTAAATGAGGCGCTATAGCTCAGTTTGAGGGGCTATAGCTCAGTTCCAGGCGCTCTTGCTCAGTACCAGGCACTCTTGCGCGAGTTTGAGGCGCTATAGCTCAGTTTTTCGAGCAACAGTGCTATGCAGTCCCTGCCTTGGAGATTTTTTATGATCTAATTTTATTTTCTTCCTGGTCAAAATATTTCTGGGCCCATTTTATTAGGGCAAGCAGCTGGTTTTTATTGGTATTATTTTAGACATTAAAATATATCGATTATCATTAGGAGTATCATTATCATCGACATTTTTATGCTAGAAAAAAAAAAATTAAGTGAGGGTTCTTCAAGCTAGTGACAACAAGGAGGCCTATTTTGATTCCATCTTCTGTATTCATCTTTACAATTTGGGGATTTAATTCTACCTTATTTCTTTGATTATTATTATTTGTTTTAGATCCATGTTTTCTTTAGAACCCATGATGGTGATAGGTTCAATTATGAACTAATCATTATCATGGGGTTCCAATGGATTCGATTTCATAATTATTGTGTTTGACATGTGATCGATGTTGGGTAATTTTATTGTGATTAGTAGTATGTTTTTACCCAATTCATATTGCCTCATGTAATTATAAAAGATAACTTATGCTTAAACCAATTGCTTTTCCAGATTGTATAGACATATACGATTTGAACGTAATGTGGTGTCCTCTTGATATCTATCTCTTGTGGATATTAAGTGGTTTGATACGAGTGTACTGAAAGGTAGCTAGTATTATTGTCGTGTTATCTGATTAATTATCTTGTTGATCACCTATGTCGATTTAATGTGTCAACCTTTAGTGAAGTTGTCGATGAAACTGGAATCCCATGTTTTCTCGTATATAAGGAATCTTAATTGTTAATTTTGTCTCGCTTAGTTAATTAAAATAGTTTAATCAAAAAAACCCTATTTGATAATTGTTCAAGCATTAAGAAGTAACCATACACCGTTGCATAAGTACTAAATTTGGCATTTACACCTAGTCTCTGCGGAACGAATCTTACTTATCACTTGCTATTTGTGATCGCGTATACTTGCGTGTTTACGAGTCAACAAGTTTTTGGCGCCGCTGTCGGGGACTTTGGTGTTATTTGTAGTTTAAGTGCTTGTCATCAGTGGTCGTTATAGATTACTGACTTGAACTATTTTTTTTTCTTTATTTGATGGATTATTGGGAGCAGGACTTCGTAATTTTGTGTGAGCTGTGTGCAGGTGGACATTACACTCATCAATGTGAGTATAACAGAAACCAGCCGAATTTCAGCTGGGACTACAATCAGAGTGGTATGGAGCAAGCCCAATATCCATCTCACCCGCTCCAAAATCAGCAGTTTGGAGATGAGCCACACAGTCCAGGGGGAACTCAGCAGCAACAGGGGCAACAATTTCAGCATCAGTATGTCGCAGTGCATCAACACTTTCAACCTCCTGAATTTCAGCAGCAGCAATTTCAGACTTGGTCTAACCAATAGTCAACCGAAGAAGCTGAATTAGAAGAATTGAGGTTGATGGTTAAAAGCAATGCATTGTCTCTCCAGACAATAAGAGATCAGATTGGTCAAATTGCAAATGCATTAAAAACATTGAATCAAATTGCAAGTGACATAGAAGGCCTAGCTGTAGAGGAGGAGGACAAGAACCTTCCTATCAGTCTTGACTGGCCTTTCTTAGCCACGGGTGAGACTTTGATCGAAGTTCAGGAAGGAGAGTCTGAGGGCAAAGATGAGGAAGAAGCAGAACATGGAGCTGATAAGGAAGCAGAACCGGAGGCAAACCAATCTGGAATTTCAAAATGTCCAGAAAATTCGGTTCTGAATAATCAGCCGCAACCACTTCCTTTGCAATCTGAAAATTCTGAAGAATCAGCCCAAGATCAAGAAAACTCCAAGGCTCAAGTGGCTATGCTATTTCCTTCGAAGGATGAAGAGGGTCTCAGTGTGGTAATGGTTGATACTGAACACCGTAAGAAGGTTGATCAGCCGTTAAAGTCAAAGTCTGTAGATAGTGCTTTTCAAGGAAAGTTTAACATTGAAGATGATGAATTAGAAGAGCATGCTCAGTTGTTGAATGCCGCTCCATTGCAATCTAACTTCGACCAGTTGGAGGCCGAAGAGGAAAAGAGCATCACCCCTGCTGACAAATCTGCTCCGGAAAAGACTACAGAGATCATCCAAATCGATTTTCCTCCTCCATATCCACAGAGACTTCAGAAGCAAACTCTAGCCATGAATTTGCCGGCGGAGTATGAGGAGTGTTTTAGCTTGAAATTGGGTGATGCATGGCAGACTAAAAAGTATGACACGGAGAAGGAGAAGGCAAAGCATGGCTAGCTGAAGATTACAGTGCCTTGGTTAATGGGGCTAAGTATTCCACATAAGTTGCTTGGAGTGGAAGATCTCTGGAATTCTCAGGTGCGCCTTAAGCCATCATTTGAAAGAGCTCCCAAACTCGAGCTCAAACCATTGCTAGTTCACCTGGGGTATGTTTCTTGTAATTCATCTCCTTTGCTTGCTATTGTTATTGGCGCCGCTGCCGGGGACTTTGGCGTTATTTGTAGTTTAAGTGCTTGTCATCAGTGGTCGTTATAGATTACTGACTTGAACTTTTTTTTTTTGATGGATTATTGGGAGCAGGACTTCGTAATTGTGTGTGAACTGTGTGCAGGTGGACATTACACTCATCAATGTGAGTATAACAGAAACCGGCCAAATTTCAGCTGGGACTAGAATCAGAGTGGTATGGAGCAATCCCAATATCCATCCTACCCGCTCCAAAATCAGCAGTTTGGAGATGAGCCATACAGTCCAGGGGGAACTCAGTAGCAACAGGGGCAATAATTTCAGCATCAGTATGCCCCAGTGCATCAACACTTTCAACCTCCTGAATTTCAGCAGCAGCAATTTCAGACTTGGTCTAACCAACAGTCGACCGAAGAAGCTGAATTAGAAGAATTGAGGTTGATGGTTAAAAGCAATGCATTGTCTCTCCAGACAATAGGAGATCAGATTGGTCAAATTGCAAATGCATTAAAAACATTGAATCAAATTGCAAGTTACACAGAAGGCCTAGCTGTAGAGCAGGAAGACAAGAACCTTCCTATCAGTCTTGACTGGCCTTTCTTAACCATGGGTGAGACCTTGATCGAAGTTCAGGAAGGAGAGTCTGAGGGCAAAGATGAGGAAGAAGCAGAACATGAAGCTGATAAGGAAGCAGAACCGGAGGCAAACCAATCAGAAAATTCAGCATGTCCAGAAAATTCGGTTCTGAATAAACCGCCGCAACCACTTCATTTGCAATCTGAAAATTCTGAAGAATCAGCCCAAGATCAAGAAAACTCCAAGGCTCAAGTGGCTATGCTATTTCCTTCGAAGGATGAAGAGGATCTCAGTGTGGTAATGGTTGATACTGAACACCTAAGAAGGTTGATCAGCTGTTAAAGTCAAAGTCTATAGAGAGTTCTTTTCAAGGAAAGTTTGACATTGAAGATGATGAATTAGAAGAGCATGTTCAGTTGTTGAATACCGCTCGGTTGCAATCTGACTTCGACCAATTGGAGGCCGAAGAGGAAAAGAGCATCACTCCTGCTGACAAATCTACTCCGGAGTAGACTACAGAGATCATCCAAATCGATTTTCCTCCTCCATATCCACAGCGGCTTCAGAAGCAAACTCTAGCCATGAATTTGCCGGCGGAGGATGAGGAGTGTTTTAGCTTGAAATTGGTTGATGCAGGGCAAAGTAAAAAAGTATGACACGGAGAAGGTGAAGGCAAAGCATGGCCAGCTGAGGATTACAGTGCCTTGGTTAATGGGGCTACGTATTCCACATAAGTTGCTTGGAGTGGAAGATCTCTGGAATTCTCAGGTGCGCCTTAAGCCATCATTTGAAGGAGCTCCCGAACTCGAGCTCAAACCATTGCTAGTTCACCTGGGGTATATTCTTGTAATTCATCTCATTTGCTTGCTATTGTTATTGCTGCTAACTTTTCAGGTAGGCGGGAGAATGTTGTTAAGAAATCTTGTGAGGTGCGAATACGGGTAAAGCTGGTCGTTGAAGATGTCGCTCCAGAAAAGATCATTAAATGGCATTATAGAGATGCGGTGCAGAAAATTTTCAAGAGGAAAATCGTGGCCAAGTCTAGCTAAAGATGTTAAAGAAAGGCGTTTCGTGGGAGGCAACCCATGATTTCTTGCTTTCCAATAAAACAACAGTTGTGTTGGAGCCTCCACGTCTATCCACCACCAGACACACAACCCGAGGAGGGTGGAGATGCCGACGAGTAGGGGAATATCTCTTGTAACCTTTAAATTTACCTTCAATGAGGACATTGAAATTAATAAGTTTGGGGGTGATTTTAGGGTATCAAGAGTCATTGCATTGCATATAGCTGCATATTCATGATAGTTCATATTAGTAATTTTGCATTTAGTTTTGCCATGCCATTTAGTTGCATTTAGGATGCCATGCCATAGAGATTTATTTAGGATTATTAATATCATTTTGTTCATGCATATCACATGATTCCATATGAGTGTCTGTTTCTGGCTCAATAGGTCGACGGTAATTTGAGTGTGATGACAATGAATAGAGGGTTGATTTAAGTACTTATGAAATTGACTTGCGTGTGTCGGGAACAAAATTTTTTCACGGTCTCACTGTTTGCTTATGGGCTAAATCGAGTCATACCTGGTTTGGCTGTTGGGATTTAATCACCTATTTATATCTAGAATTTTCGTTATTCCCTTGATGGCGTAGGAGCACTTAAGTATAAGTTTGGGGAAAAACAGGGATTTCATGTTAAGTGTCGTAGTGTAATAATGGGTAGGCGTCAAATGGCTAGTAGCCGCTCATATTTAATATGAGTAGTCTAGCTAGGAGGGTGAGATAGTGCACCCATGTGTGAAAAAAAAAGGCAAGAATAAAAAAAAAAGTCAGAGAAAAAAAAGAGAAAAAAAAAGGAGTTGTGATATTTAAAAATGAACGTTTGTGAGAGTGTGTGTATGCGAATTGGCTAGGGTGGGCTCTTTAGTACTCGAGCAAGTAAGTTCTAGGGGATTTTATGCCTAGTGACCTAAGACTTTTACGGTCTAGGATCCACTAACCTAACGCTCGCTACAAAGGTGCTATTGTATAAGCCTTTAGGGGTCTCACCCATTGCACGGTCAAAAGCATGTGTGTTTTGTGTTTTGTGTTTTGTGTTGTTTTGTGTAGTAAATCATGAATTTGTGTCTACCTTAAATGATGATGACGGTGTCTTCGAGTCATGGAGTGTCTAAAGTTCATTCTGTTTATAAACATCTGATTGTCTTGGCGAAGGATGAGTTATGCCTTTATCTAGTTTCGAGAGTATATTTAGTGAGAAATGCACACACCACGTTTCCGGGCATGTATTGTTAGTATACGGGGGCTTAGTCGAGCTCTGTTTGGAGTTGTTGCATTCCTTGAGGCGTTTGCGTGTTGAGTTGGTTGCGGTAACGTTTGTGGGATCATTGCATTAGGGCATTTTGCATTATCATGTCATTTAATTATTAGTTGCATTTATGCATTATTTTAAAGTTGAGTTTGCATTGCTTGATGACAAGCAACGGTTTAAGTTTGTGGGTGTGATAAGTGGATTTTATATCCACTATTTGCATTCCATTCGTACTTAAAACGATTGCTAGTTCTCAAGTTTCGTGTTAGTTTGATGTGTTTTCATCTAATTTATGTAAGTTGCATAGTCGGAGGCATTGGTGTTGTTGGTGAAGAAATGGTGGTAATCTGTGAGCTTAAAGTAGAAATTATAGGAAGTCCAGGGCAAGAGAAACTCAGGTATTTGAGCACAATGCGCATGCATCACAGTTTTGGCCATAACTGGAGTTCCAGACGTCAGAATTGGGCGATCTTACAGCCCACGCGAAGAGGAAAGCATTTTCTACAAAGCTGGGCAGGGGGAACCAGGCGCTCTTGCGTGGAACCAGGCGGTCTTGCGCGGAACCAGGCGCTCTTGCACAATTTCCAGGCGCTCTTGCGCGAATTTCAGGCGCTATAGCGCTATGCATGTCCTGCCTTGGAGATTTGTTTTCTCTGGACTTTTATCTTCTAAACCGGGTCGAGTTGTGTTGGGCCTAATTTATTAGGGCAAGTAGATTGGACTTATTATGTATTATCTTAGGCATTAAAAACATATCTCTTATCATTAGGTTTATCATCTATCATATATCATCATTATCTTAGAAACAATATTGGAGAAGGTTCGTCAAGCTAGTGACAAGAAAGGAGGCCTAATCTATTTCTTCTTTTGTATTTCTCTTCTACACTATTTTTGGGGATTCATTTTCTAATCATATTTATCTTCTTTTACTACTTTTAGATCCATGTTTTCTTTAGAACCCATGATGGTGATTAATTCAATTATGAACTTATCATTATCATGGGGTTCCAATGGACTTGATTACGTAATTATTGTGTTTGACATGTGATTGATTGTTGGGTGATTTGATTATGATAATCTAGTATGGTTGGTTTAATTGATAGTTGTTTAGCTAGCATCTAATTTATTAATTCTTGTTGATTGCGAAAGTGGATTCAAGAATTGAGATTTTACCATACTAGTGCGATAAGCCCATAGCACATATGGTAACTCTTCAGCCCATAACCCTTTGGTTTCTCCGAGTCTCTTCTTTATCCCATCAAAGATGATTCTGTTTGCGGCTTCTACTGCCCCAATTCCTTGTGGGTGACCAACTGAACTAAATTTCTGTTGAATTCTGAAGAAAGCTAGAAACTTCTTGAACTTTTTTCCGGCGAACTGGGCCCCATTATCTGATACACATATTTTGGGAATCCCGAATCTGAGGATTACTTTCTCCAACATAAATTTCTTGGCTGCTTCCTCGGTAATGGAGGACAAAGGGCATGCTTCTACCCACTTGGTCATGTAATCGACTGCCACAATGCAATATTTTGCTTGTCTGGTGCTGGTAGGTAGAATTCCGACAATATCCATGGCCCACATGGCGAAGGGAATGGGGTTTAAGACAGAAGTCATCTCTTCGGGAGGTTGTTTCGGAACGTTGCTAAAAAGCTGACATTGTTTGCATTTCTTCGCATAACTCAGTGCATCGGCTCGTAGGGTTGGCCAAAAGAATCCCTACCTTAGAATTTTAAAAGCCAAAGAACGGCCTGCCAAGTGTTCTCCACGGATTCCTTCGTGAACTGCTTCTAGAGCTGTTTTTTGTTCTTCGGGAGCTAGGCATCTCAGCAACGGTTCGGTAGCCGATATTCGGTACATTTTTCCTGCTATAATTGTGTACCTGGTGGCCCGATTTTTGATTTTTTGAGCCTCCGTTTTTTCCAATGGTAGTGTCCCCTTTTCTAGGAATAGTCGAATTGCAGTCATCCAATCTATCCCTTGGTGAATCTCGAAACATACCTTTTTATTGATGGAGGGCGCTTTGACTTCAGTGAGGTAAATTAAGCCTATGAGATTTTGCGTGTCGGCCGAATCTAGTCTAGATAATGCATCTGCTTGGTTGTTGTTTTCCCTGGCAACAGTGGTTAATTCAAAAGACTCGAACAACAGGGAATTTACTTTTACCTTGGCTGCATAGGCTTTGGTTCGGGCATCCCTTTGTTCATATTCTCCTGAGAAATGTTTTACAACTAGCATCGAATCGCTGAATGCCCGAAGATGTCTGACTTCTAGGTTTCATGCCAAATTCATCCCAGCCAGAAGTGCTTCGTATTCAGCCTCGTTGTTGGTTAAGGAAAAGGTGAATCGGATGGCCTGACATATTTCAAAACCTTCAGGGCTTGTAAGAATTAGACCGGCTCCGCACTTACTTCCAGCCACCGAACCATCCACAAACAACTTCCAATTTCCAGGAGCTTGTATCAATTTTTCTTCGACTTGCAGCCCTTCGGACCCAGTGAACGAACACTCTATTATGAAATCTGCCAGGGCTTGTGCTTTTATCGCAGTTCTCGGCACATACTCCAAATCAAATTCTCCCAACTCGATGGCCCAGGCGACAACTCTGCTTGAAGCCTCTGGTCTCTGTAATATCTTTTTCAAAGGTTGATTGGTCGTGACTTGTATCGTCCTCCCCTGGAAATAATGTCTCAGTTTTCTTGAGGCCATGACCAACCCATAACAAATTTCTCGGCATTTGGGTATCTGGTTTCTGCTTCTTTCAGCATGTGGCTAATGTAGAAAACTGGATATTGGTTTCCATTGTGTTGCTTGACTAAGACGGCCCCCAATGTCCGATCATTTACAGCAAAGTATAGTTGTAAAGTCTCTTATGGATCCGGTCTCATTAGCAACGGAGCCTTCGTTAAATACTCTTTTATATCTTCGAAAGCTTTCTCACATTCTAGACCCCACGAAAAAGTCTTCGTACCTTTTAATACCTCAAAGAAGGGTAAAGTTTTGTAACACCCCCAGATCCGGGGTCCGGGATCCGGTGGTTACGGTTTCCAATTCTGTCCACAACAATTGAACTTTCCTTAACATAAAATAAATTACGTCTCTATGACCCAACACAACAATATAAAACACACCCGTTATAGTCCCAGAGATGAAATCAGAGTAACAATCAAAATTTTATTAATCACATTATGAGTTCTTACAATCCAAAAGAATTTCAATATAAATACATACTCTTTGCCATCCATTTACATAAGTCATACTAGACCATATTCTTGGTACTGAAAGAATAAATATATCCTACCAATAGCTTCTTCTTCAGCTCTGGTAGTCTCATCGTCCTCGCCCGCGTCGAGTGCGCCTTGTGCGAGTCATCTGGTCTAGCTGTTGTTGTGATATAATAATAAAGCAAGGGTGAGCAATAGCCCACCAACAATAATATATAACTGAATGATAATATATAACAGTTCAAAAATATCTTTCAAACCATATGCCATGCATTTACGGAAATGATGCCAGTATAAATGAACGATGAAGTTACAAGGTAACTTAAAGTATTTGTTTGTAGAAATATCTGCTACATCAAAAGTAAGCGTGATATTCTCATTGCCATTAAAAAGAGGAACTTGCATGAAAAGATTGCAATTCCAGTTATGAACACTTTTCCAGCTCTGGATGATGAACCAATGATGGAGTATTCACCGCGCCCGCTGTTCCAATCTTGATGATCAGTCGAGATCGTACAGCTCAAATTAGATTTACTACCGGTAGAAGGAAGAACTGACGGCTTTACTTGTCTACCGCCTTACTAGCTCTCCCCGGTCAACGGTTGGGCCAAAGGGGATGGACCGGCGCTACTCGGCCTCTTACACGACTCCTAGTTCAAATAGAATTCATGATTCTGAATGTAACGTTCGTCCCCCTTTCCCCAAGTATAATACTTGTTGATAAGACTCTACAAGGTAGTCATATCTAGTTGGAAAGGAAAATTCACCAATAACTTCCAAGCTGTGGCTTGGTATCGAATATCAACTTGTTCCAACAATCTTACCCCTCGAAAGATGAGAAGGTAAACAACGACTTAATAAGTCAACAGCACCCGAGTTGCGAGTGAAGAGAATACTTTATGACCGGGAAGTCGACAAGATAAATAACATCTTCCAAGTAAGGTTCCCTTATTATTAGAGAGGTAGACTCAAAGAAGAATGATGTCTGAGAACCTTTCTTGATATAAGATTAATAATAATATGACTCCGAAATATTTTCTGTAATAATCGAAGAAGATAAACCTTATCGAGGTTATTCTAAGTATGGAATAAATATTCAGAGAATATTTATTGAATTAAAATATTTTACAGAATATTTAGGAATATGAAAGAATATCTTTAATCAGAATATTTCTCAAATAATCCTTGAAGAAATATCTAGAGAATATTTATTGCATAATTAAATATTCAAATGAATATTCAGAATAATATTCATTAATTAATAAGACCTGAAAGGAATATTTAAAATATTTAAAATAATATTCGATGATTAAATAGAATCCTGGATGAATATTCAAAATAATATTCATAATTAATTAGGAATTTAAATGTTTATTGAAAAAGTAATATTCGTTTAATGAATAATATTCTAAATGAATATCAAGTAATATTCATTTAGTAATCCAAGCTTTAAAGAAATATTCGAGATAAGACTCGATAAATAAATCAAGCTTCAGATGAATATTAGAATAATATTCATCAAGTAAGTAATATCTTAAATGAATATTCAAAAGTAATATTCATTTAATAAAGTAATATTCTAAATGGATATTCAAATAATATTCATTTAGTATTCCAATCTTTAGAAGAATATTCGGAATAATAATCGATAATCTATTCGACTTTGAATGAATATTGAAAAATATTATCAGTCGAATGGTTACGTTCAAATAATTATTTGAAGTAAGGATCGTTAAATAAATAATCTCGAACGAATATTCAAATAATATTCGTCGCCCAAATAATAGAAAATATTTACTTAGATATTTTCTTTCGAGGTAATCTCGATATGTCAAGAAATATTGACTCCCGGTCTATATTTGATGAATAAGATGTATACACCCTTCTCTGAGGGTCTCACAATAACCGGCTTATAATTGATACAATAGCTATCTAATTTATAAGCCAATAACAATCAGGGAACAAGCATAATGATATAACTTGAAAGTAGGCATGCATGCTATGGCATATGTATAACAGAAAACATATATATATATATATATATATATATATATATATATATATATATATATATATATATATATATATATATATATATATATATATATATATATATATATATATATATTCAATCACAACAACAGCCTAAAAGAAGGGAATTGAAACTTGCCTGGTAGTCGAGTACGGTAAGGGGTAGTGGTAGCGGGTCCCGGGTCAGCTTGGTGATCTATAAATAGCCAAGGCATTTGGGATTAATCACTTAACATCTTAAAAGTTAAGTTATACTTAAATCGAAACACGTTCTCGAGTTATCTCGTTATACCCCTTTTAGTGGATTCCTTTTATCATCGATCCGACCCGACATTCGTTCGTTAATACGACATGTCATTGTACTTACACTTGGGACATACTTAAGTCATACAAGTTCTAAAGTCGATCGTTACGAATCAATATTATGCTCCGAGTTTTATCGCCCGTTTTCTAAGTGTTTTACCGAAGTTATAATCAAGCGGGTTTTTAGGGGTTCGTTCGCGATTAACTTTGATTCGAATATTTTTATAAAATCGGAAAACGATCCGTTTCACATGAGGTTTTCTCTCACACCTTCCTTTTTACCTCTAGTATTTAATTACCAAGATTCGCCACTGACTTACGTATTTTACGAGGGTTCAATTTTAATAACGAACTCGTACTTACGGTTTCGAACGTCTTTTAGTGAATCGGCCATAATTCCTAAACCGTAAGTCCGTTTCACATGATCTTTATATCAAAACGAAGCTTATAACATGATCTATCTTTCCATGGCAGAACATGATACTGGAAAGTGATTTATGGCTACTGTCAAACACGATTTCTTAAGGATAACAAAAATCGGGCATTACGACGGCTATAAATCGGACGTTCCATAAATCGTAATCAACAACCCAAGCCACACCGGGCATACCAATCATCTTACATTCATAATACTAATCTCATAAGTCCAGGAACATCATATTATATCATCATATTCATCACATCTCTTAAATCAAACAAACTAACTACATAATCTTGTAAACATGCTTATAACAACATTATCACCAAAACTTATCCAAAACTCCATTAAAATTCAAATCAAAGACTAGGGTTCTTGAAGTTTATACCTTCCTTGGAGTAGATAAAGACCTTGCTAAGCCTTGTATAGTCCATGAACATCCTTAACCAAGCTTAGATCATCCAAAAATCAAGAAAACCAAGAATTTTGTTCTTGAGGTTACTATTCATCCTCCACTTTCTTGATTTTATTGAAAATGGAAAGAGTGGTGTTTGAGGCTAAGATTTATAGGGTATCATTTTTATGAAATATAGGATCTATGATAAATTTTAGGATATCAAAAATGGTGGGAAGAATGATTTTTGTTTTTGAATTAAGGAGGAAGTCGAATGGTGCTAGATGGGGGAGAGGAAGAGGTTTTGCTTGACTTGATCTTGGAAATAATGCATAAAGTGATATGTTTAGCATAATATCTCATCCTTGGTTGCTTTAATAAAGTGATGATGCATGCAATGATGTAATTTGGCAAGACAAGTGTTGATATTTTGGTGGTTTAAGGCTAACCAAGTGGTTTGTGTGCTAAGTACTTGGTTGCATTCTAATTAATCTAGTTCCTTGCTAGTTACTAGATATTTATCACTTGCACATGCATGTATCTTGCTTCCTCTTCTTGTTTCTTTGTCCGTTTATTGCTCAATTCATTGATCGTTCGGACGAATAACTAAGTAGTTTCACCTCTAGGGTTTACCGGGAAATTTCTCGATATTCATAATACCTTCCCCAATCCTTAATATAATCCTCGTGATGACCATGTAGGATATTTAATCTCGATACGAACTTAATCCGTAATCTAGGATTCGTTCGCTTTATTGATTAATCTCGTTATGCCTCAGTGGTTTCCTACCTTCATTCTTAAATCAAATATAATAACATCCCAAAATATCAAATCCTCAAAGTTAATATCTCAATTCTTGGATTATAATAATATTTAATCCACTGTCCGATCAAATATTATACCGAAAAAGAATTTGGAATTTCTGAATTCCGATCGTCTCTGCATTCACTTATTTCCTCCGCGTATTACTAATATGACTTCGAAACATCCATATCACGTCCCGTACATAGGGTGGCGTGAAAAGTTTTCCAACTTACAAAATCACTATTCATCCACCAAATTACTATGCACGTACAGGAAACACTATGCACGTACGGGAAATACTATGCACGTACGGGAAATACTATGCACGTACGGGAAACACTATGCACGTACTCATTTCCCTTCAAGGATCCATTAGCTCCTTCCTGGATGGTAGATTATTCTTATCCAGGTCCTCAACCATCGAATTACTCTATTCTGACAATATACCAATGCATCAGGATCATTGTCCAAAGCAATATCCATTCATTACAATCATTGTTCTTTGAAACCACCATTCATTAGAGCTGGTGACCTTGTTGTCGGAATCATTGTTCCTCATTTTATCATTACTTAATAAAAAGTTTTAATTATATCGAAAATTTGGGGTTCTTACAGTCTCCCCTCCTTAAAAGGATTCCGTCCCGGAATCAGGTAGGAAGCAAAGAGTCGTTTGCCTGTCGTTCACTTTTTAGCTTCCCGGTCAGTTCTTAGTCGTTCTACCCTTCCTCAGCACATCTTCTAGTGCTACAATCCATACTGTATCCTTTTTCCATCAACGTTGCTACTTTTCGTACAACTCACTATCCGGGTTATACTCTTACTCAGTCTTATCCTTATTGATGCCTGCAGTAACATTGGTATCACTATCACCCTACGAATTCGGAGGTAACCTCGCTCGTACTGTGCATTTCCTGATCGCTTTAATCTTCGCAATCTCGATCAATATAGAGAAGTGGAAAGATTTATTGGGAGATCCCTATGATCAATTGAACATTTGTTATATTGCATAGTTAGTACAGAAGGGGGCCAACCTTTAGTACTTGACAAGCAATTAAACAAGTCATGGTATTCCACTTAGACTTCTATCACATAGACAGATAGTCACGTAGCAGTACCTCCCCTCCTAAAAGGGTTGTTCTTCTCAATTCATAAAGAAGATGAATAAGAGAGAAGAAGAGAAAAGAGTTCTAAAGGATTATAGAAAGCTTTCATGATTGTAGAATATCATACTCAGAATTTACCTCTGAACTATAGAGGTTTATCAAAGAAGAAATTAATCATAATTATATCCAATACTATTTGATCGCAACCTCACGTGTCAACATATCTTGCTGCTTTGTCCACTATTCTCTGGACCTGTACTCTGGTTCAACCTTAGCAACACTTACTTTTGGAAAATCTTTGAACCTCTCAGGTTAAATCTTAGTTTTCTCACTTGACATCATTATTACTGACATCCCATATCATGTTACTAGCTTTTTCATAACTATAATATTGACACTATCAGGTTGTCATCCTGAGAATTCATTAGAAAACCCATTCATAACATTCCTTGCTTATCATTCCATAGTTGCTTTCCCAGCCTTTTCCTTATCAATCACATCCTTCTTATTATCTGATTCTTACTCATTTCTATTATTTACTTTCACCTTCACCTCTTTATTGAGACACCTTTTTGCACTTGGTACCTCCTTATCGGTATTCCGTCACATTTATTCTATAATCATCACGTTATTCCAATTTAAACTTTCCGAAATGAATCTGGCCCGATCCCTTTAACTTAGATTCATATAATCTACTTCTGCCAACCTTGTTTCTCATCACTTGTTCTTTTCTATCCGTGGTTTTCCACAGGTTGTCTTTCGTAAGTCAGACTAGGTCGTATATTTACCGGCTCAGGCTCTTATCATCTATCGAGCATCTGCATTTTACTGGCGTAGCCTGGCCACATGAAAACCCGTTATGACCGTGCTATAAGTTTTGGGGGTAAGGCTGGCTCGAATACCGCCGTCCGTACCACTTTTGTAACTCTCAGGTGGCCCAATAAGTCTCGGGCTCAACCGCCCTTCCCTCCAAGTCTCATTAATTCTTTCCATGGGAATATCTTTAACATCATGAATCATCAACCTCATATTCTCTATCTTGTTTGCGCAGAAGTACACTAACATAAACTTGTTTGTCATTCATCAACATGCCATTTAGTTAATCAATGGCAGCACTTTCTTTATCTTTACATTGTCATCTACTTTCTTAGAAGAATCACCATCGCTTGTTGTTTACGTAGTGCATTACTAGCTAATCCTACGGGTTTCAAATCCTTTAGGGAGACAAAGTAACCACTATTCCTTATCCATAAGGAACACTTCCTGAACTTGATGTAGATATTACATGAAGTAGATACAATTGCAGAAGAGTTTCAAGCATCGCAGCTATGTCAGGTTGATGAAACTATCTCTCATTCAGCTTCCATAAAAGACTGGAAACTTAACGGTTTACTTCGTTAATTTTGTATCATGGTCCTGGTCTGCCTCAAAACGGGAACTTCTAAGATACGTAATATGCTTAAGACTCCATCAGGAATTGAATCTTTACTTAAACTATTATTACCTTCGATTCTTGCACAATCATCAAAAGGAATGTAACTTCCTCCACTCCAATATGACCTTCAAGGTCTTTCCAAATATCATTTTGTTTCTTCGGTATGAACATTTGTAATTATTCCTTTATACCTAGACTGTCGGCCACCTCATTGGCCTTTCCTGATAATAATAATTTTTGGTAATCCTTGTTCTCTGGATATATTCCAATTCAAACATTTCTACCTCATTCCCATCATTGTTGGGTGAAAGCATTCTCCCTTAAGCTCTGCTGATGGAGAAAAAAAAAATATTTATCAATCTTTCTCCATAAGTCATTGCTTCCACCTACCCGTGGGAACTTTATCACGTTTATTCCCAATCCTATTTAGGATACTTCTTTTCTTAGTTCTTTCCTTATCTTAGGATAATCTCAACCTTTATAGGTTCAATCCATACTTCCTCAAGGTTTCATACATGCCTCATCTGGCATTATTGTTACTATGTCATACATTCCTTACCAAACTTCCATTTTGAAGTTCGGAATATTACCTTTTTCCTTGTAAGGTTTCATAGGTCATCCTCATCCTTCTTCCTGTATTTTCTGGGTACAGGGTATATCAAAATGTCATTGATCAATACTCTAATAATTCTATCTATGTTCTTTCCAGAACTCTCTTTAATAATCCTTACCGGTCATTGTTGCCTTAGCAAGTCCAACTCATATCATCTGAAGTCATAATGTCGTCATTAGGGTTAATGCCACCCCTTGTGCATTCCCCAGGGTTTGTCTTAATTTATGGATATCCTATCCTTAATTCAACTGCCAAGGAATTCTTGCATCTTATAATTGGCAATCAGATCATGCATCCTTAATAAAGGTCTTTTTTTTTTCAATCATTCTCATTTGATAATCGATCGGTGGTTTAATGCCACCCTCTTCTTTCAGATAGTTGTCAGCCTATTTGGCCTTCCAAAAGGCAACGTATGCCTATCTGCTCTCTTACAGAACTTGGTAATGGTAGCAAGGATGTTTTGGAAGATATTGGTCGAGTTCAACGTGAATCTCCTAGTACTTATCGTTCTTCTCAAATGTACTTGCCCTAGACAAAATTTCTACATCATACTGATCCATCTCTGACCATTTCCATACTCTCTTCATAAACCTTCGTTGTTTACTTTCCTTAGTCATAATATATTCATGGTATTTATAATACCCTAACATGAAACATCTCAAGTCATTATACTTCTATTTTTACTCATAATCTTGGGTAATCATATATACATGAATCACTTTAGTACGGGTGACCCTATTCAAAAAAAAAATCTAGCAAATTCCCAATCAAAACATGGGTTGCAAAGGGTTCAGTAGAAGATTCCTACGATCTCATTAATGTTTCCTTTATATCAGAAGCCCTTGCAGTCGGCGCTTTCTTAGAAGCAACCCTGCTTTGTCCTTTCATTGCTGGTCTAGTCACTTGATAATCCTTTGTGACTTGGCCTCAACTGGCCACACAAAAAAAAAATTTGATTTTAGGGGTTGGCTAATAGCATTACTTTTCTAGCAATTACCGGCATAGTGCCTTCTTCTTTGATACCTTTCTACCTTTCCAAAACTTTACTTCCTATAAGTCTTAATCGGTTACTCAGCGCCGTCTCCGGTCGCCTTTCCTCTATTTTTATCTTTTCAACTATTCTTATCAATCCCGCGTGCCACGCAAGCTTACCATTCCTGGCATAACAGCCTTTTCACTTAAGTCAATCCCGGAGTTTCTCCGTCCGGCTAATTTCTTACTTACATTTCCTGTTTTCGTCCAATCTCACTTCATCATTTTATCACTACCGTCGATTGTAATGCTCAGGGTCCGTTTACTAACCCATTTCACAGCATCCTTACCCAAATCACAGGGTTTGCTCCAGTTTCTACTCTCTTCCATGACATTCTCTGATAATCAGAAAGACAAGGTTTGCCAAAATTCACCGAATTCCTTTCCAGACTCAGGGAAATTCTGGTCAATCTATCCATCTACTGGTAACATTTAAGGAGACCAGTTTCAAAACCTGAAGAATAATCCTATGAATCACCAAGCAGGTAGAACCATAAGCAGTCATAATAACGGAATTATTGACATAAAGTTGGAAGTTTAACCACTAGAAAGGAACCGATTATATATATCCCATAGAAGGGAAATCAAAAGTTTCAAAATGAAACATGCCACCTTTTCCTGATACATATACATCTTAGTTGTCGATAATATCAAATGTCAGTCTTCCTAACCACAGGTTTCAGAAGGAACACTACCGTCGGAGTTAGTCGTTTCATAAAAATTGGCACTACTAAGGTCATCCTAGTCTGGTGTACCGTGTTGTTCGAATGCATCCGCAATTACTCTGCCGGGCTGCATAAGCACACCACCTAAACCTGTATGAGATGCATCATAGTGTATCATAAAGTCTTCCTTCTCCCGTTAGGCAACACCAACGCCGGGTCGTTACCAATTTCATCTTAAAACATTCTCTATTACCTCTTAACCACTAATCGCATTACTTGATCCATTTGCAATTCAGTGTCAGAATAAACTTAAGGTAACTACTATAATCTATTCGGGGAAAAGAAGGAATTTAATATTCTTCTGAATCACAAGCATCTAACGTTCCTGATTCACCATTTTACTGAGTTAAAATAAACTTATACTTAGTACCTGATAGTAGTCATATTACGAGTTCATCATAGACCCACTGGTCTTTTCCTCTGGTAGTTTCTGAGATCATCGTCTCGCGTACTACTTTATATAACTTTATCCAATCAGGCCATCACTTTCCACTATCTTTACTTTCGAAGCTGGTTCATTCATAATATGGACATTTCGCTGAATAAAACCACCTCAACAATCTCAATTTGGTTTCATAAAATATAACCCATGAAATCCGCCTTCTCATGGCGAATTACCATTGACAATATTCACACTAATCCATTTATCCGATAATATGGCACTTGTTGCCTCTATCTCAACTGCTCCTGGGTGCTCCCCGTCCTACATCGACGTCTTTGATAATCATGCATCATTCTAACTCCTTTCTCATTAATCTAAAAGTCTCTAATGATCTTTATCTATCCCCCATATAAGACCTCAAGTAATCCTTCCAATCTGTCTTAATTGCTGGTACTACCTCTCGTAGTCCGGCTATAAATCCAACATAAAATTTCAATTCTCTTAATAATATCTCAGTTCTTTGTGCTCACTTCTCTGAGCACTATAATCTCAACTCTCGCTATCCCTCTGGCTACAGCCCTCCCTCTGGCTACAGCCCTCATTTCCTTGGAGTAATCTCCTCATCCTCAATAGAATTTTCCTCTGCTGGAACCTCTTTCGAGTCCTCAATAGGGTACTCTATCGAATTCACAATCCGATCGTCAGCATATAATACAACATCATCATGCTGCTGCTCGTACGCCTCAAGGTCTATCGCCTTACTAGTCGATACGAGAACGAGCTAAGTTACTATCATGATACTTAAGAGTTCCCATAAGGGTTTTATATGTCAGCACTACATTAAGTAGTCCGACTATGAACTTGGCAAGAGTTCTTATTATCTTAGAAAGTTTATGGTTTTAACGTCGCCTCATCTCTGGGATTTATAACGTAACGCTCTGATACCACTTCTGTAACACCCCCAGATCCGGGGTCCGGGATCCGGTGGTTACGGTTTCCAATTCTGTCCACAACAATTGAACTTTCCTTAACATAAAATAAATTACGTCTCTATGACCCAACACAACAATATAAAACACACCCGTTATAGTCCCAGAGATGAAATCAGAGTAACAATCAAATTTTTATTAATCACATTATGAGTTCTTACAATCCAAAAGAATTTCAATATAAATACATACTCTTTGCCATCCATTTACATAAGTCATACTAGACCATATTTTTGGTACTGAAAGAATAAATATATCCTACCAATAGCTTCTTCTTCAACTCTGGTAGTCTCATCGTCCTCGCCCGCGTCGAGTGCGCCTTGTGCGAGTCATCTGGTCTAGCTGTTGTTGTGATATAATAATAAAGCAAGGGTGAGCAATAGCCCACCAACAATAATATATAACTGAATGATAATATATAACAGTTCAAAAGTATCTTTCAAACCATATGCCATGCATTTACGGAAATGATGCCAGTATAAATGAACGATGAAGTTACAAGGTAACTTAAAGTATTTGTTTGTAGAAATATCTGCTACATCAAAAGTAAGCGTGATATTCTCATTGCCATTAAAAAGAGGAACTTGCATGAAAAGATTGCAATTCCAGTTATGAACACTTTTCCAGCTCTGCCAACAGTAATCATGTTGCAGGAAATAAATAAGTTTGGATGATGAACCAATGATGGAGTATTCACCGCGCCCGCTGTTCCAATCTTGATGATCAGTCGAGATCGTACAGCTCAAATTAGATTTACTACCGGTAGAAGGAAGAACTGATGGCTTTACTTGTCTACCGCCTTACTAGCTCTCCCCGTCCAACGGTTGGGCCAAAGGGGATGGACCGCGCTACTCGGCCTCTTACACGACTCCTAGTTCAAATAGAATTCATGATTCTGAATGTAACGTTCGTCCCCCTTTCCCCAAGTATAATACTTGTTGATAAGACTCTACAAGGTAGTCATATCTAGTTGGAAAGGAAAATTCACCAATAACTTCCAAGCTGTGGCTTGGTATCGAATATCAACTTGTTCCAACAATCTTACCCCTCGAAAGATGAGAAGGTAAACAACGACTTAATAAGTCAACAGCACCCGAGTTGCGAGTGAAGAGAATACTTTATGACCGGGAAGTCGACAAGATAAATAACATCTTCCAAGTAAGGTTCCCTTATTATTAGAGAGGTAGACTCAAAGAAGAATGATGTCTGAAAACCTTTCTTGATATAAGATTAATAATAATATGACTCCGAAATATTTTCTGAAATAATCGAAGAAGATAAACCTTATCGAGGTTATTCTAAGTATGGAATAAATATTCAGAGAATATTTATTGAATTAAAATATTTTACAGAATATTTAGGAATATGAAAGAATATCTTTAATCAGAATATTTCTCAAATAATCCTTGAAGAAATATCTAGAGAATATTTATTGCATAATTAAATATTCAAATGAATATTCAGAATAATATTCATTAATTAATAAGACCTGAAAGGAATATTTAAAATATTTAAAATAATATTCGATGATTAAATAGAACCCTGGATGAATATTCAAAATAATATTCATAATTAATTAGGAATTTAAATGTTTATTGAAAAAGTAATATTCGTTTAATGAATAATATTCTAAATGAATATCAAGTAATATTCATTTAGTAATCCAAGCTTTAAAGGAATATTCGAGATAAGACTCGATAAATAAATCAAGCTTCAGATGAATATTAGAATAATATTCATCAAGTAAGTAATATCTTAAATGAATATTCAAAAGTAATATTCATTTAATAAAGTAATATTCTAAATGGATATTCAAATAATATTCATTTAGTAGTCCAATCTTTAGAAGAATATTCGGAATAATAATCGATAATCTATTCGACTTTGAATGAATATTGAAAAATATTATCCGTCGAATGGTTACGTTCAAATAATTATTTGAAGTAAGGATCGTTAAATAAATAATCTCGAACGAATATTCAAATAATATTCGTCGCCCAAATAATAGAAAATATTTACTTAGATATTTTCTTTCGAGGTAATCTCGATATGTCAAGAAATATTGACTCCCGGTCTATATTTGATGAATAAGATGTATACACCCTTCTCTGAGGGTCTCACAATAACCGGCTTATAATTGATACAATAGCTATCTAATTTATAAGCCAATAACAATCAGGGAACAAGCATAATGATATAACTTGAAAGTAGGCATGCATGCTATGGCATATGTATAACAGAAAACATATATATATATATATATATATATATATATATATATATATATATATTCAATCACAGCAACAGCCTAAAAGAAGGGAATTGAAACTTGCCTGGTAGTCGAGTACGGTAAGGGGTAGTGGTAGCGGGTCCCGGGTCAGCTTGGTGATCTATAAATAGCCAAGGCATTTGGGATTAATCACTTAACATCTTAAAAGTTAAGTTATACTTAAATCGAAACACGTTCTCGAGTTATCTCGTTATACCCCTTTTAGTGGATTCCTTTTATCATCGATCCGACCCGACATTCGTTCGTTAATACGACATGTCATTGTACTTACACTTGGGACATACTTAAGTCATACAAGTTCTAAAGTCGATCGTTACGAATCAATATTATGCTCCGAGTTTTATCGCCCGTTTTCTAAGTGTTTTACCGAAGTTATAATCAAGCGGGTTTTTAGGGGTTCGTTCGCGATTAACTTTGATTCGAATATTTTTATAAAATCGGAAAACGATCCGTTTCACATGAGGTTTTCTCTCACACCTTCCTTTTTACCTCTAGTATTTAATTACCAAGATTCGCCACTGACTTACGTATTTTACGAGGGTTCAATTTTAATAACGAACTCGTACTTACGGTTTCGAACGTCTTTTAGTGAATCGGCCATAATTCCTAAACCGTAAGTCCGTTTCACATGATCTTTATATCAAAACGAAGCTTATAACATGATCTATCTTTCCATGGCAGAACATGATACTGGACAGTGATTTATGGCTACTGTCAAACACGATTTCTTAAGGATAACAAAAATCGGGCATTACGACGGCTATAAATCGGACGTTCCATAAATCGTAATCAACAACCCAAGCCACACCGGGCATACCAATCATCTTACATTCATAATACTAATCTCATAAGTCCAGGAACATCATATTATATCATCATATTCATCACATCTCTTAAATCAAACAAACTAACTACATAATCTTGTAAACATGCTTATAACAACATTATCACCAAAACTTATCCAAAACTCCATTAAAACTCAAATCAAAGACTAGGGTTCTTGAAGTTTATACCTTCCTTGGAGTAGATAAAGACCTTGCTAAGTCTTGTATAGTCCATGAACATCCTTAACCAAGCTTAGATCATCCAAAAATCAAGAAAACCAAGAATTTTGTTCTTGAGGTTACTATTCATCCTCCACTTTCTTGATTTTATTGAAAATGGAAAGAGTGGTGTTTGAGGCTAAGATTTCTAGGGTATCATTTTTATGAAATATAGGATCTATGATAAATTTTAGGAGATCAAACAATGGTGGGAAGAATGATTTTTGTTTTTGAATTAAGGAGGAAGTCGAATGGTGCTAGATGGGGGAGAGGAAGAGGTTTTGCTTGACTTGATCTTGGAAATAATGCATAAAGTGATATGTTTAGCATAATATCTCATCCTTGGTTGCTTTAATAAAGTGATGATGCATGCAATGATGTAATTTGGCAAGACAAGTGTTGATATTTTGGTGGTTTAAGGCTAACCAAGTGGTTTGTGTGCTAAGTACTTGGTTGCATTCTAATTAATCTAGTTCCTTGCTAGTTACTAGATATTTATCACTTGCACATGCATGTATCTTGCTTCCTCTTCTTGTTTCTTTGTCCGTTTATTGCTCAATTCATTGATCGTTCGGACGAATAACTAAGTAGTTTCACCTCTAGGGTTTACCGGGAAATTTCTCGATATTCATAATACCTTCCCCAATCCTTAATATAATCCTCGTGATGACCATGTAGGATATTTAATCTCGATACGAACTTAATCCGTAATATAGGATTCGTTCGCTTTATTGATTAATCTCGTTATAACATTTTTAGCGGTTTCTAGAACGCTTGTTTCACTGCCTCAGTGGTTTCCTACCTTCATTCTTAAATCAAATATAATAACATCCCAAAATATCAAATCCTCAAAGTTAATATCTCAATTCTTGGATTATAATAATATTTAATCCACTGTCCGATCAAATATTATACCGAAAAAGAATTTGGAATTCCTGAATTCCGATCGTCTCTGCATTCACTTATTTCCTCCGCGTATTACTAATATGACTTCGAAACATCCATATCACGTCCCGTACATAGGGTGGCGTGAAAAGTTTTCCAACTTACAAAATCACTATTCATCCACCAAATTACTATGCACGTACAGGAAACACTATGCACGTACGGGAAATACTATGCACGTACGGGAAACACAATGCACGTACTCATTTCCCTTCAAGGATCCATTAGCTCCTTCCTGGATGGTAGATTATTCTTATCTAGGTCCTCAACCATCGAATTACTCTATTCTGACAATATACCAATGCATCAGGATCATTGTCCAAAGCAATATCCATTCATTACAATCATGGTTCTTTGAAACCACCATTCATTAGAGCTGGTGACCTTGTTGTCGGAATCATTTTTCCTCATTTTATCATTACTTAATAAAAAGTTTTAATTATATCAAAAATTTGGGGTTCTTACAAGTTTTGTCGACCGATTTGGAGATGAATCTTCTTAGGGCAGCCAATCTCCTAGTTAATTTCTGAATGTCCCGAATTGTTTTCGGAGCTTCTATGTCGATTATCGCTCTTATCTTTTCTGGATTGGCTTCAATGCCTCGAGCACTCACCATATAACCAAGGAATTTACCGCTGAATACTCCGAACGTGCATTTGTTCGGGTTGATCTGCATGTTGTTTTTTCTTAGCGTCTCGAAGCATTCTCTCATATCATCGGCGTGATCCCGAAACAAAGATTTTACTACCATGTCGTCCACGTAACATTCAATATTTCTCCCAATCTAGTTTTCAAAGACATTGTTGATCATCTTCTGAAAGGTGGCCCCCGCGTTCTTCAAGCCAAAAGGCATGACAATGAAAGCATATGTTCCTTTCGGGATGATGAATGTTGTTTTAGGGATGTCTTCAGATTTCATGGCGATTTGATGATAACCTGAGAATGCATCTAAGAAGCTTAGGATTTCATATCCTGATGTAGCATCAATGAGCTGATCGATATTGGGAAGTGGATAATGGTCTTTCGGGCAGGCGAGATTGAGATCGGTGTAATCGACGCACATCCTCCATTTGCCATTTGCCTTTTTGACCACTACCACATTAGCTAACCATTCGGGGTATTTGATCTCTTCAATAAAATCTACTTCCAATATCTTTTCCACCTCTGTCTGAATCACCTTTTGTCTTTCCATGGCGAAATTTCTTTTCTTCTGTTTGACTGGCTTGGCCCCCTCTTTCACATTTAAACTGTGTTGGGCAATGCTCGGATCAAGTCCGGGCATGTCTTCAGGACCCAGGCAAATATGTCGTGGTACTCTCGGATCACGGCAATCACTTTCTCTTTCAGATCATCGTTCATGTCTCTCCCGATACGGATCATTCGACCCGAAGTGCCTGCATATAATTCGACCTCTTTGGTTTCCACCGCTGGTTCGGCTATAGGGTTTGAGAGATTGTCCCCAAACTTTTCTAGCTCAATGTTCATCGTGTAGTGAATGCTTCCAGCCCGATCGTTCATGCGACTTTTCATTTTACCTTCATCTTCGGTTTCTTCTTCGGATCTATCTAGATCTTCTAGCATAATGATCCTGGCTGCCTTTTGATCTCCTTTCATTTCGTCAATGCCTTGATCGGTAGGAAACTTCAACTTCAAATGGGGTATTGAGGCTATAGCTTGGAAAGCCGTTAAAGTAGGACGCCCGAGGATGCCATTATTTGGGCTATCCACTCGGACAACATAGAATTTCACCTGCTTTTCCACAGTGCAGGGAGGTTTACCCAATACTAGGGACAATGTGATTGTTCCCTCGATCGGAATCGATGAGTTACCAAAGCCGTAAAGTGGGGGTTCATTGCAAGATTCCAGCTGTTCTCCTCCCAGATTCATTTTTTCATAAGTCCGGTGATACAAAATGTTGACCGAACTACCACCATCTATCAGTACCTTCCATACCTTATTCTGGCCGATGATCGGATTCACTAACAAAGGATCCTCGTGCGGCCAAATGACATCTTCATAATCTTCTTCAGTAAACATTATGGACAATGGATGTTTGCCCTGTGTAGTGTGTTGATATAGATTGTAGACTTGACGAGCATACCTCTTTTTGGCCATTTTGCTACATCGATCCAGTATTGTACCCCCCATGATGGTTCTTACCTCCCCTCTATATCGAGGGGCTTCGTCTCTTTCCCTTTGCCTAAGGTTGTCATCCTCTTCGTTCCGATCTCTGGTTTCTTTCGGACCTGAGTCATTCCTTTTTGGTTCCAAACGATCCCTTAAATCTTTAACAAATTTAGTTAGGTCACCTGTTTTCACCATTCTCTCTCTCAATCTCTTCAAATGAAAACATTCGTCTGTGTTGTGACCTTTGTCCTGATGGTAATCACAGTATTTATTCCCATTCTTCTTATGATCAGGTACCCTCAGCTTCGCCGGTCTCCGGAAATCAGGCCTGCCTTTGATTTCGTTCAGTATCTTAAAAATGGGAGTGTTTAGTGGAGTAAACACCATGGGCTCCTTTCCCTTCTTTGAATCGTTCCTTCTATCATCCCCTCGGTCACCATCTCGCTTATCATCTCGCCGGGGATCATCTTTCCTTCGGTCGTTCTTCCCCTAACTGCCCTTTCTTCGACTTTCTTTAGACGATTCTTTGTATCCATCGATAGACTCCATTTTTCTCCTGATACTTTCTCCTCGGATATAGATGTCGTTGAGTGACCTCGGGGGAACATCATATAAGGACGACCGAAGCTTTCTTCCTTTAACTGAGTCGAGGCCAGCAGTCAAAAATCCTGCCGCCTTGACCTTATCCAGGTTGGTCACCATGCCAGCTTCTTCCTTAAAACGGGCTAGGTAATCACCCAATTCTTCATCAGATCTTTGGCGACAATGAATAAGAGATTCGGTATCCTTCTCTCTCCGACACAGGTGGGAATAATACCTCAAAAACTTGCTCTTCAGTCGATCATAAGAAGGTATGGATCTGGGCCTCATCGATCGATACCACAAAGAGGCCGAACCCTTCAAATAGGTTTTAAACATTTTGCGAAGCATGATATCGTCATGACCATTTCCTATCATCAAACTTTCATATTTTTCACAATGATCTTCTGGGTCTCCCTTGCCGCTAAATTCGGTCATTTTCGGGAACTGACGACCTGGGGGTGGTCTATATTGTTCAATCTCTTTAGTTATGACGGGCTCCTGATGTATCCTCTTCTGGTCTCCAAACATACACTTCTCCATTCTTCGAAGCCTATCTTTCCATTGAGAGCCTGTTTCTTCTTCCTCTAAGTCCGAAGGATCTTGGGACGAGTGTGAGGAATGTGTTTCGGATTCTGAAGACTCCTCCTGGTGAGGTCGGGACCTTTTTTCTCTTTGGCCCTTAGAGACTGTTTTCTGAGGTTCACTCACGGGATCCTCTTTTCCAGTTTGAAGGGCTTCTCGCGCTATCCTTTCTTCCAATTCAACCTCTTCGCGCCTGAATTTTATGGCTTCAATTGCAAGGCTCGTCTTTTTGCTCCCTGGGATCCTTCCTCTTTAGTGTCTTTTCCTTTGACATTCTGTTGCCTTATTTCTTCGGAAGTAGGAGTTTCTATATTGAGATTTTCAGAATCCTAAGGTAACATGATTCACCAAAGAAGCTTATACGGTCCCATAGACGGTGCCAAATGTCAGGACTCGATTTATGCCTCGGACAAATCTATCCTCGATATGCCAGGAACAGGTTTTGGTAGCTCCTGCAAAGAGAAGAATGCAAGGGTGTTACCCCCCGATTCACCTCCGGTGTGAGAATCAGTAAAATGTAGTGGAAACGTAAACGTAAAACTTATGTAAACCAGTGTATCTTAGTATGTGTGATTGTGTTTATCACCTGATAATTGTGTCTATTTATATTGTGTTTATGAGTAGTACCGTTGATGATCCTCTTGATTCTCAGTTATGGAGGGCGATAAATGGTAAGGCGTTACACTGGCAACGGTCGACTATTTTTACTGACTTCAGCTGGATGGTTCGGATGGGCCTGGTCCAATCGTATGGATTTAATGGTCATAATCCCAAAGGCGTATTGGATTGGGCCCCCAAAGGCTTATTGGATCGGGCCCTCTAACAGGGAAAAAAACAACTTTAGGATTGGCTTCATAAGAGTACTTGGTACACAGTCAGCGAACTTGTTGACCAGAGACTTTAACCTCAGTACTTTCAAGGGACATAACTTAAGAGTTAAGCTTGCGCGCAGCACACCACTCACAACCAATTACTTTCCATCTCAAGCTGTGCATACAGATGCAACTGCAAAGGTTACTCCACCTACTCAGACATCAACGAAGAGCCCGATCAAGGTAAACCCTCAACCTAACTTCAAAACTTTCAAAGGTCATGTCAAGCAATAGGACTATGAAATGTTGGAAAGATCTGTCATAGGATTAACTGAGGAACCAATGGCCTCAGAAATACTCACAGAAAAACTTCTGATCTTACATTTACAGTCAACTTCTTTTGCCATTTCTCAAACAAATCAGGTGTTATCTTTCTGATCTTACGAAATCTTCTGTTTTTTTCTGAATCTTTGCATATTAAGTGTAATTCATCATTACTGATTGTGCTCAAGAATTGTTCTTGACAAAATTTCTCTGAATTCAACTGTTTCTTGTTGAAATCTTTTGTTGAAAATCATGTCTGCAAACACATCTTCTGAAAATGCATTTGCAAACACAAATCAAGATCCGGCCAGTGCATTTTATATACATCCTTCAGATGCATCTGTTAATCAACTAGTCTCGGTCAAGTTTAATGGTTCTGGCTATGCGAATTGGAAGCGATCAATGATGCTTACTCTAACTGCTAAAAACAAACTAGGTTTTGTAAATGGAACGATTACTCAACCTGAATCTACTTCTGTTGAATTCTTTGCCTGGGAGAGATGTAACTCTCTTGTAACTTCTTGGATTCTGTTTAATTTGGATGAAAACATTGCTAGAAGTGTTCTTTTTCTCAAAACTGCTAGAGATATTTGGAAAGATCTTGAAGATCGATTTGGTTTTGTGTCAATGACACAGGCTTATTCACTTGAACAGAAATTAGCTGAAATTACTCAAGGAAAACAGAGTGTTTCTGAGTTTTATACTTCTATTAAGGCACTTTGGGATAATCTAGATGATGCAAGTCCTATGCCTAAATGCAGTTGTAACAATTGTACATGTACTTTGAATCTGAAAGTGCAACAGAAAATCCAAGAACATAGACTGTTACAGTTTTTGATGAAGCTTAATGATCAATATGCTCTGGTGAGAGGACATATCCTGCTTATGAATCCTTCACCCACAGTTGCTCAGGCTTATAGGATGATTGCACAGGAAGAGAATCATAAGGAAATGTCAAATGCTCATAATGATGTCATGGCTTTTGTAGCAGATAGAAGATTCACACATTCTGGAAATTACAATACACAGAGAGTTGGTTATAACACTGGAAATTCAAATGGTTATAATTCTGGAAATTTTACTGGAAATTCTGGTTTCAAATTTGGAAATGCAACAGGAAATTCTGGAAATGCTGGAAACTATGGAAATACTGCAAATCGAAAACAGAAACCTGGCTCTAATTACTATTGTACTCACTGCAAAGTACCTGGTCATAGTGTTGACAGGTGTTTTAAGATACATGGATATCCTGCAGGTTTTAAACCTAAGGACAGGAAAATTGCAGCTGCAGCAACTTTTACTGGAGATAATACTGTTGGACATGAAGTTTCTGGACATGAAGTTTCTTCAAACTTGCTTTCTGATGATCAATATAATAAGCTTCTCAGTTTGCTCTCAGATCAGAATTTTTCTGATAACAATTCTGTTAAGTCTCAGGCTTTACTAGCAGGTAAACTATGTATGATGTCTTGTCTAGATTGCAAATGGTTACTAGATAGTGGAGCTACTGACCATATTTCACCAAATTTGGATAATTTCATTGATTACACTATTGTCAATGGTTCTGAAAATTGCATAACAATACCAGATGGTAGAAAAATACAGGCTCTGCATATTGGTACAGTTGATTTGGGAAATAACATTGTCTTAAAAGATGTGCTACATGTTCTAGATTTTCATTTCAAGCTGATTTCAGTGCACAAATTATGCAAAGATCTTAATTGTCAACTGATATTCAATAATGGATCTTGTCTTTTACAGGACCTTTCTCAGAGCAAGAAGCCAATTCATCTTGGTGAGCTGAGAAATGGTCTCTATACTGTGGACTCAAGTTTCAATTCTACTAAGCATTCTCTTACTGCTAAAGCTACAAATGAAGCTCATCTATGGCTTCTCAGGCTTGGTCATATACCTTATCAGCAATTGAAGATCTTACAACCTTCTTGTGATTTTACTTCTGTCAATGATTCTATTTGCCAAATCTGTCCATTAGCTAGGCAAACCAGAAATCCATTTCCTCATAGTACTATTAAAAGTACTTCTATATTACAGCTGTTACATGTCGATTTATGGGGACCTTACAAAGTCAAAACTCAGTTTGGTTGTACACAATTTGTCACTATTGTTGATGATTTTAGCAGATATACTTGGATACATCTTGTCAAGTACAAATCAGAAGTTGCAGATGTTTTAGAAAACTTTATTCAATTTGCAGAAAAACAATTTCAAGCTCCTGTTTTATGTGTTAGATCAGATAATGCTTCTGAAATTTGTGAAGGAAAATTGAAGATATATTTCCAGAAGAAAGGGATAGTCCATCAAACTAGTTGTGCATATACACCCCAGCAGAATGGGGTTGTAGAACGCAAACATAGACACTTATTAGAAACTGCTCGAGCACTGTTATTTCAATCTAGAATTCCAGATCATTATTGGGGTGAATGTATACTGTGTGTTGCTTATTTGATTAACAGAATGCCTTTGTCAAGTATTAATAATCACACTCCTTATAAACTTCTATACAAAGACGAACCCTCTTATGATATACTGAAACCGTTTGGCTGTTTATGTTATGTTACAACCTGCAAGGTTGGTCGATCAAAATTGGATCCCAGAGCATCTCCTTGTGTATTTCTAGGATACACACCAACTCAGAAGGGATATAAGGTACTTGATTTAGCCTCAAGAAAATTAACTGTTTCAAGGGATGTTATGTTTCATGAACTACATTTTCCATTTCATACAATTGCCAAAGATACATTATTGACTAATTCTACTGCTATTCATATACCTGCTGTTTCTAGTCCTAAATTTGATTTATATTCTGATCTTGTGTCACATATACACACTTCAAACACCACACAGTCCACACAATCTCAATCTCAGTCTCATTCTACAAATGATGATTATTATTTTTCAAATTCATCTCCTATACAGTCCACACACTCTACCAATAATCATTCCATTTCACATTCATCTCAATCTACCACTGATCATTCTGATAATTCTATTCACACCACTGCTGATATACCAGTTCGACATTCTACTAGAACTAAACAACTTCCTGCATATCTAAAGGATTTTCACTGTCCTACTGTTCTTACACATCATACTGCTCTCTCATCTTTATCTCAACTTGTTGAACCTAAAAGCTTTAAAGAGGCTAATTCTCATCCTTTATGGAGAGAAGCAATGGACAAAGAGATTGCAGCTTTAACTGAAAACAAGACATGGGATTTAGTACCCCTTCCTGAAGGTAAGAAAGCTATTGGATATAAATGGGTTTTTAAACTCAAGCTGAAGGCAGATGGATCCCTAGAATGGTGTAAAGCACGCTTAGTTGCTAAAGGATATAATCAGAGGTATGGGATCGATTATGAAGAAACGTTTTCTCCAGTTGTCAAAATGAATACAATCAGATGTTTAATTGCTCTTGCTGGACATAAGAAGTGGCCATTATATCAGTTGGATGTGAATAACGCGTTTTTACATGGAGATTTATCAGAGGAAGTCTACATGACTGTTCCAGAAGGCATTCCAAATCCAAATAATCTAGTTTGTCGACTTCGAAAATCAATATATGGCCTCGAGCAGGCTTCGAGAGAATGGTTTGATAAATTACTTCATGAACTTACTGCACAGGGATTTATCCAATCAAAGAATGATTACAGTCTTTTTATCAAGAAAGTTGACAAACATATAACCATCATGGCCGTTTATGTGGACGATATCATCGTTACAGGTAATGATGTTACTTCAATACAAAGTATCAAGTCTCATCTTCATAACATTTTTAGTATCAAGGACTTGGGAATACTACATTACTTTCTAGGAATCGAAGTTGATTATCTTATTCCAGGCTGGCAAGTTAGTTAGATCAGTTATAGATATAGGTAGCTGTATGTATAGAAAGTTTGTTACAATCTCTTATATATAAGAGAACAAAATGTACAGATTGAACTACTCTTTTTACATTTTCTGCAATATACAACAGTAAATACAAATCTCTCTACAATGTCTTTGCTTTCTTGTTTTCTTGCTTAATCTAGTTAGGATGAAGAAAGTTTACAATCATGAGCTCGAATCAATCCAGCATGAGCACCCCATAAAACTGCTTGGACTTCATTCATACCATGCATTGGTCCCATTGCACCCCATAATTTGATCCCATTTGTGTCTCTAATAATGACCCCCACTCCATTTGAATTCCCGTTCGGCAACGGTTCATCAACAGATACAAAACAGACATTTATTTTGATAAAACCTTCCTCTGGAACCACCCAGAAATTTTCCATGAAGAAAAAGAAGAAGGAAGAGTGAGTGAAGAGTAGAAAAGTAGCACAGCTAGAGTTCAAGGCTGAGATATATATATATGCAACAAAAAACCAATCTCGAGGAAAAACTGTTGAGTTACCAAGAGAGAAAAACAGCTGGGAGCCATATTGAATGAGACTTAAAAGATAGTGAGCCTCGCCTGAGAGAACTTTGGGAATAGAGAAGAGCTTAGAGAGAAGAAAGAATTAAATAGAGGAGAATTAATAGGGAATAAAACATCCCACTGACGTTACAATTATGAAAAGAGTTCATAAACTAAGGTGAAAAAGAGAAGAAGAACATCTGTACCATTTCAAAATCAAAAAGATTATATGAATAATCCCAAAACCTCTAAGACCTCTGAGATTAAAAATATTGAATAGCCTCCCAATGCTCAAAAGAATATTTCTAGACAAACCTTACTTTGCAAGCGAAACCGCATATTCATTGAACTCCCTGGGAACAAACTGAAGAGTAAACATTGACCCAACTAAAGATTTGATATTGAAGATACTATTTCCTACTGGGATATAAGACTTTAAACCTGACCGCACTTGATCAATAGCCACTGTTGAATCATAAAATAAAGCCACTTTGGAAATAGACTTTTTGAACCTCAACAAGATTCTCACAACATGTAAAATAGCTTCAACCTCCGCTTCGATATTATTAGCAACTGACATAGGACCAGAAAAAAGATATACCAACTCACCCTTTTTATTCTTTATGAAGCCTCCTATACTACCCATGATCAAGCCATTTGTTTGCACTGTCCAAGCACCATCAACACAACTATAATAATCAAACGTAGAGGTCCTGTACTTCCAAAAATCCTTAGAGACCTTAAGATGATAGATATTCAAAGCACCTTGAGGATTCACTAGCCACAAAGGATCCTTACCACACTTAATAATATTAGCTGCTCGACCCCATTTGCTAACTCTTTCGATGATCAAGAATTCCACATCAGCTTTGCGAACCCTAATGTTTGTGAAAAGGAATTCATTTCTTGCTAACCAAATCGTCCATATAGAGGCTGCCAAGACAATTTTCCAAGCTCTATTTGCAATTCCCCCCTTTTGACATTTGATGAGTTCCCCTAAAGAGAACACTAGGATTCTCGACAGTTTCGTATGCATACTCCACCATTTGCAAATAAAATCCCACACCCAACAAGCAATTTCACATTTCCAGAACAGATGGTTAATGGTTTCCTCCTCCTTCTGACACCATGGACATATAGAAGAAAAGTTCTGCAATCTTCTACTCAAAAGATAATTAGTTGGGAGAATAGACCATTGTACTTTCCATAGAAAAAGAACTATCTTTGGCGGGACTTTCAAAGTCCAAATTTGATGCCAGATAGTAGAAGCGCTACTATCAGAATCTGTCCTAAGCCAAATCAGGGAAGTGCATGACTTGGAAGAGAAAATGCCATTCCCCGGAGTCCAAATTAACTTATCATTCAACGACGTGAGAACTATACTTGAGATAATATTCGACAAAACTTCCAATTCTGAACTGTCTCTGGCATTCAGTTGTCTTGTCCATAAAACATCAAAAGAGCTATCTGAGAACCACCTTTCTAAAAAAGCTTTCACTGTTAGATGCGTTGATTTTGCTATTCCATATAGCCTTGGTACACGAGCCATAACTGGACCATCCTCTGCCCAAACATCCTCCCAAAAATAGACTAATTCACCATTACCCAGTTTCCACACAAAACAACCATGCCTTAGGTAATTGAAATAATAGGATTAGTCATCAGAGAGGCAAAACTTTTAACCATTTGAGAGACATTTGAAATGTTCGACACTTCATTCAAATTTTAACGCAACTGTGGCCCATACCTTTGATATAGGATTTTATTCCAGAATTTATCCCTCTCTGAGTAGCATCTCCACCACCATTTAGCCACAAGTGATATATTTCTCAATCTAAGTGGAACAATTCCTAAACCCCCAAATTTCTTCTCACTGCAGACTCTTTCCCAGTTTAGTAAATGAAGTTTTTTCACTTTATTATCTGTTCCACTCCACAGAAAATGACGTCTTAACTTTTCCAGTCTTGCTATAACTGTTTGGGGCAGATAGTATAGACTAAACCAAAAGATAGGAATACTATCTATACAAGATTTTAACAGGACTATCCTACCTGCTATTGATATTCTGCCCATATCCCATGCCTTCAGCTTATTGCTAACTTTATCTATCAGAGGTTCCCAGAAATTCAAATATTTTGGAGAAGCTCCAATTTGGACACCCAAATACTTAAAGGAACTTATATCCACTTTACAGCCTAGAAATTCCGCCCAGTGATGCAACTTTGCAGGATCCTCACCAAAGCAATACAAACTGCTCTTATGGAAATTGATTCTGAGCCCCGATACAATATAAAAACATTGTAAAACTCTTTTTACTCCTTTAATCGAAGCAAAATCCTTACTAAGAAAAAGAATTACATCATCTGCAAACTGTAAATGCGAAATTGATTGAGAACAATTAGGAAGATCTATTCCCTTAAGAATGTTCCTTTGATTCGCTTTTGTGATGCATTGTGCCAATACTTCACCCATTAGATTAAAAAGTAGAGGAGAAAGCGGATCCCCCTGCCGAAGACCCCTTTTAGGAGCAAATTCTTGAGTGGCCGACCCATTTACAAGAACCGAAATTCTAGCAGACTCAAAAATAGCCTTCATCCAGAATATCCATTTGTTATCAAAATTCATACTATTCAGAACTTGATACACATAATTCCATTTAACCGAATCGAATGCCTTTTCAAAGTCAATTTTCAATATCACTCCATTGCATGACCTGGCCTTCAAAGCACTGTATACCTCCTCCGTGATTAAAATGCAATCAGACAATTGTCTTCCTTCTATAAAAGCTGATTGAGTACTTGAGACCAATACATTCATCACCTTTTTCAGTCTTTTAGCGAGGACTTTTGTCAACAATTTCATTATTGCATTCATCAGGCTTATCAGTCTAAAATCCGTAGCTGTTTTAGCCTCCTTTGATTTAGGAATCAAAGCAATGAACGAAGAGTTGCAACCCTTTGGAATAATACCTGTGCGATAGAAAGATTTAAAGAAATCCAGAATTTCCCATTAAAGCTATAAAGACTTTAACACACCAGCATTAAGCCCATCCGGGCCTGGTGCCTTAGAAGCATCAGTGTTGTTTAAAGCTTCTTCAATTTCCTCAAGACAAAACTCCTTAACCAGATCCCTCTTTTCCACCAATGATAAGGCTTTCAAAAAACCTTCTGGCAAAGCAAAAACATCCTCACTCTGATCCTTCCCCAGAAAATTACTGAAGTGATTGATTAACGATTCCTTGATGCCTAAAGGAGAAGTAATCCATCCATCCTTTGATTGAAGTCCTAGAATGGTATTAGACTTCTGCCTAGAGATGATTACTCTATGAAAGAACTTAGTTTTACGTTCTCCTTTTAACTGCCAATTTGATCTAGAAACTTGACACAGCATGCTTGATTTAATTCTGCATAACTCATCCAGCTTATTCTTTATTTCACTTTTGGATTTATTGTCCAGATTCCTTCTATCTACATCATCTTGCTCCTTTTCAATTAAAGCAATCTTAAGATTTACATTTCCGAACTGCCTTTTATTCCATTCTTTTGCAACCTCCCTTAACATTCTGAATCTTGAATTAAGTTTCTTGCCTCCAGGATTCTTTCAAACATTTTCCAATAATTGCACTAATGCTTTATCTTCTAACCAGACATTAAAAAACTTGAACGGCCTGGGACCCCAATTATGCTTTGAACACCTCAGCAATAGAGGCTTATGATCTGAATTCCTTCTGCCAAGAGCAACTACAACCCAATCACCTGAAGCTGCCCAAGAATGATTTACCAATGCCTTATCTATCTTGCTTTTTTTGTTATCCGGTCCAAACCACGTGAAAGACGAATTAATCATTGGAACATCGATGAGCTCATTGCCAGTCAAGAAGCTAGAAAACAAGATTGAGTCCCTCGGACAGTACTCACAATTTTCTCTTTCTGATTGGAACTGAACAGAATTGAAATCACCTATAATTAGAACCTTCATGTTGCTTGACTCCTGGATTATCATTTGAATTTCCTGCCACATCTGTCTTTTTTTCTCTGCTTTATGAGGCGCATATACATTTAAACATAAGAAAGGCTCATTCGAAACCATACAAAAACCTTGAATCCATAACCATTGCCTAGAAACCTTAAAATTTACCACATTGAACACTGCTTTATTCCACACTATTAGTAGCCCTCCCAATAAACCTGTAGAAGGAACTGAAACCCATCCAATATTCGATCCTAAACCCAATGCTTTGACATCCCTGCTACTCCAATTCTGAGTTTTTGTTTCTTGAATACATACCAATGAGGCCTGAGAGTCATGAACCACTTAATGTGAAGCTTACTGATATCATTTGATGCCCCTCTGACATTCCAACTCACTATATTTTGTAAATCCATAAAAACAATAAATATGAGTAAAATGGCACTTTGTCTTAGATGCTAATTTGATCCCTTATGAGCATAAGAGATTTCTCCTCATCCTGGAGTACCACCAATCCCATGTTAACTCCTGTTTCGAATATTGCTGTAGCTTCATCCCACCCTTCGCCACAATCCTCAGCCATAATTCTATTTAACCCTTCACCTTTATAATGCTTCCTCTTTTTTGGCACTTTGAAAAACCTGTTCTCTTTTTGATTATATGCCTTTTTTGGTCTGCCTCGATTGCTCTTAATTTTCAGAGTCTTGATTGCAGAGACTATTGAAGGTTGGGAAGTACACATACTTGTTAGATCAGTACCATTACTATCTTCTAACAAAGAATACACTTGTGAGCAAGCTATTTTACCCTCTATATGCTCTAAATCTGAAGAATCTTGACTACGCCACTCCCAAATCATACCAGGATCCGAAACCACTCCCCTATCTTGAAAGCAAGATAAAGGCGTCAGAGGATTTATATATGAATCATTCGATAAAGAATCCTCTACATCGCTATTACCTCCTACCGACCTCCCTTCACAGCTAGCCTTTGCTTTTAGTTCGCTCCTTACACTATTAATTTCATCATGTTCTTGTTTATTTTCAAATTCTACCAAGACTTTAAGTTCTTGTTTGTTTACTTTACTTTCAAAGTCTTCAACTTCAGATGATTCTGAGCACTGCTTCACCTCTTCCGTTGACTTCTCCTTATCAATTCCTACGTTAACTTGCTGATTGTCTGGCAAACTTACAGAACTTCTTACCCAGTTTTCCACTTTGATTGAATCATCCTCCTGATAATCGCTAAACTCAGACTTAATTTCCACCAACCTAATTTTCCAAATATTATCTCCAATAAGAACTTCTTCGTAAAAATCAAAATTCTCTACTACTCGAGTCTCAATGAGCAGTTTTGGCGACCTATAAAAATCATCCTCTTTAGTAATGCTAGAGAAATGCAGAATATTCCCCCATTTTTGCAATATATCCTGGCAATTCTTCTCCGACCAGGCTATTAACGGGAGGCCTCTACATTCAATCCAAATCTTCCTCATTTGAATGAGATCCTCCCATTTCACCTTTCTAACCTCTTTAAAACCAACTTCCAGAAAATTGAGATCCACATTTTCTAAACTCTCTTCGAATTTGAAGAATGCCAAAAAGAACTTGCCTGACAAACCTCTAACCTCAACATCCTCAAAACCTAAACCTTCCACGATAGAACTGACTGAACTGACTGATTCCATATTGACAGTTTCTAGTATCACGCAACATTCTAGTTCCCTAGCAAACTCTTCATTTAACTGAAGCTTCCTAAAATTTTCCTTATCTCTTTGCAACTCTGGAACTTTATTAATCGCCATCTTTCTTTCAGTCTCTTCCTTTTTCTCCTTCACAGACTCAGACCCAGTTATCTTTAAAAGGGAATGCTTACCCCTCCCTGCTATTGACGGACTACTGGAGATTTTAGTCACAATTTTAGTTCTATCCTTAGCATAAGCCAAATACAGTTTAGCCCCTTCAAAAACTGAACCATTCGAATTTTGGATAATCTTATTAGCTTCGATGTGATTTGCAGTGATCAGGAAACCATACCTATTATTATATTTGTCCCTCTTTTTTGGAAGAATAATATCCTTGATTACCCCCGTTTTTTTGAAGAATCTCCAAATATTTTTAGCTAACGAATTTTCAGAAAATCCAGAGAAGAATAAAGTCTTATTCTTACCAACCTGGTTTTTCAGTCCAATGACCTTAGCCTTACTAGACGGCTGATTAGATGTTTTCTCTGACAGAAGCACCTCCTTGAAAGATTTTCCCGAGGTATGGACCTCCTCTAACGTCCTATGATGAATTTGACCCAGAGCTAGTGATAGAGCTTTATCATTACCCTTCAAAGCATCATCCAATACTGCCGGTTCCACCAAATGCTTGTAATCCTTAATGAAACTCTTTGCTAATTCCAAATTATTTGCGTCAAGTTGCTGATTTGAATTTCTTACCGAATCATCCAGCTTATTCAGTAACTTTTGCCTTAGATACGCTTCTTCTTTTATACAAGAATCATTGCCACTTTTTACTTCAGACTCCACCTTATTCCTCCTCTTTGTTACTACCTGATTTTTAGATTCCATGCCACCCCTGATCTCCTTAAGAGCATCTCCAAGGATGTAAAACCCTTAGCTAAATTATCTACATGGCATCTAGTTGGCATCTAGTGGCACTATTTAGATAATATGTAAAAATTTGAGCACTCCAACCATTAATCCCTTAGCAAAAAAATATAGATAATGATATTTGGTGAGCTATATTTGTTGAATCAATAAAGCTTTTATGTATAATTTTACATGACCATAATTATAGATAATTCCCTTGGAGCACACATGTTCACCCTTAGCAAAAAAATTACATTATCATTATAGCTAATGATTATAGCTAACCATTTTACATAACACCCTTGGAGATGCTCTAAGCTCCTTAACTTCTCTTATCGCCTTCAAAGAACCATAGTGAATCTGATTAAGAGCCATCCTAATATTCTCATTATCCCTTTTGTGAATATTGTGAAGTATATTTGGATGAACATACTTCCGATTGCCCTGAATAAAATTAACTACCTCATCTTCCTCCCTTTTGAACTCTAACGAAGATTTGCCTAAGTTAACACCCTCTCCTACACATTAAGTTTGCAAGCTTTTTCCCACCAGCCTTTATTATGAAGAAAGGCATGAATCTCACATAATGCTTCTTCATCTCCCTTTATCCCCTCCTCAAATAGATTTGAATTAATTTTGGATTTTAGATAGTTGATTCTTACCTTAGCAATTTCTAAACCCTTAAGATTCCCCTTTTCTATTGCCTTTAGTAGCTCCTTCTCCAAGAGAAACCAGTACCTCATCACTTCATCATGCAACCTTCTTTCTTCATTATTTAAAAGCTCCACTGAAACATTCACCCCTTTGACTTCCGAACGATCCTGAGATTTCCCATTACTATGAACTTGAGGATCCAATCTTGAGCCAAATCCTTCCATAATGTCGTATGATTGCTAAATTAGGCAATAATCAGAAATTACAATACCAACCTTTACTCATTATCATGGGGTTACCGAAAACTAATGCATTTAATACATTTATTTAAATTAGCAATCTCAATTAATTTGTTCACTCGCCTTTCTTAATTACTATTGTTTTCATGTGTTGGATATTTAATATTTCACTAAAAAACATTTTGTTATCATTTAAATTTAAATTAAAAATAACTCTTTAGCAATATTTGACTTTTGATTTATATATGTAAAATGTTTGTATCTAAAACAAGAAAATACATCATTACATTTTAATTTCAAAATATATATTTTATAATTGTGTAGAATTATAAATATAATTTATCTTAAAAAACTTAGATAATTTTAAATAAATCTATTTATATTATCCTAAGTCACACTAATATTAATTTAGTCTTATTTTATATGTTCTTTGATTTTTTGCACGTAAGTTAAGGTACATAAAAAAAAGGTAATTCGACTTATTAATTTTTCAATTTTTTTGTGAATAAAAATTTGTAGTTTAAATTTTTTATTACTGTATATAAATGGTCTTTAATTATTAGTAATGAATGTTTTTATAAGTGAAGAGTAATTTTTTAAGTAAGTCTAATGGTCTTGATTTTACTTAAATTATATTGAATAAATTTCAATTTTATTTTTAAATAAGAAATAAAAACATATTACTCTATTCGATCTGAAATAATAGTTTCGTTTACTTTTAGTACACTGGTTAAGATTAAAAATACATAATTATTTTAAATAAGATTTTTTTTATATCAAACAAAATTTAGAATTCAAATTTATTTGGTATAAAATTTAAAATCTAAAATTGACCAAATTATGTATTTGCTAAATATTTGTGCCGACTAGTATTTTTTATCCAAAATAGTACTTTTGACTTAAAAGAGTATGATTTATATTTTTTTTTTTAAAATACGACTTAAGGTGAATTTTATATTTTAATAAATATTAAATTAAAATAAAACTATATAATTTTTTTTTTTAAATTAGCTATTAGTTGAGGGAATAATAATACATAGGTCACTGGTTTAGTAACAAGTTAGAAAATATATACTCCTCCGGTCCGTAATATAAGGCATTTACGCATCCCTAGATCTTAAATAAAAAGAGTTCTACTTAATATTTTTTAATGATTATTTTTTTGAATAAAAGTATTTGAAATATATTTTTATTCAAAAAAAGAATCGTAAAAAAATGTTAAATATAACTTTTTTTATTTAGGATCTAGGGATGCGTGAGTGCCTTACATTATGGACCAGAGGGAGTATTGATTAGTTAGTTAACCGTGTTTTGTTAATCTCCTAGGACATTCAATAGTTAGGAAGGATTTAATGATAATTATTCGTTACTGTACAAAGTAAAATCTTGCTACATTTAGCATCACCCCTTTCTTTATATTATTCACAGCAGTCGCAAATTCTTCTCCCGAAACAAAACTTCGATCAAACTAAATATTTTTCAGTCGTGGGAGCCTCTGAACAAGGAAGATTTAATCAAGACACTCATTTCTGCGACTTCCCTACAATTTTTCAACTAAAGCCCTAAATCACAGCTATTGCTACAAGTCTATCACCGAAACTCAGGTATCAAATACGTACATGATTTAATAATTTTATAAACCTCGTTATTGATTGATTCGTATAAATTTCAGTTTAAATCTTGAAATTTGTACTCAATTTTTGTGTTTTAGATGTCATGTTCCTTTGGTTGAATTGTTTTGTAGATGTTAGAATATAATATAAGATCTATACAAGATCTCCGTCTAACACCTTAAGGTTTTAGATGAGTTGCCCGTGATCCATTCTTCGACCTAAAAATGGGCTTTTGAGTGAGGGGAAGTGTTAGAATATAATATAAGATCCATATAAGACCTCCCTCTAACACGTTAAAGATGAGTTGGTTACTTAACAGTAGATATACCTTATGTGTTTTTAGATATTGTATATAAATATTGTCTAACTTTCTGTCATAACCATTTTAATTACTAAACGTTTTTTTCATTTTTTTGAGATGTGCTACTTACTTCGAAAATGTGTTAGTTCTTTGGTTGAATCGTTTGTATACATATACATGGGTCTCGAAAAGATTGTAAATACATCTACTATTTTAGACATATATGTAGCAAATTTTATGTGCTTTTAGATATTGTAAAGGAACACTGTTTCAACTTTGTGTTATGACCAACTTAAATACTATACTTCCTTTTCATTTTTTTGGTCTCTGCATAATTTTGTATCCAGAGTCCAGACTCATGGCCAAGGATGATGCTAGAACTACTCGAGGAGTCGAAGCAGTTGACAGAATCAGCAACTTGCCCACAAACATAATAGACCTCATCCTAGAATACTTGCCTACTCATGATGCAGCAAGGACAAGTATCCTCTCCAAAACATGGAGGAATATATGGGGAATGCACCCACGACTATATTTGGATGCAAACTTTTTCTCGCAATTGGTTTCTCAGAAGTTTTCTCGCTTAGATGAAATAACTAAAAATATAGAAGTTTTGAGAACGATTAGTAATATATTTATAGCTCACAGGGGACCTATCTTGGATTTCCTTCTTTGCATTCCTAAAGATCTGCCTTTTCATCTAAGTATAGATATGATATCATGGATTAAAAACATATCAAACAACGGTGTTAAGGAACTGAAGCTTCTTAATGAATCACTATATGCCTTCACTATGCCCTCTCATTTCTTTTCCTGTTCACAGTTAACTCATTTGAGACTCTGGAACTGTTCACTAAATCCACCCCCTGGATTTGGGGGATTTTGTAACCTGGTTAGCGTAGAACTTGTGCATGTCCAAATTATTGCTCACATGTCATTCGGCACTCAACTCAAGGAGTTGTATATGGATATGTGCGCTGGGATTGAACATTTGGAATGCCAATTTAAATGTGAAAACAATCTCACTTTCTTGAGTATCATTGACAGTGAAGAAATTAATTGGCAATGGTTTGAATGCACCAAAAAGTTGCAAGTTTTTAGGCTCGGGATGGAAGAAGTGCCACGTTCTGGTAGGGAAATGATTACTTTAGAGAAGCTAGTCGTCAATATGCCTAGAATCACTTCTCTTTACCTTGATGGCTTCTTCCTTGAGGTAATTTTTAACATCCTGCAAGTTAGATTGTGAAATCGTTGATAACTACAGTAATGTAATTAGCTGATCCAACTAAGTGTCTCAATCTAATCGTTTTTCAATATTCTTGTGTGTTTGTGTATAGATTTCAGAACCAGGTGCAGCTGTTTCGAAGAGACTTACAAGAGCTATGGAGCACTTGAAATTTCTGCATCTTTACAGTATTAAATTATATGATTTGGTTCAGATTCAGCATGTTCTTTGTTTGGTCAGAAGTGCACCTAATCTGAAAGTTCTTGACTTCAAACTGGTAAGAACTTTTAACCCAATTTTATCATTACAATATTTTACTTAATCAGTTTTGATTAATTTGTAAGGTTTCTGCTTGAGAACTCGGGACTCATAATCCAAGGAAAAACTTGGATTATATTAAATAAAATCAAATAATGTTTTAATCAAAGGACAACTTATATTATCAAAACGGTAGCATTAGATCATGAAGTATACCTTTTTTTTGCTGCATTTGAATGTGACCCTAGATGTTTTTGGCTCATTTCGTCTTTCAACTTGTAACGAAAGTGTAATTCACAAAACATACCCTAGATGTTTTTCTCTCTACTATTTACAAAGAAGTTATGTAAGAATGGAATGGATTCTATTCAAGAATAAATGCTATAAAACCCATAGCAATTAATACATTTTGTTTTTGGCATAAACCTAAATTTACTTAGATTACAAGCCGCGTTGGACCCGTAAACTAACTGGATTCGGACTTCGACTAATATAATTAGAAAGTAGAGATAAACCCACAGGGGTAAAGTAGAGAGTAGAAAGAAACACCCTAAAAGTCCCCCTCTACAAGACTTGGCTCTAAACTGGGAATTATATTGTTCCCCTTGATTTTGTACTCACTCCTGTTAAAAATTTAAAATGTTAAAGCTCCCTTTCTCATAAGTACATACTCACTTTTCCCTCTTTCGATATTAAACACGTAATATTTTTTACTGCAACAATTAAGACTTACAGATTGCTCTTTATAAGTGATAATCTCATTTAACTATATTTTTTTAGCCATTTACGCTCAAAGTTTTGTTTAATATCTTGAATAATGTTTTATTTCTCTTCATTTTATAACTGGATTCAGTATGTCCGGACATTTCTCAGGTTTTATATTACAAAGTTGTGTTTTGTCCTAATCATATAATCAATTTATTACTCAGCCAGTCAGGACGACTTGTAAGTTTCAGATATTGGTTTCTGTCATTCACTACTGTATCTTATTTGATGTGGACATGTTATAACTTATTATTAACAGATATTTTATATTATTAAGAACTAACTGGATAGTTTTTATATTAACATTGTAGTATATACCTGTCAAAAAAAAAAACTTTTTCTATAGGATCATGAAATACAGAGCAGTGATGGTATGGACTTATTGGACCTCACGGTGTTGTCAGACCACATGATTCTAGACCAACTTGAAACCCTTAAAATGTACAACTTGGTTGGTTCCCGAGCTGAGTTTGAGATAATAAAATTTTTGCTTGTGTCTTCCCCATCGCTTAAATGGATTGAACTTAAGATGGACACCATAGTTGATGATCCTACAGAAGAGTTGAGGATTTCTCAGGAGGTGTTGCAGATCTCTAGAGCATCCAAATCTGCACAGATCCAGTGGATGTAGTAGCAGTCCTAGTGGCAGGGCAAACATGTCTTGGAAGCAATGTTGAAGCATGTAAACTACAGATTAATGTATGTTGTGTATCTTGTGGAGCAGAGCTGTAGTTCTTCTGGCTTATCTCAAAACTCTTATTGAAGTGCACATTGAACCTTTTTTGTTGGTTACAGATCCCTTTAACTTGTAACCATCTCAAGAAGCTTGCTATATGGTAGCTTTAAGACATGAAAGATACTTTTCTTGTTCTTTCCTTTTATCTTGATCTCATCTAATTTATAAGAACTTCATATCTCATCAAGTCATAGTCTAATGTTGTTTATAAACTCAACATTTCCGCAAACTAGTAGTCTAATGTTATTTTTAAGTTGTGTCGTCGTTTATCAACTTTTGATTTTAGTAAATCCCACTTGATGACATAAAGTTCATAGCCCTTTATCACTGCATAGGAAGCTTCAAATTTGATTTTCAGAGAGACATGTTATCTTATCAAACATTTTTACCAAATAACATATTCCAAACTTAAAAGACTTTGAAACACTGAAGATACCAAATTTGTCTCAAAAGATTTTGGAACAGTGAAGATACCAAATTTGTCTAGTTTCTCAAATCACATATAATTACTTTTTTTTTTCTCTGTGTTTTTTTAATTTTCGGAGGGCCTGCTTATTTTCAAGATACGGTACCAAACGCGATTGTATTTGCATTTTGTATCAAGTCACCAAATTACTCAGACAGACTTGGTTTTATTTTTACAAGTTTAGAATGCACTCTTTTTACTTCTACATTGAATAACTATTTAAATTTGCATTTAAATTTTTTAATTATAATATGTACATTTGTTTGTTTGTAACTAATAGCGTAAATACTGTTTTTATAAGTATCCAAAGACGTGGGATACCACTAAATAGTACATGTTGAATACATCATTGATTGAATAACATTTGAGATTTATATTAGCTCTAAATGTTGATTTAGAAAAAAGGATTAATTTCAAATATATTCTAAATTGCAAATTACATTTATTTATATGAGTATATTTGTTAACATGTTATTACAAATTAATGATATATATGTTTTTATTAATTGTCGAAATTAGCTTAATTATTTATTTTAAATACAACAAAAATCACTTAGAGTTGATTGTGTTTAAATTATACAAATTGGTAGTAATTCTTTCTGACAAATTGTTGTATTCTTCGTTTCATATGAATTCAAAATTGATTGAGGAAAAAAAATTGAGTACCAGTAAACTTTAAAAAAATAACTTATCATTTAAAATTATATTATATTATAATTAAAAATATTAATTTTCAAATTGATATTTGTTGGATATTTTTAATTGTATTATTAAAAATATAAAAAGAAATCATAATACTATCAAGTAAAATATGTGAACAACTGTAATAATGTTTATTAAATAACTTACAAAAATAAAAAAAAAAGATAATCCCAAAAAATCTAATTTTGTTCAATTTATTGATTTTTAATTTTAAATAATTTTAACTTATAACATTTTCCTTGTTAAATTAAGAGTTCTATTTTAATCAAAGCTAAAGGACTCTAAATTATATTTGGAGCCCACCATATATTAATAAAAAAATTTATTGTTCTTACCTTTGCTTTCGCGTGCTAAAAAGTTCTTGTCACTTGTAATCATTTAAAATTGGACCACGACTTTTGCAAGTGAATAAAAGAAGGAAAAGGGAAAAGTAAAAAAATAATTAATTTTATTTTTTTCATTCATAAATATTTTAAATTATAGAATATTTAAAGAAGTTATTTTGTGAGAAATATTCTTTCGATTAACAACGAAGAAACTTTTGAGAAAAAGTTTTTGAAGAAATTTTTAGAAACGTTTTTCACTCATAAATATACTTTAGGAATATCTCAAGAAGAGAATATTTTAAATATGTCTTTACTTTTTTTTGTTGTCTTAAAATTCTAAAAAATATTTACTTTGTTTATTTAATTTCTAGATTTTGTATACTTTCAGCGATTATCAATTTTTCACTATAAATAACAAAATAACTTTTAAAAATCTAAAATTAAATTAATATAGTAGGATTAAATTTTAGAAAGTAAATAAATAATAAATTTTAGTATTGAAATATTTAGTTTCCATATTAAAATAAATTTCTTAATTCCATCAAATAATAAAAATAAAAAATAAAGTAATTTAAATGTCACACATAGTATATGGACCGCTGCATATGGTATTTTTAAAAGTAGGATTTATTTTATTCTTGAAAAAGATGTGTACCGAATGTGAATTTATAGTTACATATATATATTTAGGCAATTGCTCTTAAATCTAATAGATCCAATGGCCCCGCCAGGGACACCCAATACAAAAAGTTGTTATTTTTTTACCCTCTATCCATCCAGCAAAAAACAATAAAAAAAATTAAAAAATTCTATTCATGATGACGTCATGCTGACGTCATTAGTGACGTCATCATAAACAGTAAATTTTTTTAAATTTTTTATTGTTTAAGCTCCAAGAGACTCTTAGAGGCTCTTTAAAAAGTTAAGAGCTTCTTCTGTCTCCTCTATTTTAGGAGCAACTAGTAGCTATTAACTTAATATTTTATTAGTAAAATAATGGTTCTTCTCTCTCATCTATTGATTGTTTGTCCAAGTGGAATTGAAATATGAATAAAATATAAAATAAAGAGTAGAGTTGATACACAAATCAATGTAATAACTTACTAAGAGCTTAATTGTTTACAGTATATTTAGGAGTGAGTTAAGAGACTCTTGTAGATGCTCTAAGCGTCCTTCTAACTTTTTTGGTCCTTGCCTATTTTTTACATACAGACTTATGGCCAGTAATGCTAAAACTAGGCGAGGAGTCGAAGCAGTTGATAGAATCAGCAACTTACCAACAAATTTAATAGACCTCATTCTGGAATACTTGCCTACTCACGATGCAGCAAGGACAAGTATCCTCTCCGAACCATGGAGGAATATATGGGCAATGCACCCCCGACTTTATTTGGATGAAAACTTTTTCGCACAATTGCTGGCTTCTCAGAAGTTTTCTCGCTTAGATGAACAAACTAAATTTATCGAAGTTTCGAAAACCATTAGTAATATTTTATTAGCTCACAATGGCCCTATTCTGGATTTCCTTCTTTACATTCCTGGAGATCTGCCTTTTCATCAAAGTATAGTTATGGGTTTATGGATTAAAAATGTATCAAACAAAGGTGTTAAGGAATTGAAGCTTCTTAATGTATCACTATATGCCTGTACTGTGCCCTCTCATTTATTTTCCTGTTTACAGTTAACTCATTTGACCCTCTCGAACTGCATACTAAATCCACCCCTTGGATTTGAGGGATTTTGTAACCTGATTAGAGTACAACTTGTGCTTGTCAACATTAATGCTGACATGTCATTCGGCACTCAACTCAAGGAATTGGTGATGGAAATGTGCACTGGGATTGAACATTTAGGAAGCCAATTTAAATGTGAAAACAATCTCCTCATGTTGGATATCTATGAGAGTGAAGGAATGGATTGGCAATGGTTTGAATGCACACAAAAGTTGCAAGTTCTTAGGCTCGGGATGAATGATATGCCAAGTTCCAGCAATGAAGTGATTACACTAGACAAGCTAGTCGGCAATTTGCCTAGAATCACTTCTCTTTTCCTCGATGGCTTGTTTCTCAAGGTAATTTTTAACATCCTACAAGTAATTGAAATTGTTAATACCTATTATAAATAGCTGATCCAACTAGGTGTGTCACAATTTAATTTATCTTTCGACGTACTTGTGTATTTTTATATAGATTTCGGAATCAGGTGCAGCTATATTGAAGAGGCTTACAAGAGCTATGGAGGACTTGAAATTACTGCACCTTTACATTATTGATTTATATGATTTGAATCAGATTCAACATGTTCTTTGTTTGGTCAGAAGTGCACCTAATCTGAAAGTTCTTTCCTTCACATTGGTGAGAACATTTTTGCCCAGTCTTATCATTATAAAATTTTACTTTATTAAATTTGATTAATTTGTTAGGTTTCTGCTAGGGAACTTTGTACTCATAATCCAAAAAGAAACTTGCACAACTTATGTTATTAAACAGTAGCATCAAATTGTGAAATATACCTTTTTTGCTGCATATGAATGTGACCCTAGATGTTTTTGGCTCATTTCGTCTTTCAACTTGTAAAGAAAGTTAAATTCACAAAACATACCCTAGATGTTTTTCTCTCCTATTTACAAAGAGGTTATGTAAGAAAGGAATGAAATATTGAATATAATAAATGATTTCAACCTATTGTACTCCGACCGGTATAATTAGGAAGTAGAGATAGGCCCACATGCCTAAAGTAGAGAAACAAAGAAACGGCCTAAGAGCATCTCCAAGAGTCTCTTAGCTCACTCCTAAATATATTATAAACAATTAAGCTCTTAGCAAGTTATTACATTGATTTGTGTGTTAACTCCAACAATGCTCTCTATTATGGCTCTTTATTTTATATTTTATTCATATTTCAATTCCATTTGGACAAACAATCAATAGATGAGAGAGAAGAACCACTATTTTACTAATAAAATATTAAGTTAAGAGCTACTAGTTGCTCCTAAAATAGAGGAGAGAGAAGAAGCTCTTAACTTTTTAAAGAGCCTCTAAGAGTCTCTTGGAGTTTAATTTTTATTCTCTCTCCTCATTTTTTGAGTTAAGAGCTACAATAGAGAGTCTCTTGGAGATGCTCTAAAGCCCCCTGTACAAGACTTAGCTTAGCGAATATCCCTAGGCAAATATTGTGTGTATAAGCATTTAAAGTTCTTGTAATTGACCTTGCCGGAAAGAATTCCCCTCTTTAAGGAAAAAGATAGGGATGGCAAAGGGTTCACAAGTCTTTTTATTTTCCCACACAGTGCACTAGAGATAGTAACATGTATACTTCCATTGATGTTCAGGGCTTTGAGTTGACATATAGTGCTTGTTCAATTGACATTATCATTTTGTTAATACCCAAGATCTTCATCTTCTTGAGAAGCATCCATTAATGTTCTTAAAAGCGCTAAGCGGTCCTAAAAGGTGGTAGGACCTTCTAGACATAAAATTGAAAAACTTTATGGTTCGAATCCGTTTAAGCACCCATTTAGGTGGCCTCTTAATTTGCCTTTTAGAACATTGGTATCCATGAGTGAAGTTGTTTGGTTAAAAAATTAAGATTATGAATATTTTATGCTCACAGGGTTTTATATCAAACGGGCCACTGATCTCATTAAAAAGTATCAAATAGCTCCCCAATCTCCACGGGGACTCATTTAAACCACTAAACTAAGAAATATCATTTGCCCCCTGCATTCACAAAAATAATATAATTTATGGTGGCCTAAGTGAGAATAATACAATCTATCCAAGATTGAACTTTTTTTTTGCCATCATAAATTTTATCCAAGACACTTTGACTATCATAAATTGTATTATTTTTGTGAATGCAGGGGGGGCAAATGATATATTTCTTATTTTAGTGGCTTAAGTGAGTCCCCGTGGAGACTGAGGAGCTACTTGATACTTTTTAATGAGATCAGTGACCCGTTTGATATAAAACCCCATGCTCACATGAAAGCCCCACGTAGATCCTTCACAACACATAGGAAGTATTACTACAGAGTTATGGCGAGTATCTGTTTTCCTTCCAAATGTGTGATGCTAGGCATCTCAATTTTAGAAATGTTTGATATTCTGGTATCTATCCCTTTGGTAGTGTAAGTTTTATAAACTCTAAATTGGAAATTATATTGTTCCCCTTCATTCGGTGTTAGGTCCAAATGTGTTGTAGAGGGGGGGTGAATACAACTTTTCGAATATGAGAAGCAATAAATACGATGCAATAAATGAACACACAGATTCAAGGAATATATGTCTTATATATAACTTGAAAGGGTTGCTACAACATTCATTACAAAGTATAACAGAAGTTGAGAGAGAAGTGAATGATACTAAGCTCTGTGAATGCACTCTCTCTTTTTCTCTTGTGTTTTTCTCTAGAATTGCTCACTAACTAAAACATTACACAAGTACTTCTATTTATACTACATGTAATCTATGTCCTATAGTCTTCAAAGACTAAGATGTACGTGGCCCAATGATGTCCACATAAATCTTGCCTTATCTTGAAAGCTTGGAAATCTGCCAATCAGAAGATGCCATGTGTCATGTTGAAGCTGCACTCTAAGTAGAACTTCTACTTGAGAATTTCTACTTAGCCATCTCGAAGTTCTAAGTAGAACTTCTACTTAAAAACTTCTACTTGGCCATCTAGAATATTTAGTACTTAGAAAATATTCTGGTCTTCAACTTGAAACTTCAATGCACATCTTGAACTTGTGATATCTTCATGTCTTCTTTGTTCTTCACTAAGCTCTTGAATATGGATCTTTATTACTGACATAAACTTGCTATCAATGTCCTGACACTTGATGCAACGGTCTGGTTCATAAGTAACTAGTCTTGATAGGGTTTTTGCTTCTTGAATAAATTACCATATCCAATTAGAAATGTGGCTTTCCAATATTTGCTTTCCTTCTTGTTCACTTGAAATCAATTGGTCTTATTGATACTGATAGTTATGATCTTGATTCTTGGCTTTCCAAATCACTGAGGCATGAACAACTTTGACTTGAACTTCTCTCAATGATTTCTTCTTGGATTGATCATAGTTAACATGTTGAATTGTATCAATTACCTTGTCTTCATTTAGTGTTGATTTCTTGTGACTTCTTGTTCTTGATTGTCTTCTGGTTAAGTATCTTTTCCTTTAGTTTGAGTTACATTAGTTATAGTGTTACAAGTTTACACACTCTGCCTTTCAATCTCCCCCAATTTGATTGTCTAACAATGACATTCAAATTAATGAAGGATAACTCAACTAAACAATGAGACGAGAAAAGATAATTAACATTACAGTCTTGAATAATTTACAATTGAAATTTACATGAAAACAATACAAAGAACTTAAACTAGAAACAGAATTCGAACTACGAATTAAAGATCATTTGAGTGATTCCTATCACCTGGATTATTTCATATCTTTTAGTCAAACTTGTATCACCTTATTGGATTCACTCTAAGGTGAATTTTCCTCAAGTGAGTTAAAGCAACCGAAAGACATGAAGTTTTTCCAACTTCAAGTTCACACCACTCTGACCTTTAACCCTAATTCCGTTTCCTCTTTCTAGCTTCAGCAGCTTGGTCTCTCTCTTCTTTCTGCCTTTTGCGCTTCTCCTTCTGCTGCTTTTCTTTCTTGTATACTGGATCTTTAAGCTGCTTCCACCTGGCATTCAATAGACTTACAGCTTCCATTTCTAGAGGATTCTTGGGCTCTGGATAAGGATGTTTGAAAAGCCTTCTGAGTTTGTCCACCTCCTGAGTAGTTCTGATCTTTGGAATATCCTCAAAGTTCTTCATGATGAGCTGAGGTTTCCAGTGAGATTTATCAGATTTAAACTGACAATAGATCATCTTGGGGTAGCCCTTGACACGGTCAGTATTGTGGACACTGGCCGCATCTCGCTCCATTCTCTTCTTTTCCACCACTACTTCAGACAGGTAACTCATGAGTCTCTGCTTTTCTTCAACAAACTTATCTTCCACTTCGCCCCATTTGAATACATATAATACTCTCTCCAGAAATGCAGCATCTTGAGTCCGTAGCAGCCATTGTCTACTCATATGCAAGATTGTTTGATTCTGGTCTGCATCTATGAATACTAAGGCATCAGCTGTATCTTCAACATAAGCATGTATCCAGTATACACTATCACTTCCTGGAACACCAATAGCCTCCCTTATTTCTCCTTGTTCTAGTGCTCCAGAAGGAAGAGTCAAAGCTTCATCTACATTCTTCATGGCTTGAAGAATATTCCATTTCTTCTCTATCAGCTCCGGCTCAATCTTCACGTCATCAAGAGGGTTTGGAGCAATGACATCACACTTCCACACCTCATTGCTCTTCTTGAATATAACTCTTTCAATGATCTTCACGGATTTATCTTTAAGCTCAGAAGCGAATCCCTTACTCATCATTTGTCTACAGACAGCTTTGAGAGATTCTACTGAAAGCTCCATTAGATCATTTTCCTCCATGCTAACCCTCTTCATCTTTCCGTCAACTACCATCCGGATAAAATTTGGATATGCTGAGAATTCTGGACCCTTGTCCTCTGCTAGCTGCATTAACTGATCCCTGTACAGAATGCTTAGCTCCTCAGATTGAGAGTATTGAATTTTAGTCGCTAGCAAGAACAACTCTGACGCAGATCTTCTCATAATGAATTGGTCATCCACATATAAGAAAGATGTTGGGACTCCTTCTACCAAAGACAAGATAACCTGCCACTCCTTAAGATTTGCATTGTATCCAACCCTGACTTTAGAAATTAATCTCTTCAAAGCATTTATATAGTCCCCAGTCATTGGATTCTACAAATTCAAGTTGTAGAACAGATCATCTGCATCCTTGTTATGAACTCCTTTCGCACATGGTCCCATCATTATCTTCCTTGCTTCATCCCATTTCTGCTCTATCCTTCGTTTGTCCAGATCAACTTGAGGATTAGCTAGCCTTGCAAGCTCATACTCATACTGCTTCCCTTGTAGCTCCACCTTCTGTTCTAGGAACGCAGCATGTTCTTGCATCATTTTCATTTTATGGAACTGAGCTTGTTCCAAGGCTAACTATTGAGCTTTAAGAGTTTCCTCATCAACAGGAAATTCTTCAGGCATTCCGGAAGACATCCCAGCACCTCCACCTTGTTCCTTCAAAGATCTTTTTATAGCGTGTGCCAACGGTACGTCTTCCATGTCAGAATCTGAGTCAAGTACCTCTTGTACTGTTTCCTGATGACTCAGATCAACAAATGGTTCATCAACCATTACTGCCTTACCCTTTCTCATCCTCAGAGCCTCTTCATCAACAGACGGCTCAACTTCTGGTTCCTTGACAAGATCAGCGGGTTCTTCAATTTCTTCGATGTGAACTGCCTGCTGTCTCGTCTCCTTTCCACTCTCCCCCTTAGGTGAGTTATCCTGAGCTCCACCATGGTCTTCAGATCCACCAGCTGCATAGGAACCTCCAAAACCAGAACCAGAGGCTCCCGCTCCACTAGCACCACCTGCACCACCTGCACCATCATCGGGGGGAGGTTGTTGCGACTCGAAACACTCCGGGGGCACAAAACTCCTGACTGCGAACATCATTCTACTGATCTCCACAGCCATTGTATGCATTGTAGACTCCAATGCCCCCATCCTCTCATTGAGAGTGCTTCCTAAGACACCACCAGCATGGCCCAAGTCATTGACCTTATTTGTCAAATCATCAAAAGCTGTAGCTTGACTTGCCATTCTTGCTGCGTAGTCGTCTAGAGCCCTTTGATTGTTTCCAATATTCATCCCAAACTGCCCCATCGTCTGTCCGAACTGCTTCATCTGATTTTCCATAGAAGTCATACGCGTGTCAAGATTTTCAGTGTTAAGGGACGGTGTTTGGTTTAGGTGACCTCGCTCTAATACTCGTTCTGTTGGTATTTGACGCTCGGTTTCGGGCCTTGAAAATGAAGGTCCCTCTCTCCCTAACCTCTCACACACACTCCCTGTCTCACGCTCGTGTATGTCTTCAATGATTGATCCAAATAATGAAGCAGTACCTGCAGAAAATTGATAAGAAATGTTGTTGACAGTTATGGGATCAAATTCTGTTTGTTCCTAAGTTGGAATCTCAGGCTGAGAGGCTGCAAAGTGTCCTTGTACGACATCAGAACCGATCCTCTTTGCAGCATCAGTACGTACCGGTGAAGGTACGGCTGAAGTTCTTAAGACTTCATGTCCTCTTGAAGCAACAGTATCTTCAAGAGGTACATCATCCTGACCAAAATCAAAATCCCTATGTGCAGATTGTTCAAGGGGTGAACCACTCGCGTGAGGTGGAGTGGTTGCGTGTGACACTCTAGGGTTTGACTGTGGTTGTGAAGTAGCAGCGTGGAAAAGTTTGGCTTTCTTGCGAATAAGTTGCTGCTCTTCGGGTTCAATCTCCTCATCAGTTTCTACATAGATACGTGCTGGCTTTCTGACTTCCGTTAACAAGGGTGATAGAGAATAGGAATGTGTATCAGACTCAGAGTCAGAAATATGGCTATCACCCTGGGATAGATCCTGCGGGTTAGCAGTCTCTTGGGTCGCGGAATCAGATACGTAGGAGGAGGAATGAATAGTATGCAGGGAGAGATTACCTGATTGATTACCTTGTGCATCATCGCTTTCCTCATCAGGAATCTCATCAAATGCCTCAGCATGAACAGATGGATTTTGAGCATGTGATGAGACTTGTGATGATGCCTCCAAATTGGTAACTCCTGCATCATATCTAAGCCACATTTGAATATTTTCAGGAGTAGACATTGGTTTACCTTGATGTTTATCCTGATTAGCAATGGTTGAAAGTGACTTAGTGCCCATCCCTAGCGATTCAGATGTGGGGCTTCTGGCAAATCCCTGTCTAACAGCAAGAGCATCCTTCGGTATTAAGTCATTGATCAGCATTTGAAGAAACCGAGGAAACCAGCAGACAACATCATTTGTAGTGAGGTCTCTGCTTGCAAGGGATCCCATTGAGGCCACTATCTCAGAGAGAACTATGCGTCCATAGTTTATATCCAGTTCTCTTGCTAGGGCAACTGCAAAGGTTTGCATTGGAATTGGAATTTGATGAAAGTCTTTTTCGCGTGCCCGAAAACATCTTGTGATGGCCTTGAAAAAGTAATTCCATTCCGCATGGAAGAATTGTTTTTGGATATTTCCTGTGATTGGGCCTTTCGGAGGATAACATCCAATTTCTTCAAAGAATCTGAGGCGTTCTGCAGCAGTAGGTTCTGGATCATAGGCATCTTTAATTGGGAATCCCAGAACTCTGTTGACAATTTCTTCGGTCACCTCATATTCCTGACCCGCTAAGGTAAACCTGAAACCGTAGGGGGTTGATTTACTCCCAAAAGTAACCGCACTAGTCCATAATTGCTGTAAAGCATCATGTACTAGTGTAGGTTTAGCAGTAAAAGCATGGCTAGCTTTGGAGTACAAATTGAGAAATCGTATCCAAAACTTAAACCGCGGGAGTTGATCACCAATTTCCGTAGAAATATTATAAAAATTGTTTTTAGCAAGGGAAAATTGGTGAGCCATTTTAATTAAATGTTTTTCTTTTAAAAGATGTGAATTTTTATTTTAATTGAGAAAAACAAATAAATTACGAATTAATCAGTTTTATTCCTTTTAATTTTTCGAGAATATCAAAAGATAATCCGAAAATTTAAACTACGGAATATGAACAGTTGCCAATTACTGGATCTGAATATTCAACAAAGATGAATATTCGTGTGTTTATCAGTGAAATCGTATGTATATGTGGAGAATATGAAATCGCGTTTTGGAACAGATACACAAAACTTGATGTTTGTGTGTATGTATATGCGCGTGTATATGCGGTTACAAAACACACCAACACAAAGGTTAATGATTACACAGTGAATCTCAGTCAAAAATTTGGCAGTAATTCGTGATTAGTATGAGTTTAATCACAAAACACAGATTAATGGTATGAAGTTATGAAATCGCCTTGTTTTGTGAAGAGGCTGCTGTGAAAATTAGAATTAGGTAAAGTGAATTAGGCATCGGGTTAAAGATGTATATATAGAAGATTGTAAAATGACAAAAATGTCCCTGTTAAAAATGTGAAAAGTACTAAGTCCATACAGGGGACATCTAAGTCGAACTCTATCTCGAACATCTCTATCTCGAACATCTCTATCTCGAACATCAAGTCGAACTTCGAGATAAAGTTCGAGATAGAGGTTAACTCGAACAATTATGCACAACTAAGCACTTTAACCAATTATACAGCAGAAACTATAGGGAAATTCTATCTTGAACAATATTGATTTGTAGTAAACTTGGAAAAAGGAAATTCAAGATACTTTTCAAGTTAGAAGTTTATCTCGAACATCAAGTCGAAATTGGAGTTGAGTTTCGAGATAGACTAACTCGAAGATAATCTCAAATTCTTTCCAAAATACCCCCTTGAAGCAAAAAGAACAGGGTAATTCAAGATATGTTTCGAGTTAGGAGTATAACTCGAAAAATTCCCTTAAGCTTAACTGAGAATTCTATCTCGAACATCAAGTCGAAATTCGAGTTGAGTTTCGAGATAGACTAAGAACTCTATCTCGAACATCAAGTCGAAATTCGAGTTGAGTTTCGAGATAGACTAACTCGAAGTTAATTCTCAGTTCTTTTCAAAATATTCCTTTAATGGAAATCTCATCTCATCCTTTGAGATAAAATTCGAGATAGACTTTATCTCGAATATTTTGAAGATAGAACTAGGCACACTGGTAACTCGAACTCGAACTCTAAGTCGAATTTCGAGATGAATTTCGAGATAGCCAACTCGAAATTCTTCCCAGACTTAGAATTTTACAAAAACTTCACTCTGACAGCTTAAGTCGAAATTCAAGTAGAATTTCTGGATGAGTTTCGAGATAGAACCTAACTCGAAATTTTGAAGTTTTTTAATTCTAAGGCCTCTAATTACATGAAAATCAAAGGTAAATTCATCTAAAAATCATGCAATATTTAGAATATTATGAATTTAACTCCCCCTATGATCATGCAATCTAACAAGCATAAATTCACAGATTTGTGCTATAAAAGACACTTAAAACACAAGGAATTTATGCAAAATCACACTATATGCAAACTATAACAATCATTAATTAGGCATTTTAAAGTCTAAGCACATAATGATTGATTAGCTTGCACATACAAACATAAACATGGATTTTACAGATAGAAGGCTTTACTAACTTGTGTTAAGCATTCCCAATTCACCAACCAACCTATTGAAAGTTACTTCATCAAGAGGTTTGGTGAATATATCTGCAATTTGTTGCATTGTGGGCACAAAATGTAGCTCCACAGTCCCCTCCTCGACATGTTCTCTTATGAAATGATACCTGATGTCAATATGCTTGGTTCTTGAGTGATCTACAGGATTGTTGGTTATGGCAATGGCACTTGTGTTGTCACACATGATTGGAATTTTCTTGTGCTCCATGCCATAATCCTTCAATTGGTTCCTCATCCACAGTATTTGAGCTACACAGCTTCCAGCAGCAATGTACTCAGCTTCAGCAGTAGAAGTAGATACTGTATGTTGTTTTTTACTTTGCCAGGACACCAATCTTCTGCCAAGAAATTGGCAAGCACCAGATGTGCTTTTCCTATCAATCCTGCAACCTGCATAGTCTGAATCCGAATAGCCAATAAGATTAAAACCTGTATCTCTTGGGTACCAAATCCCTAGATTTGGTGTGCCCTTGAGATACCTAAAAATTCTTTTGACGGCTACGAGATGTGATTCTCTAGGATCCGCTTGGAACCTTGCACATAAACAAGTTGCGAACATTATATCTGGTCTACTTGCAGTTAAATAGAGGAGTGAGCCAATCATACCTCGATAGCTTGTGATGTCAACTGATTTACCTGATTTGTCTTCATCAAGCTTCGTGGTTGTTGCCATGGGAGTCTTAGCTGCTGATGCATCTTCTAGATTATACTTCTTGAGTAAATCTCTGACGTACTTGGATTGACAGATAAAGATACCATCTTTTATCTGACTGATCTGTAATCCAAGGAAGAAGGACAGCTCTCCCATCATGCTCATCTCATATTTTTCCTGCATTAGCTTGGCAAATTTCTCGCACAAGCGCTCATTTGATGACCCAAAAATAATATCGTCCACATATACTTGAACAAGTATTAAGTCATTTCTCACAACTTTATAGAAAAATGTTTTATCAATTACTCTCCTAACAAAACCATTTTCAATTAAGAATAGGGATAGGGTTTCATACCATCGCCTTGGGGATTGCCTGAGGCCATAGACAGATTTGAAGAGTAGATACACAAAATCTGCATGTTCTGGATCAACGAAGCCAGGCGGCTGTTCCAGATACACTTCTTCTTCTAACTCTCCGTTCAGGAAGGCACTTTTCACGTCCATCTGGAAAACTTTGAAGTTCTTATGTGCTGCAAATGCCAAGAACATCCTGACTGCCTCAAGTCTTGCAACTGGTGCATAGGTTTCATCATAATCAATTCCTTCTCGCTGAGAATAACCTTTTGCAACCAAACGAGCCTTGTTTCGTGTTACAAGTCCGTTTTCATCCAGTTTATTTCTGAATACCCACCTAGCTCCAATTACGGATTTGTTCTTTGGTCGGGGTACCAGTTTCCAAACTTTCTGCCTTTCAAACTGATTGAGTTCCTCTTGCATTGCAATCACCCAATCAGCATCGCCAAGAGCTTCTTCTATTTCTTTAGGTTCAAGCTTGGATAAGAACCCAGAATATAAGGAGATATTAGCCATGTCAGCTCTTGCAGTTCTTCTAGTAGTCACACCAGCATCTGGATCACCAATAATTAACTCAAACGGATGATCTCTATTCCATACCCGTTCACCTGGAAATTGTCTTGATGATTCAGCTTGACTTTCTGAGATGAGGTGCTGACTACTTTGATTATTTTCACTAACTCCCCATGAGTTAGTGCCAGCTCCTACAGAACTAGAGTCAACTCGACTCGAGCCTTGAACAGTAGTCCTTGAGCTGCTATTTACTCCCCCTGAGTTGTTGCCGGTTGGTACTGAAGAAGTCTCTCCTGATCTTGTAGAATTAGCTTGTTCACTAGACTCAGGTTCTTCACGTACACTTGGAACATTTAATGGAACAACCAACTCAGGTTCATCTTCAAGATCTTCTAAGTCCAGATTCTGAAATTTTAGGGACTCAGGTTCACTAGAATCTCTTGAAATTGATGAGAGTTTGGTATCGTCGAATCTGACGTTGTAACTTTCAGTCACTTTTCGATCATTCACCAAGAACACTCTATAAGCTGCCACCACGTCTGTAGAGTAACCAACAAAGATTCCTTCACGAGCTTTTGCTGCAAACTTGCCTAGATTTTCATCATCTATAAGCACATAGCATTTTGCTCCGAAGACATGAAAGTATTTGATTGTTGGTCTTCTGTTGTTCATTAGCTCACATGGTGTCTTTTCTTTATCTTTTATGATCAAGGTTCTATTTTGAGTGTAACAAGCGGTACTCACTGCTTCGGCCCAGAAATACAAAGGAAGTTTTGAATCATACAACAAAGTTCTTGCTGCTTCAACCAAAGTTCTATTCTTCCTTTCAACTACTCCATTTTGCTGTGGAGTTCTCGGGGCTGAATACTGACGACGTATTCCCTTAGATACACAGAAGTCATTTAGCACTGCGTTTTTTAATTCAGTGCCATTGTCTGATCTAATCGTCTTCACAGTAAGTGTTGAAACATTCTCAATTTGAGTGATATGATCAATGATTAAGAAAGGTACTTCGTCTTTTGTCATTGCGAACAATACCCATGTATACTTGGAGAAGTCATCCACGATTACCAAAGCATATCTTTTCCTAGACAAAGATAGGACATTCACTGGGCCAAACAAATCCATATGAAGAAGTTGTAAAGGCTTAGTAATACTTGAAATTTCTTTGCTTTTATGCGATGCTCGCTTCGACTTTCCCATTTCACAAGCTTCACAGAGTCCTTTCGGAGCGAACTCCATTTGAGGTAGATCTCTCACCAGTTCTCGCCTCGCGAGAGCATTCATCGTTTTGAAGTTTAAGTGAGATAACTTCTTGTGCCATAACCAGCTTTCATCATCCGAGGCTTTACTGTAGAAACAGGTGACCTCATCCTGATTTGCTGAATCCATATCTGCAACAAAAGATCTGCCTTTCGAACCCCTCTCAAAGCTAGTGAGCCTTCCTTGATGTGAGTGATTGAGACACCTTTCTTGTTGAAGACAATTTCGTAACCTTTGTCACAGAATTGACTTATACTCAACAGATTGTGCTTTAGTCCCTCAACATAGGAAATATCTTCAATGATGACATTGCCAGTTTTCAGTTTGCCATATCCCTTAGTCACACCTATGCTGTCATCTCCAAAGGTAACATAAGGGCCAGCCTTCATAACCAACTCTGTAAGCAGGGACTTGTTTCCAGTCATATGCCTCGATGCTCCACTGTCTAGCACCCATATGACTTTATTTCTATTCTGCTTAACGCCCTGCAATGACAGATTGGTTAGACATTCTTCGGAACCCAACTTTGATTGGGCCCGGCTTTTCGATAAGATCGAGAATCAACAGATTTAACAACAGGAGATGCACTTTTCTTCATATTATTAGAGCTTTCGACTATCTCCTTTCCTTTCTCAGACTTGACAGATTTGTCAGTCTTAGGAGAAGGTTTGTCACTCCTAACTTTAGGAGGACTGACAGTCTTGGCTCTTCCATACTTTTTCTTGATATTTGAACTAGCAGCAGTATTTGAGCATGACTGGCTAGATGCATTCATTAAATGCACAAAAGTTTGCATGATATTAAAAGTGCATGGCATACAATTAGGTTGACCACACTGTGCATGTTTCTGATGCAGATTATTCATTGTATGTGTGGTAGGCATGGCATGTGCAGCAGGAACATTCATGTTAGCTTTGCATGCATAAGAAAGATGTTCAGTAGATTTACAATGATAACATGCTTTCTTTATTCGTTCAGCCTTAACCTCTTTTATGCCTTTCTCTCTCTTTCCTTGTTGTTTAACAGCCTTAGCTCCTAATCCTAGTCTAGATTGATCTCTAGGGAAATTGATTTTAACTTGTTTGATAGGAGTTACAGGTTGTTCTTTCTGGCGATCTTCCATCTCAATCTCATATCTAGCTATCAATTCAGTCTCTTCTTCTTCTATTCTAGGAACAAGATGTTTGTAGATAGGTTTGACAGCCGATTTAAGAATTCTAGGTGTTTCCTTTTTAAGGTCACTGGAACTAGGATCAATAGGTCTCTTTCCTTCTTTCTTAGGAAGGTCAGAATAATCAAGCCCTATACCTACTCCAGTTATTTTCTTAAATGTGTCATTATCTACATACACTTTACTAGCAGCTAGTTTGTAAGCTTCGCATTTTGTTTCTAACTCAGCTAGATTGTTCCTAAGACATGCTTCTACTTCTTCCTTAAGGACGAGCTTGTGTTCCAGAGATTTAATAAAGTCTCTTAGGGAAGTATCTACGGTGCAAGCAGCCTCTAGCTCTTCCACTTTTGCCTCAAGCATTCTGCATTTGGCAACAAGTGTTTTCTGTTCCTTTTGAGAAGAGTCTAGGCTTTTGCACAACATATAGATCTCTTCACTAAGAGCCCCGTTCTGTTCCTTATAATCATCAATAGACATTTCTACTTTAAGAGTCAGAACTGGTACCTCTGGTTCCTCTGATGTCTCAGCCATGAGGGCAAAGTTTGCTACATGAGTAACATCTTCCTCATCTGAATCATCCCAAGCTCTTCCTTCTGTCACCAATAAAGCTCGTTTTCCATGTCTTTCCTTCAACAGTGCTTCATAGTTGCTTTTGAGAGCTTCAAATGTTTCTTTTGGATAAGTCTGTTTAGGCTTTTTGCAGTCCGAGGCAAAGTGTCCAGCTTCACCACAATTATAGCATTTGAACTTCATTTTGAAATCCAAAGGAGATTTGTAGCTGGTATTCTTGCCTTTTCCTTTGTAGCCTGACGAACTACCACCACCCCTAGCAGCCCGATAATAAGATGAAGATTTTCTCTGTGGTCGGTTGCTCTTTCTAAATCTCATGTTGCTGAACTTCCTTGCCATGTATGCCACGACACTATCGTCCATGTTGTCCAGCTCTTCTTGGGTGTAGTAGTCATCATCACTGTCAGATGCGCACTCGTCATCATTATCAACTTGATGTGGTGCAAGTGATGATGTAGGCTTTGCTGCAACCATTGCCTTCTTAGACTCTTCCTCATCAGCAACTAATCCTGATGCACTTTCTTTTCCCTTTGAATCATTGTCCCATGCTTGATCTTGAAGTGTTTCCAGCTCATAGGTCTTTAATATTCCATAATATTCTTCCAGAGAAGTTGTATGTAAATCTCTGGTTTCTCTTATTGCGTAGACCCTATGTTCAATGCTTTTTGGCTGGTTCCTCAGATATCTCGTATTAGTCTCAACCATGGGGAGAGTTACACCTCTCAGATTCAAATCCAATACTAACTGACTGAATCGTAGGTAGACATCAGTTATGCCTTCTCCTTTCCTTATTCTAAAGGTGTCATACTCCATCTTGAGTATGAGTGTTTTGTTGCTTCTGACCTCTGCAGATCCTTCCATGACAACTTCTATCTTGTCCCAAATCTTCTTCGCTGTAGTCAGGCCTTTGACTATATTAAACATTTCATGATCAAGAGATTCCATCAAGGTTTGTCGAACGGCAGTATCACAAGCTATTTGTTCCTTGTCAGCATCCGAAAACTCCGAGACCTTTTTAGGCTCAGACCGAGGTGGTATAACCACTCCTCCTTCCGTATGTGCAGGAATAACCACCATTGGGACAAATTTACCCTTGCCAAGGACTTCCAGATATTCAGGGTTAACAGTCTCTAGATATAGTCTCATTCTGAAAACCCATTCTTCATAGTGATCTTTGTTGAACATTGGGATCTTGAATGCATTTTTAGGAGCCATCTCAATTCTGGTCACTAAAAGTTTCTAAGTACCCAAGACTAGGCTATGTAGAATATTTATGTAGAACTTTTGCCTAAGTCGAAATTTCTCTAAGTAGAAATTTTGCTCAAGTCGAAATCACCAAGTAGAAATTGTCCAAGTCGAAATTCTATGTAGAAATTCTCAAGTAGAAATTCTATGTAGAACTTTTGTCCTTAGAATAATTTTTCTGCAGATTACTTTAATATTGAATAAACAATATTATCTCTTTAACACCTTTTGACTTTGAATGCTTTACTCACCTAACCCACCTAACCCACATGCTAGGTACTGAGTATGTCTGTATACTTTCGGCCGAATAAAGCAAATTAAAAAGTCCAAAACCACCTTTTTATTCTTTTACTTTTGAAAAGGAGATCAAAAAGTTGTTGGGTTGTCTTCTTTGATAAGAACAGATGATGAACACTCAAGAACACCAAATATGAATGAACCCAGATAAATTCACAAAAATTAGTGAAAATACACCCAAGCTAAATAATCACACCTGGAGTATTTAAATAATTTTTCAGATGAGTTTTCACTACCAACGAATTAAAACACACTTTTCGAGAAAATGAAAAGTAGATCTGAAAAATGAAAACTCACGATTCTTCTACTCAACACAAGGATCTATGTTTTGTATGTTAAACATATAGCTCTGATACCAATTGTTAGGTCCAAATGTGTTGTAGAGGGGGGGTGAATACAACTTTTCGAATATGAGAAGCAATAAATACGATGCAATAAATGAACACACAGATTCAAGGAATATATGTCTTATATATAACTTGAAAGGGTTGCTACAACATTCATTACAAAGTATAACAGAAGTTGAGAGAGAAGTGAATGATACTAAGCTCTGTGAATGCACTCTCTCTTTTTTTCTTGTGTTTTTCTCTAGAATTGCTCACTAACTAAAACATTACACAAGTACTTCTATTTATACTACATGTAATCTATGTCCTGTAGTCTTCAAAGACTAAGATGTACGTGGCCCAATGATGTCCACATAAATCTTGCCTTATCTTGAAAGCTTGGAAATCTGCCAATCAGAAGATGCCATGTGTCATGTTGAAGCTGCACTCTAAGTAGAACTTCTACTTGAGAATTTCTACTTAGCCATCTCGAAGTTCTAAGTAGAACTTCTACTTAGAAACTTCTACTTGGCCATCTAGAATATTTAGTACTTAGAAAATATTCTGGTCTTCAACTTGAAACTTCAATGCACATCTTGAACTTGTGATATCTTCATGTCTTCTTTGTTCTTCACTAAGCTCTTGAATATGGATCTTTATTACTGACATAAACTTGCTATCAATGTCCTGACAATTGATGCAACGGTCTGGTTCATAAGTGACTAGTCTTGATAGGGTTTTTGCTTCTTGAATAAATTACCATATCCAATTAGAAATGTGGCTTTCCAATATTTGCTTTCCTTCTTGTTCACTTGAAATCAATTGGTCTTATTGATACTGATAGTTATGATCTTAATTCTTGGCTTTCCAAATCACTGAGGCATGAACAACTTTGACTTGAACTTCTCTCAATGATTTCTTCTTGGATTGATCATAGTTAACATGTTGAATTGTATCAATTACCTTGTCTTCATTTAGTGTTGATTTCTTGTGACTTCTTGTTCTTGATTGTCTTCTGGTTAAGTATCTTTTCCTTTAGTTTGAGTTACATTAGTTATAGTGTTATAAGTTTACACACTCTGCCTTTCATTCGGTACTCATTTCTGCTAAAAATTTAAGATGTGAAAGCTTCCTTTCTCATAAATACATTATCATTTTCCCTCTTTCGATATTAAACATACAATCTTTTTTACTGCAATAATCAAGACTTGCAGATTGCTCTTTATAACTGATAATCACATTTAACCATATTTTTTAACCTGTTTACGCTCAAAGTTTTGTTTTCTCTCTTGATTAATGCTTTTCTTTCTCTTCGTTTTATGACTGGATTCAGTGATAATTCCCACGGCCGATTAGAGGCTTCCGATCACCGTTCTGGGCACTTTACCGGAAGTACTTCACCTGTGTTTGGGGGACCTGCAAAACAATGCTTGCCCGGGGGTGGTGGCCGTCAAGCACCTCCGGCGTGAGAATCAGTAATCGGAAATAATAATAGTCGGGCTGGTGAAAATATATCGTATGTGAAAGAGTATTGTAGAGAGCTTTTTCTGTGTCTGAAAGGATTGTATCTTTTGTGTCTTTTTTTCGGATCCTTTTGTGTGTGTGTAGAATGGGGTATTTATAGGTTGGGTTTTTCAATCACTGTTGCCCACTAGTTGTGCCGTTAAAGCTACAGTGAGCCACTATTGGAACAGTGATTGATGTCCCCTCAAATATACCTTGATTCTGCCACTTGGACTACTTTGATCAGATTCTGTCTGTTGCACATGGGTGTCTTTGAATATTATATTGCCTCTTTGCCTTATGGAGTAAGATACCTTTATGCAAGTGGGCAAGTGGGTGTACCTTTATGCAAGTGGATAAAGCAAGATATTTTTGTGCAAGTGGATTAGTATGATGATTTGAAATACTTTTTGTGGATATTCTTTTGTATTTGGAATAATACTTTTGAAATTAGATATACTTTGTCAAGTATTCCAGAAGTGTGTTTTTAGAGAGTTAATGTTTTTACTATTAGCGGGTGCCCGCTGATGGCTATCAGCGGGTACTTATCATTGCCCCCCACTCCCTCTAGGCGCGTTTGCGGGTAGGGGGAGGAAAAGGGAACGGAAAGCGGAAAAAATGCAAAATTACGGGATGTCTGTGCCCCCCAAGTGTTGGCGGGCAACACTTAGGTGGTTAGAAAGTTTTGTGAAAAAATAAACCCCGCAAGTGTTGGCGGACAACACTTAGGAGTTAGATTTTTTTTTTTTTTTTGTAAAAATGTGCCCCCCAAGTGTTGGCGGACAACACTTAGGAGTTAGAATTTTTTGTGAAAATGTGCCCCCCAAGTGTTGGCGGACAACACTTAGGAGTTAGAGTTTTTTGTAAAAATGTGCCCCCCAAGTGTTGGCGGACAACACTTAGGAGTTAGAGTTTTTTTTGTAAAAATGTGCCCCCCAAGTGTTGGCGGACAACACTTAGGAGTTAGAGTTTTTTTTGTAAAAATGTCGATGCCCCAAACCGCAAAGGGTATTGGTGACAAGATTGCTGCTTGAAGGGCTGCTGCTTTTCGGGACATGTTGCTGAATAGTTGGCATTGGTGGCACTTCTTTGTGAAAGCTTTGCATTCTTTATGCATCTTGGGCCAGTAATAGCCTTGTCTGAGTATTTTATGTGCCAGTGCCTTTCCAGCCATGTGGTCGCCACAGATGCCTTCGTGGACCTCTCTCATGCAGTATAAAGCCTCTTCTTCATCAACACATTTGAGTATAGGAGAATCAAAACTTCTTTTGTACAGGGTGTCTTCTTGCATAAAGTACTTTACCGCTTGAGATTTGAGTACCTTAGCTTTGATGTTGTCATCGGGCAAGGTACCATCTTTTAAGTACCAGATATAGGGAGTCATCCAAGTATCTTGTGGCGGGCCTATCTCCATTACAGGCAGACTGTTAATGCTGGAAGTTTGCAATTCCTCGAAATAGACCGTGTCGCTACCCGTTTTCTCCCCCTTTGTTAGTTTGGATAACATGTCCGCCACTGTATTATCCGTTCTGTCTATTTGTTCGAGGGTATGTTTCTCAAATTGGGATAGCATAGCTTGTACCATTTCCTGGTACTTGCCGAGACTTGTGTCTTTGGTAGAATAATCACCCGTCGTCTGGCGGACTACGAGCTGTGAGTCGCTGTAGATGGTGATTTCTTTGACTTGTAAGTTTCTTGCCAACGCTAAACCGGCGAGGAGTGCCTCATACTCTGCCTGGTTATTTGTCGCTTTAAAGTTTAGCTGTATGGCCTGTTTGACTTGGAAACCGTTGGGGCTGGTAAGGATTAATCCTACCCCACAACGGGTGTTGGTGGAGGAACCGTCCACGTACAACTGCCAGTTGTTACCGGTGATGATCCCGCTTTCCGCTAGTATATTTTCTTCCCTTGTGGTGAATGAACATTCGGTGACAAAGTCCGCCAATGCTTGTGCTTTGATTACGGTTCTTGGCTTGTATTTTAAATCGAATTGACCGAGCTCTATAGCCCAATTGATTAGTCTACCAGATAGGTCCGGTTTGCGCAGTATTTTTCTCAGCGGTTGGTCTGTGATAACCCAGATTTGTCTGCCTTGGAAGTAATGTCTTAATTTTCTGCTTGCCATTACCAGAGCCAGAGCAAACTTTTGAACATTAGGATAGCGAGTTTCTGCGTCTTTAAGTACTTGGCTGACATAATAGACGGGCTTTTGCTCGCCTTTTTCTTCTTTGATCAGTACGGCCCCCACAGCCTTATCTGTTGCAGATAAGTATAGTGATAGTGGTTCTGAAGGAGCCGCGACCGTTAGTAGAGGAGCAGAGGAGAGATAGGTTTTAAGATCCTCGAAGGCTTTCTGGCATTCCTCTGTCCAGGATATTGCCTTCGTTTTTGTTGCTCCCTTCAGGGTATCAAAGAATGGAAGACATCTATCGGCCAATTTTGCTATGAACCTTCTGAGGGCTGCTAGTCTCCCTGTTAACTTTTGTATTTCCTTTAAGGTCTTTGGCGGTTGCATGTCGATGATTGCTTTTATTTTTTCGGGATTGGCCTCAATGCCCATGTGAGACACCAAAAATCCCAGGAATTTGCCCGCGTCTAGTGCGAACGCACATTTGTCCGGGTTGAGCTTCATGTTGTGTTTTCTGAGGGTTGAGGAACATTCCTCCAAGTCTTGTAAATGACAAGTCGTTAAGAGAGACTTTACTATGAGATCGTCCACATATACCTCCATGTTGCGGCCTATCTGACTGCCGAAGATTTTGTTCATTGTTTTCTGGAATGTGGCGCCCGCGTTGATTAATCCAAAAGGCATGACTTTGTAGCAGTAGACCCCCCTGTGTGTAATGAAGGCTGTTTTCTCTCTGTCTTCCGGTGACATTTTGATCTGATTGTAACGGGAGTATGCGTCCATGAAACTCAGCATTAGGTGGCCCGCTGTTGCGTCGATGAGTTCATCCATTGAGGGGAGGGGGTACGGGTCCTTTGGGCATGCTTTGTTTAGATCAGTGTAATCCACGCACATTCTCCATTTGCCGTTGGCCTTTTTTACCAGTACTACATTCGCGACCCACTTTGGGTAGGTGACTTCGCAAATCAAATCCGCGTCTAAGAGCTTGTCAATTTCGACATCAATTGCCTGTTGTCGCTCAGGAGCGAAATTCCTTCTTTTCTGTATTTTGGGTGCCTTTTCCGATTCCACATTTAATTTGTGGATTGCTACCGATTCATCCAGACCCGGCATGTCTTTTGGGCTCCATGCAAAGACATCGGCATACTTTCTTAGGAGGTCTGTGAGGCCATCCTTAAAGACTGAATCTAAGCCCGTTCCCACACTCACACTTTTGTTTGCGTCTCCGGGCACAACTTCTATTTTTTCTGTCTGCACCGCGGGGCTTATTGGCGGTTTCTCTTCCCGTTTGAGACACTTCAAGAGATTTGCATCTATTCGTTGCGGGTCGGGCCCATCGATGAACTGTACCTCTTTCTTTCTTTTGCGGTTGTTTTGTTGATGTTCAATGTGTCTTTGTCTTTTTTCCCTTTTCCTCTTATTTGCCTTTTCTCTGCGGAGGTTGCTGGGTTCAGTCTTACCCAGGGTGAGTGCTATGCCGTAGCATCTTTTGGAAGTTTAAGAATCTCCCTTGATTTCTCCCACCCCGTTCAGAGTAGGAAATTTGATCTTTAGATGCAGGGTGGAGGTGACTGCTTTGAGTGTATTCAGTGTGGGCCTCCATATAATCATGTTGTAGGAAGATGCAGTATTGATGACATAGAACTTGATCGTTCGACATACTTGCCTGGGTGATTTGCCGAAATAAACGGGTAGTCTAGCAATGCCTGCAATTGGGACAGCGTTGTGGCCAAAACCGTAAAGTGGTGTTTCATCGGGACAGGGTTCGAGTTTCTCGCCATTTAACTTGAGCCTGTCCCATGTGTGTTTGAAACAGATGTCGACTGAGGATCCATTATCAACGAGGATCCTCTTTACCTCGTTGTTGGCCACGCCCAACGACACAACTAGTGCCTCAGTGTGATTCGGGTTAATACCCTCGTAGTCCGCGTCAGTAAAAGTAATGATATTCGGGGGTCCTTCGTATATCTCATAAATGTCACGCTCCTCTCTTGGCGGGGAGGATTGTCCGCCAAAAACGGTATGTACGATGTTTCTGTCCTGCCCTTGAGACGTGGCTGCCCCTTGTATTTGTCTGGGCAAGTATTGGGATAGGTTGCCCGCTTTTAATTGCCTTTCCAGGAAATATTTGAGGGACAAGCAGCTCTCCGTAGTGTGGCCATGCGTTTCGTGATAGTCGCAGTGCTTGTCCTTTGGTCTGTCTTCAGGTAGTGTGTACATTGGGGCAGGCGGTAGATAGAAAGGCTTTCCCCTGATTTCTCGTAGAATGGTCGCCATGGGGAGTGTGAAGTCCGTCCATTTTGGCTCGGGACGCCTATCTATCCGCGGCGGGTTTGTTGGCCCTAAGCGGTCTCTTACTGGGATCGCGGGCTGTGTTTTTTGGGCTGGAGGCGGTGGCCCGTGAGTGGTTTGTACCTGATTTTGGGCCGGTGTTTGCCTTTGATAGGGCGTGTATCTTTCTCTTTGGAAGTAGGATTGAGTGGGCGGGGCCCTGGACTGTCTAATCGCATTCAAGGATTCGGCTTCATTGATGGCCTGTGAAGCCAGGTCATATGCTTTTGCCAAGGTGGTAGGTTTAGCTTCCATGAGTTTGCATACATACTTCTCACATTCGTAGGGGTTGAGACCTATTCTTAGGTGAACCAAAGCTTCTGTCTCATTTACACAAACGACCTTGTTAACGGCCTCTTTGAAGCGGTCGATGTAGTTCTGCAAGGTTTCTTCGTTGCGTTGCGCGACTGTTTCCAAAAACACGGTATGCACCTCGTGTTGCTGGTTTGCTTTGAATTTGTTTAGAAAAAGTTTCTTGAATTCCAACCAGGTATCAACGGATCTGGCGGTCAATCGACAGAACCATCTCTGGGCGTTACCGCGGAGGGTTGCGGCAAAGAAACGGCACCTTGTGAGATCATTATACTCGTAATGGAGGGCCAGTTGGTCGAAGTAGCTGAGGTGTTCCTCCGGGTCGCCCAGCCCGTCGAAGGAACTGAAGCTATGGTGCTTGATGTCTTTTTGTCTAGGCTCCGCTTCTAATCTTGCGGTAAAGGGTGACCCGTTGGTTTCTGGTTCGCTTGTGCCCTCTATTTTTCTCTTTAGCTCCATGATGGTGTGCATCATGTTTGCATTTGATGGTTGGGTATTCTCTGTTTCGTGCGGGCGGATGGGGGACCGTTCTCCCCGCCTTTGGTTATCATATTCCACCAACACTTTCTCATATGCGGCCTTCATGTCGTTGATGATTTTTCTCAGGTCTCTTTCTTTTCTATTCTGTTCCCATGTCTCCGGTCTGTGGTGACCTTTTCCGTGTTTTTTGTGGTTTGTGTTCTGGGAGGAGCCTAGTCGAGAGAAAGCTGAGTTAGCCTTTCTAGGCTGACTGTGTACCTCTTGGTCTTGGTCGTTGTGAGAGCGGACTTGGGAGCCCTGTGCTAGTGGTTGCCCTTGCTGCGGAAAAGCTGAAGCTATTTGCATGATTAGATCTACTTGTTGCTGGTTGAATCCTGCAAGGTTCAGGCTAAGCGGTTGTTCCTGGTTATCTTTGTTGGGGGGTGATTTGTTAGCTGATTATTTTGCGGGTTTGTGGGGGGGGACGTTTGTGTTTACTTCTCTTTGCTGCTCTTCTTGGTTATCTGTCATGGTTTTGGATCGGGTACTTGGGGCTATTTTGGCGATGTGTATGTGTTTGGTTTCTCTTGAATGCGAGGTTTTTGTGTTGGGATTTTTGTTGTATTGGTTAGAGCAGGTGAGGGAATTTTCTTCAAGAAAATAAACGCCCTCCTTCTAGCGCCAAATGATAATTCCCACGGCCGATTAGAGGCTTCCGATCACCGTTCTGGGCACTTTACCGGAAGTACTTCACCTGTGTTTGGGGGACCTGCAAAACAATGCTTGCCCGGGGGTGGTGGCCGTCAAGCACCTCCGGCGTGAGAATCAGTAATCGGAAATAATAATAGTCGGGCTGGTGAAAATATATCGTATGTGAAAGAGTATTGTAGAGAGTTTTTTCTGTGTCTGAAAGGATTGTATCTTTTGTGTCTTTTCTTCGGATCCTTTTGTGTGTGTGTAGAATGGGGGTATTTATAGGTTGGGTTTTTCAATCACTGTTGCCCACTAGTTGTGCCGTTAAAGCTACAGTGAGCCACTATTGGAACAGTGATTGATGTCCCCTCAAACATACCTTGATTCTGCCACTTGGACTACTTTGATCAGATTCTGTCTGTTGCACATGGGTGTCTTTGAATATTATATTGCCTTTTTGCCTTATGGAGTAAGATACCTTTATGCAAGTGGGCAAGTGGGTGTACCTTTATGCAAGTGGATAAAGCAAGATATTTTTGTGCAAGTGAATTAGTATGATGATTTGCAATATTTTTTGTGGATATTCTTTTGTATTTAGAATAATACTTTTGATACTTTGTCAAGTATTCCAGAAGTATGTTTTTAGAGAGTTAATATTTTTTCTATTAGCGGATGCCCGCTGATGGCTATCAGCGGGTACTTATCATTCAGTATGTCCGAACGATTCTCAGGTTGTCTATTACTCCTAATTATATTATCAATCTATTTCGCGGCCAGCCAGGACAACTTGTCAGTTTTAGATGTTGGTTTTTATCGTTCACTAGTGTATCTTATTCGATGTGGACAAGTTAAAACTTATAAATACTATATTATTAAGAACTAACTGGATAACTTTTATATTAATACTTACTGTATATACCTGTCAACAAAACAAAACCTTTTATATAGGATCATGAAGTACAGAGCAGTGATGGTGTGGACTTATTGGACCGCACGGTGTTGTCAGACCACATGATTCTAGACCGACTTGAAACCCTTAGAATAGCACTTACATTCATGGTTTTAAAAATCCCCAATTTAGCCGATTAATCCCAGATAAATCCTCTATAACGTAACCAACCGATTCGATTTTTAAAATCCGATTAATCATGTGAATTTAATTAAAATGATATGTTTAGACTAATATATTAAACATTATTAAATATTATTATTAATATTAGACTAATATATTAAATATTATTATAATATCCGATTAATACTCTGATTAATCCTTCCGATTGATCCCCGATTATCCGATTAATCTTAAATCGGTGCCTCAACATATTTTTACAACCATACTTACATTATAACAAAAATGCATGTAACATTAAAATAAAAATATATTTGATGATAATCATAAATTTCAAAATGTCTACATTAAACTATAGTTTATGGTTGAAAAATGTAAATGTAGTTCACATCTATTATTACAACTTATAGTCATACTATATTTTTTTTGACTATTTAGACTTATATGTCTTATAATCGTAGAACGATAGAGAATACATCTTTTATCCCTTGAACTATCCAATCGCGATTAAATGATAATAATTGAATAACAGAGTTTTTACACTTTTTTATTAATTAAGAGTTAATTGCAAAAAAGTGGCTAGACGTTAGACTCATTTTCAAAAAAGTGGTCAGACTTTTAGTTTTGCAAGATGGTGACCAGACTTGCCTTTTTTTCCTTTCAAAAAGGTAGCTGTAGGAGATTTTCAACTTTTTTTGCAGGGGTAAAATGGGAAAAAATGCTAGAGACCCCAAAAATTGTCCAAAAAAAATCCCCAAATTAATTGGTGTCATCATATGATTGGTTATATTCGTAATAATAATAATGCCCCCATGTATGTACATTAATTCACAAAAAAAAATCCACAAATATGAGTTGTCAATTTATGTGCATACATTGGGGGCATTATATTTATTATTACGAATATAATCAATTATATGGTGACACATATTAATTTGGGGATTTTTTGGACAATTTTTGGGGTCTCTAGCATTTTTTTTTTAGTAAAATAACATATTTTCCCATTTTACCCATGCCAAAAAAGCTGAAAATCGTCTCCAACCACTTTTTTAAAAGGAAAAGGGTAAGTATAGCCACCATTTTGCAAAATTGAAAGTAAATGAATGTAAAATGTAACCACTTTTTTGCAATTATTTATAAAATATCATATTGTTGTACTTTTTATGCTAATATGCGCAATACAATTCAATTACAAAGAAGAAGAGAATCATTGTACACATTTCATTGTTGACTCTGGTACTCAAATCACCCCCTACTGAGACCCAGGTACTGTACATATTTACACTTCAATTCCTAAATAATAAATTACGATTTTATTAATTGATAATAATTTTGTGGGTTTTGATGAACTTTGAAGTTTACCTTACATATCTGAGATCTGCGCCTATTTTTTGTGTTTCGATTGTGATAGTGCTTAGTTTAATCGTTTGCATAATGGGTCTTATTAAGATGGTTGATACATTCATTAGTTCAGTGTTTAATGAATTTATATTTGTCGCCTAATTTTTCTGTTTCGATTGTGATTGTACTTGGTTGAATGGGTTTGTATATATGGGTGTTAGAGCATCTTCAATGGTATTAGCTAAAAATGGTTGGCTAAATCAGATAAAATATTGATTATAATAGATCATGTAAAATCTTCCTTACAGGTCCTTACAGGTCTTTAGAGGTTGTCCAAATATAGTCAACGAAAAGAGATTATGTAAATTTTTTGCTAACAGTAATGTTCCATTGGAGTGATGTTTTTTTACATAATTTCTATAAATTTTATTTTTGGTAATATATTTGTGATTTTAGCTAAGGGTTCTTCTCCATTGGAGATGCTATTAGAGCATTCACATCCCATCCCCAATCCCAAAACTTACTAAAAATAGTAAATCCCCAAATAAAAATAGTAAATCCCCAAAATTATCAAAAAATTTCTACATCCCATTCCCCATTTTTCATTCTTCTATCCCTATATTCTTTTTTATATTACTTCTTTCTCTCTCTTTCACTTACAATTTTAACTACCAAAACTCACCCACTATTATAAATACAATTTAATATTATTATATGAAGAGAGAGGGGGTTTGGGGAAGCTTTTGGGGGAATGAACAAAGTCCCTAAATATGGGGACTTGAGTTATGACCCTAAAACTAAACCCCAAAATGGGGAATGGGATGGAGGGGTATTTTAGAAGAAAAGTTGAACAAATCCTCAAATTATGGGGATGGGGATTGGGATGGGAATGCTCTTATGAAGAAGATGAATACATTTATTTTAATAGTGTTCTAAAAATATAGTGCTTAGATAGATTGAAATTTTTGCATATATTAGGTTTAGTAACTTAAAGGTGTTACAGGGAAATTAATTGTTCAAATGTTCGAATTCTACCATTTTGGTTAAACCCATGTATTTTGAATTTAGTTGTTAACTCTCTTTTTTTCCAGAAACATGGTCAGGGATGTGAAATCAAGGCGACTTGATTGTGGAACCGGAGCAGTTGATAGAATTAGTAACTTGCCCAGTAGCTTAATAACCCACATCCTAAAATGCTTGCCAATTCGCGATGTTGCAAGAACGAGTATCCTCTCAAAAACATGGAGGGGTATTTGGGTGATGCATCCACATTTAGTTTTTGATGAGGGATTTTTTTCGCAATTTATTTCTAAGGAAAAGAACACGATTCGAGGTTCTATAGTTATAAAAACCATCAGTAATATTCTTTTACTTCACACTGGCCCTGTTTTAGCTTTCCATCTTTCCATTCCTGAATATCTGTCTCTTCATCAACGTCTAGATACGGGGTTTTGGATTAGTAACATATCGAATAATGGTGTTAGGGAATTGGAGATTTTGAATAAACAACCAGTGGTCTATAAAATGCCTTCTTATATCTTTTCCTGCGTGGAGCTAACTTATTTATTTCTTGAAAAGTGTGTACTGGATCCACCCCTTGGATTTGGAGGCTTCTGTAATCTGACTGATCTTGTATTTATGACTGTTATAATCAATGCTGACTTGTCATTCGGGGCTCGACTTGAGCGAATACATTTGGAAGATTGCACTGGGATTCAACATTTGGGATGCTTTGTCAAAAGTAATAACAATCTCACTGCATTGACAATCCTTTTCAGTGGGGAATTTGATTGGCGATTATTTGAAAGCATCCAAAAACCTCAACTTCTTCGTCTCACTTTGAGTGGAGTGGAAAATTTCAGGAATGAAATCATCAATCTAGACAAGCTAGTTGGCAGTATGCCTAGAATCAAGTATCTTGATGTTGATAATCTTTTTCTGGAGGTATTATGAAGACCATGCAAATTTACTTGATTGATGAGTATCTTCCTGCCAAATGTGTCCTATATTTATTTTTTAATTTCTTGATAAACTTACAAATATGTCTATATATAGTCTTTGAAACCAGGTGCAGCTGTTGTCGAGAGGCTTATAACAACATTGGAGGACTTGTACCTTGATAATGTCGGATTTGATAATTTGGTTGGTAGTCAGTATGTTCTTTGCTTGATCAAAAGTTTACCCAACCTACAATATCTTAACATACAACTGGTGAGACTAGTACTATAATCTAAATTCTATTAAATTAGATTAACATCTGCAGAACTAGCAGTGCCTCAAATTATCTTCTCATTTTTATTTGTATCCTATGGATGTTTTCTCTTTAATTTCAAGGTTTGTGTCATAATTTAAAGTGGAATTGGAATTACATCCCTCCCCTGTGGGGAGAAATTATTGAAAGGAGGGCTAAATTTTTTTGATTTATGTATGTACAAGTCCTTCAACATTTAGATATGATTCATTTGATTTTTAGTAACATAGTGGAGGGAGTCGAACAAATTTGTATATAGCATAACTTTAACCAAGGAGCTATGCTACAAAAAAGCTATGTTGAAGCCCAAATGTTATGCTAGGTACTCTTGAATTTCCAGCACAAAGTTTAAAATCTTTCGTGACATGGAATAAATGCTATTGAGAATAAGTTAAATGCTGGTATGGGTAGCTTAATAATTGTGTTCAGCTCCCATTATGTCTTTAATACATCGGTCTATGCCTCCCCCAAGAAAAAAAACCTTCAATTAACAGACAGCTTAAGTAAAAAAAATAGTAGCATAAAATAAATACATATATTCCTATTTCATACAGGTACGTAGTGCATTGTAATCTGACACTAGGAATGAGAATTTATTAACAATCTCTTGATGTCATATTAAAGTTTATATATTAACAATCTCTTGATGTCATATTAAAGTTTATATATTAGGGAATTATAGTGGGAAATAAATAGTAATTGGTGCTATAGACATATCAATTTTGAATATATTTGATATTCTGATATTCATACCTCTGATAGTCCTATATAGAAGTAAATGTACATCATAAACAGATGCACTCTGAAATTGGATCTATGTTGCCCCTTAATATTTTGTGCTCACTTCTACTTAAAATTATTAATCCAATTTTAAATATTCCTCCTAATATGCAGCCACCTTTTCTCTTTAGATTTTATAAAAAAAAAAATTTGCTGCATTTATAAGAACTTACAGTTCTCTCCTTCCAAGTGATACTCAATTTACTCTATTCTTTTCAACAATTTAAGTAAAATGTTATCTTGTTATGTCTGTTGTAAAATGTTTTGTTCTGAGTACTTCCAACTTTTGGCTCTTTTAAATTTATATTCACATTGTCAATTTCTGTTACTAAATTTTGTGTGTGCTTTCTCTCTAATAATCACTTATATCTGAAATTTTCTCATGTTGTCCATCATGAAATTGTATTAGTTCTCATTCAAGTTTCTTCATTAATTAATTTTCTCATTTTGTTATTCTCCTGGCTCTTTATGATGAACTTGTCAATTCTGGAAATTTGTTCATCTTTAATTATTGTCGTGCATCAACAATATTTTAATCAGGGGCGGCGCTGGGGGAGCGCGAACCGCACAGGGCCCCGAATATATAGGGCGCCAAATGTATACCTCCCTATATAAACATAGTGAAATTTAACAAAAGAAAACAACAAGGGTAACTTTTTTAAGTGAATTTATCGGAGTATATTTATTGTTTACAACGTCTTTCGACGGTTTATTTTATTCTGGAAAAAATTATTTAAAATTATATTGAAGTGCAAAATAAGGGCCCAATTTTAAGATTTCGTACAGGACCCCGAATTTTTTTGCCACGCCCTTAATTTTAATATTTAGACATTTTATAACTTATTATAGCAACGATTTACTGTTAATGTCTTCAATTTTTTCGTAGTGACATAAATCTAATTGCATAAATATTTATCATGTAATGACTGGAATAATTAATTTTTGCATGTTTATGAATGCTATGCTCTTATGTTAACCTTGTATGCAGGAATCTAAAGTAAATGGGAGTGATGATGTGGACCTTATGGTGTTATGGGTTGACATAAATCTTGACCTACTTAAAACTGTGGAAATACAGGGGATGGTTGGTTCAAGGGTCGAGTTTCAGTTCATAAAGCTTTTGCTTGCGTCTACCCCTTCACTTAGATGGATTAAGCTTGAGAAGGACAAAACTATCAATGATCCTAAAGAAGAGTTGAGGATTTCACGAGAGTTGTTGCAGTTCCCTAGAGCATCCACAGCTGCACAGATAACCTGGACGTAACTAATAGCAGTAGCGGGGCCAGGGGTAGACTTGTCTTGGAATGAAATGTTAAAGCTTAAAAATTCTGTTTACTTGTTTATTTGCAGAACAGCCCTATAGTTGGTCTGTATTATCCTCAAACTCTTTTGGTGCTCGTTATAACACTTTTGGTTGCTACACCGTAGCTGTATCTCATATATTACTTTCTAATGTCAAGCACAGTTTCGTTCTCAGAGCATGTTCACCCACTGTTGTGGAGTGTCTATGTACTATGGCAAGAAGCATATGGCTTGGGTGGTGAAGCATAAGGCTTGGCTTTTAAGGGGGCAACTGGTTCATTCTTATCGAACCCATTTAGTGGGAATCGAATTTCAATCTCATGTGCTTGTGTTTGGATTAACAATTTGGTTTATTCGAATGTGAATATGATCTCATTAACCGGGTAAATTATTAATTATTCCTTACAGAACTGTTGGATTCCAAACACTCCCATACCATTTGTTTCCATTCTCCCCCACTATGCAAAAGATCCCTAGTAGTATTTCTCTCAATTTATTATAGGAATGAGTTATTTTGTTTTTTACTGTAAAATTTGGAAATTTAAGTTTTACCATTGTGTTTTACTGAAATATTAATCACAAGTATTTTAAATTGTGTTGGAGTGTTATTTAATATTTCCGAACGTATAATATGTCTTATCACTTATGTACTTAACCCTTTTGCAGGATGTTCGAGTTCCCTTATTCTTGAAACCCCAATATTCGTAAAACTAATTTGAAGGTAAAACTAATTTTGTTACCTTTGAGCATCTTGAAGAGATTTTTTATATGAGTTTTTAAATGTAAAAATAAAGAGTGTTGGAAAAATTTGAGCTCCAAAAAGTTCTTAAAAACTTGGTGAAGTCGGGACCTAAAATATTTAATGGAATGGTACATAGACAAGTAAATCCCTTATAAATTCTAAGGTACTCACTTTAATTAAAATTAACCGCTTGCTGGTTGGGAGCTGTATGAGCGGTAACGAAAAGACCAGCTAAGCATCATTGACTTGGTCAGCCTTTACCTGATCAACTACCTAATACCACACTCATTCTTCAGTCGTAGAGAGACTTTTGTCTAGCGGTCTAGGACATCTCTCTTTCAAGGAGGCGACGAGGATTCGACTTCCCCTCGGGGTAGGGTACTACACTACAAAGGGAAGTTTTTTATATCAGAAACTCATTTCTCTTCTCACTTTTAAAAATCTCTAGTTGGCTCTTAACATAGTGTTACTAATAAAATATTGATTCCCTCCAATTTTTTGACTACTTGAGTTCAAAATTTTGTTATAGTGGTAAGTGGAATTGAAATATTAATAGAATATCAGGAGAAAGCATATATAGAGAGAGCATTGATGAGATTGACACAAAAAATAATATTAATAACTTAATATTAGCATAAATATTAATAACTTAATATTAGCATAATTATTTATATTATTTTTAGGAGTAAATTAGGAGGATTTTGGAGATGCACAGAATATTTATTCAGCGTGAATTTTTAGTCCTAGTAACACAGCAAAATATATGTCAAAAAATGGTTCTATGGATTAAAAACATATCAACCAAATGGTGTTGGGAAAGGAAGCACAAATTGCCTACGAAGTGCCGTCTCATTTGTTTTCCTACTTGCAAGTTAACTCATTTGAGGCTCATTAACTATTTGATACTTTTGACCAAACAATATACTTTTGATAGCATGCACTCCAACTATTTGATAGAATGCACATTATACAATTTGAAATTTTGAGATCATAGAAAACTTTTCTTACTTGTGTATTGAACGCTGAAATTCTTAACACGAAAAGAGTTATGTACTGAATGATTATAACTTCAGAGCTAATTTCGAGTCTACCTTAAGATCGTTAAACACAATTTGGACAAAGTTCATATACTCGTAATGTACATATTATATATTTTGTTTTATCGAAGATTTCCTCTCCCTAGTATGAATTTTCAGAGTAAGTTAATTATTGTGATATTGTTACTTTTTGGCTAGATCCGCCACTGAAAGTACGGCATTTCTCAGAAAAAAACATAAACAAGTGAATCAATACAAACTAAATTTAGTTGTATAATAATACAACCAAACAAGATCAAACAAATAAAAACAAATATGAATTTATAAAATATAATTCAACCAGAAATCCCACAAAATACAACTCCAAACTGTAAAACAGAATCACAGAAAGAAAATTCAGCCACGAGTCTGATAATAGATTTATTTAATAATTTTATTTAAAACTTCACTTAGTAATCCTTTTCTTCCTTCTCTTCATCCTTCCAGCAACACTTCAAAACAGATCTAGGAGATCCACAGCTCTCGGTCTTCACAAACTTCTGGTAAACAATGGAACCATCCATTCCGAGCTCTTCACAGCTTTTCTCTTCCAAACGATACCCCTTAACCTCCAAGGAGCTCGTCTTTTCAAGTAAGCTAGATGAAATATCGGCATGCAAAGCAATAGAGAATTCACTAGGTTCAAAACACATCAGCACCCTCGAAACAAGCCGACTAAGGTTAACGTCTTTTGGATCATATCCAGCAGCTTCAAAACTTGCATAGCTAAAACCATCTTCAGGTGTGATGTGAATTGTAGAAATTGCATTTCCTTCAATAGCATTCATCGAGTATCCACAAGGATCAAACTCGAAATCACAGATGTCAGAATTTGGAAGAATTTCTCTTATACCAGAGTTATCAGTCATTAGAGCTGCTGAGTTTGAATTTGTCTTGTAAAAGACTGATGCTTTTGACCTGTCTAGAGAAGTCATGCACATTTCCATTGTATACATAGGGTCAGAGGAGTGCAGAGATGCAGCACATGCAGAATAGACATGCCATTTCTGCGGTTTGTCGAAACTGCCCATAACATAAGCCTTGCTTCCTGAACCAAGTTTCCCAAAATAACTATCAAGCACTGCAACTTCTTCTGAGAAATTCCGATGAGGGTATGACTGAGCTCCAGGAAATATGAAACTTCCGCGACTATACCTCACAGAACGCACAGTGAGGGAGATGGATTCAGCCAAATTCAGTATGGGTGGAATTGACTTTAGCAGCTTGGTTGTTCCACAAGTTTTGATGATAATCTTGTATGCATAGACAAAGAGACTTGACTCAGAGAGAACATAAGAGTCGACATGCTCATTTGACAATGAAGCAACTATAGTGCATTCTGCAGGTCCTAGTATCTCATCCAACTGAGTTCTGGAGAGAGTTCGTAGACCCATTCCTTCGGGATCAGCAAAAATGCTTGGCTCGGAAAAGCAGATTTCGAGCCTCTTTTCGTAACCTTCAAAACCAATTGCAGAGACTTCGATTGCCATATCTTTGAGAGATATGGTTTAAAACCAGAAATAGAGTAAACAAGAGATGTGTTCCGAGAGCAGAAGAAAAGGAGTGAATGGAAAGAAATTCAGAATGTAAATAAACTTAAAACACCTAGTTACTATTAACGTCGTCAGACGTTATTGTAGACAAAATTAGGAATATCAGGATGGCTTGCGAGCACACTGCACGAGAAAAAAAAAACACATTTATATTAACACTTGAATCTTATGATAGCATCAGATACGTACATTGATAGTAATCCAGAAACTTACGTTGGAGTATGCAGCAGATTTGAATTTTTTGATTCCTCCGTTTGGTCGAATGTCTTCAATGCTGTATCCGAGGGGAGCTTCGTACAATAAAGATTTACTACTACTAGACTTTTTCCCACCTTTTGTCTCCATTAGAACATGAATTTGCCTAATCAAATAACATAAAACAGAATTAGATATTGATCACCACAAACAGTTGTACCATATAGGAAAAAAATTTGACAACAAGCATCCTGCCCCTCCCCTTAATTAGAAAAATGGATCTAGATATGTAAAACCCTCAATCTATCAACTTACTAAACAATTACAGTGCCTTTTGAAATAAAATATGGTCTAAATGTACAAGGAAAATAGTGACCTTAAAACGTACAAAATACTAATAAAATTAAAGGCAGAAAAGCACATCAAAGATTATATCATCCATCAAATTACATATTTCAGAAAGTGTAATTTACATAATTATGATAATTTCACACAGAACCTCCACGGCATTAGATTCTAACCAAAATTCCTCACAAATTAATCTCAAAACTTTACAACAACAATACCAAAACAACGAATAACTAGGTTTAAAGCATACTTATTCATACAGTCAAAACGAAATTTCATCAAAACTAGTCTAGTATCTCGAAAATTATAAGGTACAACTACAACAGATTCGTATAATCATAAGCAGAAATTACAAATAATTTCGAAAGCGTCCCAACACACCAATAGCTATCCAAACCTCGAGAAATCAAAATGAAACATAGAAAAACACACAACACAATTAAACCGTTCAAAATCAACTTCAAAAAACAAGCTATTATATCAATACAATTCTAAAACTTAAAAAGAGTCAACAATTGAATAATAATGTAAAGAACATAATTAACACAAATTCACAGAAAAAAATCATATCAAAACATATCATAATTCGTAAAAAAAGAACAAATAATATAATACTTACAAATATTAATTGAAAATTCGTCGAGATCTGCGGTTGTATAATCACGATCTGCCTCTACAAACTCCGTACAATTGATCTAAATCACAAAAAAAAACAAACAAATTCAAAATCAATAATCAAACAAACACAAAGCATCTGAACAACTGAATATAATCGAAATTAAATGATTTTAAAATAAATAAAACTGCACTTACGATACGAAAATCGCAGAAGAAATTGAAACCCTAGAAAAAAAGGGGATTGAGACGAGAGAATTGTGTAATTGTTTTTGTGAGAGACGTAAGCGAGGGCAATTGTGTGTATATATAGGACACGAATATTTTTAGGTACCCTTTAGGTGTAAAATTATGCCCTTATTTAGGGTCATTTTATTACCATTTTGACCTTTTTCTTGGAAATTTCCTACTATTTTCAAATGGCGTGTTTGATTTTCCTTTAAAAAAGTTAGCTACCTAAAATTTATGTGTGGTTTAGATGGAGCCAAACAGCTCAACATTTGCAAATGCTTTGTTGTTTTTTTCTTATTTTGGGATTGATGATAGCGAAGTGGTATTTTTATTTAATGTTGCTTAATTTAGAAGATTTTATTTAATTAAAGCGTGTATGTTTTAGCTGTTAAATAAATTTAGTTTTGTTTTTTACTAATTAAAAATATTTTAGTTGTCGAACGAAATTTTAACGAGAGGAACCAAAATATGTCATTTTCAAATGTTGTGATTTGATTTATGTAAATCAATATTCGTCTAAAAATAATATATTGTGCTAAATTACCAAGCCAAGAAAAGAATATTCTTTTAAAAAAGGAGTATTTTAAGAAAGTTAAAGAAAAAGGAAATGTGGAAGAGAGGGGCAGAATATGGACCACAGAAAGTGGAGCGAGAATTGTGGAGAAAGTGGGCAGATTGTGAGGCTCAGCCCAGCCCATTTGGGAAAAATTGATATGAACCGTAAACTAGATATATGTGATCTCATATTGGTGGCTGCCAAATTGCCGTGGGTCAGAATCAATATCCATTATTTTATTTTAATAAATCTCGCGATGTGCAATAGTCGAGTCCTAGGATAAGAGAAGATAAAATTTTTATCATTTGAGTTATCAAATCACGCTCATAATCTTTTTTTTATTATTATTGTTGTAAAGTGATTGTCATCCATCAAGTTTGGTGTGATTGATAGTTTTTTTGTCAAAACTAGCATACACAGTTAGGCAATTTTTATGTATCTCATCCTGCTATAAATAAGATCAATCGGAAGTAGTGAATGTGTACCAAGCAGCTTAAACCTTCCTGCTTTCTTTCTCTCTGCTCTCTCTCTCTCTAGCAGTTAATGTTAATATTATAGCTAGTATATTATAACAAGTTATCAGTACGAAGCCCTGCCAAAACTGAGAAGGTAAATTTTTTATTTTATTATATATATATGGTCGGAGCACTGCCTACTAATAACTAATATATATATATATATATATATATATATATATATATATATATGACTGGAGCACCGCCTACTAAAAACGGTACCATTTAATTTTGGGTGATACCGAAATAATGTGGGAACCTTTTAATTATATTATCATTAATATATCAATTGTTGTTATATATTAACTGACATTTATCTACACTATTATTACAATGGTACCATTCATCGAAAGATAATATTGTGGGAACATTTTTTATGATTATTATCTATCGTAAAATAATCTTTGTGCACGAACTAACTTATGCAGGATTTTCTACCTAACTATATTTATTAGTTGGAGATAACCTGTATACGCAGACGTGCGTATGGCGGGTGAAAATTCATTTGCTGTTCTATACATAGATCTGTTTATAATATCAGTGATAATAATGATATATACATTTATTATTGCGTATCTGTTAACGCACCCGATTAACTAGGATTTATGTAATATTTATATTGATGTTTTAAATTTAATAATTTGTGTGTTAAATTCAGATTTAGTATGACAAACCTTACAAGCTTGTCGTTCGTTGCGTTGGATATTTCTGGAGATAATTATTTGTCATGGGTACAAGATGTAAAATTGCATCTTGGTTCAAAGAAATTAAGCGATACGATAAAGGCAGGAAATAAAGCCACGACTGAAGAAAACTTTACCTCCATTATTTTTCTCCGACATCACATGCATGAAGATTTAAAATCTGAATACCTAGAAGTCGAGGATCCTTATATTTTGATAGGAAAATCTAAAAGATAGGTTTGACCACCAGAAACTAGTTTATCTGCCTGCAGCTGAAAATGATTGGGCTAATCTAAGGCTTCAGGATTTTAAGAGTGTTCGGGCATATAGTTCTACTTTATTCAAGATAAGTTCTAGGCTCATTATGTGCGGTGAGAAAGTTACTGAGAAAAGAAAAATCGATAAAACATTATCAACTTTTCACCCCAATAATATCAACTTAGCTGAGATGTATAGGAGCGCAAATTCACCAAGTTCGGGGATCTTCTATCAACTCTCCTTGTTGCTGAACAGAATCATGAATTGGTGATCAAGAATCATCAATCCCGTCCAACGGGATCTGCCCCTTTACCTGAAGTAAATAACACGTCATTCCAACAGAATGTACGTGGAAAAGGGCACAGAGGTGGACGAGGCCAAGGTCGATACCGTGGACAAGGTCGAGGTCACGGGCATTTTCGTCCTTATAACAGCTCTGGTCACCGGAAGTGGCAATCTGAACAGAACAAAAGAAAGGCATCACAGGGAGGGAAAATGGATAACACATGCCATAAGTGTGGAATGGAAGGACACTGGGCACGTAATTGTCATATCCCAAAACATCTTGTTGATCTATACCAATCATCTCAGAAGTCAAAAGGAAAAATGGTGGAAACCAATTTCGCCAACAATAACCTAGATGATTCCCCGATAGTTACAACTGGAGGAATAAGCATTAATGGTCCGAATGAAGCTAACGAAACTCCCATATGGGAGGCTGAAGATTAATTTCATACAATTACTATAATATTGTGTATTATCTTGCTTAAACTATGTAGTGTGCTATGTTTTTCTATCGAATAAAAGTGTGTTTCTTAATTATGTACAGAATGGTTTTTGAGGATATATGCATTGCTGATTGTGGCACAACTCATACGATTCTACAGAGCCGAAAATATTTTACCCTTCTAACCAAAATCGAAGCACAAGTTGGGACCATATCTGGCGTATCTAATATAATTGAGGGTTTTGGAAAAGCTAGTTTTATCTTACCTAATGGTACACACTTACGTATTCCAAATGCATTATTTTCTAGTAAGTCCACTAGAAATCTTCTTAGTTTTAAGGATATTCGACTCAACGGTTTTCACATCGAAACCACTTCCGAGGCTGGTAAAGAATATCTTCCTATCACTTCAGCTAATTCTAACAACAAGAAAATCTTAGAAAAGTTTCACTCACTTTCCTCAGGATTATATATGTTAAAAATTAAAGCCATTGAGTCACACAATGTCATTGCTTCGAAACTAGTAGACCCAAAATCATTTACACTATGGCACGAAAGATTAGGTCACCCTGGTGTATCTATGATGCGTCGCATTATAGAAAATTCTACTGGACACCCTCTAAGAGATCTTAAAGTTCTTTCAAGCAATGACCTTCCTTGTTCAGCATGTTCTTTAGGAAAATTGATTACTCGGCCATCTCCTACTAAAGCAAGGCGACATATGTGGACCTATCCACCCATCTTCTGGCCCATTTAGGTACTTCATGGTATTAATTGATGCCTCAACTAGATGGTCTCATGTTTGTCTTATCTCAACTCGTAATGATGCTTTTGCAAAATTACTTGCCCAAATAATCAAATTACGAACTCAATTCCCAGATCATTGCATCAAGACAATTCGTTTAGATAATGCCGACGAGTTCACATCTGTAACTTTTGTTGAATATTGCATGTCTGTAAGGATCTCAGTTGAACACCCAGTTCCTCATGTACATACACAAAATGGATTAGCCGAGTCCTTTATCAAAAGACTTCAACTTATTGCAAGACAGCTGTTGTTGAAAGCAAAATTACCTTCATCTATTTGGGGTCATGCTATACTTCACGCTGACAATATTATTAGGATTAGGCCAACTGCCTATAACAAACATTCTCCACTACAACTGGTACTTGTCCAAATTCCTAATATCTCTCACTTCAAAATTTTCGGAAGTGCTGTATATGTGCCGATTGCTCCACCATAGAGATCGAAGATGGGAGCTCAAAGAATAATAGGTATCTATGTTGGTTTTGATTCGACATCTATAATTAGATACCTTGAACCACTAACTAGAGATTTATTTACCGCAAGATATGCAGATTGTCATTTTAACGAGTCAGCGTTTCCTCCTTTAGGGGGAGATAAATATTCGAATAAATCTAATCCTGACATTACATGGAATGCATCGGGATTACATTTTCTAGATCCACGTACCGGTCAATGTGAAACTGAAGTTAAAAAGATTATTCATATGCAAAATATCGCAAACCAAATGCCTGACGCATTTAACGATTCTAGAAAAATTATAAAATCTCATATACCTGCAGTAAATACTCCAGCTAGAATAGATGTACTAATTCAAAAATCAAATACAAAAGAATTGGTTACAGAATCAAATCCGCGCTTGAAGCGTGGTAGACCGGTCGGTGCAAAAGATGTTGCACCACGAAAATGAAAAACAAAAGAAAATGCCCCTGGAGTGGCACATGCTCCAGAAGTAGCAAATACTCCTGAAGTGGTATTATCTACTGAAGAGTTCTAGTCCCTAAAGATGAGGGATTAAGTAATCACGAAATTTCAATAAATTATGTGCATGATATGAAATTATGGGATCGAAGTAAAGCCATAATTGATGATATATTTGTGTATTCTGTGGCATTGGATGTCGATATAAATTCTGATCCTGAACCACAAAGTGTGAATGAATGCCGTTGAAGAAAAGACTGGCTAAAATGGAAAGACGCAATTCAAACAGAATTAAATTCATTGCATAAAAGAGAAGTATTTGGACCTGTTGTCCAAACACCAATTGGTGTAAACCCTGTTGTAAACACCAATTGGTGTAAACCCTGTTGGAAAAGAGAATATAGTCTCTCATCAGGAGCAGGGACTCTCCAAGAATAGTCACCTCCAATTTGGAAGGCTTTAGACAGAACATCCTTCCACTTGCGATATTGAAAAGAACTCGGATGTTTCAAACAATCAAACTTCCCCCACATAGTATCAAGCTTTTTCCCGTCAAATGAGGGAGGCTTAACGTGATTTTCCTTGTAATACTCATCCATGCTCGAAAAATAAGCCTCTGGATCAATGGTTATCGGTGCTAAGGGGAAAAGAGAATCAGAATGTGACCAAGACCCATCTTTAAGCAATAGGCTTGACACAGTCATTGTATTACTTCTTCCGTTAGAGGTGCTAGCTCTTGCCATCTGTCAACACATTCAATAAAGGACAAGTCAGATAAGTGATAAAGAAATTATGATATACATGCAAGAAGGAAGCAAATATAGCATGAAGGTGGCGCAACATAATAAAAGCACAAAGGCATTGATTTTTACTCCCAGTTCTTTGTTTTGACAGTACGGAGGTAACACTTTTTCTGTATTCTACTATGCGAACACACAAAAAAAAAAGAATAAAATATATATATATATATATATATATATATATATATATATACATATACATATATATTATTATAATCTACAACATTTTATTCTAAGTACCATCACCCTTACCTCCCACTTCACATGCACCATAGCGCATCTAACAACAAAAGCAAAAAGACGTACTTTCTTCTATTCGTTGTCTTCACAAACAAACTTCACCCCAATCCCGCCTCCTCACATATGTTACAATGAAGCCCAGCAGATAAGCCCATAGATTCTCACAACCAATTGGTTTATAGGAATTATTTTTGGAGTATGTAAATGATTATTTCTTAATTTTACACAAAATATACAATATTTAGATTTAAAAAAATGAAAAAAAAATCTTTTTTAAAAAAAACGTGAATTTTCTATCAAAAACTTGGCTTCTACTAATTTAATTTTTATATATAACAATTTTCAAATATGGTTAATTATTGTAAGGAGCTATTAAAATTTTAAAAAAAATAATAAAAATAAAAGAAAATTAATACAAAAAAATACAAAAAAAAAACAAAAAAAAACAATTATAATTGATTGAGATTACAAGCAGGATATTCGAAATCAACAAATAAGTAGATGAATTATTTTTACAAAAAAATTTCACCAAGTATTATAAACACTGAACCCAGTCAAAAAAAAATTGTGTTAACACCCAAAATTCAATCACCATTTTTACATGATATTAACAGTTGGATTAAGAAAAGTTTATTCAGTGTCAAGTACACACACATGCTACGCAAAGTCACACAAGTACAATTCAAACTCGAATACAAAAGACAAAGAAACACATTACTTTGACACACAAAAAACTTTCAACCTTGTCCGGACTTCACCAACCTTATCCCGCTTCCTACATTTCCCCACCTCCTAAAAACACTTACTTCCCATATATCAGCCATACGCATAACTTTTAAACAAAATATTACCATTTAATTATTTTTATAGTGTGTAGAAAAAGGTGGCACCATATACACATGACATACATGCAAATACAGTCCCGCCTTCATGTTCACAAGCACATGTAACCCTCCACAAACCTGTTCCCGCTTCCTAAATGAAACACACTGGGTTCACAAATTCTTAAACACAAAACATAGATAACCAAGTTTACAACACTTCAGCAAACTCACAACTACCTTTTCCTCATACCTCTACCTACGTACACTACACCTAATCTAAGTTGCCTAATATATATTATTACAGTAAAACATTAGTTTCTTTCTTACTCATCCCATCTACTTAAAACTAAGTCCCTTTTTCCTTTTTTGTCCCGCTTTCCCACTGTCCCGTTTCCAAATGACCAATGTTGGTATCAAATTGGTATGTGTCTATACAATTGGTGAGGAACTAATGTTTGATTTTCTGGATCTAACAATTGGAAGACAAGACCTATCAAGTGCTAACAATTTCTAATAGTTGGTATCTATCATGCAGGACCTAAAACATGATAAAATAGTTTTGTTTGTATTGGTTTAAACATTAACATACATTGATTCGATTAATATTTATTAATTGGATTTTTGCCTATGTTCTTGTTTAGTAAAACCGGCTCAGGATCTTTATCTTCCTAACTCAAAATATCTTTCTACAGCTGTGATTGCTTACATTGTAAATCTTTTGAAATCACAACTGTACATCATTTCTATTATGATAAATGCAATATTTTCTTAGAAAATTTTTCAAATGTTAAAAATGCATTCTATCTCTATGTTGCTTATATTCTGTGATGCAGGTTCATCTACATGGAATTTTGTATTCTCACATGTTTAGTCATAAGGTTGTAAACCCAACAACTTTTATCCCAGACTACAGTCAAACTCAAACACATTCTATCTTAAACCCTAAATGGAAGTTACCTATCAGACTAGAGGTCACCAGGGAGTAACTGCACTTGATGCAGCAAACAAGGATGTGTGGGATATTCAGTTGGAGAGTCACTACCTTATACACTATCCAAAATATTTCATATGCACAAGTGAGATTGTACACACTAAGGATGAATTGATGGAAACCTGTAATCCAACCATTTTACGGTTAGGATTATAAGTTAAAGGTTCTTTAATGAACTAAGAGTCTTCACAGACCTCGAGAGAAGGTATTGATCTCAAAAGCAAAATTCAACAAGATCATTATCTAACTCCCCAGAGGGAACATCTCTGGATCCTGCGGGTAACGGATCCGACATAGGTGCGGATCGGCAACTTGTGAACTATGATTCAGATTTACCTGATGAGTTTAACAAGGTGATGTCTTCATAGACATTAGAAGGGAATCTTGATCTCAATGCTAAATTTATAGATCATTGTTTACCTTCTCAGAATTCAAATCTGAAAACCCTAAAAAGGGAAATTAGCAACTTGTAGATTATGACTCAGATTCGTCTGACGAGTCCAACGAGGATTTGGGATTTGCGAACTCCCATTGCACCACCAGTGACCTCTCTAGAAGGGGCTATGGTGATTTTTCCTTGCAGGTACACTAACGGATGTTGGAGCTATGAGTGATATGAGTGAAACACTAGTGAGCAAGAGTGTAAACTCAGAGAGAAGTGAGACACTCAACTTAAATGAGTGGAGAGAAGAGTGAAACACTTGTGAGGTACACTAAACACTATCACACACTCACAGTGAGGAAGAAAATGAAACTTCCTTTCTAACAAAGCTTTATCAATTGATTTCAATGTACTCTAACGATTGATATAAATTGGTAACAATTTGGTATCAACTACTTTGTCAATTAGTTGAATGGAGGATTCCTCAACTAAGGGGGAGAGATATATTGAAAAAGATATACTTAAAGCTTACCTTAGTAGGATATACTCAACTAAGGGGGAGAAGTATGGGGTACAAGTAAAAGAAGAGTGAGTTAGAAAGGGGGAGCAGTAAAGACTGTGCTTAGGATGAGAGGCAAGTCTATTTACTAAGGGGGATCCTTAGAACTTTCATTTGTTATGAAAGTGGAGATATGTAATAACCCTAATTTTAGCAAAGCTACAGTGACCCCATGAATAGTAAATTTTGAGGATTTAAAGAAATGGTGTGTAGGTACTCTATATTGGAAATGGAAAATGAACAAACAAAAACCATATTAGCGATATACTATAAAAATAAGTGACTCGAAATGACGATGGATTTCAGAAATTCCTGAATTTAAATTTTGAGGATTTTGAGTTCGAACGAGCTTCTATTTATTGGATATTAAGGAGCATAGAAATATTAAAGGAATTATATATTGAGGAATTAGTGAATTTAAGTTAAACCAGGGGATTTTTAAGTTAAGAGAATGCTAAGGGAATTTGGATTTTTAAACGATTTCAAAACCACTGGATGACGAGATATATTCGAAACGAACCACAACTAGACGAGTATGGAAACCAAACAACCAAGATTATAATATAACAAGGATATATACCACATTATTATTACCAAGAGTGCTAGCAAATTACTTAGGAAAATCAAGAAAAGAGAATTATGAGATCATTAGAATGACATCACATTCCACTAACTTGTTTTAAGGGTAAATTAGTCATTTTAGCATGGTTTTACCACAAAATATCTCCAAAGCTTCCACTAGACTCTAGAATTCTCAAGAATTGATCAACATAAGATCAAAACAAGCAAGAGGAATCAATTACTTTCCATTATCTCTTTCTCTACAACCTGCCCAGCAAGAGCAAGGAGGAGAAGAAAAATCATATCTCCATTTCTATCCATGATAAAATCACCAAATTTTAACCACAACCTCTCCACTCCATGGGCATGATTCGCTCCAAATTTCATAGCAATCCAAGTAGTATAGCCTAGTCAAATCCATGCTCAAAGTGGGAGAACCAAACCTGTCCAGTTTCTGTCCAGAGGAAAGATGGAGCTCAAAACCATAGCTAGGAAGCTTTGTTTTTGGTGATCTATAGCTCAAATCAAAGCTTATACAGAGGCCAAGATGTGGTAAAAATTTGAGAGCCAAACTCTTATTTTTCGATTTGTTATGATTTTTACAAAAGTGATGTTGAATAGTAACCCTTAGAAACTAACTTTGTTTTTATGGTTTCTTTAGTTGATCCAAGCTAGTATAAGGTTGATTAAGCATATCCCAAGGCTTGATAAGGGTTGTTAAAGCTTCAAGAAGGTATAAATCTCAAGACCCTTTAGTATTACTTTGAATATAGGATGGATTATAGAAAGTCTAGTGATTAGGATTATGATAAGTGATTATTCATGATGATATATGTGTTTGTAAGTGATTAAAGTTGAATATGGAAGGAGTATGTGCTTGTAACCATGGTTGGTAAGATGACCACATGGTGTAGGTGATGGTGTATAAGGTGGATGATAGATTTGGAGGAGTTGGATTTTGGAAAGTATGAAAATATAGCCGTTATAATGTCCGATTTTAGTTAAAACAAAAACTGTCCTGTTTTTGGACACCAATTCCGTATAGTAGCACCCTGTCTAGAGTACCAAGTGACCATGAGATGATAGAGCTTAGTTCATAGATCGTTTTGATATAAAGTACGTTAAAATCTGATATACGGTTTTGGAGAAAAGTCAGTTTTAGTGAAAGACGTTCGGATACCGAGAAAATGCAGTTGTGTCAACTTTGAGGTCATAGTTACCATACTTAAACATTTTTAAAAGTTATAAAATTTTGGAACAATATAGTAGGTTGAACAGAGATTAAAACCCCACTGACCTTGCATTAAAATTCAAAATTGATATTTTCTGAGAATTTTTACAGTCGAGTGTGGTTATTAAGGGAAATGGTGAAAAACACTGAAACTTTGATTGAGTCCAAAATGGTTAGGTTCTTGGAACTCTTGGATTATTAATAATGTGTTAAACATATACTAAGTGTCAAGGATATTGTTATATAAAGGTGAAGTGAGTAAGGGATGTAGTATTCTAACGAGGATCCTTTTCGTGTTTATAGAAACTCAGGACGAACCGTGGGTCGTGCCACTGGGATATAGAGATCGAGGCAAGATTTCTTCTATCCTTACCTTGGAAAACTATTTTATTTTCAAAGTAAATGATTTCATGGAATATATATGTTGTTCTATGTTTGCTATATTGCTAAGAATTATTTCCCTGATATTGGAAATAAAGAGAAATGGATATAAATTATGAAATATGAATGTGGATATGATTATGAATGGAGCGAATATGCTTTATGGTAAAGAGAGGTGAAAGAGAATGGTATCAGTTGTTATCTAGAGTTATATGAAGAATGGTATCAGTTGTTATCTAGGGTTATATAATTTATAACGTTATGTTAAAAATATTCTTTCTAAGCAATTGTGATTTAATAAATATTATTTGATTTTTTTTTATTTAATACTTTTGAAAATAGATGGAATATTTTATAAGAGCGTATTGGATTTCATTGAACACAGAGAAGATGTCTGAGTCATAATCAAAGTATTATAACATATGTATTTTTAGAGGTGATGATAAATGGAAATGGAAATGATATATGTGAATGGAAATGGAAATTGAAAGGAAAAATGTGGAATGGTATTGGTATAAATGGAATACTGATTGAAAAAAAAAGGGGGATTGCAACAGACTTGCGTAAGTGGCTGTGTCAGGGCTGTGTGCGACACAGTCCAGCATTTATTATTTTTATTACGGCACGAAGATGCCAATGGAGGATGTTAGCAGGTGGCCTTCCTCCAGGGATGATCTTCATTCCTTCTACCGGTAGTAAAAAGAGAGCAGGTACGATTAGGCGACTGATCATCGTCCTAACGTATCAGGCGACAGCAGATATCCCCAATGTTTTTGAAAAGAAAGTGTTGACAATGGTTTTCAGATTTTTATACTGAAAACAGAAACATGATCTGAAATGATGGAATTATTGTTACAGATGAAGAGAAACTGATTTTATATTAATTTATATAATTGTTGCATAAGAAGGAAATGAGAAGATGATAGCGAAAGATTTGTTCAAGTTTATCATATTATTTTAGAAAAGTACACTGAAACGGTATATTGAATGTTATATTATTTAAGAAGAGAAACTGATGTTATATGATATTAGAAGAGAAACTGATTTTATAATACTATATATTTCTTTTCGTACAAAGATAATTGGAAAGTGTATATATATTGAATGAAAATAAAATTCTTTCCATAATAACTGAAATTTGTTTTTGTCTATTATATATATATATATATATATATAATGATTTATTTCTCTTTGATTCTAGTTGATAGAATTTATCTTGCTGAGCTATTTTAGCTCATTCTTGCTATTATGTATACAACAGCTAGGTATGCCGATACTCCGCACTACACCCTGCAAGAGGGTACGGGAAAGATGAACTTTTGAGAGAGTGTTGGCAACGATTCCCGAGGTAGCTATCGGACGGTTGGGTGCTGGTAGATTATGTACATTTAGTGTGTAAGCTATTGTAATAAACTTTTGATTGTTGAAATGCTTCATGTCGAAGTATTATTCAACAAGGTATTTAAGTATGATCCTGGTTTGTAATAACTGCTTAAATCTAAACTTTTAATATTGTGGATGTTGTTCTCTGAGCATATGACAGGTGTGTAACATTATTAAGTGTGGGGTCTATTATGTAAGTTTTAGAATGAATTTATATTCCAGCTGCCAAGAATGAAGTGTCACTAAACTGAAATTGGTCGTTGACGGCCCGGATTCCTGACCCCGGATCTGGGGCTGTCACAGATGGTATCAGAGCTTAGAGTCATAATGCTCAGGAACAAGAGTGATAATAATAAATATATCAGTAATAATATAAATTGTGAACTCACATCGAGTTCAAGGGTGGTTTATCGAACGAAGCGTTTATTCTAAGTAGTGATTATAATTTTATAGATTATTACTAATAAAAATTTATGTTTTAGTATAGGGAGAGGAGATTGGTGAGCCAAAGTTAAGGGTATTTAAGGTCTTCTTGTGGTTAAGGGAGTTTGAAGAAATATTGTAAGTGGATCGGTGAATAGACACTGATTGTTTGTGGAGATGAAAGGGTGAAACCGAGGTTGGTCGGTAAAGCCAAGATATACCTTAAGGACCAAGACAGACTGAGAGGTCTGGGGATTGACTTAAATGAAAAGGTTATTATGCTAAAAGTGTTAAACTTATGTAGCACACAGGATTGATTTGAAAAAAGGAATATTTGATGTATTGGGAAGTGTACGTTAGACAATCTCGTGAGTATAAGTGGTATGTTAGAATATACAATTATAAAGAATAGTTTTAAAAGGGTCTTTGATACCGGAGCAGTGTCAGGCCAAGACGATCAATATTACGAAAGTATATCGATTAGAAGGTTGTGTTCTATTATGGATCAAGGCAGAGAGTATCGAGCCAAGTCACGACTAAGTAAATGAAGATAATTGGGAATAGCAGACGATAGGTTAAGGCTACATGGTGAGTGCAAAATTTAAGAAATTTTGGAGGGTACGCAGTCTAAGATATAAATAGTATTTGAGGAAAACCTTCCATTATTTGGATTTTCAATTGGGCAGAGGCTATTAACGGTACCTATTTTCAAGCTCCTAAAGCCCTGCTAAATTATATTATTGAGTTTCAAATTTTCCTCTACTAATGAGTAATTATTCATTAAGTGCCGGTATCTTTTAAAAAAAAAAAACTTCCTGGTACCCTTGGGGATGTGTTTTAAAATTTTATTTTATCTATCTTAGTCAAAATATTCCTCTAAGATTACTTTCGGAAGATGGTATTGATCATTTTGATTTAAATTTTTCTTTATATTTTTACTACAACTAAGAGGAACAACCCTATATGTATACACAAGGACGATCTGTCTGTGTGATTGAAAGTCGGAGGGGACGCCCTCCTTTGTGTGACATACGGGTTCTTCCAACATATTGATTTCTCAAATATTCTTTTGTTTCGAATAAAGGTTATTTAAAACTTTTAATTTTATAAATTGTTGTGGGACCCTTGCTTGTTTCTGGGTTCGTTTCAATTCAAAGTCTCCTAAATTCTATTAATTGTTTCGAATATAGAAGATTTCATTAATGGATGGGATAATGAAAGCAAGGTTTAGAATATACGTGATTATAAAGGGGAACTTGAGATTCCAAGGGAAATTTCAATAAGAGATAATTAGAGCTAGAAGCGTTTCAATATAATAGAGAAAGGAATTTCGTGAGAAGAAATGGGAATATTTGATGATTAGTAAGAGAAAAGAAAATGAGGAATTTTAAGGCATAATTGAGATTTACTATTGAAAATAAGGTGTATTTTGGGGATAATTAATGAAGGATTCGAGGTGCAATAACTTTTAGTGAGAGAAGGCCAATATTGTGACTAATACCCTAAGTAGCAGAGAGAGATTAAAGATGTTAAGTATTCAAAGGATTAATCCAAAAGGTGTGAATGAGTAAAACTTGAGGTAAAGATTTTAATGAGAATAACAAAGGGAAATTTCAGAGGTGGAGTAGATAGTATATAATGAAGGAACTAAGGTGGATCAGCAAGATGTAAAGAGGGTATAGTGAACAATAGACATATGGGATAAGGTATCCGGAGGAAATTGCAGGTACGCTCTAATTTAACTATTTAAGTGTAAATGTTTGGTTAGGGATCGACTAAGTCAATGAATGGTGTAGGTAGGTTGACAATCTAGATAAGGAAAATCAATATCTGATTAAGGGTCAGAGAATTCTATAGAAAGGAGATTAAGAGTATGAGGGAAAGTGTGAAAACATATTTTTTCAAGGATAAAGGAGAAGTACGTTCTTGTTTTAAGTACGAACAGGAAATATATAGTATAGGTAATATTTTCTTACAATTGTTTTAAAGAATATTATTAGAGCTTATTTTCTGGAAAATTTTACAGAGATGATATATAAAAATGTTGGAGTATTGATATTTTATGTCATGATAGAGATCATAATATCGCCAAACCATAGTGAGATACACTACCATTCAGGGAAGGCCAATGTGGTGGCCGATGCCCTTAGGCAAAAGAGGAAGGAGAGATGAGATGAGATAGAATGACTGAATATAGGAAGAAATCTCCAAGAAAAGGATAGTGAGAGTACTACTAATGATAAGCTAAATGGCATGTTGATGAATGACAAGCAAGTTATGTTGGTGTATTTTTGCGCAAACAAGATAGAGATATTATGAAAGGAAAAAGGATAAAGGAAGTAGTGTGGAATTAGAAGGTGTGGATGAGAAAGGTATTCATGAACATTTCCGACATGATTCCGGGACGGAATCCTTTTAAGGGGGGAAGACTGTAATAACCCTAATTTTAGCAAAGCTACAGTGACCCCATGAATAGTAAATTTTGAGGATTTAAAGAAATGGTGTGTAGGTACTCTATATTGGAAATGGAAAATGAACAAACAAAAACCATATTAGCGATATACTATAAAAATAAGTGACTCGAAATGACGATGGATTTCAGAAATTCCTGAATTTAGATTTTGAGGATTTTGAGTTCGAACAAGCTTCTATTTATTGGATATTAAGGAGCATAGAAATATTAAAGGAATTATATATTGAGGAATTAGTGAATTTAAGTTAAACCAGTGGATTTTTAAGTTAAGAGAATGCTAAGGGAATTTGGATTTTTAAACGATTTCAAAACCACTGGATGACGAGATATATTCGAAACGAACCACAACTAGACGAGTATGGAAACCAAACAACCAAGATTATAATATAACAAGGATATATACCACATTATTATTACCAAGAGTGCTAGCAAATTACTTAGGAAAATCAAGAAAAGAGAATTATGAGATCATTAGAATGACATCACATTCCACTAACTTGTTTTAAGGGTAAATTAGTCATTTTAGCATGGTTTTACCACAAAATATCTCCAAAGCTTCCACTAGACTCTAGAATTCTCAAGAATTGATCAACATAAGATCAAAACAAGCAAGAGGAATCAATTACTTTCCATTATCTCTTTCTCTACAACCTGCCCAGCAAGAGCAAGGAGGAGAAGAAAAATCATATCTCCATTTCTATCCATGATAAAATCACCAAATTTTAACCACAACCTCTCCACTCCATGGGCATGATTCGCTCCAAATTTCATAGCAATCCAAGTAGTATAGCCTAGTCAAATCCATGCTCAAAGTGGGAGAACCAAACCTGTCCAGTTTCTGTCCAGAGGAAAGATGGAGCTCAAAACCATAGCTAGGAAGCTTTGTTTTTGGTGATCTATAGCTCAAATCAAAGCTTATACAGAGGCCAAGATGTGGTAAAAATTTGAGAGCCAAACTCTTATTTTTCGATTTGTTATGATTTTTACAAAAGTGATGTTGAATAGTAACCCTTAGAAACTAACTTTGTTTTTATGGTTTCTTTAGTTGATCCAAGCTAGTATAAGGTTGATTAAGCATATCCCAAGGCTTGATAAGGGTTGTTAAAGCTTCAAGAAGGTATAAATCTCAAGACCCTTTAGTATTACTTTGAATATAGGATGGATTATAGAAAGTCTAGTGATTAGGATTATGATAAGTGATTATTCATGATGATATATGTGTTTGTAAGTGATTAAAGTTGAATATGGAAGGAGTATGTGCTTGTAACCATGGTTGGTAAGATGACCACATGGTGTAGGTGATGGTGTATAAGGTGGATGATAGATTTGGAGGAGTTGGATTTTGGAAAGTATGAAAATATAGCCGTTATAATGTCCGATTTTAGTTAAAACAAAAACTGTCCTGTTTTTGGACACCAATTCCGTATAGTAGCACCCTGTCTAGAGTACCAAGTGACCATGAGATGATAGAGCTTAGTTCATAGATCGTTTTGATATAAAGTACGTTAAAATCTGATATACGGTTTTGGAGAAAAGTCAGTTTTAGTGAAAGACGTTCGGATACCGAGAAAATGCAGTTGTGTCAACTTTGAGGTCATAGTTACCATACTTAAACATTTTTAAAAGTTATAAAATTTTGGAACAATATAGTAGGTTGAACAGAGATTAAAACCCCACTGACCTTGCATTAAAATTCAAAATTGATATTTTCTGAGAATTTTTACAGTCGAGTGTGGTTATTAAGGGAAATGGTGAAAAACACTGAAACTTTGATTGAGTCCAAAATGGTTAGGTTCTTGGAACTCTTGGATTATTAATAATGTGTTAAACATATACTAAGTGTCAAGGATATTGTTATATAAAGGTGAAGTGAGTAAGGGATGTAGTATTCTAACGAGGATCCTTTTCGTGTTTATAGAAACTCAGGACGAACCGTGGGTCGTGCCACTGGGATATAGAGATCGAGGCAAGATTTCTTCTATCCTTACCTTGGAAAACTATTTTATTTTCAAAGTAAATGATTTCATGGAATATATATGTTGTTCTATGTTTGCTATATTGCTAAGAATTATTTCCCTGATATTGGAAATAAAGAGAAATGGATATAAATTATGAAATATGAATGTGGATATGATTATGAATGGAGCGAATATGCTTTATGGTAAAGAGAGGTGAAAGAGAATGGTATCAGTTGTTATCTAGAGTTATATGAAGAATGGTATCAGTTGTTATCTAGGGTTATATAATTTATAACGTTATGTTAAAAATATTCTTTCTAAGCAATTGTGATTTAATAAATATTATTTGATTTTTTTTTATTTAATACTTTTGAAAATAGATGGAATATTTTATAAGAGCGTATTGGATTTCATTGAACACAGAGAAGATGTCTGAGTCATAATCAAAGTATTATAACATATGTATTTTTAGAGGTGATGATAAATGGAAATGGAAATGATATATGTGAATGGAAATGGAAATTGAAAGGAAAAATGTGGAATGGTATTGGTATAAATGGAATACTGATTGAAAAAAAAAGGGGGATTGCAACAGACTTGCGTAAGTGGCTGTGTCAGGGCTGTGTGCGACACAGTCCAGCATTTATTATTTTTATTACGGCACGAAGATGCCAATGGAGGATGTTAGCAGGTGGCCTTCCTCCAGGGATGATCTTCATTCCTTCTACCGGTAGTAAAAAGAGAGCAGGTACGATTAGGCGACTGATCATCGTCCTAACGTATCAGGCGACAGCAGATATCCCCAATGTTTTTGAAAAGAAAGTGTTGACAATGGTTTTCAGATTTTTATACTGAAAACAGAAACATGATCTGAAATGATGGAATTATTGTTACAGATGAAGAGAAACTGATTTTATATTAATTTATATAATTGTTGCATAAGAAGGAAATGAGAAGATGATAGCGAAAGATTTGTTCAAGTTTATCATATTATTTTAGAAAAGTACACTGAAACGGTATATTGAATGTTATATTATTTAAGAAGAGAAACTGATGTTATATGATATTAGAAGAGAAACTGATTTTATAATACTATATATTTCTTTTCGTACAAAGATAATTGGAAAGTGTATATATATTGAATGAAAATAAAATTCTTTCCATAATAACTGAAATTTGTTTTTGTCTATTATATATATATATATATATATATAATGATTTATTTCTCTTTGATTCTAGTTGATAGAATTTATCTTGCTGAGCTATTTTAGCTCATTCTTGCTATTATGTATACAACAGCTAGGTATGCCGATACTCCGCACTACACCCTGCAAGAGGGTACGGGAAAGATGAACTTTTGAGAGAGTGTTGGCAACGATTCCCGAGGTAGCTATCGGACGGTTGGGTGCTGGTAGATTATGTACATTTAGTGTGTAAGCTATTGTAATAAACTTTTGATTGTTGAAATGCTTCATGTCGAAGTATTATTCAACAAGGTATTTAAGTATGATCCTGGTTTGTAATAACTGCTTAAATCTAAACTTTTAATATTGTGGATGTTGTTCTCTGAGCATATGACAGGTGTGTAACATTATTAAGTGTGGGGTCTATTATGTAAGTTTTAGAATGAATTTATATTCCAGCTGCCAAGAATGAAGTGTCACTAAACTGAAATTGGTCGTTGACGGCCCGGATTCCTGACCCCGGATCTGGGGCTGTCACAGATGGTATCAGAGCTTAGAGTCATAATGCTCAGGAACAAGAGTGATAATAATAAATATATCAGTAATAATATAAATTGTGAACTCACATCGAGTTCAAGGGTGGTTTATCGAACGAAGCGTTTATTCTAAGTAGTGATTATAATTTTATAGATTATTACTAATAAAAATTTATGTTTTAGTATAGGGAGAGGAGATTGGTGAGCCAAAGTTAAGGGTATTTAAGGTCTTCTTGTGGTTAAGGGAGTTTGAAGAAATATTGTAAGTGGATCGGTGAATAGACACTGATTGTTTGTGGAGATGAAAGGGTGAAACCGAGGTTGGTCGGTAAAGCCAAGATATACCTTAAGGACCAAGACAGACTGAGAGGTCTGGGGATTGACTTAAATGAAAAGGTTATTATGCTAAAAGTGTTAAACTTATGTAGCACACAGGATTGATTTGAAAAAAGGAATATTTGATGTATTGGGAAGTGTACGTTAGACAATCTCGTGAGTATAAGTGGTATGTTAGAATATACAATTATAAAGAATAGTTTTAAAAGGGTCTTTGATACCGGAGCAGTGTCAGGCCAAGACGATCAATATTACGAAAGTATATCGATTAGAAGGTTGTGTTCTATTATGGATCAAGGCAGAGAGTATCGAGCCAAGTCACGACTAAGTAAATGAAGATAATTGGGAATAGCAGACGATAGGTTAAGGCTACATGGTGAGTGCAAAATTTAAGAAATTTTGGAGGGTACGCAGTCTAAGATATAAATAGTATTTGAGGAAAACCTTCCATTATTTGGATTTTCAATTGGGCAGAGGCTATTAACGGTACCTATTTTCAAGCTCCTAAAGCCCTGCTAAATTATATTATTGAGTTTCAAATTTTCCTCTACTAATGAGTAATTATTCATTAAGTGCCGGTATCTTTTAAAAAAAAAAAACTTTCTGGTACCCTTGGGGATGTGTTTTAAAATTTTATTTTATCTATCTTAGTCAAAATATTCCTCTAAGATTACTTTCGGAAGATGGTATTGATCATTTTGATTTAAATTTTTCTTTATATTTTTACTACAACTAAGAGGAACAACCCTATATGTATACACAAGGACGATCTGTCTGTGTGATTGAAAGTCGGAGGGGACGCCCTCCTTTGTGTGACATACGGGTTCTTCCAACATATTGATTTCTCAAATATTCTTTTGTTTCGAATAAAGGTTATTTAAAACTTTTAATTTTATAAATTGTTGTGGGACCCTTGCTTGTTTCTGGGTTCGTTTCAATTCAAAGTCTCCTAAATTCTATTAATTGTTTCGAATATAGAAGATTTCATTAATGGATGGGATAATGAAAGCAAGGTTTAGAATATACGTGATTATAAAGGGGAACTTGAGATTCCAAGGGAAATTTCAATAAGAGATAATTAGAGCTAGAAGCGTTTCAATATAATAGAGAAAGGAATTTCGTGAGAAGAAATGGGAATATTTGATGATTAGTAAGAGAAAAGAAAATGAGGAATTTTAAGGCATAATTGAGATTTACTATTGAAAATAAGGTGTATTTTGGGGATAATTAATGAAGGATTCGAGGTGCAATAACTTTTAGTGAGAGAAGGCCAATATTGTGACTAATACCCTAAGTAGCAGAGAGAGATTAAAGATGTTAAGTATTCAAAGGATTAATCCAAAAGGTGTGAATGAGTAAAACTTGAGGTAAAGATTTTAATGAGAATAACAAAGGGAAATTTCAGAGGTGGAGTAGATAGTATATAATGAAGGAACTAAGGTGGATCAGCAAGATGTAAAGAGGGTATAGTGAACAATAGACATATGGGATAAGGTATCCGGAGGAAATTGCAGGTACGCTCTAATTTAACTATTTAAGTGTAAATGTTTGGTTAGGGATCGACTAAGTCAATGAATGGTGTAGGTAGGTTGACAATCTAGATAAGGAAAATCAATATCTGATTAAGGGTCAGAGAATTCTATAGAAAGGAGATTAAGAGTATGAGGGAAAGTGTGAAAACATATTTTTTCAAGGATAAAGGAGAAGTACGTTCTTGTTTTAAGTACGAACAGGAAATATATAGTATAGGTAATATTTTCTTACAATTGTTTTAAAGAATATTATTAGAGCTTATTTTCTGGAAAATTTTACAGAGATGATATATAAAAATGTTGGAGTATTGATATTTTATGTCATGATAGAGATCATAATATCGCCAAACCATAGTGAGATACACTACCATTCAGGGAAGGCCAATGTGGTGGCCGATGCCCTTAGGCAAAAGAGGAAGGAGAGATGAGATGAGATAGAATGACTGAATATAGGAAGAAATCTCCAAGAAAAGGATAGTGAGAGTACTACTAATGATAAGCTAAATGGCATGTTGATGAATGACAAGCAAGTTATGTTGGTGTATTTTTGCGCAAACAAGATAGAGATATTATGAAAGGAAAAAGGATAAAGGAAGTAGTGTGGAATTAGAAGGTGTGGATGAGAAAGGTATTCATGAACATTTCCGACATGATTCCGGGACGGAATCCTTTTAAGGGGGGAAGACTGTAATAACCCTAATTTTAGCAAAGCTACAGTGACCCCATGAATAGTAAATTTTGAGGATTTAAAGAAATGGTGTGTAGGTACTCTATATTGGAAATGGAAAATGAACAAACAAAAACCATATTAGCGATATACTATAAAAATAAGTGACTCGAAATGACGATGGATTTCAGAAATTCCTGAATTTAGATTTTGAGGATTTTGAGTTCGAACGAGCTTCTATTTATTGGATATTAAGGAGCATAGAAATATTAAAGGAATTATATATTGAGGAATTAGTGAATTTAAGTTAAACCAGTGGATTTTTAAGTTAAGAGAATGCTAAGGGAATTTGGATTTTTAAACGATTTCAAAACCACTGGATGACGAGATATATTCGAAACGAACCACAACTAGACGAGTATGGAAACCAAACAACCAAGATTATAATATAACAAGGATATATACCACATTATTATTACCAAGAGTGCTAGCAAATTACTTAGGAAAATCAAGAAAAGAGAATTATGAGATCATTAGAATGACATCACATTCCACTAACTTGTTTTAAGTGTAAATTAGTCATTTTAGCATGGTTTTACCACAAAATATCTCCAAAGCTTCCACTAGACTCTAGAATTCTCAAGAATTGATCAACATAAGATCAAAACAAGCAAGAGGAATCAATTACTTTCCATTATCTCTTTCTCTACAACCTGCCCAGCAAGAGCAAGGAGGAGAAGAAAAATCATATCTCCATTTCTATCCATGATAAAATCACCAAATTTTAACCACAACCTCTCCACTCCATGGGCATGATTCGCTCCAAATTTCATAGCAATCCAAGTAGTATAGCCTAGTCAAATCCATGCTCAAAGTGGGAGAACCAAACCTGTCCAGTTTCTGTCCAGAGGAAAGATGGAGCTCAAAACCATAGCTAGGAAGCTTTGTTTTTGGTGATCTATAGCTCAAATCAAAGCTTATACAGAGGCCAAGATGTGGTAAAAATTTGAGAGCCAAACTCTTATTTTTCGATTTGTTATGATTTTTACAAAAGTGATGTTGAATAGTAACCCTTAGAAACTAACTTTGTTTTTATGGTTTCTTTAGTTGATCCAAGCTAGTATAAGGTTGATTAAGCATATCCCAAGGCTTGATAAGGGTTGTTAAAACTTCAAGAAGGTATAAATCTCAAGACCCTTTAGTATTACTTTGAATATAGGATGGATTATAGAAAGTCTAGTGATTAGGATTATGATAAGTGATTATTCATGATGATATATGTGTTTGTAAGTGATTAAAGTTGAATATGGAAGGAGTATGTGCTTGTAACCATGGTTGGTAAGATGACCACATGGTGTAGGTGATGGTGTATAAGGTGGATGATAGATTTGGAGGAGTTGGATTTTGGAAAGTATGAAAATATAGCCGTTATAATGTCCGATTTTAGTTAAAACAAAAACTGTCCTGTTTTTGGACACCAATTCCGTATAGTAGCACCCTGTCTAGAGTACCAAGTGACCATGAGATGACAGAGCTTAGTTCATAGATCGTTTTGATATAAAGTACGTTAAAATCTGATATACGGTTTTGGAGAAAAGTCAGTTTTAGTGAAAGACGTTCGGATACCGAGAAAATGCAGTTGTGTCAACTTTGAGGTCATAGTTACCATACTTAAACATTTTTAAAAGTTATAAAATTTTGGAACAATATAGTAGGTTGAACAGAGATTAAAACCCCACTGACCTTGCATTAAAATTCAAAATTGATATTTTCTGAGAATTTTTACAGTCGAGTGTGGTTATTAATGGAAATGGTGAAAAACACTGAAACTTTGATTGAGTCCAAAATGGTTAGGTTCTTGGAACTCTTGGATTATTAATAATGTGTTAAACATATACTAAGTGTCAAGGATATTGTTATATAAAGGTGAAGTGAGTAAGGGATGTAGTATTCTAACGAGGATCCTTTTCGTGTTTATAGAAACTCAGGACGAACCGCGGGTCGTGCCACTGGGATATAGAGATCGAGGCAAGATTTCTTCTATCCTTACCTTGGAAAACTATTTTATTTTCAAAGTAAATGATTTCATGGAATATATATGTTGTTCTATGTTTGCTATATTGCTAAGAATTATTTCCCTGATATTGGAATTAAAGAGAAATGGATATAAATTATGAAATATGAATGTGGATATGATTATGAATGGAGCGAATATGCTTTATGGTAAAGAGAGGTGAAAGAGAATGGTATCAGTTGTTATCTAGAGTTATATGAAGAATGGTATCAGTTGTTATCTAGGGTTATATAATTTATAACGTTATGTTAAAAATATTCTTTCTAAGCAATTGTGATTTAATAAATATTATTTGATTTTTTTTATTTAATACTTTTGAAAATAGATGGAATATTTTATAAGAGCGTATTGGATTTCATTGAACACAGAGAAGATGTCTGAGTCATAATCAAAGTATTGTAACATATGTATTTTTAGAGGTGATGATAAATGGAAATGGAAATGATATATGTGAATGGAAATGGAAATTGAAAGGAAAAATGTGGAATGGTATTGGTATAAATGGAATACTGATTGAAAAAAAAAGGGGGATTGCAACAGACTTGCGTAAGTGGCTGTGTCAGGGCTGTGTGCGACACAGTCCAGCATTTATTATTTTTATTACGGCACGAAGATGCCAATGGAGGATGTTAGCAGGTGGCCTTCCTCCAGGGATGATCTTCATTCCTTCTACCGGTAGTAAAAAGAGAGCAGGTACGATTAGGCGACTGATCATCGTCCTAACGTATCAGGCGACAGCAGATATCCCCAATGTTTTTGAAAAGAAAGTGTTGACAATGGTTTTCAGATTTTTATACTGAAAACAGAAACATGATCTGAAATGATGGAATTATTGTTACAGATGAAGAGAAACTGATTTTATATTAATTTATATAATTGTTGCATAAGAAGGAAATGAGAAGATGATAGCGAAAGATTTGTTCAAGTTTATCATATTATTTTAGAAAAGTACACTGAAACGGTATATTGATTGTTATATTATTTAAGAAGAGAAACTGATATTATATGATATTAGAAGAGAAACTGATATTATAATACTATATATTTCTTTTCGTACAAAGATAATTGGAAAGTGTATATATATTGAATGAAAATTAAATTCTTTCCATAATAACTGAAATTTGTTTTTGTCTATTATATATATATATAATGATTTATTTCCCTTTGATTCTAGTTGATAGAATTTATCTTGCTGAGCTATTTTAGCTCATTCTTGCTATTATGTATACAACAGCTAGGTATGCCGATACTCCGCACTACACCCTGCAAGAGGGTACGGGAAAGATGAACTTTTGAGAGAGTGTTGGCAACGATTCCCGAGGTAGCTATCGGACGGTTGGGTACTGGTAGATTATGTACATTTAGTGTGTAAGCTATTGTAATAAACTTTTGATTGTTGAAATGCTTCATGTCGAAGTATTATTCAACAAGGTATTTAAGTATGATCCTGGTTTGTAATAACTGCTTAAATCTAAACTTTTAATATTGTGGATGTTGTTCTCTGAGCATATGACAGGTGTGTAACATTATTAAGTGTGGGGTCTATTATGTAAGTTTTAGTATGAATTTATATTCCAGCTGCCAAGAATGAAGTGTCACTAAACTGAAATTGGTCGTTGACGGCCCGGATTCCTGACCCCGGATCTGGGGCTGTCACAAGATATAAGGAGAATTACATAATCACAATACTATTCTATTAGTCTTTCAATGTACTATGTATAAAGGCTAAGTGGAAGAGTAGTAAATTCACCAGAAGTTATAGAAATGGTATTGATTCACCATTGTCTATATAGTAGGAACATCTATTTTTCTTTAGTGAGAAAAGCTGTGTCAGAAATGGGAAGTGATTGTAAATCAAGAACTGCTGATAATCACCAATGTAAGATGTGAAGGATTATCAGGCAGAGATATGAAGAATCAGAAATGAAGATGAGTTATCTATTGAAGATCAGTTCAGTGCTAGAGGAACAATCATCTATCATTTCATCAACTGAAGATTCTGGAATTGTTTAATCTAAACCAGAGAAATTTTTTTGTATTATTTACTTAGTTCTTAAAGGTTTTATCTTTTTCTTGTTTAAGTGAGGTAGTTGAGTTATCCTCTAGGTATTTGCTTGTTATTGTCTAACAAACAAATAGGGGGAGATTGAAAGGCATATGATGTAGCTATTTGTATTTCGAGGATACAACTCAACTTAAACAAGATTGTAATAGTAAATAGTATATAGACTGTCACAAGGAATCTCAGATAGTATTATCTGTTAGAAGAAAAAGATCAAGGTCAATCTACAGACTTGAACAATTACTACATTGAAAGAAGTTCAGACATCTGATCAAGCCTCAGTGAAGTATTCGTTATAGAAGTGGATTCATTTAAAGTGACAGAGATTTCGACAGTGACAGAGACAGTATAGAAGAATTAATAGAGAGATGAGAAAAGAAAAGGAACCAAATTTTAAAGTCAATATATGAAGAATAGTCAATATATTTGAGCTGTCAAAAGATTTATATTAATTCTCTTTTAATTAATATAATTATGTAATTGATTTAGTTTAATAAATTAATTCATTCCGAATTAATTTATTTATTAAATTAATTATCATGTTAATTAATTTTGAATTAATGTATTAATCTGAATTGATTTAATTAATTAATTAATTAATTAATTAGTCATTATTTGTTAAATGATTAATTGATTAAATTATTTAATTAAATCAAAATCAAAGAAAAAGAGACAAAAGAAAAATAAAAAAAGGAAGAAATTTATACACTAAAATAAAGAGAGAGAGTCGACTGATTTGTTGAAACAATTCAAATGAATTGCTTAGATCCTGCAATCACGTGGCCAACAAAGAAGATGCTGACTAAAGTTTACAAAGTAAAATACAAACATGCAGGGTGTGCATGATTCTGTCGGCTGAGCTTTCACGCGCCTCTACAGCGCGTATAGGCCACGCGCCTGGAAAAGAAAAAAAATAGTGTGCGCGTGTCTCTCACTTCCTGTCTCGAGAGTGGTTCTTCAACTGGCAGTTCAAATGAATTGTTAACAAAACAATTCAACTCAATCATTCAGCCGAGTTTTATAATTAAACAAGACAATCTCAATTGTCTTGCCGATTGTATTGGTAAGCCTTGATTGTCTTGTCCATTGTATTGCCTATTGTCTTGGCAATACAAATTGATTGTCTTGGAGGTTTTGGATTGTCTTGCCGATTGTCTTGGCAGTACAAAACTGACTGTCTTGGAAGAACATATTGTCTTGCCGATTGTCTTGGCAGTACAAATGAAAATGAAAAGAGGCAGAAGAATATATAATTCAAGACAGACGGCCAGATCAAGTAACAACACAGAACATAATATCTTCAAGAAACAAACCCAGCTCCATTCTCTCTCATTGTAGATCAACACAGCAAGAGAAATAAATTTGTATAAATTCAAGATCATCTTATTTTTAATATCTGATCCGATAGAACTTGTTTACTTGATACTCTTGTAATATTATCGAGTTTTTACTCCTAATCTATATCTCGATTTTTATTAACAAATCTAGAAAAATTCATGTCGAATTTTCTAATTTGTTTTTATTAACTAGATATAATTTCTGTACTGTATTTGTAACAAACCCCTCAAGTTAATATAATTTTATATTCAACTTGAATTTTGTTTCATTTAATTCCGCTCAAATTTGTCAAAATATAAATTAAATTTATCCGGACAAATTTCGATTAAACAGTACTGTTTGTATTCAACCCCCCCCCCTTCTACAAACATATTGGACCTAACAATTGGTATCAGAGCCTATTGATTGATATACAAATCAAGATCCTAATTTTATTCTGCCAAAAATCTATCTCGAATTTTTAACTCACTTAAAAATTCATCATGTCGTCAAAAAGCATTGTTAAAATTCCCATCTTTAATAAAGATAACTATGACATGTGAAAAAACAAAATGGAGTTATTTCTTGATGTAACAAATCCAAGATTTTTGTGGGTTTTGAAAAATGGACCAATAATTCCTATCCAACATAATGCTGAAACGATTACAAATGGAGTTGTAACAATACCTGCAAAATCCTATCCAAAGGACCCTAAGAACTTTACCGCTGAATAAAAAGAGGAAGTTGGACTGGATAAAAATTTGAGACTCATTCTATTAGATTCCCTAGATGCTGTAATGTATAGCCATGTAATGAATTGTAAAACTGCTAAGCACATCTGGGAAACTATTGAGATCATTAATGAAGGGACTGATGAAGTCAGGGAAAATAGACTTCAAATTTTGACCTCTGAATATGAACACTTTAGAGCTGGCCCTAATGAAGGCATTCAGGAAGTGTTCGAAAGGTATAACAAAATAATCAACAACTTGCAAGTTCATGGCAAGCAATATACCCAGAAGGAGATCAACATGAAGTTTTTACTGACTATGCCTACTCACGTAGAGCATAGAATCACCGCCATCAGAGAATTTAGAGATTTAACTAAGATTGCTCTTGAAAGGCTGTTTGGTGTTCTGAAAACATATGAATTAGAACAAGTACAGCAGAAGGAATTCTCTGGCAAAGGCAGAATGGCAAATTCTTCTACAGCTCTAGTAGTTGAGGTTCCTAAGGAAGTGGAAGCTAAAGTTGTTCAACCTAACAGCTTCAACAAGGAACAAACTGAAGTGAAACATGGCCAAACACCAGCTACTCAGGATGGTGGAGAATTTTATTCACTTGAAGAGCTGGATCAATTGGAAGATGAATCTATGGTGATGATGGTGAGACAATTCAGTAACTTCAGATTTAGAAGAAATCCAAAGTTCAGGTTTAAGTCAAATAACAGATTTCAGAGAGGAGGTTCTTCATCCTCTAGTAAAAGGGGAGGTTACAAAACTGGAACTGTTGACAGAAGTAAGACCCGTTGTTTCAACTGTAATGAGTTGGGACATTTTGCAACTGAGTGTCATCGACCTGAACAAGATGCAAGGAGAGAGTATGCATCTGGTAAGAAGAACACAGACACGGCCTATGTGGTACAAGGCAAAAGCTGGGATGACACAGACAGTGAAGATGAAGAAGTTGGAAACTTTGCACTGGTGGCAAATGCTGAATCATCAACTTATTACACCACACCGGTAACTCTTACTGATGCTGAGTTAATTCATAGTTTACGTAATTGCTTGACTAATGCACAAAAAGGGTACGAGAGAATAAGTCTTGTTAACACTAAACTTGAAAATGAAGTGTTAGATTTAAAAAAGGTGCAGATTAATCAAGATAAGAATATAGAAGAAATAGCTCGACTTAACTACAGAGATAAGTCGTTAGGAGAATACATGGTAAAACAAGTTGATAGGATTGCTGAACAAGACATCAGGATTAAAGAACTTGAAACACAGATTAGAGCTTGTTATAATTCTGTTAAAGTTTCCAAAGAGTTTTTTAACAAACAATCTGTAGAACGAACAACAGGTATAGGGTATGGCTACAATGAAGCTGTTGGATCATTGGGCATAAATTCCCCTAACCCTGTTAGTGCTAAAGAAAGGGGTATACCACATGTACTCAAGAATGTTAAAGAACCTCTATTTAAACAATCTGATGCTGGACCACCAGATATTCTTTCTATGGTTATTCAGGAAGAAATGAGAAATGAGGATAGTGCAAATGGCACAGTCTTTGTTAAGGATAAATGTGTTAAGGATAAATCTGTTAAGAACGCTAATCCAAAGAATGTTTCATCCAAGAAAGATGTCACAGTCTTTGTTAAGGCTAAATCTGTTGAGGACACTAATCCAAAAAATGTTTCATCCAAGAAAGATGTACCTAAAGTGCCAGTCAAGGTTGTTGAAACAGCTAGTTCTTCTAAGACTGGATTAGGAGGTAATAAAGCATGTGGTGTTGTCAATTGTATGTCTTGTGCTTTTAATATCATGTCTGCTTACTTCTCTGGTAATCATGCATGTGCTGATAAGACTGCCCCTCGACAACATATGAACAGAAACAAAAATGTCAGATCAATGACTGCTAGTCCTCCTTATGTTAGGAGAGATACATTTGTACCTAAGCCTAAACAAAGTTCTACTAAGGCTATTTACAAGGTCAAATGTCCAGTCAATGAAACAAGTGTTATTGCTGCTAAACAAACATGGATACCTAAACTGAAACAAAAGATTGTCAAATCTGTTTATAGGGTAAAATGTTTATTGAATAATGGTAAAATTGGTGTCAAGGTTAAAAATGTTGTTTTGCCTGACAAAGGCCAATACTTTAAATACTCTGGACCCAATCAAATTTGGGTTCCAAAGAAGGTTTAATCCGTTTGTCATTGCAGGGTATTGAACAGGTTGAACGAGTAACCTGGATCTTGGACAGTGGATGTTCAAGGCATATGACTAGAGACAGAACCCTGCTGACAAATGTGGTGGAGAAGGCCGGCCCAGTAGTTACCTTTGGAGATAACAGCAAAGGTAGAACTGATGGATATGGCAGACTTGAAGCTGGAAATGTTATCATTGATGAAGTCTCTTTTATGAAAGGACTTGAGCACAATTTGCTCAGTGTCAGTCAATTCTGTGACAGAGGTTATGAAGTTTATTTCAACAAGAAGAATTGTCTAATTTCACACAAGAGACATGAAAAGCCATAACTGACAGGAGTTAGAAAAGGCAATCTGTACGTAGCCAATATGAACTCAGGAAGCACTAAAGAAATCACTTGCTTCTACACTAAAGCATCTAATGATGAGAGTTGGCTATGGCACAAGAAACTTTCTCATCTTAATTTTAAGACAATGAATTCTCTAGTTAAAATAGAGTTGGTGAGAGGTTTGCCTTCAATGGAATTCACTCAAGAAGGACTGTGTGATGCATGTCAAAAAGGCAAGCTAAAAAGGGCAAGTCATAGGAGCACTGACACATCTTCAATAACTGAACCATTACAATTACTTCATATGGATTTGTTTGGTCCAGTTAATGTGATGTCTATGTCAAGGAAGAGATATGCTCTAGTGATTGTTGATGATTTTTCAAAATACACATGGGTCCTGTTTTTGAATTCTAAAGATGAGACTCCACAACTGGTGATTGATCACATCAAATTAATTGAGCGAGATTCTACGTATCCAGTGAGAGCTATAAGATCAGACAATGGAACTGAATTCAAGAATACAGTTCTAAATGACTTCTGCACTGAGAAGGGTATAACCAGACAATACTCAGCTCCAAGAACTCCTCAGCAAAATGGGGTAGTGGAAAGAAAGAATAGAACCTTGATTGAAGCTGCACGTACTATGTTAAGTGAATCAAGGCTTCCATTGTACTTTTGGGCTGAAGCTGTCAATACTGCGTGCTATACCCAGAATCGAACTCTAATCAATAAAGATCAAATGAAGACACCCTATGAAATTATGGCTGATAAGAAACCATCACTCAAATACTTTCATGTATTTGGGGCAAAGTGCTTTGTGCTTAAAGAAGGTGATGATCAAGGTGGTAAATTCGATATCAAAGCATTTGAAGCAATTTTTATTGGTTATTCAATGAGAGCATACAGGGTGTATGTGATTGATGAACAGAAGATGATGGAAAGTGTCAATGTAACATTTGATGACACTAAACTCCCTAGTATCCAAACTGAGAATCCATCTGAGAAGCTATCTTTCGATGACATGACAGATACAGATTCAGATGATGACAATGCACCTGAGATTTTTGCTAATACTAATGACAACAATGATGATCAGGGGTAATGGTGATGAAATCAATGATAGTAGTCAAAATTCCCCTGACTCTTCTAAACAATCATCATCTAGTCAACCTGGCAACAACTCAGGGGGAGAAAATGATGGGTCAACTGGTCACACATAACATCACAATGAAGATCAAGGCGAATCATCAAGATCTAATCTTCCCAGACAGACTGTTTGGAATAGAGCTCATCCTTTTGAGCTAATCATTGGTGATCCAATTGTTGGTGTGAAGACTAGAAGAGCTTTTCAGAATCAATGTAATTATTCAGGGTTTCTGTCTGAAATGGAACCTAAGAAAACTGAAGAAGCTCTTTCTGATCCTGATTGGGTGATTGCTATGCAAGATGAACTCAATCAATTTAAACAACTAGAAGTTTGGAAGCTGGTACCCAGACCTACAAACAGACCAGTGGTTGGCACTAGGTGGGTATTCAGAAACAAACTTGATGAAGATGGCACAGTGACGAGAAATAAAGCAAGACTGGTAGCAAAGGGTTACTCCCAATCTGAAGGCATTGATTATGATGAGACCTATGCTCCAGTGGCTAGACTTGAGGCCATAAGAATATTCTTGGCATTCGCAGCATTTTCAAACTTTAAAGTTTATCAAATGGATGTCAAGAGTGCTTTCTTGAATGGCAAGCTAGATGAAGAGGTTTATGTAGAACAGCCCCCTGGCTTTGAAGATCCAGATTTAATTGACTATGTCTACTTCCTTTTCAAGGTTGTCTATGGTCTTAAGCAAGCACCAAGGAAATGGTATGACACTCTCTCTGAATTTTTAATTGAAAATGGTTTTGTTAGAGGTGTCATAAACAAAACTCTCTTCACAAAAAAACATAAGAATTATACAATTCTAGTCCAAGTCTATGTGGACGATATAATATTTGGGTCTACTAATGATCTATTGTGCAAGAAATTTGCTAAGTTAATGCAGGGTAAATTTGAAATGAGCATGATGGGTGAGCTGAAGTTCTTTCTTGGATTGCAAATAAGTCAAAGGACAGATGGAATATTTATCTGTCAATCCAAGTATGTCAAAGAGCTTCTCAAGGAGTATCAAATGGAGGACTCATCTTCAGCAAGAACACCATCATCTACTGCTGTTAAATTTGGAGCATGTGAAAATTCTGCTAAGGTAGATATCACAAGCTACAGAGGTATGATAGGCTCATTACTTTACCTTACTGCAAGTAGACCTGATATTATGCATGCTACATGCTTGTGTGCAAGGTTCCAAGCGGATCCTAGAGATGTGCATCTCATTGCTGTTAAACGAATCTTGAGATATCTTAAGGGTACTCCAAATTTAGGAATTTGGTACCCTAAAGAATCTGGTTTTAATCTTGTTGGATACAGATTCAGACTATGCAGGAAGTGTTGTAGATAGAAAGAGCACCTCTGGGAGTTGTCAATTCCTAGGTGGCAGGTTGGTTTCCTGGTACAGTAAGAAACAGCAAACAGTTTCCAACTCTACAGCCGAAGCTGAATACATAGCTGCTGGAAGCTGTTGCGCTCAGATCTTGTGGATCATAAATCAGCTACGGGATTATGGCTTTGTACTTGACAAGATTCCTATCCTGTGTGATAATACAAGTGCCATAGCAATCTCCAACAATCCTGTGCAGCACACGAGAACAACGCACATTGACATCAGGTATCATTTTATTCGAGAGCATGTCATGAATGGTACTGTGGAGTTACTTTTTGTACCCACAGAAGAACAAACAGCAGATATTTTTACTAAGTCTCTTGACGAATCCACATTCACCAGAATTGTTGGTGAATTGGGTATGTTAAACAGTCCTAGTAATTAAACTAGTTAATATCTGAGGTTTGATCTTTAATAATTTACAAGTGATTATTTTCTGATTTAAATCACTTGTATAATTATTTTATCAACTTATAATCTTGCTTGTTAATTCTTAAATCATTGTCATTATCTTCTTAATATTTTCCTACTTCTTTTAATTTTAGAATAATTTTATTTTCTCTAAAAATATTTTTCTCAAATTTTACAAGTGGAAATTAGTGAGAAATCTATTTTTTTTGAAAATTCCTTTTGAATATTTGTGATCTTTTAATAAATCATATTTTCTTTCAAAATAATTTTCTGATAAGAAAGTCATTTTATTCGAAAATATATATAGATTTATTAATTTGCTACAAATGTTTATGTAAATAGTTAATATTTTATTCAATATTTTGTAGTGTTTGTTCTTCTGTTATTAATGTGTTAATTCCGTCAAAAGGACAACCTATGGTATTTTTAGTATTTTATATTTTCTGTTTAGTTATTTTAAGTAGTTATATTGTTGTAGATATTTTCTAAATTATTATCTTTTATCTTTAATATTCTGTAAATATTATTAATAAAGTTATTTTTTAATTTAAAAATATATATATATATATATAAATTAATAAAAATTAATAAAAATAAAAATTTTTATGTAAATTATTACTTATGTATAGTTTTATTATTTTTATGTTAATTCAAATTTTTCTTCTTTGTTTAGTTTTATTTGAATTTTCTTTTCTTATAGTTTTTATTTTGTATAATTATTATGTATATTATTTCTTATTTTTGTATATTCTTTTTCATGTGTATATAAATAGTGTGTATAGTTTTTACAGTTTAGTCACTATACTTGCAAAACTTACAAATAGGTCACTGTATTTGGTTCTTTTGTTGTTCTTCTTCTTAACACACACAAAACCTGCAGTTTAAGTATAAATCTTTGTTTTGTGATTGCTGTTAACAGATCTTCGTGTTAAGGACTTAACAATTGACCAATGTTGGTATCAAATTGGTATGTGTCTATACAATTGGTTAGGAACTAATGTTTGATTTTCTGGATCTAACAGTTGGAAGACAAGACCTATCAAGTGCTAACAATTTCTAATAGTTGGTATCTATCATGCAGGACCTAAAACATGATAAAATAGTTTTGTTTGTATTGGTTTAAACATTAACATACATTGATTCGATTAATATTTATTAATTGGATTTTTGCCTATGTTCTTGTTTAGTAAAACCGGCTCAGGATCTTTATCTTCCTAACTCAAAATATCTTTCTACAGCTGTGATTGCTTACATTGTAAATCTTTTGAAATCACAACTGTACATCATTTCTCTTAAGATAAATGCAATATTTTCTTAGAAAATTTTTCAAATGTTAAAAATGCATTCTATCTCTATGTTGCTCATATTCTATGATGCAGGTTCATCTACATGGAATTTTGTATTCTCACATGTTTAGTCATAAGGTTGTAAACCCAACAACTTTTATCCCAGACTACAGTCAAACTCAAACACATTCTATCTTACACCCTAAATGGAAGTTACTATCAGACTAGAGGTCACCAGGGAGTAACTGCACTTGATGCAGCAAACAAGGATGTGTGGGATATTCAGTTGGAGAGTCACTACCTTATACACTATCCAAAATATTTCATATGCACAAGTGAGATTGTACACACTAAGGATGAATTGACGGAAACCTGTAATCCAACCATTTTACAGTTAGGATTATAAGTTAAAGGTTCTTTAATGAACTAAGAGTCTTCACAGACCTCGAGAGAAGGTATTGATCTCAAAAGCAAAATTCAACAAGATCATTATCTAACTCCCCAGAGGGAACATCTCTGGATCCTGCGGGTAACGGATCCGACATAGGTGCGGATCGGCAACTTGTGAACTATGATTCAGATTTACCTGATGAGTTTAACAAGGTGATGTCTTCACAGACATTAGAAGGGAATCTTGATCTCAATGCTAAATTTATAGATCATTGTTTACCTTCTCAGAATTCAAATCTGAAAACCCTAAAAAGGGAAATTAGCAACTTGTAGATTATGACTCAGATTCGTCTGACGAGTCCAACGAGGATTTGGGATTTGCGAACTCCCATTGCACCACCAGTGACCTCTCTAGAAGGGGCTATGGTGATTTTTCCTTATAGGTACACTAACGGATGTTGGAGCTATGAGTGATATGAGTGAAACACTAGTGAGCAAGAGTGTAAACTCAGAGAGAAGTGAGACACTTAACTTAAATGAGTGGAGAGAAGAGTGAAACACTTGTGAGGTACACTAAACACTATCACACACTCACAGTGAGGAAGAAAATGAAACTTCCTTTCTAACAAAGCTTTATCAATTGATTTCAATGTACTCTAACGATTGATATAAATTGGTAACAATTTGGTATCAACTACTTTGTCAATTAGTTGAATGGAGGATTCCTCAACTAAGGGGGAGAGATATATTGAAAAAGATATACTTAAAGCTTACCTTAGTAGGATATACTCAACTAAGGGGGAGAAGTATGGGGTACAAGTAAAAGAAAAGTGAGTTAGAAATGGGGAGCAGTAAAGACTGTGCTTAGGATGAGAGGCAAGTCTATTTACTAAGGGGGAGCCTTAGAACTTTCATTTGTTATGAAAGTGGAGATATAAGGAGAATTACATAATCACAATACTATTCTATTAGTCTTTCAATGTACTATGTATAAAGGCTAAGTGGAAGAGTAGTAAATTCACCAGAAGTTATAGAAATGGTATTGATTCACCATTGTCTATATAGTAGGAACAGCTATTTTTCTTTAGTGAGAAAAGCTGTGTCAGAAATAGGAAGTGATTGTAAATCAAGAACTGCTGATAATCACCAATGTAAGATGTGAAGGATTATCAGGCAGAGATATGAAGAATCAGAAATGAAGATGAGTTATCTATTGAAGATCAGTTCAGTGCTAGAGGAACAATCATCTATCATTTCATCAACTGAAGATTCTGGAATTGTTAAATCTAAACCAGAGAAATTTTTTTGTATTATTTACTTAGTTCTTAAAAGTTTTATCTTTTTCTTGTTTAAGTGAGGTAGTTGAGTTATCCTCTAGGTATTTGCTTGTTATTGTCTAACAAACAAATAGGGGGAGATTGAAAGGCATATGATGTAGCCTATTTGTATTTCGAGGATACAACTCAACTTAAACAAGATTGTAATAGTAAATAGTATATAGACTATCACAAGGAATCTCAGATAGTATTATCTGTCAGAAGAAAAAGATCAAGGTCAATCTACAGACTTGAAGAATTACTACATTGAAAGAAGTTCAGACATCTGATCAAGCCTCAGTGAAGTATTCGTTAAAGAAGTGGATTCATTTAAAGTGACAGAGATTTCGACAGTGACAGAGACAGTATAGAAGAATTAATAGAGAGATGAGAAAAGAAAAGGAACCAGATTTTAAAGTCAATATATGAAGAATAGTCATTGCGGTTAGTCACTCATGAACCAGACAGTACATCGAGTGTCAACATTAAACAGTGGTTGTTTATCATTAACTTCAGTGGTTCAAGCTATCAAGATGGGTATATTAAGAGAAGACATTAACCACAGCCATACAGTCAAAAATAAAGAAAAGCCGTTGGAGTTAGTCGCTCATGAACCAGACCGTGCATCGAGCGTCAACGAAAATTCGGTGGTAATTCTTTATTACTTTCAGTGGTTCAAGAAAAATATTTGAGCTGTCAAAAGATTTATATTAATTCTCTTTTAATTAATATAATTATGTAATTGATTTAGTTTAATAAATTAATTCATTCCGAATTAATTTATTTATTAAATTAATTATCATGTTAATTAATTTTGAATTAATGTATTAATCTGAATTGATTTAATTAATTAATTAATTAATTAATTAGTCATTATTTGTTAAATGATTAATTGATTAAATTATTTAATTAAATCAAAATCAAAGAAAAAGAGACAAAAGAAAAATAAAAAAAGGAAGAAATTTATACACTCAAATAAAGAGAGAGAGTTGACTGATTTGTTGAAACAATTCAAATGAATTGCTTAGATCCTGCAATCACGTGGCCAACAAAGAAGATGCTGACTAAAGTTTACAAAGTAAAATACAAACATGCAGGGTGTGCATGATTCTGTCGGCTGAGCTTTCACGCGCCTCTACAGCGCGTATAGGCCACGCGCCTGGAAAAGAAAAAAAATAGTGTGCGCGTGTCTCTCACTTCCTGTCTCGAGAGTGGTTCTTCAACTGGCAGTTCAAATGAATTGTTAACAAAACAATTCAACTCAATCATTCAGCCGAGTTTTATAATTAAACAAGACAATCTCAATTGTCTTGCCGATTGTATTGGTAAGCCTTGATTGTCTTGTCCATTGTATTGCTTATTGTCTTGGCAATACAAATTGATTGTCTTGGAGGTTTTGGATTGTCTTGCCGATTGTCTTGGCAGTACAAAACTGATTGTCTTGGAAGAACAGATTGTCTTGCCGATTGTCTTGGCAGTACAAATGAAAATGAAAAGAGGCAGAAGAATATATAATTCAAGACAGGCGGCCAGATCAAGTAACAACACAGAACATAATATCTTCAAGAAACAAACCCAGCTCCATTCTCTCTCATTGAAGAACAACACAGCAAGAGAAATAAATTTGTATAAATTCAAGTTCATCTTATTTTTAATATCTGATCCGATAGAACTTGTTTACTTGATACTCTTGTAATATTAGCGAGTTTTTACTCCTAATCTATATCTCGATTTTTATTAACAAATCTAGAAAAATTCATGTCGAATTTTCTAATTTGTTTTTATTAACTAGATATAATTTCTGTACTGTATTTGTAACAAACCCCTCAAGTTAATATAATTTTATATTCAACTTGAATTTTGTTTCATTTAATTCCGCTCAAATTTGTCAAAATATAAATTAAATTTATCCGGACAAATTTCGATTAAACAGTACTGTTTGTATTCAACCCCCCCTTCTACAAACATATTGGACCTAACAGGGTGCTTTTACAACTTCCCGTACTCTTACACACCAGGCTGTTTACTCCACGAAAAATTTGATTAAAGATTCTGAAAATAGCAGTTGGTTTACATATGGTGGAGATAAGAACTTACTCAACGGGCGGTAGTATAACAACAAGGCGCTGAAGACGGCAAGGAACGAACATACAGTGCATGAGGAAGATGCATGCGGACAGACGACGATGGAGCATGGTATAATATTTCAAACAAGTATATGAACAAAACATACACATATAAACCATGCACGACTACCACGTACATATATATACAGTTACACACACCAACCATACAGCTAACCACGACCACCATCACGAGAAAACAAATCTAAAAACATGTACCTGTTGCATGTAGAGTCAGAAGGATGTCACGACTGTCTTCCCTGGTTTTCCAACTTCTATTCTATCTCAGTTTTCCGGCTTGTCGAGTAGTAAAAGAATGTGAAAAAGACACCACCCCACTGTAGTCCAGTTTCGATCCTAAGCCTCAACCCACTTTAGTTAGCTGCCTATAAACATAAACATAAAAGCTTAGCATTTGACACGAGTTTCATTTCCGGTAAGTTTACAATCCTGTAAACATATACACGTGAATATGCACACAAAAATATACACAGAAGCAAACCTGCTATGAACAGACTACAAGCCCACGCTTCTGACAAAACTATTACACCATCACCTTTCACAACTTACAATTCCGTAACCAGGCAATGCCACTAGGCCACGTAAAGTATTATTTTTATTAAAATTTCAGCCTTTAAGGTAGCCTTTTGATCCTTGACCACTATTAAATTGCCATTTCCCAGCAAAAGTTACGTTTCAATTTTTCATTTTTCTGCAAAAAAAAAAAAAAAAACCGCCCATGGTTTTTGTAGTGTACCCCATCACCTTTCCCAAGTTCAAATTCTGATCACTATACGGCGTTTAATCACTACATATATTATCTTAATAACCCAACAGCTTTTTAGGTAATTTGTATGCACTTGAAGCAATGATAGTATACCCCTTTCCCCAATAAAGAGTGAAACATCACCTATAAAAAAAACAAAAAAAACAAAAACAAAAAAGAGAACTCCACGATTTTTATTTTATTTATGTACCATAATAAATTCTATGAAACAATATTTATTTCATTGTTTATTTTTGACTTCATTTAAATAAATAATAATAATAATAATGTATATATATAAACACCAAATTTTTTCCCCCCACCAAAATTTTTTCCTTTGTCATAAATTCCTTCCTCATAAAATCCCTTCACTTTTATATAAATATTTGTAAAAGTTTTAGCTTTTATTTCTAAGATCATTTTGCTAGTCCCGCACTACACGCTAACAATCCCTTGGGGGCACCAAATTCAAAAACTTATGAAAATTTTAATAGAACACAAAATTCCTTCCCCCCAACAAAAAATACTTCCTTCTCACAAAATTTCTTCTACCCACAAAAAATACTTCCTTCTCACAAAATTCATTCTTCCCACAAAAAATACTTCCTTCTCACAAAATTCTTTACTCTAATATAAACATTTACAAATTTTTCGATTTCAGTTTTGAGACCTTTGCTAACGAACACTATCCGCCAGCAATGCTTGGGGGCACAAATTTCAAACTTAGTAAATTTTCAGGGGACACTATATTCCTTGACCATCCTTCACACACTTGTTAAGTTTGTTAAACATTAAATTTAATCAAGTTTCATGAAAACACAAAATTTCTTTCCATTCTTCCAAACCTTTTTCCTCCACCTCTAGCACTTATGAAAATTTCTAAGGTCATCACCAGTGGACTTTATCCACAAGTGATGCCCGGGGGGCAAACACGACTCAAAACAACAAAAAAGATATTGGCAAGCAGAGAAGGAAACCATTTTTCATTCATTAAGAAAAATATTACAACGCAAAGAAGACAAGTGAAGGACAGACCCCTCAAGTCCTCACTAGGGCACAAAGGAAATATCTAAGCCTAAGCTACGGAAGCATCTTCATCTTCGGGTTCCTCACGAACCACCTCATCCTCCAATTCCCGCAGCTTCGTCAACATAGCTCCCCGTTTGGTCATCTCCCAAGCCCTCAAGCGGTCAATCTTCTGCATGTAGAAGCGGTGTAGCTGATTTTTCTCCCGAACCAGCTCTTCAATGGCCTCACAAGCTCGGGCACCAAGAGGCTCATCTATCCAAATATCATAGTGACACTCCCTGGTGGCATAACGCTCAAACCTCCGACCAGCATTACTTCCGGCCCATATGGTTTTCACAACCACCGGCATGTCACAATAGCAAGTGCTCCTCCTTCCCTTCATGAAGAATTTCTCAAGACTTACAACAAAGAAGGCAAGAGATGAAAGATGTTAAGAAAATATGATATCCCAACTCTTGAAGGAAACTCAAGTATTTATAGGCCTCCAGTAGCTAGCCGTTACAAAAAGCCGTTGAAACTATAAAATATGAAAAAGCATGTCACCACTACCCATTTACTCCTCCAACCCACTAAAGTAAGTTGCAGGAGTGGGGGGCAATGTTAATACCCTTCCGAAGAAAACTCTTTTACCCTCCTGATATAACTATGTCCGGAGAACATCTAACGGATAATCTATCATTCCCGAGATTGACTAAGGAAAATAAGCTAAGGCAATGCTCTTTCTTTCGGACAACAGGCACATTCTTCCTCCAGCACATTCAACCTCTTCCTTCCGGGTAAAAGGCACATTCTTCCTCCAGCACATTCAACCTCTCCCTTCCGGACAAAAGGACAATGTGGAGCCTTCACAAGAATAATCACTTTGACAGTAGGAAGTGAAAGGGACATGCTATTGTCCAACACCTATCTCAAGGAAGGAAACATTCTTCCGGACAAGAGGAGGTAACACTAGGGTCGAGCAAAGCCGGTCCGAACCCAAAAAACCGAACCGAACCGGTCAGGTTTTTTGGACCGAACCGACCGGAGGCTCAGCCCTCTATAAATACCAAGGTAAACTCACACATGAGGGGGCTGAAAATTCTCATATTCTCTCTCACACTCTCACATCTCAAATTTGCTCTCTAAATCTCAGTCACTAGTACTTACATTTTCCGATATTGTTTCTTGTATTCTCCAACACCAAGTTACTTACTCTTATGCCGGAGGTGCTTGACGGCCACCACCCCTAGTCAAGCATTGTTTTGCAGATACCTTTTCGACAGCTACACCACATCTCCTCCCAGACGTCGCCGGAAGAGGGAAAAGCTACACCACATCTCCGTCCAAACATTGCCGGAAGAGGGAAAGTGCGGTAGAGTGGAGCAAGGAGCATTATCAACCTGCTTTCCGGCTAGATAGATACGTACTACATAATAAGTCATACCCTTCTTCTTCAAACCCCAGTAATTCACATTTATTATTGTGCAGCTTTTATCAAAGATAAGTACGTTTAAACCCCTAACATTCTGAAGCTTAATCTAAGTTGATAATAACCACTGCAGGCTGCAGCAGCTATGAGCTAATCGATCTTCGGTCTTCACACATCTACAAGTAACATGGAAAAACCAACTACTACAAGAAACAGGGCCTACGAACTTCAGTTGGTTCTGTTTTCTCTATATTACTGGATGGAATGGAAACTTGAGTAAATAACTATTAAGACCGCAAAAAATTTACAACTAGTACAAAAATATGAACATAAGACAAAGATGAGGAGTAAAGGCTCTAGGAAAGGTAGATTTTTTTTAAATCATCCTAACATATGGAAAGTTTAAAAAAATATATCAAATAATTTTTGAATAATTAAAAAGCGTTGTTGCAAGAGAAAGAAATATGGCAGTATGGCACTACCAATTACTACCAAATACTCTCTCTGTTTGGAAATAATTGACGTTTGACTTACTGGCACACACTTTTAAGAAGTTTTTTTTTTTGTCAGAAACACTTTTAAGAAGTTTGATCATATAGTTAGAATTATTTTTTTTAAAATTTTTATTTTTATGAATAAAAAATTAAGTTATATATTTTAATTTACGAAAAAAAAATTTTAAAAATGATTATTTTTACTACATGGTGAAGGTTAAGCCAAAGTGACAAATATTACCACAAGGAGTAGATATATGTATGACAGTTAGGTGACTAGATACAAACGTCGACAAACACAGTTTAGTTGACAAGGAAATTTCAAGGATGGCTTCAACGGTTCAACTTAGGCGTGCCGTCGCTTCTCTGCATTAATTTGTGCTAGAATGTTCAACCGCCAAGTGCCAACGGTGCACGCATGATGGAATTCTGCTATCGCACATACTATTTGGACATGGACTTGCTGCTAGTTATGAATCTTCAGTAGTTGTGTTCTTGGGTTCATTGGATGGCCGCAGGCCAATGTCTAGTCCAGTTAGTCGAGTAATAAGCGATGATAATCAACTGGAACTTAATCAATCAATATTTAGTAACAAGGAAAATGCTAGAGTCCCCAAACTCGTTCCCGAATTTATTCCATAACGATAATCAATAATAATTACCTCTCTTTTAGGACATTATTATTTTATTCCTGAATAAAGGTAACCCTTTAGAAATGCAGTTAGATTTATAGTAGATTTTAAGTAATCACCTGACTGAGAGCCCATGAAAATCTTTCGATAATTCGAAATGATGAAAACTTGAAGAAGAACAAGCGTTCATTATTATTACAAGGAGCAGCAAGAAAACTTCTACACACAGGACAAGTCAAGTGTCTATACGCAATCCACTTATCTAAGCAATCTCCATGAAAATAATGTTGACACCGGAGCTCTCTAATCTCATCCTCTTCCTTCAACTCACATAAACACACTGCACATTCTGCAACACAACCGTCTACCGATCTTTTTTTCGCTCCGAATTGCTTCCGTGTGCCGAGTTCTTGATCAAGATTTTCGTGAAAAGTGCTGGAAAATTGCAAGCTGGTGAAGAAGCCCTTCAAAGCTAAGTAGTTTCGGTCGACAAAATGACCATCAAATTTTGGTACAAGGTTATGGCGAACGCAGATAAGCAAAACCCATACAATAAAGAGAAAGTTTGTGAAAGATATTGCTAACAGAGTCATGGTTTGTAATGAAAAAATGCAGACAGAATAAGGAATGGCTACATGAGAATTGTAGGAGACCTAATTATAGTTGATTGTTCTGTGCCTAATGTTATGTTTATGGTCCAAATGCATTTATGTGTCATGACGTTGGGCAACTTTATCTGTCCCATGCAGCCGTCTGCCACTTGTTTAACTGATCGGTTTTTCTCTTCAAACGGCAATAATCACTTTTTTTTTACCAACTTCGATGTAATTTTTTTTTCAATCTCTGTCTGCCTTATCTGCTAGACTGCTACATATACTTTATCCTCGTACGTTTGCATCTTATTTGTTTCATGGGCTTGGGGTTTATTGTGGCCAATATTTGGGCTAGGTTGAACCCCACTTCAAGATTTGATTATACAAAGAGCTCGTTCTCAAGCAATTTGATATATGCCTCTATATGCTTGCAATTATTAATAGACAAGTGCAATCAGCCCGTGACTTCTTTGCTTTTTCAGGAGATCCACACACAAAATAGAAACTGCCCGGGGCACTTACATAACGTAGTACTATTGTTATTCCCTCTTCCACCTCTCATTTGTTTACAAGTGATAGGCATGAAAATTAAAAAAATTTATATAAAATAAAAAAATGAGTAAAATGATGGTATTAATCAATATTTTATATAATAAAATAAATTTAATGGAAGAAAATAGTTGATGTGGTTACTTTATTTATATTATAAAAATTACTATTTTCGATAAGTTTTGGAATATAAAAAATTGAAAAAGACATCCAAAAAAATAAGTATAAAAAAATGAGAGGAAAAGAGGAAGTACTTGTTACTTGTTAGTGTTTTATAGATTAATATTAGGAGTATTTGCACTTTTTATAATAAATCATTATTCCCTTTGTTTTTTAACATTTCAATATTTTTATTCAAAAATCTTTTTTAAAAAATAACATTTTTAATTATTTAGTCAAAATAATTTAAAGTTCGTATCAAACAATTAAAAGATAGATATTATGAAACAGAGCACTTTACAATAACAGGATGTTTTTTTCATTTTACAACTTTACAACAGTACATGCAGTTTATTGTAGAGCTTTACAACTTAATTTAAAATCACGCGGCCCATGCGTCTAATAAAATATACGGTAACAAGATTTGAAGCTTGATTTTGAAAATAAATGCTTTCACTAAAATTTAAGATGTCATTTGGATTAATTTAAAAAATGTTATTTATTCTGACAAAAAAAATGTTATTTATAATTTATAATTTAATTTTTTATTTTAAGTGAACAGTGATTGTTTTAACTTTAAGTTAGGTGTATCTGTATGATTAATTTTATTTAAAATATTTTTTTTAAAAATGATTAAAAATTTAGAAATTTATATTTTTTAAACATAATATAAAAATATAAAATACCAATATATATAAATAATATGATACGAGCTAAAAGGTAACTCAAATACATAAAAAGTTATATAAAAAAATAAGTTACAAAAAATATAAAAAAATACTTAAATTTTTTGAACTAAAATTAACTTTATATTAATACACAACCAAATTAATTAACAACTTAAAATGAATTGGAAATCCCCTCTAAAAGTCAAGTCAGTATCTCGTTTAATTACAAGATAGGCTCATAGACTAAGACCACATACAATAACGCGTAGGGAAGGTGTATAAAAGGGTTGGTCCATATTGTTGTAGTTTCTTTAATTCATCGATTGATAATACAATTACATCACATCCTAATTCATACTGACCAGCGAGTTTTTTACGTGTAGAGGACTCTTTTCTATTTTGAATATTAAATTTTTATTTAAAAAAAAATAAAAAATAAATTATGAAATTATACTTTACCTAAACCATATAAAAAATGAGTGAAATGGAGGGAGTAGATTTTTTTTTTTTGAAACAAAGAACTTTTCATTAAGATAAATCAGAATCAGATACAATCGTCTCCAACACAGACAACGGAGGAGACACAAATGACTTATAGCTACGTAGCTCACAAGGGACTCGCGCCATCAAATGCGCCGTCTTGTTTGCTTGCTTTCTAACATGATGTAAAGATAGGCCAGAACTAGAGTTAAGAATCGTTTTCCAAATGTTGAAAACATTTCCAACCTCCAGATTGTTTACTATATGCTTCCAAATGGCCCTTACTGCACTAAGGGAGTCACTTTCCACCTGTACTACTTGCCCGATTCTCGACAGCATCCAGGAGAGAGCCTCACAGATGCCAATAGCTTTAGCTTCAAGGATTGAGACTTGACCCACCATATTCATACACTTTCCTTGAACAAACTGTCCTCTCCAGTCGCGCAGTACCAGACCAATCCTAAAATTCGAGCTACTTGCAACCAAAGCTGCATCAACATTGAGCTTCAGGTGTCCTTGTGATGGGGGTTTCCAGATATTGTGCTACACTACCTGATCACTACTAATATTGCCTCCAGGAACAGTTCGTTTGGCCATGACCCCTTTCCATTCATTCACTTGCCTCTTACTGCCTTCCATTGCTATTGCAGGAGTCAGAAGTTTATTTTCCCAGACCTTCAAATTCTTGGCATACCATGTTTCCCAAAACACAACTGCAATTTTAGTAGCCTCCTCCATAGAAACCGTAGCAAGCTTTTGCAAAAGCCAACTCGGAGCAAAATATTCTTCCAACATGTCATAATTTAATCCCAGATTCTGCCAGCAATCCGATGCAAACTTGCAATCGAAAAAAACATGAAGTAAATGTTCCACATTAGTATTGCAAAAAGGACACAAAATCGTGACATTCACACCCTTCCCTCGCAGCATATTTCTTACAAGAACATTATTTCTACAGAATCTCCATAGAAACATACGAGGATAAAAACGTCCTGAAGAAAGGACTTGGTCTTTAGAGGTTTTTTTTTAAACAAATATTTAGAGGATGGTGATGAAAAATTATGTACTTTTAATTAGAAGTATAAAGTTTGTGTACACAAATTTGATTGATGAAATTGTTGATTCATTGGGAGAAATGTTAATGATGCTGAAAGGCAGAGTGTATAAACTTGTAACACTATAACTAATGTAACTCAAACTAAAGGAAAAGATACTTAACCAGAAGACAATCAAGAACAGGAAGTCACAAGAAATCAACACTAAATGAAGACAAGGTAATTGATACAATTAAACATGCTAACTATGATCAAGCCAAGAAGAAATCATTGAGAGAAGTTCAAGTTAAAGTTGTTCATGCCTCAGTGATTTGATAAATCAAGAATCAAGATCATAACTATCAGTATCAACAAGACCAATTGATTTCAAGTGAAGAAGAAGGAAAGCAAATATTGGAAAGCCAAGTTATTCAGTGAATATGGTAATTTATTCAAGAAGCAGAAACACTATCAAGACTAGTCACTTATGAACCAGACCAGTGCATCAAGTGTCAGGACATTGATAGCAAGTTTATGTCAGTAATAAAGAACCATGTTCAAGAGCTTGTTGAAGAATAAAGAAGACATGAAGATATCACAAGTTCAAGATGTGCATTGAAGTTTCAAGTTGAAGACCAGAATATTTTCTAAGTACTAAATGTTCTGGATGGCTAAGTAGAAATTCTCAAGTAGAAGTTCTACTTAGGAATTTCGAGATAGCCAAGTAGAAGTTCCACTTAGGAATTTCGAGATAGCCAAGTAGAAATTCTCAAGTAGAAGTTCTACTTAGGTGCAGCTTCAACATGACACATGGCATCTTCTGATTGGCAGATTTCCAAGCTTTCAAGTTAAGGCAAGGTTTATGTGGACACCACTGGGCCACGTACATCTTAGCTGTTGAAGACTACAGGACATAGACTACATGTAGTATAAATAGAAGTACTTGTGTAATGTTTTATTAAAAATAGAGAGAGCAATTCTAGAGAAAAACACAAGAGAAAAAGAGAGAGTGCATTCACAGAGCTTAGTATCATTCACTTCTCTCTCAACTTCTGTTATACTTTGTAATGAATGTTGTAGCAACCCTTTCAAGTTATATATAAAGAAATATATTCCTTGAATCTGTGTGTTCATTTATTGCATCGTTGTTTATTGCTTCTCATATTCGAAAAGTTGTATTCACCCCCCCCTCTACAACACATTTGGACCTAACAATTGGTATCAGAGCTTTATGTTTAATATACAAAACATAGATCCTTGTGTTGAGTAGAAGAATCGTGAGTTTTCATTTTTCAGATCTACTTTTCATTTTCTCGAAAAGTGTGTTTTAATTCGTTGGTAGTGAAAACTCATCTGAAAAATTATTTAAATACTCCAGGTGTGATTATTTAGCTTGAGTGTATTTTAATTAATTTTTGTGAATTTATCTGGGTTAGTTCATATTTGGTGTTCTTGAGTGTTCATCATCTGTTCTTATCAAAGAATACAACCCAACAACTTTTTGATCTCCTTTTCAATAGTAAAAGAATAAAAAGGTAGTTTTTGGACTTTTTGATTTACTTTATTCGGCCAAAAGTAAAAGACATACTCAGTACCTAGCATGTGGGTTAGGTGGGTTAGGTGAGTAAAGCATTCAAAGTCAAAAGGTGTTAAAGAGATAATATTGTTTATTCAATATTAAAGTAATCTGCAGAAAAATTATTCTAAGGCAAAAATTTCTACATAGAATTTCTACTTGAGAATTTCTACATAGAATTTCGACTTGGACAATTTCTACTTGGTGATTTCGACTTGAGCAAAATTTCTACTTAGAGAAATTTCGACTTAGGCAAAAGTTCTACATAAATATTCTACATAGCCTAGTCTTGGGTACTTAGAAACTTTTAGTGACCAGAATTGAGATGGCTCCTAAAAATGCATTCAAGATCCCAATGTTCAACAAAGATCACTATGAAGAATGGGTTTTCAGAATGAGACTATATCTAGAGACTGTTAACCCTGAATATCTGGAAGTCCTTGACAAGGGTAAATTTGTCCCAATGGCAGTTATTCCTTCACATACGGAAGGAGGAGTGGTTATACCACCTCGATCTGAGCCTAAAAAGGTCTCAGAGTTTTCGGATGCTGACAAGGAACAAATAGCTTATGATACTGCCATACGACAAACCTTGATGGAATCTCTTGATCATGAAATGTTCAACATAGTCAAAGGTCTGACTACAGCGAAGAAGATTTGGGACAAGATAGAAGTTGTCATGGAAGGATCTGCAGAGGTCAGAAGCAACAAAACACTCATACTCAAGATGGAGTATGACACCTTTAGAATACGAAAAGGAGAAGGCATAACAGACGTCTACCTACGATTCAGTCAGTTGGTATTGGATTTGAATCTGAGAGGTGTAACTCTCCCCATGGTTGAGACTAATACGAGATATCTGAGGAACCAGCCAAAAAGCATTGAGCATAGGGTCTACGCAATCAGAGAAACCAGAGATTTGCATACAACTTCTCTGGAAGAGTATTATGGAATATTAAAGACCTATGAGCTGGAAACTCTTCAAGATCAAGCATGGGACAATGATTCAAAGGGAAAAGAAAGTGCATCAGGATTAGTTGCTGATGAGGAAGAGTCTAAGAAGGCAATGGTTGCAGCAAAGCCTAAATCATCACTTGCACCACATCAAGTTGATAATGATGACGAGTGCGCATCTGACAGTGATGATGACTACTACACCCAAGAAGAGCTGGACAACATGGACGATAGTGTCGTGGCATACATGGCAAGGAAGTTCAGCAACATGAGATTTAGAAAGAGCAACCGACCATAGAGAAAATCTTCATCTTATTATCGGGCTGCTAAGGGTGGTGGTAGTTCGTCAGGCTACAAAGGAAAAGGCAAGAATACCAGCTACAAATCTCCTTTGGATTTCAAAATGAAGTTCAAATGCTACAATTGTGGTGAAGCTGGACACTTTGCCTCGGACTGCAAAAAGCCTAGACAGACTTATCCAAAAGAAACATTTGAAGCTCTCAAAAGCAACTATGAAGCACTGTTGAAGGAAAGACATGGAAAACGAGCTTTATTGGTGACAGAAGGAAGAGCTTGGGATGATTCAGATGAGGAAGACGTTACTCATGTAGCGAACTTTGCGCTCATGGCTGAGACATCAGAGGAACCAGAGGTACCAGTTCTGACTCTTAAAGTAGAAATGTCTATTGATGATTATAAAGAACAGAACGGGGCTCTTAGTGAAGAGATCTATATGTTGTGCAAAAGCCTAGACTCTTCTCAAAAGGAACAGAAAACACTTGTTGCCAAATGCAGAATGCTTGAGGCAAAAGTGGAAGAGCTAGAGGCTGCTTGCACTGTAGATACTTCTCTAAGAGACTTTATTAAATCTCTGGAACACAAGCTCGTCCTTAAGGAAGAGGTAGAAGCATGTCTTAGGAACAATCTAGCTGAGTTAGAAACAAAATGCGAAGCTTACAAACTAGCTGCTAGTCAAGTGTATGTAGATAATGACACATTTAAGAAGATAACTGGAGTAGGTATAGGGCTTGATTATTCTGACCTTCCTAAGAAAGAAGGAAAGAGACCTATTGACCCTAGTTCCAGTGACCTTAAACAGGAAACACCTAGAATTCTTAAATCGGCTGTCAAACCTATCTACAAACATCTTGTTCCTAGAATAGAAGAAGAAGAGACTGAATTGATAGCTAGATATGAGATTGAGATGGAAGATCGCCAGAAAGAACAACCTGTAACTCCTATCAAACAAGTTAAAATCAATTTCCCTAGAGATGAATCTAGACTGGGATTAGGAGCTAAGGCTGTTAAGCAACAAGGAAAGAGAGAGAAAGGCATAAAAGAGGTTAAGGCTGAACGAATAAAGAAAGCATGTTATCATTGTAAATCTACTGAGCATCTTTCTTATGCATGCAAAGCTAACATGAATGTTCCTGCTGCACATGCCATGCCTACCACACATACAATGAATAATCTGCATCAGAATCATGCACAGTGTGGTCAACCTAATTGCATGCCATGCACTTTTAATATCATGCAAACTTTTGTGCATTTAATGAATGCATCTAGCCAGTCATGCTCAAATACTGTTGCTAGTTCAAATATCAAGAAAAAGTATGGTAGAGCCAAGACTGTCAGTCCTCCTAAAGTTAGGAGTGACAAACCTTCTCCTAAGACTGACAAATCTGTCAAGTCTGAGAAAGGAAAGGAGATAGTCGAAAGCTCTAGTAATATGAAGAAAAGTGCATCTCCTGTTGTTAAATCTGTTGATTCTCGATCTTATCGAAAAGCCGGGCCCAATCAAAGTTGGGTTCCGAAGAATGTCTAACCAATCTGTCATTGCAGGGCATTAAGCAGAATAGAAATAAAGTTATATGGGTGCTAGACAGTGGAGCATCGAGGCATATGACTGGAAACAAGTCCCTGCTTACAGAGTTGGTTATGAAGGCTGGCCCTTATGTTACCTTTGGAGATGACAGCATAGGTGTGACTAAGGGATATGGCAAACTGAAAACTGGCAATGTCATCATTGAAGATATTTCCTATGTTGAGGGACTAAAGCACAATCTGTTGAGTATAAGTCAATTCTGTGACAAAGGTTACGAAATTGTCTTCAACAAGAAAGGTGTCTCAATCACTCACATCAAGGAAGGCTCACTAGCTTTAAGAGGAGTTCGAAAGGCAGATCTTTTTGTTGCAGATATGGATTCAGCAAATCAGGATGAGGTCACCTGTTTCTACAGCAAAGCCTCGGATGATGAAAGCTGGTTATGGCACAAAAAGCTATCTCACTTAAACTTTAAAACGATGAATGCTCTCGCGAGGCGAGAATTGGTGAGAGATCTACCTCAAATGGAGTTCGCTCCGAAAGGACTCTGTGAAGCTTGTGAAATGGGAAAGTCGAAGCGAGCATCGCATAAAAGCAAAGAAATTTCTAGTATTACTGAGCCTCTGCAACTTCTTCATATGGATTTGTTTGGCCCAGTGAATGTCCTATCTTTGTCTAGGAAAAGATATGCTTTGGTAATCGTGGATGACTTCTCCAAGTATACATGGGTATTGTTCGCAATGACGAAAGACGAAGTACCTTTCTTAATCATTGATCACATCACTCAAATTGAGAATGTTTCAACACTTACTGTGAAGACGATTAGATCAGACAATGGCACTGAATTCAAAAACGCAGTGCTAAATGACTTCTGTGTATCTAAGGGAATACGTCGTCAGTATTCAGCCCCGAGAACTCCACAGCAAAATGGAGTAGTTGAAAGGAAGAATAGAACTTTGGTTGAAGCAGCAAGAACTTTGTTGTATGATTCAAAACTTCCTTTGTATTTCTGGGCCGAAGCAGTGAGTACCGCTTGTTACACTCAAAATAGAACCTTGATCATAAAAGATAAAGAAAAGACACCATGTGAGCTAATGAACAACAGACGACCAACAATCAAATACTTTCATGTCTTCGGAGCAAAATGCTATGTGCTTATAGATGATGAAAATCTAGGCAAGTTTGCAGCAAAAGCTCGTGAAGGAATCTTTGTTGGTTACTCTACAGACGTGGTGGCAGCTTATAGAGTGTTCTTGGTGAATGATCGAAAAGTGACTGAAAGTTACAACGTCAGATTCGACGATACCAAACTCTCATCAATTTCAAGAGATTCTAGTGAACCTGAGTCCCTAAAATTTCAGAATCTGGACTTAGAAGATCTTGAAGATGAACCTGAGTTGGTTGTTCCATTAAATGTTCCAAGCGTACGTGAAGAACCTGAGTCTAGTGAACAAGCTAATTCTACAGGATCAGGAGAGACTTCTTCAGTACCAACCGGCAACAACTCAGGGGGAGTAAATAGCAGCTCAAGGACTACTGTTCAAGGCTCGAGTCGAGTTGACTCTAGTTCTGTAGGAGCTGGCACTAACTCAGGGGGAGTTAGTGAAAATAATCAAAGTAGTCAGCACCCCATCTCAGAAAGTCAAGCTGAATCATCTAGACAATTTCCAGGTGAACGGGTATGGAATAGAGACCATCCGTTTGAGTTAATTATTGGTGATCCAGATGCTGGTGTGACTACTAGAAGAACTGCAAGAGCTGACATGGCTAATATCTCCTTATATTCTGGGTTCTTATCCAAGCTTGAACCTAAAGAAATAGAAGAAGCTCTTGGCGATGCTGATTGGGTGATTGCAATGCAAGAGGAACTCAATCAGTTTGAAAGGCAGAAAGTTTGGAAACTGGTACCCCGACCAAAGAACAAATCCGTAATTGGAGCTAGGTGGGTATTCAGAAATAAACTGGATGAAAACGGACTTGTAACACGAAACAAGGCTCGTTTGGTTGCAAAAGGTTATTCTCAGCGAGAAGGAATTGATTATGATGAAACCTATGCACCAGTTGCAAGACTTGAGGCAGTCAGGATGTTCTTGGCATTTGCAGCACATAAGAACTTCAAAGTTTTCCAGATGGACGTGAAAAGTGCCTTCCTGAACGGAGAGTTAGAAGAAGAAGTGTATCTGGAACAGCCGCCTGGCTTCTTCGATCCAGAACATACAGATTTTGTGTATCTACTCTTCAAATCTGTCTATGGCCTCAGGCAATCCCCAAGGCGATGGTATGAAACCCTATCTCTATTCTTAATTGAAAATGGTTTTGTTAGGGGAGTAATTGATAAAACATTGTTCTATAAAGTTGTGAGAAATGACTTAATACTTGTTCAAGTATATGTGGACGATATTATTTTTGGGTCATCAAATGAGCGCTTGTGCGAGAAATTTGCCAAGCTAATGCAGGAAAAATATGAGATGAGCATGATGGGAGAGCTGTCCTTCTTCCTTGGATTACAGATCAGTCAGAGAAAAGATGGTATCTTTATCTGTCAATCCAAGTACGTCAGAGATTTACTCAAGAAGTATAATCTAGAAGATACATCAGCAGCTAAGACTCCCATGGCAACAGCCACGAAGCTTGATGAAGACAAATCAGGTAAATCAGTTGACATCACAAGCTATCAGGGTATGATTGGCTCACTCCTCTATTTAACTGCAAGTAGACCAGATATAATGTTCGCAACTTGTTTATGTGCAAGGTTCCAAGCGGATCCTAGAGAATCACATCTCGTAGCCGTCAAAAGAATTTTTAGGTATCTCAAGGGCACACCAAATCTAGGGATTTGGTACCCAAGAGATACAGGTTTTAATCTTATTGGCTATTCGGATTCAGACTATGCAGGTTGCAGGATTGATAGGAAAAGCACATCTGGTGCTTGCCAATTTCTTGGCAGAAGATTGGTGTCCTGGCAAAGTAAAAAGCAACATACAGTATCTACTTCTACTGCTGAAGCTGAGTACATTGCTGCTGGAAGCTGTGTAGCTCAAATACTATGGATGAGGAACCAATTGAAGGATTATGGCATGGAGCACAAGAAAATTCCAATCATGTGTGACAACACAAGTGCCATTGCCATAACCAACAATCCTGTAGATCACTCAAGAACCAAGCATATTGACATCAGGTATCATTTCATAAGAGAACATGTCGAGGAGGGGACTGTGGAGCTACATTTTGTGCCCACAATGCAACAAATTGCAGATATATTCACCAAACCTCTTGATGAAGTAACATTCAATAGGTTGGTTGGTGAATTGGGAATGCTTAACACAAGTTAGTAAAGCCTTCTATCTGTAAAATCCATGTTTATGTTTGTATGTGCAAGCTAATCAATCATTATGTGCTTAGACTTTAAAATGCCTAATTAATGATTGTTATAGGTTGCATATAGTGTGATTTTGCATGAATTCATTGTGTTTTAAGTGTCTTTTATAGCACAAATCTGTGAATTTATGCTTGTTAGATTGCATGATCATAGGGGGAGTTAAATTCATAATAGTCTAAATATTGCATGATTTTTAGATGAATTTACCTGTGTTTTTCATGTAATTAGAGGCCTTAGAATTATCAAGGAATGTTTTAATTATGTCATATATTAAAATCCTTGAATTGATATTTATATTAATTTGGCAAAATTAATTGTTGAGTTTTTCAAAGAAAAATTGTCAAATTATTCTAAGTATCTTCAAAATTTCGAGTTAGTCTCTATCTCGAAACTCATGTAGAAATTCGACTTGAATTTCGACTTGAGCTTCCAGGGTGAAGTTTTTGAAAATTCTAAGTCTGGGAAGAATTTCGAGTTAGTACCTATCTCGAAATTCATCTCGAAATTCGACTTAGAGTTCGAGTTCGAGTTACCAGTGTGCCTAGTTCTATCTTCAAAATATTCGAGATAAAGTCTATCTCGAATTTTATCTCTAAGGTTGAGATGAGGTTTCCATTAAGGGAATATTTTGAAAAGAACTGAGAATTAACTTCGAGTTAGTCTATCTCGAACTTTATCTCGAAGTTCGACATGATGTTCGAGATAGAGTTCTTAGTCTATCTCGAAACTCAACTAGAATTTCGACTTGGTGTTCGAGATAAAGTTCTCAGTTAAGCTAAAGGGAATTTTTCGAGTTGCACTCCTAACTCGAAACATATCTTGAATTACCCTGGACTTTTTGATTCAAGGAAATATTTTGGAAAGAATTTGAGATTAACTTCGAGTTAGTCTATCTCGAACTTTATCTCGAAGTTCGACTTGATGTTCGAGATAGAGTTCTTAGTCTATCTCGAAACTCAACTCGAATTTCGACTTGATGTTCGAGATAGACTCTAACTCGAAAAGTATCTTGAATTTTCTTTTTCCAAGTTTACTACAAATCAATAATGTTCAAGATAGTATTTCCCTATAGTTTCTGCTGTAATTTTGGTTAAAGTGCTTCTTTGTGCATAATTGTTCGAGTTAACCTCTATCTCGAACTTTATCTCGAAGTTCGACTTGGTGTTCGAGATAGAAAAGTTCGAGATAGAAAAGTTCGAGATAGAGTTCGACTTAAATGTCCCCTGTATGGACTTGGTACTTTTCACATTTTTTAACAGGGACATTTTTGTCATTTCTCATTCATCTATATATATACATCTCTAACTCGATGCCCAATTCACTTTACCTAATTTCTTTTTCACAGCAGCCGTTTCACAAGAACAGTGCGATTTCACTAATTACATACCTTTGATCCGTGTTTTTGTGATTAAACTCGTACTAATCACGAATTACTGCCGATTTGTTGACTAATATTGTCTGTGTTAACCTTAATCCTTGTGTTAGTGTGTTTTGTGAACATCCATACACGCGCATATACATACACACGAACATATATTGTTTGTGTACTGTTCATAAACGCGATTTCATTTTCTCCATCTATAAACACACACGATTCCACTGGTATACACACGAAATAGTAATTGGTTGTTGAATTGAATCCCGTAGTTTGATTTCTCAGATTCCGTTTGGTGTTCTTGAAAAATTAAAAGGGTTACAATTCTCTTTTGTAATTCGGAAAATTAATTGTTTTTCAAAATAAAAATAAAAATTCACATCTTTTAAAAGAAAAACATTTAATCAAAATGGCTCACCAATTTTCCCTTGCTAAAAACAATTTTTATAATATTTCTACGGAAATTGGTGATCAACTCCCGCGGTTTAAGTTTTGGATACGATTTCTCAATTTGTATTCCAAAGCTAGCCAAGCTTTTACTGCTAAACCTACACTAGTACATGATGCTTTACAGCAATTATGGACTAGTGCGGTTACTTTTGGGAGTAAATCAACCCCCTACGGTTTCAGGTTTACCTTAGCGGGTCAGGAATATGAGGTGACAGAACAAATTGTCAACAGAGTTCTAGGATTCCCAATTAAAGATGCCTATGATCCAGAACCTACTGCTGCAGAACGCCTCAGATTCTTTGAAGAAATTGGATGTTATCCTACAAAAGGCCCAATCACGGGAAATATCCAAAAGCAATTCTTCCATGCGGAATGGAATTACTTTTTCGAGGCCATCACAAGATGTTTTCGGGCACGCGAAAAAGACTTTCATCAAATTCCAATTCCCATGCAAACCTTTGCAGTTGCCCTAGCAAGAGAACTGGATATAAACTATGGACGCATAGTTCTCTCTGAGATAGTGGCCTCAATGGGATCCCTTGCAAGCAGAGACCTCTCTACCACTGATGTCGTCTGCTGGTTTCCTCGGTTTCTTCAAATGCTAATCAATGACTTAATACCGAAGGATGCTCTTGCTATTAGACAGGGATTTGCCAGAAGCCCCACATCTGAATCGCTGGGGATGGGCACTAAGTCACTTGCAACCATTGCTAATCAGGATAAACATCAAGGTAAACCAATGTCTACTCCTGAAAATATTCAAATGTGGCTTAGATATGATGCAGGAGTTACCAATTTGGAGGCATCATCACAAGTCTCATCACATGCTCAAAATCCATCTGTTCATGCTGAGGCATTTGATGAGATTCCGGATGAGGAAAGCGATGATGCACAAGGTAATCAATCAGGTAATCTCTCTCTGCATACTATTCATTCCTCCTCCTATGTTTCTGATTCCGCGACCCGAGAGACTGCTAACCCGCAGGATCTATCCCAGGGTAAGAGCCATATTTCTGACTCTGAGTCTGATACACATTCCTATTCTTTATCACCCCTGTTAACGGAAGTCAGAAAACCAGCACGTACATATATACAAGATGATGAGGAGAATGAACCCGAAGAGCAGCAACTTATTCGCAAGAAAGCCAAACTTTTCCACGCTGCTACTTCACAACCACAGTCAAACCTTAGCGTGTCACACGCAACCACTCCACCTCACGCGAGTGGTTCACCCCTTGAACATTCTGCACATAGGGATTTTGATTTTGGTGAGGATGATGTGCCTCTTGATGATACTGTTGCTTCAAGAGGACATGAAGTCTTAAGAACTTCAGCCGTACCTTCAGCGGTACGTACTGATGCTGCAAAGAGGATCGGTTCTGATGTCGTACAAGGACACTTTGCAGCCTCTCAGACTGAGATTCCAACTCAGGAACAAACAGAATTTGATCCTATAACTGTCAACAACATTTCTTATCAATTTTCTGCAGGTACTGCTTCACTATTTGGATCAATCATTGAAGACATACACGAGTGTGAGACAGGGAGTGTGTGTGAGAGGTTAGGGAGAGAGGGACCTTCATTTTTAAGGCCCAAAACCGAGCGCCAAATACCAACAGAACGAGTATTAGAGCGAGGTCACCTAAACCAAACACCGTCCCTTAATATTGAAAATTTTGATACTCGTATGACTTCAATGGAACATCAGATGAGGCAGTTCGGGCAGACAATGGGGCAGTTCGGGATCAATATTGGAAACAACCAAAGGGCTCTAGACGACTACGCAGCAAGAATGGCAAGTCAAGCTACAGCTTTTGAGGATTTGACAAATAAGGTCAATGACTTGGGCCATGCTGGTGGAGTCTTGGGAAGCACTCTCAATGAGAGGATGGGGGCATTGGAGTCTACAATGCATACAATGACTGTGGAGATCAGTAGAATGATGTTCGCAGTCAGAAGTTTTGTGCCCCCGGAGTGCTTCGAGTCGGAACAACCTCCCCCCGATGCTGGAGCAGGTGGTGCAGGTGGTGCTAGTGGAGCGGGAGCCTCTGGTTCTGGTTTTGGAGGTTCCTATGCAGCTGGTGGATCTGAAGACCATGGTGGAGCTTAGGATAACTCACCTAAGGGGGAGAGTGGAAAGGAGACGAGACAGCAGGCAGTTCACATCGAAGAAATTGAAGAACCCGCTGATCTTGTCAAGGAACCAGAAGTTGAGCCGTCTGTTGATGAAGAGGCTCTGAGGATGAGAAAGGGCAAGGCAGTAATGGTTGATGAACCATTTGTTGATCTGAGTCATCAGGAAACAGTACAGGAGGTACTTGACTCAGATTCTGACATGGAAGACGTACCGCTGGCACATGCAATAAAAAGATCTTTGAAGGAACAAGGTGGAGGTGCTGGGATGTCTTCCGGAATGCCTGAAGAATTTCCTGTTGATGAGGAAACCCTTAAAGCTCAACAGTTAGCCTTGGAACAAGCTCAGTTCCATAAAATGAAGATGATGCAAGAACATGCTGCGTTCCTAGAACAGAAGGTGGAGCTACAAGGGAAGCAGTATGAGTATGAGCTTGCAAGGCTAGCTAATCCTCAAGTTGATCTGGACAAAAGAAGGATAGGGCAGAAATGGGATGAAGCAAGGAAGATAATGATGGGACCATGTGCAAAAGGAGTTCATAACAAGGATGCAGATGATCTGTTCTACAACTTGAATTTGCAGAATCCAATGACTGGGGACTATATAAATGCTTTGAAGAGATTAATTTCTAAAGTCAGGGTTGGATACAATGCAAATCTTAAGGAGTGGCAGGTTATCTTGTCTTTGGTAGAAGGAGTCCCAACATCTTTCCTATATGTGGATGACCAATTCATAATGAGGAGATCTGCGTCAGAGTTGTTCTTGCTAGCGACTAAAATTCAGTACTCTCAATCTGAGGAGCTAAGCATTCTGTACAGGGATCAGTTAATGCAGCTAGCAGAGGACAAGGGTCCAGAATTCTCAGCTTATCCAAATTTTGTCTGGATGGTGGTTCAAGGAAAGATGAAGAGGGTGAGCATGGAGGAAAAGGACTTAATGGAACTTTCAGTGGAATCTCTTAAAGCTGTATGTAGACAAATGATGGGTAAGGGATTCGCCTCTGAGCTTAAAGATAAATCCGTGAGGATCATTGAAAGAGTCATATTCTTGAAGAGCAATGAGGTGTGGAAGTGTGATGTCATTGCTCCAAACCCTCTCGACAACGTGAAGATTGAGCCGGAGCTGATAGAAAAGAAATGGAATATTCTTCAAGCAATGAAGAATGTAGATGAAGCTTTGACTCTTCCTTCTGGAGAACTGGAACAAGGAGAAATAAGGGAGGCAGTTGGCGTTCCAGGGAAAGATAGTGTATACTGGATACACTCTTATGCTGATGATACAGCTGATGCCTTAGCATACATAGATGCAGACCAGAAACAAACACTCTTGCATATGAGTAGACAATGGCTGCTACAGACTCAAGATGCTGCATTTCTAGAGAAAGTGTTATATGTGTTCAAATGGGGCGAAGTGGAAGACAAGTTTGTTGAAGAAAAGCAGAGACTCATGAGTTACCTGTCTGAAGTAATTGTGGAGAAGAAGCGAATGGAGCGAGATGCGGCTAGTGTCTATAATACTGACCGTGTCAAGGGCTACCCCAAGATGATATATCGTTATCTCAAAGCCACTAAATCTCATTGGAAACCTCAGCTCATAATGAAGAACTTTGAGGAAATTCCAAAGATCAGGACTACTCAGGAGGTTGATAAACTCAGAAGGCTTTTCAAACATCCTAACCCAGAGCCCAGGAACCCTCTAGAAATGGAAGCTGTAAGTCTGTTGAATGCTAGGTGGAAGCAGCTTCACGATCCAGTGTACAAGAAAGAACAGCAGCAGAAGGAGAAGCGCAAAAGGCAGAAAGAAGAGAGAGTCCAAGCTGCTGAAGCTAGAAAGAGAAAACGGAATTAGGGTTAAAGGTCAGAGTGGTGTGAACTTGAAGTTGGAAAAACTTCATGTCTTTCGGTTGCTTTAACTCACTTGAGGAAATTCACCTTAGAGTGAATCCAATAAGGTGATATAAGTTTGACTAGAAGGTATGAAATAATCCAGGTGATAGGAATCATTCAAATGATCTTTAATTCGAGGTTCGAATTCTGTTTCTAGTTTTTATGTTCATTGTATTGTTTTCAAGTTCTTTTCAATTGTATATTATTCAAGAATGTAATGTTAATTATCTTTTCTCGTCTCATTGTTTAGTTGAGTTATCCTTCATTAATTTGAATGTCATTGTTAGACAATCAAATTGGGGGAGATTGAAAGGCAGAGTGTATAAACTTGTAACACTATAACTAATGTAACTCAAACTAAAGGAAAAGATACTTAACCAGAAGACAATCAAGAACAGGAAGTCACAAGAAATCAACACTAAATGAAGACAAGGTAATTGATACAATTAAACATGCTAACTATGATCAAGCCAAGAAGAAATCATTGAGAGAAGTTCAAGTTAAAGTTGTTCATGCCTCAGTGATTTGATAAATCAAGAATCAAGATCATAACTATCAGTATCAACAAGACCAATTGATTTCAAGTGAAGAAGAAGGAAAGCAAATATTGGAAAGCCAAGTTATTCAGTGAATATGGTAATTTATTCAAGAAGCAGAAACACTATCAAGACTAGTCACTTATGAACCAGACCAGTGCATCAAGTGTCAGGACATTGATAGCAAGTTTATGTCAGTAATAAAGAACCATGTTCAAGAGCTTGTTGAAGAATAAAGAAGACATGAAGATATCACAAGTTCAAGATGTGCATTGAAGTTTCAAGTTGAAGACCAGAATATTTTCTAAGTACTAAATGTTCTGGATGGCTAAGTAGAAATTCTCAAGTAGAAGTTCTACTTAGGAATTTCGAGATAGCCAAGTAGAAGTTCCACTTAGGAATTTCGAGATAGCCAAGTAGAAATTCTCAAGTAGAAGTTCTACTTAGGTGCAGCTTCAACATGACACATGGCATCTTCTGATTGGCAGATTTCCAAGCTTTCAAGTTAAGGCAAGATTTATGTGGACACCACTGGGCCACGTACATCTTAGCTGTTGAAGACTACAGGACATAGACTACATGTAGTATAAATAGAAGTACTTGTGTAATGTTTTATTAAAAATAGAGAGAGCAATTCTAGAGAAAAACACAAGAGAAAAAGAGAGAGTGCATTCACAGAGCTTAGTATCATTCACTTCTCTCTCAACTTCTGTTATACTTTGTAATGAATGTTGTAGCAACCCTTTCAAGTTATATATAAAGAAATATATTCCTTGAATCTGTGTGTTCATTTATTGCATCGTTGTTTATTGCTTCTCATATTCGAAAAGTTGTATTCACCCCCCCCTCTACAACACATTTGGACCTAACAGATGCATAATTAAAAAATTGTGAATTTATAAGTTTATGTGAGTTGATACCTAATAAGTACCCGCTGATAGCCATCAGCGGGCACCCGCTAATAAGTAAAAATATTAACCCTCTAAAAACACAAATACGGAATACTTGACAAAGTATATCTAATTTCAAAAGTATTATTTCAAATACAGAGAATACCCACAAAAAGTATTTCAAATCATCATACTAATCCACTTGCACAGAAATATCTTGCTTTGCCCACTTGCATATCCACTTGCATAAAGGTACACCCACTTGCCCACTTGCATAAATGTATCTTACTCCATAAGGCAAAGAAGCAATATAATATTCAAAGACACCCATGTGCAAGAGACAGAATCTGATCAAAAGCAGTCCAAGTGGCAGAATCAAGGTATGTTTTAGGGGACATCAATCACTGTTCCAATAGTGGCTCACTGTAGCTTTAACGGCACAACTAGTGGGCAACAGTGATTGAAAAACCCAACCTATAAATAACCCCATTGTACACACAACCAGGAGGACGAAAAAAAGAGAGAAGAAAAGATACAATCCTCTCAGACACAAAAAAGCTCTTTACAAAACTCTTTCACATACGATACACTTTCACCAGTCCGATTATTATTATTTCCGATTACTGATTCTCACGCCGGAGGTGCTTGACGGCCATCACCCCCGGGCAAGCATTGTTTTGCAGGCACCCTAGACTCAGGTGAAGTACTTCCGGTAAAGCACCCGGAATAGTGATCGGAAGCCTCTAATCGGCCGTGGGAATTATCATTTGGCGCTAGAAGGAGGGGGTTATTTTCTTGAAGAAAATTCCCTCACCTGCTCTAACCAACACGGCAAAAATCCCAACACAAGAACCTCGCATTCGAGAGAAACCAAACACACATGCACTGCCAAAATAGCCTTGAGTACCCGATCCAAAACCATGACAGATAACCAAGAGGAGCAGCAAAGAGAACTAAACACAAACGTCCCCCCCACAAACCCGCAAAATAATCAGTCAACAAATCACCCCCCCAACAAAGATAACCGGGAGCAACCGCTTAGCCTGAACCTCGCGGGATTCAACCAGCAGCAAGTAGATTTAATCATGCAAATAGCTTCAGCCTTTCCGCAGCAAGGGCAACCGCTACAGGGCTCCCAAGTCCGCTCTCACAACGACCAAGACCAAGAGGCACATAGCCAGCCTAGGAAGGCCAACTCGGCCTTCTCTCGACTAGGCTCCTCCCAGAACACAAACCACAAAAAACACGGAAAAGGTCACCACAGGCCGGAAACATGGGAACAGAATAGAAAAGAAAGAGACTTGAGAAAAATCATCAACGACAAGAAGACCGCATATGAGAAAGTGTTAGCGGAATATAATAGCCAAGGACGGGGAGAACGGTCCCCCATCCGCCCGCACGAAACAGAGAATACCAAACCCTCAAATGCAGACATGATGCACACCATCATGGAGCTAAAGAGAAAAATAGAGGGCACAAGCGAGCCAGAAACAAACGGGTCGCCCTTTACCGCAAGGTTGGAAGCGGAGCCTAGACAAAAAGACATCAAGCACCATAGCTTCAATTCCTTCGACGGGCTTGGCGACCCGGAGGAACATCTCAGCTATTTCGACCAACTAGCCCTCCATTACGAGTATAATGATCTCACAAGATGCCGTTTCTTCGCCGCGACTCTCCGCGGTAACGCCCAGAGATGGTTCTGTCGCTTGACCGCCAGATCCGTCGACACCTGGTTGGAATTCAAGAAACTTTTTCTAAACAAGTTCAAAGCAAACCAACAACACGAGGTGCATACCGTGTTTTTGGAAACAGTCGCGCAACGCAACGAAGAAACCTTGCAGAATTACATCGACCGCTTCAAAGAGGCCGTTAACAAGGTCGTCTGTGTAAATGAGACAGAAGCTCTGGTTCACCTAAGAAGAGGTCTCAACCCCTACGAGTGTGAAAAGTATGTGTGCAAACTCATGGAAGCCAAACCTACCACCTTGGCAAAAGCATATGACCTGGCTTCACAGGCCATCAATGAAGCCGAATCCTTGAATGTGCTTAAGCAATCCAGGGCACCGCCCACTCAATCCTACTTCCAAAGAGAAAGATACACGCCCTACCAAAGGCAAACACCGGCCCTAAATCAGGTACAAACCACCCACGGGCCGCCACCACCCGCCCAAAAGGCACAGCCCGCAATCCCAGTAAGAGACCGCTTAGGGCCAACAAACCCGCCGCGGACAGATAGGCGTCCCGAGCCAAAATGGACGGACTTCACACTCCCCAGGGCAACCATTCTGCGAGAAATCAGGGGAAAGCCTTTTTATCTACCACCAGCCCCAATGTACACACTGCCTGAAGACAGACCGAAGGACAAGCACTGCGACTATCACGAAACACATGGCCACACTACGGAGAGCTGCTTGTCCCTCAAATACTTCCTGGAAAGGCAATTAAAAGCGGGCAACCTATCCCAATACTTGCCCAGACAAATACAAGGGGCAGCCACGTCTCAAGGGCAGGACAGAAACATCGTACATACCGTTTTCGGCGGACAATCCTCCCCGCCCAGAGAGGAGCGTGACATTTACGAGATATACGAAGGACCCCCGAATATCATTACTTTTACTGACGCGGACTATGATGGTATTAACCCGAATCACACTGAGGCACTAGTTGTGTCATTGGGCGTGGCCAACAACGAGGTAAAGAGAATCCTTGTGGATAATGGATCCTCAGTCGACATCTGTTTCAAACACACGTGGGATAGGCTCAAGTTGAATGGCGAGAAACTCGAACCCTGTCCCGATGAAACACCACTTTATGGTTTTGGCCACAACGCTGTCCCAATTGCGGGCATTGCTAGACTACCCGTTTATTTCGGCAAATCACCCCGGCAAGTATGTCGAACGATCAAGTTCTATGTCATCAATACTGCATCCTCCTACAACATGATTCTAGGGAGGCCCACACTGAACACACTCAAAGCAGTCACCTCCACCCCGCATCTAAAGATCAAATTTCCTACTCTGAACGGGGTGGGAGAAATCAAGGGGGACTCCGAAACTTCCAAAAGATGCTACGGCATAGCACTCACACTGGGTAAGACTGAACCCAGCAACCTCCGCATGGAAAAGGCAAATAAGAGGAAAAGGGAAAAAAGACAAAGACACATTGAACATCAACAAAATAACCGCAAAAGAAAGAAAGAGGTACAGTTCATCGACGGGCCCGACCCGCAACGAATAGATGCCAATCTCTTGAAGTGTCTCAAACGGGATGAGAAACCGCCAATAAGCCCCGCGGTGCAGACAGAAAAAATAGAAGTTGTGCCCGGAGACTCAAACAAAAGTGTGAGTGTGGGAACGGGCTTAGATTCAGTCTTTAAGGCTGGCCTCACAGACCTCCTAAGAAAATATGCTGACGTCTTTGCATGGAGCCCGAAAGACATGCCAGGTCTGGACGAGTCGGTAGCAATCCACAAGCTGAATGTGGACCCGGAGAAGGCCCCCAAAATACAGAAAAGAAGGAATTTCGCTCCTGAGCGACAACAGGCAATTGACATCGAAATTGACAAACTTTTGGACGCAGACTTAATTTGCGAAGTCACCTACCCAAAATGGGTCGCAAACGTAGTACTGGTAAAAAAGGCCAACGGCAAATGGAGAATGTGCGTGGATTACACCGACCTAAACAAAGCATGCCCAAAAGACCCGTACCCCCTCCCCTCAATGGATCAACTCATTGACGCAACAGCGGGTCACCTAATGCTGAGTTTCATGGACGCGTACTCCGGATACAATCAGATCAAAATGTCGCCGGAAGACAGAGAGAAAACAGCCTTCATTACACATAGAGGGGTCTATTGCTACAAAGTCATGCCTTTTGGGTTAATCAACGCGGGCGCCACATTCCAAAAGACAATGAACAAAATCTTCGACAGTCAAATAGGCCGCAACATGGAGGTATATGTGGACGATCTCATAGTAAAGTCTCTCTTAACGACCTATCATTTACAAGACTTGGAGGAATGTTTCTCAACCCTCAGAAAACACAATATGAAGCTCAACCCGGATAAATGTGCGTTCGCACTAGACGCGGGCAAATTCTTGGGATTTCTGGTATCTCACAGGGGCATTGAGGCCAATCCCGAAAAAATAAAAGCAATCATCGACATGCAACCGCCAAAGACCTTGAAGGAGATACAAAAGTTAACAGGGAGACTAGCAGCCCTCAGAAGGTTCATAGCAAAGTTGGCTGACAGATGTCTTCCTTTCTTTGATACCCTGAAGGGAGCAACAAAAACAAAGGCAATCTCCTGGACAGAAGAATGCCAGAAAGCCTTCGAGGACCTTAAAACCTATCTCTCCTCTGCTCCTCTACTTACGGTCGCGGCTCCTTCAGAACCGCTATCACTATACCTATCTGCAACAGACAAGGCTGTAGGAGCCGTACTGATCAAAGAAGAAAAAGCCGAGCAAAAGCCCGTCTATTATGTCAGCCAAGTACTTAAAGACGCAGAAACTCGCTATCCTAATGTTCAAAAGTTTGCTCTGGCTCTGGTAATGGCAAGCAGAAAGTTAAGACATTACTTCCAAGGCAGGCAAATCCAGGTTATCACAGACCAACCGCTGAGAAAAATACTGCACAAACCGGACCTATCGGGCAGACTAATCAATTGGGCTGTGGAGCTTGGTCAATTCGATTTAAAATACAGGCCAAGAACCGCAATCAAAGCACAAGCATTAGCGGACTTTGTCACCGAATGTTCATTCACCGCAAGGGAAGAAACAGTACTAACAAAGAGCGGGGTCATCGCCGATAACAATTGGCAATTATACGTGGACGGTTCCTCCACCAACACCCGCTGTGGGGCAGGATTAATCCTTACTAGCCCCAACGGTTTCCAAGTCAAACAGGCCATACAGCTAAACTTTAAAGCGACCAATAACCAGGCAGAGTATGAGGCACTCCTCGCCGGTTTAGCATTGGCAAGAAACTTACAAGTCAAAGAAATCACTATCTACAGCGACTCACAGCTCATAGTCCGCCAGACGACGGGGGATTATTCTACCAAAGATACAAGCCTCGGCAAGTACCAAGAAATGGTACAAGCTATGCTATCCCAATTTGAGAAACATACCCTCGAACAAATAGACAGAACAGATAATACAGTGGCGGACATGTTATCCAAACTAACGAAAGGAGAAAAAACGGGTAGCGACACAGTCTATTTCGAGGAATTGCAAACGTCCAGCATTAACAATCTACCCGTAATGGAGGTAGGCCCGCAACAAGATACTTGGATGACTCCCTATATCCAGTACTTAAAAGATGGCACCCTGCCCGATGACAACACTAAAGCTAAGGTACTCAAATCTCAAGCGGTAAAGTACTTTATGCAAGAAGACACTCTGTACAAAAGGAGCTTTGATTCTCCCATACTCAAGTGTGTTGATGAAGAAGAGGCTCTATACTGCATGAGAGAAGTCCACGAAGGCATCTGTGGCAACCACATGGCTGGAAAGGCACTAGCACATAAAATACTCAGACAAGGCTATTACTGGCCCAAGATGCACAAAGAATGCAAAGCTTTCACAAAGAAGTGCCACCAATGCCAACTATTCAGCAACATGTCCCGGAAAGCGCCAGCTCTTCCAGCAGCAATATTGTCCCCAATACCCTTTACGGTTTGGGGCATCGACATAATGGGACCCTTCCCCAAAGCCAAGGGTGACCTACAATACGTAATGGTCGCCATCGATTACATGACTAAGTGGGCTGAAGCAAAGGCACTTAACAACGTCACACAGGAGGATGCAATCCGTTTTGTCACAAATCAAGTCATCACAAGGTTCGGGATCCCGGTGGTACTCATATCCGACAACGGGACACAGTTTGTTGGATCGAAATTTACAAAATTCCTATCCGACCACGGGATCAAACACAAGAAAGCCTCTGTCTGCCACCCACAGAGCAACGGACAGGTCGAAGTAACTAACCGCACCATTGTTCGAGGCCTGGAAAAAAGGCTGACTACTTCCAAAAAGAAATGGCCTCATGAATTGCCTAACGTCCTTTGGGCATACCGGACGTCAGCTAGGGCAAGTACAGGGGAAACCCCGTTCAAACTAGCTTTCGGCACGGAAGCCCTTGCTCCAATCGAGATTGGATCCCCATCCTACCGAGCTGTCAACTTTGAAGAAGAGCCCAATAATCAAGGACTCAAAACAAACCTAGACTTACTAGACGAGGCAAGGGAAGCCGCTGTCACAAAAATGACTGCTTACAAAGAAAAGACAAAGGAATTTTTCGGGAAAAGAGCCAGAACAAAGGCTTTTCTAGAAGGCGATCTAGTCAACAGGGCAACTGAGGCATCTGACCCTAGACACACCGGAAAGCTTATCCCAAAGTGGGAAGGCCCATACAAAATCATTCAGGTCTTAAGGCCGGGCTCTTACAAACTAGCACGCCTGGATGGCACCGAAGTCAACAACACTTGGCACGGGGATAAATTGAGAAAGTATTACCAGTAGACAATCGATCAATCTGTACTTTCTCTTTCTTATACGCAACAGTCATAAATGGAATACTTTTCTACCAACAAATTGTCCACAAGCATCCTATTATTATCAAGTCCCCTAAACGGGCAGGCATTCTATTACACAGTCCTCTACGCGGACAAGCATCCTATTATTATCAAGTCCCCTAAACGGGCAGGCATTCTATTACACAGTCCTCTACGCGGACAAGCATCCTATTATTACCAAGTCCCCTAAACAGGCAGGCATTCTATTACACAGTCCCCTACGCGGACAAGCATCCTATTATTACCAAGTCCCCTAAACGGGCAGGCATTCTATTACACAGTCCTCTACGCGGACAAGCATCCTATTATTATCAAGTCCCCTAAACGGGCAGGCATTCTATTACACAGTCCGCTACGCGGACAAGCATCCTATTATTACCAAGTCCCCTAAACGGGCAGGCATTCTATTACACAGTCCCCTACGCGGACAAGCATCCTATTATTACCAAGTCCCCTAAACGGGCAGGCATTCTATTACACAGTCCTCTACGCGAACAAGCATCCTATTATTATCAAGTCCCCTAAACGGGCAGGCATTCTATTACACAGTCCTCTACGCGGACAAGCATCCTATTATTACCAAGTCCCCTAAACGGGCAGGCATTCTATTACACAGTCCTCTACGCGGACAAGCATCCTATTATTATCAAGTCCCCTAAACGGGCAGGCATTCTATTACACAGTCCTCTACGCGGACAAGCATCCTATTATTATCAAGTCCCCTAAACGGGCAGGCATTCTATTACACAGTCCTCTACGCGGACAAGCATCCTATTATTATCAAGTCCCCTAAACGGGCAGGCATTCTATTACACAGTCCTCTACGCGGACAAGCATCCTATTATTATCAAGTCCCCTAAACGGGCAGGCATTCTATTACACCGTCCTCTACGCGGACAAGCATCCTATTATTACCAAGTCCCCTAAACGGGCAGGCATTCTATTACACAGTCCTCTACGCGGACAAGCATCCTATTATTATCAAGTCCCCTAAACGGGCAGGCATTCTATTACACAGTCCTCTACGCGGACAAGCATCCTATTATTATCAAGTCCCCTAAAACGGACAGACATTCTATTACAAAGTCTCTTAAGCGGACACACGGCCTACTCAAAGCATTCTATCTCAAGGTCATCCCCACGGACAACCATCCTATTACTCAACACAAACTACGCGGGCAATCATCATATGAAATTCCATCAACAAAAACAATTAGTACGTCCCTAAACGGGCAAAGGCAACAAACAACAGTTATCAAGCATTCAAGCGAGGCGCTGTATCAAAGATATGCAAAAGACACGCAAAGAAGGAAAAATTGCAAACAAGTTCAAACGGGAAAAGAAAAAGGGCCATTTTTATTCATTTTTATTATTATTACAAGGCTAGACGGTATACAAGATTTTAATCCCTAGTCTACGCCTTGCAGCTTCCACCTTCTCCGCCACCGTCATCTTTCTTTGGTGGAGGTGGGTTCTTGGCAGCCTCCCTCTCTTCCCGGCGCTTCGCCAAGGCTTCCTCGATTTTCCTGAACACTTCAGGAAAATCGGCCTCAGACTCCGGCCCGTCAAACACCATTCCATCGATTATGACCTTGTTGTTGTCATAGTCGTACATCATCACGCGGGGATCCATGACCAGATAGCTAGGAACGAGCAAGAAGAAAGCTGGGAAATAAAAAAGATGCTCAGCATTGAGCACGTTAAACCCTTTTTATAGGGGGGTAAAAGCAAGTCAAAAGGTGCGCAGTTAATACTGCCATTTCCAAGCTACGGAATACAACACACACAGTCAAAAATATCTATTCCCATGCAGACTGCAGTAAAAGCACGGTCAAAACAACGTGATTTCCATGCAGCATTTAATGCTCATGCCTAATCCCCACAGTCAAGGTGACATTTCCCAAACACATATTTATTTTCCCTTTTTCACAAACAAACACAAATATACACAATGCGAAAATATTTCGCCAACAGAAATTCAAAAATAAGTCCCACCAAACACAAAATATTCCAGACATTACAAATGCGAGAAATAGAAATCTTTTTCCAAGTCACAAAGCGGACAAACCCGCAGAGCAACTTCAAAAAACACAAATAGCCGCGGGCGCCCGGACTAAGGCTTTATCCCCAGCGGGAAGCTCTAAGCGGGCTCGACATACCTACTAAGGTTTCATCTTCGCCCGAATCCTCGCCATACACGGCCGCTATTGCAGACAACGGCGCTACGGTGTCCAACTCTTCCAACCCGGACTCGCCTATCAACGGCCCCTTCTCATCCGGTTCCTCGGCATAAACGGCCGCTATGGCCGACAACGGAGTGGCAACATCGACCTCATCTCCATCCGCTCCACGCTCAGTAACTGGCACATCAACTTCACTTGCCACGGCCTCTGTTTGACAGCCAACACTAACTCTGACCGTCTCCGCTAAACGGGCCTCCAGTGCTTTCACCTTACGCTTAGCTCTCTTGGCCTTAGACTTCAGTTTAGTCATTTCGGTTCTCAGCCGGTCAATCTCTACACTACCTTGCGACACCGTTACATGCATCTTCGTAGCTTCCTCTTTTACAATTTCGGCAAACTCAGCACTGTTCTTAAATTTCCTAACCGCGGCCTCTTCCGTCGGGCGGGAGTCAAGGTGGCTTTCAGCATCATTTGCACGGTCCCTCTCATACTTCAGTGAGGTATTTAAGTTCTTTATCTGTTCCGTCAAAGCCGCCTTCTCGGCCTCAAGCTCGGTTTTATCCTCCGCCAAACATCTTCGAAGTTCAGAACTGTAAGCATAGCTTGCCTTAATATCGGTTTTCTCGGTCTCAATCTCAAGCAAAGCCTTGGCAGCATTATCCTTCATTGTCCTCTCGGCAACTACTTCCCGCTCAAGCACCTTCACTCTCTCCCTTAAAGATATGTTGCTGCTGCGGTACATGTTACCCCGGGCCATCAAACCCGTATACATGCACTGATTCTACAAAAAACAAATGCACCAAAGGTTAGCGAGTCACCACCAAGCAAAAGTAAGAGAAAACACCAAACTACTGGACAAGTGCATACCCGAGCGGCGTACTTCTGCGAAAGGCGACACATCCGCCCCCAACTCAGCTCGTTCATCCTCAGCAAATCATCATCAGTCATAGATTCCGCTGTAAAAGTATTAGGCCCTGACTTGAACAGAAAACCATATCCGGGCCTACTGCCAAACTCGACATCATTCACTTCATCATCACTACTTGTATAATGGACAATCTCTTCCGACGACTCTCCACTATCTCTACCATCTTCTTCCCCAGTACCATCAGATGCGGTACCTCCACTTCCATCAACAGCCGCGATGGGAGGAACATAATCACTTACCCTGAAAGGCTCAACCCGTCTACGTTTAGACGGACCAGCATCATCAATAGTTTTCCGTTTCAGACTGGGCGGCGGAACATCACCCGCCATGTCAACCTGTTTTTCCGCCCCAACATTAGCCTCCTTTGCGGCCCCCAAAGTCTCTTCAGAATCTAAGTCAACAACTTCTTTGCTCCCAGGGCCACCAACCGCTTCAGGAATATTAGAAACACCCCGCTCAACTCCTCGAATGGATGCTCTATACTCCTTGGAAAGAATGTCCGGTTCATGCTCATCAACTTCTAGGCTGGCAGCATATAACCTTGCCACAGTACCAGGACTATTGCTTCCGCTTTCAGTGGCTATTTCTTCAGCATTAGCGGGCTCTTCACCCCCAGCTTCAACAACCCCCACACTCGCCCCGCCAACTTCCACTTCAACCTCATCCCTCTCACTCTCCCCTTGTGCAGCTTCTTCTCCCTCAAACTCCAACTCAATGTTTTCTTCAAATGACTGGCCTTCCCCACCCAAAAACTGCTCACCTAGCAACTCCTCAGATAGTGACTCGGCCTTCGAATCAATGTCATCTTCATCCTCCTCCTCCTCCGCAACTTCCTCCACAGCGGTTTCTGGGTCTTCAAAACGAACAGAAGGCCCAGCCCCTCTGCTTGCACCTGACAAATCAAAGGCATCTAATATATTTGCAGCAGAAAATTGCCCGCCACGAAGCCGGTTGGGTCTGGGGGGCACTGTCAATATAAACTTCGCATACAACCTCGCTTCATTCAAACCCAAAGTCGGGTGCACATCTAGCTCCGGTTTACGAGGATCCAATACTACACAAAAACAAACAATATGGTTAATAGCAAATACAACGAAAACAACAGACTACAACAAACAAAGGCTTACAGCAGTGTCTTCTTAGATCGGCCGGTTCAACAAAATTGGATTCCGTCCACACTTCGCCTAACGCCTTCACAAGCCTCACCAAAATATCAATCTCAGCACGACTCAATCGATTACGGTTCACCTTATAAGAACACTCAACTTTCTTCGTGAAGTTCTTCTGCCAGGCAAACTCACCGCCACCAATAACCAAAAACTCCTCAGCCCAACCCGCCATACCCTTGGGAAATACCCACGGCCGAAATCCTTCCAAGGCCTTCCCAATCACGCTATTTGGCTTCACAAATTGCAGCTCATAGAAAGGCTTCGAACGACTCGCTTTTACATCAAACAGACAGAAAAAGGCCCTAAAAGTCGGCTGCTTACCCATTGCTTCACAACTAGCTATAAACCAATTAATAGCCCTTATGGAGTTGGGCCCGAATTGCGCTAACGGGCACTGAAAGTGCACACGGAATAAATCCATGATAAATTTATGCGGGGGAACCCGGAAACCAGCCTTCAAATGACTAACGGGAAGGCACACGGAACCATCATCAAAACGGTGATACAGCCTCTCACCCGGCTCCGCCCGCCTCCAGAAATACCCATCTTCTATCCGGAACATCCTACTCACATACGCTGACCACTCCTCACTCAGAAACGTACTGTCATGCTGAAGGTGAGGAAATCTAGAAAAGACGGTATCCATCTGTGCCTTCGAATACGCTGTCGGGGACACATTGGTCGCCCGGAACAAACTTTCACTACTCTCAAAGTACCTGTACCGATTTCTCTGAAGAACCGCTGGATAGGTCAGTTGCCCAATGTCCGCCCACCGCCCGTACCCATTTATCAGCGGTCTCTTCTCTCCGGTCCCAGGATCTGTAAATTCGTCACCCATCTACACAAACTCAAAAGTAAAATTCCTATACCGCGGACACAGAAACCGCTTACAACTACCAAGGTACACGTGGATTTTCACAGCAATTTCCTTTTTTCTAAAAAATAGGAAAAACGATTCATATTCCATTTCCCTCCACAAACATCGAAGACACACCATCACAAATTCACACAACATTTACCACATATACGCACATATGTATACACCATTACTGGCCTAAACATCCACAGATTACATTATTCAAACTCAGACCCTATGAACAACAAACAATACACCACCGAAAATCTTGACCAAAAACCCATCAAGCACATACATCAAACTCTTTTGCATAAAAGAGGAAATCAACAACAAATACCCACTTACCACCGAAACAAAAAGCAAACACAAAACCACGATAAAAAACATCTACCTAAACAGACATCACCAGATTATAAATACATACATGGCACGATTATCCATGCAACAGATATCACAAAAGAGAAAAGCAATGAAGGAACAACGAATCTTACCACAAAGCAGGAGATACGAACGGCTTTATAAACCTCGCCGACCACCGGAATAGCACAACCACCACAAAAAACAGTCGAGTAAGCACTCAATGGCAAAAGATATGAAGACAGTAAAAAGATGAGAGAAAATAACTGACCAAACCCCTTTTTATTACGTGAGGCGCGTGAAAAGGGGAAACCACTATCACACGCAACGTGGCGGATTCTTACTGGTCCACGCCAAAAGCACAACAGTAACCACCTCGGTACAAAACAACAACTACTCACTTGGTAATAACTCCCCACGTCTCCTTACATATTATTTCAAAGGTACACTCTCTCTCCACCCAAAGGTCACTTCACTCATTAATACGCACTGCCACTTATCATTTCTCTTATTATTGGCATTTAATATTATTCTTGCATTAATTGACAATAATAAGCATTTATTCATATAACAGTTACGCATATCAAACAAAGAACTTTTCAACTCCACATACGTCAAGCACCGCATACCGCCTAAGTGTTGTCCGCCAACACTTGGGGGGCACATTTTCACAAAAAAAAAAAATTCTAACTCCTAAGTGTTGTCCGCCAACACTTGGGGGGCACATTTTCACAAAAATATTCTAACTCCTAAGTGTTGTCCGCCAACACTTGGGGGGCACATTTTCACAAAAAAAATATTCTAACTCCTAAGTGTTGTCCGCCAACACTTGGGGGGCACATTTTCACAAAAAAAAAATTCTAACTCCTAAGTGTTGTCCGCCAACACTTGGGGGGCACATTTTCACAAAAAAAAAAAAAAAATTCTAACTCCTAAGTGTTGTCCGCCAACACTTGGGGGGCACATTTTCACAAAAAAAAATCTAACTCCTAAGTGTTGTCCGCCAACACTTGCGGGGTTCATTTTTTGCACAACTTTCTGCCCACCTAGGTGTTGTCCGCCAACACTTGGGGGGCACATACATTCGGTAATTTTGCATCTTTTCCGCTTACCGTTTCCTCTTCCTCCCCCTACCCGCAAACGCGCCTAGAGGGAGTGGGGGGCAATGATAAGTACCCGCTGATAGCCATCAGCGGGCACCCGCTAATAAGTAAAAACATTAACCCTCTAAAAACACAAATACGGAATACTTGACAAAGTATATCTAATTTCAAAAGTATTATTTCAAATACAGAGAATACCCACAAAAAGTATTTCAAATCATCATACTAATCCACTTGCACAGAAATATCTTGCTTTGCCCACTTGCATATCCACTTGCATAAAGGTACACCCACTTGCCCACTTGCATAAAGGTATCTTACTCCATAAGGCAAAGAAGCAATATAATATTCAAAGACACCCATGTGCAAGAGACAGAATCTGATCAAAAGCAGTCCAAGTGGCAGAATCAAGGTATGTTTTAGGGGACATCAATCACTGTTCCAATAGTGGCTCACTGTAGCTTTAACGGCACAACTAGTGGGCAACAGTGATTGAAAAACCCAACCTATAAATAACCCCATTGTACACACAACCAGGAGGACGAAAAAAAGAGAGAAGAAAAGATACAATCCTCTCAGACACAAAAAAGCTCTTTACAAAACTCTTTCACATACGATACATTTTCACCAGTCCGATTATTATTATTTCCGATTACTGATTCTCACGCCGGAGGTGCTTGACGGCCATCACCCCCGGACAAGCATTGTTTTGCAGGCACCCTAGACTCAGGTGAAGTACTTCCGGTAAAGCACCCGGAACAGTGATCGGAAGCCTCTAATCGGCCGTGGGAATTATCAATACCTTTTATTAAAAAATATAATTATGATCTAAAATATATGTGATTTCAGATTTGTCTCGTTTGATCAAAATTTGTACAAAAAAAAAAATCTAAATCAAAAAATTCTAAAAATTTAAGTTTTTATTTATATTATAGTTTGTTCAATTTTAATTTAATAAAATAAATTAATTTAAATGAGACGGATTCTTGATTAGTAAGGCGAGAATACTACTTACGGTCAGTTTAAGTCATAATCTGCGATAGACGATATGCTTAAAAAACAGACGCGGTGTGGTAGACGATACCAGAAAGAGTGCGGAAAAGTGGAAATATGAATCACCAAAAAACAAAAGCGCTGACAATGATGAGTGTAGAGAACAGGTGTTACGTTACGTTGTTTGCCCCGAGTCAACTCGTTATTTAAACACCCACCGTAGCTTCTTTTTGATTTCACATTATATATAGTTTATACTTTATATATAGTAGTATTAAGCAAAATCTTGATTCTCTTTTTTACAACCACCTTTTTGTCACAGAACTCACTTCTACTGCTAGTACTAAACAACATATGATATGTCTGGTTACCAAGTTGTATCTTATTTATTTCATCTTTAAACAAATACATACATATATTCTGTCGAGTCTCGAACAAGGTTGCTTTCAGGTTGGATTCGAGACCCCAGTAAACATGTTTTAAGGCCGAGCTTCCCAGGCTGACCAAGACCAACCCTTTGTTTCTGGGAATATTTTTACTACTTAAGTTTGGCTTCTTTATTTTAAAGGGATAGGAGTATAAATTAAGGTAACACATTTCTTGGACTTTATTTTTCTTTTCTTTAATGGGTCTATTTTGATGATGTGTTGTTTTGTGGCATTTTGTGTTTTATATTTCAGTAGTTTTGGATTTATTTGAGTTCTTTAGCTGGACTGAACTTGGCCTTTCCCTACTTTTATTCTTTTATTTAAGTTTTTCTGTACAAATTATAATCTTGATTTCTTGAATTATTGGATTTTTATAGGTTATTTATTAGCTGGACTGAGGGCTTTGGGAGCTTAAAATTAAAATTTTCTTGATTCGGGTTTAAGTTGAAAAAATTGAATCTTGATTGATGATCTTGAATTTAGAGTGAAACTGAGAAATGGGTTGAAGTGGCTTTTAGATGATTAGGTGATGGATTTTCTGAATTTTGATTAAAGCTATGTTAAGAATTATAGTGATTTAGAGTTTTGTTGTTGATGAATCTTGATAAGGGTGATAATAGTTATAGTGGAAGTTTGTGAATTTTTGGTAATGTTACTACAGGGCACTTTTCTGTGACTTCTGTATAACACTACTACTGATTTTGATGGCAACATCACCATCTCCAAACTCATCATCACCTTCTTCTTCTGCTGACCCACCACTAGCCACCACTTCTGCTCCACAGCCTCAGCCATTTTCTTCTGCTCCACAGCCTCAGCCATTTTCTCCTGCTCCAAATTTTAATTCTACTTCTCAGCCTAATGCAACTACTATTACTACCCCTTCTAATACTACTACACCTCCATCTCAAGCTCCTTCTATTTCTACGAATTTAACATTGGCTTCTCCTCCGGCTAATGCCCCACCCCCTTCCTTTAGTCCTCCTCCATCGACACCGTTTCCATTAAGTCCACCTACACTTACACCACCAATAAGTGCTCCTCCACCTACACCACTGGCAAGTCCCCCTACTCGTACGCCACCGGCAATTCCACCTACACCAGTGCCCCCAAAAAGTCCACCTACACCCCAAACTAGTACTCCGCCACCAGCAAGTCCATCCCCGCCTTCAGTGCCTCCACCTAAACCACCAGCAAGTCCATCCCCACCTTCAGTACCTCCACCTAAACCACCAGCAAGTCCATCCCCCCCTTCAGTACCTCCACCTAAACCACCAGCAAGTCCATCCCCGCCTTCAGTGCCTCCACTTAAACCACCAGCAAGTCCATCCCCACCTTTAGTACCTCCATCGACACCATCAGCAAGTCCTCCTACACCCCCAGCACCTCCTCCTACGCCACCAGCAAGTCCTCCTACACCCTCAGCAAATCCACCTAAGCCATTGCCAAGTCCTCCTACGCCACCAGCAAGTCCACCTAAGCCATTGCCAATTTCTCCTACGCCACCGGCAAGTCCACCTAAGCCACCAGCACGTCCTCCACCAATACTACCCTCGGATCCACCAAAAAATCCTGCAGCTCCACCATTGAATTCTCCGCTTAATTTGCCTTCACCGCCCCCAGGAAAAAGACTCTCCCCTCCACCTCCATCGATTGTCCCTCCATCAATACCTTCTCCTCCTTCATCTTCTCAAGTACCAGTACCCCCATTAGCTAATCCATCAAACAACAACTCTAATACACCCTCGACCTCGGAATCCAAAGATAATGGTGGCATTGGTATTGGAGGGACAGTAGCCATTGTTTTAATATTAGGTCTCATACTACTTGGTCTATCTGGCACAGTTATTTGGTGTATCAGAAAGCGAAAGAAGAAATTTGCTGCAGTGAATGGTGGTCATGTTTTACCAACCTCACAAAGCACTTCTCCGAAATCAGGTAATGCTTTATAGGATTCATTTGTTTCTTTCATCATTGCTATATTTAAAGTAGAGTATATGTAAGTGGGCATTTGCATCTAGATAATTTGATAAGCTTAATTAAAAAAAAAACGGTTACAAAATTACAATTGCATAAATATATTTATCACTGCCTTCATTACAGACTTTCGACATTTAGCCGGATTACCATCCTATATTAAGGAGGAATAGCAAGAAACAAGAGATAAGATGTTAGTGTGCTATAGGATATGAAGTAAATGAAGTTTAATTTGTGATATGTAGATTCAGGCTTACTAAAAGTACAGGCATCAGTACCCCATGGTGAGAGTGGTAGTGGCAGAGGATTTGTACATTCACCAAGAGAGCCAGGTGCATTGGGTAATTCGAAATCATGGATTACTTACGAAGAACTTTTGAATGCTACTAATGGATTTTCGGAGCAAAATCTACTGGGTGAAGGTGGATTTGGCTGTGTGTACAAAGGCAACCTACCAGATGGAAGTGAGATAGCAGTAAAGCAACTAAAGATTGGAGGTGGGCAAGGAGAACGAGAGTTTAAAGCAGAAGTTGAGACAATTAGCCGTGTACACCACCGCCATTTGGTTTCCTTAGTCGGTTACTGCATTTTTGAAAATCAAAGGATGCTTGTCTACGACTATGTCCCCAACAACAACTTGTACTTCCATCTTCATGGTAGATTTTATTCAAGTAAAAGTAATAAGACCTAATTTTATTGGCTCCTTTGCATAACTTGGTTATACTCCTTCTCTTTTGTAGGGGAAGGCATGCCAATAATGAAGTGGGATACACGTGTTAAGGTAGCTATTGGTGCAGCTCGTGGAATTGCTTATCTCCATGAAGATTGTAAAATCCTGATCCTTTTCTGTTCTGCATTTTAAAGAGTATATCAATCAACATTTTACATCCTGCATACACGGTTGCATGTTAACTTTCTGGTCTTTCTGATACAAGTGCGTTATTAGTGATGAGTTATCAGTATCATACTGACATATTGCTGCATTGTTTGGGAACACTGTCATTAATCTTGTGACAAAACTCACAATTTTTTTAGTACAATGGCAAAACAATGAAGTAGAGGTGTCCATTATGCTGACTACAGCGAACACTATTTGAGACAGTAGACGGTTCTATACTTCCAGTATCGTGTCATGACATCACCTAGGACTCCTATATTTCCAAAGCTTCTTAATCTAAATAAATAATTCTTTTATGCGATTAAAGCATATGATAGTCATGCTATCGTCTAGATAGGAACAAATTATGTACTTACTATTGTGTCATCGGTCAAAAACCCAGAATTACATAAACATGTGAAAGTCCCTGGATCAGCAGCTGACCTGCCATTATTCTGTTCAATTTTTATTACAGGCCATCCTCGCATAATTCATCGAGATATCAAGTCATCAAATATTCTTCTAGATAACAACTTTGAAGCACGGGTATGCCAATTCTTCATAGACTTCTCTCAGCTAATCTTTTTCACATGCTTGAAATTTTTGAATACTTTTCTTTCCCGTTTACAGGTTTCCGATTTTGGGCTTGCTAAACTAGCTTTGGATGCGAATACACATATAACAACTCGTGTTATGGGAACCTTCGGGTTAGTCATCTATCTGACTATTACAGAATAAAATTCTTAAGATAGAAACAGTCTATAACTGTTCTAGTAATGCATACATTTTTAAATGGTTAATGAGACTTGAGATCAATTTCTTTTTCAGATACATGGCTCCTGAATATGCAGCTAGCGGCAAATTGACTGAAAAATCAGATGTTTATTCTTATGGTGTTGTGCTTCTGGAACTGATTACTGGACGCAAACCTGTGGATTCTTCTCAACCCTTGGGAGATGAAAGTTTAGTTGAATGGGTAAGTTTAGTGCTAGCCAATTAATGGTTTTTTTGCATCTGCTGGCCAAATTCAGTGCCTTTAAATCTTATGCATTCTCTTTGTGCCGTGTTATTCAGTGTCCCGAATCTATATGTTTCTTGTTTTTTCCATAGGACTTGTCCATTGTTACAAGTGGGTCACGTCAAGATTATGTTGCTTTTTGTTTAAATTTTAGATATAAGGTTGCTGTGATGCTTGCCTGCTTGGGCTTTCGCACTTTTACTGGATGAAGTTTTTTGTTTCCATCCGTTTTTACGTACAAAATGAAAAGTTACGGAGGACTTATACTTGTTGAACATTTTTACTATAACCTTGTTGGTTTGTTGCTTTATTTACCACTCCTATTTAAAATTTTTAGGCTGCAGTGTGGACAAAATTTAGTCTGCATAATAATCTCTACAAAAGTTCAAAAACCCTGAGCATTGGCATTAGGTAGTTTTAAGATTCTTTTCTGTAAATTTTTTAACAAATTATATAGCTTTTTTATGTAAATATTAGGTCGACTGAATATTGTTAGAATCATTAGAAGGTTTGGTACTCATCTGTAAATGATCAAGTTATACAAAGTCATTATCCTCACATCACTCTACCCTCCTTACTGGAAACTATGATATTTCATTAGGCTCGACCTTTGCTTGGTCATGCACTCGAGACTGAGGATTTTACAGCATTGGCAGATCCAGGGCTTGGCAATAACTATGTCGACATTGAAATGTTTAGACTGATTGAAGCTGCTGCAGCTTGCGTGCGACATTCAGCTGTGAAGAGACCACAAATGGGGCAGGTATTGTTTTTCAGAGCAGTTTTATTTATTTTTTTAATTTTCTTATGATTGACATACTAAATATTTACTGGATGTCTAAACTTATTTTGTAAATTTCAGGTTGTGAGAGCATTTGATAGCATGGTCACTGCAGACTTAAGTAACGGGATGAGAGTTGGTGAAAGTGAGGAATTTAACTCTGCAGAACAATCTGCAGAAATCAGATTGTTTCGGAGAATGGCATTTGGTAGTCGAAATTACAGTACAGATTACTTTAGTCAAGGTAGTAAAAATAATCAATTGCCCTGATGTCCATTTCTTGTATAGCTCAATTCTTTACATATATTCAAAGAGCTTTAAAAGAGCAGCAGCAGATTGGCCGCTCAGCTGAGGCCTGAGAGAGGTACAAATTGCCTCAGTTTTGGACTGCATTACATAAAAAGACGAGACTTAAAGCTTGGACTACAATTTTGTAAGTAGGTTCCGTCGCAAATGTATAAAATATTTTTTGTAATCTAATATGTTCAGCAAAAAAAATCATATCAAAAAATCTCATTTACCTACTGAAAAATTGAGTGTAATTTCCCTTAGTAGGGTAAAGGTGCAAACACTATGGCTTGGTGTGTAAGAAAACAAGAAGAGCCACCTGTGACTAGAGCCGGCCAACCGTGCGGGCCGTGCGAGCCCGGTCCCGGTTTAGAGATACTTAATTCGTAGCCGGCACACATTTCAGTCGGAACGGTCCCGGGACGGTTCCGGTTCACGGATCTTGGATTCGTAACCGGCACGTTTATTACTTTATTTATTTATTTATTTCTCAACTTTATTTTTATTATTAATACTTTAGTTTAATAAAAGGTTTTAAAAATTAATTTTATAAATGTAATTAAATAGGACGGTACCTCATATAAATTTTATTCATAAAAAATATTTTATAAATAATTTGAGAGAATTCCTCTTAAAAAACGGAATAAACCACATTAACATATAATAATACAATAATATTATTATACAATATAAATTAAATAAAAGGAAACACACTACAAAAAATAGGCTGAAGAATTGTGATTTAAAAAGGAAAGATAAATAGTCAATTGATCAAGTTGGAACCACGCGCCCTAGATAGACCGGATAAAGTGCCGTGTGGTGCATGTTGTCTTCCTACGAGAGTGAGTGTGTTTGGCAGGATGGCAACAATTCAATTGTCACATGCAAGCCGGGCCGTGCTGTGCCGGTTTCGGGCCGGGTCGGTTCCGGTCCCAGTTTTGCTCTACTAAACCCGTATTCGGACCGGATTTTTAAGCGGGTTCGTGCCGATTTTTTACGGGCCGAATAAACACGGTTAATTTACCGTTCCGGTTCCATGCGGTCCGGTTCAAACCGCACTAATGGCCGGCTCTACCTGTGACATGCTTTCTTAAGAGAAAAAGCGTTAGTGCTCAAATAATTAACAAAAAACCATCACAAAATCTTCGCAGGAATCAACCCCCAATTTTTTTTTTCTGGATACCTACAACACATCACCCAACCTAATTTAAACTTAAATCTGATCAGCATCAACAGCTTAAAGAAATCTTCCAACGCTTTGACATGGACAAATATGGGAGCATCCGTGCATCACCATGTTAGAATAAAGAGAAAAACCAAATATTATTATAATCAAGCTAAAGTTTATAATACATGTCTCAATACTTATATAATAAATCTATATAAGATAAAGTATCGAAAATACCCTTAATACAATAATACGTAGATATTCTAACATCCCCCCTCAAACTCACGATGCTGCAGCAATGAGCATTGAGAGTTTGTCAGACAAGAAACGGAAGCGCGAAATAGAGTGAGACTTTGTGAAAATATCAGTAATCTGAAGTGCAGAAGAGACATAAGGTAAGGTGATGGTACCCTGCTGCAAATGATGACGAGTCACATGACAATCAATTTTTATATGTTTAGTGCGCTCATGAAATACGGAATTACGAGTAATATAGATTGCACTCTTATTATCATAATATAACGGAGTAGGACGAGTAAGCTTAACACCCAAATCTGCAAGCAACCGACGTAACCAGACAAACTCACAAGTAGTATAAGCCATGGCACGATACTCAGCTTCCGAAGATGATCGAAAAACAACATCCTGCTTCTTACTCTTCCATGAAATAAGAGAATCACCAAGAAAAATACAAAAACCAGTAGTGGATTTACGATCCTCAGGATCGCCAGCCCAATCAGCATCACTATAAGCACGCAACTCTAAAGATGAGGAAGAAGGAAACAAAAAGACTCTGAAATTGAGTCCCACGAAGATACCTGAGAATACGAAGAACTGCAGCCCAATGTGCAGTAGTAGGAAAAGTGACAAACTGGCTAACTACATGAACAACATGTGCAATATCCGGTCGAGTAACAGTGAGATAAACAAGACTTCCAACATTCGCGCGATATAAACTAGGATCCGCTAAGGGAAGACCATCAGATGGAGAATATCTAGCATTCATCTCTAGAGGAGTATCCACAGTCTTGTTATCAGTAAGACGTGTACGGTCAAGCAAATCAGCAATGTACTTAGATTGAGATAAAAGATACCCCTTTGATGAACTAACAACCTCAATTCCCCGAAAGTAACGGAACAAACCTGAATCTTTCATAGCAAAACAACGAGCCAATTCCCATTTTAATGACTCAATACCATCACAGTCATCACCAGTAATAATCATATCATCAACATATAAAGACAAAAGGATTTGACCAGCACTCGTGCATCTTAAAAATAAAGCAGAATCAAGATGACTAGGACGAAAACCAAGTGAAATAAGCACAGTAGAAAACTTAACCAACAACGAGATGATTGTCGAAGACCATAAATTGATTTACGAAGTCTACAGACATAACCTGGTTGATGCAGAAGACCATGAGGAGGTGTCATAAAAACTTCCTCGTGAAGATCACCATACAAAAATGCATTCTTAACACCATCTGAAAATTTTTTCATTTACAAGAAGAAGCAACTGCAATCAAAGTATGAACCGTTTTCATCTTTGCAACAGGAGCAAAGGCATCTTCATAATCCAGGCCATACTACTGGGAGTAGCCTTTAGCAACAAGTCGAGCCTTATAACGCTTAACGGATCCATCAGATTTGGTCTTAATTTTATAGACCCAACGATAACCAATAACATGTTTCCCTGGTGGTAATGGAACTAAATCACATGTACGAGTTTGGTGTAAAGCAGTAAGTTCCTCAGCCATAGCATTCTGCCAAAGTGGATCCGGAACAACCTCTCTATATGATGCAGCTGGCTCAGACAAACGGTGAATAGAAGTAACAAATGAAGCAAACGAAGGAGAATAAGATGAATAAGCAAAATCAAGAAGTTGAGTGGACTTACGTATACGAGTGGACTTACGAATGGGTGGAGGATTCGGAATCTCTTAAGACGATGGAGTGGGGGAAGAATCTGAAATCTCTGGTTACGATTGTGTGGTTGGAGAAGCAGGTGGAGATGTGGGAGTTTGATCCGAAATCTCTGGTGACGATTGAGTGGTTGGAGAAGCAGGTAGAGATGTGGATGTCGGGAACTGAAGTATTATTTGTGGTTGAAGCTTCCTTAGTGTCCATGCCAAAAGGATCAATACGAATATGATCCGCATTTGTCATATGATGTGAATTAGCAGGAACAGAGAAAAATGGAATATGCTCCAGAAAGTAAACATGTCGAGAAACATACAATTTCTGACTAACCAAGTCAAAACAATGATATCATTTCTGAGTTACACCGTAGCCCAAAAAGACACATAAAGTAGACTTAGCAGACAATTTAGTACGCTCAACCTGAGGCTTGAGAACAAAACAAGTACAACCAAAGACACGCAGCGATGCATAATCAGGCACTTCTTCATATAATTTCTCAAAAGGAGACATACCTGAATTTTGAGAAGTTAGAATTTTGTTAATCACATAAACAGCAGTAAGAAGTGCTTCACCCCAAAATACACTAGGAACATCAGCTGACAACAAAAATGAGCGAGTTGTTTCAACAAGATGACGATGTTTTCTTTCAGCAACACCGTTTTGTTGAGGAGTGTCGGTACATGAACTTTGACGTATGGTCCCATCCGAAGCAAGCAATCGACAAAAAGCATTAGAAGTGTATTCACCTCCCAAATCACAACGAAAACATTTAGTGACAACATTGTGTTGAGTTTTTATATGAGCTCTAAAATCTTTATACATATCCAGAAAATCAGACTTGCGCTTCATAAGATAAATCCACGTATAACCAGTGAAATCATCAATAAACGAAACATAATATGTAGATCCTCCTTTTGTAGGCATAGGAGCAAGTCCCCACACATTAGAATGCGCAATATCAAATGGAGCAAGAGAATATGTAACACTCTTATGAAAAGGTAAAGCATCAAATTTCGCTAATTTACAACTGCTACAATGAGAAATATCGTGAGATTTCAACTGTCCCAAGGCTCCAGTTGAGACCAAAAACTTTAAGCGAGACTGAGAAACATGACCTAAACGAGCATGCCATAGGTAAAAGTGAAGATGAATCACTCAAACGAAAAGAGGACAAATCTACACTAGGACTTCCAACAGCAAATATATTAAGTTCATCCAAAACATAAAGTCCTCCCTGTTTACGACCTTTCCCAATAATCTTTTGAGATCTTGGATCCATAACACAACAAGTAGTAGGAGAAAAAGAGACAAAATAACCAGACTCACACAATTGACTAACTGAAACAAGATTTAGCTTAAGATCCGGAATAAAATAAACATCAAAGAGAGACACAGTTGGAGTAACAACAGAACCAACACCTTTCAATGGCATAGGAGTGCCATCAGCAGTCATGATGGATAAAGATGTATGATTAGAAAATGAAACAAAAGATGACCAATGCAGAGACATATGATGAGATGCACCCGAATCCAGAATCCATAAAGAAGAAAAAATACTTGAAGTACCCGTTGACAAAAGTCCTGTTGACGATGAGACATACATGGCAAAAAAATTGTTGAAAACAAAATCTAATCTAGATATGAAACTAAACCCGAAACTATAACGCCCCCTAATCCCTTACCAGGAATCCGGGTCGTCACAACCTTAACCATACACATACATACCTTTGCGGAATATTCAATCACCTGCTCACAATATAATCTACAACAAAATTCATAATAAATTCCATAATCCACTCCACGGGTTATAGCCTTAGAACATAACATAAATCCTCAAAAGTTAATACACATTAGAGTATCCTCCAGAATCTTATTACAACTTCACAGTGCTAGATAACAAAGTACTAAACAACTTCTTTCCAAGTACTCGTTCTAAGGTTTATAACCTACTGCTCTGATACATCTCTGTAACGCCCCCTAATCCCTTACCAGGAATCCGGGTCGTCACAACCTTAACCATACACATACATACCTTTGCGGAATATTTAATCACCTGCTCACAATATAATCTACAACAATATTCATAATAAACTCCATCCTTTACTCCACGGGTTATAGTCTTAGAACGAGTACTTAATGATCCAAAAGTTTTTACACAGTCAAAGTATCCGCCAGAATCTTATTACAACTTCTCTGTAACGCCTCCTAATCCCTTACCATGAATTCGGGTCGTCACAACCTTAACATACACATACATACCTTTGCGGAATATTCAATCACCTGCTCACAATATAATCTACAACAAAATTCATAATAAACTCCATAATCCACTCCACGGGTTATAGCCTTAGAACATAACATAAATCCTCAAAAGTTAATACACATCAGAGTATTAAATAGAGATTTTTCTTCGATATTTTAAAATTACTACCCGCTTTCCAATCCGAGTGGTTAATAATGCACGTAAGTATGATGATATTGGGCTATGCAGCTCTTTTATGTGGATCATTATTATCAGTAGCACTTCTGGTCCTTACTTTCGAAAAAACATATTTTTTTTTTGTAAGAGGAATACTTATTTATTAAAACAAAAGGAGGAACTTTCCTTTGGTGAAATACAATACTTAAATGAAAGAAACAATATTGGAGATGTTTTACTAGCAATATTTGAAGATTAGGATCTGCAATACCTTTTGTTGGATACTTAGGTCTATTCTGTGGTTTGTAGAATTGTTTTTGACAAATTATTCAAGATTGTAATGTAGCATTTACATAAAACTGATTTACTTCTTTCATCAACTACAAAGACTGTACAAGAATTTGGCAAGTGGTAATCCCTAAAGGATCCAATACAAGAAAATTGATACCAGTTATCTTATTTATAAACCCTTTCTGGTATTATTACAAAACTATTATGCTTCTGTAACTACACTTGTTTACAATCTATAAGCTTCTGCACCTCCACATAACAAACTAAAACTATGTTTCCACACGGACAGCATCAGGTACTTGTACCAGCACCTGCACAAGAGATAACTGCATAGAGCAAAAGCACAACAGATATGTCTTGCACTCGTTTAATTCTTTACCTTTTAATTTCTAATCACGCAACACCTACAATCCAGGGACATCATGCACCCACATGTGCAAACTTAGAACAAACAATGCCAATACCAGCACCAACTCTAAATTTGGTTATATCCCAACTAAATTACTTCCCTTTGTTACATGCACACATACTAATATACTATCCATATTTTCTCTGCAAAAGTACTTATTTTTGCACCAAATGATCACAGACAGGTGAAAAGACACTCCAGCAACAAGCAGGAAAAATTGGAATGTGGGTGATTACTGCATTGATGGTTGTCACTTGTCAATGTGCTGGCTTTACTGAATAGCACTGATAAAAGTCAGATATTATAAAGAGTAACTGTGTAGCATAGATGATTTTTACCATGAGATTGATTCAATTGGTCCAAAGCATGTATTGAATAGTTATAAAGATGACATCAACCTTTTTCCTAAAAATTCTTCTTCGCAATCAGCATTGTGATTATACAATAATCAGTTACAATACTGCCAATGTTTAACAATATAATACAGGCTAACATATCGAACTATATTAAATTTGAGCAGTATCAAGGTCCACATTATCATCCTCACGAAAGTCATACTCAACCACCAAATTAAGATTGTCTACCAATTTATGATATTGTGAACACCCTGCACACTGCAAAGAAATGTCAGCAGCTAGTAAGAATAAAATTAGAGATTTAAAACATTTATAGTAGAACCTCGATAAATGAATGTTTGATAAATGAATAACCTCAATAAATGAATAATTTTTTCCGGTCCCGACTTGGGCAAATGGGCTTAATGAATAATCTCGCTAAATGCATTAATGAATAATAAAAAAAGTTTCTATAGGCCCTATTTAAATATAAATGAATAATCACTATATTTCGAATAATATATTTATATTTATATAAATATATGAATACATTTAATCCAATTAATACTTTTCACACACATTAATAAATCATATCTTCTCGAAAAATTCTTCTAAAGTTTATTGTTTCTCACCCTACCAAAACATATTTGATCCTTAATTTTGTGTAATGCATGCACGACTTATGGAATGTTCTGGTCACGTAATTTTTATGGTGACAATAGTATTCTATGCACAGTGAATGTATGGACTCGGTACTATGCAGTGCACTTAGTAAATATACATGGTTGTATCTATTCCATGCATACTGTACATGCATGTAAACTAATTTAGAATGTTAAAAAAATGAATGTAGTTAAACATCACATAAATATTATAAACTCATAATAAATTTTAGGTACATTTGAATATGAAATGTATTAGAAAAATTATAAAAAAAATGAAAATAATATCTAAATGAATAAATATTCATTTATCGATAAATAAATAAAATATTCATTAATCGATAAATAAATAAAATATTCATTAATCGATGAATAAATAATCTCTACATGAATATATACTTTTGGTCCCAAGGATATTCATTTATTGAGGTTCTACTGTAAGCTGCAATTGCCACCCTACATGCAATGGCGTAGGCAGGATAAAAATCCAGCATGAGCCATATTATTAATAACAAAAAAAATAAAAACCAAACGTATATGTATGTTGATATTATATTACACTAGAACCCCTCTAAACTATGTCCATGCATCCGGAAAAAATTATTAATTTAGAGAGATTATCACGAGAAGTAAAACTGTATTAATATTCCGAGTTGCAAACCAATTTTTTTTATTAATTTAGAGAGATTATTACTTAGGAGGGATCACTTTATAGGTAACTATGCAAAAGATAATTGTAAACCGTTTTAATAATAAATTATACTGAAACTCAATACTTTGTATGTTGATTTTATCGACTAAAAGTTATTTTAAAATCTAAAACACATTAATAATTGTGAAATATGTTAAATACAGTAGACATAATAATTTAATAACTTTATATTTGTAGTATTGTTGTAAATAATATAACTTGTATAACTTTATATTTATATGTGTATTGTGTGGGTAAAGTTAAGCCATATTTGCATGTGAACTGTATATAGGTGATGGCTGGCAAAAGTTCAGGGTGGGCGGTCACCTACTCTCGTTACTGAGTGGCTCCGCCCCTGCCTACATGTATCAGGCATTTAACTCCCACTGGAACTAACTCAGTAAGCAACCAATACGACATTACCATTATATACAAAAGTTGAAAAAGTTAACAAAATTATTTAGATCTGATAACAATAAGATCTGTAGACATCAGAAAGAGAAAAGATTAACTTGCAATTACGAAAAAATGATCCAGATTGCTGGAACAATGAAATTTCTTAGATATTTAGTAGCTTCCAAAAGATGTAAAAAAATAGAGCTCCTAAAATATGTAAAAGGTCAACTTTTCTCTAGCAACCGTGCTAAATTATAATAAAAAATACCTTAACATAAACAGTTCCTTTTTCATATGCCAGCCTGTTTATGAGCCTTTGCGATCTATCACCACATATGTTACAAGTAAACTGGACTAACAAACTTCTTCTTGGGAGTTTTAAGTCAATACTTGCTTCCTGCAACATAAGGTACCGAGGCACGTTTATTAATGCAAAAAGTAATAAGAAAGACACATTAAATCAACTCCTTAGATACAATTACACAGGATCCATTTCTGTTTGTTCAACAAACTAATATATACTCCTTATAAATCGTGCTCACATCTGTGCTAACAGTATAAAGATTTGGATGCATCTACATATCCAATATGCTCAAATACTAGAAAGTATGGGCTCACCTCTCACTGCATAACACTAATGTTCACATATAAATATATTTCCGCGCCCCTAGAGTATATCACTTCACTCTTCACATATAATTGCAGAAATTTGCCTACTTCTAAAATATAGATAAACATCTTCTACTCATTAAAAAATTCATGCAGGTGCTTGCTATTACAGCATTACTTGTTACACGACAAATATGATATCAGACTAAATGCTAATTGATGCTAATGTCCAACCATAGAAAATCTTTAAAACCATTTCCAACTACAAGTCTACAACACACCGTATTCTGCATAAGTTAATAAATCTTAACCACACATTTACATACTACAGTAATAACGAAGATTTTAACTATCATTAGCACAAAGATCACATCTTAAAGCCATTAACACAACAAATATCAACTTTTATCACCACAGAAATATACCTGTGCAGAATTATTCGAATCAACCGAGTGTTCTGACTCAGGAACCACTTCATCAAAACCCGAAACAACCGAAACCGGCATTACACATCTTGCTGCCCATGTTTGCTTCTGTGAAATTTTCAGCCTGTAAATCAAAATCAGGAACATATACACATACACAAACACAACATATCTACACACAGATTAGCTCTATAGAAACACATCATCACACATACACATACATATATATGGTTCAATGAAATTTATTAAAAAAACTGAAGCAAATATGAATCAATTAAAAAACCCTAAATACAGAACAAGTACCTGCAAGATTTAAAGATTTTATTGGAATTGCCCAAATTGGGTCTGAATGAATTAGGGCATGAAATTGAAGAAATGGGTTTAGGAGAATTGGGGGAAATTGAAGAAAAGGCGGGAAAATTGGTGAGCAAGTTAGTAGTAGTAGTAGCCATTGACAATTGGGAATTTACTTCTAAGCTTTGCCTATTTATCGGGCCGGGTCATTCTTTTGTAAATAATCTTGATTTTCCGATCATTTTTTTTGATTTTCCGAAATTGCCATCCATTTTCTTTCCCAAATTGTTTTTTTTACTATTTCCGAATATATTTGGTCTGAAAATTTTACCCTACAAACTTTTTTGTTTCCAAATTTCATACTCTCTCCGTCTAACTTAAACTGGTTTGTTTGAAATCGATTTAAGTTTTTATAAATTAAAAAAAAGATTATAATAAATGATGTATATTTTTTTATCATATTTTCTTTCATTAATTATATTTAACATATAATATACGTAATTTAAGTTACGAAATTGGTCAATTTGACCAAAGAAAATCAAACAAATCAGAGTGGAATGGAGGGAGTACTTCACGTTACATTTACTATTTTTGAATGGTACAGTACCTATGTTTTTTTTTTTTTAAAATCAGGTGTTTATGACATGCGATATATGATTTTTTAACTTATTTGTGATTTAGAATTTGAATTGTTATGTTCTAGCGAAATAATTAAAAATTTATCATAAAAAAAGCCATCAACTAATCAGCTACAGCCTTATTACTGTGTTAATAGACTGCACTGTCCTCTAATTTATAAGCTTATAGAAAATGTCAATAAAATGCATTCTGTAATTCTGTTTTCGTTCTGATTATTAGTTACAAAGTCTATAGGCAAAAGGGGTTGATAATTGAGGATTCTAAATCACAATTTGTATGTAGAAATATGTTGCAAAAAGTTTTGTGTACAAGTATGGACTGGTTTGCTTAACCAGTGGTTCACATAATGCTAAAGAAGTTGATGTACTTTTGTATCTTGTTCCATCAACTTGATTAGTGATTATGAGATTTCTTTGCAACAAAATAAGCCACAATTCCTATTCTCTAACCAAGTGTTCCATTATCATCAGTCTTCTTCATCAACTTCATGAAAAGGAAGTGGCACTATCTTAACTGCCCTAAACTTGCCAGCATTATTTAGATGCTCATTCTCCAATCTGCAGGACCATTCCAGTCAAATACTTCATTATGACTATATTCGGATCGGATAATAATACCATAATTATGCTTCAAGAACATATCGATAATGAAGAATGATGATTGAGTTCGAATATGCCTAATATACCTGTAAAAATTCCACTGTCCTCTTCTAATGACTTCAAGGGCTGCTAAAATCAGCCCTGTGATTCTGTGATCAATGCTGCCAAAATTGTAGTGGAGCACTGTTTGTAACCAAGCTAGCCTGAGGACAAGGTTTAGTCCCTGAAAGATACAAGCACCGCATTTCTCGTTTAATTCAATTTAACGATCTATAGTTTAATTAATCATGCATCAAGAACTAATTACATAAAGCTTATAATACCATGGACAGGAAGTAAATGAATTTTCGACGAAGTATCAAATCATTTCTTAACCAGGGGTTCTTAGAACCCTTCTGCAGTAAGCCCCAATCTTTTACAAAATCCCAGTATAATTGGTAAACAGTTGCAATACTAGACATGATTACAACTACACAAAACCATCCAATAGTCCTTTCTTTCTCATAAGCCACTTTTGCTCCTGCTGCTAACATCGCAGATACATATTTTCCAAGATTCACTAGGTGGCTACTTTCCCCTTCATCAAACCACCTCCTAGCACACTAGAGAACAGATAAAAACAAAGAGTAATTAAGAAAAAGAACACAATTTTGATTAAATTGCTTAGATATAAACACATTTTCAGCAATTTTACAAGCTTTACCTGCATAGCCCTCCAATAATATGGAAGGAATGATACTGCATAAGAAAGATCTCTGTAATCTTTTGTCCTCATGCAGTATCCATAATCCTGAGTTTTGTAGCTTCTTGTTATATAGTAGCAGCTGACATACTCGAGGTTTCTGAGCATTGGTACCTGATTGACAGTCACATTATGAGTAAACATGATTAGTCTTTCAGTCTGTAAAAAAGCCAGACCACACTTGAAATCTTGTGTCACAGGTCTACACATTCAACTTCTTTGTATAACCGAAATTACCTGGCTACAAAGTTGATCAGCCATGAAGAAGTCCAGCATGACTACCTGAAATTTGGTTTTAATGTAATAAAATGATCAATGATCTATTCGATGTGTAATACATATTACTTGCTGAAATATTAAAGTACACAGTGAAAGTAAGGTTACCTTGTACAGAGGGGATAGAACAATATTTCTTATTACACGAAGTAAGCGATAGCGGGATGATTTGTAGACTACGTCAATAGGGCAGACTAGTAGTAGAAAAAAAATCTGTGTACATTTGAAAAGGCAAGAACATGTAACTTATTTTTTCTTTTAATTTTTATATTATATCATGTTGCAGTAAAATGATAAGCCACAAATTACCAGTAGTAGTAGGCCAGGTATAATTTGTACTTGAGCATAAGAATATCCTTTCGCGATAAGAGATATATGGACAAACAAGATGCCAACCACAGCCGTCATTGCCATAGTACAGATCAAGAACACCTCCCTGTATTTAAGGTCTTTTGTTGGGGAAAGTTCGAAGATGAAACTATAATTTATACGAGTCTTCTTCCATGCGAAAATATTGCATCCGTATAGAAAGAAATGTAGAAACATCAGGCTGAACATGCTGAAATTTATAAAACACTTTTGTCAATACCATCAAATGGCTACAGATGAAATTCTTGAATTTTTTGATTTAAATTATGGAGGTGACATTTGCCATTCTGAATTAGTGTGCTTGCCTAAGAACCGGATAAACAGTCTCCATGTACACTGTATCTGACTGAGGTCTATACATGCCTGCTATATGAGCCATAATGCCATAGCCAACAAAGAACACTATGAAGCACCCTGTAAATAACCCTGTTGAACAATGATAAACAGATTATGAATACTTATTAAAGCACAACCAAAGGTACTGAATTTACATCAATTACACCAGAAAACTGTTTTTTTTATAAAGAGAAATTATTTATTTATGAAATCATTAGACCTTTGTTATGAGCGAATGAATAGCTAGTATTTCTACAATTTAATCTACAAATCCATCTATGATTAAATTTATGAAATTTGTCAGTTGTGATGGTTCCACTCGTAAGTTGTGGCCCTTCTTCACCCTTTGATTCATCATACAGAGTGCTAGTTGAATGGATCTTATAACCATGTCCAATCATATTTCTCTGAATTTTTTTCTATAAGATTATAAAGCATAAATCAGCTCAATAATCTCCACTAAAGCTAGTGGTATTAGAAGAATTTTATGTTATCTGTTATTTAAAGTAGACAGTAGTAGTTAGACTCGAACTATTGTTTAGAACCTACTTTCTAAACTTGATTATGTGTATGTCATAACATATCTGATCAAGAATGTGGAGGAAATTAGATACATTAACTTTAGTAGCTTTAAGACTAAAAAAAAAGGTTACCAATGAAAAAGGTGACTGCATGAGATTCCTTTCTTTGAGTTGGTTTAAGGTATTTCATGGCCTTCCTTTTATCATCTTCAGCAAAGTGTTTGATAAAAATTTCCTCAACTTCATCTGCTAATTTCATAACCTGTTATATGAAACTAACTCATAAGTTTAATCCAACTCTTAGATTTTTAAAGCAATGTTTGATAAGCATATCTGAGGATTTTCTATCTAACTCGAAGCTCATTTTTTGTTTAAAGCAGCAATTTGAGTTGGAACAAGAATGGCATACGATGACATACACACATCCAATCATCTTTGAAACAAAACATGGTGCAATATTATTTTCCCCACTACATGACAATGGTTCATTGTGCACCATGAACCTTTTTTCACTTATTCTTATACTGCATTTGACCAATGATTTACCTTGTCTGAACTGTTGAAGTACGAGCTTTCAACTACTTTTAAATAGATGGGAAGAGCTTGTTTGTTAGTGACCTGAGGGAAGCGCAATTAAAAAGTTAAAAAGATGATTAACTAAAAAGGGCAAAGAAAGGGTGATATTGGGATAGCTGGCAGCAACAAAAGATTTACCCATATAACTTACTTTGTCAAATTTCTTCAAAATCTTTGCAAATGCTAGCATGTTTAAATTCCTGAAAATCATGGTTATAATTAGATAATGTCACATTCAATCAAACATATAAGCACAGATATTAATTTGAAGGCATTTCTTCACTAGGATACCTGTAAGTTTTGAGATAGCCGAGACCTTTATAGAGCTCAATGAAAGCTCCTCTGATCATTTTTTCAGCATGGCGTATTTTTGTTTTGTTGATGTGCACCTTCCTTCCTTCCGTGGCACCTTTTTTAGACGATTGCTTAATTAAATCATCCCACAGTAGATATGAAAATGCACGGGTTGGATTGGTGAGAGGAATATGTATCTTTAGATTTTTTCCTTGAGAACTGAAAAATCGGCCTGAGGGAGTTCTTGAATTTGAGTCCACACTTTTCATTTTTGAAAATTTCACAGTCTCGTCAAATTTTGAAGAGCCGGAGAATTTTATATTATTCTGATCAAACTGATCATCTTTTTCGTTACCCTGTTCTTGTTCTTGCTCTGTTATGTACCAAGGGGAATCTTCATCTGTGAGTAAAAGAGCAAAATTTCAGAAACTTGGGGTACATTTTATGAACTTTAAATACTACTGCATTGACAGAGTGTCGTGCTCTATTTACCACATGAAATGGTGCCCGAAATGGAGTCATCTTCTTTGAAATCATTGGAAGAAGCTTCATTTGCACTTTGTGATTTTATCGCAATCTTGAGCTCAAGGAGAATCTCCATTTGTTTCTTCAAAGATTCCCCTCTCTCCAAGAAGTCTTTTTCTTTATTTCTGAAAAATTGATTCACTTTATTAAGTTGGAGGTCCAAACATGAAAAAAATCTTAGAGCTGCTTCATTGACATCAGCAAACTGCTCTAGCAGTTCAGTCTCGTACATGTCCCCTCTGCTTTCTGATGATTCAAGTTTCTTATGAACCTGATTATTAGAAAAACACCACAATATTAGCCTCATTAGTTCGACATATTACATATGTAACATTGTATCAAAGCGAGTAAAGAATTATTTTATTTGTTGGCATATATGAGGAAGTTGTAAAGAATTTTAGGTAGAGGTAGAGATAAAGTACATGAATTATCCCATGGTCTCGACGCTTGTTTCCAAATATGGATATTTTCCTTATCGAGGAGATGATGGTTTTTCTTAGAGAGCTCTCTTGGTTGTTGGATGGTGCATTTTCGACGTTCAAAAGATGAATTTTCTTGAGATCTTTCTTCAGTTGCCCATAATCAACAAAGGCATCTTTCCATTCAGGAACAAGCTGACCCTGAAACTGCTTGGAAAACTTTACCATCTCGAAGTAAACTTTATAATCTCTACTTGAATTCTCAGAGAAATAGAGAGCTAAAGAATAAGATGGTGTTTGAGCCAAGTGACTTGAGAGTGTTTTGGTAGTAGGTTAGGAACACATTATTTATGGACAGAAAAAGGAATTTGAATCACAGCACATTCCAATATATCCTCTGTGGCTCTGTGACATTTGTATCAACTAGGAGGGTCATGCACAGTGTTTTGATTCGCTGAGAAATGGGAAAATGCCACCAGATGTGATGACTTCGAGCTATGAAAATGCCCTCACCAAAACTATGAAAGTTCATGTATTTAAAGTAATAGAGGATAGGCCCATACATATATTTGAATGCCCTCTTCTTTTCGTGACAAGACGTGGAGCTAAATTGTGGTGAGCGTGAGCATTTAAATTTTATGAATCGAAGATTTAAAGAGAAGTTTAATTTTTTTCATCATTCTTAAAATGATATATAAAACTTAAAAAGTAAAAACTATCCAGCCAAACCTTAAAATAATCGTTCGTATAGAATGGGGTTTATGGGAAAGTAATGTACAAAAACACAAAGCTTGGCTCTAATTAGACCAGAGTGATATCCACTAGATTGAGGATCCCAGAAAGTTTACAATAATTTTGGTACTCACCCACCAATACTGAAAGAAGATTTGTCACGCTATAGACTAAGCAGCTAACTGCTTATTTAAGGATTGTGTTAAAGACACAGACACATAATGAATGACATGTTTAATTTGTTTGCATGTACTGCATAATAAAATTAATAGGTATATATAAATAGTCGACATCTCCCTCGCTCCCTTTGGATGTAGAGGGTAAGAGGGGGTGTGTGAGCGTGTATAATTAAAAAAATACGCGGTTGCACAGCATATATTAGCATGGCATTAGTACGTAGTATGGGAGTATAGGCTAGTAGAGCTAGTAGCTGATTATAGAGAAGAGAATGTTGCATAATTCAGTGTAATATTCCTACATCTCCTAAATAGTCTGCATACTACATTCTCCTCTCCTCCACTTACCAACATGGAGACCCTCCAGGGTACAACAGTAAATTCTTGTTGAGTTTCCATATCTAATTATTAAGTTCATAATTGTTTTCTAGCTCTACTCTTTTGAAAGAGATGCTAATGTTTGACAGATGACAAGGGAAAGCAAACATCAATTACTGACAGAAACATTTGTAGAGAACTAAAATCGCCCTCCCGTGTCAGGCGCCAACTCGTGTCTATCAATTTGAGAGCTTTATGTATCTGGAAAACTCAGTTCCATACAATTCATCTCCTATAATATTAGAGCAAATGATGTGTCAACCTATTTGCCTTTGTCTTTTTTTGTGGAACAATGCGTGCAAACGTAAAATTGAGACGAGGAGTACGGACCGTATTGAGTTCCACTATGCGACGGATCACTACACCTTTTCCTAGCTAGGAGCAAAACATATAAAAAAACGTGTAGTTCATAGAGCTAAAAATCTAGGGCAGTTCGTTGTCTGGATGGTTTCTTTTCTAATGATAGGGTCATGAGTGAGTGTCGTTCTCTTCTTCGTCATTGTGTTGAAGTCGCTCTATCAATTTCTCATGTTAAAAGGCAGGATAACAAGGTAGCGTACTTGTTAGTAAAATCGTCTTTGTCATGGTCTAATAGGTCATTCTAGGATTGAGCTCCTCAATCCGTGAGACATGTAATAAAGTTCGATTTATATTAGAGTAATGCTAGGTACCCCAAATTGGTATCCAAAAATTACTCCCAAATGATGTAGCAAAACTTAATGGCATAGTGAAAATTTTTGATTATGTGGTTGGTGTGAATACAGGGGGACCCATTATTATTATAACCAATTGAATTGATACACTTGTCATTTGGGAAATTTTTTGGAAACCAAGGTGCCACGTGAGTTTAGAAATTTTAATTTGGTGAGTGAGAATGAATTTTTAATAATAAACACTTTAGCTCCGTGGCTTATCAAAGTCGGGTAAGGATTCAGAGCATGTGGATAAATTCACGCGTGAAGGTCTTTTTCTTCCATGGTTTATAGATCGATTTGATATCAATTATATTAAAATGCATAAATTGGATTAGAAACAACTCCACGTACAACTTAATTTTGAAAACAGTCAATTGTATAAATTAATGTACTTATTTCTACTGATCTCTCATATTTTTCATCGTAAAAAAAAAAAGGGATCGTGATATCTACAAAAGATTTAGGCAGGATTACATGGAACGCACTAAACTTTGTATTACATGGCCACAATTCATTGTCTGGATTGTGTACTAAACAGGACCCTAGCTATATGTATTGTGCAACTGATAGCAGAGAAAAGGGAAGCAAATTCCTGTATGTGTTAACTACCTATTCTGGATATTATGCAACACGTTTGCATAATTGAGTAGAGTTCGCACCATGTATAAAACTCAGTTTGGCTCTCAATGTTCTCCTTCGATGAAATATTGAGTACTAACTTGCCATAGACGCACTAATTCAGATAACGTAACCAGGTACCTCCACACTTTAAGTCTCTAGAATATCTAGCTAGCTACAAAGATTTTTTGTTTGGTACAAACTTAAATCTTACTTACGGAACCAATGATCGAGACGGCATGCAATCAATATGGTCTGACTAGGACGGCATTACTGAATTACAAATTTGCCTCTAAATTGCAATTTTAAATATATATCATGGATGGTGAAAAGAAGAGGCTAGACATAAATAGATATGATGAAATAGGAAATAAGAAAAGTCGATGAAATAGAAAAACCCTCGAGAGTTGCGGGTCCTTGTACCTATCAGAACATTGTTCTATTTCACCACCAAAGAGAATTAGGCTTCGAGCAAAACCACATTGGTGAAAATGAAAGATACCACTGCGGTAGACTCTACCTCTAAAGTCTAGAAATGTTGGAAAATCTATATTATAGCCATCATATGCTTTTGCAAGTCTAAGTATGAAACCTTCAAAACTGCGTTGCTGTATGAGTTTAGCTAAAAATGATAACAATTCGCTATAGCTGATTATCTCTTGGATATCCTCATCCTTAGAGTGTAGATTCCGGAGATCCTTTTTTATTTTATAGAATTGATATCAAATCGATCTATAAACCGTGGAAGAAAAAGACCTTCACGCGTGAATTTATCCTCATACTCTGGATCCATGATCATGCGCAGGAAATCGCTGTTGATTTTGAAAGGCGGACTTTGAAGTTTGTTCATTATATTACACATATCCTTTATTTTGTTAGAAGATAACTCTATGTAAAACTGTGCCTTGTTACATGACGTTAACAGTTACTAATAGAAAGTTCCGATGTTGGAGTGCTTAAATAACCACCCCTTAAATCGGATATATACTTTGCTTTCTTACCAGATGGCTGCCAATCCACCGGTGGTGTTACCATAGGTAGGTTTAGCTTGATAGGAAGCAGTTTCAGATCCAACGTGCAATGTACGAATGTGGGCGTTTCGCTATAAAACCTGCCTCTTTACTTTTGATTCTTCTGTATCTATACAAAATTATATCAAATTTCTGTCAAGCATGAATTGCATTATTAAGCTACCTAATTTAAACGAAGTTACAGTGTCAGTTAATTTAGACGAAGTCTCAGTTGAAATGCTTTCTTCAGTCTCAGTTGAAGGGCTTTGTCTTTTCATATAGATTTCTGCATGCGCGCGCATATGGCGCTCTGGTTGATCAACAAGGGCCGCCCCGCGGATATAGGGGTTTAGATTATTATTATATATTATATATTAGGCTTAGGACATGAACAATTATTGCTTCTATAATATATGTACCGAAACCTTTCTCAAGGATGGTTCCTTAGCATATAACACTAAGTAAGTAAACTACCTTCATCGCCGGCATAACCGATTTCTCAGATAATCTCGACAATTTGGTTGATCCTCGCGTATTAGCAGGTGGATTATATCGTTACACTTAGAGTGTGTTGTACTTATTATTTTATTTTTGAATCCCTTTCTTGGTTTGACTTTCCTTGCATCTTTAGATTTCGGCACTTTAGACATGTCTGAAGGCGAAGCTGCTTCTGCGGGGGTACATTAGATACTGGGCAGGCTTGGACAAGCTCAGAATTAAGTGAGGTCATAATATTATCGCTTTTTTCCTCTATCCCTTTTTGTAGGCGGAACAGCAGATCTGGATCAGTGAAAGCATCCTTATTCATACCTATTTTCATAAGCATTTCAAAGACTTATTGGGAGTCAGTCTCTCCCACATTTTGATCATCATTCCAGAACTTATTCTTTTTCCTCTTTAGAGCCTTGAACAACTTGTCCATGAAAACCAATATCTTGATTCCGGAACCATATAGGAATAGCGCCTATGCAACATGTCATCCATGCGATGAGTTAGCCACTTTATATCCTCGGGAACCTTATCCGAATGGAATAGCCCAAGAGCGGGTTCACTCTCATTATTCTCTATCTCTTTCTTAGTTGTGGGACTATTCTCTCTCTTTGTGGCTTTATCCTTAGCTGTTGAACTCTTTTTGGACCTTTGAGTTCTCTTAGTGGCTGGGCCTTTCTCAGCGAAGGTAGAGCGTCGTCACCCTCGGTCTTAGACAGTTTAGGTGTCTGCATAGCAATCTCCTCAGTTGACGCCATATCCGCATTCTCAGAATCTGCATTCATTGATATATCATTATTCTCCCTCTCTATTGACGTCTCCTTCTCAGTCTTGGCTCTTTCTCCCTTATTACCCATGGCTTCTTCACTCGAGGATGCCATAGCATCTGTTCCATCTATCGTAGCATCGGGCGTCTTTCTCTTTCTCTTGAAGCCATCTTCAATATCTTGTCTAAAGAGGTCCACTATTCGCTTGTCACTTCTTGGAAATCACGAAGAGGATTTCCGGACTGGACTGAGCGGGAGGGGGGAGGACTTCTTTTTCATTCTATATAGGGGGAGCTGTTGTGAAGCCTAGAAAGGCGGAAGCGGCAAATCGCTTCTACCGAGTTCCCCAACAGTAGCTTAGCTTAGTAGGTAGCTTAATTCTATTGGCGTGGCGCTGCTGGATGCTTCTGATCAATAGGAAGAGGAGGAAAATAAATAGCTTATGATGACCATCTATTTGAGTCGATCATTTCCAAGATCTAATTCAAGTTTTTTCTTATGTAGTGGAAACGCCTTAAAGTCTGAAGTTTTACGCTTAAGGGAAGACATTTTCTTGATGGATGCAGGACTTGAGACCCCCAGAATTTGTATGCAAGATGCGCTTACAGGAGTGCCAATCAACCGAACCACCAGGTTTGAGAATAAGGTGGGATCCCTGGATCTAGTGGCCGGTGAATCACCGATCAAAAAGCATATTTTGGAGAGATTCTTCATCGATCTAGTGGCCGGTGAATCACTGATCAAAGAGCGAGCAGCCGCCAGGTTTAAGAAATTGGTGGGATCCACAGATGTAGTGGCTGGTGAACCGCTTCTTCTTCTTCCACGAAGATTCAGAAAAAACCGAGCTTGGATGAAACTGAACAAGATTTGGCGAACGAATACAAAGGTAAAAGGCCTTATTTGTCGTAAAATCAAAGGAGGTTATTCAGTAGCCATCGCAGGCTTTCTTACTTTTCTGCCTTTCAGGCACTCTCGTAAAAGGAAATCTTTTTATCGATTCACCATTGAAAGCATTAACCCCAAAAAGGTGGTTACTATTGTGGTATTCTAACAGCGGCAGTCAATGGGTGCCAGAGCTGCTACAATTGCTCAGCAGGAGTCTTCTTATCAGTCGCCGGACGCCAATGTCAACGCCCTTAATAAAGGATTACGTAACTTCATTGTTCCGTACCATCGTAATTCTTCTAATTGGGGTGACGACATGAACGAGCACTTCTTCTTCGACCTAGTCCGCCGCGACCCATAAGGGGGCTTGGCTTTCGTTCGCAACAAGGTAGCTGTAGGGATAACCTATGGGCTGGATTGAATCCTTCTTTTTTCCGGTATGCCGCTCCGCGAGCAAGGAGCGATAGAACCAAGTGGGCTGTGGTGATGTCAGAATTTGCACCTATTTGTATCTATTTAGTGATCAGTCCGCTAGTTTCTTTGATCCCACTTGGTGTTCCTTTTCTATTTGCTTCCAATAGTTCGACCTATCCAGACAAATTGTCGGCCTACGAATGTGGTTTCGATCCTTTCGGTGATGCCAGAAGTCGTTTTGATATACGATTTTATCTTGTTTCAATTTTATTTATTATCCCTGATCCGGAAGTAACCTTTTCCTTTCCTTGGGCAGTACCTCTCAACAAGATTGATCCGTTTGGATCTTGGTCCATGATGGCCTTTTTATTGATTTTGACGATTGGATCTCTCTATGAATGGAAAAGGGGTGCTTCGGATCGGGAGTAACCACTAGTGATAGGGCAAAAATCGGGGGGAAATACAAAGGAAAGAGCGATGCCTACATTAAATCAATTGATTCGTCATGGTAGAGAAGAAAAACGGCGCACGGACCGTACTCGAGCTTCGGATCAATGTCCCCAGAAGCAAGGAGTACGCCCGCGTGTACCAACGAGAACACCGAAAAAACCTAATTCAGCTCCACGTAAGATAGCCAAAGTACGGTTGAGCAATCGACATGATATATTTGCTCACATTCCAGGCGAAGGTCATAATTTGCAGGAACATTCTATGGTCTTAATAAGAGGGGGTAGAGTGAAAGATTCGCCAGGTGTGAAATCCCATTGTATTCGAGGAGTCAAGGATTTGCTGCAAATTTTCGAGAAACAGAACAATTTAACATCATATATAAAACTCTTCTGATTTACATCACCTATAAATTACATGTGTGTGAAATTAACATACTCATGTTCTCTGTGATAGCCGTAATGGTTACCACACATTCGTCGTTTAAAATTTGAACTTTTGTAGTCTACAGAGAGATCTTCGTACGTAGTTCTTTTATTTCCTGGTGTGTTCTCTGTAGTTTCTTTGTAACTGAAACTGATACTCTGAAACTATCACGAAACCTGATTCATCAGTTGTATGTGTTCAACTTTAATTGGCAACATATAAATGCAACTACTTGTTAGTTCACACCTGGATCATCATGCATGCGCCATGTTTTTGTGATATTCCAGCTATGACCAATTGTGTCATGTGATAGCTTTGTTTAAAAGTTGGAAAAGGAAATACATAGAAAAGTCATTGAAAGATTGTTATGAGTGAACACTTAATTAGGTAGTGTCGTGTTGATCTTTAGGATTATGCATTTAATGTTTTCCCCTACTTCAAATCAATCCTGAAAAAAGGTTTCCTTTCGGATGAAAAAAGAAAAGACGACCATAGCATCTCCAATAGAGGTTGCTACAAAGATTGCAAATCATTGACAAATTATCAAATATATTAATTTTTTATTTTCTCACTCATACACATTACTATTGACAATTTTTATAAAAAAATTATTTCAAGGCAACCTCAAAGTTGCCAATGTGGTCCCCTACGTAAATCATTTCATTGCATTCAATCCATTCTTCCCAATTAAATGGTGCAAAAAATCAAAAATCAATTAGCGTTCAGTATAATATATATATGTACGAAAAAGTTCAGTTGCTGAATACAACAATTAATTTCTACATAGCACCTTCTATTTTTCAAAATTTGACGGATGAATCTTTCTTTTTTGCAGAGATGTTCCAGAATACTGCGGAAAAGAAAAGCTGGTCTTAGGAGAATATAATTGGAGTAGTAACGGAACGGCAAATCAGTAGTCTACACTGTCAGGAAGCTTCCAAAGAGAGCATTTTTATGTTTTTGAAATCTGTACTGATAAGATGCCGTTCTCAATTTACTGTGCTAGTATTTCTGTATTTTCGAATTTGAACTGCTTGTAAAGACATAAAATGTCTAGTTTAAGCTTCTTGAAAAGTACTGGCAGGATCCATTGTCTTGACATTAAAGCCAAAAAGTAGTCAATTTAGTCAGATTCGTGTTTAGTTTTGTAGAACTGAATTAGAATTTTGTTTTATCAGTCCAAAACAAGTCAATTATTTTTATCAAAGGAAAATGTATTCGGATTCATGAGCCCGTGAACTATTCACAAATAATATTCTTTTTTTGTTCTCTTACAGTAACTGAATTAGGCTCAGTTTTTTGTATTTGATTTTGATTTTCCAGGTATATGCTTAGCAAAAATCTGATTCTGTAAATTATTCTACATTATTTGGAGATAATAAGGTGATTATTCCATATTGGGGGAAAGAAACCTTTTAAAGAACTCCGGATTTCAAATATCCTCCACGCGTTGAATCAATGTGCACGTATGTGGAATGAATTTCTAATCCTGCATGATTCCGATAATACTTTAGACCCTTCAGATGCTAATCCAGAAACAAGGATCAGTACATTGCCAATCTGTTGTCCAGTTTGAATACTAGCTAACAAGTTATTCAATCTGACTAACTAGCAGTGGTATGAACAAGAAGAAAATTGTATGAAGAACTAATTCCATATATATGATGGATGTTATCATATTGATTTGATTTCGCATGCATACTTGCACTGGGTTTGTGACATGTTTAATTCACTCGGTTGAATTTGATACAGTGATGAGCTGCTGCTCTTCCAAGTAAATTTTCAAAATATTTATTCTATGAGATTTCCATCAGTTGATCGAGCTAGCTAGGAACTAGAGATAGGTAACAGTAATGTTTCATTTCATTATAAAGATTAAAGATACTACAAACAACAGCAAATTGAATATAGGAATAAATATCAAATTGGTTACTGAAGTGAAGGTCATATATCAATTTATTCACCGATCTTAACGGGGTATCATTTGAATTCCTAAAATCATACTCCCTCTCTCCCTCTTGATAGTTTACATTGGCAATTAGCACGGAGACCAGTGTTTAAAAAATAAGTAAAGTTAGATGAAAAGTGGATAAAGTGGTGGGACCTATCAATATTTAATAATAGATTTGAGATAGTGAAGGAAAGTAATGGGTGTAATAGTGTTTTTTATAATTAAATATGAGATAGTGGAGGAAAGTAGTGGGTGTAATAGTGAAGGAAACTTACTATTTTTGGTAATGTAAAGAAATGAGAGGGACGGCCCAAAATAATAACTGTAAAGAAATGAGAGGGACGGAGGGAGTAATAAATATCAAACAAATACCTCTATATTTGTATTTGGAAGTAAAAGTAATTTTTTTATCGAATCTACACATTTTTCTTAAATGCTACTATAACCAAATAAAAGGTTATGAATTTTAGCATTTTTGATAATATATCACTACGCCATAGATGGGCGTCCAGAATGCTTTTCTATTGCAATGCGCACCTTGTGTTACAATAGAGGTACAATTTTTGACCTACTGCAACACTTCTGAGACGGTGTTACATTACATGTGAACTTACTGTTGTAGTAGAGCAGCTATTGTTGCAAAAAAATCGTTGTGTTGCAGTAGCGAATAAGCGTTGCATTTGCTATTATTTTAACATTTATAAATATAAAAATGAATAAACATGTGGGTCCCACAGAAGTGTTGCATTTACAATAAGCAGTGTTACATTTGTTATAATCAGTGTCACATTTAAGTGTGCCCCACCAGAAAATTGTCACGTGCCATGTGGGCCCCCCCATGCCACTTGTCAGGTGGGCCTCCCCCCCCCCCCACATGCCACGTGTCACGTGGACCCCTTCGAACCCCTGACATGTGGGTTGGTGCAAACATGACTTCGATTTCAACAACATCATCGCTCCACCAGGAGTTACACTATGTTTATTTGCTCCATCACTAATACATAAATATATAAACTGTGTATGTTTTCTTAATTATATGATTATTATTATATTATCAGAATAATTTTAGTTCTATATATATATATATATATATATATATATATATATATATATTATTCATTGGGGAGAATAAACCATTCAATGGGAGGTTCTTTTAATATTATTAAAAATCCAAAAATTTATATATAAATTAAAATCCAAAAAGAAATAAAGAAATAAATTTTTACCAAAGTACGAGTTGATCGTTAAATTACCCTATCAAATAATTTTTTTCCTCGAAATTTTGTGAATAATTAAAAAGGATGGATCTTAATGCCTGTACGGTTGGGTCGTCGAGAAATATTTTTAAAGAAGTCGAAACCTTAAACCCTGACGAAATCGATCAAAGTACGAATTTACCGTTAAATTACCCAATCAAATAATTTTTTTTACAAAAATTTTGGGAATAACATTAAAAAGGATGGATCTTGATGCCCGTACGGTTGGGTCGTCAAGAAATATTTTTAAAAAAATCAAAACCTTAAACCTTGACAAAACCCTGTTTAGGGGTATCGGTCGAAGTACGAGTTGATCGTTAAATTACCCAATAAAATAATTTTTTTTCAGAAATTTTGGAAATAACATTAAAAAGGATGGATCTTGATGCCCGTATGATTGGGTCATCGAGAAATATTTTTAAAAGAATCGAAACTTTAAACCCTGATGAAACCCTATTTAGGAGTACCGATCAAAGTACGAGTTGACAGTTAAATTATCCAATCAAATAAAAAAAATTCCAAAATTTTGGGAATAACATTAAAAATGATGGATCTTGATGCCCGTACGGTTGGGTCGTCGAGAAATATTTTTTAAAAAATTGAAACCTTCAACCCTAACGAAACCCTATTTAGGGGTACCGGTCAAAGTACGAGTTGACCGTTAAATTATCAAATCAAATAATTTTTTTTTATTCTAAAATTTTGGGAATAACAATAAAAAGGATTGATCTTGACCAATTTTTAAGAAATTTATTTACTATACTTGTAATTAATTTAAAGAAAATAATTATAAAATTAAAAAGAAATAGCATAAAAATTTCTCTATATCTAAATATATTATCAGAAATACTAGAATTATTAACCTTTCGTTTGGTTATGGTACTATTTAAAAAATTTGTATAGAACTCAATGAAAAATTATTTTTGCTTTCCGAGCACATTTTAAAGGTATTTGTTTGATATTTATTATGACTTTAATAATTTAAATGATACCCCGTTGAAATTGATAAACAAATTGATATATGACCAATTTGATATTTAACCCGTTGAATATATGTATTTAATTCATGAACAATATCCTCGAGAAAGTATTGTTACTATTGAGCAATAAAGAGGTATGGTTACTGAGCGCGATGAGATAGTTCAAATGGTTAGAGTTTATCTCTAGTTATTCCGGATCCTAGATTCGATTTTCGCTCATTCTGAAATTTATTAAGAACATATAACATTGTAAGGCATATAAGCCCTGCTTATTCGAAAAGAAATTATAGTTACTTAGAGCATCTCCAACCATACAGAATCCTTAGTTAAAAGTGGGTATGAATTACCATAAATAAGGATTATGGAAAATATGTAAAAAAAAAAAAATCATCTTCAATGGGACATTCCTGATAGCTATAATTTTAGATAACGCCATCATATTGGTTATATTTGTCGAACCTCTACAGACCTGTAATAAAACTCCACATCATCTATTACCATATTAAAATAAAATATTCTATTTTTAACAACTTAAAATAATAATAACATACTATTTTTAAAATATAAATAATCATTAGAGCCAACTCCATTAAAGTATAATTTACAGATTCAACAAATTTTACTTAATCAATATTTTATATTATTTTAACCAATCATTTTGAACAACGCCATTGAAGATGTTTTTAGGAATATTTAAAGCACTGCACTGCAGTTTCTAAAATTAGGAACCAAAATGGAACTGAACACTATTATTACAGTTTGGTTTACAATAAATGCGGTACGATCTTAAAATCAACGAATTACGGGACAACTAAATATATGATCTTAAAATATGATGCATCGCACGAAGTAAACGATTAACAAGTTGTGACACAGCCTACTCTTTCTTTTCTCTCTACAAGCCGCCGCTCCTCTTTTTTTCTTTTGCAGCCATCGGGGCTTCCACCGGATCTCTACCGGTGGAAAGTCCCAAAATCTTCCATTTTTCTTTGTTTTTTCTTCCTTCTTTCAATAAAGTTTTGTATTCGCGGATCTAAGGTTTCAAAACCTTTTCCGATTTGGTCTTCAATTTATTAGATCTCAATTCCACGGAGTTCCGGATTTCTCGTTCTTCCAGGTGATCTTGGTCTCGTAAGTGGTCCGAGTTATTCTGGTGGGTTTGTTCCTAGATCTACGGATTGCTAAGGTTCTAATTTGGTTTTAGCGTGTAACTTTATTTTGTAATCTCATTTTTAAAATTGTAAGATTGGTTTGTTTTTTGTCGTCTCACCGTTTGTGTGAGTTTTTTTATTGTCTCACCGTTTTGTGTGAGTTTGATATTGTCTCATCGATTGTGTGAGTGTGAGTTTGGTGCTTGATTTTATGATCTTGGATTGTATGGATATGGATAAACACTTTGATGAAGTGTTAGTGTGTTACACACTTAAGTTAGGTCTGCGAATATTGTAGCTTATAGCTTAGCGAGGGCGACATATTCTATGTCAGGTCTTACGGAGTGGAATGTTTCTGCTCCGGATTTTATCATCTTTATGCTTGATTCTGAGAAATTTTAATGCAAGTACGATTTTATCAAAAAAAAATATATGCATGATGCATCAGAATATCATCAAGACTCTTTGAAACTTTTTTTTTTTTGCTAAGTTTATTATTTTGTCCTAGAAGACTATTTGAAACTTTAGAACTAAAAAATAGGCAGAATGTAATACCCAATGTTTATAAAGTTATAATATTTTAGTTTAATGTAAAACTTGAGAGTTCGATTTAGATGAGAAAATTTATTTAGCTAACTATATCATTATCAATAGTTAGCAATTTTGTAGCGATTAACCTTCAGAACATTTATTTGAATAATTTAAGTTTGAAAGAAAAGTGGGGGGAAAAAAAATAGGCCATTCTGTGACTAAATGAAGGGGAAAATATTCTAATTGATTGGGGTGTTGGTCCATATTATCACAATTTAGAGTCAAATGGCTCTAAATCTTACAATCCACAAAAATGACCCTTTGTATTAAAGAAAAACGCAACTTAATGTTGGGTTTCTTAAAAATGCATTGTTGTATTACGTTTTTGCCCCTTTAATTTTTCAAAACGTGAATTTTTTTAAAAAAAAATTGAGAAACGCAGCTTAATGTTACGTTTTCTATGTTACTGCTGTGGGGGGGGGGCACAGGAATTAAGATGCACAAACACATCTTGTAGATGTGTGACTTAAAAAAAAGGGAAACGCAACACGCAGTTTCGTTACTGTTCCAAAATCAAAAACACCATATGTCATTGCGTTTTTTTGTGATAATAAGGATCATTTTTTCCGTTTGTGATATTTAGGGCATTTATTTTTAAATTGTGATAAAGAAGACTTTTCTCAATTGACAATATTAAAAAAAATGTTAAAAATATGAAGATCGGACATGTGATATTTGCAGTGATATGAGTTGAGCAAAGTTGGATATTTTGTTCTAAATTTTGTAGCCTCGCCCTCGAGAACTGAGAAGAAGACCATAGAAAAAAATAGATTTAAGATCAAATTGTAGATTAGCTTTAATGGACTTAGTAGCCTAAATTAATGAAATGAGTTGTAAAAACCCGAATTTTGGACTATTAATTCTAAATCGAAACTAAAAGAAAATACATTTTTTTATTCAATAAATTCGAAATTAATGAAAGTCAAACCGAAAGTCAACATAATAATCTGAAACAATCAAATTAGAAACGCAGCTACACAAATTCAATAATCAATTTCTAGTAAATCATTGAAATTTATTCTAATAACACGATGGGTCTTTTCCAATAACACAAAATCCACAAGTTCTGTTTCTTATTCGATCCAAAGCTTAGTTACCTGAAATATATTAAAACAACGAGCTGCAAAATCCAGCAAATTACTATCGCCCGACGACTCAATATAATACTTTAAAAAAACAAAAGTTCTAAAGCTGTAAATCGATAAAAGAATCTTAACAGTAAAATAACATTTTATTCCCACAGTTCTAAGTCACGGTCATACTATGCTAGTGACATGGCTTCTATAGTTCGATGAGGGCTAGTTTACGTTCCTCGTTAAGTCTTACTCAACAAGGTATCTATGTGTTCCGGAACGTGCGTAAACTAGTTCTATGCGTCACACTATCCAGTGACCGGATTCTATAATTCGATACGCAACTAAAACTGGGGATTTCTAAAAGTCTTTTCTAAAATCTATTTTCGATGTCACAAATTTCGATAACCAAATGAAACATATATTTTGAAACATAATAAAAACATATTTTATAACGGTAGTGAGCAACTAAAAGTCACTTACCTCGATATCGATGTCATACCCTGAAAATAAGATCACAACAAATCCTAAATATTAATTCATTATCTATTAAATAACAGTCAAATAAACACAAATAAGCACGCATCTTAGTAGAACTCATGCGACACTTACATATAACTTACTCAAAGAAAATTCTAAAAATCACACACCAAAATAATTTACAAAATAGACTATTGTTAACAAAATCAACCCTGACCAGTTCTGGAAATTGGCAAATTACTTTATGAAAATGATTTTATCTGAAAAAGTACAAAACACTAAAAACGTAGACAATTCTGAGACCTTTCCAGAATGGTAAGGCTCATAAAAAATGAAGAAGTAACGAATTCAGAAACAATGAAAATGCGGACTGGTAGAACAGAATCAGCACCTGATCAGAACAATAATTTGATGTTTAAGATATCAAAATCACCAAATTTGACGGAGAAATATGAACAGAAAATGTAGAACACGAAAATATCTTTTCAGGATTATAAGACTCGTCAAAAACGGAGTAGTAATGAATTCCGAAAACAGAGAAATACGGACTGCAAAAACAGAAACAGCCCCAGACTATGATAGTATTTTGAGGTTTAAGACCTTAAAATCACAACAATCATATGAGAAATGTAAACAAGAAACGTAGGGTTTGAAAGGACCTTTCCAAATTGATATTACTCATAATATGTGGAAAAAATCTCAATTTATTATGAATTTTCTATGTGAGACATCTCAGTTTCGAAATCATAGTGGCAGGTCACACAAATCACAGAAAAACTCATATTTACATGCAGAATTTCGGAAAACACAAAGAATGAAAGTTGTATATAATTCAAATACCTTTCCATAAAGTCTAATTTCATGAAATTCCGATGAATAACGAATCAGATACGTATTTTACAGGAATTCAGAATTGATATATACAATACATACGAAATCAAAGTACTAATACCAAGTTAAAGAGGATAACGAAGAATCTATACAAACAGTTAACTCATGGATATACATCAAATATTACTAATACCAAAATATTACCACCTGGATACAAATAGAAGAAATCATACAAATATCACAATCAAGCAACAAAAGAATTAATACCTTCTTCTTTTTAAGCTTGTTATGAGTCTTCTCTCCAAGTCTCTCTCTCTCTCTCTCTCTCTCTCTCTCTCTCTCTCTCTCTCTCTCTCACACACACACACACAGTGTTTCGTTATTCTTCGTTTGCCCGATTGTATTCTCTTTCTAGGGTTTTCTAATGTTCCTTAATTGATGTCTCTATCTTTTTCTATTTTTTTTCTCAATCTTTCTCTATTTTCTATATAAGTATACATACATTATCCTATATCTAATTTTATCTTTAATAATTACTCTTTGATGATACGTCTTCGTATAACTGAAAAAAATTACTAATTTTTAGCTTAAATTCAAAAGTTGAAAATCAGTTATGACTTACAACCTATTAATCTTCTATTTTTAATGACTTTCTGCAATAACTCCTCTAAAATTGAAAAATGATATAATTTTAAATCGTAAATTATTAATACTAAATTATCAAAATATTTACAAAAATTAATCTAAAAACCTGGGATGTTACATGAGTCATTTAAATTTAATTCATATATTAGTTGTTTGTATGGGCTTTTAAAAAAATAAGAAAGCCTAGAATGCATATGTGCTAGTTTGGAGTAATGAACGAAGAAGGAAAAAAAAGAGATTAATAAAATACACAAATTTAGAAAGAAAAGAAAAGAGAGATTGGAAATGGAAAAAAAAATGAATTGAGAATAATGTGATGACAATTTTAAGGGTAACCGAAAAAAGAATATTTATGTATTTGCTAAGAGATTACTTGGAGAAAATGGCATGGTTAGATCCATTGTGTATATAAGTGGGATTTCAAATAATTATGACTTGGGCTTAGAAGATAATAATTTGCTTGACGTGTATTTTTAAGTCCATAACAAATTAATTATGTTGCATGAATTGGAAGGAGAAAGACAACTAGATTAATAGTGATCAACAAGCTATCAAGGTGTCATTAATTAAATTTGGCATAATTAGTGAAGCAATGAGTTAAGAATATTTTATATGGGATCTACGAAGGCAAATATTGGGCTGATTCAGTTTTGTGCATGTGTTAGTCACTCACCTTGTGAATAAAAAGAATAAGTTTCATTATCATTATTTTAAAAAAAAATTCATTATCATTAATCTATTATATATATATATATATATATAAAAAATAGTCTAACAAGGGGCTATAATTCATGAGACATTTTATTCCATTTAAAATCATTCAACATTTTATTACATCTGAAATAATTGATTTATCCTTCTATTTACTATTTTTAAAAAAATTGTTGGAAGAAATTGAACTTGAGTCTTCAAATTAATTTACACCTTACTTTACGACTAGACCACGTAACACACATGTGAATTAAATTATACACATTATATGTGTGTGTCGCTTGAGTGAATAGAATACATGGTATTTTAATTACTGCGACATATCAACAATTTTTCGTCATGAATTTATTTTTACATTTATTAATTCGTACTATAATATATTTTATTATTTCAAAATATAAATTAATGATGTATAATATATAGTTTGGTTATACATTTTTTAATTGTAATGATAATAATAAAAACCAAATTTTACTCTATAATGATATAACTCCGTAACACGACCAACAAATCACTCATGCATACATCTTTTCAATCATAATTATCATATTTGTATGTGTTGGCCGCATGAGCGGGACACAATTTAGATTTATATAAAGAAAATGTAGAAAATGCAAAATATATTTTTAATAATAACAATTAAATATAAGAGCAACTCAATAACTAAAGTATATAAAAACAGTTTGGACTAACATGTGATGCATTGATATATTTGGGAGTTGATTATTGTTTGAAAAAATTACAATTTTTGACCACGTTGTCATAATATTGATTATTGGAGTAAATTTTTACATATTATTTTTCATATTCTACTCATTCATAAAATAAATTGAGATAATATCACAGTTTACAATAAAAACTTGTGACATCTTTAATGATGACGAGTTCTCAATGAGAATTAATGGATCATAATTTATTATGTCATGCAAATTTAGAAAAAATAAGCTAATTTTTTTTTAAATTAAAAATATTATTCACCAATTAATAGAACTTGGTAATGCATAAATATCTAAAAATTTTAGATATCATCCTCATTGAAAATATATATGTTATATATTCTTATTTAATTAAGATCATATTTCTATTTAAACGTTTGTGATCGAAATTTTGAACTTCATACATTTACTAACTTTAATATAGTTAGTTTTATGTTTTTCGGAATAACTTAATATATAATTTATTGTAAATAATTATATAAAATTTATAGTAGAGATTTATTAAAGATTAAAAAAATTGTCAAAACTTTTTCCAAAACTTAATTGAATTGAAAAATATTAAATTTGCGGATCATTCAAAATATCACATATGAAATTAGTAATGAGTGGTGATAAAAGTCAGAAATAAATGAAATACGCAATATTAGAACATTTATAACATAAGAAGGCTTCTCGTAATGAAAGATTGAGATGTGAATGAGACAAAAAAATTTGCAAAACCTCAATTAAACATAAATCAAAAGGATCTATAATCCTATTTTCAATAGAAGTTCTTGATATAGTCACATTTGAATATATAAGAATTAGAGGTTAACAAATGTTCATAAATATTTACGAAAATCACTTGCAATAAATATTTATAATGGAAAAGATACATCATTATTTTAAAGTAAAATTTTGCAGAAATATCCACCAATTATACTTATGTATTAACAATTTTTACATTTTTTTTATATATTTCTCCATCGCTTGTATTCATTGAATAAATAAATGAATGTCTTATAAATAAAACAAAATTAACAAATTCCAAGTAATTTATAAGTATGTTACCATTATCCAAGTAGCACTTGCTCGCAATCTTAAATTCCTAAATAATTTTCATATATGATGCAATGATCAGTTAAATTTAACAATATTTCAGGATCACTTCAGATGTGTTTAACATATCTAACACAATAAGGACTATATTATATTTTGTTTTTATTGGTCTTTTGAATTTGCATAATCAAAAGTGACGAAAATTTAGCATTGAATATTGAAGTAAGAATATTATAACAAGGCATGTTATGAATGTAAAAAAAATGACGAAAAAAAATATATAAATGACATAAATAAATAAATAAATAAATATCTATTGTTAAAAAATAACCCCGTGCCTTGCACCGATTATTATGCTAATTAATAAGTAAGAATGGAAATTTTAAATGAATGTTAAAAGGAGTGAGACACAGACAGGAAAGGAATAAATGAGATAGTTAATAATAGAAATGAAAGTTGGATGATGCTACGTGGATTTGACATGAGGGCTTGTCAATAGTAATGAGCCTAGTAGTTTGGGGATTAGCAGGGAAGAATATGTATTCAAGATTTAAGCCCATAATTAAAAGAAATAGAGTGAAGTTTCATAAGATACTGTATGCAGGTGTCGACTTGCTAATAAAGTTACTAAATGGGTAGGAGTCCAATCTATTATTTTATTACGGGGGTGTTTGTGGAAACTTTTTTTCAGAATAAATCAACTTATTTTAAGACAAAGTTAGAGATTCCTAACTTTCCAACTTATTTTTCAACTTATTTTTGCAATTTATTGAATCTCAAACATACATTAAATACTTGTATAAAAAAAGAAATTCAAAATATAAAATTTTTACCCGAAAATAAGTTCATAAATCCTTATTTTAAGCTCAGCCAAACAGACACTACATCAAAGACTGTTCTATGTTCTTATAAATAGGACCTGAGTCATTCTTGCTCCCATTTCTTCCTTCATACACCCACGACAAAAAGAGAGACGAGAGCAGAGCGCCTGGTGAGTTTTATTTTTATTTTATTTCAATTTTAAATATTATTTATTTAGTTAAATAAATAATTAGATAATACTGTTAAGTGTAAATTTTTGGGATTTATTTTAGGATACAAAATTAATAATATCGAGAGTCGGAATAGATTATTGAGCTTGAAGCGAAATGAGGTAAGTATATACTGTACTGATTTACTGTTGTGAATGATTGAATTGATAATGAAATATTGATGATTTATCAACGAAATTTGAATATTCTTACATTGATACTGTGAATTGCTGATGCTTCCTTATTGTAAGTAAAGCTAAATCAATTGTTTAGCTGAGAGGGATTCCCACTAGAGCTGGCAATTCGTGTCGTGTCGTGTACTTTCGTGTCGTGTACTTTCGTGTTTCGTGTACCAAGTAGCCAAAACGAAAACGAAACGAAATAAATTCGTGTACTCAAATTCTGAAACGAACACGAAACGAAACATTTCGTGTAAACACGAAACGAAACGAAAAGTACACGAAATATTTCCGTTTACACGAAAATGAAACGAAAACCGTGTACTTTTCGTGTACTTTCGTGTACTTTTCGTGTACTTTCGTGTACTTTTCGTGTACTTTTCGTGTACTTTCCGTGTATTTTCTATTTATTTTGTAAAAAAGTTAAATATGTAATATTTGTTTATAATATATATTTATATAATTTATAATATTTATTTAAATATTTATTTATTTCGTGTATTTTCGTTTCGTATCGTGTACCTAATGGTAAATCCGAAACCGACACTAAATTCTCTCGTGTACTTTCGTGTTCGTGTATTTTCTTGTTCGTGTACCGAAAAGGTCAACCCAAACCCGTAAGTTTCGTGTCGTTTTCGTATCGTGTTTTCGTGTCGTGTCCAAAATTGCCGGCTCTAATTCCCACTATTAGAACTTGTGAACCTATCATGTATGAATACTCATTTCTAATCCTTATGTGATGATTTTCATAAATTATGTATGAAAACCTCGTATGTTTGTTGAATTGAAGAACTGTGTTTTTAGATAAATCTCAATTGAAGTGTACAGTATAATGCTTACTGAGTTGTGTAGCTCATCCATTTATTTTCTAAATATTACATAAAGAAAATTCTGAGAAGAAGGCTTGAGGGGTGTTAAGAATATGATGGATTCGAGAATAAGTACTTTGGATGACGATGTATAGATTTCTGTGAAGTTGATATTTTGACATGGATTGAGGTTTTGTCAGAAATTTTAGAAGTATATAAACGGAATAAAATTATACATATATTATTAAATTAAGTTCATTATGGTAAACGTTGTGAAGATGAAAGATTTAAATTTGACGGACCCGGGATCGGGCCTACTTCACACAGAAAAAGTTAGAAATCCAATGAAAAATTAGTTCATCTGAATCAGATTTTTTGTTTAAAAAAAATTAGCAGATTTTCTGTCCGGTATACCAGTACTCCACTCCAGTAGTATTACATGAAAATTTCAACCGTAGCAGAAGTTGAACACCAACACTCCATCAGATTTTGGGGGTGTTTGGCTCTCCTTTTTTTATGGACTTATTGACTTATTTTCGGGTAGAAATTTTATATTTTGATAATCTTTTTTTGTACAAGTATTTAATGTATGTTTGAGATTCAATAAGTTGCAAAAATAAGTTGGAAAATAAGTTGGAAAGTTAGGAATCTTTAACTTTGTCTTAAAATAAGTTTGACTTATTCTAGAAATAAGTTCCCCAAACATCCCATTTACAAATGCAAGAAGGCATTTCTATCAAACACACAAACTCTGTTGTGAAAATCAGATGATCTCATCAGATTGATTGTTACCTCAATTGTTCAAGGCTTTTCTCAAATTATACCCTATGATTATTCTATGAATGGGGACTCGCGACGCGAGTCACTGACTAGAATTTTTTGTTAGACACTTACTGCTAACTGGACTTTTGCAATGAGGATTGGGCCTGCCCTATTTTATTTACCATGGGCTCAGTTTACACTACTAAATCAGTTTTAGTTTTATTTAGTGCACATCAAACAACGAAACTTAATTTCTCCAATAACGAAATCCAATGAGAACAAAACACATGACAAGCTGTCCAATTAGAAACTTCCACTACTCATAAACAAAAGCAGACAAACCAAACAAACAACAGGGGAGAGCACGGTTCGGTTCGGGGCGGTTTTGCCCCGAAACCGAACCCGAAACCGCATGTCTTCGGTTTTAAAAATTGAAAACCGCAACCGAACCGTCGGTGTCGGTTTCGGTTTTAAAAAGATTGGTTCGGTTTCGGTTATAAAACCGAACAAAAAATTAAAAACATTCATGATTGACATATAATATGACATTTGTTTCAGCTGCATACTGAAGTTCAAGGTGTATGATATTTGTAGTTTGATTAGTCGGAGAAAAGCATTATAAATGTAAACTTTGCCGACTAAATGTAGAAGTGGAAAAATCAATACAAAACATTAACCCAAAATTGAGAAACAAAACATAAAGGCAAAACAACTGTCAAAAGAAAATTGCAGCACAACACATATCTGTGGACAACACGTACCAGGTGCTACTGATCAGCTAGAGGAACTTGATTAGTAAAAAAACATCTGCTACTCAACCTTACAACGTCGGATAAATTTATAAGTTATAACATTCTGCTAAAAAAATTTGTTGTATTCACGCTCTTAGATTCCTCATTCGACACTGTTTTGAAGCTTAATTATAATTCAAAATATAATATATTTATTAATTTAAAGAATACATATAAATTACATAAATTTATATAAATTATATATATATATATATATATATATATTTGTTTATTTTAATAATCGGTTCGGTTTTAGCCGGTTCGGTTTTAACCTATAACCGGAACCGGAACCGAAAGTCTCGATTTCTAAAAATTAAAAACCGCAACCACCGGTTCAATTTCGGTTTCGATTTTTTTGGTTCGATTTTGACCGATTTCAGTTTCAATTCCATTTTTTGCTCACCCCTAACAAACAAACAAAGCAACACTACTCTGTTCTGCTGTTCATCTCTCCAATTACGTGTGATTCATATATACATGCTTATAACTTGAACGCTTCCGCCTCTCTTCCCCTGCTTCGCAGTTTCCTCTTTCCTCTCCGCTGTCCCCACCCAATTAAATCTCTCTCTCTCTCTCTCTCTCTCTCTCTCTCTCTCTCTCTCTCTCTCTCTCTCCCCCTCCTTATATAAAACCTAAAAATGTTATCACCAATACTCCCCATTACAACACCCCCTCAAACATCATCCCCCTCTTCAAAAATGGCGCCGTCGTCAGCAATGGCGACCACTATGTTCATCAGATCCGACGATACCTCCGACGATTACTACGTTCCTTTGAATCGTCTCTCAGTGTCGTCTCTCGACACTGATCACTCACATAAAATTGAAATTAACCCTCTTTTGCCTAGGTCTAGTAGTTACAATTCAATTAATACTCGAAAAGGTTCTAAGTTCTTGAGTTCGTGGCGTAGGCGAAACTCGGGAGAGAATTCTCCCGAGTCTGACCGTAGAAGTGATGGGCAGAGTTTGAGTAATGAGGTTGCGGAGGTTGCTGTTGATACGTATCGAATTTCGAGACTTGGCTTTACTTTGTTGCGCTATCTTGGGTAAGGATTGTGTAAATTTGTTTTTGTAGGTTTTTGAATAGGTTAATAATGTATGGTTTATTGTGAATGCCGAAATAAAATTGTGCAATTTTAGTTTGTTAGGGCGATTGATAAATGTAATGTTAGAATTGTTTTAAACTCGATTTCAACTGCATTTGTATGTTAGAATCAGTAAGAGAATAAAACAACCTTGTATTAATGTTTTGATCCCTTGTAGAAATTGGTTAGTTGCCGATCAATACGTGAGCAAATGGTGTAGACATAGAACAGAATTATAAAACAATCATTTATGCGTTATCTTCGATTCCATCCTTGGACTTATCATTTTCCTTTATGGCTGTTAATCATAATTTCAAATTGTGAAGCTTATAAGTTAGGACTAATAAGGTTAATGGTTTGAATCCTCACTACCTTCCTTGTACAAATATATATATAACCTACCAAATAAAAAGGTTAGAATTAATATTGATCTTGAATCTGCACAAGGAAATATTGGAAAGGATTGGACAAATGCCTAAAATTAGTATGCGAATCGAGCAATGCTAGGGGTCCCAAAGTGAATCTCAAAACTGTTCCCAAATGCCCAGTGTCTCATTTTTAATTCGTGGCGGCCATATGCAGGGGAGACTCCTTCATTTTTAAGATATTCATCCAATCAAATTTGACCAATTAAACATTTTGTGCCCAATTTGGAAATAGTTTTAGGAACTCCAGCATTTCTCACGATAATCACATTAACCTAAATCAGTTAGTTGCAATACAACCTCCATGATGTATTTTCTTGTTATTCTTAATCTCTTGAGATATTGTTTTACTTGTTCTAATTTTGGAAAGCCTACTAGTTAATCATGTAATGTAATCTTATTACTGCTTCTCATTCTCCTCAGACGAGGTTCTAGGTTAAATGTAATCATGTATTTTATAGGTTCTAGTTCGACTCCCCAAAATTTTCCAATTTTTATTATTCTCAGTTATTAAATACAGACATCAAGACAAATAATTCCCCAAAAAGGACGCTAATGAGTGGGATTGTTAACGATATATTATAATCTTATCAATCCATTCACCTTATATAACATGGTACCACTTTTCGAGTTCGATTCCTTCCTACCTCCAAATTCTCAATTATTAAATTTGGACACCAAAAACAAATATTTCCCCAAAAAGATGGTATCAAAATATGAGTAATGCGGAAGTAATAAACGGAACTAGTAGAGAGGAGAGAAAAACACGGTAGTAATATTAGAACTACATTGTATTGATCTTGTTGTTATTGAGACCATTTACATAAGACTATATTTATCGGCTTTAATCTCACCAACCATTAATGTTAGTCAAAGATTATGGCTTGCCTAACTTGGTTGGTGGCCTAACTTGCTTGGTGGCCTTGTCATTGTTTACCTCACTTCCTAGGTTATGTCATTGCTTACCTCACTTCCTAGGTTATATATAACACGCCTCCTCACTCGAAATCTCATCTTCGGATGAAAGATCTATCTTGGGATTGAAGAGTGGACACTAGTAGCCCTTGAGCAGTTGAGCTTAATTTGAGCGTCCAACTATACCCATTTTTAGGATCGACCGATCTTGAGTTTATTGAGTCTTTGGGATATCGGGACTCGAACTTGCGACCACACTGTATATTTTAGGCCATGTCAAATAATAGAAAGTGCTGCTTTTCAGCACAACGGTGGATGACCACCAATCAGTCCTTGAACTGATTATTTTGAAGAAACTGAGACTCGACTTTGTGATCACTCACTATTAACAAGACATAACTATTAACAAGCCTATGTCTGAACACAGGAGGAATCTGCATCTGTCATCCCTTGAACTATAAGCAACTGGAACCGTATTTGGTAGACTGCATCCCTTAAGATCGTCCATGAACTGGTCATTCTGCTTCTTTTACAAGAATGAAATGCAAGATATAGCAGTGAACTGTGTGTATGTATTTGTATACATACCACTACTTCTGCTGCTTTGTCATTTATGGCAGTGAACTGTGTGTACATCTGTATATACACTACTTCTGCTGCTTTGTCGGAATAACGCCCCCTGAACTATTTAATTTGCAGCATCGTAAAAAATTGGAGAGATACCGTAATATCAACAACCACTTGAATACTACACAATTAAATATATAACCGGGGCAAACTGAGCAGAAAATTCTGCTGGAAACAGAATCTGCATAAATAAAAAACTGGGCAGAAAATTTCTCCCCTCTGCAGCTCTGCTGGAAGATAAGTCTAGGCAGCTTGTGTTTTCCTTGAAAAACCACAAAGCTTCAACTGAAAATCTCCTCCTCTCTACTCCCGCTCTGATACCATGTCAAAATATGAGCAATGCGGAAGTAATAAACGGAACTAGTAGAGAGGAGAGAAAAACACGGTAGTAATATTAGAACTACATTGTATTGATCTTGTTGTTGTTGTTGTTGTTGTTGTTGTTGTTATTGAGACCATTTACATAAGACTATATTTATAGGCTTTAATCTCAGCAACCATTAATGTTAGTCAAAGATTATGGCTTGCCTAACTTGGTTGGTGGCCTAACTTGCTTGGTGGCCTTGTCATTGCTTACCTCACTTCCTAGGTTATGTCATTGCATACCTCACTTCCTAGGTTATATTTAACAGATGGGTGCGAGTGAGTAGGTTTAATGAGACCCGATTATTAACAAGGTATCACTTTTTGAGTTCGACTCCCTCCAATCACAAAATATTCTTAATTTTTAAATTTGGGCACTAAAGGCAAATCTAAAAAGATGGGCGCGGGTGAGAGGGTGTGTTAAAGATATAATATAACAATATTCTTAACTATTAAATTTGGACACCAATGCAAACATTTCTCCAAAAAGATGGGTGTAAGTGAGGAGGCTTTATGAGAACCGCCAACTTTACATGGTATCACTCTTTGACTTCGATTTCCTTCTACCCCAATATTCTCGGTTATTAAATATGGACAATAAGGCAAATATTGCCCTAAAAAGATGTGTGCCTCTTCGAGTTCAATTCCCTCCCCACCCAGAATTCCCAATTTTTAATATTCTCAACTAATAAATTTGAACACCAAGGCAAATATTGCCCCAAAAAGATGGACACGAGTGAGGGGGACTGTTAAAGATACATTATAAGTTCTTCTGGTTTTAGGAGAACTGGAAATTGGGAAGAAGTTCATTTTCCATTGTTGACTGTTGTCTGAAATTGGACAGAAGTTCATTTTTCATTGCTAATTGTAGGCTGTGGTGATATGTTGTCATATGAACTGTTGGATTCTTTCTGACCATTTATTTTGTTCAGGGTAGGCTACAGATGGGTGGTTAAATTTCTTGCTCTTGGCTGTTATGCTTTCCTACTTTTTCCTGGTTTTGTGCAAGGTTTGGATCTTGTTCCATTTTATTTCACGTATCAATATCCAGTTAATAAATAGTCTTTGATAACACTTTATTTTACTATTTTTATTTTGATGCTACTACTATTTCTAGTGGTATCATGCTGCTTGTGGTGCATAAGAATTTCGGTTCGTGTCTATTGCAGTTGGGTACTATTATTTTTTCTCACATCAGATTCGCAGAGGTGTAGTTTATGGGGATGAACCAAGAAATAGGTATACCACTTGTTCTATCTATTTTCTTGTATGTTGAAATATCATACGATGCCATAACCTTTCTTTTGCCAAACAAAGGGCATGCCATGTTACCTTTTTAATTAAATTTATAAATGGTTGAAAATTACAGGCTTGATTTGTACCTGCCAAAAGATACCGAGGGCCCTAAGCCAGTTGTTGCATTTGTAACTGGTGGTGCATGGATTATTGGGTGAGTAGTGGGGTAGCATATATCCTTTCTGTAGACATAGTCCAGCTCAATAATGTACTTGTCTTTTTTTTTTTTCCCCCCAAGTCGGGAGGAGTTTCTTTAAAAAATGAGGTATTGTTGAAGTCAAGTAGTCATGTTCATGCTATTAAGTCATTGCTTGAACCAGATAAGTTGGAGTTTTCTGAAACTTTGGTTTCAAAAAACTTGTGTAGAACTTTTAATAATATATTCGTTTTAGAAATTATTGTGAAATAAAGAAACATGCAAAACACAAGTGTTACTACATAGTCGGAGGTTTGAGGTTTCTTTGTACAGGCAATTTAGTATGAGGGTGTCTAATATTCACTTGCTTAATAATTTCTTGTTCCCTGTGGCAATGCAGTTACAAGGCTTGGGGTTCTCTATTAGGACAACAATTGTCAGAAAGAGATGTCGTAGTGGCATGCATAGACTATAGGTAAATCCTAATTTATCCTTATACTATAAACTTCAATCTGTATACTTTCCTAGTGACTGTACTTAATTATGATTCCTACGTGGTGTATTATACCTTAATAATATTTTCCTCATACACATGTATATAAATCCCACAATCCGCATAACCAAATATTCAGTAATTACTGTACCCGAGCATTGATCTCTTCAAAAAAACTGGAACGAATTATTCCATCTTGGTGACATATATATATGTTTTCTTCTCGTCACTCAAAACACTGTACTTTTCTTGAAGGTAAATGGATTGATTAATTACATTAGTGTCTGACAAAGAATAACATTTTTGCAAAAAATATATATATATTTTTTGAATAAGTCTGTTGTAATTTATCATTTTAAGTTTGGTAACAGACGCAAGTTAGTTAAAAGGTATATACGGTCTATCATTGTATCAGGAGTAGTCATTTTTAAAGAAATCCAATTTATTCCAAGTCTTAGGTAATAGGGATCTCTCTTAATCTTTGAGTTACAGGATTTTTATTCTTGTAATATCGTTTATATCTTTGTTTAATTAAGAGTAAATCTGTGTGTTTATAGAGTTTCTACAAATTCTACACATGTGAAGGTTATCCATATGATGCCAACATCACCCTTTGCGAAGTTTTAACACAGAAAGTATAAAGGGATTACCCTAGTGGCCATATTTTATTCATAGACCGTGATCTTTTATTGTAAGAGCTATTAAATGAACATCATCCATTCCAAGACTAGCCAGGTTAGCCTGCAAAAGAAATGTAAAATGTTCTGGATTCATTAACATAGATTTTTATTTCGTTAGTTCTGTTGAAGCTTAGGTTGTAATTTTATAGGTTGAATGCGTTCTAAGCTCACTTCTGCCACCCAATCTGATGGTTAATGTCTATATGCAGAAATTTTCCTCAGGGTACTATGAGTGATATGGTCAAAGATGCTTCTCAAGGGATTTCTTTTATATGCAATAATATTGCTGAATATGGTGGTGATCCTAACCGGTAGCAATATCTTTCTTTATATTAGTTTCTTTATTATTTTATTTCCAGAAAGCTTTTTGCATTCTGAAATTGTTTAATTTTTCTTCCTTTTCTAGAATTTTTTTGATGGGACAGTCAGCTGGAGCACATATTGCTGCTTGTGCTCTCTTGGACCAGGCAATTAAAGAGTCTAGTGGAGAACGAACTTCTTGGAGTGTCTCCCAAATGAAAGCTTATTTTGGTTTATCTGGAGGGTAATTCTATAGGCAACAGCTTAAAACTCAGTCTTCTTTCCTATTGTATACTGTAAAACATGTAAAGAGAATGAGAAAAAAACATATTGTTTTGAACCTCCTATAGGCTATATGTATGAAAATAGTAATCCTTAATAGATTGTATACATTCTGCTCTTTTTGCGACAACTGTTTCAGGCATGCTCATTTTTAAGGCTAGTGTCGTTTATCATGTGCTTTATAAATATTTATATTTCCTGGTCATACATATTAAACCTACCTGAAATGCCATTAAAAATGATTTAAATTTGTGATCTCTTCCCCAAAATTTATGTTTCATTCTTTTTATTCTTGTGCACTAAAAACTAGTAAGCTTATATCTGTACGGTTTAACGTGTGTTAACAGGTACAATTTGTTAAATCTGGTAGATTACTTTCATGGTAAGGGTCTGTACCGTAAATTATTTTTGAGGTACGTATCTGGAAGATTGGGAATATTTTAGTTTAAGCATGTGTGATCTTCATGTGCTTTTTCCTCTAAATCAACTCATACAAGTCGTGGTTAAACATATGTACAGCATAATGGAAGGTGAATTATCCTTGCGACGGTTTTCTCCTGAACTTATGCTACAAGATCCTAATATTGGAAGTGCAGCTTCTCTCCTACCTCCTATTGTCCTTTTTCATGGTACTGCAGATTATTCCATACCATGCGATGCCAGGTTAGAAACCTCACTGATAGTGAGGAAAATAACTATCATTTTCCTTCTGCTGTTTAATTAAATAAAAAACAGATTCAATAATTTTATTGCAAAGCACTTGTTACTTGGAGCTACGTTTTAATTATATCAGTTGGAAAGTTGGCTTATCTTTAGTTGTCTACTGCAATATTTTTCTGTTGCCCATATATGTATAGAATTCTACTTGGTACTGGCACAATTTTAAAGATTTCTTAGGTGCACATTCCTCCAGTAGCACTGGCAACTCGTGTGTGCTAATTAGCATCTTATTCATTGTGCTCTAGCCTTCCTAGAATTAATCATTCATGGGTTTGCTCTCTGCAGTACAACTTTTGCTGACACACTCCAAAGAGCTGGAGTAAAAGCTGAGTCAATTTTGTACGAAGGAAAAACTCATACAGATTTGTTTCTGCAGGTGACTGATAGCTGTCTTTATCTATTTTTGTATATGGTTGCTCTATTTTTTTGCGAATATTGAGTAGCACTAGAGTACTTTGTCTGGGTCAAGCTTAGACTACTGAAATCTCTCCATGCTCAAACCAAACTTTATAACCACGTAGAGTAGATTGATATCCTCGTATGCCTTGTGCTACTTAATGCTAATAAGATGACCGTGTAACATATGTTTGATTTTTAACTTTTTTATTCTATAATATTTATTATGATGATGATGATGATGATCCAGTTTACGAAACATCACAACAAAAAGCTAAATTTCTTTTGGTTCGTCGGAGGAATACTAGAGTCAACACAATTATTAACCTGGAAAGTATGCTAGTATTTAGTCTTTTGAAAGTAGTACAAGCACTCATTTCCTGTGGAATTTATTTTCTCCCAACGGTAAGCAGGTCTACCAGTTTTTTCATACATAATTATTTTCTTTTCTCAGTTCCAATGAATTGAGAATCACTTGGATACTATTTAAATTTTTCTTACGTAATTGACACAGTTTAGAAGTTCATGTAATATATTAGTAGAATGAGTTGTGTTAAAGATTCAGCAACTAAGCAGCACTCACATTGATTATTGGTTAGTGTGTTGTTTACCTTCCGTTTTTGTTTGATTAACCTTTTTTACTTTAAGTTGCGTTCTTGAGTTTTTTTTGTTAATGTGCATATGTATATGTAAGATGATGTTCCGCTGTGGATGATGCTAACCCAATTATGCTGCAGGATCCTATGAGGGGTGGTACCGATGAGATGTTTGACGATTTGGTACGTAGGATTCATGCTGGAGATGCAGAAGCCTTAGCCAAGCATGCAGCTGCACCTCCACGTAGACGTCTTGTGCCTGAATTTATGTTAAAGTTAGCTCGCAGGGTCAGCCCTTTTTAACTGCTAATTTTCTTTTTCTATACTTTGTAATTGTACAGCAAAAAAAGAAAAAGAAAATACATGTCTGAAAAGAAATATGAGTATAATGAATCATTCTTTTTAGCTGTTCTGTTTCTTGTCCATAGTGTTTGCAAGAACAGTTAGATACCTTGATTAGTGCCATTTTTTGGAATCTAGTGTTATTTCAGTGTTTTTGCCTACTTAAATTTGGATTAATTGTTTGCATCAAATTGTACTCCTCTGTTCAGCTTGGTTTATTTAGAAAGCAATTTGACTACCTTCTTAAGCTTGTTCACTTTTATAATTCATTTTGTGGAAAAAACAGAATGTATAGAACTACTGAACTATCATTATGAAACTGAAATCGACAAAGGTGCCATTCATTTATGATCATATTAGATTCAGGTGAAAATTCTTGTCCTAATACGGTTAGTACCATTTCCTACTACCTTCGGAGAAGGGCGAGGACAGCACTTGTCCCTTCCCTTATTGCCAAATGCATCTAAATTGTGTGGTTGGAGACGCAAAATGCGCCACTACTACTTGCAGAAATGGAAGGCAGTGCTCAAGAAATACTGGAATCCAGGTCTGGAGCGAAACTCTCTTATAAATGTTTGCGGCTCACATTTTGCAGTCAGGAGAAAATTTGCATGTAAAATCTTCCTGATAAACTTGACTTCAGCTTGATTTTTCATATGGTTTATATGCACTACATTTCTCGGAGCAAGCAAATATTATAGCATATATGCATGCGCCTAGCTAGCAACATATTTGATTTTTTTTGTGTTTATATAGACTTGAGGTGGTTTTATTAATTGAGTTAGGATATCTAGTGTTGGATACTGAAAGAATCCGAAGAACTTGCCTTTTTTAGTTGGAGTAGAGATTTAATTGTGCACTGTGCTTGCGATATTTCCAGGAATTTCAGTGTGCGCTTAAGACTCGAGATCGAGAGTTCAGCACCAAGTCCTATAAAGTCCCAAACACCCACTGTCATTGCATGGTCCAACACCTAGCCTAATGAACAAATCTCAACATATAGCCTAATGATTCTCACTCCTCACCCTTGCTAACAAAAGGTTGAGTTTTGAATTCAATTGAAATAAATGTGTGCATGAGTATTAATATTTTACCAAATTCAAAAAATAAATAAATGAAATTTCAGCCGAATTGAATAATGATGTACAGTTCCTCTTACTCTCTCCTTTTTGCGGGGAGGTTCCGATGGAAATAAATAATGAAATCTACGTTTTTATTAAATTGTGCTCAGAAATAATACCGCGTTTGATTTTTAAAATATGATCATTTAGGATACACCAATTTTCCTCTCTAGCGAATTAGTTGTGGAGGACATCGTCTTGCAAGTAACACTGCATTGGTGGTATATTCTGGCTGTCGAATATGCTCTCTGTTAGAGGGACCAATGTTAAGGACTCCAGTCCTTTATTTTCTATTCGAATATGCTCTCTGTTAGAGGGACTAATATTAAGGATTCCATTCTTTTATTTTCTATAATTTTATGTGTTTCAAAAATACTAGCTTATTGGGTTACTTTTTTTTTTTCATTTAATTTACTTATTGTGTAGCATTTATATTATACTACAATATTATATAATATTTTAAATATTATTTTTAATACGTTATTGGAAGAATTCGAAACTTAAACCATTGTATATAACAACTTTTAGTATCAAAACTAAACTAATATGTTGTTGACGGGAATCAAACCTCTAACCTTTCTATATGACTTCTTTTAGTATTAATTTTAAATTAAAATATTGTTTACCGGATTCGAATCTTAGATCTCCATATATAACAATTTTTAATATTATATCCAACTATCATTATTTTGTTGGGTTGCAAATCTAACGGTTGTAAATAAAAGAAATAACCAAAAATAAGGAATAATAAAAAATGAAGGTTAACCAAAATACAAAATACACCCCCTTTTACTTATACCTATTTTGATAAAAAGTGACGGATGCTATTATAGTATAGTATAGATCTAATGATATTAAATCTCTTTTTGTGTCTACTTTCGATTCACCTTACTATAACCGTTTTTTTTTAAATATATATTTTTTGTTTGATGATCTCTTGTTTTTACGATGTCATTCTTATATTTTGTGCATATATAAATATTCTATTTTATTTTATAACATTTTAATCTTAACTTTACAATTTATTTTAATTAAATAAATAAATTTATAATTTTCTAAATCATTATATTATGTTATGTCCAAATTTGGACATGGACTCTAAATAGATCCAATTAAATGCTAATGAAAATTGGCTTCACATGTCGGGTTGAAGAGAGTTAGGATGTGGCTCCCTTCACTAAATATGGAATGCTCAGATTGAGCCTAATAAAGGCATTGAAGATGGAAGAAAACCCAGCAAATATATTGGCTTATGGCGAGCTGCGCTCACCTCTCTAGTAGAGGTTCGGGCTTACTTCTCTAAGGGATTCTATCTCTCTTCTTTAAGAATTTTTGACCCACCTTTCTAGCAGGAATTTGGGCTCAACTCGCTTGCAAGCAAATTCAGGCTCACCTCACTAGCAAGAACTCAGGCCTCGCTTAGCTAGTGGGATATTAGGCTTACTTCGTTAGTAGGAGTTCTGGTCTTGCTTCGCTAGGAAGAGCGTCAGTCTCAATTAACTAACCGGATCTCAGGCTCACTTCATTAGGAGGAGCTCTGGCCCCACTTCGCTAGTAGGAGCTCCGACCTCACTTCGTTAGCCGGAGCTCCGACCTCACTTCGCTAACCAGAACCTCACTTTGTTAGCCTGATCTCGGGTTCACTTTGCTAATCGTATCTCGGGTTCACTTTGTTAGTCCGGGCTCACTTCGTTAGGAGGAGCTCCGACTTCACTTCGCTAGCCGGATCTCGGGTTTACTTCACGGGAAGAAATGGGGAGCTGCCGCGATATTGTCAAAAAACGTGGGGATCAGTCAAGTTATGGGCTTTCTATGGCTGAAGGCCTGACATTAGCATGGATTTAGGTACATGGACCCTCAAAACCCTAGCCCGTGCCAGGTAACTTCTTTTCCAAGAATTACGTGAGTAATTTCCTATATAAAAGGGAACGTAAGTACCTTGTATAACACTGTAAACGAACAGAGGTACTCGCTAAGCTCGAGTCAATAAGAAATCGAGCTCGAGTTTGAACAAAAAATAATATTCGATAAACTTATCGAATCGATTTTTATGAGTGTTCAACTCGAAATTTGACTCGAACTCGACTCGATAAGCTATATACATAAAAAAAATTATTTAATTTGCATAAATAATATATTACAATACATTAATACAAATATATAAAATATCTAGATCATAGATCAACTACTAATTATCATCTAATTTCTCATCATCCACAAAATTAAACATGAAAATGCACTAAATAGTGAAAAAAGGAGTATTAAAGGAAAATAAAATAAAATTTTATTGACAAACTCGACTCGGTTCGACTCGACTCGAAATGTTTCTGAACAACTTGAACTCGACTCGTTTGTTAACGAACTCGAGTTCGAACAGTAGAAATTGATCGATAAGGTAATCGAGTTTGGCTCGACTTGTTAAGAAAAAGCTCGAACTCGAACTCAATATGCAAAAACTTGACTCGGTTCATTTACAGCCCTAACCTTGTATGATGAAGAAATTGACACTCGGTAAAAGTAAAAGAAAGAACCCATTCTCTATTTAATACTTGAAGAGTCATCATTCAAGCTCAGTCACCACCCACAAAAACCATTCTACAACACTAAACACCACCTTTGATCTTCATTCCGACCATCAACTTGACAATCTCCAAAATACCGTTATACGAAATTCTCTCAATAACAAATTACATAAATTATACTCCATTAACAAACAAATAAAATTAAACCTAGAATTTTACTTCCACCTTTCTAATTTTGTGGAACTTTGGCCCGCATGCCGCACCCTTTATTTTGTACGGTCGACCTTAGCAAACGTACCCTAACTAATGAGTAGTTCCGAAAACAAAGATCATCATGATTATAATCATGTTTAGCAGGGTCACAGTTTATAGGACCTACTTTCTACACTAGGTAATGATGTAATCGTTTATATATATATATATATATATATATATATATATATATATATATATATATATATATATATATATATATAGGGTCTTGCTCAAATGAGAACCTATTTTATGGTGAGAACTGAGATCTAATCTCAGCCCCACAATTTTTAACCAACTTTAAATCTCAACCACACGAATTAAATAACCACATATACACACCCAGTACACACAGACACACCCATTACACACACGCAAACACACGCACTCCCTCCCCCAAAAGAAATGCAAAAAATTGTACACAGGAGTGTATCATTTATTTAGTCTATCCACCCCACCCCAATCTCCTATCGCAATTCCGATCATTGGAAAACCAATCCCATCCACCACAACCAACCGCCATCTCCTCTCCCTCTCTTCATCCTCTCTCATTCCACCGTCGCCGGAAAATCAAACCTCCACTTGCCCACCCAGCACCCAGCATACACACACGACACACAACACGCACGACACACAACACCTCTCTCATTCCACCGTCGCCGTCGCTTCTGACATGATTTTGACTCACCGGATTTTGTTCCAAGTTGCCGACGTTTGACCGGTTTTTGGTTGTCTCGATTGTTTACGAATTTTTGTCTATGTGCATAAGTCTGTTAGAGTGGTACATAATATGTGGTGATTTTTGGACTCCGATGGTGATTTATTGGTAGTTTATATTTTTTCTTTTTGAAATTTATATTATTTTCTTGTAATTTCAAGTGTGTATCAAGTGATTATATAAAATTGGAGGTGAAAATGGTGATTGTTGTGGTGCTGGTGTAGTCATTGCCGTATTTCATTTTTCGGTGGTGATTTTTCATTTTTCGATGGTGATTTTTTTGTTTACAGGTGGTTGGAGTGGTGATTTTTGTGTTTCTGGTGGTGATTTTTGATTTGGCATTGGTGATTTTGTGTTTGTCGGTGGTGATTTTTGTATTTTTGGTGGTGATTTCTGGTTTGGTGGCGGTGATTTTATGTTTGCCGGTGGTGATTTTCTGATGGTCGTCGGAGGTGATGGTGGTCGTCGGTGGTGGTGGATGGTTGAATTAGTAAGAAGATGGTGAAATCCCAAATATAAAATATTAAAATATTAAAATGTTAAATGAATGGTAAGAGATGAATATATTGTATTTAAATGGGTGGATAGGATTAGATCTCATATCTCACCATAAGTGATGGTTCTCACCTGAGCAAAACCCTATATATATATATATATATATATATATATATATATATATATATAGGCAAGTGCTCATATGAGAACCCCTACTATTGTGAGATATAAGATCTAATCCAATCCCTTCATTTTAATCAAATCTAATGGTCCCGCTAAGGACACCTACACCCTCACACACAGTAACCCCATCCACTGATGACGTCATCATGATGTCATAAATATATTTAAAAAAAATTTGAAAAAAAATTCTGGGAAAAAAAATTCTGACATCGTGCTGATGTCATACTGGTGAATTTTTACAAAATCTGGTGATTTTTTTCTCGTGATTATCATAAAAAAGCACCAGATTTCGTAAAAAATCACCAGTATGACGTCAGCATTTTTTCCCAGATTTTTTTTCAATATTTTAAAAAAAAAATTTATATTTATGACATCATAGATCTCATAATAAGAAGGTTCTCATTAGAGAAAGACTCTATATATATTATATATATATATATATGTGTGTGTGTGAGAATACATTTTTTATGTTGGTTTAACAGCCCGACTTTTCAAATTATACTAATTCTAAATTCAAAACTAAAATGTGATAGTATAATTTATTAATCCAAAATTTGTTATAAAGATAAATACTACAAAAGTACAGTTAATAATAAGAGTATAATAATTCTTCTTTTTACGTCTAATCATGCAGTGAAGTGAAAAGATTTACATAGTAACAACGTCTAATCATGCAGTGAAGTGAAAAGATTTACATAGTAACAATTAATAATTCTTCTTTCTACATCTTATATAGGACCACATACAATGTCAGTCATTGAGGGTTTAGGTGTTGGAGTTGGACGCTTTAGTACTGCATGCAGAGTCGTCATTGTCTCCTCCCATAACAGTACAAAGCATCCTTAATTATTTTGCATGCATGTATTAGTCAAATAAAGCAAACCGTTGGTTCGATTTTTTTCGGGTGCAATTTTTGTACTGTAAATTAGACCAGAACATGGGCTTGTGCAATATTGTTTGCAGCACCAGCACATTATGTCACATTCTTTCGATGAAGGTCCATTACCGAGGCCAATAATGTACTGAAATGTTATACATATATATAGAGGATAGTATATATTAATTTGAAGAAAATATCAAAAATCCATCTTCCTATTTCTAACAAAGGACCCATTTCCTATTGTGCAGGGTATTCTAGGTGTTAGTAGGAATGAAACAGGTGTCTGCGTAGTCGCTATTTGTCTCATCCCTTAGCACACACAACGCACCCTTATAGCAGCTGTTGCAGACTCTCTTTCAACTGGCCGACTTTGCTCAATTAGTGTGTGCTCACTTATTGCATGTGCCCTTGATTCCTGTTTCAGTAACACTGAGAAATGTGTACGTGAGTGGGGCCTGGGCGCTCGCTCATATTTTATTGGTGTTTTACATGTACATACTGATAAGTTGTTGCATGCATTTTTCATGTTCTTTCGATTCCTTTTTGTTGTTACATGCAATCAGCTAGCGGCAAAGTCATTGAATAATCGATATCGTGGGTCATGCCGTACCTTGACTTTCTGTTTTTACGTACCCTGGCATGTTAACGTTTCTTTTGCTAAATTTTTTGTTGAAATTGATGAATCAGTCAACTGTCGACAAACTCCTATGTAAAAAAATGAGAAAGGAAGGAAAGTATAAGTTATATACGAAGATTCTAAAAAATCTTCTTGACAGTTTAATGGTTGGACTACATTTAGCAATCATCCAAGTTACTCCTTCCGTTCCTAAAAACGTTTTCGATTTACTTTGGACACATTTGCCAACCGCATACTTTTAATCGCTAATATCTTTAATTTCGTATTAGTATTAAATATAAAAATTTCACTGTATTAAAGTACTAACAAATACGAATCCAATAAGATCACTCATGACTATATTTTATCTTATAAATTATGCGTAAATTAGTAGTCAATCGCTTATAATGAACAATGTTCAAAGTCAAAACAGGAAACGTATTTTGAAACTGAAGGAGTATTAAAAAGTAAGTAAAAATTTATTGATGTTGTTTAACATTGTTTTTTCTTTTTGATAACATTGTTTAACATTGATGATCATCAAGAAACCAATATAAACTTTTGTTAAAAATTCCAAAGCAAAATTCTAACAAACAATTCTCTTTAGTTTTCACAAATTTTCAAGCGTGTGGTAAAATACTACCAGAATCTTGGCTAAATTCGATTGCCATTTTGCAGTCGAATTTAGCTAAATTTGACTAGGTCCAGTCGAATTTAGCTAAATTCAACTGCAAAATGGCAATTAATTCTAACTTAGTGAAATTTAGTAAAAATCAGTCAAATTTAATAAATTTGACTGGCTAAATTCGACTGCTCAAATTCAATTGGTCTAAATTCGATCGTAATTTTGAAAAAAATTGAAAAATTGAAAATTTTGAATTCGGCGCCTAAGGCACCTGAAATTCGACTAGACTCAGTCGAATTTATAAATTCGATCGAAGGCAGTCGAATTTAATGTACCATATCTGGAACATTCAGCAGCTTTCTGCTGATCTCATCTTTTTCCTATTTCTCATCTTCTTTCCAGATTTATGTGGAATAAAATGCATCGTGTGTACTTGAACTTCAAGAAATGAAAATGGTGTATCTTGGATTTATAGACCATTAATTTAGACTAGCAACATAAAAAAATCTTTGTTAAATACACACATCTATACACATGCATATTGAGTTTTGTCAAATACATACATCTCGTTAATTTCGAAATGGAGTACAAATATCTTCATTTCTTCTTGTAATGGACTTCTAAATATTGTTCTTTGTTTGGATTGAAGAAATTGTTTTTGGTAAACGTTACCGGAACAAGTAAAATTGGTTCTTGCTTAACAAACTCCCATAAATAAGATAAACATTAATCTGTATGCATATCCAATGCACAAAAAAAACACAAATCTTAATATAAATCCCACCATGAGTTATACCATATTTGTATGTGTATATATATGTATATATGTGTGGGTATATGTAAGAGAAGGGCGGGGAAGATAAGAGTGAGTGAAAAATGTAAGTATGTGTATATATATATATATCTAATTTGCTAGGATGAATACTAACCATTGGATTATTATGTTGATATGTTAATCTGGATCGTTGGATGAGTTTCACGCAGATCGCTGACATGGCAGTAATAAATTCGACTGGTTGCAGTCAAATTTATAAATTCGACTGTCTTCAGTCGAGTTTATAAATTCGACAAACTAGGTTTTTCACTTTAAATTTATAAATTCGACTGGAGTTGGTCGAAAATAAGTCAACATATTTTTTTGACCATTTTAATATTTAACATGCGCTATTTTTTATTTATTTATTTTTTGTACAAACTTTTAAAATATACTCCCTCCGTCCCAGCCGGTTCTTTACAGACGGCTGGGACACGGTGACCAAGAAATATAATTTAAATAGTGGGTGTAATAATGTAGTAGTGAGTGTAATAGTGATTTTATTGTTAAAATAAGTAAAGTAGTGGGTGTAATAGTGTAAAGTGTTGAAAAAGTAGAGTAAAGTATTGGATTAATGGGTGTAATAGTGTAAAGTGTTGAAAAAATAGAATGAAGTAGTGGATGTAATAATGTATTTTATTGTTAAAAGTTACTATTTTTGGTATGTAAAGAAATGGATGAGACGTCCCAAAATAGTAACTGTAAAGAATCCATTGGGACGGAGGGAGTATTAATCTTAACATCCATACCGTTGGATCGTTCAAATTTTAATTTTAACAATCTAAATTACTAACCCTTAATATGAAATGAGTAACCCCTAAACACAAACCTTAAACCCTACATTTCAATCATTTAATAACAAAACATCGTATTGGTAATTTTTTTTAAATCACACTATTACGGTCTCTCATCATTTTTATTAAATACGATATGTTATCAAAACGTACTATAAAAAAATTATAATTTTTTAAAATTGGTAAGTATTTATTAAAAAATTTCAAACTTCTTAACAAATATAAAATCAACACTCTATTTACATTTACTAAAAAAAATTGTCGTAAGTGGGTAAACTAAATTTTAACCTGTAGTTCATCTTATGAGGATATTGTGGTAACTTTTTTTTTTATATTTTAAGGATTAATTTTATATTTTTTAAATAATTTTGGAAATTAATATTCTAATTAGAAAGACTGATTGTAGTCAAATTAATAAATATGACAGTTTTCAGTCGAATTTAATTTTAAATATTTTGGAAAATTTAGACGGGAATTTTCCCGCTTAAACTTAGTTTCACGCGAATTGCTGACCTGGAAGTAAATTCGACTGGTTGCAGTCAAATTTATAAATTCGGCTGGTTGCAGTCAAATATATAAATTCGACTGCCATAGAATTTAGGCGGGAATCTAGGCGGGAAATAAATTCGACAGGTTAAATTCGACCGAACCTCTAAATTCGAATACTTAAATTCGACCGCCCTTAAAATCGACTAGATGTAGTCGAATTTATGTTTGACCATTTATTAATTAGAGTTGATCCTAAATTTGACTGGATCCGGTCGAATTTAGACCAGTTGAATTTGTGCAGTTAAATTTAGTCGATTTTTCTTGTAATGAAATTATAAAATTCTATAAAATATATTATGAAATATAAATTTTCACATCAATTGTACGTTGGGATGCATAAAAAAGTAGGCTTCTCGAGAATGAGGTCGAATCAAGTTTTTTTGAAATCGGATCGGGTTAGATCAAGTCGGGCTTTTTTAGAATATGAGGATCATTTTAGGTTTGCGGGTTGTGCCGAGTCAGATAGGATCAAACCGGACTTTTATCCAATTTTTTTTAATTTATATATTAATATTTTTGATATTATTAAAAACATTACATATTTTTAGATTTCATCTATAAAAATTTGGATTTTTATACCTGATTTTTTTATTTAAATGTTAGTACTTTTTAGGTTGTTAAAAATATTATTTTTTAAGATTTTATTTATAAAAAGTAAATGAAAATCCGGATTTTTATCCGAATCGAACCAGACTTTTTTATATTCGGGTTTTAACCGGATTTTTCGGATTCATGCTTTTACCCGGGGTTTTTGAGTTTTGGAATGGACCGAATTTGATGAAAAATAGAAAGTTTGTATAAGATCCGCTGACTGGGCCAAGTCGAACCAAATTTTTTCCAAATCACGTTTTTAAAACATTTTTCATCAAATGATCAAACCGAATTTCGGGTTTAGATTTTTTGAACGGCACCTTTAAAAAAAGTACAAATGTACCAACGTAGTTATCTAATTAAGCATATAGATATTCCTTAGATCTACATTTAGCAACTTGCTTAGTCTCACATTCCTAATTTATAAATAAGTAAAAAGTAAATGGTAAGTAAAATTTTGATAGTAAATGTTAATTAAGATTTATTTTTTATACATACATTTATTGTGATCTCATGAAATGTATCCTAAAATTAATCATAGCATCCTTGTTCTCTAACTTTAATGTATGCTTTAAATTTAATTTTACACTGAATCTGTTTAGGGTTTCATGTGTATGATTGTTGAAATAACACCACGACTAGCAGCGGAATCCCATTATGTGTATGAGTATGACCACGTACTTGGCAACTTGCTTAGTGTTAGTGAAGTCAATATTAATGCATATGGTTGCTGTTAGTGACAGAGGATTGGAGGAGAGGCATGTATGTAGCGGACGCAGCTCGAAATATTCAGTACAAACAATACATGGTAAGTTAGTGTATTACTGTATTTACTTAGTTCTGTTCCCAGAGAACAACTGATTCTGTGAAAGCTAGCTCCTGAAGACTTGAACTTGAAGGTTGAAGTAGTGCATGCACAAAGATCGACAGTCTGGGAGATGGCAGCTGTGCTGCTTATTTTTTCCTCTTAAAATTGTAGACCTTCCAAATATGATAAATTAAGTCTTTTTGGAATTTCTTTTTAGAATTATTCATTGAGCTTTTGCATGGGCTCTCTCTTAAGATTTTTCTTACATATGTGGACTACTAATGCACAACGGGGAGGGGCCATTAAGCAGTTGTCGAAAGTTGGGGGGGACCATAGCACCCAAGGTCCTAATTAATGTGCTTCCGCCCCTGATTGTATATATATAGGTGTTTTACATGTTTATTTTCATCAAATATATTTAATCTCCAGAAGTTGATTTTCATGTTCCTTGACTCACCTTTTCTTTTTATACAGCTAATTTGTCATGTAGTGCCCAACGTGGGTCACATACGCTGTAGCGGTATCTACAAATCCTAAACATTTTCATGTTGTCCCAAGTTAAGCGAGTTTATTTGATTTTCACATAAATTAAGAAAAAGGTAATAAAAAAGAGTAAAATTAGTTGAAAGATGGGTAAAGTGGTGGGATTTGAGATAGTGGAGGAAGGAAGGTAATAGGTGTAATAGTGTTTATTTAATAAAAAAAGAAGTACTCCTCTGTCCCAAATCTTTTGTTATGTTTGACTTTTTGTGGCCTCATTCTTTATAGTTTACAAAATCTGAAAAATACATATTAAAGTAGATTAGATGTACTTTCTAATGATATAATTTTTATCATAATTTTCATATATTTTATGTATGTAATATATGGTCAAAGTTTAGTCAATTTGACCATTAAAAGTCAAACAAAAGATTTGGGATGGAGGAAGTATAAAATAGAGAAGTAATGGGTGTAATAGTGTAAAGTAGTGTTCAAAAAATATAATTGGTTCTTTCTTTTTAGGACGTTCAAAAAGGAATAAGGTCACGTAAAATGGACCGGAGGGAGTACTATTTTTAAATATTACTAGACATATAAATTCACGATAAATTTATATGATATTTTTAATGGTCTAGATAATTAATTTTTACAGAATTTATTTACTGTTGTAAAAATATTTTAATAATATGACTCTAACATATATACTAACTTAAAACTATACAAAGATTTTCTTTACTTTATCTAATTTGAATTAAAATTTTAAAACATGAATTTTATAAATTTTAAATTTTAAATAATATGATTATCTAATAATTATATATATATACACGTATATTATATGTGATATAATTAAATATTAGATGCCGCTGAAAAAGTTAATTGATCTATATTATTATAATTTAAATTTATTGATAGAATAGTTCCTAGTGTTTCTATAAAAAGGGATTTTGTTTGTAGTGTTTCTATAAAGGAGGGATTTTGCATAAAAAAAGAAAAAAAAAGATAACATGTTTTAGCTGAAATCTATTATTGATTAATTACTAAATATATAATAATTCTTTTATTAGATTGAATGAACGACCGAAAATTAAAATAACAGATTTAAATATTTCGATTTTAATGTTTTATAGCCCGTACGATCCACATATTTTCTTTAATATTATACAATATTTTTATTTTATTTTATTTTAAATTCAAATTTATAAGACATGAATTTTGTAGATTTAAAATTTTTAAATGGTATGTTTTTAAATGGTATGTTTTAATAATAATAATAATAATAATAATAATAATAATAATAATAATAATAATAATAATAATAATAATAGTATATACATTGCCCATGATACTTTTGAAAATGACGAATTTTAACTAAAAAATATAGAAAAGAGGACATGTTTTAGCTGAAAAAGATAATCGATTAGGTGTTACTTAATATAATATTAATATCTTATTTTATTAAAGAATTATGATTTTACTGGAAAAGAAGAGGTTTGGTTAGAAAAAATAAAAAAAGTAACATATTTTAGTTGAAAGAAAGTAATTGATTCGTTATTAGTAATTATATTATTGTTATTTTATATTATTAAAAAGAATTGCCGTAGTGTTTTTAGAAAAGAAGAAATTTTATTTAGAAAAAATATATAAGGAAATATTTTACTAAAAATAACTATCTGTGATATTATTATAAAAGAAGAGGATTTAGAAAAAATTGAAAAGATAATGATATAGTAAGGATAATTAAGTAAAAATGTAATGTGCATGTACAAATGCCAATTTTAATATTTCTATTATTATAATATATCGATTATTGCAATATATTACTGGGTTCGAATGGGCTCATAATAAATTAAATTAGTTGCTCCTGCTACTCAGGCGAGACCGAGAGCCTTAAGCACTGTATATGATCGATGATCAAACTTTGCTCAGACAGAGATTATTCGTGTCAGTTCTGATAAAAAAGAGTTAAGCTTTGGTCACCTACATTTTCAAAATTCAAATTAAATTATGAAATTTGTATTTATTTTCGGAGACAGGTCAGAATCAATTTAATTCTACGTCTATGCCTCTTGGAGATTATAAATTATAGGTGTTGCTTCTATCAGAAGAGAAGTTTAAGAATGTTAATCCATGTGGTTGTTTATACTTTAATATTCAGTGTACTCCGACATTCCGCTATATATATGGAGAGTAGCCGAGTGCTGGATGTTGCAAATCCCTCAAAGCTCAAAATGATGCATGTCTTTGCTAGATGTTACCGCTTTGTATCGTTTATATTTAAAAAATATATAAAAGAAAATAATTTTTTAAAAAGAACTATTCATGGTAAAGAAGAAAATTTAGAAACCAAAATAGAAAATAACATAGATAGATATAAGTAAGGATAATTAAGTAAGGATAATTAAGTAAAATTGTACTAATATAATATATTAGGTAAGGTTAATTAAGTAAAAATATGAAATACTAAAAAAATACCAAATTTTTAATGTTTCAGATATTATAATATAACATAAATTCAATTTATTATTTCTATTTGTTAAATCTTATTTATTAATATATTCTACGTTATACTCCATGATGCACAGTTTGTTTTTTAATATCTTTTTTATCTATTTTGTTTTTAATTGTTTTGGTTATAAATATTTTAAGTATAATAAATTTTTTATAATAATTAAACTTAGTAAAATAGTTTTTAAAACTAATAAAATAGAGGGGCCCATCAAAATAAATTTTTAATATTTAGATAATAAATAAATAGCCCTAATGTCACTACAACACAGAAAAGACCTTTTACGACGAAATATTACACTAGATTCGTCGTAAATGAGGCATTTACGATGGAAAATTTCTGTCATTTTTTATCCTTGAAAATTCGAAAATACGATCACAAGTTTCTAATTTCTAATTTGATCACAAGTTCCGAGTTTTGTCACAAGTTTCTAATCTGGTCATAAGTTCCAACACTACCAGAATCTCGGCTAAATTCGACTACCAATTTGCGATCGAATTTAAACAGTCGAATTTAGAGATTCGGTCGAATTTAACAAGTCCAAATTATTTTCCACCTAGATTCCCGCCTAAATTCTAAGGCAGACGAATTTTATAAATTTGATTGCAACCAGTCGAATTTACTGCCAGGTCAGGAATCCGCGTGAAACTAAGTTTAAACGGAAAAATTCCTGCCTAAATTTTGCCAAAATATTTAAAATTAAATTCGACCGAAAAAAGTCATATTTATAAATTTGACTGCAATCTATCATTCTAATTAAAAAATTAATTTCCAAAATTATTTAAAAAATATAAAATTAATCCTTAAGCTATAAAAAAATTACCACAATATCCTCATAAGATGAACTACAAGTTAAAATTTAGTTTACCCAATTACGACAATTTTTTTTTAACAAATGTAAATAAATTGTTGATTTTATATATGTTAAGAAGTTTGTAAAATTTTAATAAACACTTATCAATTTTAAAAAATTATGATTTTTTTTATAGTACGTATTGATAACATATCGTATTCAATAAAAATGAAGACAGACCGTAATAGTGTGAGTTCAAAAAAACTTTACCAATACGATATTTGTTATTGAATGATTGAAATGTAGGGTTTAAGGTTTGTGTTTAGGGGTTGCTCTGCTCATTTCATAGCAAGGGTTAGTAATTTAGGTTTGTTAAATTTAAAATTTGAGCGATCCAACCGTATGGATGTTAAGATTATTATATTTTAAAAGATTGTATAAAAAATCAATAAATAAAAAATAGCGCATGTTAAATAGTATAATGGTCAAAAAAATACGTTGTCTTATTTTCGACCAACTCCAGTCAAATTTATAAATTCGAGGGCAAAACCTAGTTTGTCGAATTTATAAACTCGACCGAAGACAGTCGAATTTATAAATTTGACAATCGAATTTATAAATTCGACCTAAGGCAGTCGAATTTATAAATTCGACCGAAGACAGTCGAATTTACACTGCCATGTCAGTGATCCACATTAAACTCATCCCACGATCCAGAGTAACATATCAACATAATAATCCAATGGTCAGTATTCATCCCAGCAAATTAGATATATATATATATATATATATATATATATATATACACATACTTACATTTTTCACTCAATCTCATCTTCCCCACCCTTCTCTTACATATACCCACACATATATACATATATATATACACACACAAATATGGTATAAACTCATGGTGGGATTTATATTACGATTTGTGTTTTTTTATGCATTAGATATGCATACGGATGAGTATTTATCTTATTTATGGGAGCTTGTTAAGCAAGAACCAATATTACTTGTTCCGGTAACCACTACTAGAAATATGTCAATAGACATCGGTTTCTGGCCGTTGTTAAAAAAAAATCTGACCGATGTCTATGCGTGTGTAGAGAAAGGTCAAAACCTTTAGACATCGGTTTTTAGCCGTTGTCTATTATCGACTTAGACATTGGTTTCTTAAATATTTCTGATGTCCAAGATACATTATGTGCAGTAGTTCTTTTTAAATTATGATATATTATGTGCATTAGATCAACATAAACATAGAACATACAAGGTAAATAAAGACATATACATCGATTTCTTGGTAAAAACCGATGTTATATATCATCTCAGACATCGGTTTCTTGGTAACATCGATGTTGTATGTTCTAATAGACATCAGTTCTTTTAAAAAATTTGATGCAATAGCCCATCATGTACATCGATTATTTTAGAAAAAGTGATGTGAATTATAGTGAGACACATCAGTTTTGTTTTAATAAATGATGTATCTTGTTGAGGTTTTAGCATGTAGTGATCGTTTATATGCACCCCGAAACTAAAATCAAGCCAAAATGCTAAAATACAAAAAACCAAGTACTTGCCATTTACCAACATGCCAATGTTTACAATAACCATAATTGGTACCAAAATTCTACCTGTCCAACTATTTGCACTCTTTACATTAACAAATATTTACATAGAACAATAGATGGAGATTTTCTTTTATCTTTCCTTCATCAATCCTACCTGCAGGATGTTAGAGGAGATCAGGCTGTTGGCGATCTGCAGATCTCTAGGCTTCAGGGGAACTCACACCTGCAGGCTGTTGGCTTTCGCTGTCCTCCGGATATACCTCGAATCATGTTATCACCTACCAATGTATCAGCACGGCTATCAAGTCCCAAAATCTGCACTCAGATTGAAGGATCAAGTTAATGCACTAATATGTTACCTACTGAGTCACACACACCCCGTCCGTATTGCAATTTCCAGCAGCAACAACAACATTCACTTACAGAAATCAGAGCAATACTGCTCTTGGTGCATCATATATATATCAACTAAACACAGAAGATAACAGAAAACCAAATCTAGAAGTAATAATTTCCATCTCCATATTGGAGAATGTAATGATGAGGCATATCAAAGACATATTGGAGATATGTCTTTGTCATTTAGCCATGCATGACGCAACCCAATGCCAAATTGTAATGTATGCGTTAAGTTCTGATCAGCGACCTGAGAAAGAATCATTTGTAATGCTTCTTCTGCCATGCTGAGGAACTGCCTTGGGTGCTCATCTGAAGCTGCAAACTGTCATAAGGCATAATTAATCACTTAATTGTGATATTGTATCGTAAAATTAGAAAACACACCTGAATGCGATCGAGAGCAGTATGCCTTGTTTGCCGGCGAGATGACAAAAATATTAGAACCGATTTTGTTGGTGAATGAGTACTAATAGCTGCATATGTAGGTTTATTCATGTTGTTCATCCTTGGACAGTAAAACTTTCTAGGATATCCCTGTTTAAAAAATAATAATTCTATTGGCAAACAGATAATAGAAGTAACATATATATGATACAGGAATGTGCTTAATATTGATGTACTAATATTAATTCAGGCCTCAATTGACCATAACAATAACCAGAAATATTATAAATACAAACTGGAGCAAAATCAATTCTAACCAAGGAATCAATTCACATCCATCCAACTGACAAGCTTGTATGGATAGCCGCACAAAATTAGCAATTCAAGTTTTAAAAGATAAGTACAAGGGGACAAGTTTCTTTAAGAATGCAGATTGCTAGATGCACTCCAGAACTTCACAAATGAAAAAGTATGCAGCCACAAAAGACAGTTGGCACAAGCCAAAAACTTTTCATGGCCAGGATCCCATCAAAAGATGAAATCTATGGTCTGGGAAAACTAATGTGTCGTTTAATTACAGGTGAAGGAGATAATGACGAGTCATCCTTGTAATGCGACGAATCACATATCTATACAGTAATATGTTTATTAAACAGATCACAAACATGTGTATAAGCATATACAAAACCTAGAAAACTACATCCCTACACTTAACTTTATGCTATCATGAGTTGTCTTTTCAAATGTTTCAATATTGAACATTTAGTAGCATCGTACCAATGCTTTAATCCATTCTCAAAATCTAACAAGAAGCCTATAAGAATACTGTCAGATTCAATGTACAGATTAGAATTATCACAATTATAGTTGTGTACTCCCAACAGATTAGAATTACTAGCTAGAATACAGAATTTGTTGTACAATTGTAGTGTTCATATTTTAGTAATAACAAAGCCTAAAGAGATATTTCTTGTTAACTAGATTTTCAACAAGTCTTACCTTAGTGGAATCATCACAAGCTGAAACGTAATGCCCACAACTTCATTTGCAATAGATGTTATTTTAATCAAACTTAATTATTAATGAAATGTCTATTTTATCTTGATATCCAACATTCTCTACAACTAGCTTTAATTTTACATTACTTGGCATTTGGTGGCACCACTTAATAAAATTGAGCAACCCCTTACCAACATATCCATGAACTGCAGTCAGTGTAAACAATAATTGAGTAGATTCATAGCTGTGGCTTGGCCGAGTAGATCCATCAACAACAAACAACTTTTTTAAGGGAAATTGGAGGAAGCAAGTTTTTCAATCTTCAACCTAAGCTCTCCAGACACAGACATATACAAACGAAACAGAAAACAAGAATTACACACAAGTAATACAAACAAAAACACAAAAGCTAAAAAATACAAACAAAAATCTACAAGAAAAACAAGTAATTAACACAAAAACTTACTAATTGAAGATGACCCAAGCAAAAAGAGCAATGAATCTGCAAAAAAATGTTCAATTAAAATTAAATCGAGCTTAATTCGAACTATTAATTGGAAAATGGCTTAAGAGTCGAGCTTCCTCTTCTCTTAAATTCGAGCTTCCTCTTCTCTATTTCGATTTAGAGAAATCGTAATAAGCTGAGTTAATTACAGAAAAATGCGGGTGAGAGAGACAGAGAGAGGGGGTCGAGTAGTGATGAGAGTGAGAGAGAGAGAGAGATGAGAGAGAGAGAGAGAGAGATGAGTGAGAGAGAGATGAGAGTCGGCTGTGATTTGTGAGAAGTGAGATAGAAGACAAAGTAAATTAGGGGAAATGTTACCAAGGCGGGATACTCAAAATTTTCCAAGGGGGAAATGTTTTAAGAGAAATGGGGGGAAAATGACCAGCACGTGTTTTTTTATTTCGAGAAAAAACATTTAGACATCGGTTATTTTAGCAACCGATGTCTAGAAATCTGTTTAACATCGCTTTTAAAAAAATCGATGTCAAAAACCTTTTTAACATCGGTGGTTTTTCAAACCGATGTTAAAGGGGCGATGTCTAATCCAGTTTTTCTAGTAGTGAACGTTTACCAAAAACAATTTCTTCAAGCCAAACAACGAACAATATTTAGAAGTCCATTACAAGAAGAAATGAAGATATTTGTACTCCATTTCAAAAGATACACCATTTGCATTTCTTGAAGTTCAAGTACTCACAATACATTTTATTCCACAGAAATCATAGAATAAAATGCATTGTGTGTACTTGAACTTCAAGAAATGCAAATGGTGCATGTATCTTAAATTTATAGACCATTAATTTAGACTAGCAACATAAAAGAATCTTTGTTAAATACACACATCTATACACATGCATATTAAGTTTTGTCAAATACATAATATTATTAAGTAACTCTTCATAACATTATTACTGATTATTTATTTATCTTCATAAAAAAAAAATCTCCATCAATCTCCCAGTCCCCCTATATATATATATAATAAGTGGAGCTGTTTTTACTGGGAGCTCAATCTAGTTTTCTCTCATACCATCTGCTCCTTAAATAATTAAAGAAGATTGATATAAAATGGGAAGGAGACCATGCTGTGACAAAGTTGGGTTGAAGAAAGGTCCATGGACTGCAGACGAGGACCAGAAGCTCCGTAATTTTATCCAAATTAATGGTACTAAATACTGCTGGAGAGCTGTTCCACAACGTGCAGGTATCAAATATGTTTGAGCGAGATAGGAAACTATATATTGAATCATGTCTTAATGAGTACGTAGTACTGATTGCATGAATTACGTACTGCAGGACTACTAAGGTGTGGTAAGAGCTGCAGGCTGAGATGGGCAAACTATCTAAGACCAGATCTCAAGAATGACCTTTTATCTAAAAAAGAAGAGAAGCTTGTCATTGATCTTCACTCTCAACTTGGCAACAGGTATGTAATAATATATTGTGACTGCCAAGTTGTGTTTGTATCATGTACATGTGCATATGTATATGTATATGTTTGTGAAAAATGTACGTTCATATTATATGATAATGCACCACGGTAAATAACAGTACGTACTGACGAGTAACGTCCCTCCATATAAATTTTCGATTGCTATAAGCAATGCAAAACTTTTTGTCTGTTTAATTACTAAACTTTTGGACTATCATGAGTTAATCTTTTTGTTGTTCTTATTTGTAATTTCGACAGATGGTCCATGATTGCTTCTCATTTGCCGGGAAGAACTGACAATTATATCAAGAACTACTGGCATAACCACATCAAGAAAAAGTTAAGTAACATGGGAATTGATTCTATCACTCACAAACCACTTCTCCCTCATCCTCCTACTGATGATCATCGTAACAAATCCCGAAAAAAAGTTAGGAAAAGTAGAGAAGAAATGCATGATCAACATAAAAGTAAAGGAATTGATGAGACTCCATTATTGAAGGGATCAATCATCCCTAACGATGATAATCTTGACCAGGCCATGGGAAACTTAACAATAGACACTGGGTTTTCGGTAGACGAAATCCCCTTGATTCAACCCCATGAAATTGTCATCATACCTCTGTCTGATCGTCTACCATCTAACAATTGTTCTCCATCCTCTTTTCCTACTCCAAGTACATCAACCAAGTATGTTTCTTCAACAAATATTAACCTAATTTGTGAAAAATTGAAGTCTTTGCTATGTCGGCACAACAATATTGATCCATGGAAAAAAGACTACAATGGAAACACGGATTATTCTGAAGAAGGTGATCATTTCACTGATTGGGATTGGTTGCTCAACGATTTCGATATTGACAAGATTGATCTTGATATGATTCAGCCTCCTCCTGATCATGGTAAATCTCACTAGCACACTTAAGAATGCTTGGTCGACTTGGATGAAGAATGAAATGAATGGAGTCACAAAGTCAGAATTGTTGTTAATAACTGGATAGTAACAGTAGGGTGAAGGAAAAAGGGGGAATCAACTAAATGGAAATCTTCCTGCAGGATGTACGTATGATACGTACCATTTTTATTTCATGTGTTTTTTCGCAGTTTTCTTTCATACGTGAGGAAGTTGTTTTGAACGATTTGCATGTTCGGCTATAGAGCCTTGTTTGCCATGGTCTCCAAACAATGGCTTAATTTTTTCAAGTGTGTGCCTACAATAAATTTTTGTAAATTGAAAATAATAAAACAGTTTTTTTTTTTTGATTTCAACATAGACAATAAGAAACTGTTTTTGTCTTAGCTTTCTCTTATTTTGATATTCAATGATTCAAAAATTTTATATCGATCCTGTTTGGCAATTAACGGTTAGCTGTAGTGAATTGAGTTAATTATTTTGATTAAAGGATTTGAGTTAGCTGTTTTGGCTAGCGGATTGAATTAGCTATTTCGCATGGAAATGTTTAATAATAAACTGTTTCAATTAGCTTTTACTATTTTAACTACATATATTTGCAATTCCCTAATTTAAAAAACTCCTCTAAGTAGTTTTTTTGAATATTAGCTTATCGGATCCGAACCACTATTTCAATTCGTTAACTATAAAAAATCCCATTAGAATTTCATTTAATTAAACCTCTAATTTTGTCTCAAATCTCTAATTTTAACTCAAATCTTTAACTTTGGAACATATGCTCAACCTAAGAATACACCCAGTGTTTTGATATCGTAAATAAAATTTTAGACAAACTTGTATTGTTATTACTCCTATTAATCATAGTATGCATTCAAGATTCTTGTAACCACATTACATTTAACATATTGTTTTTCACTATCCTTCAATATTTAAAGTCAATATTTAGAGACCAAGATTTAAGATTCAAACCAATCAACAATTTTTTAAATATAAACATTAATATTTTTTGATAAGAAATGATTAAAATAAAGTTTAAGGTTGGACTCTAATGAAACACGTATTAAAGTATAATATTTATTTTGAGACTCTAATTAGTATACCAACAATCAAATACAATCAATTATGGATGAAAAAAATGTATAATTAGATTAAAAGAAAGATGTAAGATTCCAACGAACACACTTGCATATTAGTAAATGCTAAGGTGCGGTAAGAGCTGCAGGTTGAGAAGTCTAATTATTTAAGACTTAAAGAAGAAGAGAAGCTTGTCAATTGTCACTGATGTACTGATTCTACACTCTCAACTTGGCAACATGTACACGTGCACTTGTACATGTTTATGTTTGTGAATGTACGTTTTATAATATATGATAATGCATACGAAAAACAACGGTCCTGATCTTGATAGCTATGCTTGTGTTTCCACAAAGTCTATAAAAAACCATCGTAACTAATGTACAAAACTTTGTTTACTGAACTTTTAAATTAACATGAGTTAATCTTTGTTATCATCTTTTATGGTTTCGACAGATGGTCCAAGATTGCTGCTGGGAAGACAACTGACAATATATCAAGAACTACGTACGGGCATAATCACATCAAGGGTAAAATTAAAAGTAACATGGGAATTGATTCTGTCACTCACAAACCAATTTCCCGTATGAAGCGACACTTTGGTGACCCGCCGTATTCCCGTGTCGGATTCTTGGACACGCGTGGCCCCGTATTGGACACGCGTGTCCCCGTATTGGACACGGAGATTCTTCAAAACTCCTACTTTCAAATTTTGTTTTCACCAATTATAGTCAAAACTTGCATTAACTAAATACTTTCACAAAATTAAGTATCAACGTCTATAAGCAAATACAAAAGTATTGATTATCATGTTCATTTTTGCATAAAATGAAGAGATTATACTTATATTTGGTGTTTTGGATGAGCAAATTATGCATTTCAATGAGTTTACATATAATTTTTGGTTCTATCAATTGTTTTCTATATGTGTAACATGAACTATACATGAAAATTTATAGTTATACATGAGGTATCCCCCCGCACCCGTATCCCCATATTTTTAAATTTGCCGAATCCCCGTATCCCCGTACTACGCACCCGCACCCCGCACCCGTGTCCTTGCTTCCTAGATTTCCCCTCATCCTCCTACTGATGATGATCATAATAAACCGAAAAAAGTCAAGGAAAATTAGAGAAAAAATGCATAATCAATGTTAGAATAAGAAATATTCTAGATAATAATGTAAACATATTCTATATATATACTAGCCTATGTCCAGTGCAACGCACGGTTACTTTAAATTATTACTTTAAAATACATATGTTATACACATAAATATTACATAAAATTGTTTTCTATCTTTTATTTAATAGAAAAAATGAAATTTATTTAATCATGTAGACCTTTTTTCGATTTTTATATAAAATTTTCTATATTGTAAGTGTTTTTCAGATTTTGTGTAATTTTCTACTATATAGCTTATTACTCGTGTGATGCACGGATGTATTTTTAATATTTTTTGTTTTATTATCCATATTTTCATATATATTTTTAATTAGTAGGAAAATAAATTATAGAAGATAATAAAATATTGTAATACATGTTTGATAGTATTTTTAACGATAGTGTTCTAATAATTAATAATATGTTGTTGGTGGGATTCGAACTTGGAACCTATAAGAGTATTTCAAATATTAGAAAAGGAATATTCTTTTAGCATTAGATCCAACGGTTCTTATTTATTTATGTTAAAATTTAAAAGTTGTTATTGAACTTACCAAAAAAGTGTACCAAAAAAATTGTACCAAACCGACAACCAAATATACCATGTTTCGGTTATAATAGTACAATATATATATATATATATATATATATATAAAGGTTTGGTCCACAACCACCGTTGGTTGGAACAGCCACCAGGACAGCCGCAAGCCTTCAATGCGGCAGTAGTAAAAATATAAGTGCCGCAACAGCCACCAGGACAGCCGCAAGCCTTCAATGCGGCAGTAGAGTCGCAAGCCTTCAATGCGGCAGTAGTAAAAATAGAAGTGCCGCAACCATTCATTGCGTCACCATTTATTAGTTGTTTAATTAAAAAAACATAGCATAAGCTTGGATTCGAACTCTCGACCTTTTACAAGTTATACAAAACTTTTCCCACTCCACCAACTTGTACTCTAGTAATTTAAAGAGTATTATCTTATGTATTATTTAAAATTATTAATTTGGCATATATCTATTTATAAAATTAATAAAAAATATTAAATTAAAACCATTCGTTTGGATTCGAACACTTTTCCCACTCCACCAACTTGTACTCTAGTAATTTAAAGAGTATTATCTTATGTATTATTTAAAATTATTAATTTGGTATACATCTATTTATAAAATTAATAAAAAATATTAAATTAAAACCATTCGTTTGCCACCTTGCATCTTTCAATGATATGCCGCCAAGTATAGCATCCATATACTTGCAAACGTACACACCACAATCAGAGCCGCCTTGTTGCTTCGGTCGATCCGTAATGAACTTCACATCCATGAAACCGTCTTCAGTAAATCTCAAAGGTTCCAAGAAATGAAGCATGCACGGCAATAATTTTTCCTACAAATTTACCACAAAAAATTAAAAACATATTCAAAAAAGAAGAAAGAAATAGATAACTATGAAGAGCATAGATTACCATGACAAAAATCTCCTTGGCGTACGCCTTTCGTAAGTCACAATGTCGAGGGACATTTTCCCGGAGAGGATCAATTAAAAGCAATTTCATTCGTTCAAGGTCCACAACAAACAAACACCAACGACTACCTGTGCATACGGGGGAACAAAGCAACATCACAGAATTGTATTGGTGGCCCAAAGTGCTGGTCTTGGTAGGTAAGATAGAACTGTTCCTGGTCTTTCATCCTCTCCGGAGTTTTACAATTTGGATGCAACTGCAAAAAAGAGAAAATAAGTTATGAAATGCAAGAATTCTTGCAATTTCTATTTTTCTATATTACTTGCATTTTAGATCCTTATTTCTATAATTTTGCATTTTAGACCTTTATTTCTTGCATTTTAGATCCCTATTTCTATAATTTTGCATTTTAGACCTTTAATTCTCTATTTCTTGCATTTTAGACCTTTATTTCTATATTCCATGCATTTTAGACCTTTATTTCTCTATTTCTTACATTTTAGACCTTTATATCTTTATTTCAAGCATTTTAGATCCTTATTTCTATAATTTTGCATTTTAGACCGTTATTTCTCTATTTCTTGCATTTTAGACCCTTATTTCTATAATTCTTGCATCTTAGATCCTTATTTCTAAAATTTTGCATCTTAGATCCTTATTTCTATAATTTTGCATTTTAGACCTTTATTTCTCTATTTCTTGCATTTTAGACCTTTATTTCTATATTTCTTGCATTTTAGACATTTATTTCTCTATTTCTTGCATTTTAGACCTTTATTTCTTTATTTCAAGCATTTTAAATCCTTATTTCTATAATTTTGCATTTTAGACCTTTATTTCTCTATTTCTTGCATTTTGGACCCTTATTTCTATAATTCTTGCATCTTAGATCCTTATTTATTTATAAAATTTTGCATCTTAGATCCTTATTTCTATAATTCTTGCATCTTAGATCCTTATTTATTTATAAAATTTTGCATCTTAGATCCTTATTTCTGTATTTCTTGCATTTTAGACCCTTATTTCTATAATTTTTGCATTTTAGACCCTTATTTCTATAATTTTTGCATTTTAGACCCTTATTTCTATAATTTTGCATTTTAGACCTTTATTTCTCTATTTTTTGCATTTTAGACCCTTATTTCTATAATTCTTGCATCTTAGATCCTTATTTCTAAAATTTTGCATCTAAGATCCTTATTTCTATAATTTTGCATTTTAGACCTTTATTTCTCTCTTTCTTGCATTTTAGACCTTTATTTCTATATTTCTTGCATTTTAGACCTTTATTTCTCTATTTCTTGCATTTTAGACCTTTATTTCTTTATTTCAAGCATTTTAGATCCTTATTTCTATAATTTTGCATTTTAGACCTTTATTTCTCTATTTCTTGCATTTTAGACCCTTATTTCTATAATTCTTGCATCTTAGATCCTTATTTCTATAATTTTGTATTTTAACCATTATTTCTGTATTTATTGCATTTTAGACCCTTATTTCTATAATTCTTGCATTTTAGACCCTTATTTCTATAATTTTGCATTTTAGACCTTTATTTCTCTATTTCTTGAATTTTAGACCCTTATTTCTATAATTCTTTTATCTTAGATCCTTATTTCTAAAATTTTGCATCTTAGATCCTTATTTCAATAATTTTGCGTTTTAGACCTTTATTTCTCTATTTCTTGAATTTTAGACCTTTATTTCTATATTTCTTGCATTTTAGACCTTTATTTCTCTATTTCGTGCATTTTAGACCTTTATTTCTTTATTTCAAGCATTTTAAATCCTTATTTCTATAATTTTGCATCTTAGATCCTTATTTCTAAAATTTTGCATCTTAGATCCTTATTTCTGTATTTCTTGCATTTTAGACCCTTATTTCTATAATTCTTGCATTTTAGACCCCTATTTCTATAATTTTGTATTTTAACCATTATTTCTGTATTTATTCCATTTTAGACCCTTATTTCTATAATTCTTGCATTTTAGACCCTTATTTCTATAATTTTGCATTTTAGACCTTTATTTCTCTATTTCTTGCATTTTATAATTCTATAATGAGACAATAAGTTATGAAATGCAATAAGTTATGAAATGCAATAATTAACCAAATTAAGAACTAAAATGCAAGAAATTTGAATTGATTTACCTCCAAGTCGGTGCAATGCCCAACTGCAATGGTCATGAAATAACTCATTCCAAGGAAGAACCTCTTGCATGGACGGACTAGCACTTTACTATTAAAATATCTGCTCTCCCTAAGCTTCAGCAGCTCAACATATGCATCCAGAACTGACGAGTCTATTTCGCGATCGCGTCTTAGGCATTTGACATTTTCCCAAGCAAGGTCCGGAGTCATCCCTTGTTCATTCCAAATAAAATTATGCTTTTCACCCCACCAATGGTTAAACAGCCAGTTGATTTTCCGATTTTTCAGTGGCTTCTTCATATCACCTGATACATAACCAACCCGCCTCTCCACATCCTTGTATTTATCCTCATTTGTGTCCAACTGCAAATACATGTCAAAACCCCTAATCATGATGGATATTCATGGCATATGGGAAAAATAACAAGCCAAAACGAATGTATGATTCAAGATACGTACCTCAAGAATTTCTCTTAACCTATGAGGAATAACACCACTGATACTACCAAACTTCACAAGTCCACCTGCCACTGGGGTAAACTCTGAACCAGGAGTAGAGGTTTCAACCTGCCATTCGATGAAGATACAAAAATCATATACATATTTCAAATACAATACGTCAAGGTTATTTTAAAGTTAAAGATTATTACGTCAAGGTTGACACCAGGAGAGATGGGTGTAGAAGGAGAAGGAGCAACTGTAGTCTGAACTTGTATTGGCTGTGAAGGAGGAGGGCTAACCTGCAACCACAATGTGATAAAAACATGAAGAACATATTCAAAGTTGGTATATAAGAAAGGAAATCACAAATAGGAGAGATTAGTACCTCAATATGAGAATCAGGGGGGACAGATGCCGGGGTAGACTGTGAAGGAGGAGGGCAAGATCCCGGGGTCGTCTGTGTAACAGGAGGAGCAGCTGCTGTAGTCTCAACCTACAAGATATTTTGCATTTTACACCCATATTTCAATTTTGCATTTTAGACATTTATTTCTCTATTTCTTGCATTTTAGGCCCTTATTTCTATAATTCTAGCATATTTGATCCTTATTTCTATAATTTTGCATTTTAGACCTTTATTTCTCTATTTCTTGCATTTTAGACCTTTATTTCTTTATTTTTTGCATTTTAGACCCTTATTTCTATAATTCTAGCATTTTAGATTCTTATTTCTATAATTTTGCATTTTAGACCTTTATTTCCCTATTTCTTGCATTTTAGACCTTTATTTCTATATTTCTTGAATTTTAGACCCTTATTTCTATAATTTTGCATTTTAGACATTTATTTCTCTATTTCTTGCATTTTAGACCTTTACCTCAACAGTTGGTATATAAGAAGGGAAATCACTATAAATTGGCAAATTACACATCGTTCACATATACTGGGATTATATTATTTTTGTAGAAATACAAACCTCGGTATTTCCTTTGTCAACTATAGTCTGAACCTGTATCGGCTGTGAAGGAGGAGTGCTAACCTGTAACCACAATGTGATAAAAACATGAAGAACATATTCAAAGTTGGTATATAAGAAAGGAAATCACAAATAGGAGAGATTAGTACCTCAATATGAGCATCAAGGGGGACAGATGCCGGGGTAGACTGTGATGGAGGAGGGCAACATCCCGGGTTCGTCTGTGTAACAGGAGGAGCAGCTGCTGTAGTCTCAACCTACCAGATATTTTGCATTTTAGACCCTTATTTCAATAATTTTGCATTTTATTAGGCCCTTACTTCTATAATTCTAGCATTTTAGATCCGTATTTCTATAATTTTGCATTTTAGACCTTTATTTCTCTATTTCTTGCATTTTAGACCTTTATTTCTCTATTTCTTACATTTTAGACCCTTATTTCTATAATTCTAGCATTTTAGATCCTTATTTCTATAATTTTGCATTTTGGACCTCTATTTCCCTATTTCTTGCATTTTAGACCTTTATTTCTTTATTTCTTGCATTTTAGACCCTTATTTCTATAATTTTGCATTTTAGACATTTATTTCTCTATTTCTTGCATTTTAGACCTTTACCTCAATAGTTGGTATATAAGAAGGGAAATCACTATAAGTTGGCAAATTACACATCATGCACATATACTGGGATTATATTATTTTTATAGAAATACAAACCTCGATATTTCCTTTGTCAACTGTAGTCAGAACCTGTATCGGCTGTGAAGGAGGAGGGCTAACCTGCAACCATAATGTGATAAAAAAATGAAGATCATATTCAAAGTTGGTATATAAGAAAGGAAATCACAAATAGGAGAGATTAGTACCTCAATATGATCAATCGGATGTCGTTCTGGGGAATCGAGCGTGAGTTGGAAAACGCTCGGAAACCCCAGTCTGTCAGCAAACTAACCTGGCTCTCGTCAAATACCCACTCGTCGAGGTTGGCTGTCAACTGCCGGACATCCAACTTCTCCCTCTCACCCCCCTGCCATATGTGACTGCTAATATGATCATCCTGCATGGTCAAGAGGGACCTATCGAGAGGCCCGCACTGCATATCCATAGTATCTGCAATGTGTGAAATCAAAGAAATAAGGCACATTTCATAAACATGTACCAAAATTGGCTAAAATTATCATTCCATGAAGACATATTTAAAACAAGAATAAATTAACAGTGAATATCATTTATCAAATAAAATGCAGTACTAATAACATTAATTAATCAAAATTCGAATTAATAAATCATATTAATTCATAAATTCTAATTTTAAACTCAAAAATTCAAATTAATAATTCAAAAATTCGAATTAAAATTTCCACAACTCATAAAAAAATTTATAATTATAATTTCATAATTATAAACCCTAATAATTCGAATTAATTCGTAGTTTTAATAAAAATTCGGATAATAATTCGAATCATAATAAGAAATTGGGCAATTTGAACTAATTCAACCTAATTGAAGATGAGAAACCCTAATTTCAACTCAATTGAGGGTAAAAGCCCTAATTTCAAACTAATTCAAACCAAAAATGGGTAAAATTCGAATTATAAACCTTAATAATTCGATTTAATTCATGATTTTAACTAAAATGAAGGAAATAAACACCACCCACGGTTAAAAATGAATCAAACCATGTACATATAATCATGAGTAGCAATGTATATAGTAGTGTGTATGTGTATGTATAATTATGTGTGTGTGTGTGTGTAAGAATCAATTAGAAGATACCTAGAGGAAGAAGATCGCCTGAGATAGTTGCCTCTTTGTGTTAATCGCCCGGAATCGGCTGGAAATCGCCTAGAGTCTGCTGGAAATCGCCCGAGATAGTTTAATTAGGGTTTAGTTCGGGTCGCGGAAACCGCAATGGGTGATTGTATACTTCTGACTTCCGCATTGTATCATTGCGGCAGAAGAATTAGGGTAAAAAAGTAATTGCATATTTTTAGACATCCGCAAAGTTTCATTGCGGCAGAAATAAGGGTAAAAAAATAATTTCAGATTTTCGTTCATCCACTATGTATCATTGCTGCAGCAATTTGGAGGGTGACAACGTAATTTCATATTTTTACCTGTTTCTATATTTCAAATTAACAGCTTTTATTAATTTATTATTTTTTATTACTTTTATTAAATATAAAACTATAAAAATTTATTTAAAATTTTATGTAATAATTCAAATTTTATAAACATTTTTATATTTTATAATGTATTAATTTACCATTTTTTATTAATTTTAATAAATAATAAAAATAAAAGTATAATAACGTAAAATCATATGTAATATTGTTTTGTTTTGAAGAAAATTACCAATATGTTTATTTGGTGTAATGGTTAAGTCGTCCTTACAAATGTGTGAAGGACACGAGATCGACTCCACATAAAATAAAGTATTTTTTTAAGTTAAAAACATTGCCGCAATCCTTCATTGCGGCAGGCGACTTTTTTTCTGCCGCAATGAACACTTGCGGCAGTGTTCGATTTGGTGGTTGTGCGCCATTTTTCAACCAATGGTGGTTATGGAAGGGCACCCATATATATATATATATATATATATATATATATATATATATATAGGCAAGTGCTCAAATGAGACCCCCACTTATTATGAGAACTGAGACTAAATCTCAGTCCTATATTTTTTATACTCACGTTAAACCTCAGCCATTTATTTTTAGTTCTAAAAATTTTATCTCTTTTATCTCTCATTTAACTCTACTGACCTTTTCATTTTCAATTCATAATCTCCAAATTCTTTAACAATGGCAATACACACACATCTCTCTCTCTCTCTCTCTCTCTCTCTCTCTCTCTCTCTCTCTCTCTCTCTCTCTCTCTCTCTCTATCTCTCTCTCTCTCATCTTCCTCCCGTCTTCTCTCTCCCCGTCTATTTTTCTCTCTCTCACTGAAATCTCAAAACTTTTCTTCTCCACCTTCTCCCTCCTCAGAATCCCACCACACCTACTTTGTCTTCTTCATCATCACCGATTCATTATTTTCTACTAGAACTCGTTTTTACGATTCCGCTATTTTTTGATTTTATTAAGTTATCTCCGACGCCATCTCAGATCCGATGGCGGCATACGTAATGAAAATAAGAGAGCAGTGGAATACATACAAAGGAAACGATGTCGTTGAATGGAATGAACAAGAGACAAAGTAAGGAGTGTTGTTGGGAATAGTCATGTTTGTGCAATTTAGTCAATTTTATACACAAATCACTTTTTTTTATGACTAGTCACCTTTTGTTTTTGATATAAATCACCTTTTTATTTTGTGATTCGTATAGGTATATATTACAATTTATAAAGAAAAATGGGTGATGTTAGTTTAAATTTCGGTGATTTGAATTTCAAATTGGTGCTTCTATTAAGTAGTGGTTGTAATTTTGGGTGATTCAATTTTGAATTTAATGATTCTGGTTGTGATGATGTGTCAGTCATATGTTTACCCTATTTGTAAACATCGATGATTCAACTCAACTTAAACAAGATTGTAATAGTAAATAGTACATGTACTGTCACAGTGATCTCAAATGTATAATTGTCAAGAGAAAGAAGACAAAGTCAATCTACCGTTTTGAGTTATACTACACTTGAAGAAGTTCATTCAGTTGATCAAGCATCAGTGGAGTAATCAAGACAGTGGGTTCTATTTATAGTGACAAGGGGTTCCTATAGTGGTAGAATACAGATGAAAAGGTTTGAAAAAGAGTGAAGAAAAGGATGATAGGAACCACATTTTAAAGTTAGAAATGAAGAATTATCATTAAAGTTAGTCGTTCATGAACCAGACAGTACATCGAACGCCAACATAAAATTCAGTGGTATTTACTTGTTAATTTCTGTGGTTCAAGAATACATTAAGGCAGTTAAAGGATTTATGATTATTCTCTTTTAAATGATTAAAACAACTAATTGATTTAATTAATAAATTAATTCATCAAGAATTAATTAATTTATTAAATTAATTAATAGATTAATTAAATTAGAATAATTGTATAAGTTTGAATAATTCAATTAAGATAAATGATTTTACTTAAATCATTTATTCTGAAAAATTGAATTATTAAGACAATCACAGATTGCCTTAATGACTGTCTTATTAGTACAAAGCTGTTGGTCATAATGAAAAGAATAGCTGATAAGACAATCTGTTGTGGTCTTAACGATAGTCTTAATAGATCAGAGAAGGTCTTAACGACTGTCTTAACAAACTCAAGATTGTCTTAACGACAGTCTTAATGGAGAGCTGTTGCTCTTAATGGAGCAAAATGGTCTTAACGATAGTCTTAATCAAGGATATTTTATAAGAAAAGAGGTAGAAGACTTTATGTGTTATATAAGATCAACAGAGGCGTCCAGGAGAAAGACTTGAACATAATATCTTCACTTCATCTCTCAAAAAAACACACAGACAGAGCTGAGAGAGAAAGAGACCAAGGGAAATAGTTCATGTGATTCAATTTTAATTCTTGTAAATTATTTCTGAGCTCTATTGTTAAATCTAAACCGATAGAAATAGTTTACTTGTAACATTGGAACTATCTAGCGAGTTTTTACTCCTAGAACTTATCTCTCGAATAGCTTTTTGATTTAGATCTTTTTATTGCAAATATAGAAAAGTTCATGTCGAATTTTTTATAGAATTTGTAATAATTAGTTTGGTCATCAAACCTTGTAATTTGTACCCGTGCATTAAGGCAAACCCCTCCAAGTTAATATAAATTTTATATTTAACTTGAATATTGGCTTCGTTTATTCCGCATCAATTTGTTCTTGATTTAATATTTTAAGAAAAGAGCAAATTCGATTAAACGACATAGTTTGTATTCAACCCCCCTTCTACAAACTATTTTGGACCTAACAATTGGTATCCGAGCCTTTTGATTGACGCACAAATCAAGATCCTTATTTTTGTGGTCCTCCAATTGGTTGTCGAGTTTGTTGACCCATACAAAAATTGAATCCGGTATTAGACCAAAAAGTCAACTCCTCTTATTTTCAAATTTTTTAACTTTCAAAAATTCAATTCTTGAGATTTTTGAACTTTAAATAATTTGAACTTATTTTTGGATTCTTTAACTTTCAAAATTTTCAGTTTTGAGATTTTCGAATTTTAAATAATCTAAATTTATTTTCGAATTCTTTAACCTTTAAAAATTCTCAATTTATTATATTTTTGATTTTTAAACAACATCAGTTTATTTTCAATTGTTAACTAACTTGAATTTATTCTCGAATTGTTTAACCTTTAAAAATTTTCATTTTATGATATATTTGATTGTTAAATAATCTTAACTTATATTCGAGTTTTTTAATTCTTGAAATGATTAAATCTTGAAAATTTTGATTTTTAAACAACTTGAGTTTATTTTCAAATTGTTTAATTCTCAAAATTTTTAATTCTTGATACTTTCGAATTTTAATTAACTTGAATTTATTTTCGGATTCTTTAACTCTCAAAAATTTTCATTTCTTGAGGTTTTTTGATTCTTAATTAATTTGACTCTAATTTCGAATTTTAATTAATTTGAAATTACTTTCAGATTTTTTATTTCTAAAAAATTTTCAAGTCCTTGAAGTTTTTGAATTTTAAATATTTTGAATTTATTCTAAGCCGATGGTTCTTAGAAGATTGTTAGTTGAAGATTCCTCTGGACGTTAAAGATGATTTTGAATCTTTTGAAGAAGATGTATTTTCCAATGGAATTATTTCTACTTGCTGAAGATTAATTTGTTAACTTTTTTGTAAGTCATATTCCATGTGACTTATTTGTTTTTCAGAAGCAGGAATGGAAGAGATTTTAGTGGATATAATTTTTCTTGAAGATTTTAGTCAACTCTAGTGATTCATTGATATACAAACACCTAGTGGATTTCCCCATTGCTAAATCCAAAACACTTAGTGGTTTGTACAAAAGATATATCTTTCAAGGAATCAATAGAGATTTTAGAAGAATGGAATGAAGGAGGTTTAAGAATGGACTAGACAGTTTGTCATCTCAGACAGGAATTAATGATGGAACCTCAAAACAGACAGGGAGAGTTACTAATTCAGAAAGAGTACTACAGCTGCATCCAGGGATCATGCCTATCTATTCTGAAGCAGAAATTCTTCAGGATACAGTTCAACTCAAGAGGTGGTTACAAGACTGAGATGGTGGAAAGAAACAAGACTTGATAGTTACAGCTATGGAAAGCTATATGTGATAAATAACTATCAAGGTGTGTAACACAGTACAAAAGTCTAACATACAAGGATGAATAGGGATTCATTAATTGAGATAAAACAGAAGCATCAGGGCAGAACTTATTGCTAAAGAAAAGAGTTGGGATGGATCAGATGATGATGAGAAGAACTTAATGAATATCTTGCTTTCATAGCAATCTGTGAAGATGATTCACCTCACATGTCTCACGTATCAATTCTTCGAACTAATGTAATATATAATTCTCAAAATTCAAAGCATGTTGAGATCTTAGTTTTAAATTGTTATATCTTTGGTTAGAAGATCTTAATATGTGTATGAATATTTGATGAATTTAATTAATTGCAGTAGTGAGTTAGAGCTGTTCCTTCGACAATATCTTTTAATTTTTAATTGTTATATGTTAAGCATATAAGACCTCTGCTTAAGCTAGTTTCAGGATCCCCAGTAAAACAGATTTGTTTATTCATTCTGAATTGTTTGTTAAGGTTTTAAAAAGGTTTAAAAGATGGATTGATTACCTAGGATGTTTGGCAAACACAAAGTTGTATCTAAAACTTACTTGGGTAAAACAGACTATTAGCTGGTATATAACAACATCCTTGGATTGGATATAATTTGTGATTATTTATTAATTCTTCTATTCCAACTGGTTTTAGAAAATTCTTGTATATAGGTTAACTGGATTTTCTAAATAGCATTACAAGTCATAGTTTCCACGTTTTAAATATGTGATGGTTTGATTGCTGTATGAATGATATGTTTGTTGTTACCACTAATGCATACATGTCATAGTTTGCATGTTTTAAATGTGTGATGGTTTTTATGTTGTATGTATGTCAAGTCTGTAGATTACCTCTATAAATAAAGATATCTCTAATCCATCTGGACCCAAGTAAATCTGGGTACCAAGAACTTTTTATCCATTTGTGAATGTAGGGCTTAACAGGTTAATCGATTATGCATTATTATTAATTTATTCCAAGCATATCATCGAAGAAAGAACCCTGCTATCAAATATGATTGTGAAGACAAGCCAAGTGGTTTTTCCTTGGAGATAACAGCAAGGGTATGACCCAGGGTCATGGCTATTCAATAGCCAGGAATGTTGTCAGTAATAAAGCATCTTTAAAAGATGAAGAGCCTACTATTCGAAGTAAGGAAAGAGAACTTGTTTGTAGTTGACATGGAATCTCAGTCAAAGGTGAAGTCAACAAGGTTTAATCTAAAGCTTCATCAAACAAGAGTTCAGCTATGACATAAGGAGCTCTCTCACCTGAATGTCAAATCAAGAGATTCTTTCCTGGAAATCGAATCAGTAAAGTAGACTGTCTCATCTGGAATTAAAGCAAAATGAAATTATGAGGCATGTCATAAGGGAAGTCAAAAAGCATCATATAGAAGTTCTACATCAAAGAAAAATATACTTTAGTGGTGATGATAGATGACTTCTCTCAACAAACAAGTTGTTGTTCAGACAATCTTAAGACAGAATACCATTAATGGTGATTGATCACATCTAAAAGATTGTCAGGAAGCAAAACTGACTATGACAACTTGGAGACCAGATTACAGGACCTATCAATTAGTGTTCTGGATGATTTCTGTACCTTGATGAGTATTAATGCTGAAGCAGTCAATAGTTTGCTACTGACATGACTAAACCCTGATCAGTAAGAAATATAGGAAGACCCCACAAGTTATGAAGGAAATTGTTTTGCAATGATAAATGAAAGTGAGCATCCTGGAAATCAGCTAATGCTCAGGAGGATAATTTCCTTGGTTACTCAATGGAATCAATGGCCTACAGGGTGATTGTTATTAATCAACAGAAGGTGACTGAAAGTCTTAGTGATGTTCAATAACGTCTAGCTCCCAGCTATCAATGGTGATGGTGATTCAGATGCAAGCAATGTCAAACATAGAGAATCTTCATGTATACCCAACAGCAGCATAGGGGGAGCAACTGAAGGATCAACCAGTCAACACAACACTACATTGAAAATCATAGGACACTATGAGAACAGGTCTGCCAAGAAAAAGAATGTTGACTCAATTAATTCTTTGTCCTAGTTCTTAGTGTTCCTAATGGTGGAAGTAAAAGACTAGCAGAGCTTCAGGTACCAATGATTATTTCTTTAGCTTTCTTTTAGAAGAAACTAAGAAAGCTACAAAGGCTCTGAAAGATCTAGATTGAGTGATTGTAATGCAAGATGATCTCAATCAGTACAAAAGGAATATTGTAGGGAAGCTGGTATCCAGACCAAACAACAAGGCTGTAATTGGTACATGGATAACCAGAAGTCTAACTGATGTCAAGGCATTGTTATGAGGGACAGGGCCAAACTGGATGTTAGGTTATAATTTGATCAAATGGTATATCTGACAAGAAGCACCAGTGACAAGACTTGAGGATATCAGGCACTTGCTGCACATGCATGATTATAATGGACATCTGGACCTACTAAATCTGGATGCTAGAGGAATGAGAACAATTGCACTCCTGGTTGTTGAGATAATGGAAGATCTCTACAGGTTAGTATGAACTGGTATCACACTCAAGAAATCATGGAAGACATGGTATGACACCCTAACTATAATTTAACATTTGGTATCAATCTTTAACAGTTGGTATCTTTTAACAATTGGTGTCATATTTATAGAACTCTCTACATCTTTAGGCACAATCATAAATGATATATATGTGCAATGATATCTTGATTATATTATATGTTGGTCTACTGACTATAAATTAGTACAAGATATTTGCTGTTTTGATGTTGGTAAAGTTGCAATTCTTTTGATTTACTTGAGTAAGTTAAAAGAGTGATGACAATAAAAGTAAGTTAAGGATCTTTTATTTCTTTTCAGAAGATTTTAGACCTGTCAAGACTGTCTGCCAACACACCACTATAGCTGGCTTTTGACCTATTAGTTTGGACCTAACAAGTTGGTAATCAAAAATTTTAAGCTGGACCCAAATCTGAGGAAATGGTACCCTAGAGATATTTGACCCAACAAGTTCAGGATCTACTAATTAGGACCTAATCAGGCTATAGAGGATTCATCAGCTCATTATCTTATTTAATATCTAATAGATCACTTACACACATATTATATTCTCAATATGCAAATGTGCAAGGCCCCAAGTGGAACCTAGAGAATCTATTCTTGTAGTTATTATAATTGATTTTCAGATGTCTTAAGTTGGACCCAAATCTGCGGAGATGGTACCCCAGAGACATCAGTTTTGACATGTTTTGCTGCATAGAGATAGATCAAATGAGTTGTACGAAAGCAGGAGAACACAAGGAATCAATTTAATCTCCAACAACTTTGTGGAACACCCAGGCCAAGCATTTTGACATAAGGTATCAATTCTTTTGAGAGAGCATGTCTTTAATTAAGATTAACTTGCAAATATGTTTGCTAAATCACTTGATGAAATTAATTTTTCAAGATTGGTTTGTAAATTTGGGATTTTATTAATGCTATATGATTTGTAAATCCCATCTGTTAAGTAATTCTTAAGTAAGCTCACAAGTATTCAATTATCCGTATTGAAAGGACTTGTGATTGTACTATAAGTAATTCTTAAATGAGTTTACAATTATTCAATTGTCAGTATTGAAAGGACTTGTTAATTCATTGTAAGAAATTCATAAATGAGTTCATAAGTATTCAATTGTCCATATTGAAAGAACTTGTGAACTTATTTACCTCCAGACCTCACACTAAGAAATATCTGTTAGATAATTGCCGTGTGTATAATTGCAATATATGTCAATGGTGATTATTTAAGGATAATTTAAATATTTAAATGCTAAAATCTAACTCATAGAGATTTAGTATTTATTTATTTAATTATTTACTTTGATTAATATGAGTTATAGAACCTGAAGCAATTCAATTTAGTATTTGATGTGTACCTCATATATCAAAATAAATTTGTATCATAACTAATTTGGACCTATCTGTGTTGGTCTTCAATTAGTTGTGAGATGTTAATTCTAGTGAACTTATTAATGATCCATTTTTTGAAGTTCACTATAATTAATATCATGGTTCTAACAATTGGTTGTATTGAAATTTTGACTTATATCAGTTAATGATATTTAGTTAGAATTCTATTTACTAACTAATTGTGAGATGTATTAGTATGAGTGAAATTACTTAAAACTCCTCTAAGTAATCATTGTTTTATCTTTTACAATTCACTCATACTACTATACAAGGTGTGAAAATTTTCTAAGTAGAACTATGGATATTGACATATCTAAAGTTACCATAGTTCAGTTACTTCGAATAATTTTTATGCTTATTTTCAAGCTTCTAATCACTTTGATAATAAATGGTATATACAATGAATCAAGGTGTATTGGACTTAGAATATCGTTTTTAAGATTTCAGAAAAGACAGCTTTGGTAATCGAGTCTTATTTATTGAATCAAGTTTGTCTATAACTAGCATTTGTTAGGAGTTAACAATTGTTATTATCGAAGAGTTGTCTTGAATTCATAAGTTTGAAATGTTACATCTAAAGAACTTGTGTATTTCTTGTCAACCAGTTCTTAGTACTTATGAATGTCAGTGAATGATAGTCATAAGTAGTTAGATACTAATATTCAATCTATCAATTGGCATTCAATCTAACAATTCAATGTTCATTGAAATGAATTTACCTAATTCATCGAAATGAATTTATCTAACAATTGGTATCACTGAATATTTAGTATTTAACAGTGATTATTTCTATCTTAGTTAAATTATGATTTGAAGCAATTATATGTTTTATTTGCTCATAATTTAATTTTGGTAAAATAATCACAAACACAATTACATGCATTTTAAAGTGTTTGACAAATACTAATAGTTGGTATCAAATAGTAAAATATTTGTTTACTAACAATTGTTGGTTGCTATGATATTATTGCAAACTAATTGAGATATACATATTAGCTCTGATGATATTACTTAGAATTTATTCTAAGTAAATGTTGCTTATCTACAAATCATTAGAGCTAGTATATATTTAATCAAATCTTTCTTTCATTCTAAATTACTGTGAAGTCAAGAGTTTCTGTCTTTTAAAATGAAAAAGACATAGTTTTCATTAAAAGACTCGATAATACATTGTTTTATGCATAAATACAAACTATTGCACATTAACGGTTTTTAAAAGAAAACTCAAATCTTTCAACAGTTGTGATTGCTTATATTGTAAATCTTTTTGAAGTCACAACTGTACATCATTTCTCTCACATGATATAATGCATATGTTCTCACTCAATGTTCGGTATGTTGTAAATGCATTTTATCTCTATATTGCTCTACTGCTATGTGATGCGGGTTCAGCTCCTAGTGAAAGTTTTCTCACATTGAAAGTCATGAGGTTGTAAACCCAACAACTTCTATTCCGGACTACTAATCCAAATCTAAACACATCCTAAATTACCCCTGAAATGGAAGTAACCTATTAGACTAGAGGTCAATAAGGGAGTAACTGTACTTATTACAGCAAATAAGGATGTGAGGGATAGTAAAGCCACAGCTCTACCTCTCAAGGAGAATAGATATGTACAACTTGAGGTATTTATAAGCTCGCCTGCATTCTCCCAAAAGAATGCAGAGCAGAAAATGGCACTAAAACAGTCTCTGGATTCATTCTCTCAAAAGGATGAGTTTATTGAAATTCGCCTGTCAGCCAGGGCATCTGTTAGTAAGTCACTACCTCATACACAAGACTAAAATTCTTCCGATGCACAAAGTGAGATTGCACACACTGAGGACGAATTGACGGAAACTTGTACTCCAACCATATTACGGTTAGGATTATAAGTTCAAGGTTCTTCAATGAACCAAGAGTCTTCACAGACCTCGAGAGAAGATATTGATCTCAATGAAAAATTCAACAAGAACATTATCTAACTCCCCAGAGGGAACATCTCTGGATCCTGCAGGTATCGGGTCCGATATAGGTGCGGATCGGTAACTTGTTGACTATGATTCAGATACATGATCTTAATTCTAAGTTTTGATTTCACTATTTACCTTCTAAGAATTCAAATCTGAAACCCACAAAAAGGGAAATTTTTTATCAACTTATAGATTATGACTCAGATTCGTCTGACGAGTCCAATGAGGATTGGGGATTTGTGAAACCCTATTGCACCACCAGTGACCTCTCTATAAGGGGCTATGGTGAATTTTTCTTTCAGGTACACATGGATGTTGGAGCTATGAGAGATAAGAGTGATACACTAGTGAGTATGAGTGTAAACACTTGAGAGATGAGAGAAGAGATCACTCATTTTAAGTGATATGAGTGGAGAGATGAGTTTACATTTGTGAGGTACACGAAACAGAATCACACACTCATAGTGAGGAAGAAAGATAAACACTAAATCCCATTCCCTATTCCCCAAGCAAAGTTCACTTACAAGAGTTGGGAGATATAAGGAAATTGTTGGGAGATTTGGTTGTCAGGATGATCAATAGTGAGGCCATTCTATAATATCTAAAAGGCAAAGTTGATCAGTCTACATACCTCTATTCTGGAAGTCTTCATGAAAAATCCTTCAACACAAGCAAAGCTTCTTTACTTTATTCCAGCAGTCAATGTTAGATGTATGAAGAATCTGTTGTACTAAAGGTAAGAGGTGAGTTATAATTGAAAATATGGTATCATCTAATTTAAATTTGGATGTTTGCTATAATTGAATGCTTGGAGGATTACTCAACTAAGGGGGAGATATATGTTGAAGAAGATTTACTCAAAGATTACCTTAGTAAGAGATACTCATCTAAGGGGGACATTATCAGCTTACCTTAGTGAGAGGGATATTTTCTATCTAAGGGGAAGAGATATGAAAAAGGATATACCTTAGAATGGGGGAGTATTCACTTTGTCAGGGGGAGATAGATTTATTCGCCTTATCAGGAGGAGATAAAAAGCATTCACCATTATAAGGAGGAGACATATCACCTTAGGCAGGGAGACATAAGGAAGAGGAGAAGTGTGAAACGATAAATAAGAATTCTTCAGTATGTGTTTAAAAATCATATTTTTTACCACTGAAGAATTCCAAGTATCTGCAGATAATGTTCAAAGTACCCAATGTTTCGATATCGTAAATAAAATTTTAGACAAACTTGTATTGTTATTACTACTTCTATTAATCATAGTATGCATTTAAGATTCTTGTAACCACATTACATTTAACATATTGTTTTTCACTATACTTCAATATTTAAAGTCAATATTTAAAGACCAAGATTTAATATTCAAACCAATCAACAACTTTTTAAACATAAACATTAATATTTTTTGATAAGAAACGATTAAAATAAAGTTTAAGGTTGGACTCTAATGAAATACGTATTAAAGTATAATATTTATTTTGAGACTCTATTTAGTATATCAACAATCAAATACAATCAATTATGGATGTAAAAAAATGTATAATTAGATTAATTAATTAGATTAAAAGAAAGATGTAAGATTCCAACGAACACACTTGCATATTAGTAAATGCTAAGGTGCGGTAAGAGCTGCAGGTTGAGAAGTCTAATTATTTAAGACTTGGTCTCAAGAATGACCTCTTATTTAAAGAAGAAGAGAAGCTTGTCAATTGTCACTATTCTACACTCTCAATTTGGCAACATGCACACGTGCACGTGCACGTGCACTTGTACATGTTTATGTTTGTGAATGTACGAAAAACAACAGTCCTGATCTTGATAGCTATGCTTGTGTTTCCACAAAGTCAATAAAATAACTAATGTACAAAACTTTCTGCATGTGTTTACTGAACTTTTAAATTATTATGAGTTAATCTTTGTTATCATCTTTTATGGTTTCGACAGATGGTCAAAGATTGCTTCTCATTTGCTAGGAAGACAACTGACAATATATCAAGAACTACGTACGGGCATAATCACATCAAGGGAAAAATTAAAAGTAACATGGGAATTGATTCTGTCACTCACAAACCAATTTCCCCTCATCCTCCTACTGATGATGATCATAATAAATCCCGAAAAAAGTCAAGGAAAATTAGAGAAAAAATGCATAATCAATGTTAGAATAAGAAATATTCTAGATAATAATATAAACATATTCTGTATTATTCTGTCAAGATTTAATTTCCATATATACTTAACATGTACTGATTGATATATATATATATATATGCTAGCGTTCAAATAAAATCCAACCTTAGAATAGAAACTAGAAATCTACACTAAATAAATTATATTTCATTTATTTTAATGGCCCCGCTAGGGGCACCTTCACAAAAAACGTTTAAAATTCTTGGCTCTATTCAACAAAAATATAAAAAAAATAAATTTTTTTTTTAAAAGTTACTGTTCACGTGCCACGTCATCACGTGAACAATAACTTTTTTTTAAATTTTTTTTATTTTTTTATATTTTTGTTGAATAGAGACAATAATTTTAAACGTTTTTTGTATTGGAGTACCCCTAATTTGGTCATTAGATTAGCTTGAAATATTTAATTTAGGTTTAGTTTTTAGTTTTTATTCTAAGTTAGTTTCTATTAGAACAAGACCCTATATATATATATATATATATATAGAGAGAGAGAGAGTAGCACTCTATGGTGGAGAACCACATTACGTGGAGTACCATGGAGAACCCTAGCATAATCAAAAAAAATTTAATTTTTTTTTCTGATTCTGTGATTCTGTAACAGAACCAAATTTTTTTAAAAAAATTGAAACCGCCACTGTCATGTCATCACTGCCGACATGCCCGTGCCACGTCTCATCGATGACGTGGCACTGCCACGTTGCACTGCCATGTCAGCTTTTTCCCAGAATTTTTTGTTTCTTTTTGTAAAACCAAATTTTTTTTATAGGACCAAAAAAAATAGAACTTTGGTTCTGTAATAGAATCAGAAATTAATATGGAATAAGTGGTTCTCCACGTAAGATGGTTCTCTATAGAACAATGACACACACATATATATATATATATATATATATATATATATATATATATATATATATATATATATATATATATATATATATAGAAGGTGAACACAAAACTCCTTGACGCGAAGATTTGTACCATTTTACATGGTATCAGAGCCAACCCTGTCATCCATATAACTTTTTTTTTTCTCTCCACCTAGCTGTCCCTATCTTCTATCACCATATCTTCGGTGAGATCAGCCGCCAGTAGTACAGAAACGACTTATAGCATCACACTTTTAATGTCGGTTATTTTTATTAACCGACGTTTAATTATGGCATTAGTTGTACCTATTGTGGTGGTTGTTTGCATTAACCGATTCTTATTGACTTCTGCCAGAAACCGAATCTTTAATCTCGGTTTAGTTTTTCGATTTTCGTTCGGTTCGGTTTTTTTCGCTTTAATTTTTATCGATTTTAATCGATTTCGGTTCAGTTTCGATTTCATTTCGGTTTTTCTGCTCAGCCTTACCTACTATACTTACTATTTTTGAACACTACTTTTCACTATTATACTCACTACTTCTCCATTTTATACTCTTTTTTATATTAAATAAACATTATTACATCAATGCTTTCCTTCACTATATCAAATATATTATTAAATATTTGAACTAACTTTATTACAACAATGCTTTCTCATCACGTTATCCACTTTTCAACTAACTTTATTCTTTTTTTACTATCTTTTCTTAATTTTCGTGAAAGTTAAAACGATTCATATAATTCGGGACGGAGGTAATACATTATTTTTAATAATGTGGTGGATTCGTCATCTCCTTGTTCTAATGTGGTGGATTCGGCTTCTCCAGTGCTAGAGACAGCACATGTGCTTATTCGACATTCGACAACACAGGACGTCCTCCACAACTAATTAGATTTCCCACTGCCCGATCAAGATTATCATCTTTAGGGATGATCGGTTCCTTCATTAATGAAATCTCGTCAACTTCTTTACCTTTATGTTGATTGTAAAATAGTACAAAAATCACCGTTCTTGCCCATGATAATACAGTATATGTAAGATTTTTTTATAAAATATTAAAGATATATATTTTAAAAGGAGTAGTGCTAGATGCACAGAAAAATTTGAGTTGAATTCCACTAATGATGTTTTTATTGGTTAATATTAATGTGAATGGAGGGGACCTTTGAATTATAACCAATTACATTGAGACACCTACCATTTTGTGAAAGTTTTTGTGAAAATTTATGTAACTCTAGCATTTTCTTTTTAAAAATTAGTGAACAGTGAATTTTTGGACCAGTGCTATATTTGCTTTCATTCATTGTGTTTGTAATACTATCATTACTCATGTTTTTAAGCATCTCAATCTTTTTGAAAGATTAATAAACAGAGCCTGGTTTACCAGCTTATGTAGGTGGAAATGTATCTGGGTTTCCTAAATCTGCAGTGTGTCACTATTTTTAACCTAATTTCGTAAATTCTGATAAAATACATTTGATTTTTTTAATTAAGTAAATTTTTTAATTAAATTATTACAATTTTATTTTATTACGGTTTTAAAACCGAACGGAGGTTCGGTTACGGTTTTCGATTTTCAAAACCGAGGACTATCGGTTTCGGTTTGAGGGAGTAATAATTTCATCTCTCTTACATATCATTTTTGGCATCTGATTTTAAAAAAATATTCAAATAATTGACATATTTTATTATATTATCCGATTTACCATAGTATACGCGCGCGGTTAATAATATGAAGTTAACCAATCATAAAATTATGTCAAAACTCACTCCTAAGTTTTATACAAGTCATATTATATAAAGAGTTTTCCTTATTTAACATTATCATCCTACTTTAATAATCGTGCTTAGTTAACAATTCTAATTTAAATACAATAACAATTTTATTTAACAAATTCATATAACACATTTTTTTAAATCAAAAATAATTTACTATAAAATCACTATTTTAATTCGAAATTAATTACGATATACTACTATATGTTTTAAATTAATTTTCATCAGTAAATATTTGTTAATCAACCACTATTTTAAAATAAAGTCAATCACAATTATATAATTATAAATTATAAACTTATTTTCATAATATCAATTATACAATTATAATTGATTTTGAATATTTAAAATCTAGTTGAACCTGAAATCTGAAAATTTCAAATTGGGACCCAGATTGCAAATAACTTATATAATTCATAATTTCAAAAACTCTCTAAAGGCTAAAAAAAATATTCATTCATAATTTGTTAATATTATGTATTTATACATGTATATAAGTTAACAGTATATATATTTTAATTAATTAAAATATAAAATATATGCTAAAAGAATATTATCATTATTTGGTGAATAAATTACCAATATAACTATATTTTAGCAACAACAGAGTCCACCGCTATATTTTAGCCCAATTAAACTAAATTTAACACCACTATATTTTAGCCCAATTAAACTAAATTTAACAGGTTTCTTTATTTAATTTAGATTCTATTTTTTATTCAAGATTAAATAGAATTCAAGTTGAGTTCAGTAATAATTACTTGAATTCAATAATAATTATTTCTTTTTTCATATCAATTAACTAAACCTAATAACTATTTATTTATATTTTTACGTTTAACTAATTAAAATTTTGCATTAAATTAGAAATACCTAAAACATAAAATCTTTAATTTAATCAAAGAACAAACTCAAAAATAGAATCACTATATCATTTTAATCATTAAAGCAAATCTAAGCCATTTCTTCCCTATTCTCCATTAGAATGATCAAGTAAGTGCTTGCATCAATTCTCATCCTACCTAAATCATATGAATTTCACTTAAGGTACCACTTGATATCTATTTATTCTATGACATACTTTATATTTGAAGAGATCATCTTTATATTTTGATTTCATATGTATATATGTATGTTTTGTGTTTTAAATATCAAATAACATTAACAACAGAAAAACAATTCTAAAAAATATTTAAAAAACAATTTCGATTTTCATTATCTTCAGCCCAAATTTTCCAAGAATTACTTTTCATACGAATATTTAAAATGATCTGCCCGAAAATTCTGCGACTAACTCACAATAATCCTTCTCACGTATACCAATTTTTTCATATTATTGGATGTGACTATAGATAAATATTATTTTTATAATGTTAGGTTTCCAATTTTTTCATATGTTTATTGTATCCACACATTTGAAAGTATGATATAATTTTACTCATATGACCTTTCTAGAGGGTCAATACGCATATAAGATTACTTTCTCAATTTCTATTAAATTGAATTTTTGCAGAATCTTTAAAGTTGATTCTTTAGAAAAATACACAAGTCATACTTAATAAAAATGTATTTAACCAATTTTTTCTTCTTCGATATATTAATCAAAATCTTTATCCATCATTAACTTAATTCATAATGGAATTAATGTTATATATATTACTAATTTATCGATTTAATATTGAAAAGTACATCATGAATGTCCAAAACCGTTCAGATTGCATCTTAATTCCACAAGATGAATTAGAAATTTAAGGATGGTGAAATCTTAAGACCATTAATTATTATTTATTTTAAACCCTTTTTTTATATAATTCACATATAAAATCAACCCATTCATTTTTCTTTTACTATAATTCTGATTTTGTTTGTCATTTACTATTAATTAAAAAATTAGGAATGTAAACACGGTTAATTAGTAAGTTTATATTCAAATTAAAATTTGATTTGATGTACTAATAGTTAATCCACTTTATAATTATCTTTTAAAATCAAAACCATCTACAATAGCATTTTAAATATTTATCCTTAAATGAAGAATAATGTTAAAGCAAAAAAAAAAAAAAAAATTTCTTGAAGCAATAAAAATGCTCTCTCTTATTCCCCTTCTGCCTCCCGGAAAACACTATCTTCACCACCGTTGACCTCTTCTTTCACCTTCATTTTTAGCCCACTTTCTTCACGCTCTTAATTTCTTTGTTCGTCTCTCCTTCTTCTTCACTCTCATTCTTTTATTTTCTTCGATCTGTTTCATGGGTTCGCAAAATTCTGAGCATTCTGGCTCAATGGATTCCGATGAGTTTTCCAATTTTATTGGCCATAACTACGTAGCACCTTTGCTTCCTGCATTTAATCTTCTTCCTCAACATCTAGAGGCGGATTATGTTATGGGGGAACCTCTTTCACCTTTAGCACAGCAGCGAATCCAAGAGCAGATTCAGTTAATCCTCAATGACGGAACTGAACTCGTCACTAGTGGTCCTATAGTGGCAGCATCGTCCAAATTGAGTCATGACCATCAACCTCTCGCTCTCCTGATGAGGTAAATTCTTTACAAACACCTCCGACCGCTCCACATATTGACACTAAAGTTCATGAGGCAGCAAATCCAGAGGCCTTGGAGGAGGGAGAGATTGCTAACTCTCATCAATCTAAGCTCCCACAAAAGACAGTTACTTGGAGTAATATTGTTGCTAGAAATGTGGTTACTGAGGAACCGATGGCTGGTACTGCTGATATCAGTTATAATGAGGATGGTTCGGCCACGGTTAAATTTTCGGACGACTTCTTTGTCAAAGCTCAGAAACAATGGGAAACGAGTTTGATAGGATACTTTATAGGGAGCTCTTTTGCGTTCAAATTTATTCGAGAACAAGCTCAGAAAATCTGGAAAAATCGAGGCCTTACTGGGGTATACTACAATAACAAAGGTTATTACACCTTTAGGTTTGCCTCTTTAGATGATAAAAACAGAGCGTTAAGTTTGAATACGGTTCAAATGGGTGGGAAAACTTTGTTTCTGCTGCCTTGGACGGAAGGTAGCAAGTTCAAACGAAATGTAATTGACAAGGTGCCATGCTGGATTCGTTTGGTAGATGTCCCAGAAATACTGTGGTCCAAGGAAGGTCTGAGTTCTATTGCTAGAGCAGTGGGAAAACCCCTGAAATTTGATGCTATCACGTCTCGTTTTGAACCTCTTAAGTATGCGGGAGTTCAAGTCGAACTTGCATATTCGGCTTTAAAACCTGATTTTGTTAGAGTCCCATTGCCAAACTCAACTGGAGAAGTTAAAATTGAGGTTCAATATGGCGAACTCCCTTATTCTTGCAGCCTTTGTAAAGCTTTTGGTCACTCGTTGGCTAGGTGCAATAATAATCCGGAAAGAGTTACTAAGAAACCTAGAAGGGAACAACATACCAACCGTGGCAAGGGGGTTGCTAATGATATCCCTGTCCAACCAACTTCGACTGAGTACCTAAACAATATGGAGATGGTTCCTTATACAATCGGGTCTTTCTGTGGATGTGACGTTGTTATGGATGAAGACGCTATATTGCAGGAGCTCGAAAGGGAAGACGTTAGGTTGAAAACTGGCACAAACATTTCGGAAATGGATAAGGGAGATGACAATCTGGACGAGTTTGACACAATTCCTGGCAATCAAATTCAGCAATACGAAGGTACTGGTGTTGAGAATGTGTTGCCCATTGCAACTGTAACTGATTTTGGACCCATTTCTAGCTTGGTTGTCGATTTTACGGATTCGAGCTATAAGTCCCCGGGCAAGCATAGAAAACGTAACCAATCACCAGTTCCAGCCTTGCCTACTACTCATGAAACGGTCAGGTCATCAAAGGGAAATATTAGGCAACAAATCACCGATGAGGATGGATTTATTCAAGTTCCAAAAAGAAGTAGTAGGTTGGCTGGTACGTCAATAACTCTCCATCGTCTTTAATGAATTTTTCTGTTTGGAATGTTAGAGGACTCAATAAGAGCGCGCATCAGGATGAGGTAGTGCATTTCATTTCTAATAATAAAATTAGTTTTATGTGTCTAGTGGAAACTAAAGTTAGAGTTTTGAATTCGATTGCAATCTCAAATCGAATTAATAAGAAATGGAAATGGATCTTTAATTATGATCATCATGATTACGGTCGAGTTTGGGTTGGTTGGGACCCTTCAATATGGTCAGTTCGTGCTATGTCAAAATCTTCTCAACAAGTTACTTGCTCTGTCACTTTTCTGGAAAAGCAAATCTCTTTTTATGTCACTTTTGTCTATGCTCTGAACCAACCTCATGAAAGGGAAAGTCTTTGGGCAGATATTGATCGACTCAGTAATTCTATTGCTGCGCCTTGGTGTTTAAATGGTGACTTCAATTGCATTCTTTCTTTGAATGAGGTGAAAGGAGGTCGAGAAATTTGGACGTCGGGTATGCAATCTTTTCTAGACTGCGTTTCCGCCTCGTCTCTTGGCCATATTAAAACTGTTGGTTCGCTGTTCACGTGGACTAATAAGAGAATTTCTCTAATTCAAAAGCGTTTAGATAGAATGTTGGGAAACAAGGCCTGGTTTAATTCTTTCAGTGAAGCTTTCGTCACGGTTAAAAACAGAGGAATAATGGACCATTGTTCGCTCATTTGCTCAGTTCCGATGCACCTGGAAAAAATTCCGAAACCGTTTCAGTTTTTCAACTTCATGACTGAAATTGTAGGGTTCAAAGATGTAGTTTCTACAGCTTGGGAAGGTACATGGTATGGGGATCCAATGGCTATTCTGTTTCGCAAGCTTAAAGAGGTCAAGAAATCTGTTTCCTCTCTTAACAAGAATCATGGAAATGTTCACACTAATGTTACTCTTGCACGGGCTGCTTTGTCTGAGATTCAAGACCTCTTAGTCTCCGATAATGGCAATCGACAGCTTCTCCTGTTGGAGTCTCAAACGACCAACAATCTCGAAAAGTCCCTGCTTGAAGAGGAGAGCCTTTTGCTTCAAAAATCAAGGGTTAATTGGCTTAAACTTGGTGATGGTAATAACAAATTTTTCTTCAATAAGATAAAAGCAAATCGAAATATAAATAAGATGGTAGCTATTGAAAACAAAGATGGTGTTACAGTTACCGGTCATAGTAATGTGTCTAAGGTGGCGGTTGATTTCTTTTCTAGTACCTTGGGAAATTCAGTGGATTTGCAGTATTGCGATTTTGATAGTATTGAATGTGCTTCACTTTCGCAAACTCAAGCTGCTTTACTCGAAGCTCCAGTCACTAATGATTTAATTTGGGCAACGTTGAAATCTATGAAAAGAAATAAGGCTCCAGGCCCGGATGGTTTTACGGTTGAATTTTTTCTGGCAACATGGGACATAGTGGGTGCCAATTTCTGTGATGCAGTCAAAGGTTTCTTTGCAGATTTTTCGTTATACAAGCCTATCAATGCGACTAGTATTGCTCTTCTACCCAAGGTTCCAAACCCCTCTTCTATGCTAGACTATCGGCCTATCTCCTTGTGCTCTATTCCTTACAAATGCATTGCTAAAATCCTTGCTTCTCGCCTTAAAGTGGTCATGCCAAGTATTATTGACATTTCTCAATCTGCCTTCATTCCGGGTCGGAATATTTCTGATAATATTCTTATGGCTCAAGAATTGTTTCGAGGATATCACAGAGATATCGGGGTCCCTAAATGTGCTTTGAAGCTTGACCTTCACAAGGCGTTCGACTCTTTAAATTGGAAATTTAATTTGGGAGCCTTGCGAAAGTTGAACTTTCCAGAAAAATTCATTAAATGGATTCATTTATGTATTTCTACCACTACATTCTCTGTTAAGGTGAATGGTTCTCTATGTGGGTTTTTTGAAGGAAAAAAGGGTCTTCGTCAGGGGGATCCAATTTCTCCATATCTTTTCGCAATTGCTATGACTATTCTGTCTTCAAGGCTAGCCAAAACTTCTCCTAATTTTAAATTTCATTGGAATTGCAAAGAATTGAAGCTTACGCATCTTTTGTATGCTGATGACGTGCTCTTGTTCTGTAATGGTGACAAGGAATCAGTAACTCATCTCATGGATTTTATCTCTTGGTTCTCTTCTACTAGTGGCCTGACCCCGAGTCTTGCTAAGAGCACGGTTTTCTTTGGGAATTGTGATACCAGCTTTGTTAGATGGTTTGACTGTGCTTATGGAATTGCTCATGGAACTCTTCCTGTTCGCTTCCTTGGGGTGCCCTTAATCTCTTCGCGCTTGAAACACAATGACTGCATTCCGCTTATAGAGAGAATTACAAAACGGATTTCTTGTTGGACCTCCTTCCTGCTCACTCTGGCTGGGCGTGTTCAGCTAATAAAGTCAGTTCTCACGGCGGTTCAATCGTTTTGGACTAAACACTTCGTCCTTCCAACCTCGGTTCATGCTAAACTTCAAACCATTTTCACTCGTTTTCTTTGGAAAGGCGATGCTACTTCTAAAGGGGGGGCAAGGGTTAGTTGGAAGACAATTTGTTCACCTTTTGAAGAAGGTGGTCTAGGCCTTAAGCAATCTACGGAATGGAACCAAGCACAGATCATGACACATTTATGCAGAATAGTAGGCAAAAACAAAGCCTTGTGGCCTCTTTGGGTTAACACAACTTTGCTGAAAAAAACCCATTTCTGGACCATGCAAATGCCCAGTGACTGCTCCTGGATTTTTCGCAATGTTCTTAAGCTTCGCACGTTGGCAAGTCAATTTATTTCTTTCAAAATAGGGAATGGGAGGGACATTTCGCTTTGGTTCGATCCCTGGTGGAAATCGACATGTCTGGCAACTAATAATCATGATTCTATTATTGCTCAGGCTAATGCGGCTCCGAATGACACGGTGCACTCTTTGCTATCTAACGGAGCATGGGTCCTTCCTAATATCTCTAGCAGAATCCATCACCCCCACCCGACCCTGGTTCATTGGCTTCGTCAGTTCGACTATCCCAGCTTCGACATTAATGCTACCGACGTTATCCTCTGGAATGACTTGTCTCTCAGGAAGGTAAAGGCCTGGCATATATGGAAGTCTCTCAGGGAGCCTCAACCTACGATCTCTTGGAGCAATTGCATCTGGCATCGCCTTAAGGTGCTTAGGTACGCTTACCATGAATGGATTTTATGTCATGGACGCTTGCCCACGATGATTAGACTCTCTTCTTTTGGTCTGGATGTTCCTCAACAATGTCTCTTCTGCATAGGGGGCCTTGAAACAGACCACCATTTGTTCGTTTTGTGCCCTTACAGCAGCTTCGTTTTCTCTAAATTAACTGCTTTTCTTAAGGTCCAATATTGTGGTACAACGTGGCCAGGGGTCTTGGCATCTCTTCAAGCCACTACTGATCCATTTCAACGAAACGTTGCTTTGCTGGTAGCTCAAATTTTCTCTTACCATCTTTGGAAGGAACGTAATGCAAGACTTCATGATTCTGGTGGGTTTGGTCCCAGTAGGCTTATTAGAGCTATTATGACGGACCTCAAGGCAAGAATTCTTAGTTCGGAATGGTTCCTTAAACACGCAAACTTAGATTTTTATAGGTGGATTTACATTTGATTTTTGGGCCTAGCTTGTATCGGCCTATCTCTGTTCCTTTCTAGTTTGTTAGATTGGTCAGTGTGTTTTCTCTGGGCTTTGGCTTAGAGCAAGGGTTAATCCCTCTCCTTTCTTATTTATAAAATTAAATTAGCAAAAAAAAATATTTATCCTTAAATTTTATTTGTGATTTACCATTAATTAAAAAATTCAGGAAATGTAAAGACAATTACTTAGTACGTCCAAATAAAATTAATATCAAATTAAATGTACAATTAATTAAATATATTCAAATTTAATGCGATATATATGTACATAAAATATTGATTTCATTGGTATATTCATTATTTTCTTTTTAATTTTAAGTTTGCAAATTTAAAATTCTTTTATGTCCATGTTCTTCTCCATTTTTAACTTTTTTCCGTGGTTAATTCCACTCCCACCTCCATCTTTTACAAACTAATTAAATTGATGTATATGAAACATAGTGAACTTGATATATTATAACAAGTTGAAGCTACTTCATTGTAAATTTTGTTTATGATATTTTATGATATGTTGCAAGGTCAAGAAACAAATCTGCTATAAAAAAATTAGATCCATGCTTCTTTGAGATTATATTACACCACAACAAGCATCCTTATCCCTCCTCCAAACTAAATTATCGTATTTCTATAACTATGAAGATTTATATTTTGCAATTTAAATTATTAGATTAAGAAAAAATTAATTTTTGTGACTGATGTTGTTTGCTCCAAATAAAAGTAATATTTTTTTTTCAACTTAGTAAATACATGTTAATGTATTTGTTGGTGTGTTGAAATATTTTGTGACAATTTTTTTGTTGTCAAAGTACTTATGAGAAACACCTATTCATATTCTTCAAAATTATTTTTATATTTTGGTAGTCAAGTTTATTGTAGGTAACATATTTATATTCCTCAAAATCATTTCTATAATGTGGTAGTCAAGTTTAATGCAGGTATTCTATAAGTTCTGGCCAAAAAATTATGTAACCTAAGGGAATAAAACTCTCTCATTGCTTACTCGCTCCAAAAATATATGGATATAATAGTTGATGGATTTGTGAATTTCATACTAAAAGTAGAAGTACTGATGAAGGTCATCACAACATACATAAGGTCATCACAACATACATAAGGATATGTCACTTTCTTTATAATTTAAATCTAGATTTTTGTTGTTGTCTTTGTTGTTGTTGTTGCATTTGGAAAGGTAAGAAATATCATGTGTGTTTACTAGTATTTGTAATATTTTCCTACCTCTAAGATCATTTTTTCAAAAAAAAAATAGTTTAAAGATTGCCAAATATTATATATAATTTTTATATTTGATAAAAATCTATTTTTTAATCTTTTCATATTGATTAGTGACATAGCAAACATTTTGATGAGCTTGAAAATCATATCTACGTTAATATCATTATATCATGAGAAGAAAATTAACTAATTATGTGTGTGTTTTATAGAATCTTGAAGGACCGTGTTGATATATTGAGTTACGAAGTTACATCCATTTGTAACAGAATTGATCGGTTAACAGTGTGTTAATAATTTATATAATTATTATATAATTTTTTTTGTAAAAATTCTAGATTTTGAAAGGGTGTCAGGCTTAATAAATCGTACTTCAAAACAAATTTTAAGTTATGTTAAATCTTTTAGTTTTGAGTTTTGAATATTTATTAAGATATAATCCTGTTAAATCCGTTTTTCTACACTTTGAGATTTTAGCAGGTAACTTAACATGGTGCTAAAGGTATTTGGGTCAGAGGTTTTCAAATCCTTCACAATACTTTTTTTGAGTCCCGTGTGAAAGGGCACTCGCTCAATGAAAGGGAATTTACCAAAAATACTATGTTTTCCAATTTGTTTTACAAAAATACTATCTTTTCAAATTAATTGCAAATATACTATCTTATACTATCTTAATTGTAAATATGCCATAAGTAAGTTTTCTACATAAACATAACCTAATTCATGCACAACTCAAAAACACACATAGCTCAAACAATACACACAAACGTATTACATGTATATCTCATAAGTTTCATTCGTCTGATCAGTCTTATCGGCGTTGTGATTGATGACATCATCAACATCGTCATCAACAAAACCAGTATCATTAAGCAATTGAATAGCACGTTGACATTGCTCAAGCATAGAATTCAAGACTTTTCTCCTCACACGAACCCTAGTTTTATTGAAACTCGTGTTGTGTGTATAGGTTGTATCTATAGCTTCTCCAATCTCTGCTACTTCCATGCTCTGAAATCAATATGCATACATGTACGTATGTATAATTGATTTGAGATTATGAGAATTTAATTGTTGTGTTGTAGTAGTATTTAAATTTAAAGACGTTATTTATTTATTTGTTGTTCTTGTTGTGTTATGATTCAGTGTCGTGTAGTGATTATGAAATTGGTGGTGGAGGTTGCTTTTAGTTGATTATTTGGTTGCATAGTTGATTTTGGAGATTGAAATCAGTTGATTCCAGTTGATTTTATTTGTTTCTGGCTCTGCATGGGCACTCATAATTAACTCCACCACCATCACTAGAGCTTTGAATTCATCTTACAATTTTTAGTTGCATTCCAGTTGCATTCAGTTGCATATGCAATTAGTTGCAACCGAAGGCAACTAAAAACTAAAAGTTAAATTTCCATTTTTGTTGTTGCGCCCTTATATATAGAGCTGGAAGTTGGTAAAAAAAAAATGAAAATTTAAATTACAATTTTTAGTTGCATTTAGTTGCATTCAATTGCTATTCAACTGAATGCAACTAAAATCTAAAAGTTAAATTTCAATTTTTGCTGCTGTGCCCTTATATAATATATAGAGCTGGAAGTTGGTAAAAAAATGAAATTCAAATTACAATTTTTAGTTGCATTTAGTTGCAGTCAGTTGCATATGCAACTGAATGCAACCTGCTGCGCAACCATTACAAATAATATAGTATGTTTACTAAATTGTCAAAACAGTTGCATCTGGTTGAATATAGTTGAATCCCGTATTTTTGCAAATTTTTTTCAAAAGATGGTATTTTTGCAAAAGACCTTTAAAATAACAATATTTTTGCAAAAAAATTTATATGTTGGGGATATTTATATAAAAAGCCCATGAATCAAATGTATGTTGACTCCCAAAAGCTCTTATCAACGAAGTCATTTGGCACCTCCAAAATGTAACAAATTAAAAGTTTAAGTTATTAAGGCTCTGTTTGGGATTGCTGTTAAAATAAGTGTTGTTGCGAAAATCATATAACTGTTTGGTAAATTTTTTTGATATATATGCATGTATTGCATATTATTTTTTGAAAATAATGTTTTTGGTGAGGTTTGAAGTTGATATCAGTAACTGCTTCTTGTAAAAGCTGAAAAGCAGTTTTTTTTAAAAGCATGGGACATGCTTTCTCTAAAAACAGCTTTTCCGTCAAAAGCACTTTTCAGAAAAGTTGCTTTTAAAGTTTACCAAACAACATTTTACTTGCTTTTCAGAAATAAGCTGCTGTTGCTGTCAACAACAGCAATACCAAACGCAGCCTAAGTCATATTATATCATAACAATATGTATTAAAAGCGTTAATCTTTTTTTTTTTAAAACAAATGAGAGTCGACTCCCCTGGGTCACTATAGCCAAAACCCCCTTTTCTCCATCTTCAGCTTCGTTTCCCCATCAAACCATCCTCCAGTCCTCCTCTCAATCATCTAAACCCCTTTTTTATTCCAGTTTTTTTCAATAAAAATCGAACCAAAGCCAAACATCTAGAATTTATTTCTCAGATCTATCTTGGTTTTGAGTCCGACTCCGCAAATAAAAAATATCTTTAGATTCAAATTCTGCTCCTTGACATCATACCAAAATTTGGTGTCATTCTGAGATCTTTGAATTTTTGGTTTTAGTCTCGTCTCTTGGCGTGTGTCTGGCTTGTTACCCTTTTATTGGGATGTTAAGGTATGTTTTTTTGATATTGGTATGTGTTTTGTTCATGGCTACTTTGAAAATGATTTATGTGGTTTTGTGGGAGATCTGTAATTCATGCATTGGATTTGGGCTGGTGTCGGATATTGCAAGAGCTTACTTTTCACAACTAAAATTTGTTCATCTTATAAGATCTTTCACTTTCGGCATGTCTATAACTGATTTTCGGCATGTAGATAGCTGGGGTGTTTCTGAACATTGGGCTACAGGCGGTGCGTATGTGAAGGTCATTTGTGATATTACTGGTTCCAAGATTGGTGCAGGGTTGATAGATCGGAAAGCCATTTTAATCTTTTTTAATTCAAAGAATCTCGAAATTCATGATGTTAAACAGTCTGAAAACATAAGTGGCTATTTGTTTAGCTCGTTTATTTGTTTTCATTCAGGTTGTAGTGTCGGGGTTTGTCCAGGCTGTGATTTTGGTTGATGCAAGTTTATAAAATTCCTTTGTTTGTCAAAAAAAAAAAGTTAATCTTTTTCACTATAATACTATTGTGTTTTTAAAGGAAAATATATGAGATCGCGCAAACCCGCGACTTAATTACGTAGTATTAAAATTCGGAAGTTTTCCGTGCAAGTACTTTAACCTGATCTCACTCTATTTTCTTAAAAAATAATTGTTAATTTTCTTCTAATTTTTTCATTTATTTTTCGCATGTTTTGCACATTCATGTCATCTCCTTTTATTAAATATAATAATAATATTTTATTTCAGTATATAAATTATATCTAATATTTAAATAAATGTAATGTTCAAACACAAAGACTCTTTCTTTTTTGCTAATAAATGCAAAATTTACTTCCACCTAACCACATTTATGAGTCCATTTTCATTGTTTGGGATCTACTGTAACCTAATCTTGATGTTTTTCTTTGCTATACTGATTAATTGCCCTTCCCAATCTATTAATGACAATTATTGTTAAATACTAGTACAGTTTATTTTCTGCTGTACAATTTAGTACTTCAGAGCAAACCACTAAAGTAAAATAAAATAAAGAGAAAAGTTCTATGGAGTACTCTTTAATTGTAGTACTTGAAGTACATATACGTTCTGTATTTAAAATATTTTAAAATTTATTATTTTGCAAACTTTATTATATGAATTTCATAATTTCACTGATAATTTTAAAAATCATGTATATTTTGCAATATGTTCATCTTAAAAATCCTTAATGTTTTGCAATCAGAACATATATGTTTTGCAACGCAAATGCGTTTCGCAGAACAATTATTTTTGCAATATTTTGTTAGCAAAACATACAAAATTTTCAAGATTTTCGATGAAATAGTGATATTTATGTAATAAATTTTGAAAAATAATAAAGTTTGCAAGATTTTAAATGCAAAATGTATATGTATTCTAAGTACTCCAATTAAATGAGTACTCTATGGAACTTTACTCATAAAATAAAGAGTAAAAAGCATTTTGTGTACCTGAAGTTTGGCGAAGACACCACTTGAAATACTACCTTTCTAAAAGTACCACGTGTAATACCAAGTAATGGATTCACTTAAACTTCGTGTACCGCCGTCTATCTAATGCAAACGGCGTTAGATAGTCAGGGGAAAATCAGTCATTTTACCCACTTTTATTCCTCTATATTGTATATCTTTCTCTCCCCCAATTTGTATACACACACAGACACACACACCCCCACACACACTCACCTTAATTTCGATTTTTCTGCTTTGTTTTGCCTCAATTTGAGAATGCAATTACATGATATTAACCTACAAATTCATAGCTTCATTTTGATATATGATTTATGAAGATCCATGAATTTTTTTAACACCCATTTTGATTTTTGTTCGATTTTTGTGGTATAGCGATTTGTTATTGTTTTTGATGGTTAATATTTATTTATCTTGATGTGTAGAGTAGTTTAGAGTGATAGATATTGTGTTTTGGTAAAGAAAATTTTTGGGTTTAAAACCCATTTCGTTTTTTATGATTTTGATTTTTGATGATGTTGTGGATGATGGGTTAGTGTAGAATATTAAATTTGGAGCATGTTGGTAGTAAGTTTGTCGATTTTCGTTGAGTTTTCGGGTTCGTCGGAAAACCACCGGCGGCGGCAGTGTGTTCTTGATCCGGCGACGTTGATTTTGGTTGTGTTTTTGGTACACAAAGTGCTGGAGATATTTGATGATGTGGCGAATATGGAAATGCAAATGAGGAGGCTAGTGCGACTTCGGGACCAAGAAGGAAACTCCATTTTGCATATGGTTGCTCTAAATACCCCAAAATTCAAAGTTAAGGATGGCGATAATGCCACTTTATATGATAAATCAATTCTGCCTTGGGAGGCTGAAGAACTTAATGACGAAATGCGCAGCCCTGCTTTTGAATTGCAAGACGACCCACTCTTGTTTGAGGTATTGTACAGGGGGTACAACAATCCTATCCGCCATAAAGAAAACAGTTGCACCAGAAACGGAAGTTGTGTATCAATAGAAACCTGATGTTAAGTTTGTCAAGAAGAACAAGTTCTCCTATGCCATAGTTGTCGTGGGTGAGCCTCCATATGCTGAAACATTCGCAGATAGCTTGAACTTGACAATTCCTGCAACTGGCATTAACACGATCAAGAATGTTTGTGGTAACATTAAATGTGTTGTTGTCCTAATTAGTGGGAGACCTGTTGTTATGTACTTGTATATACCTGAAATCAACAGATCAGCATGATATACGTTTAAGCCCTCCTCTCAACACTTTTACAACGTTACCAGAACTACTAAGTTACCATTCCTAGCTAGTGTTCTCAAGTTTAATTATTGCACAAAGACATAATTATCCATTTTTAAATCCGAAAATTATTTTTCTGAGTGAGGAGGCACCAAAAATATAACAATTATATACGCATCTTCCTGACACACCTTGAAGAACAAAAACGAACAATCATGGATGACAAAAAAACTACACTAAAGGGAATGGACAGCGTTTTGAACTATGGGATATCAAACTGCATATTAGATATACTATACTAAAGGGATGACAAAAAAACTACACTAAAGGGAATGAGCTTGAAGCTTTCTTAGTGTTCTTCATAAATTTCAGTATTGGATCCTTAAGACTGTATTAGGATGGAAAAGACTGATTTACCCCTCGGATTCTAACACCGTTAAAAGCAGATAGACGGCGGTACACGAAGTTTAAGTAAATCCATTACTTAGTATTGCACGTGGTACTTTTAGAAAGGTAGTATTGCAAGTGGTGTCTTCGCCAAAGTTCAGGTACACAAAGTGCATTTTACTCTAAAATAAAATGTCCAAATGATATTGAAAGCAATGAGGTGAGGGAGGTAGTGATCCAGAAGGGTCCTTGATCCCCTCTAAAATTTGGAATATTAACCAAGTAGTACAATTAATATATGTATATATGTATTGTGTCCTTAATTATGCAAATTAATTAATGTCAATGTAGGACATGATTCAAGTGAGAATAATTTATACACGAGAATAATGAAAAAACAGTTGTTCTCAATTATGTTCTCATGTTAATATGTGTTCTCATTAGTGACTCTGTCAATGTATTCTTCACTAAAAACCTTAGTTACATTTTTTATGTTTCCAACTCTAGCATTATCATCTTTTCTAATTCTTTAATTTTTAGTTTTTTGCTTTGATATTTTTACATGTTTTTAAAGATTTTAAAGCTTTTAACCATTATTTTATACTTAAATGTTGATAACAAAATATAGAATTTATTTTGTTTCATAATTTATTTTATAATTAAAAATTTAAAATTTTGATGCAAAATCAACCCCAAAATATCCTTCTGCGTCCCTGAATGATTGAAAGTATCAAAATTGTAATTGTAACGTGTTGCAGATAACACACCTTTACAAAATACAGTAAAACCTCGTCAAATTAATACTCGATAAATTAATAATCTCTTCTACGTTAATAATTTCTTCCGATCCCAAGTTCAAAAATGATCAATTTCGAAACTATATCAATTTTGAAGAACCCTATATAAATATATGGTCCCAATAACATTATAAATTAATAATTCTTTTATAATCATAAAAATATATGTATTACCCTTTTGTAAAATATGATTCTAGGATTCTTAAAATTTGAATCTATACGAAACTCATCTTTAACACTTTGCTGCATCCAAAAGTTCGAATGTGGTGTTTTCATAAAGCATTAAGAAGTTATTAATCAATGTTTTTGATGTCTTGAGTGCTTCTTTACGTGAAAAAAGGTTCAAAAATGTTGTTTATCCCTGATAATGGATATCATCTAAATATACATGAATATTTACTTTGAATCTCGCAAATACTCGTTAAATTTGTAAACAATATATATATTGAATTAAGTATAAAACATAAATTGTACAATCCATTCTATTTAAATGTACATAATTGGAAATTAATTTGCTTTGATGTCAAAAATTCTCTATAAATTAATAATTAATAATTTATCGATTAATTAATACCTCTCTAAATTAGTAGAATTCCCCGATCCCAACTATATTAATTTATAGAGATTTTACGGTAACCCTAAAATTAAACCCAGTACAACACTACCACATTTAAAGTGTATAATACCTAGCTAGCTGATATATATCTGGTGACGGTCCTTTTAATTGGCCCAAAACTCGGGCCTCGTTTATTTGTCTACAGCATATATATATGTAAACACATTTTTTCTAGTTTCTACTAATTAATATTCAGACGGTGGCGAATCCAGGATTAGAGGTGAGCGCACTATAAGAAAAATGGTAATTTATGACGGAAATTTTATATTGAAATCGTCGTAATTGATCAAATTACGACGGAAAAATTTCGTCGTTTTTGCTCGAGTCTTAAGTTCGAATTTTCGTCAAAAGTATACATTTTCGTTACAAGTATAAATAATTTCGTCATAAGTTTAAACTAGTGGGGCCCACATTAGTATTAAAATAATAGATAAACTTGCGACGCCAGTTTCGTCATAAGTTAGTTAAAACTTACGACTGAAAATTTCGTCGTAAGTTCAATCATGGTGCGAAAAATCGATCCGTAATAAGTTGGCCGTCGTAATTGACCAGATTTCTTGTAGTGGCGTGAGCAAAAATATACTACATCTTTCAACAAAGATATCATAAGAAATTCGATGTGAAAATTTTAATTCAAGATGTTTTTCTTCCTTGATAATAAGCGGTACCACCTTAGCATTGGTTTTACATTACCTATACTCTCATCAATAATCGAACCCTCGGTTCCGGGTAAGGAGAGTTGAGATAATACCAATGGATCAATTGGTCCACTGCTAATTAAAGGTATCATTAAGTATAACAAGAATATTTTAAATAAAATAAATAAAATAATATGAAAACAAAAACACAGATTATAATATTATACAATACAAAGAATCAAATAATTAAGTTAAGTACAGATTGGAAAATCGAAAGTGAAAAGAAGGGATACATATAATTAAGTTAAAAAAGCTTAGCTTTTATTATCCGTGACTTTGTATCCCTCGGCACCATGTACATCCGCCGCTGTATCCAGAACTGCTATTATGGATATAATAGTAGTTATAATTTTCCTATCTTCCTACGCCCATATTAATGAAGGACCGATCTCATCATTCAGGGTTTAATTTTTAGGGCACAACCTAAGCACACACAACGTACCCTTACTGCATGATCGGATAGCAGCTGTAACAAATCGACACTGTCAACTTGCACACTTGCCTAGTGTTTGATTGCTCACTTATTGCATGTGCCTTTTTTCTATTTTCGGTGACTGAGAGAAATTTGTGCGCAAATCTATATTGGTGTTTTCATATATCAAATAAAATGTATATCACTAGTACAGAAATGGCCTATAGCGTCGGTTATTGACCTATTGCGTCACACTTTTACCTATTGCGTCGGTTGTTTGCATTAACTGACGCTATAGGCCGATTGCTAGAAGCTTTGGCGTCGATTGGTTGCATCAACCGACGCTATAGCTATATCCTACAGCGTCGCCCGCCCTTAAAATGCCGACGCTATAGGCTATACCTATAGCGTCGCCCCCTAAAATGCCGACGCTATAGGTATAGCCTATAGCGTCGCCCCTTAAAAAGGCGACGCTATAGGTATAGCTTATAGCGTCGCCCTTTGAAATGCCGACGCTATAGGTGTAACTCAAAAATAACAATATATCGTCGCACCTATAGCGTCGGTTGTTTGAATTAACCGCCGCTATAGGTATAGCTTATATCGTCGCCCCTTAAAATGCCGACGCTATAGGTATAACTTAAATAAATAAATAAATATAAGAATAAAGGCAAAAAAATTAAATGAAAATAAGAAAAATGAAAATTTTTGAAAATAAATTCATACACACTAAAGTAGTCATACTCACTATTTTTGTGATGAATGTTACCTTATTTTCACTAATTTTCCATTTTTTTTTTCATTTTTCCACATTTTTAACTAGTTTGTCAAATAAATCAAAAAAATAAATAAAAATAGGAAAAATGATAATTTTTGAAAACAAATTCATACACACCAAAGTAGTCATACTCACTATTTGTGTGATGAATGTTACCTTATTTTCACTAATTTTCCATTTTTTTATTTTTCCCCATTTTTAACTAGTTTGTAAAATAAATCAAAAAAATAAATAAAAATAGGAAAAATGATAATTTTTGAAAATAAATTCATACACACCAAAGTAGTCATACTCACTATTTGTGTCATGAATTTTAACATACTTTCACAATTCATACACACTAAAGTAGTCATACTCACTATTTTTGTGATGAATGTTACCTTGTTTTCACTAACTTTCCATTTTTTTTATTTTTTCCCCATTTTTAACTAGTTTGTAAAAGAAATCAAAAATTAAATAAAAATAGGAAAAATGCCAATTTTTAAAAATAAATCAAAAATTAAATAAAAATAGGAATTGAAGGTTAGTTGTATTTGGTTTGCTTTTGTAACGGTCAAATCGGTCGAAGTCGACCTTCCTTTTAACTAGTCTTGTCCCGAATGATGAATCTATTTTTTTAATTATTTTTTCGACGTTTCAATCGTACGGATGTCAAGATCTAACGATTTTAGTGATGTGGTAATTTTTTAAAAAAATTCTTAGATGTATTTGGTTTGATTTTGTAATGGTAAAATCGGTCAAAGTAGACCTTCATTTTAACTAGTCTTGTCCCGAATGATGAATCTAATTTTTTTAAATTATTTGTAATATTACCTTTATATATTTACTTAGTTTTTAAAATTATTGGGAGAATTATTTTCTGTATTTAATGATTTTAAAATGATTTTATAAGTTATATTGCATTTAAAAGATCAAAACTTGTAAAATTCATATTTAATTTGTTTTTGATCCTAAAATCATTTTAAAAATATGGGGTGACAGATAATTTAAATCTAAACGTTTTAAAAATTGAATATATAAAATAAAAGTAATATATTTTTTTAATAATTTTGATATGAAAATTATAAAAAGAATATAATATTTATTTATATATGTGTGGGTGAAGTGCACAGAGTGATGGCTGAGCGGGAGATGAAAAATCAAAAGGACCGCTCAAGTTTTTAACCCACACAAAATCCTCTCGATCTCTTTATCTCTCCCTCTTTGTCTCTCTTAACCCGCTCCTAACCAAAACACACTCTCTCTCAAAATCCATAATACGCAAGATGAAATCCATAATACTCTCTCTTTATTGAGTTCAAGCTTTGATTAGAGATTCGTTCTTTGATTCAGGTAATACACACACTCTCTCTCTCAATCCGTTCATCTATTAAAAACCCCCAAATCTTTCTATGAACCCTAATGTACACATATTTGAAATTGGGTACAAAATTACCTACAATAGACGTGTTCCTGCCCATTCTGCTTATGACAAGGCTGCTCAATATTTCAATATAAAATTATGGCGTTCCTGTAAATAAAGAATTCCAAGCAGATTCCCGAGCTATCAAGCGGTTTATTAACAAAAACACTATACTGGTATAGTTCTTGAACGGGGTTGCTAAATATATCTATTTCACATCTCAATTAATACGAAATTCTAATATTTTGTTTCCCTTACCCCACTAATGTCTCAATCACTACTTTACAGATTGTTGGATCGGCCCCTGGTTTTCCACATGGCATCATGGATCCTATTGAGGTGTGGCATTTACTCATTTCAAAGATTTCTGGTACTCGTCGACTTTACACTCACAAATTGTTCAATTCCTGCAGGAGCTCGGTGAATTGGCCTCTAAATTTGGAATCTGTTTGCATGTTGACCTATGTCTTGGTGGTTTTGTGTTGCCATTTGCTCGTAAACTTGGGTATGTTGCTTTCCACTTTTAGGTTTGCTCCTCTATTTGGATTGTCTTCATGCTTAGTGCTCTCACGAACTACAGCTTCTTAGTTGAATGTCATATGGTAACATATTATCTTGTAGTGCGTTGATTTTTTAACATCCTTTCATCTCTTTCTATATCTAGATATATGGCCATATGGGTGTATAGGATATGTATCTCTCTCTGTATGTATACAACTTTGACATATGACTTTTAACGGATTAGATCTGATGCATTTGATGGAGATTGAGACTGATCCAGGGACTATAGTACTTGCAAAGCAATGTCCCTTTGGTATTCTGCGGCTCTGCCATATGATTTTATATATATATGGCGTGTGCAACTAATATGTTGAGCTATGTATTCATATCCGTTTGTCATAGATCTGTAATTATATGTTACTAGTTACTATGTCATTGTATGTTTTCTTAGTCCTTAGTGATTACTGCTCATGGTAAGAGAATAACCAATTATAATATTATATATGGCCTTTACGCTATATTTTTCTTTCAGGTATCCAATTCCACCTTTTGAATTTTCTATTAAAGGAGTTACTTCAATATCGGCGGACGTGCACAAATATGGTTTGGCTCCGAAGGGGACAAGTGTAGTTCTTACAGAAACCATGAAATTCGAAAGGTAACAATTCAGACCAATTTGTATCTTCCTGCCTACTATTTTACTTTTCATTACAGCCCCAAGGGGCTGGCAACAGGAAATTTGAGTAGCTTCATCTTGCCCAAGAAAAGCATGAGGAGTTTGTTAATGCATATAGCACATTTTTTTTTGCAAGATCGCACAATTATGTCCGGGACATTTTGTGGTTTTTCTACCGAAGAGTTAAACCAATTCCCTTGACAAGAAAAAATTGTATATAGTGGGAACATGTGATTGTTAAATGGCTGACAATTAGTTATATCACCTGCCAGGCAGCCTTTTTAAACTCAAAGAGGTGTTCGGATTACCAAACCTGAAATAATTTTTAAGTTCACGGAGAATTTTGCTCATCCCAAGTCGCGATTGTATTTAGATTCTATAAAATTAAACCTCATATTATGCTATGCCATTGGTAGAGATAAGTTACATGAGCCTTAGTTATAGGTATAATGGCAGCCAGTTCACTTCGTCAAATTAGTCATACTGTTTACTTAAGTATCATGCATTCATTTTGAAAGTTATTTTGCCTTTTAACTTTAGCATTTTTGGGTTATTTTCTTCTGACATTTTGTTTTGGATGGTGACTTAATTGTGGGTACTCGCTGATGTTTTGCTTCCATCTTTGACAGTGCCAATTTGTTGCTGGTAAGTTACTTTATCAATGAAAAGTAGAAATCGTGAAAATGTTTATAGCTTTCAGGAGGTTTTTGGACCATGCTCTGATTTATGTGGTCTCTCTCCTCTATGGAAGCACATAAAAGATTAAATGAAATTAAAAATGCTTATCGCATACTTTAGCGATGACAAAGCATGGCTTGGCACATGATAGTTTATTAGTGTTTGTTTCTGATTGGCAACATAAAGTAACTGGAAGTTAATGAATACGTTTATTGCCTAGCAAACCACATTTTGGCAGATAAACACACATTTATTATTAAACACTTATGAACAAAGTAAACTGACCTGTAGTTGTTACAGGTTCTATGCATGTAAATATTATATATCTTAGACCTTTAGGTATTCTGGTCAACCTCAATTATACATTTATACCTTAAAAGAATTGCACTGTGGTGGTTTTCCTATCGTATTGCATACCACACTTGACAACATACAGTGGCATGCAAGAAATTTGGGAACACTGAAATAATTTAACATAGTTCTTAAAATATATATTCTGTTTATCACACTGCAGTTACTGAGTCGACTGGTGGACTTTATGTGTCTCCAACCATGGCTGGTAGCAGGCCTGACGGTCTCATTGCTGGAGCTTGGGCTGCCTTAATGTCTCTAGGGATGGAAGGTGCATATTGAACCAATTTGTTTGTTAAAAAATATAATTCTTTGATAATTGTGTGGATTAAAACAATTTACTTTTGTATGTAAAGGGTATCTAGAGCACACGAGAGAGATCACGGAAGCTTCAAAGAGACTACAGAAAGGGTATATACATTTTCTCCATATACTCTTTTAGGGTTTACAGGTCAAGATTGACATTCTACAGTGTCTTTTCATTTGCAACTTGAAAGAAATCTCAGAATTGTATATTATTGGGAGGCCAGACATGACAGTAGTAGCATTTGGATCTCACAATTTGGACATATTCGAAGTCAATGATATAATGTCATCTAAATCTTGCAATTTGGTTTATATATTGTACAATAGAATAGTATTGAGTATCCCAATGTTCTCTTTGTAATGGTGAAATTCCAATTTTGAAATTATTTTTTTTAAAAAAATTGACCTATAGCGTCGGTCATTTGAAAGGGCGACGCTATAGGTTTTTTTTTTTAAAAAAAGATTAACCTATAGCGTCGGTCATTTGAAAGGGCGACGCTATAAGCTATACCTATAGCGTCGGCGTTTTAAGGGGCGACGCTAATAGCTATACCTATAGCGTCGGAATTTTAAAGGTGCGACGCTATAAGATATACATATAGCGTCGGCATTTTAAGGGGCGGCGCTGTAAGCTATATCTATAGCATCAGTCATTTAAATGACCGACGCCTAAAATAGACTTTAGCATCGCCATTTCAACCGACGCTATAGGTCTATACCTATAGCGTCCCCTGCATATACTATGCCAAACAACCGACGCTATAGGTCTATTTAGGCGACACTATAGGTCCAGTCTGTAGTAGTGTATACAGAACTGATACATTTTTGTGTTCTCCGGGATTCCTTGACTTCGATTTTTGTACTATTATGCAATCAGCCATAGGCGAACTCATTGAGTAATCACCATGGTCCAAGATCGAACAACTGAAAGTGTTTATATTTTTACTGATAATTAAGTGGGAGTGAATTGCATTTTACTTAAAGTATTGGAATTGTAAATGAATAATATTACATATATCTCAAAAAGAATCTCAAATATTTTTCCAAATAGACATGAAATTTTTTTATTTATGAAATTTATATTACTAATTATATAATGACAAATTAGTATTTAAAAATAATTTTGAAATCAATTTTGAAATTCTAACATTTCTGATTGTAAATGTTACAATTTTGAAACTCTAACATTTCTCACGTGCATATATTCCCAACTGGACACTATTAATATTTGTACTTTTTTTAACTTTCAAGGAACCCCTCAACCCTATAAAAAATGTTGAGCCATCAACGTACACCGGCTGATCTTTTTCACAGGACAAAACACGAAAGTCTAGACTAGACCAAGCTGAAAAGGATCTACCTATATATAGGACAAGACTAATTAAATCGTAAATTGCAATATACCTCTGTTTCTGATCAGAATTAGTTTGGTAAATAGATTAGATAGTTGCAGTTAACATCTTTAGACATGTTTTGGTCATGTAATATGCATCATTTTTTCTCAATTTTTATTGCTATTTTTTTAAAAACTAAGGGGTAATTTAGTAAACTAACATTACTTAATTAAATTTTAATTTTTAAAATATGAAATGTTGTACACATGAACCCTATAAAAATACCTTAGATTTTTCCTTTGGACTCAAAATTGTAAAATTAGCCCTTTTATTATAATTATATTCCTATATTATTTTAGAATTTTTAAAATATAATACAGATTATTATATAAAAAAATAGCATGATTCTCCCAAATGTTTAGAATAAAAGTTAGAGATTGAATTTTTTTGTAAATTTCTTAATATATTCGATTCACAATAAATTTTGAAGATTTTTGATGATTCATACTTTCTTTTCAATTGTCAATAGATTTCGTTACCGGTGTTCCTCATATTATATTTCGAACTATTTTCGAAATATTAAAAAATGTTTATAACATTTCATTCAGCATATGTTTTAAAAAATTCTCAATTCATCATAACGATTCTGAAGAGCTTTATACACTACAAGAAATCTGGCTATTTACGACGGTTTTTTTGTACTGAAACCGTCGTAAATGGGGTCAATTACGACGGAATCGTTCCGTCGTTTTTGCTCGAGTAGGAAGTTCAGATTTCCTTCACAAATTATAATTTTCGTCGCAAATTCGTTTTTCGTCGTAAGTTTAAATTTTCGTCACAAATTAGTTTTTCGCCCTAAGTTAAGCGAAGGGGGCCCACTAAACTTACGACAGAAAATCGTCGCAAGTTGGCTAACTTAGGACGACATTGTCGTCGTAATTTATAGAATGGGGCCCACCAGTTAACCAAATTAAACGAAACTTACGCCAGAATGTTTCGTCACTTTTTTAGTTTCTTACGACGGAAAAACCGTCGTAATGTATCGAATGGGACCTACATGAAAAATACTATATTATTTTACGACGGAATGTAAATGATGAACATTCGTCGTAAGTTTGGTTTTCCAGAATACACAAATTTCTGTTTTTTTAATTTCCAGCCATTTTTGGCTTCAAAAATTAAATCCTAAACCTGCCTAATCATGGCACCATCCAGCCCTCTAATTTTAATATGCAATCAATCACATTACTAAACAAACATAATTATAAAATTCTACATAATCAAACACGATATAATTTACATAAATAAAGTCATAGATCCATAATTGTTCACATCCAAAAGTTAAACCATTCTACACAAACCTAGATCATCATACAACCATCCAAAAGTCAGTTTCAGTTTAGAAACACAACTACCATTATCTTACAAACATTTTCATCCTTTGATAACAGGACCACCTCTGGAGACAACATCATAAGGCGCACTCATATCACGATCATCATCCGATTCAGTAGTATCTCCACTTTCTCAGCCACCATCATCATCATTCTCAGCTGCCGGGGCCTTCCCCTACAACATAAATATAAGTAATTAGCTATAAAAATTTGAATGACAAGTGTAAAATTTGCTCAGGTGCAAAATTTATATAAATTGTGGAATATTTTTGCACATAAAATTAAGCAGATTTACAAAAATTCTACATATAAATTCAACTAAATTGTCATCCAAAACAATTCTAAAGAGAAAAAGGAATAAAAACGGGAGGACTCGACTGTCTATTAGAGAAAGGCGGCCAACAGATTGATATATATAGTATTACAATTGTCCAAATGTAGCACAAAACGATTATCATAAAATCATTGCGTTAACCAGAACATAATCATGGCAGCCACAATAATTTATATTTTTATTCCCTTGATTTGCATGCTGTCTCTGTTATATCTATATCCATGCCTAACAACTACCAACTCTAATCAACTTGATATAACATTAAAACATATAGGACAGCTTGTTCTTATGTACTATGTCTGTTCGCACAAGTTTATCCTTTTTGAACGATTCAAGTGATCATCTTACCATTCTTACCGCATTAGCATTTTGGTAAAAAATGAAGATGCTATAAATTGAGGATACAAGGTTTCTTGGCTAAACTAAGTTCTACACTAAGTTCTTGGCTATTTCCTACCAGGGTTTCCATTCCTTTACACAAACTCAGAATATGTTTGGGCTTCATTTACGTTAACTCATAAAATGATTTTGCATTATACATGATTTTGCATTATACAGTTTTACATGATTTTAAGTTATACATTCTCAACCCAAGAAAAAAAGAAGAAAATGCTAATAAGAAATAAAGAGGACGTATCTTTTTCGCTCCAGGCCCATCTGTCTTGTATATATTGTTTAGCACACCAACCACCACTTGAATAATGGCATGTCGTGTCTCTCTAGTAATGGGATGGTCTGAAGGTAGAGAGGAGTCTCCTTCCACCACATCCCGTGCTGAGAGACGGATCTGCTCGGGTGTCAACATGTACTCCTCCGGATTGGCTCGAGCCAGCGCCAGGGTCTCATCCACAACTCGCATGAACATGTCATCCTTTAAGCGAGCCAAGGGAGTTCTGCCAGAGCTTCCTTCTCCTTTCTGAGGCCGCGAGGGGCGTCCCTCCGGCTCTGTGACAATATAACATAAATATGTTATTACTAGGAATAAATGGCATGGGACAAATTAGAGCATGCGGAACATTTCAAGTTATATAACAGAAGAATACCACAGACATTAGAGGCTCGAACCCGTGGATGTCCAAGAATCGTGTTTTTTCGAACACCTCCAATAGCCTCTATCCAACTATAGATGTGGCTTTTCTTGGGATCAAGGCCTTTCTTTTGACAGAGGCTAACATAATGCTCTTGACCATGCAAGTGAGGACAATAAATCTATATAAATAAATCAATAAATATGACCGCGATGAGATAATCCAAGTGATTATAATGCTTATCTCTTGTTGTCTCCCACTCATTCCAAAATTTATTGAGAACATACATATATATAATCCTATTTATTCAAAAGAAAAATATTGAATATAGATAATTATCCAATAATATGTTGACAAGTATGTACTATAGAAAATTGAAGATCTGTTTAAAAAAAACATTAAAAATAGAATGCACAAGGCACTCCTGCTATTGTTTCTTGACTTTGCCATTGTTACTGCTATTAATTTTTTTCTTTTTGAGCAATTTATACAATTAACAATGCTAATAGAAGACTGGATAGAATACCAATTCTTTTCCTTAAACTCTATTTATATTAAACATTGCTTCTTGATATTTTCACTGGCCGTCTTAAGACAATCGGTCGATTTTACCAAGCAACCGATATTAGCATCTGATATATTAAGTATTGTAGAAATTACTAGGACTGGACATTGACAGGTTCTTTAAAATATATTTGTATTGATGTCAGTTTTAGGATTCTTTTTTTTAGAGCTCATTATTGTTTTAAACCTCGAAGAACATTTGAACTTAGTCAAATATCACACATATAGTAGTAAAATGAGTATATGTAGTTTTAAGATCAATTTATACATCTGTGACATGCTTTTCAATCTGTTAACTATAGCTCTTTACTATGTACTACCTCAGATACTAGGATCTCAGACAACCTAATCCAGCACATGTTCAAGCACTTCTTGAGCGCTGCTATGCTCTTACAGTGAGACATCCTCTTATGGTTGTTGCCACAACAGATAGAAATCTTATAGTTTATAACTTGCAAAATCCTCAGGTATATATTCTCTTTGAGCATTATAATTTAACTTTTCACAAAAATAATCTCAATATCTATCTCGAATAACTTTACATACATAATCTACTTAATCATCATGAATAGACTGAGTTTAAGAGAATAAGTTCGCTTCTGAAGCACCAGACAAGGTGTGTTGCTGCCTCTCCAGATCAGCAAGCTTTTTTGGTAAGTTTTTACTTTCATCATATCTTCTATCTTTTTCTATTAGAATTTCACTATTTGGCCTTATATATTTTATATTTGCACAGGTTGGCTCAATTGAAGGGAGAGTTGGTGTCCATCATCTTGATGAATCACAACAAATTAAAAACTTCACTTTTAAATGTCATAGGGAAGGGAATGATATCTACTCTGTCAACGCTCTGAATTTTTCATCCTGTAAGATTCTGACTTTGTTCTTTGGATACTTTAATCATTTTCAGGCTAGCATTAATGTGATAGCTGTATCCTACTGTTTACATTGAATGTTGTATTAACGAGGGTCGTAACAGGTTAAGTTCATAAATAGATAACCACTCAATCTAAAAGTAAAAATGCAGTGACTAAATACCCAAAACTGTACAAAAATAAAACATATGTGCAGTACTGTGATAACTTACAGGTTACCCACAATCCGAACAACCGTTGGGGTAGGAGGGTATGTACCAAATCCTCCAGGAGAATAGCCCCCTGTCCTATGTTTGCGAGGATCAGCATCCACCCCAATTGGAAGAATCTACCTCCACTAGTACAAAACTGACATTATACGTCGCCCTTTTTACGTCGGCTAAACATAAAAACGACGTATATACTACTTTTATACGTCGGTTGTTGACGACGATGATGGAGCTCCCATCATCGTCCCAAAGAAGACATTCGGAATTTTCATCATCATCTCTAAGCCTACGTCGACGTCTTCTTCGTGCACCTCCCCTAGCACCTTCACTACTACCTTCCCTACCACCTTCAGTACTATCGCCTTCCCTACCACCAGTACCACTACCCTCTCCACCACCAGTACCACTACTCTCTGGCCTGCCCCTATGGCCATCGTTGACCCCCCGATCACCATGTCAGTGTTGTCCACCCGATCACCATTGTCATTGTTATCCCCCCGACCACCACCACGGCCACTTCCCCGACCACCACTTCCACGGCCACCACCATTGCCCCGACCACTACTAGAACCCCTGCCACTGGCTGCCCTCCTCCCCGCCATGTTTCCAGTAACACTGAAATAAAATACAAACAAAACAAATTACTAGTTTACTCGTGTCTAATATAATGCTCTTTCAAACTTATTTGAGTAAGATATAATAATATATTGCAGCATCAAACACTTCAAAAGCATATATATTATAAGACCTAATGATAAAAAAAACTTCAATATTCTTTAATTAACTAGTAAATATAAAGATAGCCACTGATAAACATTGATAATTATTGAGACCTAGTCATAGATTTACATACCCAGTGACAGATATACATACCCATCAACATAAAGATTGATTAAAACCTAATTCGATCCAAAACAGGTAATACCCACTTACCCAGTGTTCAGTAACAAGAAAAGAGTTACATATTATGTATACACTAGCATATATCACTATCTGTAAGAAATCTTTTGTAAATATTGCTAAAAGAACATGGCCTATAGATGTCCAGTAAATCTTTTGTAAGGCATAAAAAGAAAAACATGGAATATTGGTAAAAGAACTTCAATATTCTTTAATTAGCTAGTAAATATAAAGATAACCACTGATAAACATTGATAATTACTGAGACCTAGTCATAGATTTACATACCCAGTGACAGATATACATACCCATCAACATAAAGATTGATTAAAACCTAATTCGATCCAAAACAAGTAATACACACTTACCAGTGTTCAGTAACAAGAAAAGAGAAGCCCGCTTTTTATCACAGCAGTCGCAGCCGTTTGTATTTGTGAAGAGATGAATGAAAAGTAAAAAAGGGAGGAGGCGTTTATTAGGGTTTTTGCTGTACAACGACAACGTATGACTGTGTGAACGACATCGTTTATTAGACTAGGCGGTCAATTCAATTTTTTCCCTAAATTTTACTTCCAGTACTTACGACGGTTTCCGTCGTAATTTAACATTTTAACAAAAAACGGACCAAAGAGTCGAACTTGGGTCTGTCGTGGGGAATAAAGGGTAACAAACCAAGTGAGACAATTGTTTCTTGTGTAGCTTTTCAGATTTTTCGGATATATAGGTTAATCGTTTTATTTTTATAAAGTATTTATTATAATTTTCCAATTTATTCATTTTAAAACCAAAAATTATTTATAAGTTTATCTATAATATTCCATGAATTTTGTATATACATCACTAACACACCTAATTCAGGAATTAGTATTAATTTTTTATGTAATTTATATAAGTTGAAATTTTTATAGTTTAAATTTTGATTATCAAGACTATACAAACGAACATATAATAGTTAATATTGTTGTTATGAGATGCTAGTTGATATGTAACTAATATAATAAAACAAATGCTGAATGCTTAAAAGAATCTCAATAATTTCGATATCGTCATTCGTGTAGTATGAAATGTAACGAATTTTGGTATTCGTTCCTTAGTGCCCATTGATATATACGAGCATACAATACTTAACATCGTTGTTGTGATTTTATTGTGTTAATTATAGTTACTTAGTTGATAAGTAACTATAATTTATAAAATCGAAATAATAACACAATAAATCTAGTTTGTTTAATAGACTCTTAACGATACATGATGTACAGTAATTTATATCATATTATTTGTAACGAATTTCGATGTTCTGGTTAATGTCATTGTCGAGTTTTAATTAGTTAGATAGTATATTTTCTGTGCATTCAAAACAATCTTAAATAATATCTATGATAGATCTATACGTTATAAGAAAAACTGGTGGAGAACTTTAAAGAACCATAAAGGAACTTACGACGGAGTAAGAATCTCGTCGTAAGTTACACAGATTTCCGTCGTAAGTTGCCCCAGATTTCCGTCGGAATTTACCAAAATATACAAACTTACGACGGGAAATAAATATCGTCGTATTTGACCTAGAATTTCGTCGTAATTGACCCATATTTCCGTCGTAAGTTACCCAGAATAAAAAACTGCAGTCTTGGTTTGTTTTTCCCCTGTTGTCAAAATCTGTAATACTAAACTAAAATTTTTAAGATAAACTATAGATTGTAAACACAAATAAATGACAACCAAAATATCTATAATGGTGAAAAAAGTTAGTTCAAAATAGTGTTAATTAGCCGAAAATCCATTTTAATTCATTTAAAAATAGAAATCCTATAATGGTACATTTCTTACTCATCTTCCACTTCAATGCTATCATAACCATCTTCTTCTTCTTCTTCTTCTTCTTCCTCTTCTTTACTTTCCCTTGAATTTTCTTCCTCTACTTCACTTTCTACTTCGTTTTGTTGCTCTTGTTCTTCTTCTAGATCTTCGTAGAAGTATCAAATGTGTGCACCCCAACTTGCCATAAATTAAAAAGCTCATCAATCAAAGGCCTAAGATAGACATTCAGATTCCTCCCAGGATTATTCAGCCCACACTACACCATAAAACGCCTATAGCAACCACTAAAAATCATTGCTATAGGCACCAAATCCGTTGCCATAGTATCTATGGCAATGTTTTTGGGAAAATTGGCCGTGAACTTAGGTTGGGTTGCAATAGGCGCCTATAGCAATGCTTTTAGTACCATATAGCAACGCCAATAATTCATTGCAATAAAGCCCTATAGCAACGGTTTTTGGTCTGTAGCAACGTTTTAAAAACATTGCCATAGGATTTGATAACCCTGCTTTGGATCTTTTTTTAGTTATATATAGGCAATGGCAACGTTTTAAAGGGCAGTGGCAACGTATTAAAGGGCAGTGGCAACGTTTTTAGTTAAAAATGACAGTATATGGCAACTATTTTGGAGGCTATAGCAATGCTTTTATTTAAGAAAAAATGGACATGACCTTTTCGTTTATATAGAAAGCCACCATTAAATGGTATTTCATTTCAACCAACCCAAAGTCAACAGTTTTCAACAGAATGGTTAACCATCGTTCTACCAACCATAAGTACCAAAATACAAAATAGAACGCTACGTAGTACAAGAGTCTAGCTACGTCGTAAACAAAGGACCAAAATATTAGAAATGCATAAAGTAAATATAACTAGATGCCAAGTTTAAACATCATCTCCGTCTTCACCATCAGAATAATTTCCATCCTCCGCGGAACTTTTACACAGTTCATCAACATTGATCTTCAAAGCAGGATTTTGTTGAGCAATTTCTGTAAGAATACTCTTCAATTTCTGGTTCATTTTATCCTCCATTTCAGCAGCAAGTTCCTCTCGTATCTTGGCCAGTTCTTCAGAATTTTTGCCCTGCTTTGCTCGCTTATTCCTAGTCCTCCTAGTTAAGCCTGTCCTGCCATCAAGCCAGTTTGGGCCATGTGCTGCAAAATCAACTTCCAGACCTCCATGGACTGTTTCATCCTCGGAACCATCAACATTTTCCTAACAGAAATGGGAACCATCAACATTTTCCAAAATGCAAATAAAACATCATAAAATTATCCAAAAAGTAGTATTTTTACCAGATTTTCAAGACCCTTGCGGGTTTTAGGGTATAATTCTTTTTTTGTGGGTGTTCCAAGGGTTGACTTCTTCTTTTTCTAGCACAAATTATATAGAGTGAAACAAGGAAAAATAAATTATATATGTTAGTAATTAATCAGTATTAACATAATACATTATGCATTCTAAAGCACAATTTATAAGATCAGTTAATGACATACCATATCATTACGGATCTGCGCAAAGGTAGTACGACCGGCATTGTGCATGTCTTTAACTTGTCGGCGGTTATTTGCATTTGTCTCAGCTTTTTTTTGCACATCTTCGTCACCCCAATACTGCAGCAACGTCTTGAACTGTTCCAATGGAACCCTCGGAGATCTGTTTTTTATACGTTCCTCGTCAGTTTTGTATTTTGAATAATACCGTGTCTTGAATCGACTCTTGTACACTCTCCATGTTTCACAAATACTCCTGAACACATAGTCTTTTGCTTCCTCGGGAATGATGTACTTTGTCTACAAAAATATCAAGAAGTACAAAAATATCAAGAAGTGATATAGTTATCACAATAAAATATACAAGTTTTGGAAAATACGAGTTGATTTTTTACCTTGATAAATTCCCACAACCCATTTTTTTCTTCTTCAGGAACAGCAAGCCAACTAACATGATCTAGTGGCACACATTCTCTAGCTATTGCCCCCAGGAAACTACTAAATTCAGCTCTAATTTTGGAGTTTTCAGCAACGGGCTGTAATTTATGATTTAATGTCAAAGTTGGTCTGTCTTCTAGTCTCCTTGTAAAAACAGCATTCATTTTTGTAGGCCCTCTCTTCCGTTTGGTTTTAGGCTCATCTGTTAAAATACATAAACAAACAGATAAGTTGCATAATGATTGATAGTTATTTTCCCTCTACGTATGTGTGAAAAGACATACCTGCTGCAAGAGTAAGCATATTAACAGCTGGATTTTCAATAATTGTTTCACCATTCACCTCATTCACATGATTTGAATCATTTAGCTTATAAACAAAAAAAACAAGAAAGGACATGTACAATTATTTTGTGTGTGTGTGTGTGTGCGAGGGAGAGAGAGAGGGAGAGAGATGGGGAGGGAGGGAGAGAGAGACAGGGAGAGAGAGAGAGAGAGAGAGAGAGAGAGAGAGAGAGAGCTACAAACGTAGAGAGACCTACAAACGAGATATAGAATCAAACAAATCCCTAATTTAATCAAACAAATCCCTAATTCAATCAAGAAAAACCCTAATTTAAGAATGAGAAAGACAAAAACAGAGATATAGAAAAGGGACCGTACCTGAGTTTATGTGTCGGAGCTTCGGTCGCCGTCAACGAGCTTCAATCGCCGTCTTGGAGCTTCAATCGCCGTCTTCGCCGTCTTGGATCTGTGAGGAGAGGGTGTGCTTGAGAGACCGTGTAATTAGGCAGGTATAGTATATTTACTTAACTTATTTTTTAGTACAGTATGTGTCCAAATAAAGCCCGGGCAAATAAAAATAGAAAGCCCGCTTCTTTTTTTTGGAGGCCCGCCAAGATTTTAGAACCAAACTAAAATTCTATGGCAACTCCTTTCTGAAAACGTTGCAATAGGTTACACTTTTAGTAAGAAAATAAAGCCTTTGTAACGCTTTTTAAATTTAGTTACAATAGGTCAAAATCTAGAAAAACAGGTGACTATATAGCAACGAATTTTTTTGCTTGTGGTTGCTATAGGCGTTTTATGGTGTAGTGCCAGGTACTAGTAGTGTCATGTACATGTATGGTTCCTTCATGGACATTGTATGTGGAAGGTTGTACACAAGTAGTACAACAGGCCAAACTAAGTATATAGTGGAAGTAACATTGTTGTACGGGGGGAATCCATCAGTTGCAAGACCAAGTCTGACATTATGAATTTCTGCTGCAATATCCGGATAGTTTTTGTCAAATTCCTTCCATTCTTCTCCATCTGCAGGATGACTAAGGACCCCTTCAGTCACTATTCTGTTCTTGTGATACTTCATATGCTTGGCTGTGTGAGTACACATGTACAAACGCTGTAGACGAGGAGTGATTGGGAAATATCTTAAGACCTTTCTCAGAATGGTATCGCTTCCGTCATTAGTTGCAACTTTGTATCGGCTCAACTTACAGTACTTACAATTTTCCAAATCTTTATCGTCACCGTAGAACAACATGCAATCATTCTCACATGCATGTATTTTCTCGTATTCCATGTTTAGCTTCTTGACTATCTTCTTCACGGCATAATAATTAAAAGGGAGCTTATGCCCCTCGGGAAACACATCTCCAAGTAAAAGGAGCAGCTCATCAAATGCCTTATCACTATATTTATTATGATTCTTCCAATGTAGGAATTTCGTAACAAACTTCAATTGCGTGTACTTGGTATTGCCCGGATATATTGGTTCCCCGACATTATTCACACTGTCTAAAAATTTAGATGCTTGCTCGTTCGGGTCCTCATGGTTGCTAATTTCCTCTCCAAAATATTCCCCTCTAAAAGCATCCCTCAACATTTCATATTCATCATACACATCTTGACGATCATTCATTTCTTGAATTTCTTTTTCATGATAATGCCATATGGTGTAGCTCTCAAGAAAACCGGTTGCATATAAGTGAAACTCGACATCGGGAATGAGTTCAAAGAGTTGATTCCTACAATTATTACATGGACATCTAATCAAAAATTCCGGATTATCCGGTTCCTTGCTATTATTTTTTGCAAATGCCAAGAAATATTTAACTCCATCAACAAATTCTTTCGAAAAACCATAACCACGGGGAATAGTTCGTTTAGAGATCTAACTAGTATCGTAAGACATCTACAAATGTAAAAAAAATATATGCAAATCAATTACAAAGTCCACACATATATATGAATTTAAAAATAAATTACATATATTTAAATGCATTAAAATAAAGTAGAGGAGATTAAAATTGAATCCTTACATTGATGATTGTTGTAATCGTTGTTGATATGTCATGTATTTGATGATATGAAGATGTGTTTTTGTTTAAAAGAAAAATTGGGAGGAATGTGGTGCTAGCTAGAGAATGGGCAGTAGCTTTAAATTTTACACAGGAAAACTTACGACGGAAATCGATTTCCATCGTAACTTTACTTAAAGTTTTGGTGTTCGACCTAGGCCTGTCAATGACCGGAGCTCCGATCCGATCCGAGATCTTATAATTGGATATGGATTTATATAAAATAAATTCGATCCGATAAAAATCCGATCCGATAAGAATCCGATCCATATAATATGGATATGGATTTCACATGATACGATCCGTTAAGAATCCGATCCAAATAATATTTATATAATTATATATTTTATTATATATTAATATTCATATAATTATAATTATACAAGTAATGTATAATTTTCAAATCATACGAGATTCAAAATCCTTTAGTAGTATTTTATACTATAAATTGAAAAAAGTATTACGTTTAAAATGAATATGTTATCATTATATTTCATCTAAAATTGAATTCATATTTTAATTTGAATTATTTTTATGATTAGAGTTCATTTCTTGATCATTCTAATTTTGTATGGTATATTTCAGGATTAATAGATATTTATTTTATATTTTTAATGTTCTATTCTTCTTGTATTTGGATGTTAATGTGTACTTTTACATCTTAAAATTGTTTATTTTATGATTTTAAATTTTAATAGATTTAAATATTAATATAATTTTTTTTGAATTTTTTTAATTGGAGTGGATATCCGATCCGATTACCTGTAATCCTAATGGAGCGGATATGGATTGATCTTAAAAAAATCCGACACTTAATCTGATCCGATCCGATCCGAAAAATTAAATGGATTTGGATATGGATTCAGGCTGATCCGGTCCAAACCCGATCCATTGACAGACCTAGTTCGACCCGTTTACCTTCAATATTTTATATTTTAGGTCATAAACGAAGACTTTGTTAAGATTAATAATTAGATCACTTATTGACTGACAGGTAAATACAGTAATGTTGCAATAATGAGGCAACAATTACGTACCAAAATATCAATAATTAATATGACTACTCCGTTTCTTCAAAAAATAATTCACTTTCGGGAATAAATTTTGTAAAATTATGTATATTTGATTTTTAGATAAGCCATATCTGAACTAAAGCAACCTAATATAAGATTAGGTATATTATATGTTTCTAGTACAAGAGTATAAATGTAAAAATATATATTAAAAGATTTTAGGTCAGAAAACATATAAAAACATGTCAATCAACAAAGAATTGTTAAACATATAAGAGAACAGTTCATTGAGAAGCAATTGTTACAACGGCCCATTTGGGAAATCTTATTTCTCAGAAATAAGTTATTTGTTTTAGAAAAAAGTAAGTAAATAGTATGTACTTTTTTCTGAAATAAGTAACATTTTTTTTTTTGCAAGATAACGAATATTAAACTTCACATACACATTTTTCTCAAAAAAAGTACGTAAATACGAATTTTTTTCCGAAATAAGTAACTTGTAAGTTCGAGTTAAGATTTGACAAACTGGACCAATACATGGTATCATAGAAAGTTTTCACCGTGTAGGTGTATAGTGAAATTTTTTACAGTACAATATACTTGTAAAGATGGTTTGCCAGTTACCTGCTACCAACATATAATGCTACCGCCTACCAACATATAATACTATTTGATGGGTCCCGGTCTATCGCATCGGGTTGCTAAATAACGGTTTGGCAACATACGGTTTTATAACCGTTGTAAGGTTGATCCAACTGTCCTAATTTAAAAAAAATCAACATCGTACCGCAAAAAATTTCTGCGGTACGGAGGAATTACCAAAATGTCCTTACCTTTGGTGTAAAAACCGGAAGGCATTTTGGTAGTTTCTCCGTATCACAGAAAGTTTCTGCGGTACGATGAATAGTTAATTTTTGGTGTAAAAACATGGGCATTTTGGTAATTACTCCGTACCGTAGAAACTTTATGCTGTACAGTACCATTTTTTTTAAATTAGGACCGTTGGATCAACCATCTACGGTTATAAAACTGTATGTTGCCAAATAGTTGTTTGGCAACCGGATGCCACTGACCCTATTTGATTATGTATTTATGTTCATAAAATATAATTTTCCAACGGTCTCCCCGCCCCTATATATAACAGGAGCTGGTTTTTGTTGTTATAATGATGTACTACGCTACATTAACATTTTAGAAATATTACGCACTGGTAGCTCAAGCCTGTTTTTTCTCACCTGTTCTGGCCCATTACCACCTAATTATATAAAATGGGAAGGAAACCATGCTGTGACAAGATTGGGTTAAAGAAAGGTCCATGGACTGCAGACGAGGACCAGAAGCTCCGGGATTTTATTCAAATCAATGGTACTAAATACTGCTGGAGAGCAGTTCCACAACGTGCAGGTAGATTATAAACTAACATATATCAAAAATGTCCGAGTGAGATAGGAAATTATAGAATCTCGCTAATGAGTACTGACTGCATAATAATTAATTACGTACTGCATGACTACTAAGGTGTGGTAAGAGTTGCAGACTTCGATGGGCTAATTATTTAAGACCTGATCTCAAGAATGACCATTTATCTAAAAAAGAGGAGAACCTTGTCATTCGTCTTCACTCTCAATTTGGCAATAAGTACGTACGTGTTTCCTTTATATTCTGCGACTGCCAAGTTGTGTTTATATATATTTACATTACACGTGCACATGTATGTTTGTGAATGTACATTTATTAACAATACTGACATCCCGGCATATATACACAAGTTGTGTTAATCTTTGTTATCATTAATTGTAATTTCGGCAGATGGTCCAAGATTGCTTCTCATTTGCCAGGAAGAACTGATAATTACATCAAGAACTATTGGCATAACCACATCAAGAAATTTTTCCACAACATGGGAACTGATTCTATCACTCACAAACCACTTCTCCCTCATCCTCCTACTGATGATCATCGTAACAAATTCCGAAAAAAAGTGAGGAAAAGTAGAGAAGAACTGCGTGATCAACAAAAAATTAGAGGAATTGATGAGACTCCATTACTGGAGGAACTGATCATCCCTAACGATGATAATCTTAATCCTGTTGAATATATGTTTAATCTAAACATGTCTAGGAAATAAATGTAGTGTGTCTAGGAAATAAGATATAGCTGCTATGGGTTATCCTACGTGAGCTATAGATAGTTGAATTGGTCATTGGTTGTTTTGATAGATAGTTGAATTTGTTAGTGGTTGTTTGAATAGAGATAAGAGTCAATAAGTTAGTAGAGATAAGGTAGGAGGTAGATCCTATTTTGTAGCACCACCTGGGTGTTTAAATATTCTTGTACGTTGCTTCATTTAATTAATAGAAAGTTTTATCTTCTTCCAGTATAATACAAACAGGTGTGCGTGTGTGTGTTATATCAGTGCATTATCTGGTATCAAAGCTTCAGTGATCATTCGAGCAGTGTCCTCAGGGAGTTCATCATGGAAACAAACAAAAAAGAAAACACGATTGGTGTCAGCTACCCAATGTTAACGAAAACCAACTACACAGCATGGGCTCTTAAAATGGGAGTGTTCATGCAAGCCTATGGGGTGTGGGAGGCGATCGAACCAAAGGACGAGAAGGCGGTAATCGAAGACAAGATGGACAAGAAAGCTTTGGCGGTTATATATCAAGGAATTCCTGAGGAGGTGCTGTTGGCCCTTGCAGACAAGAAGACGTCGAAAGAAGCCTGGAATGCTGTAAAAGTTATGAGCCTGGGAGCAGACAAGGTGAAGGCAGCGAAATCTCAGACTTTGAAAGGCGAATTTGAAGCATTGAGCATGAAAGAGAATGAATCGCTAGATGATTTCTATCTGAAATTACATGGTTTGGTCACCAATATCAGGGCACTAGGAGAGACAATGGAAGAAAGTTATGTGGTAAAGAAACTTCTCAGAGCTGTTCCTTCGAAGTTCCTCCATATTGCTTCAGCTATTGAGCAATTCGGAAAACTAGAAGAGATGTCCGTTGAAGAGGTCGTTGGCTCACTAAAGGCCCATGAAGAACGTGTACGGGGCCAAACGGAATTGGTGACAGGCCAAAACCATCTCTTGCTGACTGAAGATGAGTGGAGGCGAAAATCAAATCAAACTGGTGAACTCTTGCTGACTCGTGAAGAATGGATGAAAAGGAGCAGCAAGGATGGAAGTCGAGGTGGTAGTGAATACCGTGGGAAAGAGATTGTACGAGGGGCTCGGGACAGAAGCAAGTTACGGTGCTATAATTGCCAGGGTCTTGGGCATTTTGCTCATGAATGTCGCAAACCTCGAAAGGGAGACAGAGAAATGACTAAGGAGGTGAACCTTTCCCAATTACAAGGAGATGAACCAACCTTGTTGATGGCTGAGATCGAGAATGGAGACAGCATGTTGTTAAGGGAGGAGAATGTAGTTCCAAAACTACGAGCAAAAGGAGAGGAACGAAGACAATCCCAGGTGTGGTATTTAGATAACGGGGCGAGCAATCATATGACTGGAGAACAGGGAAAATTCAAAACATTGGATGAAAGTGTGAAGGGACAGGTTAAATTCGGAGATGGATCCACAGTTTGCATTAAAGGAAAGGGAGTCATTTCATTCAAATGCAAGAACGGTGAAGAAAGAATAATGAAGGATGTATATTACATACCGGAATTGTGCAACAACATAATAAGTTTGGGGCAATTATCCGAGGAAGGGAATAAGATTGTTATTGATGGAGATTATTTGTGGATATATGAGAAAAGTGGGAAGACGTTAATGAAAGTGAAGAAGTCAGATAATCGGTTGTATAAGATTAGTCTCGAGGAGAACAGTTCTATGTGCTTGATGACGAAAATAGAGCAAGACTCATGGCTTTGGCACGCTCGACTCGGTCATGTAAATTTCCAAGCACTAGAACTCATGGCAAAAGAAAAGATGGCCAAAGGAATTCCAAAATTGGTTCAGCCAGCTAAGAGGTACGAAGGTTGTTTAATGTCCAAGCAGCCCAGAAATTCGTTCCCGACAAGTGCAAACTTCAGTGCTAAGGAGAAGCTGGAACTGGTCTATGCGGATATTTGTGGACCTATCTCGCCGATCACTCCGGGAGGTAATCGATATTTTCTCCTACTTGTAGATGATTATAGTAGAAAGATGTGGGTATATTTGTTAAAGGAGAAGAGTAGTGCTCTTGAAGTGTTTAAAAAATTTAAGGCGTTGGTTGAAAATAGAACTGAAAAAAGCATTAAGATGTTAAGAACAGATCGTGGTGGTGAGTTCTGTTCTAAGGAGTTCACATTATATTATGAAAGTGTGGGAATTGAGCGTCAATATACAGCTCCGTACACCCCACAACAGAACGGAGTAGTCGAACGAAGAAATCGCACGGTGGCTGGTATGGTCAGAAGTTTTCTAAAGGGCTCAAAAATGCCGTCAACCATGTGGGGGGAAGCTGTAAGACATTCGGTGTATGTCTTGAACAGGGTGCCCACTCGAGTGCTAGGAGGAAAGACTCCGTACGAGGCTTGGAGTGGAAAAACACCTGATCTAAGACATGTGAAGGTGTTTGGGTGTTCTGCATATATGAAGGTTCCATCAGTTCATGTTAAGAAGTTGGATGACCGTAGCAAACGAGTTGTGTACCTTGGAAGGAAGCCAGGAACAAAGGGAAATCGTCTATATGATCCAATCACGGGTTCAATGCACATAAGCAGAGATGTGGTGTTCTTTGAGAATGATTTTGGGCCATGGGAGAAAACGGAAGAAGCTGGGTTATCTTGTCCAGGACAGTTGTTTGAGTTTGATGAACCACAAGAAGTTGCACGAGATGCCGACACGGAACAAGAAATGTCAACACCTGTACGAACACCAGTACAAACACCTCGTAGTGAAACTGGAGGGGAATCAACAGAAAGAACAGATTTTTCGTCTGTGGCTAGTGGTAGTTCTTCTGCAGCTAGTAGTGAACCGAAAAAATTCAGGTCGTTGGAAGAAATATACAACGAGACAGAGGTGATAGAATTGATTGATGAGCTCATGTTATTAAAGGCAGAGGAACCTTCAGTCTATAGTGAAGCTTCAACTGAACAGGAATGGATGAATGCAATGAAATTAGAGGTGGAAACGATAGAGAAGAACAAAACTTGGGTTCTCACAGATTTACCAGATGGGCACAAACCTATAGGACTGAAGTGGGTGTACAAGTTGAAGAAAGACTCGGAGGGAAATGTATCAAAGTATAAAGCTAGACTTGTCGCGAAGGGCTATGTACAAAGAAATGGGATAGATTACAACGAAGTGTTTGCACCAGTGGCACGTTTAGATACGATTCGAATGTTATTAGCACTGGCAGCAAAAGAGGGATGGGAGGTGCACCACCTTGATGTGAAATCAGCGTTTTTAAATGGGGAGCTTCTCGAAGAAGTTTATGTTACACAGTCCGAGGGTTTTGTTAAGACAGGTCAAGAAGGAAAGGTGTATTGACTGTTGAAGGCATTGTACGGGTTGCGCCAGGCACCTAGAGCTTGGAATGCATGTCTTGATAAATGTCTGAGAGATTTGGGTTTTAACAGGTGTCAACATGAACAAGCAGTGTATACGAAGTATAAGAATGGAAGTATCTTAATAGTTGGAGTGTACGTCGATGACTTGATAGTGGCAGGAGCAAGCAAGACTGAGATAAGTGATTTTAAGAAGATGATGAATCAACAATTTGAGATGAGTGACTTAGGTTTGCTGTCATATTATCTTGGTATCGAGGTTAAACAAGGATGCACGTCTATAACTCTGAAACAACCTGCATATGCGAAAAGAATCCTTGAGAAGGCTGAGATGTTAAGTTGCAATCTCTCTAGGTGTCCGATGGATCAAAAGCTGCAGTTAGATAAAGATGAAGGAGGGGAGCTGGTAGATGCTACTGAGTATCGTTGTATTGTGGGGAGTCTGAGGTACTTGACACATACATGACCGGATATTTCCTACGCAGTCGGGTTGGTGAGTAGATTCATGGAGCAACCTACCATAAAGCACAAGCAGGCAGTGAAGCAAATACTGAGATACATACAAGGTACAATCAATCATGGGTTGGTATACATGCGAGATAGAAACAAGAATTCGCTGTCTGGATACACGGATAGTGATTTAGCAGGCGATGTAGTATACAGAAGAAGTACGGGCGGAATGTGCTTCTACTTGAATGGTAATTTGATCTCCTGGGCATCTCAAAAGCAGAGGGTAATTGCTCTCTCGTCATGTGAAGCTGAATATATGGCTGCAACCATCGCAGCATGCCAAGGTATATGGCTTCGAGGGTTGCTAAAGGAAATTACAGGTCAGCAAGTTGGCTCAGTCACTTTGTTCATCGACAACAAATCTGCGATAGAGTTGATAAAGAATCCTGTGCTACATGGAAGGAGTAAACATATAGATGTGAGGTTCCATTTCATCCGAGAATGTATTGAACGGGGTGAGTTACTTGTTAAGTTCGTTGGCACACAGGAGCAGAGAGCTGATATCTTAACTAAAGCACTAGGAAGGGTCAAGTTCGAGGCCATGAAGAAGCTGATAGGAGTTAAGGATCTTGCAGCAGTGGAGTCATGTGTGTAGGTTGAAAGACATGTTTAGATTAAGGGGGAATGTGTTGAATATATGTTTAATCTAAACATGTCTAGGAAATAAATGTAGTGTGTCTAGGAAATAAGATATAGCTGCTATGGGTTATCCTACGTGAGCTATAGATAGTTGAATTGGTCATTGGTTGTTTTGATAGATAGTTGAATTTGTTAGTGGTTGTTTGAATAGAGATAAGAGTCAATAAGTTAGTAGAGATAAGGTAGGAGGTAGATCCTATTTTGTAGCACCACCTGGGTGTTTAAATATTCTTGTACGTTGCTTCATTTAATTAATAGAAAGTTTTATCTTCTTCCAGTATAATACAAACAGGTGTGCGTGTGTGTGTTATATCAGTGCATTAAATCCGGCCAGGGGAAACTTACCAATAGACATTACATTTTCGGTAGACCAAATCCCCATGATTCAACCCCATGAAATTGTCATCCCACCTCTGTCTGATCATCTACCATCTAATAATTGTTCTCCAACATCTTTTCCTACTCCAAGTACATCAACCAAGAATATTTCTTGTTCAACTATTAAGCTAGTATGTGAAAAGTTGAAGTCTTTGCCATTATGGCACAGCAACGATCCGTGCAATGACTACAATGAAAACACTGGTTGTTCAGACGAAGGCCATTTCCCTGATTGGGATTGGTTACTTAACGGTTTTGATATTGACAAAATTGATCTTAAAATGGTTAAGCCTCCTCCTGATGATGAATCTCATGAGTAGTACTCAGGACTGCATGGTCGACTTGGATTAATAATGAAATGATTTGAGTCACAAAATCATAATTGTTGTCAATAACTGGATAGTAGCATGTCTTCTCCTGAATAAATAATACCATTTTTTCTTGCTCTAGTGTACCATGCATAAACATTATCTTACTCTACTGTACCACGCATAAACCTTCCAAGTACCTGTATTAATTCATGCACACCATTCTTTGTGGGTAAGTTCTCTTCCAATAATTTATGAGTCACAAAAGCATGCTTGTACATATCTATATAACAAGTCTATTATATAGTAATGCTATGCATTACTTACATGAACCCTTTACTGGGAACCCATTGTTAGTTTTCTGTTGTATAATTGTACTTAGCACTAGGCATTAAATTCATCTGTAAACTGTATAGGTCAGCTTTGTAATAATGCCTGTAAGAAGAAACTTGAATCATGCCTTAAGGTTAAAGAAGAAGGTTGTATAATAAACACAGGTGAAGTTTAAAGAGTAAAGAAAATTTGCCTAAGTACAAATTTGAGAAGCGAAATTAGTCTATTAGAGAAGTCAAGGATTCGACATCTCAAGAACTCCATAAGTAAAAGTTATTTTTTCAAGTAATGTTGAGTATACAACAACGAAAGCAAAACTCAAAGCGAATAAAGAAGAACAAGAAAATAAACGACAATCACACAAGACAAAGATTTAACGTGGTTCGGAAATTCCTACTCCACAAGCCGCACTAATTTTATATTGATATCTCTCATTTGTGTTGTGTTGGTATTTTAAAATTACATGAGAATATTTAAAAGAGAAGAAACTGGGCCTAAACAAATCAAAGTCTAATTCTGAAATTCCTAACACTAATTAGAGCCCAATTCTGGAATTCTCAACTCAAATCCGAATCCAATTCTGAAACCTAATAGACTCCACAAACCCAACAATCTCTCACTTGGAGTCTGACCACATCTTCACTTCACTCTTGTAAATCTAGTAACACCTAATCCTTCGATTAATAACTCTAACTAGTGCAGCGCCTTCTCATCAATCAGTTCTGAAGGCCAGTTGAAGCTATGCAGAGTTTCAACTTTTCATTAGTAACCACCTAAGTCAACATATCTGCAGGATTCTTTGAACCAAGGATTTTCTTCAAGGACAAAGTATCATTGCTAATCAACTCTCTTGTAAAGTGATATCTCAACTGAATATGCTTCGTCCTAGCATGAAACACGAGATTCTTTGCAAGATGAATATCAATCTGTCTGTCGCTATACAAAGCACTGTCCGCCTGTTTCTTGCCCAACTCCTCAAGAAAATTATTCAACCAAATCATCTCCTTGCTAGCTTTAGAGATAGCCATATATTCTGCTTCTGTGGTTTAAAGAGCAACACTCTTTTGAAGTTGAGACATCCAACTAACTGCTGTGCCACCCAAAGTGAAAATTAATCCCATAGTACTTTTTCTTGTATCCAAACATCCATCTAAATCTACATCAGAGAACCCTTCAAAGATAACATTTTTCTTGCTGAAACATAATGCAACCTTGGATGTGCCTTTCAAGTAGCGCAACAACCACTTGACTGCTTCCCAATGCTCTCTTCCTGGATTAAACATGAACCTGCTAACAACTCCCACTGTATGAGCAATATCTGGCCTTGTACACACCATAGCATACATCAAACTGCCAACTGCACACGCATACGGAACTTTAGCCATATCTTTCTTGCCATCATCCGTTTTAGGTGACTGCTTCTTCATATGAGATTAAAGTGAGTCGCCAACGGTGTACTTCTAGTCTTCGCATCCTGGACACTGAATTTCTACAACAATTTCTCAATATACTTCTCTTGAGATAATTTCAAAGTTCCTTCAGATCTATCCCTTATGATGCTCATACCAAGTATCTGCTTTGTTGCACCCATATCCTTCATCTCAAACTCCTCAGACATCTGTATCTTTAAATTGTTGATTTCCCTCATGTTTGATCCTGCTATCAACATGTCATCAACATAGAATAATAAATATGATATACGATGAATCAAATTGTTTAAAATAATAACAATGATCCATAGCACTCCTAGTATACCCATTATTCATCATAAAGTTGTCAAATTTCAAGTACCATTGTCTTGGCCCTTGCTTCAAATCATAAACGCTTTTTATAAGCTTGCAAACAAGGTTTTCTTTCCCAGCTACCTGAAATCACTCTGGCTGTACCATGTAGATGTCTTCCTCAAAATCACATGTAAGAACGCGGTCTTAACATATAGTTGCTCTAGATGTAACTCTTGTGCGGCGACAATACTTAGCACAATTCTAACAGTAGTCATCTTAACAACCGGAGAAAATATATCAGTATAGTCAATACCTTTTTTCTGTTGATAAACCTTGACTACTAATCTCACCTTGTATCTCTTGCTGCCATCATGTTCTTCTTTAATCTGGAACACCCACTTATTATGTAAAGCCTTCTTTCCTGCTGGTAGGGGTGTACATGGGTCGGCCAAACCGATCAAACCGACCCAAACCGGCCCTATTTTCACCCGACCCAAACCGAGTAATTTCAAACCGGAACAAGGTTGGGTCAAAAATAATTTAACCCGGTATTAATGGGTTGGGTATGGGTTTGGATTTTTTTCACCCAACCCAACCCAACCCGTTTAAAATTTGAAGCCCATTAGTTGTCAGTCCAGGTCCAGGCGTCCAGCCCACTAAGTCAATAACCTATCCATTCATATCGTGTGTTCACGCTTAAAATTAGAATTAGGTTATACATCTCTCTCTCTCTCTCTCTCTCAAACAAACACCGCTCTTCTTCTCTTCACAGCTTCTTTTCTCTTCACAGTTCGGGTTCACGCTTCTTCTTCTTCACACTCTATTTCTTCGTTCATCAAGCACAAACAGGTATCACATCTTTACTGATAACGTATATAGTGAATTAGTGATTACTGATTGTTTATATTTGTTCTTCTTTAAATTGATAATATATGATGGGGGAATTATTCTTCTTTAAATTGATAACGTATATAGTGAATTAGTGATTACTGATTGTTTATATGTGTTCTTCTTTAAATTGATAATATATGTATTGATAATTGATTGTTCTTCTTTAGTAATCAGTAATGAGTTGAGGTTATCTGTTTGGAATCATGTTTTTGAGCTTATAAAGGGTCTCAGGTAATGTTTATTTGATCTTTATTTGTGCCTTGTTTATATGTAGTTTATGTTTGTGTATTTGCTTAGCTAAATTTGTACCATGCCTATATACATTGTTAATAAAATAGTAACTGGTTGCTTGAATGTGAGATTTGTGTTTATTGGGTGATTCGAGTGTTGAGAAGATGTTAAAGATGTCACGTTGGTGTGTCCCCTGTTATATAAGTTCAAATCTGATGTGCTGTTGTTTGGATTTTATTACACACGATATGATCTTTATTTGTAAATTGTTAATTGTTTCTTTTTAATTGTTATGTAGGAGATGGACCAGTTATTTCTTCCAATTGCGACTGAAATGGAAGGTGTCACAAAAACTTCTCCGAATCCCAGCCAAAACATTACTCAAAATACTATCCCAGTCCCAGACACCACTCCAAATGCTACGCCAAATACGAAACCTGTTGAGCTTAAATCTCCTAAAAAAGAAGATGATGAGCCACTTAAACATAAGAAGAAACCGACCAGAACATCAGATATTTGGGATCACTTCACTAAAGTGAAAGGCGGCGATATAAACAATCCTAGATGCAATTGCAATTATTGTGGTGCTGATTATGCCTGTCATAGTACCAGAGTTGGGACAAGCAGTTTGTGGGTTCACTACAGAAAATGCAAGAAGAGATCTGCTGTGGATAAGAAACAAAAAGTTCTTAGCTTCAAAAAGGGAACTGGTGGAACTTCAAATCTGTTGGCTGCTACTTTTAACAAGGTGCGATGTCGAAATGCGTTAGCTAAATTTATTGTGAAGGACGAGCAAGCGTTTAGAGTTGTGGAGGGTGTTGGTTTTAGAGAGCTTGTACAAGAATTGCAGTCGATGTTTGTTGTTCCAAGCAGGGTAACCGTGGCACGAGATGTGCATCATCTATTTTTTAACGATAGGATAAAGCTAATGAAAGAGCTTACTACCACCCGCCAAAGAGTGTGTTTGACAACGGATTGCTGGACTTCGAGGACCCAAATGTCATATATGTGTCTCACAGCCCATTATATCGATTCTGATTGGAAATTACAGAAAAAAATCATTAATTTTTGTCAAATTTCGAATCACAAGGGGGATACCATTGGCAAGACAATAGAAACTTGTTTGCTTGGGTGGGAAATAGAAAAGGTCTTTACGGTGACCCTTGATAATGCTTCAGCTAACAAAGAGGCTGTTGCATTTGTTCGAAGAAGGGTAAATGCGTGGAAAGGTGCTATTCTAGATGGGGAACATATGCATATGAGGTGCGGTGCTCACATAGTGAATTTGATCGTGAATGAGGGCTTGAAGGAAATGCACGATTCGATTGCCGCCATTAGAAATAGTGTAAGATACATTCGATCATCCCCGGCAAGGCTACAAAAATTCAAAAGTTGTGTTGAGAAAGAAAAGATTGAGTACAAGGGAGGCCTGATTTTGGATGTGCCAACACGTTGGAACTCTACTTACTTAATGTTGGATGTGGCATTAAAATTTGAAAAGGCATTTTCAAGATATGAAGACGAGGATGATAAATTTCTGAGCTACTTCAATGAAAAAGAAAATGGTAAAAAGAGGATCGGGCCTCCTATATATTCTGATTGGCAAGCTGCAGCAATCTTTACGAAGTTTCTGTCCACCTTTTATGAAATTACTCTTAAATTCAGTAGCACCTTGAATGTAACTTCAAATAATTTTTATCATGAAATATGCTCAAAGTGATACTGCTGCTGGCTCCAAGGTAAACTGACTTATCTGTTAACATTCTTCTGTTTAATATGGCCTTGTTAACATTCAGTTGACACTAGGAAATTTGTATATACTTTGCAGTATAACTACATCTGTGTGTTTTTGAACAATTCCTTCCATAAGAATAAACTGCACATAATAGACGCTAGGTTCTTGTTCTGATTTGTCTGAGTTGAGAAATTTGCTTCCCTTGCAATTTGCTGTTCCAGTCCTTTAGCAGACTGCTTAAAGTATTTGCCAAGATACTGAATTTTTTCATTGCTGATTTTAAATTGACTGTTAATCGCTTATTGCTGGTAAATAATCTCTCTGGCACTGAATCATGACATTACATGCTGATACAGTTAGTTAACCAAATACATTGTTCACCAACCAGTTCGTGTAACTCTTGCATCCACTTAATATACCAGTATTTTATTATAATTTCTTTTAGAGATCTCAAAATCTCTAGATGGATAAATATAGGTTATTATCAGTCTATGTGTATACAAATATACATTGCAGGACTTTTATGTAACTAAGTATACAAATATAGATTAATCAGCACGGGGGCTGATTAATTCTCATCCGGATATACTTAAAATTCAAATGACAAATAATAGGTGTAGATGGTCTAAACCTATCTAGTTAAGGATACAAGACACTGCCCCAGAAATCCTTTAAGCAGTCTGCTAAAGGTCAGATAACAGCTCAACCATTTTCACATAATAGTGTAGTAATTAAGTCAAACAATAATGGAATACCAACTAGGGGTGTTCAAATGTTACGACTCCTACTGATAACAGTCTATCACACATTCAGGAAAATCGCTTCTGATTTGTCTACATTACTGTAATAAGATTCATACAAATCATTACAGATTCATTTCAGATTATTACTGGTAAATAATCTCATTACAGATTCAGAGTAAAATATACAAATTGCTGTACTATTCATGATGATAAGGAGAGTTATGTAATCGATTGATAAAAAAATAATAACCTGCTTTCATTATGTTTTTTTTCCTGAATAAAGATTAAGACATTGTGTACTGTATTACGCCAGAATATTGACACTTGTATTATCTACACTGAATATTGACACTTGATAGGTTGATGCTGGGACCAAATTATCGCCAAAAAGTGTTGGAATTGTACCAAATAAGAGGAGATTACTAGAAAATTATATGCATCAGCAGAAAATGGAGATAAACGAAAAGAAGAATGACATTGATAGGTACTTAAATGAAGAACCTCTTAATCCGATGAATTCTTCATTCAATATTTTACTGTGGTGGAAGGATAATTGTGAAAGGTACAAGGTTTTGTCTTTAATTGCTCGAGATGTTCTTGCAATTCCCGTGTCTAGTGTTGCTTCTGAATCTGCGTTTAGTACTAGTGGGCGTATTTTGGACCCGTTTAGAAGTTCATTAAGTCCAAATATGGTTGAAATTCTAGTCTGCACTCAAAGTTGGTTGAAAGGGTACAAAGGGGGGCTGAAATTAGATGATTTTCTGGATGATACCCACTCATATAATTTTCTTGAAGAAGGTATATTATCCAATATTTACTTTCTAGAATCTAGATTGAGTTTAATTTCAAAATGTATTATGTTTTCTGTTTTTGTTTACAGCTAATGAATGTATTTTTCTTTTTGTAGAGAAAGCAGCAGGTGGTAAGATGAAGGAACAGGCCACAACTACTGAGAAGAATGTGACAAAAAACATCAATGTCATTGATGTGTGATTTAGCAATGGTTTATTATGATTTAGTTTGAACTTTGACTTAGTTTGTGAACTTTGACTTAAGTTATCTTGTTTTATTCAAGCTGGATACCAGAACTGTAATATTTTTATTTGGATTGTGTTGAATTTGATCCAGTGCAGTAGTGAGTTTAGTTTGTTTCCTTTTTATGTATCTTTTTTTTTTGTATAAACAACCCATCCAAACCGACCCAAACCAACCCAACCCGACTTTTAATACATAGGGTTGGGTAAAAAAATTATTTTTCACGGGTTGGGTTAAAAATATTTAAACCGATTAAAAATGGGTTGGGTTGAAATTTACTTCGAACCCGGCCAACCCGACCCGTGTACACCCCTACCTGTTGGTAATTCTGTTAAAGACCAAGTTTCATTCTTCTCAAGAGAACTCATCTCTTCTTCCATGGCTGATTTCTACTAAACTTAATCATCCACCTAAACTGCCTCTGAATAACACTGAGGCTTTCTATCCTAGGTCAATAAACTATGCTGAAGGAGAAAATCTTTGTGATGGCCTCACAATTCTGTTAGATCTTCTTACTTCACCCTGTGGAGTAACTGGAACTGTGTCATCACCATTCCCCAAACTCCCACTATTTCCTCCAAGATCTTCTTCTGTAATATCTTCAAGCACTGCTTTCTCTTTCTCAGGTTGTTCTTTTGTAAACTCGGAATTGACTACAAGCTTATCCTTATACACTGCATTCTCATTAAAAGTAACATCTCTACTTCTAACGACCTTCTTCGTTAGTTCATCCCAGAAACGGTAACCCATATCATCTGAGCCATAACCAATGAAGATACACTTCTTTGCTTTCGGATCAAGCTTGTCCCTGTCAGAATCTTTAACACGCACATAGAAACACAACCAAAAACTCGCAAGTGTAAAAGATTTACCTCCTTTTTCTGCCACTCTTCTTCAGGAATCTTGAACCCCAAAGGAACTGAAGGTCCTCTATTTATAAGATACGCTGTTGTGCTAACTGCATCTGCCCAAAAGGTCTTTGGCAACCCTGCATGCAACCTCATACTCTTGGCCCTCTCATTCAAGGTTCTATTCATGCGCTTTGCAATACCATTCTGCTGTGATGTCTCTGGAATAGTTTTGATCATTCTAATCCCATATTCTGCGCAATAGCCTTTAAACTCATCACTACTGTACTCACCACCATTATCTGACATCAAACTCTTAACCTTCAAAACAGTCTAATTTTCAACTTTGGTCTTCCACTTCTTGGAAGTAGCAAACATATATGATTTATTCTTCAAAAAATAAATCCATACCTTTCTAGTGAAATCATCAATGACAGTGACATAGTAGCGAGATCCCCCCAATGACCCAATGACGCAACTGTTGTTGGACCATATACATCTGCATGAACTAGCTCTAACTTCTCAGCCTTCGGTGTCCTTCTTGATTTGGCAAAAGTAACTCGTTTCTGCTTTCCAATAACACATGGTCACAGAGCCCAATTTCCACATTCTTCAGCGCTGGAATCTTTCCCTTCAAAGTTAAGAACTTCATACCCTTTTCACTTATATGACCAAGTCTTTGGTGCCACAAAGTTGAAGACCCAATCTCATCAGCAACTGCATTTGCTTCATAGCTAGATTGTTCAACTATGTACAACGTCCCTTTTCTCTCTCCACGAGCAACAACTAGATTCCCCTTTATAACCTTCCACTGTCCGTCTCCGAACGTAACTCGATACCCTTCATTATCTAACTGACACACAGATATCAACATCTTCTTCAGTCCAGGAATGTATCTTACATCTTTCAACGTCCAGCTAGTCCCCAAAGAGGTCTTGAGATTAATATCTCCCATGCCCGCAATATCCAAAGTCTCATCATCAGCAAGACGAACTTTACCAAAATTTCCAAGTCTAAACTTTAACATCAAATCCTTGCAACAGGTAGCATGAAATGATACACTAGAATCCATAACCCATGATTCAATCGAACATTCAACATAACAAATCAAAGCATCGTCATCTGCCACTTCTTCAACTACATTAGCTTAATTATCCTCTTTCTTCTTTCTTTTAGGAGTTGTAGGAGCCGTACACTGCTTTCTGATGTGACACTTTTTCTGACAATTCCAACAAACAATTTTCTTACGAACTTTGGAAACGCCCCTGATTCCGCCCCCTATCGGACTTTCTGCCTCTTCTCTCAGTACTCAATAAGAAACCTGACGACTCTCCTGAGTTTCTCCTACAAATCTTCTCCAAGAATCGCATCTCGAACTCTTCATCTCCCAGATAAATTACAAATAGCAATGACAAATCCTGACCAACTGTCAGGTAATGAGGATACCAATAACAAGGCTTGTACTTCATCATCGAATTTAATATCCACTGACGTCAATCTTGATAGGATAGAGTTAAATTCATTCACATGATCAGCAACACAATCACCTTCATTCAATCTCGTGGAAAACAACGAACGACACAAATATACCTTATTTGAAGCAGACAACTTCTCATACATATTTGATAACACCTTCATCAATCCATAAGTTGTCGTTTTCTTGACGATATTATATGCAACGTTCTTCGCCAAAGTCAATCTGACAACACCCAGAGCCAGCCTATCCAAATGCTTCCATTCTTTCTCATCCATTGAATTTGGCTTTTTCTCCTCCAGCGGTTCATGTAGTTTTTTTTGATACAAATAATCTTCAATTTACATCTTCTAAAATCCAAAATCTTTGCCATCAAATTTGTCGATTTTTACTTTCCCTTCTTCTGCCATCGCTCCCACTCGGCTGAAAACCTAGGCTCTTGATACCAGTTATTGAGTATACAACAATGAAAGCAAAACCCAAAGTGAATAAACAAGAACAAGAAAATAAATGACAATCACACAAGACAAAAATTTAACGTGGTTGGGAAATTCCTTGTAATAACCCATATTTTTGTACTTGAGAAAATTTTTATTTTATGAATGATGTGTTAAAATATAATACCGCAAGCGCACGGTGTCTATTGCTAGTACAGAATGGCAAGCGGGTCGTATCCACAAGGAGATAGGTTCTATCAATTCCGATTCAATTATTGTAAATTGTTTCAAGGACAAGCATTTATTTGAGGAGTTTTGCTAACTAATAATTATAACTAAATTATCACTAACTAAATAGACACTAAATTAATATATTAAAAATCTAGGGCAATCAGGTCCACCATGCTTGTAAAATAACCGGCTTTTAAGCTAAAGCAGTTAACGTGGTCACGCAGCTAGAGTTTGTTAATCTCTCTCAAGTATCAACACTCTTGAAACATGCTTACACATATAATCACTTTTAGTAATTCAATTAATCATGCAATTAAAGCAATGTTAGTCTCTCTCGAGTATTAACGCTCTCAGAAATCCAATGATGTTCTCGCACTCAAATTCAGTTATGCTAATTGTATGTGTGCCTCTAGTAGTATATCTCTCAATCATACTCCTATTCGCATATAATTAATTCATGATTAAAACATAATCAACTAGAATAACTGTAATAAACCAAATTACTGTGAAAATCATGTCAATTATAGTGCAAACATGGCTTCCCTTTAAGCCCTAGCTACGACTACTCACTAATACTTAAACAAATAAAACAACTAATACAAGAAAGAAACATAATTAAACTAACAAGAATAGAGAAGAAATCTAGATACAAAAACCTGTAATCATCAATCTTGTCACAAGAATGAAAACCATGGCTCTCTCTAAGTTTCTTTGTATGTAAAACCCTAACTAATCTCTACTCTCTAATAATACGTACGTATCTGATATATCTCCCCCTAAAAACTAATAATCAAATCTGATCTGTATCTTTTAATAATAATAAAAGTCTTCTAATATTTTAAATATTATACAAGTAGATATTCATAATTGAATAGGACTCTCCAAATAAAATTTGTAACCGACTTTTATCTCCAGTTTCTAGGCTGTTCCACTTGGACTCTGATTATTGGACCATCTCTAACTTGTAGAAAATTCAGTAAGCTTCGCGTGGACTGTAAGAACGTCCAAATCCGATGTATAGAACTCCAGATATGGCCCAAACAGTGAATGTAGCGATCGCAGCCCAATAAATCCAAATTATCATCTAATTTGACTCCAAATCAGCTATTTTCCTTCAAATCCTTTCAAGATTATGAATTCTTTATTTTATACAATAAAACAATAAAATCTATTAATTAAATATCTAAATCAATGCAAAACACAATAAATATGAGAATAAAATCATCTAAAATATATATGAAAATATACTCTATCAAACATCCCCACACTAAGCATTTGCACGTCTTCGGGGAAATAAGCAAAATAAATGCTAAGTCCTAACTAACTAATAAACATCAGTTTCGTAGATGACACGATTGCATTGAGCATTTGCAACAAGCCGTTAAACCCCTAGGCAGCCCTAGTAGGACGAGTGTTGTCTCGTGAGGGTTTATAGTGAATTTACCCACAAAATTCATTTTTTTCTGCCAAGTCTCAAGTATGCAACATATCATAGTACTCCATACAAGTAAACCTCAATCGCACAATATTGAAAGTCTATTCACTTACACATCATATGTACAAGACTATCCAAGTAAGTACATAATCTAGATAGACAAAAAGATCATGAAATAGATATTAATGCCGCATTCGGTGAGTTATATGTTATGGATAGAAAAGCTCCCATAACTCTCAAATCACACAAGTGTATAGGTGAAGTGTATTCGCTCAAGTTCAATCAATAAAGTCATGTGCTACTATATGCTTGGTTGTCCACCAAATCTCCACTACTTTATATCACTACGCCATAAACGCACATACGCAACCCTTTTTACAAAGCGTTGCACAGAAAGCGTTTCGTTAGATAGAAATTTTGGGTCTTTTGCAACTGAGCTGAACTGGTGTTGTGTTAGATATAATTTAGTGTTGCGTATTACCCATAGTGTTTCACATCATGCAACACTAACTGCTGGTGTTGCGTTAGATATTTTTTTATTTTAATAAATGGTGACGTGGCAGAAGTGGGACCCACATGTGCTGATGTGGCATTTGCTGACGTGGCAATTGTGTGACCCACAATTGCTGACGTGGCAGAAGTGGGACCTACCTATGCTGACGTGGCATTTGCTGACGTGGCATTTGCTGACGTGGCAGAAGCGTTGCATTAGATATCAGTAGTGTTGCATTTGCTCTTTGAAGTGTTGCATTAGAAATATATATATATTTTTAAAAAATATGACGTGGCAGGCGTGGGACCCATCTATGCTGACGTGGCAGAAGTGTTGCATTAGATACAAGTAGTGTTGCATTTGCTGTTTGAAGTGTTGCACTAGATATTTATTTTATTTTATTAACTAGTCTTGTCCCGAATGATGAATCTATTTTTTTAAATTATTTTTTCGACGTTCCAATATCACGGATATAAAGATATAACAATTTTAGTGATGTGGTAATTTTTCAAAAAATTCCCTATATTTATTTGGTTTGGTTTTATAACGGTCAAACCGGTCAAAGTGGACCTTCCTTTTAACTAGTCTTGTCCCGAATGATGAATCTATTTTTTTAAATTATTTTTTTGACATTCCAATTGAACGGATGTCAAGATATAACGATTTTAGTGATGTGGTAATTTTTCAAAAAATTCCCTATATTTATTTGGTTTGGTTTTATAACGGTCAAACCGGTCAAAGTCAACCTTCCTTTCAACTAGTCTTGTCCCGAATGATGAATCTATTTTTTTAAATTATTTTTTCGACGTTCCAATCGCGCGGATGTCAAGATATAACGATTTTAGTGATGTGGTAATTTTTCAAAAAAAATCCTATATTTATTTGGTTTGGTTTTATAACGGTCAAACCGGTCAAAGTGGACCTTCCTTTTAACTAGTCTTGTCCCGAATGATGAATCTATTTTTTTAAATTATTTTTTCGACGTTCCAATTGCACGGATGTCAAGATATAACGATTTTAGTGATGTGGTAATTTTTTAAAAAATTTCCTATATTTATTTGGTTTGGTTTTATAACGGTCAACCCGGTCAAAGTGGACCTTCCTTTTAACTAGTCTTGTCCCGAATGATGAATCTATTTTTTTAAATTATTTTTTCAACATTCCAATCGCACGGGTGTCAAGATATAATGATTTTAGTGATATTGTAATTTTTTAAAAAATTTCCTAGATTTATTTGGTTTGGTTTTATAACGCTCAAATCGGTCAAAGTCGACCTTCCTTTTAACCAGTCTTGTCCCGAATGATGAATCTATTTTTTTTTACTTATTTTTTCGACGTTTCCATCGTACAGATGTTAAGATTTAACGATTTTAGTGAAGTGGTAATTTTTTGAAAAAATCCTAGATTTATTTGGTTTGCTTTTATAATGGTCAAAACGGTCAAAGTAGACTTTCTTTTTAACAAGTTTTGTCTCGAATGTTGATTCTATATTTTTAAATTATTTTTTCGACGATCCAACCGTACGATTGTCACTTTTTCTGTATATTTTCCACGAGTATTTGTCATGTTTAACAATTTATTTGAAATAGAAAAAAATTGTAAATTATATTTTTCAATGTTAAAGAAAATATAGAAATTACAACAATAACAACTCAAAGTGGTACATCACAGTTTACGAGGTGAAAAAATGGGCGGACAAATTCCCCCCAAAATGAAAATTTTGCAATAGCTATTCCACAAAATCCACTTTATTTTTCCAAACTCCCCATTATTGAGGCTCCTAATCACTCACTCTCTCTCTCTCTTTCTCTCTCAACTACAAGCTCAAATCACTCTAATTTGCTCTGGCTGTTTCCATCTCTAGCGATTACTGGCGATTGTTCTCTCTCCATGGTTCATCTCTCTACTTCTCTCTAGTTCATCTTCTTCGACTTGTCATTCTTCTTCTACTGGCGATTAGTTTGAAGGCTATTGCACTTCTCCGCATCTGTGAGGATCGTCTTTCTGAGGTTTATCCTCTGTTAATCAGTAGTTATATAGCTTTTCGGTTTGGGTGAATATTTTAGGGTTAGAAATATAATGCTTGCTTTTCTAATCTGAGGTTTCATTAATTTCAGTTAACACGATTACTTATCTGGGTAACGATTTGATTAAGTGTATACTGTTATGTAAACATTTTGCTGCTGGTAATGTTATAAAGAGGATGAAAGGAACAAAGATAAAAGGAGAAAGTTCTAAATACACTGCCGTTCATTCACCTCCTTCCAATCTTCTGTTACTTCCTATAGTTGTGGCCCTAACTATAATCATCATAGTATACTTATTAATTTATACATCGACTGCCTGTAAATTTGTGATTCGAATCAGATCTCCCTAGCTTAAACTATTTGTACTTTTCCTTGACTTTCCAAATTTTCACGAGCCGGTCACTCTCTTGCACTGATGTTCATAGTTTTCTATAACATAATGTCATATAGGTGCAATGTTTTAGATTTCAGAGAGATTGGCCGGTGAGATTTGTTTGATCAACAATTAATATGAGAATTTTCTTATCGTATATGTGTACACGTGATTGTGCATTTACTACATGAACCTTTTGAAATCCCAGTTGCAGTGTTTATAATTAGACAAGTGCCTGGAGATCCTCATGTCGACTAGTTCATCTTCTTCTACTGCTGCGTACAAGGCCGCCTCTCGGCTTGCAATTGCCACCCCACCTCCTGCTTATGTATTGAGCCGGAGAATTGGTTGGCAGGTGAGCTACTTTGACAAGATTATCACCCTTGTAATCTCTTTAACAACTTGCTTTCGCCCCAATTTGATATGATCGTGGTGATAGTTTGTAATAGACTACTGACTACTCATGTCAGATATAAGTCCTGCTGCTACTTCTAACGAGTGTCATTCTAAATAGGAGAAGCCCTGTTACCGATATTACTATTCTTCTCTCATCATTATTCATTTTTCTGTTAGATTATTATTGAAATATTACTCTGGATGATGGAAGTTGAGGGGACAAATTACTTAGCATCTCAACTATTCTTAGTGTTTTAAGTCCTGTAACTAGGAATGAAGGAAAACTGAACTTAGTTTTGAATTTGTAACAAGGAAAAGTGTGCAAGCGCTCATGATTTATAAATCTTTCATAGTTGTTAAGAGCTCTGCTGTTATAACATAATAGTTGAACACCTTAAAGTATTTTTATTCTTTTTCCTGAGTACTCAGTTTCCAAATTTGAAGTGAAGTTCTTGATCAAAGTCAACAACAATAAATTGCAGAAGTATGCATGGTGTAGAAGCATCAATTCTTTGCAGAATATCTTCCATTTCATTTTGTTTCATGATGTGATTTTCTTTAGCTTATTTGCCATTGTTCTTGCAATGTTCAAGGTAAACTCTTAAAGACGGAACAATTTTCTGGGAATTTATGGTCTATGTAATTTGCAAGTCTTTAAAATTCAATAAAGACTTTGGCCTATGTAATTTTCTGCGAACTTATGGTCTATGTAATTAACAATGTTCAATATGTGGTCTGCTGTTAATGTTCAAAGCACACATAACATGATATTATGCTAGTAACATGCCAATTATATCACTTTGGCCTAGATAATCAGCCTTATTTTCTATCCTTTAAAGTCATTGTTAAATTTACTAATGGACTTATTATGATTGTAGTGCAAGTCAGAAGGTGAACCCGAATCAAGTAGGTGTGTGAAGACACAATTCCTCATTAAAACGGAAGGCTTTGACAGTGGGAGTGATCAAGTACTACCTACAGAGGAATGACTTGTATGGTAAAAGGTGGACCGAGAAAGAAGATCTCTCTTGGCTACTTCATGTAGAGGAGCTAGCCAAAAGTATAACAATCAACCTTTTGGATATTGGAGAGTTTCATACATAGTTTGAACTTAGAATTAGTGCATGTGCTTGGTATTAGTACATGTTGGTAAGAATTTGTAGAACTGTTAAGTATTTTTGTTAGGCTGCATCGTTGCCTTGCGGTTGGTTTTTGAACCTTTAGTTATTGTTGTCTTGGTTTGGACAGGATGGTTTTATGTATAAAAAAGCAACTATTTCAAATTTTTTGTAAAAAAGTGTTGCATTTGACTATATATGGTGTTGCATTATGGTATATTTAGTGTTGCTAAAAATACTTCTGATGTTGCAAAAAAAAATGATGTTGCATCATACCAAACTAGTGTTGCAATAGATAGTGGTCCCTACTATTGATGTGGCACAATGTGGGCCCTACTGCTGACGTGTCATGTGGACCCCATTGCTGACGTGGCACCTTGGTGGGCCCCTTTGCTGATGTGGCATGTGGGCCCCATTGTTGATGTGGCACCTTGGTGGGCCCCACTGCTGACGTGGCATCGCCACCCCAGTTTTGACGTGGCACAGTGTGGGCCCCACTAATGACGTGACACCTTGCTGACGTGGCACCTTGCTTACATGTCAGCATGTTGACGTGTCACCTCGTGGGATCCAATACTGACGTGGCATGTGGCCCCACTGCTAACATGGCTGAAAAATTTTATGCAACACCGTTAAGTGTTGCCTTTACGTGATTTTGGTGTTGCATAAGGCCTCTTATGCAATGCTTTCGTGGTGTTGCAATAGCTTGGAAAAAGCGTTGCATTAGGGGTCTTACGCAACGCCGGTATTGGCAACGCCCCTCTGGTGTTGCGTAAGACCTTACGCAACGCTTTTCAGGTCTTTTGCAACTTTATTTGAGGGTTGCGTATGTGCGTTTATGGCGTAGTGTATACATGCATGCACAAATCAAAAGGTCTTTGTTAAAGGTTGTAACGTGGCTAAGGTGAAGGGTAGGGAATCAAGAAAAAGGCTAGCAAGTGGCTAACTTAACAACTAATAGAGCATAATGTTCATTTCTAATTAAAGCACTCAACATGACACTACAAGAAAATCGCAATCAGACAACACTCATCAAACAACGCTCGGACGAAAAAGCATTGTTTGGAATTAAGAGACAACGATTTTTGTAACTTCAGAAAAGTATTGTCTAATCCAGGTACCCTACAACGGGTTAAAAACGCTGTCTAGTAAATTGATTCAGACAATGGCTTTTGCAATGTGGTGTTGTAAAGACGAGTAAGTTTGCACAACTATTTTTACGAACATTGTCTAATCAGTTTTGAGACAACGTTTATAAACCGTTGTATGATTCACACAACTGTTTTCATATACCATTGTGTTATTACAATTCACACAACGGAATAATTAACCGTTGTTTAAATCGTGTTTTGATGAAACCGTTGTCTGAACTACAAAAATTTTGAATAGAATTGGTGGGAAATAATGAAATATTTTGTGGGAATAATAAAATAATTTGAATTGAATTTGGCGGGAAATAATGAAAATAATCAGACAACGGTTTTCTTGTAAAAAATGTTGTGTTATATTGAGCACAACAACGGTTTTTAATAAAAAAACCGTTGTTTAATGTTCTTGTATGATATTTTAGTGGTCAACTACCAAAGTACTACTTGGTCAAACCAATATAATTTTCGAATAATATTTTTTTATAATTTTTTTGGACGATCCAATCATATAGGTGATGTTATATACTAATTTTAGTGATGTGTACAAAAAGTTAGAAAAAGTAATCATTCTTGTACGTGTTTATAATATAAATCCACCAAAAGTACTACTCCCTCTAACTATTGTCGTATCGATTGAACATGATCTATTTTTTTATTTTTATTTTCTGACGATTCAACCATACGAATGATGTTATATACTGATTTTAGTGATGTGCATAAAAAAGTAAAAAAAAATGAGGCATTCTTGCATGTTATTTTAATGGTCAACTATCAAAGTACTCATTGGTCAAACTAGTATAATTTTTAAATGATATATTTTTTAAAACAAATTTGGACTATCCAACTGTACGAATGATGTTATATACTAATTTTAGTGATGTGTGCAAAAAGTTAGAAAAAAAAACATTATTGTACGTGTTTATAATATAAATCTGCCAGAAGTACTACTCCCTCTAACTATTGTCGTACCGATTGAATATGATCTATTTTTTCAAAAAACAAATTCGACGATCCAACCGTACGAATGATGTTATATACTAATTTTAGTTATGTGCACAAAAAATTAGAAAAAAATAAATAATTCTTGTATAATATTTTAATGGTCAACTATCAAAGTACTCCTTGGTCAAACTAGTATAATTTTTGAATAATTTTTTTTATAGTTTTTTTTGGACTATCCAATCACACGGATGATGTTATATACTAATTTTATTGATGTGTACAAAAAGTTAGAAAAAGAAAATCATTCTTGTACGTGTTTATAATATAAATCCGCCAAAAGTACTACTCCCTCTAACTATTGTCTTACAGATTGAACATGATCTATTTTTTAAAATTTTTCTTGACGATCCAACTGTACGAATGATGTTATATACTGATTTTAGTGATGTGCACAAAAAATTAGAAAAAAACGAATCATTCTCGTATGTTATTTTAATGGTCAACTATCAAAGTACTCCTCGGTCAAACTAGTATAATTTTCGAATAATATTTTTTTAAATTTTTTTTGGACAATCCAACCATACAGATGATGTTATATACTAATTTTAGTGATCTGTGCAAAAAGTTAGAAAAAAAAACATTATTGTACGTGTTTATAATATAAATCTGCCAAAAGTACTACTCCCTCTAACTATTGTCGTACCGATTGAACATGATCTATTTTTTCAAAAAACAAATTCGACGATCCAACCGTACGAATGATGTTATATACTAATTTTAGTTATGTGCACAAAAAATTAGAAAAAAATAGATCATTCTTGTATGATATTTTAATGGTCAACTATCAAAGTACTCCTTGGTCAAACTAGTATAATTTTTGAATAATTTTTTTTTATAGTTTTTTTTGGACTATCCAATCACACGGATGATGTTATATACTAATTTTATTGATGTGTACAAAAAGTTAGAAAAAGAAAATCATTCTTGTACGTGTTTATAATATAAATCCGCCAAAAGTACTACTCCCTCTAACATGATTTTAAGGATAGATTTATAAACGAGCTGAACTTGATCACGGTAAAGTTCAACTCGATAGCTCACGAACAAGTTCGATTAACGTGCTCGTGAACATAGTTCGTGAACAGGCTCGTGAACATAGCTCATGAACATGTTCGTGAATAAGTTCGATAATTGAGCTTGTTAACATGCTCGGTATACGAGTTCATTAGAGATTCATAAACGAATTCGATAAATAATCTCCTATATATAATATATGTTTGATTATTATAAAGATGGTGCAGCCTTCAGATTTTAAAATTATTAAGCTTTAATAACTTAAGTTTATTTATATCAAACAATTACGTTTCTTTGCCCTTTATTTTTAAATCAAACTTTGTTTGTTTTTTGGAATTGGAGATATGAGAATTTTATTGGTTGATGATTTATTATTATTTCTAGTGTCGAGACAAAATTTTAATTATTTAATTTTGGACTTTTTGATTTTTTTAATATTAGATTTTTGTATACAAAAATAAGGAAATAAACTTATGAGTTGTTCGTAAGTGAGCTCGTGAGCATAAGTTCGCGAACAATGTTTAAGATTTATTCTTGAGCATAATTACCTGAACAAGCTCGTGAACAAGCTTAATGAGTTGTTCGAAAGCAAAATTTCGTGAGTAAGTTCATGAGACATGTTCGTGAGCTGTTCGTTACAGGAAGCAGCACTTTTACTACGTTTTTGTTAAAATCTCGTACAACTCGACCTTTTTATTTTTTGTTTATTTTTTCCCAACACTAAAATGAGTGTCTATTATATTAATATTTCAAAATTTTGAATTTTTTTTGTTTCAAATCAAATTTCTGATTTTTTTTAGAATTTCATAATCTATAATCTCAAATTTCACTTCCCTCCCTTCATCTAAATCATATTACCGCTTGTTAATATTTGATTTTCCCCTTTACTAAAATTTTACTTTCCCCAAATTTCATTTCCCTCCTCGCCAAAATTTCATTTCCCCCTCTATCTTCTCATCCTCCCCTCTTATCTTCTCAGCCGCATAAACACATAAACACTCACCCATCTGTTTGAACACTCGCATAAACATACAAACACACACAAATTTAAACACTCGTATAAACATACAAACACAAATTGAAACCCTAGTTCTTCATCTCACCATTATGAAATACGCACCCATAGCTCTAAGTAATAACTCGAGACCCAGCTCATACAACCATCCATTCTTAGGTTCAGAATCAGTTTCGCGGTTCCAAGTCATACGAAACCCCCCTCTACTTGAAGCAATCCATTTTTCGATTCAATTAGTAAGTTTCAATCTATTTGATGAAATCTGTTTCAATTCGTAGTTTGATTAAATTAGTAAGTTTCAGTTGGGCACAATCTGTTTGATGAAATGTCTCAACTAATTCTCCGACTGTGGTACTTTGTTTCCGAGGTCAGTTTATTATGTTCAACTTCCTTACATCTTTGTAAGGAAAGCATGTCCCGAGATCTATATTTGTTGATCTTGAACCTACGGTCATTGATGAACTCAGGACAGGGGCATACCGCCAGCTATTTTATCCTGAACAACTTATCTCTGGAAAGGAAGATGCTACAAATAATTTTGCTAGGGGACACTATACAGGTAAGTCACACAGTATAGAATATGTAAGCCACTTATCTATTTGTGTATGTTCATTATTGCCTAACCTCAGTTTGTTGGTTGTATTGGACAGTTGGGAAGGAAATTGTTGACCTTTGTCTTGACCGAGTTAGTTTGTGTTTGGACTTTGGATCGTGTGTTGTAAAATGTTTCCATATATGATTTGTTATGACTTCGAATTCGTTTTACTTGTAAAAGATGTTAATGGACCATATCAGGTTGTTTGAAGCTCCTTTCTGAGGAAGAAGTTCAGCAGTTGGATATCCCAATTAAAAAGTAGTTTGTCGATCCTATCAAAAATTGACATACATATCGGAGAGTGATGCACCTGATGGGATCCAATCTCGTCAGTGGATAAATACCACAAGATTTAATCTGTTTACTGGAAACCAATCTTTTGAGCAAAGAGAGCATTCTTTTAAGATTGTATGTTTAGCTTCTTGGTCCTTTTATTTTTCTTTTTTTAACAAAGTTGGAATTTCTCTTGAAATTGATATTTATAATGAATTTACTTCTGGATCTTGCTGCAATTTGATCTTTCTTTACATCACCAGTTATATTAGTCTCAGCTTGCAATTTTCCATGGCTTTTGTACTCCTTCAATATGTGCTACTTATTTCTACATTCATAGAAAAATTGTTATATATTGTTGTTTCTTATTACATAATTATCACAGGTTAATGAAATGTCCAGGGTTCATTGTGGTTTTTATAGTAAGGATGGTGGGTTCATAGTCTCTGATGTCGACAAAAGTTACATGCAAACTTGCAAAGTTGTTGTATCTACTTGTACTTTTGGTGGTGGAGATGATCTCTATCAACCTATTGGAATGTCTGAGTTGTCACTTCAGAGGGTATTATTATTGTTGCAGTGGCCCTTTCATGCTAAAGCTCACTATACTTGTTAATTTGCTAAACTAGAGAGATAATGCAGGTTTGCTTTGTGGCATTTTGGGATGAAATCACTCTTGCTCCACAGGAAGTAGCAGGGCACAAAGTTGGCGAGGACCACTACATTGGGAAGTGGCAACTGTTAACCCAAATTTGCCACCTGAGTTGGCAACTTTTGCCGTGCTTCCAAATATTGGATATTTTGAATTCATACCTCTGAGACAAAATCTCGATAATCTTGCTGACGAAGGATCTGATTCCACCTTCATCATGTTAGAGCCGAAGCCGGTGGGTTTGAGTGAAGTCAAAATTTGCGAAGAATATGAGATCCTTGTAACCAATTTCGCAGGTACAAAATATTTAAAGTACTTGGATAGTTGGATGCATTTTAATTAATATTAATGACCTGTTTCAGGTGTCTGCACAATCTCAAAGAGTTTCAGTTAACCTTATGTACAACATATAGTGTTTTAGTTAACCATATGTCTAGCAAACTAATAGGCTTAACCCATACTTTGATAATTAACATGTTTGGAAACTGCCAAAGTCATCAGCTTGGTTATGTGAACCTGGTCCAGTTTAAGTTCTAATATCTATGATAGTACATCAGTACCATTGAATTGACTGAAAACATTGTTGATTGCAGGTCTCAACTGCAGTTGTGGAGCCATACAATAGTGTGCTCTCTACACATTCCCTTCTTGAGCACACAGATGTAGCTGTGCTTTTGGATAATGAGGCCATTTATGACATATGCCGGAGGTCCTTGGATATTGAGAGGCCCACATATACCAATCTAAATCGCTTGATTTCTCAAGTCATATCTTCATTGACTACGTCTTTGAGGTTTGATGGAGCCATTAATGTTGACATTACAGAATTCCAGACCAATCTTGTACCATATCCTCGAATTCATTTTATGTTTTCCTCGTATGCTCCTGTGATCTCTGCTGAGAAAGCATACCATGAACAGTTATCAATTCTTGAAGATACCGACTTCTTTAGGACAGATGGAACATGGAACATCAAATACGGGGAATTCTTCCTTGAATGGTATTTAGGAAAGCTTCTTAACATTGTAATTTAGACGATGGTAGTGGTACTTTGTTGGGAATTGGTACCGTTAGTAGCTTTTTAGCGATGAATATTGATTGGTAGTTTTTGTTATGAATATTGGTTAATTGCTAGTATTGTATAAACTCAAATTTTTGTTGTAAATAAAGTGTTGTTTCATTTCTCATTAGCCAATGTTATCATCTTTTAGAAACACTTGTGGAAAATATCATCAGACAATGGAATGTTTCGGGACATGTTTCAAGAAACCATTGTACCAAAAGAGTTGACCATTGTAAAACCATTGTCTATAAGTAAAATATACAATCCTAGTAAAACTAAACTATTGTGTGAAAATAACCAAAACAAGCATCTGGTGTTCAAAAAACACTTGTGCATTTTGTTTGTAACAACACTTTTAAAGCTACAAAACATTGTACAAAAAGCATGAAAGACAACGAATTCTATTACATGTGAACGTTGTGTGAATGTTGGCTTTGCATGCCTCTGATTCACCAAAACAGTTGTGCACATTAAAATCCAACAACACTCAAAATTAACCAAACCGTTGTAATATCACCATAAGAACAACGCTTTATACCATAACCGTTGTGGTTTCTAGGTGTGCTACAATGCTTTTGGAGCCTAGTGTGGTGTTGTTCCGGATATCAGACAACGATTTGTGTACCGTTGTGTGATGTTGGTAAGAGACACCTGCTCGATAGACAACGCTATTCAAGGGCATCAGACAACGGGCAATAACCATTGTATATTTCAGTTTTCCTTGTAGTGTGAAATTAAAATATGTAAAAGCTAAGCAAACTCTCACAAGCATTAAACCCCAAGCACATATTACCATGTACTTTCTCACTTTCATATTGTACAAACCAATGAACACAACTCTCTAATTGATCTATTTTTTTCTTTTTCTTTTTTGAAACTCTAGTAACCAATGGCAGTGAAAAGTCACCAAGAATAATTTCTAGTACAATGCACTTACTACCAGCACATATACATGGATGGTCCCATTCATATGACATTGCATTTGCCACCCATTGGTCTCAAAGGAGAACCTAGCCTCTCTTTTTTCTCTTTTTTTTCTTTCATATTGATTACCACCAAATTTTCACACTTTAACAAAGAAATCCCCACACTATGCACTCACCAGTCCCCAAATGAATTAAAATGCTCTACTAGTAAATCAAAAGAAGAATAAATAAGTAACCTCAGGAATTTAGAGTGGTGATATACTAAAATAATGGATAAAAAGTTCAAAGGGGTTCACTAGGGATATAATTCACGAGTACTGTTTGGATGAATGTGGTTAATCCTAGTGCATTTATCATTTTCATGCAAACACATATCATGTAGTCTCAAAATGGTTTAAAACAAGTTCTAGAGCAACATACTCAATGATGAACAACACACAACAATAAAATTTGATTGATATAAACTGTATCAATCACAAATTAGGCTCAAGATCTCAAAGGTGAAAGCATGCTTCAGTACTCACTAAAACTGACAAAGACACATCTCAAGTTTTATAATTTTCACAAGCACAAACAAAGAATCATCAAGTAACAATTGATTTTCAGAAATATGACATATCAAATAATCATGCAAAATAATCCCACAAGATGTGTACTTATCCTTGTTAACACACTATCAGACGAGGCAATATATCAATTTTTAATTTTTTTGGATTTTTAAATTTATATTTTTTTTTGAATTTTCTTAACATTGAGAACCCATCCCCACACTTAAGTGGTTCATTGTCCTCAATGAACTAATGAACAAATACAAAACTACAACTAAAAACAAGATAAAACTATACTAAAAAGAAAAGAAAGAAAACTCCCCTGGAAAATCAAGGTGTTGTGTAGAGAACTCCTTGCAGCTGAAAAGACTCCGTGGAAGAAAGGTTCTTCAGCTGTTCTTGCTTTTCAGTACGTCTGTATCAGCTGTGATCATGGCGCGGCAAGAAAAGACTCCGTGGAATAAGAGCTGTTTTGCGGGTGACCACCAGTAGGCTGTAAAAAGAACTGGCGGATGTTGTTGACGTAGGAACTATGGACCCCTTGGGTGTCTGTTCTCGTTGTCTGTGATGGAGCGCAGCAAAAAAGAATAACTAGGGTTCTTTTGTGGTGTTGTACGTGATATGATATACACATGGATAATAATAATAATAATAATAATAATAATAATAATAATAATAATAATAATAATAATAATAATAATAATAACTTACAAATAGTACAAAATATTTGTTGTTGCTTTTTTTAAAAAAATAATCATAATCACAAAAAGAGTACAAATTATATTTAACATAAAAAAGAGTAAAAATATTTATAAAAAATAGGATATTTTACATTAATAATTACTATATAAAAAAATCAAAAGAAAGAAATAAAAAAAACAAGGGAAAAAATGAAGAAAAAGAATATATATATATATATATATATAATACGATACATAATAATAATAATAACAATAAATAATAATATAATTAATATAAAAAATATATACAAATATTTGTAACATATATTTATTTTTAAAATATAAGAAAATAAAGAAAGAGAGAAAAAGAAAAATAATTTAAACTAAATAAAAAATAAAAAGAAAAGAAAAGTATACAAATGTACACGTAATAAGTAAGAGAAAATGCCCAATCTACACACTACAAGAAAAATGGGCTTTTCCTACCGATCATTTCCCACCGCTATCATTTTCTACCGATCATTTCCTACCGCTTATCAAGTCAAAGGGTCATTTCCTACCGGCAAGGGGTCTGGTAGGAAATGAGTCTTCATTTCCTACCGACGTTGGTAGGAAATGACTGTTACGGGACCCACTTCGCCACGTCAAAGTCTGGCCAGAATGAAACGATGTCGTTTCAGCCAGACTGATAAGTGCATATTTTTGCATATTTTTATTACCTATTTATTGTTTGAATTCTTATTTCAATAAATTATTTTGTTGTATTTCAGGACATTCAAGAAAATTTGAAGAAATTGCAAAATAAAGAAATAAAGGTCAAAGAAGTGAAAAAGAAGAAGAAGAAGGACCAAAATAGAAGAAAAGGAAAGTGAAGGGGGTTTGGTGCAAAACTGAATGGATGGCTAGGATTGAACCACACCAAACAAAAATGAATGGTGGGGATTAATCCACATCAACCCAAAAATCCCAATTTATTTCCTATAAATACCTCATTTTTCTCTTGTAAAATGACAACCAAAACTTAGAATTAGGATTAGATCCAAGTTTTAGGATTAGTTTTAGTACACTCCAAAATTGCAGTTGTAAATTTTTTTTATTTCTTGTAAACATTTTAAATTTTCAGTTCATATATTTCCAGCTCTAGTTGGTTTAATTCGAAGTTTGATTCCCTGCTTTACCCAGAATTTAAGTTCATTCCTTGTTTTTTCTTATTTTAGAACAAGCCCAACCCAGTTTCCCTATTTCTCTTCCCCCTCACAAATCTCTCTCCCTCGTGTCTCTCTATCAAATAATACGCATAAACCCCACCCCCTTCTTGCTCTAATCGAACCACCCACAAACCTCTCATCTCTTTCCCTCGTTTCTCCTCTCTCTCCGTAATCTCTCCTCCCCTATCTCGCCGCTCCTCTCTTCCTCCGCAAAATCCCCTTCCCCGCTGTCTTCTCTGCAAACGCGCAACCCATCACTTTCTTTCCTTTCTTGTCTTGTTTTTGTTCTGTTTTTTTTTCTTGTAATTATTGTTTAATTGTGAATTTACCGAGTACCGAGTTGTCACAGGGTCGAGTTCGTGAATCCGATTCTGAGTCATGGAGTCCTGAGTTCATCCTGCGATTGGGTCTGTGATCTTTGTTGTATTGATTTAGGAAATGAATTTTCTTTTTTTGAATCGTCGTTTGTTTTGCTGAGATTTCTGATTTGGTGCCGAGTTTCATTTCGGAATGTACTGATTATTTGTTTTCCAAGTCATTACCGAGTTGTTTTTGCTGTGTGATTTGTTTCTGCGTTTTATTTCCGTTTGCTGTCGAGTCTTTGTCGTTCGAATTATCCTGTTTTTTTTCGTTTTTGTTTTTTTTTGAGTCTGCGTGTTGAGTTATGCTGAATTGTTATGTGAATTCTCTTGCTGTTGGTTATTGGTTTTGCCGAGTCGTGCGTTGTCTTTACGATGTTGCTGTTTGAGTTCACCGAGTGGCTGTCGATGTTGTTGTTTATTTTGTTTTGTTGATTTCATCGAGTTTGTCTGGTGTATTTGCTGGGTTTTGTAATTGCTGGTGTTTACTTCACAGTTTTTTTTATTTTATTTTAGTTGTAGTGCTTGCAGAGTTACCAAGTTCACGATTTTATTTACGGTTTCATGGTGTCCTAGTTAAGTTCTGTTTTGTGATATAGTTCCGTCGAATGGTTTTTGCATTTAATTTTAATTCTTCTGAACTTTAATTTGCTAGGACAAATAGATTCAATTTAAAATTTTCTTTTAAAAATAGTTTAAATTTCTTTTAGGAATTAGGGAGTACAAATTTGCATTTTCCAAAATTTTCACAATACAATTAAATTAAATTTTAAGGTTTGGGAATTAAATTAATAAATTCTTTTTAAAAAAAATAAAAATAATAATTTCAGTTCTTGTTACTTTCGCTTTTAATTAATCAATTTAGAATTGGAATAAATTTAAATTTTCTTTTAATAATAGATTAAATTTTCTTTTTTTAAAAAGAAAAAATTCAAATTTTCCGAAATCCAATTCTTCTAATTCGATTAAATTAAATTTAAGGATTTGCGAATAAAATTAGTCCCTGTGGATCGAATCTTAAAATACTAAAACGATGATCGTGCGCTTGCGATATTTAATTGTCATATTTTCGGCACATCAAGTTTTTGGCGCCGCTGCCGGGGAACTAATTATTTTTCGCACCTTAATTTTTAATTTTTCGGATTAGTTTTCTTTCGCTTGCCTTATTTTTATTTCATTTTTTTTAGGAAAGTTTGGAATTTCGGGAATTTTTCACGGAGCTTGGAAAAATCGGAATTCTTGGAAGCATGCTTCGGAAACCCGTATCTCTCTCTTTTCGCCTTTTTATTTTTAAAAAATCACAAAAAAATAAAAAAATCGAAAATCACAAAAAATTTGAAAAAAAAAATTAGTTGTAAATACATATTTGTTGCATCATGCATTCATCACTTAGGGCACATCATCTAGATTTTTATTTTCTTGTTTTTAATTTTTCGTACCTAGTAAATTGTGGTGATCGTTGGAGGACCCAAAGGTACGTTAAATATTTTTTTTTTAGATTAGGACACGTAGTGTAAGCATCCATAATTGTTTATCGTTTTTGTATATATCTCGTTGTTTGTTGCATCAAATAAACGTAATTAAGACCTATTCACGACCTTCAATGTCTAAGGTTCGCCTGGCTGTTAAGATTTGGTGTCTAAGTGACGAGTTTGGCCTCTTGGCAATGCCTGCTCTAATCTGGCCGAATCGGTCTGAATAATTCTTAATTTACGGATTTTTTTTAGTGTGTCTTAACGTTATGTGAGCAATGTCTAGTTATTTTATTTAGGGAACCTAGGTTAGATTTTTCTTTTGCTTTTTCACCATTTATTTTGTGTGTTTCATTTTCGCACTTGCTTGCTACGTGGTTTTATCCTTGATCTATCTTTACCATGTCTGTAGCATTTATGGAGCGTTATTACCAAGGTAGGGATTTTGACGAGGAGTTAGCAGATAATACGATGTGGTGTGAGTCAACTAGGGAACCTAGTGTATATAACGAATCGTACAGTACTTTTAGTGATCTGCATTATAGTGAACACGATATTGCAATCGACTCCGAATTAGATGCTCTTACTAGACGACTCGAAGCCTTAGAAACCCTTAGAGGCCCTTCACACACGTCTTGGCACCCAAATTTCAACTCTTCGAGTCTCAATTTTCAACATGTCAACGCCATGTTTCAACCAACCTCTCGAAATGACCATTTTACATCGTCTTCTAATTCCGGTTGGAAAGATTATCCCGATCTCTTATGGAACCAAGGTCATAGATATCAAACTCCGCCTCCACATTTTCAAGAACCGAACTCTTATCCAATTCCGAGTCAAGTTCCTTATTCGAGTTCAATTCAAACAACCGCCCACCCACCCGGATTTCATGATTCGAGTAGGAAACTTGACACCTTAGAAAAGAGTATCGAGGCTTTATTGATTTCTCAAGCAAACTTCATACGAACCATAACTTCTGATAGGCAAATTTTGAACTCTAATGCTCAAGCCTTATCTTATTTAGAATTTCAAGTGAATCAATTAGCCACCATGTACGAGCGTGAGACGATAACCACCCCGAATCCACCCGAGGTCAACCCTGAATTTCTTATCACTCAAAGACCTATCGATACTTTCGATGATATCATTTCTCCTAAGTCTAATGTTCAAGTTGACACTCCTTTCGGTGGTGATTCACACGAAGAAGGTTCTAATGCTGACATCATTCTTTCTCTAGGTCAAACGAAGAATTCCGATGATTCTGAGTTTGTGGCTTCAACTAGACAACCATCATCTTCTTCTAGTCAACTTTTCCTTTCATCTTCCAAACCTCTTCCCGAAAAACCCAAAGAACTTCATACTCAACCAATAGGAGCTAATCTAGTTAAGGAGATTGTTTCAAGGTCAAATTTGGACGATCATGAGATTGAGTCTCTTCTTAAGCAAGATTTTCAATTGCATTACGAGACCAATCGAGAGCTTCACGGATCTTTTAAGGATTTGACCTCGGAAGAGATGTTTGGAGAGATGATGAATATTTGTTCCAAATGGGAACCCCAACATAAGGATAGTTCTTATGACCCTAATTCGGTTGGTAAAACATTTTTCGAAGAGCCACCCCCACCCGTTTCTATTTCTTCATTTTCCACTCGTGCTTCATCTTTCATCGAAACTCATGATATTCATGACCAACAACTTATCGTAATTAATTTGCTTAAACAACAAAAAGAAGCATCTTCGTGGTCTATGGATGAAGTTAGGAATATGAGTTTTATTTTTGCGCCTAATCAAATCGTTCGAGTGGTCTATGCTATTTTTGTGGGTAAGTTTCTGAAATATGTTGGTTGTGTAACAAAAATAGTTTTTCCGAGAGCAGGTATTGGTTAGTAAATATTTGTTTTGTACCTCCCATAGTAGAATGTAGGTATGGGGGAGTTACATTGAGTGCATGTGTGAGTTGTTTTCTTTCATAGTTTTTCAGCAGTTTGTCATTCTCCGTCATCCCTTATCAGGTATTTCCTCCTCTCTATTTTATTCTCGTACATTTTGCATACATTGAGGACGATGCATGATTTAGGTATGGGGGAGGGTTTTAGTGTAAATACATAAAATTGAAAAAATCCAAAAATATTGAAAAATTTTAAAAAAAAAATCCCCAAAAATAGAGTTATTTTAGCTTAGTTTTCCTTCCCACTCTTTAAATTTTAGAACTAGTTGGTGTTGACTATTTTTCGAAAATTATATGTATAATGCCTTTAGATAATTTGAACGTAGTCAGGTAAGGTTTTCCTCATGAAACTTGTGTCGAACAAATTTTTGCTTAAAAGACCAAGACGACACATTTGCACAAGACTCTTGATGGAAAAATTGTATAGGAATGTTATTCGATACCTGAGAGAGAACCCACATGTTAGAACAATGTCGAATCAAACCTTTGCGAAATTTGGTTCCTATAGTGTCCAAAAAAAAAGAGTCAATAAATGTTTGTAATTGTTGAGTGCTAGTGTAATTTTGTAATAATAAAATCTTAGTAGGGAAATCGGCTAGGTTGGGCTCATTAATAACCCTAGTAAGTAAGTCTGAAGGGACTTTGTGCCTAGCAACCTAAGGTCCTTTATGATCTGGGATTGTTGACCTAAAATTCGCTAAATGGGTATTGATGCAAAAGTCTTTTGGGACCTCAACCATTGCACAGTCGGTCTAACTGCTAAGAACGTGAAGTTTGGCTAGATACTTGTTTTAATAGAGATTGGGTCAGTTCAATATTGGTTGAAAAAGAGAAAATGTTCGTATGCACTTTATCCATCATAGGCCTTAAATTCACTACACACCTTGGGATTTTTTGCAAATTTTTAGAGTCTAATCAAGTGGATTGTGGGAACCTATAACGTGGCTATTATTAGAATAATCTTTAAGGCATGTATTTTCCTACAAAATTGTTTTGTTAACACCAATGAAAGCTAGATCGAAAGAGGAAATTTGGATACTGGCTGATTTATCTGAAAGATTTTATGGGTATATCTTCTGTAAACCCTTAGGAGACAACACTCCTCTTGTAGAGATCGTCTATGAGTTTAACGGGTTGGTAAACCTAAAATTACCCGTGATTCCTACGACAGTGAGTATAGGTTTTTATTCTGCATTTTTTTTTGTTTTACTCGAGGACGAGCAAAAGATAGGTATGGGGGCATTTGATAAGGGCATATTTTTGCATATTTTTATTACCTATTTATTGTTTGAATTCGTATTTTAATAAATTATTTTGTTGTATTTCAGGAAATTCAAGAAAAATTGAAGAAATTGCAAAATAAAGAAATAAAGGTCAAAGAAGAGAAAAAGAAGAAGAAGAAGAACCAAAATAGAAGAAAAGAAAAATGAAGGGGGTGTGGTGCAAAGAAAAATGGAGGGCTAGGATTAAACCACACCAAACAAAAATGAATGGTGGGGATTAATCCACACCAACCAATTAATTTCTTATAAATAGCTTTCATTTTCTCTTGTAAAGGACAACTTAGAATTAGGATAAAACCCATTTTTCTTTAGGATTAGAACAAACACCAATTAATTGTAGTACACTCTTAAATTGTAGTTATAATTTTCTTTGCAGCTTGTAAACAATTTTTTTCTTAATACGTATTTATTTTATTTCTGTTGTAATTAGTTTAATTCGAAGCCTACTAGTTTCCCTTGTTTCTGTTTAATTTAATCTATCCCCTGTTCTTTCTTGTATTTTCAACAAACCCAGTTTCCTCTTCTTTGAATACACGAACTCTCTTCCTCCTTTCTTTCTCTTCCCCGCGAAAACCACTCCCTTTTCTTGCTTTCAGTTCTTGCAATCAAAACCCAACTTTTACAATACAAATACAAACCCAATTCCTTCTATCTCTCAAAACCCAATCTTTTTCTTTTTATTATTAAAGCGTATACCTCCCTTGTTCTCTCCTTTCCTAACTCTCTCTACCCCTCTTCTCTTTTCTTCTCCGAGTTCGAAACACCCCCAACCCCTTTTGATTTCGATGAGTTACGGCTGTTTCGATTGTAAATCTCTGCTTAGTTTCTACGTTGCTTTGTATTACTGCTTGTTCGGTTTGTAAATTTTGCGGTTTGAGAAACAGTTTTAGTGCTGGAATTGTTCGAAAGCTGCTGAGATGTCGATTTCGGTTGTCCGAGTTACATTCTTACAGAATTTATGTTTAAGATGTTGGTTGTGTTTACATGATTCTTAGAATTAATTTGCCGAGTTTTTGGGTTCCACCGTTGTGTCGCTGTTTTGAGTCGAATTGTGATGGGCTAAGTTTTCGTTTTGTTGAATAGAGATGTGGAGATTTATTGAGTTACATTGAGTTTTTGCTTTTGTTATTGTCTTGTGTTGTTAATTGTCATGTTCGATTTAGAATCAATGAGTCTTGCTGAGTCTACAAGTTAGCGTTTTGTGTTCTTCTTTTTGCTGGTTTTTAAATTGCCATTTCGTTTTGGTTTTCGTTTTTGCTGTTGAATCGTTGTCTCCTCGAATGGTGTTGAATTCGAATGTGGTGTTCGAGTTATGGTGTTGAATGTTGCTGGTATTTGTCAAGTTCTGTGGCTGCGAGTTTTCAGTTTTTTTTGTATTGTCGAGTTCTAAAACTAATATAATTGCTTGCTGCTGTGCGCGAGTTTTTTTCTGTTCTGCGAGCGTTTTTAATTTCTGTTTTGCTGTTACCAAATGCTGGGTTTTTCGAGTCGTGATTTACTGTGTTTGTTCGAGACGTTACCGAGTTTGGTAGTGTTTGTGGGTCGAGTGAGTTGCAGTTTAGTGGCTTGAATTTCGAGTATTCGGTTGTTGCGTTTTTGCGAGTCTTTGAATGGTTGTTGGTTCTGTTGAATACTTGTCGATTGTATTTCGCTGAATTTTCTGGTAGTTGTAGTTTATAGTGCTCTTAGATTGGTTCCTGAATTCTTGTTGCTAGTTACTGAGTTTTAGTCGATCTAGTTTCGTATTCGTTGTCTTGCTGTTGAGTACGAGTAATTTACAAAGCATTCATGATGATATATTTTTTTTCTTTAATCTAGTTTCATTCAAGTGTTCTCTGAATTTTGTTGTCCCTTTTGATTGGCTTGGCTAAGTCAATTTATTTACGTAGAGGTCATGTCAAATTTTTAAAATAAAATGTAATTTTTAATTTTAGAATTTAGATTTAATTCGAATTTTAGAGTCTTGAGAATAATTCTATAATAATTAAGTTTTTTCATTTTAGTAATTAATTTGTAAAAATTCAAATTCTCAAAAATCCAATTTTCTAATTCGATTAAATTAAAAATAAAGGTCGCGAAATAAAAATTATTCCCTGTGGATCGAATCTAAAATACTAAAACGATGATCGTGCGCTTGCGATATTAAATTGTCAATTTTCGGCACATCACAGACCATTTCCTACCGCGTTTATACGGTGGGAAATGAGTGACTCATTTCCTACCGATGTCGGTAGGAAATGAGTGTGGTGGGTCCCAAGTGCCATGTGGCCGAGCCGCTTTATGTTAACATTTCCTACCGCGTTCGGGCGGTAGGAAATGGGTCGCCTAGTCAGTAGCTAACGACAGCTTAGCGGCTTCTGATTGGTTGACGTACCACCAGCTCATTTCCTACCGATAAGCGGTAGGAAATGAGCTGTGCCAAAAAAAAATTAAAAGAATTGAATAAAAAAAGGAAAAAGGCCAAGTTTTGAACATAAATTCATACTCACCAAAGCATGCATACTCACTATTTGTGTGAAGAATGTTACTTCAGTTTCACTAATTTAGCATCTATTTTGATTTTTTCCCCTTATTTAACAATTTGTAAAATAAATTAAAAAAATTAAATAAAAATAGGAAAAAGTCCAAGTTTTGAACATAAAATCATACACACCAAAGTAATCATACTCGCTATTTGTGTGATAAATGTTACCCTACTTTCAGCAATTTACCATTTTTTTTTATTTTCCCCCGTTTTTAACTAGTTTGTAAAATAAATTAAAAACTTAAATAAAAATAGGAAAAAGGCCAAATTTTGAACATAAATTCATACACACCAAAGTAGTCATAAATTCCAAAATTTAAAGAAATTATAAATTTATTTGATTAGGTAATTTAACGGCCAACTAGTAATTTGACTTTAACCCCTAAACTAGTTTCTTTTTCTGATTCTTGATTCGATTATTTTGAGTTAGAATTTCGACGATCGAACCGTACGGGAGTCATGATCAATCTTTTTCAATGTTATTCCAAAATTTTAAAAAAATAATAAATTTATTTGATTAGGTAATTTAACGGTCAACTAGTACTTTGACTCTAACACCTAAACTAGTTTTCGTTCCCGATTCTTGATTGAATTATTTTTAAATAGAATTTCGATGATTGAACCGTACGGGAGTCAAGATCAATCTTTTTAAATGTTATTCCAAAATTTTAAAAAAATAATAAATTTATTTGATTATGTAATTTAACGGTCAACTAGTAATTTGACTTTAAACCCATAAACTAGTTTTCGTTCCCGATTCTTGATTCGATTATTTTTAAATAGAATTTCGACGATCGAACCGTACTGGAGTCAAGATCAATCTTTTTAAATGTTATTCCAAAATTTTAAAAAAATAATAAATTTATTTGATTATGTAATTTAACGGTCAACTAGTACTTTGACTTTAACCCCCAAACTAGTTTTCGTTCCCGATTCTTGATTCGATTATTTTGAAATAGAATTTCGACGATCGAACCGTACGGGAGTCAAGATCAATATTTTTAAATGTTATTCCAAAATTTTAAAAAAATAATAAATTTATTTGATTAGATAATTTAACGGTGAACTAGTACTTTGACTTTAACCCATAAACTAGTTTTCGTTCCCAATTCTTGTTTCGATTATTTTTAAATAGAATTTCGACGATTGAACCGTACGGGAGTCAAGATCAATATTTTTAAATGTTATTCCAAAATTTTAAAAAAATAATAAATTTATTTGATTAGGTAATTTAACGGTGAACTAGTACTTTGACTTTAACCCCTAAACTAGTTTTCGTTCCCGATTCTTGATTCGATTATTTTGAAATAGAATTTCGATGATCGAACCGTACGGGAGTCAAGATCAATCTTTTCAAATGTTATTCCAAAATTTTAAATAAATAATAAATTTATTGGATTAGGTAATTTAACGGTCAACTAGTACTTTGACTTTAACCCCTAAACTAGTTTTTGTTCCCGATTCTTGATTTGATTATTTTTAAATAAAATTTCGATAATCGAACCGTATGGGAGTCAAGATCATCTTTTTAAATGTTATTCCAAAATTATGAAAAAATAATAAATTTATTTGATTAGGTAATTTAACGGTCAACTAGTACTTTGACTTTAACCCCTAAACTAGTGTTCGTTCCCGATTCATGATTTGATTATTTTGAAATAGAATTTCTATAATCGAACAGTATGGGAGTCAAGATCAATCTTTTTAAATGTTATTACAAAATTTTAAAAAAATAATAAATTTATTTGATTAGGTAATTTAATGGTCAACTAGTACTTTGACTTTAACCCCTAAACTAGTTTTCGTTCCCGATTTTTGATTCGATTATTTTGAAATAGAATTTCGACGATCGAACCATACGGGAGTCAAGATCAATCTTTTTAAATGTTATTCCAAAATTTTAAAAAAATAATAAATTTATTTGATTAGGTAATTTAACGGTCAACTAGTACTTTGACTTTAACCCCTAAACTAATTTTCGTTCTCGATTCTTGATTCAATTATTTTAAATATAATTTCGACGTTCGAACCTTACGGGAGTCAAGATCATTCTTTTTAAATTTTATTCTAAAATTTTAAAAAAAATAATAAATTTATTTGATTAGGTAATTTAACGGTCAACTAGTACTTTGACTTTAACCCCTAAACTAGTTTCCGTTCTCGATTCTTAATTCGATTATTTCAAAATAGAATTTTGACGATCGAGCCGTACGAGAGTCAAGATCAATATTTTTAAAAGTTATTCCAAAATATTAAAAAAATAATAAATTTATTTGATTAAGTAATTTAACCGTCAACTAGTACTTTGACTTTAACCCCTAAACTAGTTTCCATTCCTGATTCTTGATTCGATTATTTTGAAATAGAATTTCGACGATCGAACCGTACGGGAGTCAAGATCAATCTTTTTAAAGGTTATTGCAAAATTATGAAAAAATAATAAATTTATTTTATTAGGTAATTTAACGGTCAACTAGTAATTTGACTTTAATCCCTAAACTAGTTTTCGTTCCCGATTCTTGATTCGATTATTTTGAAATAGAATTTCTATAATCGAACCGTATGGGAGTCAAGATCAATCTTTTTAAATGTTATTCCAAAATTTTAAAAAAATAATAAATTTATTTGATTAGGTAATTTAATGGTCAACTAGTAATTTGACTTTAACCCTAAACTAGTTTTCGTTCCCGATTCTTGATTCGATTATTTTCAATTAGAATTTCGATGAGCGAAACGTACGGGAGTCAATATCAATATTTTTAAATGTTATTTCAAAATTTTAAAAAAAAAATATAAAATTTATTTTGGTTAGGTAATTTTCAAAATTGGAGACAAAACTTATAACCTACCGCAAGTAAGTAGGAAATGATAATTCACGAAAAATTCAAAATGAGCGCCCAAATCAAAATTCAAAATGGCGCCCAAAGTCATTTCCTACCACAAATTGGTAAGAAATGTAAGGAAATGTAAAAGATATTGGGGGGGAATTCAAAATTTCACGAAAATTTAAAAATGGCGCCTAAACCCAAATTTTCAAAATTGGAGCCAAAACTTATAACCTACCGCAAGTCGGTAGGAAATGGTAATTCACGAAAAATTCAAAATGAACGCCTAAACCAAAAATTTGAAAAGACTGCCCAAATCAAAATTCAAAATGCTGCCCAAAGTCATTTCCTACCGCAAATTGGTAGGAAATATAGAAAGTGCGGTAGGAAATTTGAAATTCAGATTTATAAAACAAACACTTTCTTCATTCCATTTAACTTCAACTCTCTTCTCCTCCTCTCATCTTATACCACTTAAAATTTATAGTTTCAATATCATCTCTTTCATTTTTCACACCTTCATTATTAGGTAAAAATGATCTCATTCATTTATATTTTGTTGTTTGATTTTTTCACATCCTTGTACTACTTACTTATTATTGCTTGTTATGTTAATTGTAGGTACTTGATGAGGATAACAAGGCTATTATAACTTCATGGATGAAGGCAAAGACAAAATGGATGAAGGCAAAGACAAAGTGGCCAAGGAAATTGGTATAAAGACAATGATGGTGGACGAAGATAAATGTTGCTAGAATGATGAAGATAAGGATAAAGATGTTGAAGGCAATGGTTAATTAAGTTTGTATAAATGTTCTTGATTTCTTGTTGTTATTCTAGAATAATTTATAACTTTTGATATTATGATTGTAATAAGGGAGAATGATTGTTTATGGTTATGATAAATGTTTGAATTTCTTTATATGATGAATGCGTTTTTGTTGTGGTTGCATTTTTATGGTTGCGTTTTTGTAGTTTTTATTACGATTTGAGCATTTTGTTGTAAATGAAAATCAAGAAGACCATTTTTTTTTAGAAAAACCCAGTATTTCCTGCCGTCTTCAAGCCATTTCCTACCGTTTTACCATTCAAAACCCAGTATTTCCAACTATCTTCAAGCAATTTCCTATCGCATTCATAAGGATGGTAGGAAATGTCTAGTAGGAAATATTGGAACTCGGTAGGAAATGAACGGTAGGAAATGGCTTTTTATTTGACTTCTGAAATAATTCCTACCAACTTGTTAAAGGATGGTCGGTAGGAAATGGGCTACCAGCATGTCACAAAAATACACGTGGCATATGATGTGGCAGCTGACTTGGAAGGCCACGTCAGCGTGTGGGACCCACGTTTGACCCGGTCACTATCATTTCCTACCAAAGACATTTCCCACTTAAGAATTTCTTACCGAAGGGGGCCGGTAGGAAATGCGGCATTTCCTACCGATTTATGGCCTTTTCCTACCGATTTGACGGTAGGAAAAGCCCGTTTTTTTTGTAGTGACACACTTTTCATTATATGATGGCCCGATATATCTATGGACAGGTAGTTTGGCCCTAAGTACTCACTTAACAGGTTACACCCATTAGCGTATATGCATTTTGCATAAATTAAGAAGTTATATATCTTAATTCAAAGACAACAGACACCGCCCATATACTTTATAGTTTATTCTGATCTTCTTCTCTTAAATTCTTTTCTTTGCCTGCTAAAGTCATAATTGTTAGTCTATCTGGTGAACCCTGTCATCTTATATCGGAATTCTAATTAACCTTCCCCGTCATATTGATTGCAACATACACAAATTAGGATTCCATTTGGGCTTTGGATTATATGTTGATTGGGTATAGTGTATTATTCTTGAAACCTTGCCTGTTGTTGTGTCACTTATGTCCATTCAATAAGCTTATGTATGTCGAGTTTGAGAAGGAAAGTCTACCCAGGATAAAGAAGATCTGGCTTGTGCCGTGTCTGGTGATACGCCATCACGTAAGGCGTGCTGAGAGAAATGTTGCTACATAAGGCACATCTTGTTTGTGGGGTTGGTATAAATATGAAAATCTATAAGTAATACTTCATATACGTAGATGTGTCTTCAGAATACGTTGGTATGTCCAGCGCAACATGATAATATGTTGCTACATGTAAAGTGACCAGTGGGCATTTAAGGCCGTGTGCTCCGCCTTTCGGTAGTTTGGTAATAGCAATTTAAATTTTAGTTATTTAGGGCCTTCACCCATTGGTAACATGTACATGTTTGATTAAGAGAAGGTTGTACACCGTGGGTAGCCAAATATACATCATGGTCCCAACACAATTCTCTATTTTTGTTCCTTCACAGATAAGAACGGTGATTTTGGCACTGTAGGAAACTAATCACACACCGCAGCCACCATTTGCATTTTTCTAAGTGTCGCAACAGGAATTCTAGCGTCACCGAAAGGAGTTTTAAAACCATGGGTAGCCATACAAATCACAACAAAACAATTTTTTTTTTCTTTTCCACCTGAAATACTTTACACAAAAATCATCAAGGCACCTTGGGAGAGTAAAAATAAAATAAAATACAAAAATTTTACCTATAAAGATTAAAAGAAAAATGATTTTTTTTAACTAGTTCTACAACAAACTTGGGTTGCCTCCCAAGAAGCGCTTATTTGTTTCTAAGGTCATTAGCTCGACCTCAAAACACTTCGATAAAGACGGAACATCCCCTTTCTCGGTCATAAACTCACCACCACAAAAAAAATCAAGAATATCATTTCTTGTTGTTTTTATCCTACAAAAAGTCTCCAAACAAGCATCAATAAAATAAAATATGACATTAACAAGTAATAACTGAGCAAGTGCTTGTGCAGTTTTGGAAAAATTTATGATAAAACAACGATAAAATTCGACACCACGAAAATATCGAACTCACTTGACATAAGGTGGAGGCTCCGGTGGTGGCTTTTCTTCACTCATCAATTTCACAAGAATTAATCGCACATCTTGGCTTATCACATCATTGATTAAGAAGACACTTCCATTTTCTCTCTTTTTTTAAACTTGAAACGCAAGAGCCACTTTGTACGGACCATCAACCAGAATTTGAGATAGATCATCTTGGATAATTGTTATCACATCAACCTTGTATCAAATATTCTCAAGTAGAGGAGCCTTGTAAGTAGAGCCTAGATCGAGAGCAAATATACCAATACCAAACCATTGATCCACATGAGCTATGTTTCAATTCGGGAATGGAAGGTTTGGCACAAGTTGTGGAAAAGAAACAACCACCATCTTAGTATTGCTTTCTTTAGTCACCTTATCATAATTGACATTGTCCTCAACAACAACAAAATCTTCAATTGTAACATCAGTGGTATCCTCTTCTTCTTTATCATCAATCACATCATCAACATACAGGGAGAAACTATCATGTTCTTAATCACTTGTATGGATAATAGCACTCATGTCCTCTTCTAATCGGATGAATGATGATGGTAAATAGTCGGGTTACCCTGAAATAGAAGAACTGGCCAAGTGTGCAATTTGTGATTCAATCGCCAAACTTTGAGTTTTTAATTCTTTGATCGCCTTGGCACTCACTTCAAAACTCTTTTGCAGTTTATTCAAAATATCCCATACCTCACTTGTTTGATCATGTGGTACATCTACATTAGTTTGAAAAACCTGTAGTTCTTGTTGTAGTGGAGGATATTGTTGTAATTGCGGTTGCTCATATTGTTGATAATGTTGTTGAAACTGGTGTTGATCGTGATATATATATATATATATATATATATATATATATATATATATATATATATATATATATATATATATATATACGAAAATTTTTGAACATCATTGTCCATACATGATAAATGTGACTGATCCATGCATTCTTGATAAAAACTGTTAAAGTACTCATTGTACTCATATCCTTCTTTAAAAGAATTTACTTGTCCCAACAGAGTATTCTGAGAATTGTAGAAATTGTAAGAGCACTCAAAACCAAAGTGACCATAAATACCACAAACTTCACAACATGTGTAAGTTTCAAGGGCCATTGGTGACATCTCATTATTACTCAACGGACATGTAAAGGGCTCTGCAGTCTTTAACGAGGCAATTTCTCGAGTGTGTGCCTCTACCAGGGAAGATAATAGTGCAAAAGTATCAACTTCAGCCATTGTAACCTGTAAACACTCAACAAAGCCAAGAAAAGCAGTAAAACTTGCCTCAATCGAAACCAAAGTTCCAATAAGACAACAGAAATAATCTAAACAACCAAATTAAAATCCACAAAAACAAGTTGTCGCCCCGACAGCGGCACCAATGTTACAGGGTTGTGCGGCAACACTCGCACCCCACCCCGTATGGCACTCTCCGTCAGCCCCATGCGTCGAGAAAGTCAGCCTTACGCCTCGGAACAACAATGACTGGTTTCGCCCTGCCTTGGGCTCATCAGGGAAGCGGCTCTAGCTCCCGACCAGCCCTGCGCACCAACTGCCAATGACAGTCCCTGCAGGTACTCGCCCTTGAGTAAAACCATGCCTCCCCCTCAACATTAAGCACAAACCAGCCAATGTCCCCTTTAACAACCTTGATCCGTTACAAACCCTCCCCCCTTAAAATGGTGCACGCCCTCGTGCACATCTGGAACAACATCGTGATTACACCAGAGTGAGCAACATACGCCCCCCACCCCCATGCGAGGTTCCCTGCCTACTTGTTTCTTCAAGCGCTCGGTAAAACATCGTAGCATACATCAACCGATGTGGAGGGTTGTCTTGACCGCCCCGAATTTAGCCTTAGATCAACATCCCTTTGCTGCCTTCGGATGTGTTAAAATATAATATCACAAGCGCACGGTGTCTATTGCTAGTACAGAATGGCAAGCGGGTCGTATCCACAAGGAGACAGGTTCTATCGATTCCAATTCAATTATTGTAAATTGTTTCAAGGACAAACGATTATTTGAGGATTTTTGCTAACTAATAATTATAACTAAATTATCACTAACTAAATAGACAGTAAATTAATATATTAAAAATCTATGGCAATCAGGTCCACCATGCTTGTAAAATAACCGGCTTTTAAGCTAAAGCAGTTAACATGGTCACACAGCTAGAGTTTGTTAAACTCTCTCAAGTATCAACACTCTTGAAACATGCTTACACATATAATCACTTTTAGTAATTCAATTAATCATGCAATTAAAGCAATGTTAATCTCTCTCGAGTATTAACGCTCTCAGAAATCCAGTGATGCTCTCGCACTCAAATTCAGTTCTGCTAATTTTATGTGTGCCTCTAGTAGTATATCTCTCAATCATACTCCTATTCACATATAATTAATTCATGATATCGGCCGATTACACAAATTAATGATTAAAACATAATCAACTAGAATAACTATAATCAAACAAATCACTGTGAAAATCATGTCAATTATATATAGTGCAAACACGGCCCTTTAAGCCCTAGCTACGAATACTCACAAAAAATTAAACAAGTAAAACAACTAATACAAGAAAGAAACATAATTAAACTAACAAGAATAGAGAAGAAATCTAGATACGGAAACCTGTAATCATCAATCTTGTCACAAGAATGAAATCCACGGCTCTCTCTAAGTTTCTTTGTATGTAAAACCCTAACTAATCTCTAATCTTTAATAATACGTATGTATTTGATATGTCTCCTATGAGGATCGCATCCACTATAGATCAACGTTAATCAAATACAATAACAAACACGAAAGTAAAGAACACAATAAATTAACGTGGAAACCCCTCAAGGGAGGGTAAAACCACAAATCCACTAAATATGAATGTATTACAAGATTGGAGTCGCTCCCTCACTCAACACTCTTGAATACAATCACCTCATCTTGATTACAAAAGCTCTCTCTTGTATATCGCACACAACTCTCTAACTTTTGCAATAATCCAATACTCCTACAAATATCTATATTTATAGGCACCACAAATATTCTAATCCTATTCTATATCAAATCCTATTTGTGACAATTACCATCTTTTCTTATCTTGGATAAAAATCCTTCCACAATTATATTCCTACCAAAAATAAGAATTACCTCAATTATCACAAATTACAATTCTGCTCATAATAGGATTCTTAACTTAATTAGGAATTCGGGGCGGACCCCAACAAATCCTCCCTCAGCTCGAATTCCCTAATATCTCAACCGATTCCGAGAATTTTACCTTTTTCTCGATCTTCATCATCGTTGCTTCCCCATCTAAATAATAGATGTTTTCTTATTCATCATCCCTAGTTGAATCAAGCTCTTTCCATTATACACATTACAACTTTGCCCTCGTCCAACGAATCTGTACCCACGTGATGCCAACACACCCAAAGACAACACATTCTTTGACACATCTGGTACGTATCCCACATTGAGATCTTTCTTGATTGTACATCATGGAGTTTAAGATGAACAGTTCCAACTCCTTGAACCTTCATCTTATCATCATTCCCCACAATGATATTACCAAGATTTTCATCAGTGCATAGTCTCAAACATCGCTCGATCTCTACATATATGCATGGAAGCAGCAGAATCCATCACCCATTCTGATTTATTCTTCACCGAACCAGAAACAGTATCCTCACTCGCCATCAAAAACTCTACGTCCTCGATCACATGTGTAGAGTCCGCATCATCAACTTTGTTTTTTCCCTTCATCTGCTTAAAGGACTTCAAAGCATCTTTAAAGCTTGGACAGAACATTCATATATGACCTGTTTCACCACAATAATAGCACTCAACAGTGCTCATATCCTTCTTACTCAGCCGAGATATACTTCTTCCTTGTAGATCACTGCGATTGGGACTCCTCCCTCTTTCAGCACTTTGGACAGCTAAAACTGCCTCACCACTTTGAGAAACAGCATCCTTTGTCATCCTCTCATTATCTCTTAACGCCTTTAATACATCATCAAGGGTAAGAGTTGTCCTCCCTACTAACAGCGTCTGCTTAAAATACTTAAAGGAACTCGGCAACGATGACAACAGCAACAAAGCTTGTTCCTCATCTTTCATCGGCTCATCAACATTAGCCAGATGACATACCAGCTGATTAAAACAACTAAGGTGATCATGGAGATTACTTTCTTCATCCAGTTTTAGAGAGTACAACTCCATCTTCAAATTAAGTCGGTTGGTCAACGACTTCGACGCATAGATGCTTTCTAACTTGTCCCATATCTCCTTCGGTGTCAACACCTTCAACATGTTATACCTCACCTCGGGTGCAAGTACCAGCATGATTGTACTCGCCGCTCCCTTCTGGATTTTCACCCAATCTGTATCGCTCATCTTTTCTAGCTTCTTCTCCTCTAAGGCATCATCAAGTACTTGTTGAATTAACACATCCTTGATGGTTAACTGCCACATAGTAAAAATCCGCTTCCTATCATACTTGGGTGCATCAATCCTTAGCGACTTTAGATCCTCCATCAAGCCAAGAAAAAATCAACTCACGACCAATTAACAACGCACAAATTACTTCGTGATTGCCTTCTCTTTAACGTCGAATCTACTTCTCGAACCCAAGCTCTGATAGCAGTTTGTCAGGATCACATCCACTACAGATCAACGTTAATCAAACACAATAACAAACACGAAAGTAAAGAACACAACAAATTAACGTAGAAACCCATCAAGGGAGGGTAAAACCACAAATCCACTAAATATGAATGTATTACAAGATTGGAGTCGCTCCCTCACTCAACACTCTTGAATACAATCACCTCATCTTGATTACAAAAGATCTCTCTTGTGTATCACACACAACTCTCTAACTTTTGAAATACTCCAAAACTCCTACAAATATCTATATTTATAAGCACCACAAATATTCTAATCCTATTTTATATCAAATCCTATTTGTGACAATTACCATCTTTTCTTATCTTAGATAGAAATCCTTCCACGATTATATTCCTACCAAAAATAAGAATTACCTCAATTATCACAAATTAGAATTTTGCTCATAATAGGATTCTTAACTTAATTAGAATTCGGGGCGGACCCCAACATCTCCCGCTAAAAACTAATAATCAAATCTGATCCCTATCTTTTAATAATAATAAAAGTCTTCTAATATTTTAAATATTATACAAGTAGATATTCATAATTGAATAGGACTCTTGTAGATATTTGTAGCTGACTTTTGTCTCCAGTTTCTGGGCTATTCCACTTGGACTCTGATTATTGGACCATCTCCGACTTGTAGGAAATTCAGTAAACTTCGCGTGGACTGTAAGAACGTCCAAATCCGATGTATAGAACTCCAGATATGGCCCAAATAGTGAATGTAGTGCTCGCAGCCCAATAAATCCAAATTATCATCTAATTTGACTCCAAATTAGCTATTTTCCTTCAAATCCTTACAAGATTATGAATTCTTTATTTCCTACAATAAAATCTATTAATTAAATATCCAAATCAATGCAAAACACAATAAATATGAGAATAAAGCCCGCAAGGGTTGTCTCAGTTGGTTAAAGAGAGGTCATCTCACCTCTTGGTCACAGGTTCGACTCCCATGGGAGGCGGATTTGTGATTATGCCATCCTGGGGCAGAGCCTGTCACACTTGTGTGGTTTGCCTTGGATCACGTGGTTTGCAGGCTATTGCGTGAGCCCATGGGTTTACCCAGAGCGCACCCGAAGGGTAGCGGCTGCGGGTTCCCATGTTAAAAAAAAAAAAAAATATGAGAATAAAATCATCTAAAATATATATGAAAATATACTCTATCAATGAATGAATAGTGAAATGCATGGATGAATAGTGATTTTGAGAATTAAGAAATTTTTTAAATTTCGTGTTACCATATGTCCGGGACAGGAAATGGATATTGTAAAGTTGTACGAGTAATCTACGAAGCGAATAAGTGTATGTAAACGCGATCGGAATTCGGAAAATTCAAACTTTATTTTTACCGAAAACGTTCGAGTTAGAATAATTAGCGTTCTAGAAATCGCTAGAACTTTATATCGAGATTTAGCGCTAAAGCGAACATGAAACAAATTATGGAACGGGATTAGAAACCATGCAAACTCATCTAGGGTTTATTATCAAGTGAATTTGGTGGAAAAAAATCAAGAAAAAAAAAAAAGAAAAAGAATTGATGAGGTGTGTGAACAAGAGCATGCCAACAATGCACCATGTCACCACATTTCCAAAACACCACACAACTTGGACAAGTGTTTTAAGGGGGATTAAGGGCTGATTATCACCAATATCCCACAAATATCATTTACCAACTAGTCAACAAAAGAAAAAGGAGAGAAAAGCAAGAGAAAAAGAGAGAAAACAAAAGAAACCACTACCATTTCTTTCCAAAAAACCTACGGCCATACCCTCAAAAAGAGGACTTCCAACCACTCAAATTTCATGTTCTATAGCTTAAAACAAAGCTTATGAAGAGCCCAAGGTGTGGTAAAAATTTGAGAACTAAAATCTTATTTTTCAATTTATATGAATTTTACAAAGTGATGATGAATATTGGTGAATAGTGACTAACTACTTACTAACTTTCTTGTTTTCTATCTTTCTATTATGGCTTTTTAAGGATCCTTTGAGAAAGGTTTAAGAGTTGTGAGACTTTAGTAGCATCTCTAAGCTTCATATCAAGGTAAAACCCTAACCCACCCTTTGAGATTATATGAGTTTTTGATGTAGTTTTGATGTTATATAAAGATGAGATCATGATTAAGTGATTTAGTGGTTGTTTGGATTATATAATGTGTAAAATGTTGGGTGTTGCATTTGAGCCACACCACTGACCTTATAGATGTATAATGGATGTTGGTTGATATTGAGGATGTATGGGTTGCATTGGTTGGTTGTTTGGAGTGTACGTAAAATGGAATTCGATTTATAGCCGTCGTAATGGCGAAATTTCTTTAGCTCTTAAAAACACTGAACCACAAAACCATAAAATTGTTTCTGGACTTACCATTTCATATGGTAGTGTAGGTATGGTTGTCTAGTTTATTTTCAGCAATAATCATGGCAAAAGGATTTACGGTTTAAGAGTTATGCTAGTTTTAGTGAAAGTGGTTCGAGAGGTTTCATCGCAGAAATGTAACCACTTTGGTGCTACATTTGAGACCCTTAAAGATGGACTTAAATTATAAAATTTGGTAACAAAGAGCTAAGGTCAGTTGGAAAAGTAGTGCGAAGGTTTCAAGTTAAAGAGATTATTTTTCGATTTTATAAAAATGCGTAAGCCGAGGTTGCGCAAGTAAAAACCCCTAAGAACACGACTTAGAAACCAAACTTATAAGTGGTTAAGTATAACTTAAATTCGAGGACCGGTTTCGAACCAAACTTATGACTTAAGTGTTTGACGATTAATATGGACCTAGCACGAGTCTAGAATGAGCCAATAGTGCTTTGGTTGTGAATCGTTTAAGTATACGAGAATTGAGTTATAATGGACCGTCTAGGGGATTAATCGTGCATTCTTGATTTTGTTTAGATTATCGGACATCGTCGCGAGCCCCTACTATGACCAGTGCATCAGACAAGTTTTCTAAACTTATACTTTTGAAGTATTGTTGTATAATATTGCTTTTGCCATATATAGTATTATACCGTTTTGAGATAATTGTTTTATCGTGTTAAATTGAGTTTTGATTCTTGGTTTATATACTAGCTTCGAGATAAATAGTTATAAACCGGTTTACCTTGTAGCTCTAGAGATAAGAGCATACCTGTTGTTTCGACTCTAGACCGGGAGTCAGTATTTTGAGATTGTCAGGGAAATTCAAAGGATTCCAGGGACAAGATTATTATTCATTCTGAATAATGTTTTCTTTCATAAACATTATTCTTATATTCATAAAGTATTAATTACTTGGAAATGATTCAAGAAATATTATTCGAATATTTCCTTTATTTTTAGAGGATTATTTTAAGTCATCATTTATTTTTTAGATTTATTTAATAAATATTATTTAAATATTTATTAAATCTCGTTAAATGATTTGAAATTCATATTATTTATTTAAAAATCATTTGAGGTCTTTGAGAATTATTTTCAAATATTCTTTGACCGCCAATAATATTTTCAAAAATTATGAGGATTCCCAAATATTTATTCATAATTATTATCATCTCACTTGAGCCGTCTAAACGTTTTCAATTCCATTGAGACTGGGAATCCAGAGTTCGTGAGTCATTATCGATCCCTTTTATTGAGATCTTCAAGTGTATCCTGAGAATATAACCCTACTATTAAGGGTTTCCAGTTTCGTTAAAAGAGTATAAAATTCAGTCTTGATTTTGTATGAACCATTCGTTGTTCAAATTGAGATTCCGGTCGAAGGCCAGTAAGAAATTTCGGTTATTTTCCATTTACTACACCAAATATGGGCTATTGCAATGCCAAAAAAGTGTCATATTAGGCCCCAAATGTGTTACAATAGAGGTTTTTGCAACGTTTTTGCCAAAATTCAGCGTTGCATCTGCTGCCGTTGCAATAGACCCCTATAGCAACGTTTTACCTACTTATTGGAACATTTTTAAAGTATTACAATATCCCCTTTAGTGCAACACTTTTGTCATGTTTAGTGACACTTTCATGATGTTGCAATAGACTATTGCAACACCATTTTGTAACATATTTTCGTTAAAAGTGTTACACAGTCAATTTATTGCAACATTTTTGTGTAACATTTTATCCCCTATTGTAATACTTTTTGTTTTTTTAGCAACATTTATATGCAACACTTTTGTTTCTATTGTAATCCATTTTTATACTTATTGCAACATTTATTTGCAACACTTTTTATTAGTCCAATTTGCAATATCCTGTTTGAACTGTCAATAAACCAATACAAAAGATATTAAACCAGAATCACATTTCCCATTCAACAAAATATACCATAAAGCCCATACAGAGTCGGCTTATACCATAAGATAGCAAATCCAACAGAATATATGTCGAAAGTACATAAATCCAAAGTCGAAACACATAGTCGACTTACACACTAATATCTAAATAAAACTTGGTCTTTACTGTTAAAGTACCAAGCTACCAAAAGTACGCACACATGCATATAAAATAAAAGGACTGATCATCAATCATCATGATTTTCGTTCAGATCGTCCTCGTGATTGCCATCCTCACTATCATCATCCTCTTGATCATTGTTGTCCTCACTCTCATCACCACTGCTAGCACATAATTCTTCAAGATTTAGGTGTTTGAAATCTGGATTGATTTCTCCCAGTTTGCCTATTACCTTTGTCATTTTTTCAGACACCTTTCTGTCGACCATCTCCTGCATCTCAGACATGATTTCTTCCCTTATCGTCTTTTTCAAATCATTCATACCAGTAGGAGTACCGGAGCTAAGAAGTTTCTACTGTTGATCTTGCTTTGTTTTTCTACATTTGCCTGATCTACCCAAAAGCGAATGGGGACCATGTTTTGGTTTTTTAACTTGCTCACCATTGCCATCTTCAACATTTGGAGCCTACCAATAAACATGATTCAACAAAAATAAAAACACATTAATACTGAAAAGGACTGAAATACATAATCTTTTTTTTTGCCAAGTAAAATACATAATCTTTTAAAAATGAAAAAGACTGAAATACTTAATTAATTGCATCATTACCTTGTATTGTCGGCCTGGCTTCCGTTTACGGGTTTTCGCATAAATATCATCTTTTGGAGCTAGTTCTTCAGGATCGATTTTCTTTTCGGCTTTCTGTGAAGAAAATGCAAGAAATGGGATAATGTTAAACCAATATAATGCAAGAAAATATGTAAGTGTGGATTTATAAACACATAGCAAAAGAAAATATGAAAGAAAATATGTAAGTGTGGACATACTATTTTCTCGCCAATTTGCGCAAAACTTTTACGACCCGCTGTGTGTGTCTCTACAATCAACTTACGATTTTTTGCATTTTTCTTAGCTCGCTCCTAACCATTCAATAAAGTGCAAAGAACATAAAATCACTTCAAACAAATTTTCAAAATAAAATTGAAATAAGGTGAAGTTCTAGCTAACTGATCTTAATAAAAATGTATATACCTGAACTTCTGCATCCCCTCAGTATTTAAGCAGCACCTTGAATTCTTCAACTGGAATGACATTGGGCTTGTTTTTTAGCCCGTCCTCATCATTATTATATGGTTTAAAATGATCATTCTTAACCCGGCTTTTATGCTGCCTCCACGCAGCACCAATAGTCCGCAATGTGTACGTTCTTCCTTCCTCGGGAATCTCATATTTAGTCTAATTAAATTAGTTAAAATTATTAGGTGCCATTTACATCTCATGGACATACAAAATTTCTTTTAATTAGACATATACTATAAACCTGCAGTCTATAAGTATTCTACATATATGATAACCTGCAGTCTATAATTAAAGTCATAGACTATATGATTTTGGTTTTACCTTCACAAAACTCCATAGCTCCTCCTTTTGGTTTTAACATGCCTATAAAAATTCCTAGCATCATCATTCAATCCCTTTCTAACTCCATGTTCACTAGCATAATTACCAATTCCAAATGTATTTTTTACCATCGCCTCGAAGTCAGATCCTAAACCCAAACCTATATCAGTATCCATCTCATCTATCTCATCAGCAATGCTATCTATCTCAAGGGTTGAGACCTCGTAAATCCATTCAACATAACATGCCTATAAAAATGATTTCTACATGTTTTACAGGGGCACGTCAACTATGTTCCTACGGCATATTTAGAAAATGCTTTGATAACAAAGTCTGCCACCCCCTTCCTATATTTATCATTGTACTTAGGAAGCTTTATCCATTTCTCTCCTTTAACATCCATTTTCTACATAAATTATTTGAAAAAAGAACACAACACATCAATAAGGAACACAACACCTCATTACAACATTTACTTGTTGTTGTACTTAAAAAAAATGAACGACCTTGTGGTACTTAAATTTCACCAGTACATTAGAATTCAGAGACAGAGCACATGTTTAATAAAAAAAACAGGGCACATATTTCATATATATTTCGAAGACAAAGATAAAATTAGAATTACAGTACAATGATACAATTTCTACTTGTAAAATTAACAAGAGCAAATTTATAAAACTAAATGCCATCAGTTTAACCAACAAGAGCTAAATGAAATATTAATACACTAATAAAAGATGCACAGCTCAACCTTTACACCTTTAAACCTTAAAACCATATACCCATGTAATTAACACAACTTGAAAAAAAAAAAAACAAAGTTAACACATGTAATTAATTAACAAAAAAATCACAGCTTGAGAAAAACCTCCAAACTATGAGCATATAATTAATTGTTTACAAAATTAAAACAATACTAACACATATACCCAACTAATTAACACAAATATCCAACAGATCTGAAAAATACAATAAAAAATATTCACATGCATACATATAGAGATGTATAATTCATAATAATCGGTAAAAGATGGGTATTATACCTCTAATTGAAGATTTACTCAGATCTTTGCTCAAATATTTGCTCAATTAGGTTTGGGGTTTTGCGCTTTTATTGAATCGGCTATATTTGAGAGAGAGAGAGAGAGAGGTAGAGAGAGAGAGAGAGGCAGAGAGTGGTAAGGCGGAGAGAGAGGAGCGGTAGAGAGAGTGGTAAGGTCGAGAGAGACAGTGGTGGAGAGAGAGATGAGAGAGACAGTAATGGAAAGAGATGAGTGTTTAATTTGGGGGAATATTTTTGTAAGAGACAGTGGTGTTTTTTTGTTTTAATTTTATGTTAGAAATATTTTGGTATCATTTTTATCCCGCCCAGCAAAGAAACCGAGTTCCCGCCTATAAATTTGGGCAAGTTGACTAAAAAGTGTATCGTCTATTGTAACGCTTTGCTAAAGTATTGCAATTGTTCAAATGATCCTTTTGCTTGCAACACTTTTCATATTTAATGCAACGTTTTCTAAAGTATTGCAATAGACTATCAAGTTTTGTGTCTATTGTAACACTTTATGTAACAAAAATATATATTGGGCTTGCAATAGCCCATATTTGGTATAGTGTTTGATGCCGGAAGTAACCAAAAGATACAAGTAAGATCTGCAAATGGGTAGAAACCTGGGGAACTTGAATTTGTTTCAGTTCCAAGGCTAGCAGATATTCATTCAGAGACAAGAACTGGGAAACGGAGTCAGAGGCGAAGAGAACGCGTCGTCCATCCACGACCCTGATGAGGTCGAGACAGACTAGGAAACCGGGATTGTCCCCTACATGTAGAAATTTTGATCACGAGAGCCCCATGCATATCGACTGATCATCGAGCAGGGGTGCACCTGAGAAATTTCCGCCACAAGTTCAAGTCAATTCTCTTTCCTACAAAGCATTATTCATTCTATTTGGTAGTATCTAAAACTGTTGATGTTGATTTCCCCGAGGGGAGTCTCTTTACATCCAACTTCTTCTTATCCCGTTAAGGGTGAATATTCGAGTTTTCGATAAAGGATGCATGTTTTATAAATTGCTTCTGTAGATGTTAGCTTCATATATCTTTCATATAAGATAGTATTTGATAATTGAAGTACTAAGTTAGTACTATTTTTCGAATATCTTTCCAACAAGAGATAAATTCCATTTGTTGAGTTATCAAGATAATAAATAGTTTATTTATTTTTCCGGTAAGGGAAATGATTTCACTATTGAGATACTTTGACAATTCTTGTCTTATACCAGCTTATACTGGACTTTCATTCAAAAGCAGATTATGCCGCACTTTATTATCTTGCTGAGCTTTCGCTCCATCTTGCTATTGTTTTATATATTATATAGCAGCTACGCGAGATGCCAAGGATCAGGCACACAGCCAGCAAGAGAGTGGGAAACAAAAGGCAATTCCGTGAGCAGTTAATGGCAGCGATCCCAGAGGTAGTAAGGACCAGTTGGATCAGTCTGCAGCTTTTGTTAGTCCGCCTTATCTATAAGTACGACTTGTGTAAAAGGATGATGAGAACCAGACAGTTAAGCCGCTGATGTATCTTCACTTGGAGGTTATATCAGTAGCAGGATTCAGTGAATATTTGAGTATTGTAATAACTATATTTTATTCCGCAATTATTATAAGTTTATCATTTCTGAGACATTGATCTGTGTGACTGTGTTTATATTGTGGGGTCATGAGCAGGTGAATTGTGAATATTGTGAGTAATATAGGTACAGTGAGGAATAAATGGATTATGGATACCCTAGATCCCTGACCCCGGGTCTGGGGGTGTCACATTCCTACTCCACAACTCGCACTAATTTTATATTGATCTCTCTCCATTGTGTTGTGTTGGTATTTTACAATTACTTGAGAATATTTATAAGAGAATAAACTGGGCTTAAACAAATCAGAGTCTAATTCTAAAATTCCTAACTATAATTATAATCCAATTCTGGAATTCCCAACTCATATTAGAATCCAATTCTGAAACCTAATAGACTCCACAAACCCAACAAGTAAATCTCTATTCGATATGTCAATAATTCCAAAAGTAAAATGCTCTATTCGATATCTCAAGGATTCATAAGTCAAAAGACTCATTCGAAACCTCAGGGATTCCATAAGTAAAAAGACTCATTCGAGAAGTACATTCGATATCTCAAAAGGACTTGATCCAGAACTCAGAGATCTCTAGCCATAAAAAAATAGTTCTCGAATTAACTACTTAGTCATTTCTCAAATGTTTCAAGGACAAGTTTCAAGAAGACTCTCAAGATAGAAAATCAACACAAACCAAGGCACCTGTAGTGGTCCAATTATTGCAGTGTGCACCTAACAAGCCTACAAAAAAGCTTGGAGAGAAATTCAAGGAAAAGTAAATAAAGAAGTGGATCTGGTCAATATACGAAACAAAAAAAAATACATGATACCAGCTTTCACCAAAATAGTATAGACATACATAGTTCACTTGTTTGTCTATTACTACATTTGTAAAAGTAAGCTATGCACATGTTCAATAAGTGCACAGACTCATATCTTTAGTTGTTAAGACTTCAAATGTAATATCTAGAATATCTCTCTGAGAAATCGAAGCTGAGAATATTATCTTATGTTTGCAGTTTTAGCAAATCTTTAATCTAATACAATATTAGATTTAGAATGAAATTGTGTGTTCTTTATATTTCGCATAACTTTTCATAACATACAATTTTACAAGTAATCATTGATTCAAATAGTTAAGAATATTCAAAGAACTTGGCAAAAAAAAGAATATTCAAAGAAAAGTTGATAATACATTCACCCTCCCGTAGTATCTAGGTGTATTTCATTCTCAACAAGTAGTATCAGAGCAGGTTGTTGTTCAAAACAGTAAAAGATCAAGATGAGTGTACCAAAGACAACAGGTACAATCAAAGTCCCAAGATTTAACAAAGAAGACTATAATCTCTGGAAGATAAAGATGATGTTGTTCATGAAGGATGCAAACCCCTTATATCCTAAAATTCTTAAGGATGGTCCTTTTGTTCCTCAACAAGAAATTTCTCAGTCTAATGTTGGAACCACTATCATTCAATTCCTAAATCTTATATTGTTAAAGAACCCTCAAAGTGGACTGACAGTGAGAAAGGGAATGTTGCACTTAACAGTCACCTTATGCTCATTATCAGTGATTCAGTGGAGTTGTCAATGTTTGCAAATATTGCTACCTATACTACTGCAAAGGAAATGTGGGATCACAATGAAGTATTGTGTGAAGGAATAGAAGAGGTTTTTTTAAACAAAGGAACAGAAGAGGTTATAGAAAACAAAAAGTAAATACTTGTCATTCAGTATGAAGCTTTCATGACTCAACCAAAAGAAGGAATCATTGAAGTGTTTGAGAGGTTTCATAGACTCATAAATGAGCTACATATGAATGGAAAAATCTACAGTACAAAAGAGTTGAACATGAAGTTTTTACTGACTGCTCCAAATCATCTTGTACAAAGAGTTATCTCTCTAAGAGATAGAGACTTGAATAATGTTTCTTATGGTATACAGTATGGTGTGCTGAAAAGTCATGAGCTTGAGTTGTTGTAGAAAGATCCATCCAAGCTAATCAAAGAAAAATGGTTAGCACTTCTTGTGTCTTGATTGTTAATGAGTCTATTAAGGATCTTGAAGCCTCTACAAGCCATTTGAAAATTGAGAAAGTCGCTGAAGAAGAGCCTGAAGCTAAAGAAGCTGAGAAAGTTGAAAAAAATAAAGATGAATTATATTCACTTGAGGAGTTGGATGCTATGGAGAACACATCCTTTGCTTTTATGTCCAAAAATTTCCAAACATTAGATTTAAGAATAAACAGCCATTTAAAGCAAGGCCTCTCAACAACTCTTTCAACAAAGGAATGTCTCCTATGAAATCTTTTAAAGGCAAGTTCAGTACTGTCTCTATGGATATGTCTACAATAAGATGCGATCAATGAAATGATCTAAGGCACTTTTCTAATGAGTGCTAAAAGCCAAAGAAGAAAGACAAGGCTTACCTAGAACTTGAAGCCAAGTATGAAACCCTTCTCAAAAAGCAATCAAGCAAGGCTTGCATAGCTGAAGGAAAGTGTTGGGATGATTCTGATAGTGATGAAGATAATGCAGATTTTGCAATTATGTCATGATGGCCAATACCAAGGAAGAAGAATCTTAAAACAACTCTCAGGTGCCATCTCTCACCATTATTGACATGTATGTTTCTGATTATAATCAAATTGTTGAAAAGCTAAGTGTTGAAATGTTTAAAATTCATACTAGTATTACTGCTGCTAATGAAGAAATTGATAGATTGTCTACTAAGAATGAAATGCTAAATAAGAGAAATGAGAAACTTGAATTGATTGTTGTGCAAGTAGATAACCTTAATAAAGAAATTGAATTATCTTAAGAATAAGGTTTAATGTGCTAGTCAAATAGAGCATGCACTTAGAGAAGAAATTACTGAAAATGAATTCAAAATAAGGGCCTTTAAGAACTCTTCTAGTATTATGCAAGCCTATCATGATAAAAATAGAAAACTATAAGGCAGCTATTGGTTTTGACTATGACACACTCAAAAAGAGGAAAGGATGTGTAGCTGTCAGTGATAGTAATGTTGTTCATGAAAATGTGCCTCGTTTTTCAAAAAATGTTCAAGCTCCAATCTTTAAGGAAACCACCATAAGTTTTAATGAGGAATCCTTACTCATTAAATTTGTGTGATGAAGATGAGGCCAAAGCAAGTGAACTGCCTGCACCCTCAAAGAGTGAGGGTGTCAAAGCTGAAACTTAGAAGCCTGCAAAAGTTGAACAAAAATCTGTTAAGAATAGAAATGGCAAATAAGGGATCAATAAAAACAAAAACTATGTTTATGTGCCTAATGCCCCTATGAAGGTTTGTCAAAATTGTTCTAGTTCTAATCACTTGACACATGCTTGTAAGAAATATTTTGGTAGTGTGCCTAGATCTTTTTATCATTTCTCAGTGCCTTTAAGACATAGAGACTCTCCATTTTGTGATAAACTTGACTGCATGTCATGCAATATGAATGTTATGACTAGCTACTTTAATTTGAAAAGATAATTCATGAATGGTTGCATAAGTCAAAATGTTCAAACACACTACACAAGACCTAAGTCTTCAAGTCCTCCTAAATGTAGGAAGGTACCTCTGTCACCCAAGTCTGTGAAGTCAAACTCTGAGACTTCTAAGTCCTAATATTGAAAAGAAGATTGGCACTCAGAAACAATATAAGCATGTTGGAATTGATAAATATGTGTCTCAGTCAAATGGACTCAAACTTATTTAGCAACCAAAGAAGAAGTAAGATATTCGTGTTTATAGGATAAAGTGAAAGAAAAGAAAGTCATATGAGTGTTGAACAATGATGCTCAAACCGTATGACTGGTATCATAGTATGAAGAGAAAGCTGGTCCTATGATTAATTTTGGAGATGACAGCATTGGTAAAACATTGGGATATGGCAAGTTAGAAGTTGGTAATGTCATCATTGAAGATATAGAATTTGTCAGTGGGCTCAAGCATAATCTGTTAAGCGTGTTTGTAGCCAACTTGGATTCTACAAACAAGGATAAAATTTGCTACTTTTACTCAAGGCATCAAATAAAGATTGTTGGCTGTGGCATAAAAATTGTCACACTTGAACCTCAAGGCAATTAACTCTTTGGTCAAAAGAGGGTTAGTTAGAGGCATGCCCACACTTGAATTCTTGCAAGAATGAGTGTGTGAGGCTTGTCAAAAAAGAAAAATGAAAATGTCAAGTTATAAGTCAAAAACTGTGACAGCAATCACTAAGCCCTTACAACTGATTCATATGGATTTATTTGAGCCTATCAACATTATGTCACTATCAAGAAAGAAATATGACTTGGTAATGGTTGATGATTTTTCAAGGTATAGTTGGGTGGAGTTTCTAATAACCAAAGATGAAGCTCCACGGTTGATCATTGAGCCCATCAAGAAAATTGATAAGGAAGTAAAGGCCAACAAATGCAAGTATAATTGCACTAAGAAGTGACAATGGAACAGAGTTCAGAAATGCCATACTTGAAGCATTGTGTAAGGAAAATGACATTTCATAACAGTTCTCAGCTCTAAGAACTCCACAACAAAATGGAGTTCAATGTTACTAGATGAAGATGCAAGAACAGTGTTACTAGATCCGAAGTTGCCTACATGTTTTTGGATTGAGGTTGTGAGTATTGCATGCTACATTTGAAACAGAAACTTTATCAACAAAAATACTGGCAAAACACCTTACAACTTGAAGACTGGAAAGAAGTGTTAACTCGAATAACTTGTAGAAGGGGGGTTGAATACAAGTTAAATAATCGTGTCTGATTTTTGATTTAGTAAATAACAATAACAAACGAATAACTCAAAACTTTTTCGTATTAACAAGATCAAATACAAACTCTACCAAAGGTGTACAAATACCTTTAGCAACTACTCTCAATACAAATCTCTTTCTGTTTGTTCACTCGTATACTCACGATGATCACAAATCTCACACATATTACAATGTTATAGAGAGGGAATTTATAATGCTACCTATCAACTAATAACAGAAAGTAATGATTAATACATGGTAATGTTGCCGTCTAGTTGATAGTTTCCACTGATAGTCGATTCCTTTCTTCATGCACACTTCTTTCCATCTTCTGAATATCAGATCCTATAGAATAGCACTTTCCAAATCTGCAACTTTAGTCAGGGTCTGTCATAGTCCCTGGGAACTCGTAGTTCGTGACTCTAGTCTCTGATCAAGTACTGTTCATAGTTCTGCAAATCTTGGATAACTGATTCATCCTTAATCAAATGCTAAACCCTTTATAAGATCAGGGTATTACAAGAAGTGTAATGTAATTCTATTCTACACATCACAACTCATGAATTATTCCTAACAATCTCCCCCCATTTATGCTTTACAAACTGAACCATAAATCTGAGTTGTTGATGTCAAAACCTTTAATAATGCAACCAGAATAGAATATATACAAATCTATTATTTACATGAAGTTGAGTCACACAAGTACCTCAGATACTCAATCTGCCTTAATTCTTCTGAACTGTGGGTTATCTTTGAGAAATTCATCAAGTAGAGCATCTTCAGTTTTAGCTAAGACTTCACCAACACTCTGCTTCAGATCTAACATGTCACCATTACCAGTAATGATTTGATAATGCAGAGCTCTCAGCTTATCTGGCCTATATCTGAATTGATCAAGATTTTGAATAGAAACAGAATCATACATTCCTTCCATAGCTTGATAATAGACAAATGATCCACCATCATTAACATTGATTTCCAATTATTTCAATTCAATCTCTTTGTCTTTACCATCATCATCAACATAATATAGCTTGAAAGGTGGTACATTCTCCTTCTTTGCTCCATACAATCTCTTCAAAGCTTTATCAATCTCATCAGTCCAGTGCATAAGTGATGTATTATAATTCTGAGTAACTTCATAATTTTTGTGTAATAAGAATCGAATATAAGCTAACTCTTCCTCCTTTTTATGATATAAGAATGTAGATAAATTCATCCATTTCACTCTACCATCAGACAAGAAGTATAACAGAAGAACTTCTTTCTCTTCTTTGTCAACTAACCCACTTCTTGATTCATACTCTTGATATGTCTTCACTCTATGAACAAGAAATGCAGAAATCAACCTGTTAAGATGTTTTTGAGTCAGATTTTCACCAACCATGTCCAAAAGTGAATGAGGATCAGCTAGTAACTTTGAAACATCTGTGGTATGTTTAATCATCGAACTATGACCAAGTCCACTCCTTTTTCGAAGAATTATAGATTGTAAATTTTGACTCATGGTCCAGTAAGATGGTTCCTTAACTGTTGAATGAACCTGTTTGTTTACAACAGAGATATTAGATTGAACATTTTGTTACTTCATCACCTCCTCCTGTGTAAATCCCACATTCTTCAAATTAATAGTAGTCCCTGACACTACATCTTTCACAACTTGTTCCTATAGAAGAATTGATGCGATACCCGATACTTGAAGAGTTTTAGCTTTCTTTGTTACAGACTCTGACTGGTTAGAAACTTGCTTCCCCATAGATCTTGAAAGAACAGATCTACCAGCTTCAGTGCCTGTACCTATCTTACCTTTTCCTTTTCCAACATTCGAACCACCACTGCCACCATCATCACCCTGGTCTTTCCTATCAGAACTGTCCTTAGTAGCATCAGCCTTGCAAGAATCTCTTATGACTATTCCTGTTTGCCTCTTCTTAACTGTTTTTATCTCCCCCCTTTTTGACATCAGCAACAGTGCCTCCAAGAGTTTCAGTAAGAGAACAAATAAAATTCATTAAAACAGCCTAATTTTCCATGATAGTGACTTGGTTATCTTCTAACATTTGAAGTCTGTGATGAACATCTGTTTGAGATTGTTGAACATTCTCAAGAATTTTCTTGTGTGAATACAAATGAGCATCAATGTTGGAAGTAGTAATATTCATAGCATCATTGGTAGCCTGAATTGCAGTATCAATACATGCAACCTGAGTAGCTAGACCTTGAACAGACCGGTTCACAGAGGAAAATCAACATCCGAAATATGATGAGAATCAACACTAAGCTCACTTGCATAATTAAATTCTGCCATTTCCTTGGCATGAGCTAAAGCTGTAGGATCTGAAACTTCATCTGGATAGATACCATATTTATTAAAGAATGCCCGTTTGTCCTTGGCCCTTATATTCTCAATCTTTCCAATGTGCTTGATAAGTGTGAAAGAATCAGGATCAGTATTAAAATGACTATGAGTAAGTTCAGTAGGGAACTCTTGATCCCAATAAGTAAATGTCTCCTTCTCTTCAGATTCATCATCAAAATAAATAGATATCGTATCATCAGTCTGATTATAAAAATCAAGATGCAAAGGTGTAGCCTTCTGAAGGGCATGATCTCTGTCATTTGCTTGAAACAGTTAAATAAACGTAAAATTCAAAGAATCGATACCCAAAGCATGAGCTTCTACCAAAGTAGTTGGCCAATGTTGATCAAAGTAACCAAATGTAGGTTCTGTAACCTTTGCAGATGATGTTGCCTGTGAATCATAAACTACAGATGTAGAATGATATTCAAGTAAAGGTACTTGAGTAGAATGACTATCAGTGACAACCGAAGTATCTGAAACTGAAAAATAAGGAATCATATCCAAAATTCCAATATTACTAATATCCTGACCCTCACTAGTATCCTGTATGCTAACATCCATAGACTCTGACTCCTCCATGAAGTGATCAACACCTGCAGATGTCTCAATCCTAGCTGAGATTGGTTGCACATAAAGAGGAACACTAAGATCATTAAGTAAATCTACTGGGACTGTCTGAGAAAACGAATCTTTTAACCTTTCTCCTCTTCGATTTATAGCATCCACAAGCCTTTGCTTATATTTCTGAGCTTCAACTTCAGGATTTGAATTATGCTTGGCTAAGTCCTGCTTCTCATACATTTTGATGAAAGAATAAGTACCAGCATCCATACCCAGATTCTCAGACCAAGATTCAGGAAAAACTTGATCCCAGAAATCAAAAGATGGTTCTTTCCTAATAATCTCTCCCTCAATATGGGGTTGGTCACCCACACTCTCATTCTCACTGTGACTTACTAAAGTCAACACTCTTTCTACCTCTCCTTTTGCCTGGTCAGGAGCCAGCCTCTCTGTATGTGGATCTATGTCCATCTTTTCAAGTATTTCACTCAGATTTGGAAAAGTGCACTCATGACCTACAGAAAAATAGGGGTTAGGAGAAGTTGTTATACCTGAACTCACATGGAGAGAGGGTTCCTCATTTGGCAAGGAGCTTGAGGTTTTCTCCATGGAGTGAGCAACTGTAGTCTCCGAACCCTCATCACCATCTACTGTCTTTTCAGAGACTAGAGGCTCCAGCATACCACTTTCAGGGTCTACACTAGACTTTGATGCCTTCAGTAAGACTTCATTAGGCATCATAGTTTGTGTGTCACCGTCTTTAAGTGTTATTTGCTGAGACACACCCTCAAGGTGGATAGACTCTAACTGAACAAATTTGTTTGATCTTCAGGAAAATCAATCAAAGTCATTCCTCACATATCATTGAGTATCTCACTTGCAATTTCAGTCATCACAGAAGACCTTTCAGCATTAGCAATCACAGTTCCTAAGTCATCCAACCTCTGACTAGATGGTTCTTGTGTTTCAGTGACTGTGATCTGATATGTCCTACTATCCACCACTGGTACAATAGTATCTTCTGTTGACTGCTTTTCTCTAAGTACTACCTCCTTTTGTTCACCTAATACTGGAGCATCTTCAACAATGTAGTCTTTATGAAAAAGATATGTGTGAAGTGATTTAAGTGCACCATGCTTTGAAAGTCCAAACTTCTTTCTCAATTCTCCTCTGATTAATTGATAGAAATACATCTTCATAAGATCAAGTCTTTGATATAGAATTCCATATTCTTCAGGATGAGAAAGTTTGGGTACTCTTTCAATCAGAAAGTCTAGAACAGGCTTGGAGAGCTTGACTTTCATAGAAATTACATTCATAGCCAGCCTGTATGTCAATGTGGTTTTCCAATGTGAATCAATATCAAGGCCTCTCTTGTCATATTTTAATTGGATACAGCTTTAGTTGTAGAGACCTACAAGATGTTAATTGGACTAGACTCTGTGTGTAGGTGACAAATGAATCTTTCTTCATATTCTCCTGGTATAGTGAGCAATAGATTTATCTTGAGAAGACTCAAGAGGTGCAGACTCAGTAGTGATCTTGGGTGGAGATCATTTTTCAATAGACACAACCTTTTGGGAGACTGTACCTAGTAACTGTTTTCCCTTTTTAAGAACTACAGTCTTTTGTGAGACTGCAGCCTGGCTGTGACTTGGTCCTTCACCTCTTTCTCCTAGCTTAGAGAGTTGAATTGCAACCCTCAAATCTGCTCTCTCAGCAAGAGGTATATTATCATCATCTTCCCTAGAACTACTAGAACTAGGAGCTACATATCTTCTCTTCCTTACAACTGATGCCTTTTGAGAAACATCAGAGGTTGGTTTCTTTGAAACAATAGGTTGTGGTTCAAGATTTGGTTCTAGAATTGTTTCGGAGACTGTGTAGTGTTGGGTTACTTGGGTAGACACAGGGAGGTCCTCCACCAATTGAGGTTCCTGAGTCATTTCACCACTAAAGAAAGAAGAATTGTAGAGAGTAGGAAGATGAGTTCTGAGAAGTACCTGAACATGTTGTGCATAACACATTGTAGGTATCTCATCTGAATTCTTCTCACTGTCCTTCTTTGTAATATCAGAGAAAATTATCTGTTAGGAATAATTCATAAGTTGTGATGTTGAGAATAGAATTTTGCTAATAGTTGTTGTATATCCTGATCTTATAAAGGATTTAGCACTTAGTATAGGATATATGTGTTAGACAGTAATCTGTGGAGGTTAGTCAGGAATAGTACGTCAGAGACTACATTTCAGGAACTAAGAGCAGATCCTGATACAGCAAGTCGGATCCTGATCAAATACTGAAGGGATGATCAGATCCTGATGCAATTGGAAATCCTGATATCAGTCGTGTTACTGATGATGTCATTATGGATGCTACAGAAACTGGCAAGTGCTATAAAACAGGATCGTTGTTTTGAAAAACAAGCAAGAAGATATCGTGAAGGAAACGAATTCTCTATTGATGGAAACTATCAACTGGACGGCAGAACATTGTCATAGATAGATTATAATTATGTTATTAGTTGATAGGTAGCATTATAAATACTCTCTCTATATTATTGTAAAAAGAGCGAGTTGTGAATTTTAGAGTGCATATTGTGTGAAGCTCTGTATAAAGTTTGTATTCGATAGTTCGAAACAAACAGAGAGAGAGAGAGAGAGAGAGAGAGAGAGATTTGTATTATCAGCAGTTGCTAAAGGTATTGTACACCTTTGGTAGAGTTTGTATTTGATTTATTTTAATACAAACAAAGTTTGATTCATTCGTTTGCTCTTGTTCATCTAATCAAGCAAAAATCGGACACGATTATATAACTTGTATTCAACCCCCCCTTCTACATGTTATTCGAGTTAACAATTGGTATCAGAGCAGGTTGATTTCGAATAATCATAAAGATCTGCAATCATGTCTGGTTATTATGATGGTAATACTAAGATCCCTATGCTCATGAGAAACGAATATACTCTATGGGAAGTGAAGATGTTGCATCACCTGAAAGCAACAGATCCTGATTATCTTGACAGAATCAGAGATGGGCCTTTTGTTCCAACAAGGCTTGTTCCACATGCAACTATCGAAGGAAAAGTTGTTCCAGAACATACAACAGAGAAGCCTAAATCTGAATGGACAGATAAGGAAAAGGAGAACGTTCGTAAGGATGCTAAAGTGAGAAACATACTATTCAACAGTTTTGATTCTGTTCTCACTAACTATGTTCTCTCTTGTAAGACTGCTAAGGAGATATGGGACAATCTAAAGGTTCACTGTGAAGGAACAAAACCTGTCAAGAAGAATATGAGGACACTTCTCATACAACAGTATGAGTACTTTGAATCCAAGTCTGGTGAGTCACTTACTAACACCTTTGATAGATTTACTAAACTCATCAATGAGATGGCCATGCATGGTAAATATTATGACTTGGAGGACATGAATATGAAGTTCATGAAAGCTCTTCCTGATTTCTATAATGCGAAGATATCTGCAATTGAGGAAGCTAATGATCTGGATGAAATATCATTAGAAGCAGTTTATGGAAAATTGAGAGCTTATGAACCTGACAGGCGGCAGAAAAAGAGCAGGAGTGAAGGAAAGATGAAAACTGTTGCACTCACTGCTCAATCTGAATCAAAGAAGCTTCCAGAAGAAAAGTCTGAATCTACTGAAAGAGACTTAAGGAAGAAGAAGAGCAAAGAAAGTTCTAAGTCAGAGACTACAGATATAGACTCTGAAGATAATGATTCTGAATCAGAGATGCAAGAACTCTTTGCTATGTTTGCTAAAGCTTTCAAGAAATGAAGATTCAATAGGAGAAGATTTAGCAAAGGCACTTTTCAGAACAAAGAGGAGAAGAAGAGTGACAAAGGCGAAAGTACAATTATCAAGCTTGATAAGGCCAAAATCAAGTGCTTTAACTGCAGTGAGCTTGGACACTTTGCTAGTGAGTGCAAGAAGCCTAGGAATTCAGGGAAGGGTAATGCACTCATGGTCACACAGAAGGATTGGGGAGACTCCAGTGATTCTGAAGATGAATTGGATTATGACAACATTGCATTGATGGCAAGTGCTTCAGACAAGCCTGGATCTCCAAAGAAAACTTCTTCATCTTCTGTTAAGGTATCACTTCACTCTCTTGATTCATTTGATAGCTTATATTCGGATGATATTAGATCTATTCATGTTGAGTTTAAGAATCTTATGACTAATTTCAAAATTCTTGCTAGTGAAAAAGATGAACTTAAGGCTAAGAATGATGAATTAGTTAGTAGAAATAATTTTCTTGAATCTAAGTTAATTCAAATGGAAGAATATAGGTTAAGTTCTGATAAAGCTAAGCATGATTATGGTGTTATTCGTGAGGCTTATGACTATGTCAGAAAAGAACTAGAGGAAGAGAGAGATGTGATTAAAACCATTAACAATTCTAGTAAAAAGACTCAAGAAATCATTGAAAATCAAATTCTTGGTAAAGTTAATGGTTTAGGTTTTGATAAGGCTAGGCAAGAAGATATTGTAACTATTATCAATGATAATAGTAAAATTGAAGCTAGCACATCTAAGTCTGAAGGTAAGAAGATAGTTTTTGAACCTAAACATGTTAAATTTGTTGATTCTAAAGGTACCCCAGTTGTGCACAAAAGAATTAACAATAGCAATTCAGATGAGAGAGTGTTAGAAAAACCTAAGAATGTCAACATAGGTTTTCTATCTAAGTCTCAGTTGAAACAGAGACTAGAAAGTATTTCAGAGTCTAGCAAGATCATAAGAAATAGTAATGGAAAAGAAGGTATTAACAAAGAGAATAATTACAAGAATGTACCTGATGCACCTAGGAAGAAATGCTATAAATGTGGAAATCATAATCATTTGGCCCTAGACTGCAATCAAAAACCTTCTTGGAAAACTGAGTCCAGATTCCCCAAGACTCAGAGAATTCAATACCAGCCATAAGAACCATGTTATCATTGTGGTATTTTACTTCATTCCATTTATATGTGTAAGGAATATCATGAACTGTATTATGACTATTATTCTCTGAAATCTGAAACTCCTAGTCACAAACAGTTTGTGAAATCAAAGTCTAAGGTTGACTCTGCAACAGGTAAATTAAAAGAAAAATCTTCAAAGCCTGTTGGTTCAAAAGTTAGTAAGAAAGGATCCAATCAAAGTTGGATTCTAAAAAATTCTAACTAGCTACTTTTTGTTTGCAGGGCACTGGAAAGAAGCATTCAATTATCTTGGAAAGTGGATGCTCTGGACATATGATTGGAAAGAAGTCCCTGCTTCTAAAGTTTGAGAGGAAAGCTGGCCCAGTAATATCCTTTAGAGATGGCAACAAAGGACAAACTCTGGGATATGGCTCAATCATTTTGGGGAATGTCATCATAGAAAACGTAGCACTGGTTGAAGGCTTGAAACACACACTTTTAAGCATAAGTCAACTGGGTGATAAGGGTTACCAATCAATCTTTGCCAGTAAAGGATGCAAAATCTTGAATATGAAGAATGGAGACATTGTTTTGACTGGTCAGAGACATGGTAACATATATGAAGCCAGCTTGAGTGACACATCTAAAGGAACTGTCAGATGTCTTTACAGCAAGGCATCAAATGATGAAAGCTGGAACTGGCATAAGAAGCTCTCACATCTCAACTTCAAGAAGCTTAATCAACTTGTTAAGCACCATCTGGTGAGAGGCCTACCTCAGGCAAATTATGTGCAAGATGGACTTTGTGATGCTTGTCAGCTTGGAAAACAAAGAAGAACCACTTTCAAGAGCAAGACAGAAAATTCAATTACTGAACCATTTCACATGCTACATCTTGATTTATTTGGTCCAATAAACATTATGTCTATCAACAAGAAAAGATATGCTCTAGTTATAGTGGATGATTACACAAGGTTCACATGGGTATTCTTTCTACACAACAAGGATGAAGCTCCTCATCAAATCATTGAACTTGTCAAGAATATTCAAAATAGCTCTAAGTACAAGGTCAAAGTGCTCAGAAGTGACAATGGTACAGAATTTAAGAATTTTACAATGGAGGAGTATTGTGCAGACAAAGGAATTACTCAACAGTTTTTTGCACCTGGAACACCTCAGCAGAATGGTGTAGTAGAAAGAAAGAACAGAACTCTCATAGAGGCAGCAAGAACCATGCTTGCAGATGCAAAGCTTCCAACCTATTTCTGGGCAGAAGCTATAAACACTGCATGTTTCACTCAAAACTAGACCTTGGTAAATGCTCAGGGTAAGACTCCCTATGAGATGATCAAAGGAAAGAAACCAAGTGTGAAATACTTTCACATCTTTGGATGCAAATGCTATGTCCTGAAAGTTCATCCAGAACAACTTCAAAAATTTGAAGCCAAATTGGATGAAGCAATCTTTCTAGGATATTCAACATCAAAGGCCTTCAAAGTATACAATCTCAGAACTCACATTGTTATGGAATCAATTCATGTTGCATTTGATGATAAGAAGTTTGGAATTTTGCAAACTGATGAAAGCCATGACAATCTGGAATTTGAAAATCTTAAGTATTCTGAGATTCTCTCCAGTGATGATAAAGGTTCTCCAGAGGAAATCTCTATTGCTTCTCAAAGGAATGCTACTGTTGAGGGGGAGCAATTCAATCAAGGAGAACACAGTACTGGTCAGGATCAGACTAGTCTTTCAGAGTCTACTTCATCAGGAACTGATCCTTCAGAGTCTAATGAAGGAAGATCAGAAACTAGCAGCAGTATTGAATCCACTGATTCTACTGATCAAGGGGGAGCTTTTGAAGGAAATGAACACTCTTCTACAAGAAATACCACTAACTTAGGGGGAGAGTCTAGCAGGAGCAATCTACCACCTGTTAGAAAATGGACAAGGGATCATACTGAAGATTTGATTATTGGTGATCCAAATAGTGGTGTTCGAACTAGAAGATCAATTCAAAATGAATGCTTGTACAGTTGTTTTCTCTCAAAGAATGAACCTAAGAAGGTTGAAGAAGCCTTACAGGATCCTGATTGGGTAATAGCAATGCAGGAAGAATTGAATGAGTTTGAGAGGAACAAAGTTTGGAAACTGGTACCAAGACCTAAAGATAGATCTATTATTGGTGCTAAATGGGTTTTCAGAAACAAGCTAGATGAATTTGGTATGATTGTAAGAAACAAAGCAAGATTGGTGGCCAAGGGTTATTCTCAGGAAGAAGGAATTGACTATGATGAAACCTTTGCACCTGTAGCAAGATTGGAAGCAATCAGAATGTTTCTTGCATTTACAGCTCATTCGAATTTCAAGGTATACCAGATGGATGTAAAGAGTGCTTTTCTTAATGGCAAGCTTGATGAGGAAGTGTATGTGGAACAACCACCTGGTTTTGTTGATCCAAAGTTTCCAAATCATGTCTACAAACTTGACAAGGCACTCTATGGACTAAAGCAGGCACCAAGAGCATGGTATGAGACTTTGTCTAAATTTCTTCTTGAAAATGGCTTCACAAGAGGTACAATTGACAAAACTCTATTCTTTAGAAAGATAAAAGGTGATTTGCTTTTAGTTCAAGTTTATGTTGATGATATTATATTTGGTTCTACTAATGAAAAGCTATGTGCTAAGTTTAGCAAGCTTATGTAGTCTAAGTATCAGATGAGCATGATGGGTGAACTAAATTACTTTTTAGGCTTGCAGGTCAAACAGACTGAGACTGGTATTTTCATTAATCAGTCAAACTATATCAAAGATCTTTTAAAAAGGTTTGACTTTCAAAATTGTGCAATTGCAAAGACACCAATGGCAACAGCCACTAAGCTAGACTATGATCCTAAGAGAAAGAGTGTTGATAACACTAGATATAGAGGCATGATAGGTTCACTATTATATCTAACTGCAAGTAGACCTGATATAATGTTCTCTACCTGTTTATGTGCTAGATTCCAAAGTGATCCTAAGGAATCTCACTTAATTGCTGTGAAGAGAATTTTTAGATATCTCAAGGGAACTCCAAATCTTGGTTTGTGGTATCCAAGAGAATCTGATTTCTCCCTAATTGGCTATTCAGACTCTGATTATGCAGGGTGTAAAATAGACAGGAAAAGCACTATAGGTACATGTCAATTCTTGGGAAATAGATTGATTTCTTGGGCTAGCAAGAAGCAGCAATTAGTTTCAACCTCAACTGCAGAAGCTGAATACATTGCACCAGGCAGTTGTTGTGCTCAACTCCTTTGGATAAGAAATTAGTTGATGGATTATGGTATGACACTTAGTAATATTCCTATGTTTTATGATAATACTAGTGCTATCAAAATTGCAGAAAATCCAGTTCAACACTCAAGGACTAAGCACATTGATGTCAGGTATCATTTTATTAGAGAACATATTGAAAATGGTACTGTGGAACTTCATTTTGTTCCTACTGACAAACAGCTTGCAGATATTCTAACTAAACCACTTGATGAGGCTACATTCATTAGATTGGTTAGCGAGTTAGGAATTTTAAATTTTTAGATCTTTAACATCTGCACAAGTAGCAAGGTATGTTGTTTCAGCTTATAGACTTGATATTTTGTCAGGATCTATACTTGATTATTAAATGCTTAAGCTGTAACATTTTATCTTGATAAATTTCAGTATGATAGACTTATTAATAAAACATCAGGATCAGGATTGCTATCAGCATGATGACGTCATCAGTATTGACATCAGGATTGTATCGTCAGTATCAGGATTGTGAAATTTGTGTGTCTTACTGTTTCAAAATTCTGAAGTTCATGGTATTTAGTGGTTCAATTCTGAGTTTTGTTAAAGTCTATGTTAGCAAGTTTTATTACATGCATACTGATAATTTATATCATTATTCATGTCAGTCAATAAACAACGATAGACAAGTAGATATTAAGAAAACTTGTATTTTCATTAATCAAAAACATTACATACGTGAAAATGAAATACAATTCTTTTTTTTGTCTAACTAATACTGATAATTCTATTCTTGTCTAAAGCTGTTACTGCTTCAATTCACAACGATCGACTTCAGGACGAGGAGCATCTCAAGATTGGATTTCTTGTCTGGGCGACTTGAATGAAAGCAGCTGACTCATCTTCATGCTTACTGAAGAAGATGAATAGCATCTCCATCAAGATCAACCTCAAACTCTTCACCAAATTCTTCATCCTCAAGGTGTGAAGAGATTAGAGGAGGATTGTATCCAACTGGTAGATATTTTAGAGGAGATTCGTGGAAATTATCTGGGTTAAGACCAACCATATCTGACTCACTGAGAAAAGTCATCTTTTCTAAGAGATAGTTTACTTGCTCCTGATCATCAAGAGTAAAGAACTTCTCAGTGGTAATGAACCAAAAGCTAGGGTTCATATGAAGATTTGGGTTGGAAGTCATGATGGAAAGAGAAAAGAACGAAAAGGTTTTGGAAAATGGCATAAGACATCGGTTTCTTTTATAGAAAGACATGAGAAGCTGACCAGTCATTTGGGAAATATCAATGCAGACAGTCATAATTATGTGTGACTATAGTTCTTGTATTTTCAAGAAATATTGAATAAATTTAACCAATTGATTTTGTTCAGATTTTATTTATTTCTTTTACAGGTAAAAGAAATTGCCATGTGGAAACTTCATTTAGTCTCTGGAATCAGGATGATATTGATCAGGAATACAAGTGTGTTCACATCAGGATTAGTAATTCTTTTTATTCAGAAATCACATTGAATCGTGTGATTATCCTGATGAGAAGATCACATCAGGAAAAGGAAGCTGATCAGTATTGATTTTTATCTTGATTTTACCTTGACTTATTTACTTGAAATTATTTTTGGATTTTATTTTCCAAAAGTCGTAGGTAACTGCATTTTTCAGGGACTGACACCTGTCAACCTACGTGTCAACATGGGATAATGGGTCTGAAGGATTTTTGAAATATAATTATTTTGACACTCTAATCGTGTAATTGCTTTCTCTAATTTCATTCTCTAAAGCAAAAACACTCTCGAGTTCTCAAAATCACTAATCAATTTCAAAGATTTCTGAAGTTCTTTTCAGATCAAAATGGCAACTCAAAGAAGACTACCCAAATCAGTAGATTTCAAGTTTGGTGACTTTGATTTTATGATGAACAATCATGTTGCAGCTATCACCAACAAGGAAGGGGTGTCAACTGATTTTCACCCGATAATGGACTTTATGGCGAAAGGACCATTAAGCTATACCTTGACAGCATCTCCACAAATTAATCAAGGACCATTAAGCTCTGCCTTGTACAGCAAAAGAGAATTTTCTCTGACATTACAAAGAAGGACAGTGAAAGAATCTAGATAAAATACCTGCATTACACTATCCAAATCATGTTCAGGTACTTCTAAGAACTCATCTTCCTACTATCTATAATTCTTCTTTCTTTGGTGGTGAAATGACTCAGGAATCTCAATTGGAGGAGAACCCCCCTGTGTCTACCCAAGTAGCCAAAAACATTATAGTCTCTGAAACAAGTCTAGAATCAAATTTTGATCCACAGCCTATTGTTTCAAAGAAGCCAACCTCTGGTGTTTCTCAAAAGACATCAGTTGTAAGGAAGAGAAGATTTGTCATTTCAAGTAGTAGTTCTAGTGAAGATGATGATAATATATCTCTTGCTGAGAGAGCAGAATTGAAGGCTGAAATTCAACTTTCTAAGCTAGGACAAAGAGATGGAACATCTAGTCACAGCCAGGCTGCAGTCTCCCAAAAGGTTGTAGTTCTTAAAAAGGGAAAACAGTTACTGGATACTGTCTCTCAAAAGACTGTGTCTATTGAAAAAAGATCTCATCCCAAGATCACTTCTGTGTCTACACCTCTTGAGTCTTCTCAAGACAAATCTGTTGCTCACTATACTAGGAGAACAAGGAGAAAAATTCATTTGTCACCTACACACACAGTGTCAAGTCCAACTAACATTATGCAGGTCTCTACAAGTAAAGCTATATCCATGTCAGTATCTGACAAGAGAGATCTGGATCTTGATTCTTCATGGGAAACTACATTGACATACAGACTAGCTATGGAACTTATTTCTCTACAAGTGAAGCTTTCCAGGCCTGTTCTAGATTTTCTAACTAAAAGAGTTCCTAAACTTTCATTTCCTGAAGAATATGGACTGTTACATCAAAGACTTGATTTAATGAAGACGTACTTCTATGTATCAGTCAGAAAGGAATTACACAAGAAATTTGGACTTCCTAAGCATGTTGCACTTCAATCACTTCATGCATATCTATTTGACAAGGATGTCATTGTTGAAGATGCTTCAGCTCAAGGTGAACAAGAGGAGGTAGTTGATAGAGGGAAGCAGTCAACAGAAGATACTATTGCACCAGTGGTGAATAGTGGAATAGATCAGATCACAGTCACTGCAACACAAGAACCATCTAGTCAGAGGTTGGATGACTCAGGAACTGTGATTGATGATGCTGAAAGGTCTTCTGTGATGACTGAAATTGCAAGTGAGAAACCCTATGATATGGGATGAATGACTTTGATTGATTTTTCTGAAGATCAAACCAATATTGTTCTTTCAGAGTCTATCCACCTTGAGGGTGTGTCTCAGCAATCAACACTTAAAGACGGTGACATACTAGCTATGGTGTCTAATGAAGTATTACTGAAGACATCAGAGTCTGGTGTAAAACCTGAAAGTGGTATACTCGAGCCTTTAGTTTCTGGAAAGAAAGTAGATGTTTGTAAGGGTTCAGAGACTATAGCAGCTCACTCCTTGGAGAAAACCTCAAGCCCCATGCCATATGAGGAACCCTCTCTCCATGTGAGTTCAGGTATAAAAACTTCTTCCAACCCCTATTTTTCTGTAGGTCATGAGAGCACTTATCCAAATTTGAGTGATACACTTGAAAAGATGGACATAGATCCACACATAGAGAGGCTGGCTCCTGACCAGGCAAAAGGAGAGGTAGAAAGAGTGTTGACTTTAGATAGTCAAAGTGAGAATGAGGGTATGGATGATCAACTCCATAGTGAGGGAGAGAAAGTTAGGAAACCACCATCGTTTGATTTCTGGGATCAGGTTTTTCCTGAATCTTGGTCTGAAAATCTTGGTATGGATGCTGGTACTTATTCTTTTATCAAGATGTATGAGAAGAATGACTTAGCACATCACAATGCAAAGCCAGAAGTTAAAGCTCAGAAATAGAAAGAAAGGCTAGCAGGAATCATCAACAGAAGAGGTGAAAGGCTAAGACAAACTTCTACTCAACCAGTACCAGAAGATATTTCTAATGATCCTAGTATTCCTTTGTATGTACTTCCAATATCAGCTAGAATTGAGACATCAACAGTATCTGATCAATCTAAGGAATAGTCAGGATTTGTAGATGTTAGTACACAGAATACTGGTGAAGGACAGGATGATCATACTTCAGCTCCAGATCAGAAAGATGAAGATGTTTGTACTTCTACTCAGGTATTATTACTTGAATATCATTCTATACAGGCAACTTCTTCTACAAGACTTGAAGATAAGATTCTTTCTGCATCTGAATCTGAAGATACAACAAGCACTTCCAACATTGAAGTCAATTCTGAAATTCTTCGAAACATTCAGAAATCTCAAAGTGATATTCAATCGAGACTTCAAATTCTTGAAGATAACCAAGTCACTATTATGGACAATCAAGCAGTTCTGATGAATCTTATTTGTTTTGTTACAGAATCTTTTGGTATTAATGTTGCTGATGTCAAAAGGGGGGAGATAAAGACAATTCAGAAACAACAACAACAACAACAACAACAACAGACCGGGGGAGATAAACAGACTGGGAGCAGAATTAAGGGTGACAGAGTTGGTAAATTTCATCATGGAAGTGGTAAAGGAAAAGAAGCATCAAATAGTTGAATTCTTTCTTCTAAGTACTAGATACATGTCTACATCTGAAGAAGGAGGTAATTAACTTCATGATCTTAAATTCATAAATTCTATTCTGGTTGTATTGTTATATGTTTTGACATCCACAACTTAGATTTATGCTTCACATTCCAAAGCATAAATAGGGGGAGATTGTTAGGAATAATTTATAAGTTGTGATGTTGAGAATAGAATTTTGCTAATACTTCTTGTATATCCTGATCTTATAAAGGATTTAGCACTTTGTATAGGATATATGTGTTAGACAGTAATCTGTGGAGGTTAGTCAGGAATTGTGCGTCAGAGATTACATTTCAGGAACTAAGAGCAGATCCTGATACAACAAGTCAGATCCTGATCAAATAGTGATGGGATGATCAGATCCTGATGCAATGGGAAATCCTGATATCAGTCGTGTTACTGATGATGTCATTATGGATGCTACAGAAATTGGCAAGTGCTACAAAACAGGATCGTTGTTTTGAAAAACAAGCAAGAAGATATCGTGAAGAAAACGAATTCTCTATTGATGGAAACTATCAACTGTACGGTAGAACATTGTGATAGATAGATTATAATTCTGTTATTAGTTGATAGGTAGCATTATAAATACTCTCTCTATATTATTGTAAAAAGAGCAAGTTGTGAATTTTAGAGTGCATATTGTGTGAAGCTCTGTATAAAGTTTGTATTCGATAGTTCGAAACAAACAGAGAGAGAGAGAGAGAGAGAGAGATTTGTATTATCAGCAGCTGCTAAAGGTATTATACACCTTTGGTAGAGTTTGTATTTGATTTGTTTTAATACAAACAAAGTTTGATTCATTCATTTGCTCTTGTTCATCTAATCAAGCAAAAATCAGACACGATTATATAACTTGTATTCAACCCCCCTTCTACAAGTTATTCGAGTTAACATTCTCTTTTACTGTATATAAGAAGGAACACAATGTTGTCTACCAAACCTGGTATTAGCATTAGGAATAAAATGGTTAATGAATAACTGCATAAATCTAATAAACCATCTGCCTTCCATGATCTCTTGACCCAAGTTTGATACTCATCTGATTTAAGATAATGTGACCAATGTTAATTACTCTATTATAAAGCAAACTATATCCAATGTGAGAAGTAACAGAAGTAATTTGTTCAAAAGAACTACATTTGCCAGTAAAGCATTTAGCTAATTGATCAAAGAAGAAAGACCATTCTTTTCTGAGAAAAAGTCTTTTTAACTGGCTCATGTTATCTAAAGGTCCACTATAACCTAATGCAGATAACATAGTTCTAACATCATCATCAGATGGTTCACTAACATAATTCATGTGACGCCCCCAAATCCGAGCTCAGAGATTCAGGTCGTCACGTCACCATCCAACCATATCATACCTGTATTAACTTTACAACTCAACAATACATCCATCCAGACCTCAATCTTACACACAAACAAGTTAGAGCCTCAGAAACGATAATCAAAAGTAACACTAAATATTACAATTCATCTGTACAATCCAGAGTCTTACGCAATTCCACTTATACGACTACACTTGAAGACAAGTCTTACTATTACAGTTGAAAACCTATCAGACTTACTCTGTAGTATTTATCAGGAACTAAATCATCTCCGGGGTAAATCTTCTACTCCTCTTCTGCTGTTGCGGAGTTAACCGACCAAATTCTTCTCTTTCTGAAAAGTTTTTATAAAGCAAGAATGAGCTACATAATGCTCAGCAAGTTCACCATTTTGAAAAATAATAATGTGGTTTATTTTGAAAACATTCCCAACTGTATGGGCATATATCTCAGATTTCAAAACATAATTGGACAATATATATGTTCGAGTTTGAATAAAACATCTATACTCACTAAGGAGCTTTAAGAATAACATATGAACCCTTTATAAGGTTCCCATTTCAATATATCTCAAGTTTGAAAATATATACATATGAGTATATCATTTTCGGCAAAACACTCTACGATTAACATACTGTACAGGGAATACATCATTGCAAACCTCTTTCCTTCCATTAGCTTAGAAGGTTTATCATACAAAAACATTTCATTCTTTGAAACAATTGCAAGAGTGCACTAACACGTGCCAATCTTTATAGAAAATCTTGCAGTTCTAGATACTGCACGATGTCAATATTTTTCTTATCAAAAACCACACTATCGGCAACTTGGCACTTAGGCCCAAGAAGCAGTGTTTGAGTATTTTTCCAAAGTGGAGGATGGGACTGGAAGAAAACATAAAAACCTGACAGGGATTGACGATGATCAGTCGCCACATCCAAGTCCAATAATCCGCGGGTCTTCTCTACCGGTAGAAGGATGGAAACTACATCCGTAACTATCCCCGGGTGAAAACTACATCCGTAATCACCCTCGATGAAAACTACATCCGTAATCATCCTTCGGCAACACCTGGGCCGGAATAATAATTGATGGACCGCCTGGCTCACGGCCGCTTACACATCCGGGAATCGTTCGTCAACGGTTCCCACACCTGCCACAGTCCCTTTTTCTTTTTCTTTTAAAACTTGATTTTGATTGAAAACTGAGTAATTGAGGTCCGACATCAGTCGACCGATGATTCTTGAAATCATACAAGAAACAAACCTGAGCGGGGGTTTTCGAAAATGTTTTGAGTTCGAAAGAGTTCGAGTTTGAAAGTGCTAAAGGTATCTTGGATTAGCTTTGTCTTTAAAATAATGAACAATAATTAATAAATGATATTTTAAGATTTAATATTAATAATTAATAAAATAATTATTTAATTAAATAAGCTTTTAATCCAAGATAGGTATTTTGAGTATTTACGTAGATATAAAAATAATTACTTGAGTATACGACACTCCCCGAATGACCCTTCGGGTTTTCGCAATTTAATTACGATATAATAATATACCACTCCCCGGTCAATAGTATATACGGACCGCTACGACCTCTATTGCTAGAGTCGTTGTCCGAATAAAACATTTCATTCTAAGTTTAAGGGGTGCAAACATATATGTACTTATACATCTCAATTTCATCGATACTTCGATAAACATAAACATTTGATATGATTGAAAACTACAAACACGATAGTGAAAGTCCTTGTATATGTAAGTTTTGAAAAGTAAACTTGCCTTGGTGAGGTTGGGGTGGTCGAGCGTGCGGACGAGCGTGCGGAGTGGAATGATTTATACATAAGCAATAACCGTTCGTTAGTACCTTAATCAATATCTCTTTAATTGCGGGGTTTTAGGGGGTACAAAATTAACTTAATGACTTCGTCTTATGACACTCTAGCCCCACTATAGGTTCATGTCATCACTCGATTACGCTCGTCACTTATTCGACTTAATTTGGTTACCATATCCGAATCATATCCATTACCCCTAAAATTACACTCCACTTACGACTCTTTCCCTTGCGCGAATTTTACTCTAGCATTTTTATAAAATTGAAAAATACATATTTTAATCCAATTCTTTTTGGGTAGCCTTCCCCACTGCATTTACTAGCTTCTCTAATTTTTCCATGATCCTACATAAACTTTTAGGGGTTCAAACAAGGTTCACAAGGGGACCACTTAGTGCAGTCCGGAATCCAGAAACACATTTCACTTCTCAGGCCATAACTCAAAATCTATACATTACCTAGTCATGAACCTTATATTTCTGGAAACTACATTCAAGTACCTTTCCAACAATATATATTAGGACTTCAGGGGACAAGATTTGGGGGTTCAAAACCCTCCCACAAGACAGTACAAGTTCCTGGGAAAGACTCAGCATGCTTATATCACTAAACCAACCAAGAATCTTACATCCACATCACAACCAACATCTAAATCACCAAGATCATACTTTATAACATACATGGAGATACATACACTAACCACAAGCTTAAAAATCACAACCACAACACTTAAACTCAAGGTCTACATCATCCATAACTTATATGTCCAAGATTCACACTAATAACCATGGATCTAACATTAAACATCACAAATACTACATGGCCAAGAGGGGTTAGGGTTTTTATACCTTCTTGATGTTCTTACAATCTCAAACAAGCTTGGTTAACCTTGGGGAAGCCTTACTCTATGCTCACCATCTTCAATCTCACCAAAGAAATCAAGAACATGGAAGTGGGTTTCCTGACTGGAAAAACACGCCCCAAAGATCAGCCAAAACGAAGCCCTTTCACTCGTTTCCTGGTCGAGGCTCCTGAATGAAAGTTGTAGAGCGTCTTAACAGATTTCTAACCATATAAAGAACAAAAAATTTCATTGAGTAATGAAGGCTCTAGGCCCATTTTACTGAGAGGTGTTCTGCTGGGCAGAATGGTTTTGTTCTTGGTTTTATGTTCTAATAATGCCATACACTTGATATATATCTATTTTTGGTTGGATGCATCTCATCCTTGCTAGGTGGCAACCTCGCATTGGCTCCTCTAGATTTCTTATCCACTTAAATTGCAACCAAGCCCTTTGCTAATTGTAACCAAGTCCTTGTCTCTTGTTTCTTGCACTTAAGTCCTTTTGTTTTGTTTTCTTCTCCACCGCCTTGATTTCCTTGTCGTTTCTTGAATAAAATAAATACGTTACAACTTATACGTTGCATATTATTGCTCTAATATAGCACAATACCTCGAACGAATATTAATTCCAACATCCCTTGTTTATTTCTCTTTATCTCAGAAAAAGTTCTCCCGATTTCTCAAGCATTCTCTTTTCTCAATTCTAGGAGTTTATTCTCAATCCCTTTTCCCTCTCATAATATATCCTTCCTTGGACTCTTAATATACCATATCCTTAATCCATGATTCGTTCGCTCAATCGCTTAATCTCATTGTAAAGTTTCAGCGGTTTCTAGAACGTTTGTTTCACTTCCTCAGTGGTTTTCGTTCCAAATTCTCAAATCACTTATAATAAAATTCCAAAATATTAACTCCTCAATTCCTCAAATTAAATATCTCATTTCTTGATATTACTGATATATAATTCACTACTCGGTCAAATATTACACGAAAATAGAATTTGGAATTTCTGAATTCCGATCGCCTTTACATACACTTATTTACTCCGTAGATTACTAGTATAACTTCGGAATATCCACACTACGTCTCGTACATAGGTGGCATGAAAAATTTTCTTAATCCTCAAAATCATTATTCATTGATGCACTTCATCATAATAGGAAAAGTTTTAATTCTACAGAAATTTTGGGTTCTTACAATTCACATTAACAGGAAATTGAAGTATTAAATTAATCACTGATTCAGTAATATCAAAAGAATCTTGTCATAGGTTTAGAACAATCTTACCTGGTTGACCCTAAATAGGATCAACTACCTCAGCATTATCCCAAGCTTGTGAAACAGCAGCTTGATTAATCTCTGGAGATGTTGTCAGTGCATAACGCAGAGGTCCAATAGCCATAAAGTCCATAACTGGGTGAAAATCAGTTGATACCCCTTTCTTGTTGGTGATAGCTGCAACATGATTGTTTGTCATAAAATCGAAGTCACCAAACTTGAAAGCAACTGACTTGGGTAGCTTCCTTTGAGCAGCCATTGATTTTTTATCTGAAATGAACTTGAGAAATCCACGTTCACATGTAGATTGACAGGTGGCAGTCCCTGAAAAAGTGTAATTACCCACGATTTTTGAAAATAAAATCCAAAATTTATTTTAATTAAAATCAGGGTCTAAGTTTAATTTGAACTGATTTCCAGAGACTAGAATGAAGTCACATATGTGGAATGTCAGATATTATCCTGAAAATAAAAACACCAATAATCCAAGCAAAATGTTTTGGTTAGATTTTAAAATATCTTGGAAATATGAGAAGTTCAGTCACGCGCGAAGTAATGATGATATAGCAGCATTGAACACTTCAAAAGACTGTCCAGCTTCTCACTCTTTCCTATGTAGTCACCTGGTGTTTTTTGCTTTTCTTCATTTCAAAAACCACTTAAACACTCTCTGTAAACACAAAGAATCCTTTAAACATAATGGCCTTCAACCCAGAAATTCACATGAACCCTAACTTCCGATTCCTGTCGTCTGAGAAGTTCAATGATCTTTATGAGCAAGAGCAAATAGACTATCTCTTTAAAGAGATGACTTTTCTCATCGAACTAGATATGGTCGGAATCGATCCATGTAATGTAGAAAATCCTCCTCTAGAACATCCACCAGTTGAATAAAATCTTCCTCTAATCTCTTCACACCTTGAGGATGAAGAATTTGGTGAAGAGTCTGGGACTGATGTTGATGGAGATGCAATTCATTTCTAAGATGTCAAGAGTCAGCTGCTCTCATTCAAGTCGGTTCTTACCGGTTGAAATTGCTCAGAGAAGGAATTCAAGAGCAGATGTACTCAATGCATCCCCCAAATGGCTTCTGGCATGCTTAGGGAGTTGACGAGTTGATTGTTGAAGACTCGTGGAAAAGACAACTCCAGCAGCCACAACATTAGACAAGAAAAAGATTAGTAGTAACTATTAAGCAAAAAAAATGTATTTCATTTCCATGTATGTATTGCTTTTGATGAATGAAAATACAAGCTTTTCTTTTTTATTTATCTTGTCTATTTCTTGTTTATTGGCCAAAAAGATTGTTAGCATGAATGTATTGAATCAACAAGAACATCAACAATCATTAGAACTAAACAACTAAGTAATTCAGAACGTAAATTACTAAGTCAGAGACTAAGAAAAATTTCAGAGTCTAGTTCTTAATGATAGTTTTACTCATACTACAATTTATCAAGGCAAATTGTTATCAGCTTAAGAGTCTAAATGAAAGATATAGACACTGATAAGATTATCAATTCTATAAGCTTAACAATATATCTTGCTACTTTTGCAGATGTTAAAGATCTAGAAATTTAACATTCCTAACTCACTTACCAACCTAATGAAAGTGTTCTCATCAAGTGGTTTTGTTAGAATATCAGCAAGCTATTTGTCAGTATGAACAAAATGAAGTTCCACAGTACCATTTTCAATATGTTCTCTAAGAAAATGATACCTGACATCAATGTGCTTAGTCCTTGAATGTTGAACTGGATTTTCTACAATTTTGATAGCACTAGTATTATCACAAAACATAGGAATATTACTAAGTGTCATACCATAATCCATAAACTGATTTCTTATCCAAAGGAGATGTGCATAACAACTGCCTGCTGCAATATAACCAGCTTCTGCAGTTGAAGTTGAGACAGATTGCTGCTTCTTGCTTGCCCAAGAAATCAATCTGTTTCCCAAGAATTGACATGTACCTGTAGTGCTTTTTCTGTCTATTTTACACCCTGCATAATCAGAGTCTGAATATCCAATTAGGGAGAAATCATATTCTCTAGGATACCACAAACCAAGGTTTGGAGTTCCTTGAGATACCTAAAAATTCTCTTCACAGCAATTAAATGAGATTCCTTAGGATCACTTTAGAATCTAGCACACAAACAGGTAGAAAACATTATATCTGGTCTACTTGCAGTTAAGTATAACAATGAACCTATCATGCCTCTATAGCTAGTGTTATCAACACTCTTTCCCTTAGGATCAGAGTCTAGCTTAGTGGCTGTTGCCATGGGTGTTTTTGCAATTGCACAGTCTTGAAAGTCAAACCTTTTTAAAAGATCTTTGATATACTTAGACTGATTAATGAAATTACCAGTCTTAGTCTGTTTGACCTGCAAGCCTAAAAAGAAATTTAGTTCACCCATCATGCTCATCTGATACTTAGACTGCATAAGCTTGCTAAAATTAGCACATAACTTTTCATTAGTAGAACCAAATATGATGTCATCAACATAAACTTGAACTAAAAGCAAATAACATTTTACCTTTCTAAAGAAAAGAGTTTTATCAATTGTACCTCTTGTGAAGCCATTTTCAAGAAGAAATTTAGATAAGGTTTCATACCATGCTCTTGGTGCCTGCTTTAGTCCATAGAGTGCCTTGTCTAGTTTGTAGACATGATTTGGAAATTTTGGATCAACAAAACCAGGTGGTTGGTCCACATATACTTCCTCATCAAGTTTGCCATTAAAATAAGCACTCGTATACTTTGAATTTTGAATGAGCTGCAAATGCAAGAAACATTCTGATTGCTTCCAATCTTGCAACAGGAGCAAAGGTTTCATCATAATCAATTCCTTCTTCTTGTGAGTATCCTTTGGCCACCAGTCTTGCCTTGTTTCTTACAATCATACCAGATTCATCTAGCTTGTTTCTGAAAACCCATTTTGCACCAACAATAGATCTATCTTTAGGTCTTGGTACTAATTTTCAGACTTTGTTTCTCTCAAAATCATTTAGCTCTTCCTGCATTTCAATTACCTAATCAGGATCCTGTAAAGCTTTTTCTACCTTCTTAGGTTCATTCTTTGAGAGAAAGCAGTTATACAAGCATTCATTATGAGTTGATCTTCTAGTTTGAATACCACTATTTGGATCACCAATAATTAAGTCTTCAGTATGATCCCTTGTCCATTTTCTAACAGGTAGTAGATTTCTCCTGCTAGACTCTCCCCCTAAGTTAGTGGTATCTCTTGTAGAAGAATGTTCATTACCTTCAAAAGTTCCCCCTCGATCAATGGAATCAGTAGACTCTATACTGCTGCTAGTACATGAACTATCTTCATTAGACTCTGAAGAGTTAGTCCCTGAAGGAGTAGACTCTGAATGGTTGTTCTGCTCCTGACTGGTACTATGTTCTCCTTGATTGTTTTGCTCCCCCTCAACAGTATCATTGCCTTGAGGAGTAACAGAAATTTCTTGTGGAGAACCTTCATCATCACTGGAGAGTATCTCAGAATCCTTAAGATTTTCAAATTCCAACTTGTCATGGCTTTCATCAGTTTGCAGAATTCCAAATTTCTTGTCATCAAATGCAACACGAATTGATTCCATAACAATGTGAGTTCTGAGATTATAAACTTTGAAGGCCTTTGATGCAGAATATCCTAGAAAGATTACTTCATCCGACTTGGCTTCAAATTTTCCTAATTGTTCTGGATGAACTTTCAGGACATAACATTTGCATCCAAAGATGTGAAAATATTTCACACTTGGCTTCTTACCTTTGATCAACTCATAGGGAGTCTTTCATGTCTGTTCACCAAGGTGCAATTTTGAATGAAACACTACACCATTTTACTGAGGTGTTCCAGGTGCAGAGAATTGTTGAGAGATTCCATTGTCTACACAATACTCCTCCATTATAGAATTCTTAAATTCTGTTCCATTGCCACTCCTTAGTATCTTGACTTTGTACTTGGAGCTGTTCTGAATATTCTTGATAAGCTCAATGATTTGCTGAGGAGCTTCATCTTTCTTGTGGAGAAAGAACACCCATGTAAACCTTGTGTAATCATCCACTATAACTAGAGCATATCTTTTCTTGTTGATAGACATAATGTTCACTGGGCCAAATAAATCAAGATGCAGTATATGAAATGGTTCAGTAATTGAATTTTATGTCTTGCTCTTGAAAGTGGTTCTTTTCTGTTTACCAAGCTGACAAGCATCACAAAGTCCATCATGCACAAAATTCACCTGAGGTAGGCCTCTCACAAGATTGTGCTTAATAAGTTGATTAAGCTTCTTGAAGTTGAGATGTGAGAGTTTCTTGTGCCAATTCCAGCTTTCACCCGTTGATGCCTTACTGTAAAGACATCTAACAACTCCTCTAGTTGAATCTCTTAAGCTGGCTTCATAAATATTACCATGTCTCTGACCAGTTAGAACAATGTCTCATTCTTCATATTCATGATTTTACATCCTACACTGTCAAAGATTGATTGGTAACCTTTATCACCTAGTTGACTTATGCTTAAAAGAATGTGTTTCAAGCCTTCAACTAGTGCTACATTTTCAATGATGACATTCCCCAAAACAATTGAGCCATATCCCAAAGTTTCTCCTTTGTTGCCATCTCCAAAAGATATTACTAGGCCAGCTTTCTTCTCAAACTTTGTAAGTAGGGACTTCTTTCCAGTCATATGTCCAGAGCATCCACTATCCAGGATAATTGAATGCTTCTTTCCTGTTCCCTACAAACAAAAAAATAACTAGTTAGAAATTTTTGGGACCCAACCTTGATTGGATCCTTTCTTACTAGATTTAGAAACAACAGGCTTTGAAGATTTTCCTTTTGAGTTACATATTTTAGAGTTAATTTTAACCTCTGATTTCATAAACTGTTTGTGACTAGGAGTTTCAGATTTTAAAGAATAATAGTCATAATACAGTTCATGATAATCTCTACACATGTAAATAGAATGAAGTAGACTACCACAATGATAACAAGCTTTTTGTGGTTGGTACTGAATTTTCTGAGTCTTGGGGAATCTGGACTCAGCTTTCCAAGAAGGTTTTTGATTGCAATCTAGGGCCAAATGATTATGATTACCACATTTATAGCATTTCTTCCTAGGTGCATCATTACATTCTTGTAATTATTCTCTTTATTAATACCTTCTTTTCCATTCCTATTTCTCTTGGTTTTGTTAGACTCTGAAAGACCTTCAAGTCTCTGTTTTAACTGAGACTTAGACAGAAAGCCTATATTAACATTCTTATGTTTATCTAACACTTTACTATCTGAATTAGTGTTGTCAATTCTTTTTTGCACAACTGGGGTACCATTGGAATCAACAAACTTAACATGCTTAGGTTCAGAAACTATCTTCTTACCTTCAGATTTAGATGTGCTAGCTTCTACTTTTCTATCATCAATGACAATAGCTACTTCATTAGCCTTTTCAAAACCTAAGCCATTAACCTTACCAAGATTCTGATTGTTAATAATGTCATGAGTCTTCATGCAAGAGGTATTCCATGTGTGAAACATATCTCTCTCATCCTCTAGTTCTTTTCTGACATAGTCATAACCCTCAAGAATAACACTATAATCATGCTTAGCCTTATCAGAATTTAACTTGTACTGTTCCATTTGAACTAGCTCAGACTCTAGAAAATTATTCCTATCAACTAATTCATCATTCTTAATCTTAAGATCATCTCTTTCACTAGTAAGAATTCTGAAGTTAGTCATAAGATTCTTAATCTCAACATGGATAGTTCTAATATAATCAGAATCTAAGATATCATATGAATCAAGAGAGTGAATTGATACCTTAGAAGATGAAGAAGTTTTCTTTGGAGAACCATGTTTGTCCGAAGCACTTGCCATTAAAGCAATGTTGTCATAATCCAATCCATCTTCAGAATCACTAGAATCTGCCCAATCTTTCTGAGTGACCATGAGTGCATTACCCTTTTTGAACTCCTAGGCTTCTTACACTCACTAGAAAAGTGTCCAAGCTCGCTGCAGTTAAAGCACTTTATCTTTGCTTTGTCAAGCTTGATGATTGTACTTTTTCCCTTGTCATATTTCTTCACTTCTTTCTTTGGAAACGGTCCTTTGCTAAATCTTCTCCTGTTGAATCTTCCTTTCTTGAAAGCTTCAGCAAACGTAGTAAAGAGTTCCTGCATATCTGTTTCAGAATCAGTGTTGTCAGAGCCTATATCTGTAGTCTCTGACTCAGAACTTTCTTTGCTTTTCTTCTTCCTTGTATCTTTTACAGTAGGTTCAACATATTGTTCTTCTGGAAGCTTCTGTGATTCAGATTGCAGTGAGTGCCACGATTTTCAACTTGCCTTCACTTCTGCTCTTCTTTTGCTATATATCAAGTTCATAAGCCCTCAATTTTCCATAAACTGCCTCTAATGATATTTCATCCAGGTCATTAGCTTCCTCAATTGCAGATATCTTCTCATTGTAGAAATCAGGCAAGGCTTTCATAAACTTAGTATTCATATCCTCTAAGTCATAATATTTACCCTGCATGGCCATCTCATTGATGAGTTTTGTAAACCTATCAAAGGTATCAGTAAGTGACTCACCAGACTTCGATTCAAAGTACTCATACTGTTGTATGAGAAGTGTCCTCATATTCTTCCTGATAGGTTTAGTTCCTTCACAGTGAACCTTTAGATTGTCCCATATCTCCTTAGCAGTCTTACATGAGAGAACATAGTTAGTGGGAACAGAATGAAGACTGCTGAAAATTATGTTTCTTACTTTTACATCCTTAAGATCATTCTCCTTGTCCTTATCTGACCGTTCAGATTTAGACTTCTCTGCTGTGTGCTCTGGAACAACTTTACCATCGATGGTTACTTGACCAACAACCTTTGTTGGAACAAAATGTCCATCTCTTATCCGGTCAAGATAATCAGGGCCTGTTGCTTCCAGGTGATGCAACATCTTCACTTCCCAAAGAGTATACTCGTTTCTCTTGAGCATAGGGATCTTAGTATTTCCATCCTTGTAACCAGACATGATTGCAGATCTTTTTGATTATTCGAAATCAACCTTCTCTGATACCAATTGTTAACTCGAATAACTTGTAGAAGGGGGGTTGAATACAAGTTAAATAATCATGTCTGATTTTTGCTTTAGTAAATAACAATAACAAACGAATAACTCAAAACTTGTTCGTTTTAACAAGATCAAATACAAACTCTACCAAAGGTGTACAAATACCTTTAGCAGCTGCTCTCAATACAAATCTCTCTCTGTTTGTTCACTCGTATACTCACGATGATCACAAATCTCACACATATTACAATGTTATAGAGAGAGTTATTATAATGCTACATATCAACTAATAACAGAAAGTAATGATTAATACATGGTAATGTCCTGCCGTCTAGTTGATAGTTTCCACTGATAGTCGATTCCTTTCTTCATGCACACTTCTTTCCATCTTCTGAATATCAGATCCTATAGAATAGCACTTTCCAAATCTACAACTTCAGTCAGGGTCTATCATAGTCCTTGGGAACTCGTAGTCCGTGACTCTAGTCTCTGATCGAGTACTGTTCACAGTTCTGCAAATCTTGGATAACTGATTCATCCTTAATCAAATGCTAAATCCTTTATAAGATCAGGGTATTACAAGAAGTGTAATGTAATTCTATTCTACACATCACAACTCATGAATTATTCCTAACAAGAAGCCATCACTTAAGTTGTTCATACTTTTGGAAGTAAATGTTTTGTGTTAAAAGATAATTCAGAATATATAGGTAAGTTTGATGCAAAAGCATTTAAAGGAATATTTCTTGGCTATTCAATGGAAAGGACATCTTATAACGTCTGTGCGATCAGTCAAAAGAAATTGATGAAAGTACAAATGTCACTTTTGAGGACAACAAGTTTCCAAGTCTAAGAAGCAAATGAAGAAAACAAAGATCCTCTAAACTTTGAAAATTTAGATGACTTTGAAGAAACTGAAATTGAAGTTGAGCTCAATGCCCAACAAACTCAAGTGAATGATTTTCTGAACAATGAAATTGTTCCTATCTATAGTGCTGAACCAATCACTCAAGAAATACCTGTGAATGAGAGCATCTTCACAAGGGGGCTTTTCAAGAATAATTTAAGTTGAATGATGAAGCAACTTCAACCTTGAGAAATGAAGTTGAACATACAAAAAAATGGGATAGAGATCACATCGCAGAGAAAATCATTGGAAATCCAAATACATGCGTGAGAACCAGAAGAGCAACTCAAAATTATTGTTTATAAGGCTGTTTTCTATCTCAAGTTGAACCAAAAAAATTGGAGAAGCACTGTTGGATCCTGATTAGATCATTGTTATGCAAGAGGAGTTGAATCAATTTGAAAGAAAAAATGTTTGGGAATTGGTTCCTGCGCCTAAAGACAGAACAACCATTGAGTTAGATGGGTATTTAAAAATAAAATTGATGAAGATAATGTAGTGACTAGAAATAGATCAAGGTTGCAAAAGGCTATTCACAAGAAGAAGGCACCTGTTCCAAGATTAGAAACCATTAGAATCTTCTTGGCATTTGCTGCACATTCAAATTTCAAAGTCGATCAAATGGATGTCAAGTGCATCTCTGAATTGAGAACTAAAAGAAGAAGTATATATACAACAGACATCTGGGTTTGAGGACCCTCATTTTTCAAACTTTGTGTCACTACTAGAAATCTGTTAATAGACATCACGCCTTTAACATCGGTCAGTAATGCCACCGATGTCTTTGTGTTTTAAGACATCGCTTGAAATAAAACCGATGTATTTATGTTTTAAGACATCGCTTTCAAGGAGAACCGATTTCTTAAATAAGCTATTAAAAAAAATCCCGCGCGTATCCCAAATAATTTCCCCCTTAGAATATTTCCCCCAATTTGTTAAAATGTTTCCCCCTGGCCATTTTTTTGTTCCCCCCAATTTATCAAACACACAAAGCTTTTCAACATATATTTCCCCGAGTAAATCTTGGTGTACATACAAAAACACTACAAACACACGACCGATTTTATAGGAAACAGTTGAGTACTGTATTCATTCTGAGTTTGCTAACTTTCTACTCTTTACTACTTATTTATAGATATCTATATATCTTCTTACGAGTATGTAATACGTGCTTATCAATAATTAAAATTAGTTAATTTAATTCTTATGTGTTGTTTATAAACCTTGCAATTTTTATTTTTATATTCAATTCAAATAGAATAGAAATATGAGGAAACATACAATTCTTAATGTTGTATTTTTATAAGAAAATATAAAGAAACAAAAAAATTGTGATTAAATTAAAAAAATTGCCCCTGGCGGGGCCTATTCTAAGAAAAATAAAAATAAAATCATGTACAAATATTATATGAATTCCCAAAAATAAATTATTGTAAAGATATAATTTATATCGTTAACATATGTTAGTTTATGTACTTATTAATAATTTTTTTATGAATTGTGAAAATATTTTAAAATGGGTAAACTAGTGTAAAGTTATAAGAATAAAAGCAGATTTATAAAAAAATGAAATCGTTTAGAAACCTAAAATTTAGGTAGTGACTTTGTAGTGTTTAAGGGAGTATGTTAAGATTTATTCATATTTCCCCCCTTTTCTACAAAATGTTTCCCCCCTTAATCAAATTTTGGTTTCTCCCTCAAACATTCTCTTCAAACAAAATTAAAATAAAAATCTCTTGTTCTCTCCTCTTACTCTCTCGACTCACAGCTTCGCCGCTCTCGAACCCTAAATCTCGCCTCTCTCTCTCTCTCTCCCCCCTCTCTCTATTCTCTCTTCCCCCTTTCTATACTCTCATCCTTCTCTCTCTACACTACCACCCTACTCTTTCTCAAATCTCAATTCAACCAGAGATTATTCGATTCGAAGTTACAAAACTGTAAACTCAATTCGATTTGTTTGAAGCTCAAATTGGTAAGTGGCTAAGCCTGTGTTTGATTTCAATTACTTCGATTTAATTTTCAATTGGGGATTTTTGAGCTCGAAACCCTAATTTTTTAAATTTGTTCTTCGGTTGAATATTTAGTTGTTTGTATAACATGAAATATGTTCATAGATTATTGTTCTTCTCATCTCCGGTGACGTTTTCTGGCGAGTCACGATGGTTCCAGGTCCCTGTCATGATGGTAATGCTCAGTATTGTGGTGTTCCTAAACCTCGGGCAAATCGGTCATCAATCCAGTGAGTCAACTCAGCTTCCAGGTGAGTCAGCTCTATCAGCTTTGCTTTCAAGTGAACTAAACTTGTGTTTCTATCTATTGTTTTAACCTTAAATTTTGAATTGCAACAACTTATGAGACTGTTGGCATTGTAGCATCCTCTGCCAATGTATTCACGTCTTTCTTTCCTCGCCTTTATTCCCCTGTGAAACCAGGTTGATTTTTTTTTATTTTCTGTTTTCTTTTTGAGGTGAAGCTGATCTTGTTTATATTCATTTTTCATAGATGGTCGTCTGTATGCTGCCACTCCAGTTGATCCAGTTTTCATTTTGTTACCATTTTTTGAGGAAGCATGAATGAAGGTTTTTTTTGTGAAACTTTAATGATGTATTCTTTTTTCTAGTAATAGCAATTTTGTTTCCTTAAAGACTAACAGTGTGACTTGCAACGTTAATCTTAGGTAGAAACTCTAACTCGAAAAACACATTCTCAAGAGGTTGAGCTCAAAAAAACTACTAAACAATTACAGAAGGCGGTGGCAATTGCTGGGGAAGAGACTTCTAAATGCAAAGCAGCAAAAGAAGTGATCAAGTCACTAACTACTCAAGTAAGATTTTCTTAGCACGAAACTATTTATAAGGAATTCCCTTAAATGTAGTGTCTCAAGTATTATAAGTAGTCCTTTCCTTCTAATTAGCAATGCAGATTTACCATTTTGTAGATTACTGTCTATTAATTCATCTACTGAAAAGCTTTTTTTTTAATGCAACAATATAAGTAATAAGTCAATTATGGTATTTACATTACTTAGCACAAGAGAAGTCTTGCATAATGGTTCCATAGGAAGGTAAGTTACTTTTGAGAGTGACTGACTTGCTGACTATGACTTTCCAGATTCGTAGTAGTCTTAGGAAGATTCTAGTGCTCGGGCTAGCCTACGCACTTGAGTGTTAGTTTTCATATTTGAAATTTCAGGCTTTCAGGCTAATGGGCTAAATAACAAATAGAGCAGATTTTCTTTACTGGTTTAAGGTTTACGGCTTGAGACCAGTGTTTAGTATTTATAGCTTGAGACCAGTGTTTAGTATATGTACTATATATAATATTTCCCTACTATAGAGGGCTTAATAATGCAAATGAGTTGGAATTTGTGTTTCATTCTTATGCGCATCTTTGAGTAATGGCCTTATAATTGAAAATTTAATTTACAATCTCTTTTTATGCGAAAACATAATTGATTATTGTTTTTCAACTATATAATGTATTTTGTTGTTTGTAGAATAACATATCTTACTTGGAATAGGGGAATAAAAGCTGTAGTTTGTTTTTAAGTTTTCCTCCTTTTCTTTGAACATGTGAACCTAAATTGCTTGATCCCTAGCTGTGACTTTGCTTAGCATGCAGATCCAAATTCCCATATCTGCTTTTGGTTATAGACGTAGCCAAGTAAAGTAATTGTCACATTTTCGTGAACCCCCCCCCTCCTCTCTCTCTTCCCCCGAAATGATTGGATGAGATGTGACATGCCACATTTATGTTTAGCACTACACAGCAAGCACAAGTTTGCATGAGTTTATTTCACTATCGGGCATGTAATAATTGTTTGCTTTACGAATTTCAGAATTACATGGTTCAAGGACAATACAGAAACTGTGTTTGGAAAAAAAGATGTAATTGGATTGAGTTGTTATCATGCTTAATAAGATTTGTGCTATGTGCCAACTTCCAAGTATTCTATATTTGTGTCCTTTCCTTTTTCAATCCCAGTTACAATCTTTATACATTGTTATGTTGAACTAAGAAAGATGGGAAACATGCCTTACATAAAAGAATCGTTTTTGGAGTCAGGAAGATAGTGTATCCAAATCCCAATTAAAAGCATGACCGAGTTGGCTTTTCCCAGTCCAAACTATATTTGTATTAGATATGACAACAATCTTGAGGTGGTCTGATAACTTTGATTCATTAATTTCATTCTGTTGAGATCGAATAACTGAGGCTTAATGATTGTAACTTTGCATGCTTTTTATATACACTTGCTTTCAGAAGTACCATCATATCATGATTGTTTATTTCAGGCCTTTGTACATGATATGATTTATTAGTATTCATGTTAGATTTGCTACTTTGATTTGGTGCAGCTACTTTTATAGGTCTGCAGTTACATAGTAAGTTCATATTTTAGTTAACTGCAATTCTGAAGTATTCTAAACTTTTCATATAATGTTCTTGACAGAAGCTAGAGGCAAGAAAGGAAACAGTGAAAGCATTTCTAAGGTACATCTTTGTTTTCATAGGTTTTATTGAGTTTGGACATTATTGTATAATTTATTACCTATTCTTCATTTTTCTGATCCTTGTACACATTTCCTTTATGAAAGTTTCAGTATAGCCTTTTTTTTATTCAATGCTCTTACTTACATTATATGCTTTAATGTTAGATGTTAACATTAGTTATAGTTGGTAAATTTATGGACTTCGATGCTGATCTACTATTTTCTGCAGCTAGCAGAAGGTAAGTATATGCTAATCCTTTCTTGATTTTTCACTTGCAGGAAGTACATGATGGTTATGAGTTCGCCAAAGGCGATGCTTCATCAACATGGGATTATGTTCGAGCATCACTGGGATGTACATTTGACTAGTAGATAATTGATGGTTCTAACTTTCTAGGAGTTAGGTTATTTTTGCATGTGGTAGTAGTAAATATTTTTGTTGGTTTTGCGGATTGGTGTATAGCATTGTGATACTTTGAATTTGGCTAGCTAGTTCTTTAGATATTGTAGATTCGTTTACATTATGGTTGTTTAAGTGACATTGGTTGGATATTTTGTAAATGACAAATTGAGTAGTTGTGGTTATGAGATGAATGTTATTTTGGATTAAGGTATCAATGTTTGGATAGTATGTAAATATTTGGATTCTTATGTTGTCAATGACAAATTGAGTAATTAAATAATAAATATTTATTACAAAACAATACAGGACAAAATACAATAGACATCAGTAAAAAATGATGTCTATAACAAATATACACAACGGTTATCACAAATAAAACCGATGTCTAACTTCAACTTTAATATCAAATAAGTATAAACAATGATGTCTAATATAATCTTCCACATCGGTTATCACAAAGAAAACCGCTGTCGAAGGTTATATTTAACATCGTCCAAAACCGATGTCTAATACGACTTGATACATCATTTACGATAGAAGAAACCGATGTCGAAAAAGGCCTTAGACATCGGTCAAAAACCGATGTCTATGACATGGTACAATAGACATCACCGACAAAGACATCGGTATGATTTTTTAATAGACATCGGCCAGAAACCGATGTCTATGAGCTTTTTTCTAGTAGTGTGTAAAGACTGCTTAAGTCATTGTATAGACTTAAGCAAGCTCCAAGGAAATGGTATGATAATTTATCACAATTTTTACTTGACAATCAGTTCACTGGAGGCACCATTGACAAAACATTGTTCTACAAGCAACATGGCAAAGATATTATCCTAGTTCAAATCTAGGTGGATATCATCTTTGGCTATACTAATGACAAGCTTTGTGAGAGATTTTTAAAATGCATGCAAAGCAAATATTAGATGAGCATGATGGGAGAATTAACATTCTTTTTAGGATTGCAAGTTAGTCAAAGAGAGGATGTCATCTTCTTTAGTCAAACCAAGTACATCAAGAATTTGCTGAAGAAGTTTGATCTAGAAGAAAGCTCTCCTGCAAAGACACCTATGTCTACTCCCACTAAGCTTAATGAAGATAAGAAAGGAAAAAAGGTGGACAACACAATTATAGAGGCATGGTTGGATCACTCATCTAGCTATCTCACTGAAAGTAGGCTAGACATCATGTTTGCTACATGTCTGTGTGCAAGGTTTCAGTCAAATTTAAAAGAGTCTCACATGATTACTATCAAGAGGATTTTCAGATATTTGAAAGGCACAACAAACTTGGGTTTATGGTATAATAAAGAAACAGGGTTCAACTTGGTTGGTTATTCTGATGCTGATTATACTGGATGCAGAGTTGACAGAAAAAGCACCTCGGGCATCTGCCAATTTCTTGGACAGAGGTTAGTATCTTGGTATAGCAAGAAACAACATTTTATTTCAAGTAAACTGCTTTTGCGAAGCTGTTCTTTCTTTATTCAATGACCTTAATATGCATAAAGGTATAAACTCTACCAATATTGCTCTAATTCCTAAGGTCCTTACACCTGCTCATATGCGTGATTTTAGACCTATTTCTCTCTGCACTATTGCTTATAAATGTATATCAAAAATCATAGCCTCTAGACTTAAATTTGTGTTGCCTAATGTCATTGATATTGCTCAGTCGGCGTTTGTACCGGGTAGGCATATTTTTGACAATATTTTGCTAGCTCAATAATTGTTCAGGGGATATGATAGAGAGACAGGGGCTTCGAGGTGTGCTCTCAAGCTTGATCTCCACAAGGCTTTCGACTCTATAAGATGGGATTTTATATTTGCTGTGCTTCATAAAATGAACTTTCCCCCTCGATTCATTAATTGGATTCAGTTATGCATCTGTGAAGTCAACTATTCTTTCAAGCTTAATGGTACGGTTCATGGATATTTTAAGGGCACCAAGGGCATTCGACAAGGTGACCCTATGTCCCCTTATTTATTTGTTCTCTGCATGAATATTCTCTCTCAAATGCTAAAGCCGAAGCCCATGGGATTCAAACATCACTGGCGATGTAATGACTTAGACCTCACACATCTTTTCTTTGCTGATGATGTTCTCTTCTTCAGCCACGGTGATCAGACCTCTATTACACATATTATGGACTCTGTGCTTGCTTTCTCTGCTTTGAGTGGTCTCACTCCTAGTGTTCATAAGAGCACCAGTTTTTTCTGCAATTGTCAACCTGCTCTTGTTGAGTGGTTTGATGACACATATGGGATTCCACGAGGTAGTCTTCCTGTTCGATTTCTAGGGGTGCCTCTCATCTCCTCACAGCTATTTATCAACGACTGTATGCCTCTCATTCAAAAGCTTACTCACAGGATTGATGTGTGGACATCTTTACTTTTGTCTTTGGTGGGGCGGGTGCAGCTAGTCAAATCAGTCTTATTTGCTATGCAGGCATTCTGGTCTAATAACTTCATTCTCCCGAATGCCATCCATGACACCATTCGATCCATGCTTACGAGATTTATTTGGAGGGGTAACATAAATGATAAGGGATGAGCAAAGGTCGGTTGGAAACATATATGTTTACCTAGAGAAGAAGGGGGTTTAGGTTTAAAGGACCCATCTGAATGGAACACAGCTCAAATCTTATGTCACTTGCTCAAAGTCATAAATCATGCGCCTACTTTATGGGCTTCGTGGGTAAACAAAACAGTCCTCAAACGTAAGCATTTTTGGATTACAAAAATTCCTACAAACTGCTCCTGGATTTGGAAAAAAGTACTGAGACTTCGAGATCTTGCTCTTCGCTTTATTTCCTACTACATTGCTGATGGCACTACTATCTCCCTCTGGTTTGAACCTGGGTGGAACAGCATGTGCCTTGCAAACCATACGACTGCTCCTATCATCTCTCAATGTAGTATGAATAAAAATGCAAAGGTGCATGACATTATTATTACTGGCTCGTGGAGATTACCCATCCCAAATCAGAGACACCATCACTGGATCCCACTTAATCCCACTGCATACTCAATTTTAACTACCCAGATATTAACTCCAACTCTCGTGATGCTATTTTATGGGATGGCTTAGATCTTCGTAAGGTCAAAACCAGGCATGTGTGGGAAAGTCTTAGACATCAAAGCCAATAAGTGCAGTGGTTTCATGCAGTCTGGCATCAGCTAAAAGTGGAGAGGTACGCGCACTATCAGTGGTTGCTAAGTCATGGACGTCTCAACACCTTGGCTCGCTTAGCTCGGTTTGGAATTAAGTTAGAACAACACTGTTTCTTATGTGTGGGAGGCCGTGAGACTGATACTCACCTATACCTGCACTGCCCTTATAGTCGACATGTGCTCTATTCGATCCTTTCGATGTTTAACTTGGGTATAAATGGGCATACTTGGCCTGAGTTCCAACTGCATGTCTTGGGTATATCGGATGGGCCAAAAAGAAGAGTCATTTTGTTAATGATTCAGATCTTTACTTACTACATATGGAGAGAGGGAAAGAGAGAGAGAGAGAGAGAGAGAGAGAGAGAGAGAGAGAGAGAGAGAGAGAGAGAGAGAGAGAGAGAGAGAAATGCCTGAAAGCATAACAAAGGTGTTTTTGGACCTGAGAAGCTTTTGTAGGGGATTATTGTTGATACTCGGTCTAGGCTTGCAACCTCAACTTGGTACTCTAAAATAGTTTGTAATAGGCCTGACTTACTTGTATAATTTAGTGTAGCTTGGTGTTGATCTTCTCTTTTGCTTTCTATCTACAATCTGTCCTCCATCAGATTGTTTATAGATAGATCCGTCTATGGCCTGTCATAGATCATGGGTTAACCCCTCTGTATATTTTTCTCTTTTCTAATATATATCTAATTTAGCAAAAAAAAACAATCTATTCCAACTTCTATAGCTGAGATTGAATACATAGCTACTGGAAGTTGTTGTGCTCAAGTGCTTTGGATTAAAAACTAACTAAGAGATTATGGACTTGTGTTAGAGAAAATTCCTATTATGTGTGACAGCACAAGTGCAATCTCCATAGCTGCAAATTATGTCAAACATTCTAAAACAAAGCACATTGACATTAGATATCATTTCATTGGAAAACATGCGGCATAATAATTTCTTCCATTGCAGGTCGACTACGATAACAGTGCACGGCTGCAATGACTGCTTTCGAGTGTGTGCTTACATAAAATTTTTGTAAATTTAAAATGAAAATAGGAATAACGGTGCATGTAAACATATTAACAGGTTACAATTGATAATTGATAATTATAAATAAATTCGGAAAAAGAAAAGAACTAATGAAAAAGGAAGAGGAATTGGTAGCATATCAAGAGACTCTACGTTCTAGTTACTTTAATGTGATTATGTGAAAGAAAAGAAAAAAATACAACACATACAAGGAATGCCTGTCTGTACTCAGTAGTGTTTCCCCGTTCTCAAAGTTTCTACTACCTCAATTATATATAGACACATACATGGGGATTCACTCTAACAACATAGGAACAAAAGAAGGTTTACACATTTCTATGAAGAAAAATGGGGAAGTCCAGTTGTTGAGCAGGCAAAGTCGAGGGTTAGAGATGCTTTGTCTGCAATTAATCGCTCAAGTACCGACATCAAATCTCAAATAAAATAAAGACCGGTAACTAGCAATCATGCGTAATTTTGAGATCCTAGATCCTAGTTTGGATTGGTCCAGAAATTTCAAATATTTTTTAAAATTGTTTTTACAAAAATACTTATTTTCTTTAAAGATAAACATTCTTTTGAAAAATATTTGAAAAAAGGGATGGCAATCAAAAATATTAAGAAATAAATTATTAAATTTTTGGAATAAAATATCAATATTAATCGGACTTTTCTGGAACTCGAGTTTATACTATATATATGAAATTTTAAACAATACTAATATTAGATGAAAAATAAAAAAAGAAATTTTAAAATTTTATTTATATTAAATAATATATATTATGGGAAAAAAATATGACCACCTAGTCCAACCCTCCAGCCGGCTCTGCTAGCAGCTCATGGAAGGTGTGCAATAGATAAAAGGTGAAAAGTGAAAGCCAAAAGAATTGAACTTTTTCACTTTTTCTTCTAGAATCCGAATTTAAATTTTTTTAGAATCATTTATTTAAGTTTGAATATTATTCTGGATAATAGAACTGGAATCCGAGCTGAATATGAAGCATCCAATTGTTTCACATAAAATATTTCTTTAATTTTTTTGCTTTTCTTCAACTTCAGAAAATATTCTCTGGATTCCTGATTTTTCTCAATTTCTTTAAGAAAAACAATATTTCGCAAATAAGAAAAATTCCTTAAAAAATGTCTGAAAATTAAATTTTTCTTTTTAAAAGAGAAAAACATTTGTCCAAGTTGAATAAATTTTCAAGTTTTTATTTAGTCTTTTCAAGTAAGTTGGATTTTGAAAGTTACTTTTTCAGACTTTAGTTTGTGAGAAAAAAATAATATTCTAGGATTCATTTTTCAGTTTTATAAAATTTTCTGACATTCAAATAGAGCCAATGCCGATGCCGAGTTTATAAAGTGACGTGATCACATCAGACAATCAGATCGATGTTGCCTCAGTGGCATTAAGAAGAATGACATCTTAAGTTGTACATACTATGAGCTGTGCAGGAGCTTTCTGAGTCTTTTCTTTCACATATTGAATAACTCGTAGCAAGGGAATTCCAGGTAAAATGATTATATATATAAGATGTTCCACACGCGATCTCAGACTGAGTTCAGAATAAAAAGGATTGCCCTAAGAACGATCAAGTACTTGATTCACAATGTTAGTGTTGGATATTTTAATCTCAAACTTGTCATTTTATTTTAAGTTATTGTCTTATGTTTACTTTATTTCCAGCTGGAGTAGTAGTATGATTTGGTCACACTGATACTTGGTGTGATTTCAGGATCTTAGGAAATAAATTGGTAATGACTGAGTATGTTTAGGAAGTCTGTTAGTCAAGTCCTTATTGTGTGGGATCTTATGATCTCGTTGTCTCATTATTCTAGAGTCTATATATTGTACTGGAGTCCTTGAATAAAACTCGAAGCTTTTAGTAAGCATTTCTGTGTGATTTGTTTCTTAGTTTTCATATCAAACAGTTAATACATATATTGTTATTATCTACACTTGGTATCAGACCTCTCGGGTTCTTAGTGATCCATTGCAAAGACTCAGACCATGGATACAGGCAAGCCTAAGAATGATTCTGTTGGGTTGACATATCCTATGTTAACCAGGGAAAATTATATGGCATGGGCTTTGAAGATGCGGGTGTTCATGCAAGCACAGGGAGTGTGGGTTGTAGTGGAACCAAGCGACCCAAAGGCAGTGTTAGAAGAGAAGAGTGATAAGGTAGCATTGGCCATGATATACCAAGGTATACCCGAGGATATGTTGTTATCTATTGCTAAAAAAACAATAGCAAAAAGGGCATGGAAGGCCATCAAGACTATGTGTCTTGGTGTGGATCGAGCCAGACAAGCCAAAGTACAAACCTTGAAGACAGAGTTTGAAGCATTAAGCATGGGCGATGCTGACAACCTCGATGATTTTTATATGAAACTGAATGGAATAGTGTCAAATATATGAGCACTTGGTGAGAAAATGGAAGAAGCATATGTGGTAAAGAAGATACTATGAGCAGTGCCACCAAAATTCCTCCAGATTGCTTCTACAATCGAGCAGTTTGGGAACGTTTAAAAAATGTCTATAGAGGAGACAATTGGTTCGTTAAAGGCACATGAAGAAAGAATAAAAGGAAAGATTGAGACTGGTGGTGGACAATTGTTGCTTACAAGTGAAGACTGGTCGAAGAGAGTAAATGAGGAGAAGAAATTACTGCTTACTGGAGAGGAGTGGTTAAAACAAACAAATAGAGGAGGACAGGAGGGATCTTAAAATTTCAAGTTTCGAGGTAGCCATGACAAAAGTAAAGTAAGATGTTATAACTACCACAGCTATGGCCACTATGCTGCGGAGTGTCGCAAGCCAAATCGGGTTATAGATCAAAATCAAGAGGCAAACATGGTCGTAGTTAAGGATGACGAACCTGCCCTACTATTAGCAAAGCATGAGAAAGGAGAATCAGTCTTAATGCATCTTAATGAAACCAGGGTAGTGCCTTCGATGTTGACAAAAAATGATGCAAACGGTGGTGAAACAAACCTGTGGTACCTCGACAATGGAGCAAGTAACCACATGACTGGTTTCAGATCAAAATTTACAGAACTGAATGAGAAAATAACAGGACAAGTTAGATTTGGTGATGGATCATCTATGAAAATCGAAGGAAAGGGTACAGTTGTGTTTGCGTGCAAAAATGGAGAGGAAAATGCACTTCACGAGGTGTACTACATACCGAGTCTTCGAACAAACATCATCAGTATAGGTCAATTGTCAGAGGAAGGTAATAGAATCGAGATCAGGGGTGAGTACTTGTGGGCATTTGATCAAAAGGAACGACTACTCATGACGGTTAAACGATCTCAAAACAGACTTTATAGATTAGTTATCGAGACAAGCAACAAAGTGTGCCTAATGACCAAGGCAGATGAAATCTCAAGATTGTGGCATGTACGTCTCGGCCATGTCAGTTATCAGGCCTTGAACCTCATGTCTAGGCACAGGATGGTGAATGGAATGCCAAGAATTGCTCAGACCAAGACCGTGTGCACTGGGTGTCTTATGTCCAAGCAAACCAGGAAGCAATTTTCTACTAAATCTAGCTACACAGCAAAGAAGGCTTTGGATTTGATTTTTGGAGATCTATGCGGGCCAATATCACCCCCAACTGCAGGAGCTAACAAATATTTCTTTCTACTTGTTGATGATTTTAGTCGAAATGTGTGGGTCTATTTCTCAAAAAACAAGGACGGAGCGTTTAAAGCATTCAAGAATTTCTTAGCTATGGTTGAAAAGGGCCCTGAACAGAAAGTGAAAGTATTTAGAACCGATAGAGGAGGGGAGTTCACCTCTAATGAATTTAAAATCTACTGCGAAGAAGCTGGAATATAGAGACACTACACAGCCCCGTACACACCTCAACAAAATGGTGTGGTTGAGCATCGAAATTGCACAGTAGTTGAGATGGGAATGAGTTGTTTGAAAGAAATGAACATGCCATCAGAATTGTGGGGAGAAGCCATTAGACATTCAGTGTACATCTTGAACAGGTTGCCTACTCGTGCTCTGTCTAGGCAAACTCCGTACGAGGTATGGACCGGGAACAAACCTCACATCGGTCACATAAGAGTGTTGGCTATCTATCTCACATGAAAGTTCCTGACAATCAAACTTCAAAACTAGACGACCATAGCAAGCAAGTAGTAAACCTGGGAAAGGAACCGGGTAAGAAAGCATACCAACTTCTGGATCCAGAAACTAATCGAATATATATTAGTCGTGACGTTACATTTGAGGAAGGAAAAGTGTGGCCTTGGAATCAGTCGAAGGGTGAAACTGGTGTGCAGATACCACAGTTCGAGATATTGGAGAGCAAATGGAATGTGGGTGAGAATCAGGTGAATGTAGAAGGAACACACGGAGAATATAATGATATGACACAGAATGCTGCAACGCCTCAAACACAGTCACACGAATCAAGGCTGAGTTCTGAGAATTATGTTGACAGCACAGAACCTAGATGCTTCAGAAAGTTGAGTGACATTTACAAGGATACAGAGGAAATAGAATTAGACGAGGAGCTGTATCTAATGGGTGTTGAAGAACCTGCAAATTTCAAGCAAGCTGTGAAAGACTCTGAGTGGAGGAACGCCATGGAGAAAGAAATAGAGTCAATCGAGAAAAATCATACTTGGAAGCTGTCTACTTTGCCAACCGGACAAAAGTTAATAGGATTGAAATGGATTTTCAAATTGAAAAAGGATTCAGATGGAAAGATTGTAAAATATAAAGCAAGACTTGTCGCGAAAGGATATGTCCATGAACAGGGGGTAGACTTTGATGAGATCTTCGCGCCTGTCACTAGACTCGAGACTGTCCGTCTGCTGTTGGCTCTATCTGCTAAAAACAACTGGGAGGTCCATAACCTGGACGTAAAAACAGCTTTTCTCAACGGAAAAATAAGTGAAGATGTATACGTTGCACAGCCGGAAGGTTTCGAGAAGAAGGGACAAGAACATTTGGTCTATAAACTGGTGAAAGCTCTATACGGACTGCGTCAAGCTCCTCAAGCATGGTATGCAAAACTGAATTCGTGTTTAGAGAATCTTGGGTTCACTTTGTCCGTACGAACATGCTGTGTACACGAGAAAAGAAGGAGGTGAAAGTTTGATCATAGCAGTATATGTGGATGACTTATTGGTCACAGGCTCTGATAAAACATTGATCGAAAGGTTTAAGGAACAAATGAGTTGCAACTTTGAGAAGAGCAATCTTGGGAGGATAAGTTACTATTTGGGAATTGAGGTGACCCAAGAGAAAGACTACATAGAATTGCAGCACACTGGGTATGCCTTAAAGTTACTCGAGAGGGCTGGATTGAGTGAATGTAATCCCACAAAATACCCGATGGACCCCAAAGAGCAGTTAACTAAGGACGAATGGGGAATGCCTGTAGACATCACTCAGTACAAAAGTCTGATTGGTGGACTACGTTACTTGGTTCATACACGTCCTGACGTAGCATACTCAGTAGGGATCGTGAGTCGTTATATGGAGAGGCCAACGAAAGTACATTTGAATGCAGTGAAACGAATTCTGAGGTATATTAAAGGCACTTTACAGTTTGGTCCGGTTTACTCAAAGGAAGAAGGAAACAATGTCTTAATCAGTTTTTCAGATAGTGATTTGGGAGGAAATTTGGACAACAGGAAAAGCACAGGGGGAGTGGTTTTTTACTTAAACGAAAGCATAATTACATGGGTCTCTCAGAAGCAGCGATGTGTGGCATTGTCGTCTTGCGAAGCCTAGTTCATGGCTGCCACAGCAGCTGCTTGTCAAGGAATCTGGTTACGCAATGTTCTAAATCAGATAACAGGAGAAAATAGTGGTCTAGTGACATTGTACAATCGTTCAGCCATTGACTTGGCAAAGAACCCGGTTTTACATGGTAGAAGTAAGCATATAAACATTCGATTTCATTTCATTCGTGGATGTGTAGATCGAGGAGAGGTCGTCTTGAAGCATGTTTCTAATCATGAGCAGCGAGCAGATGTATTGACAAAGGTGCTGACAACAATCAAGTTCGAAGAACTGAGAAAGTTGCTGGGGGTTAATAATCTCACTAGACAAGTTTGAGCTTAAGGGGGAAATTGTTGGATATTTTAATCTCAAACTTGTCATTTTATTTTAAGTTATTGTCTTATGTTTGCTTTGTTTCCAGCTGGAGTAGTAGTATGCTTTGGTCACATTGATACTTGGTGTGATTTCAGGATCTTAGGAAATAAATTGGTAATGATTGAGTATGTTTGGGAAGTCTGTTAGTCAAGTCCTTATTGTGTGGGATCTCATGATCTCGTTGTCTCATTATTCTAGAGTCTATATATTGTACAGGAGTCCTTAATAAAACTCGAAGCTTTTAGTAAGCATTTCTGTGTGATTTGTTTCTTAGTTTTCATATCAAACACTTAATACATATATTGTTATTATCTACCGTTAGGGGTATCAGGGGTCGTCACAGAGCGAACACACTCTATCACAAGTACGAGAGCCTCGTGACATTATTGCTTCTCAGAAAAGAAGAATGTATCCTGCTCGGCAGCTCCTATATACGTAACCGATCGGTTATGGCTGAAGCAATATTCGAGGTTGTAGGTGGGTTCGGGTGGAGTGGAGGTGGTATAGTACATGTAAAGTGAGAGAATACTGGTTAAAAATTGCATTTGGTACGTCCCATCTTTTCCACAGATGTGCTTCGAGATCACGGTGTATGTAAAATGTTTTTTCATATAAGTAAATATTAAAATTGATATAACAAGTAACAACCACACACTCTCTTTAAAAATAGGCACGATCAAACCTTTCACGGAGAAGAATATTTATTTGATTCTTTGCGAACTTTGTTAACGGAAGTAGATATGTTACATATACATTGATATGTTGTTTGCACCGTTGTGCAATCTGGCATATGTAATTTATTGATTTAGTAGTGAGAAGACGTCTCCTCCGGGTTGTGCCGGCAAGATGGAGCAGAAGGAGGAGTATATACCCCTTTAGGAAGTACTTGAAAAATCAAGCTGGCCTTTTGATAATTATGCATCAATTCATTCGAAGGTGTCACGGCTGCTTCCGACTCCTTGTCCATCACCGTCGCCGCCATCATCATCGTGTTTTTCCCCGTCCTAGTTGCTCCGCATGAATCACTTACGAGGAGTAGCATGCATATAATAATGCATAAGAGACTCCAGGAACTGCAGGAAAGCTTGGAGAAAATTATCATCATATATATTTTTATACAAAGTGCTTGCTTGGGTGTTTGGAGTGGATACTTGGTTTGCGTTCGTGTTTAGTACTACTAATATTTATAGAAATGGACGTATGTGTCTATATACGTACACGTACATGCTTAATTCATGCAGACTCAGATGGCCACTACGAGTAATAAAGCCAGAAGTGTTGTTACAATCACATGGCTTGTAGATTTTCGTGCGTATAGAATTTCCTAATATTGGTTTGTAATCACAATAAATAAGATATTTGATAATATTAGCCATAGGTGATAGGGTAGAAGTTTATTGATATGGGCTAAAAATAAGCCATAAAGACATATTTAGCGTTGCATTAATTAGACCCGGTATGGTCCGAATGTGGGGCCCACCAACAGGGTCCAAAGTCCTATCTTTAATATTAATTTCGTAATTAATATTAGGGGTAATAAACAGCTCAGCAATAAGTGTCAGATAAGGACATTATCTCTACAAGACTTAGCCTCCAAGACATCCAATTCGATATGGCAACAGACTCCTACAAGGAAGGAGTCTAGAACTTTCCTCAAGGAGGTGACTTATCTATTAAGTCTCCAACTCCTACCTTAATTCTAAGGCTTCTCAGCCTATATAAAGGGCCTGACCCCTCATTCTCAGAACTACGTTGGCTTGATTCTCTAGCAATACAGAGATACGTAGGCATCTTGTGAGGACCGATCAGTCTCGAACGCAAGAACAGCCATTAAAGCTCGAAGCTCACCATCCCTTGTATTTAATACATACAAACCCTAGCCGCAATATTCGTAACCCTCGTTTTTATTCCACAACATTTGGCGCCGTCTGTGGGAACGACAACATCAACCATGGTTCAAACACGAAGAACAATACCAGTTGCAACTGAGGCCATACCTCTCAGATCTGCTCCACCCATCACCGAACAGGTTCCCCCAGCATCAGGGGCGATTGCCCAACAAGCTCCGCCAGCATTAGGGGCGATCACCCAATCTCAAGTTTCTCAACAATCAGGGGCGATCCCCCACGTTGAGAGTACATTACCTCCGATTACCCGTACAAGACGAGAAACCAATCCTCTTCAGATGGTGGTCTCTCCACTGATTGATCCGAACAACCCATCGCATGGGGTCCAGATCCACACTACAGATCTCCCCGTGAGTGCTAACCCGACATACGGGCTGCCTAATTATCCTCCTATCCAAGGGACAGGCCCAAGTGGTCACGCTTTGCAGATCCGAGATCGAGAGTATCACGATTATTCGGGTCCTTATACTGATGAAACCTCCTCCGACGATGAGGATGATGACCGTGATGAAGCCCCGAGGAGGCGACGTGCTAGTAGAGAACCTCGAAGGAGGACTCAAGACATCCGTGATGGACAATCTTTGACAACTGCTGAAAGGATCAAGGCTTATGAGGCCGAGATCTTAAAATTGAAGGAAGATATGGCAAGAGAACAAGCTAGGCTAAATCAAACTCAGCCTCCTCCAACTGCAGGAAGGATTCCCATCATTGATTTGGAGAGGTCTTCAAGGAGACAAAGAAGGGCTGATGCCTCATTCGGAAGAACAACCACAAGGATGGAAATTCCCAAGGGAAACCCCAAAGATCTGATGCCTCTCGGAGATCCTGATGATCCAACACCCCCGTTCACCGAGGAAGTGATGAATGCTCACATCTCTAGGAAGTTTAAGATGCCTACAATAAAGGCTTATGATGGAACGGGTGATCCCGCAAACCATGTGAGAACATTCTCGAACGCACTGCTGCTGCAGCCTGCAAGTGATGCCCTAAAGTGCATAGCGTTCCCCCAAACCCTGTCGGGCATGGCTCAAAGATGGTATAGCCGATTGCCTGCGAACTCTATTGGCTCTTTTAAGGAGTTGAGTGCCGCCTTCGTTAGCCAATTCATTAGCGGAAGGGTGCATGAGAAGAGCTCCGCATCTCTTATGTATGTGGTGCAAGGAAAGAATGAAAATCTGAGGGATTACCTCAAGCGATTCACTAAGGAGACCCTGAATATCACTGATTTGGAAAATAAGGTGGCAATGGTAGCCCTGGAGCACGGAACCACTGACCTCTTCTTCAAGAGATCATTGGCGAAGCATCCCCCTGAGAACATGGCTGAGCTCCAACGAAGGGCTGATAAGTATATTAAAGCTGAGGATAGCTTGAAGAAAGAAATCACCGTAGGTGGAGGAGGAGGTAATAATGACTCCAAGAAGCGAAAGCAAGACCAGGACTATGATGATCAAGAGTATGATGCTAGGGACAAGTATCCCCGAACTAGCGAGTACTCCGACTCTGCCCCTAAGAAGAACCAAGGGTCAAGGTTCACTGAGTATGCAAGGTTGAATACTCCTAGGAGTCGAATCTTGTTGGACATTGAGAATGATAAGGATTTCAGATGGCCGAAGCCACTCAGGGGTGATCCCGCAAAGAGAAACCAGAATCAGTATTGCAGATTCCATAGAGACGTGGGGCATGACACTGACGATTGCAAACAACTCAAAGATGAGATCGAGTTTTTGATCCGTAGAGGGAAGCTGAGGCACTTCACTAAGGGTGAAGACCGTGGTAACCAGAGAAGAGACTATAATAGAAGGGATGACGATCAAGATCGTAACCCACGGCCCCGAGGGCCAGTAATCAACATGATCTCAGGAGGCCCGACTGCGGTCGGGACAACTTGGAACTCTCGAAAGGCTTATGCTCGAGAGGCGTTGCACATCGTGGGAGAGGCCCCCGAAGCGTGCCAAAACTGAGGTAGCGATTAGCTTTGATGACTCAGACTTGGAAGGGGTGAAGTTCCCCCATGATGACCCGTTGGTTATAACTCCTATGATTGGAAACTCGGAGGTGAAGCGAGTCTTGATAGACAATGGAGCTTCCGTTGACATTCTGTTTCATGATGCGTTTGTGAAGATGGGATACACTGATTCTCAGTTGACCCCCAATAACATGCCTATATACGGATTTAATGGAGTAAAATCCAAAGTTGAAGGGACTATTCAGCTGCCTGTAACTATTGGGCAAGAGCCCAAGGAGGCCACTCGGATGTTGAACTTCCTGGTAATCAAGGCGGATTCAACGTACAACGCTATCCTTGGAAGGACTGGACTTCATGCATTCAAGGCTGTTGCCTCAACCTATGATGTGAAGATCAAGTTCCCTACCAGGAATGGTGTTGGAGAACATAAAGGTGATCAGAAGATGGCACGAAGCTGTTATGTAGCCTCGTTAAGGCCTGATGGAGTCGGGGGGCAGGTCCTTCCGATTGAAGACATGGAAGTCCACAGTGGTAAGGAACACAAAGAAAGGTCAGCAGAGGACATCACACAGAAGCCTCGGACAGCCATTGAGGCTAAGGCGTTAACTGACTTTGTGGTTGAGTGTACCATTAGCAACCAAGAAGTCGGGGGGCAGGAGGTAGTACCCCAAGCAGGAAGTGAACTTCAGAATAAGAATGAGGAGACCAGAAGGAGTGGTGGGTGCCCTATTTTGATGGAGCATCAAAAACAAAATTAAGTGGTGCATACCTAGTCTTGCAAAACCCCGATTGGGCTTAAGTTATCCTAGTAGGACTTAGCTTCATATTTATATAGTAGAAGTAGAAATAAGGTTCATTAAAACCATTGCAGAGCATGTTGCTCCGAGTAGGACAGTAGTACTCTATGTAAGGGTTGAACCCATTTCAAGTTATTAATGCATGTTTGTTTTCCATTCATTGATTGTGATTTTATTTATGTGCCAAGCACCTGATGTGTGAGTCAGATATGACCAAGTACCGAAAATAAAAGAATACACGAATGAAAACAAACGAATGCATACCCCGAATGGTAGAGTTAGGTTACAGCAGATAAGAGTTTAAGTCCTTGAAGGACCCTGGATAAAGACAAACGTTGAAGTCCTGATGGAACACCCGCTGAAGAAACATATTGCATAACACGAAAGCCAATGGAAGGCTCATCAGGTGGGCAATCTAACTTGGAGAATTCAATGTTAAGTACAAGCCTAGGATGGCCATCAAAGCTCAGGCTCTAGCTGACTTCATGGTTGAATATACCATTGACAATCAAGAAGTCGGGGGGCAGGAGGTAATAGACCAGGAAGGTCAGCAATGTGAGAAACCCCTGGAAGAGAAGAAGGAATATTGGATGCTCTATTTTGATGGGGCATCAAAAACAAAAAGCTCTATTTTCATGGGGCATCTAAAACAAAAACCAGTGGTGCAGGTTAAGTTCTGCAAAGCCCCGATGGGTTCACACTCGAGTATGCCTTGAAGTTGGACTTCCAAATAACCTACAACGAGGCGGAGTATGAAGCTCTGATAGCCGACCTAGACTGACAAGAGCCCTGAGGGTCAAGAACCTGAAAGTCTGTGGAGACTCAAAGTTGGTAGTCTCACAAGTCAATGGAGAGTTTGAGGTTAGAGAAAAGAATATGGCCAAATACTTGAGGATTGTGAAAGCTGCGATAGCCCAGTTAGATGAGTGCCAGGTATATCCCAAGGGAGGAGAATACAAAGGTCGATGCCTTATCTCAATTCAAGGGTCGAGACCCATTCTGGGAGCGTCTACTTCCAAGTCCTGAAGACCCCCACCATCAATTTGAAATTGGTAGCACCAGTTGATGTAAGCTGAAGGATAGACTGTTAGGCCGAATACACAAATAATAATTAACTTTGTATGAGAGATTAACAAGTAAAAGCGTTTATGCACTTAAAAAAAACTTCTTGTATTTCGAACCCTCTTCGTGATGTAAAATATCACAAAGAGCTGCTAGGTTACAATAATGATAATTCGTTATCGATACCCTTCTAGGGTTAACCTATCTGTATTTATATAACATACAGCTACGATACAATCTCTAATTGATATTCCTAATAATCAGCTATACAATGATATCAATTACAGATTGTCACACGTCTCCTATGTCAACTCGATCTCTTTGATAGCTATCCAATCTTCAAAGATATCGCTTCCATAAGTAATCTTTAATCACTGTTGAACAGTAGACGCGCTTCCTCCAGACAGAGTTTAACAAACTCTGTCGAGCTTCCAACTGTCAGAGTTTACGCAAACTCTGACTGCTTCCAGCTAAACTCTGATAACTCCCTGTAACACTTAAACACTGATTAAAACACATCAATTATATTTAACAATCTCCCCCAACTTGTTCATTAGCAAAAATGTACAAGTTAATGACAATAATTGATGATGTCAAAACAAATAGATAAATACAGTGTTTATACAGATTCAGAGTTTAAGCTTAAAAACTATAGAGAATAAGAAAATTCTTAAAGAACTTAATCTCTAATCATTTCAAGATCTGGCATGGTTCTGAGATAATCAATCAGCAATCTTCTTTCTGCATTTTCAAGTTCAATCTTCATTGCTTCTTTGATTTCTCTGAGTTGAGGATCACTTTCATCTGTATGGTAAATAGCAGCCCTAAGATCATAAATCTTGTTTCTTCTCATTTCATTACCCAGTCTGATAAATCTGACTTTTTCTGCCTGAGTATTGAAGTCAAGTACTGTGATTCCCAAATCAGTTTTTAACTTTGCAGTACCTTTCTTCATTTCAATGAGATTGCCTTGATAATCCCTGTACTTAGGAATATATCTGCTGTTATACTTCTGTCCTCTAATTGCCAGATTCTGAGTCATCTTCTGTCTGAGTACATTGGCAACTGATTGAGTCCTTCGACTATTCACCTTGAGAAGATATAGAACATACTCTAGTTCTTCCCAATATTTCAAGCCGATATCATCCTCACCAACTTTGAATACTGTCCCATCAGCCATGAAGTATAGAAGAAAATCTTTGTCTAAACTCTTCTGATGAACCAACTGCACTGATTCCAGTCTATCCAGACTCTCTTGAGGAACACCACGACTTGGAACAGCCAGTGAAGAAGGATCTCTAGGACCAGTATATTGCCTTCTGTCTCTATGTGAGCCTAGTCCAGCCTTATTATTTCCAATCTTGCCAGATAAAGCTTTTCCATCAGAAATATTCATTGAGACTCCAGATAACACATTTGGATCAGAAATTGTTCCTTTACCAAAAACTGATTTCAACTGAGAAGATAGAGGTCTAGACACAACTTGTGTAGCAACAGAGGTTGTGTTTTCTTTCTTCTGTACAACTTGTGTAGAAACAGAGGTTGTATCTTTCTTCTTTGAATCTTCTCCTTCCATAGCAATGCCTTTCAGCTTGAGTTTAGCTTCAGCTTCTGTTGATTTCTTAGATAAATGTGATCTTTGATCAGCATCAACATTTTCCTTGATCACAATGCCTTTAAGAACAGGCCTAGGAGCTTTTTCTTTTTGTACCTTATCAGACTTTAAAGCTTTAAGATGTTCTTCTTGTAAACTCTTTTCCTCAGCTTCAATGTCCTCAATCGTTACTCCTTCCTCATTCTCTTCAATGAACAACTTAGCAGCCAACTCTTCATCAGTTTGTGGATTTGAAGATAACAGTAAACTCTTGGTCCTTGAAGTTCCTTGAGTATCAGTACTTCTCCCAACAGACTGTGATTTGGATGACTTACTAGTTCTCAGAGTTTGAACCTCCTCAGCCTTTTTCTTTCCTTTGTTACTTGCCCCTCCATCTCCAGCACTATCCCTTCTGACAACTCTCTCCCCCTTTTTGACATCATCAGGCATAAGGATAGAAGTAATTAACTCCAGGGAGGTAGCAATAGAATCAATTTTAGCAGATAAATCAGACTGGTTCTCTTCAACTTTACTCAGTCTGGCAAGGATATTGTCTTGAGCTTTAGAGAATTTTGTAGTCACTAGTTTTGAATGTGTTTCCATTTTCATCTCTCTAGCTACAACCTCATTTCGCAAAGAAGTGATTGCCAAATTAGTATCATCAAATCGTCTATCCAGAGTTTTAACTTGAACTATAGTTGCTTTCAAGCAAGAAAGAATCTCTGGATTAGAGATAGTATCAGCACTTTGCTTAACAAACTTAGCTGCTCTTCCTGGTGGAAAAATACAATCTTCTTTGTACCATTCAGCAGCATTCTTGGCAAATTGTGCTCTCTCAACTTCATGAGAAGTACAAGGTTGAGAAAAAGGTGTATGTTTATCATCAGTTTGTACTGGTGCACTCAGAGAAGTATCAGAGTTTGCACTACTGTCACCTTCAGCTTCAACACTTGTATCTTTAACTGGTTCATCTTCAGCCATAGGTTTAGCAATATCTTCTGTAGACTTTTCAGGATTTTCTTCATGTTGCTCAGGCTCAGCAACAGGCAATGACTGAGAAGTTACTTTGGTTGCCTGATCAATTTCTTCACCTTCTTCAACAGTGTGGTGAGCATCAGATAATATCTCAGTATGAGATGCCACAGCTTCAGAAGGAATAGACGTAGGTTGATCAGCTACACCAATATCAGAGATAGGATCAGAGAATGGAATAAATGAATCAGGAACATCATTTATTGGAGAAACACCATCTCTGGCATCCTCTTCTGCAGGCATTTTATCCTCTGCAGGCATTACATCCTCTGCAGGTATGACATCCTCTGCAGGTATTGCATCTTTCTCAACCTCAACAGGAGGTGTTTGCTGTGAAACAACCTCTGGAGCTTCAATATCTTCATTCACAGAATCAGAGAATATCACTTTTCTTCGTTTTGCTAGAGATACATTATCTGAATCCTCTTCACTAGTTGGTGGAGTTTGTTCTACCACTGAAAGTGACTTAGATATGTTTGCCCGAGCTTTCATTCTTTTCCCCCTTCTAGTGTAAACAGCTTCAGGAGATTTCCGTTTTGATTTGCTTTGTGTCTCTTCTGCCTGCTTTAGACTTGCACGTCGTTTAGTAATTGCCTTCTTAACTCTTTGCATTCTAGACTGTGATGCTGGTGGAGATTGTGACGAATCAGAGTTTGTGTTTGAAGTGGGTGAAGGTTGCTTTGCAGGTGATTCAGTGTTTGGTTCTGGTTGAGGTTCAGGGTGTGGTTCAGGTTGTTGTGGTTCTTGTTCAGGTTCATCTTGTTGTGGTGCATCGTGTTGTGGTTCCTGTTGGTCTTGTTGTGGTTCTTGTGGTTGATTTAGAAAATTTCGTAGAACAAGAGGCATGACAAACTCAGGAAGATTTTCTTTACCAACATCCTTGTTAGTCATATCAGAGAATATGCGCTTATTGACTCTGAACGGATCAATTTCATCAGTTTCATCAATTTCAAGACCAGGTACACATGCATTAAACAACATTTGACAGAAACGAGCATAATAGACAGTGGTAGACTCTGACAATTTATCACCTAAGCTCATCAAAAATGTCGACCAAAATCAAAATTAGAACCATAGAGCAGAGAATACCCGATTTGGAGACTGTCTATAGGAATAGCATCCCAGTTTGTGACTTTCTTCTGGAACGTCCTCGTTATGCAATCAAAGAAGAAATTCCATTCTTTTCTGAGATTTGGTCTCTTTATGCTGCCGAGCTTGTCAAGAGATTCCATGTAACCTATCTCTTGTAGCATCTCTCTCAGATAAGTTTCATTAACGAGAGTATAAGAAGTATGTGTATCAAACCCCATTGTTTCTCGTACAGTCTGTGGAGTAATCACATGATCTTGGTCTTCGTAAGTGAAGATAATGGTAGGAGTTCCACTTTCTCCTCCATCCACATAAACTGAATTCTGCCAGAATGAAGCAATTTGAGACGCAGAAAGAGTAGCAGGTCCAGTCAGAGCTTGTCCAATCTCTGAATCCCTCAAAAAGTTCTGCATGAGATGAAACGATTCTGGAACGCGTTCATGATAGAGTGGAGCTTCATAGTTATTAGGAACAAACCGTAAGCCAAGAGCAGTGAATGCTTTAGATGCCATTGAGTTAAGAATTTCCAAGAATTTCCAAAAGATATGTATGTAGAAAAGGTGTTTGCGTGAGTGCCCAAGAGAAAAATAAGAGAACTGTGAGAGTAAGAATAAAGCAAACTCGTTTGGACACAAAAGTGATTAAATTAATAAAAACTCAATCTCTTATGTAACAAATACTCAATCAGTTCCTTGATTAATGTGTAGTGGGACACGATTATAGGTAAGTGGGACACATTAAGGGCGAGTGGGTCATGTGCGCCTATTTTTAAAAAGAGTATATTAAAATTAAAACATTAAAATATTTGATTTTAACAAAAATCAAATAATACTCTTTTTAAAAATATCTGGACCCAAGTAAAATCAGAATTTGAATCGTTTACCTGTTGCCTTTAATAACCAGAATACGAAGCGATTAAGGACTTCGTTCTTACCCATCTCTATTTAAGGCCTAGAGACTTGCTCAGATTATTTCATTAAACCTTTAACCTTTCAGTCTCCCCTGTAAAATCACAAACCTTTCAAACCAAATACTCTTGAAAAACAATGGCTAACCTTACCATCAAAGAGAAAAACCTTCATCTTGTCGAGAATAGGGACATCTTCAGCTATACGCGTGAAGAATTTGAAGCGTTTGAGTGGGAAAGGCAGCTTGAGACGCTGTGGCTGCAAATGGATGCTGGTCTGGAAGAGCTCGAGAGAGAGAAACCTGCAAGGGTGATCGACATCGATGCTGCCCTCCAAGCAACATTGGCATGGCTCTCCTCGAAGGCATCCTCATCCACCACCACCAACCATTGTTAATGAATATGTCAGCAAAAATAACCTTATCCCTTCAACTTCCACCCAAACAAAGTGGCAAAGATGGGATCTGGGAATTTTTGCTAACAATGGAGTGGTGTGGACGGACCTTTTACTTTCCTGTTGAATAGATTAGCAGATAGAGAGAACAAAAAGATGTAATATTTGCTTGTAATCTCTTTCTTATTATCAATGAAAATTTTGTTTTTCTAATCATATTCATTTTGTTCTGCGACTGTTATTTGTGTTATATGAACTGTTCTTCAAGAAAATGCATCAAGAAGAGAATATGAAAACTAATTAAAGTAATCATATAAAGAACACATTCATCAACTATCCACTGATTAACAGTTGTCAAAAACCCTACTTACTCCAAGACTTTCAAATTGTCCAAGTGAAAATTTACCTTAGAGTACAAATCACGAATCAACAGCGTTTGTCAATTCTCCAACTTTATCACCGAAACCCTTTCATAAATTGCACAGTTGTGAGTATTTGTGTGTGTGAAGCAGAGTTTACTAAGTCAATTTTTAGAGCATCTAATTTTTCATAAAATCCATAAAGTAAATCAATAAACACTGGATGCACAAACTGTCATAGTAAACACTGACTGTATGATGAAAGCTAAACTCTGAAGTAATCAAACTTTATACAGTAATTTTTATTTTATACCCCCTTTATATACACATTTTTTTCATTTTTTATTTTTTTTTTTATTTTCATTTTTTTTTTATTTTTCATTCCAGTAATCAGAGGTTGGAACCAGTCACCAAAAATTCAAAAATTTTAGCCCTTATCATTTTGATAAGTTCCTGGGTCATCCTAGTATTTAAACTAGTCACCAAAAATCAGAGAATTTTAGCACATATTATATACCAATAGGTTCCTGGGTCATCCTAGTATCCAACATAATCTCAAAGGAGTATAATAACCTATATACATTTTCTTTGGGGTATTGCAGTAAACACTTTATTTTATCAGAGTATAACTAACAGAGTTTAGAGTTCATCAACATCAGTAGTTCTTCATGAAAGGTAATGCACACAGTATTTATAGACTCAGAGTTTAGGACAAAATAAACTAAGAGATGCTATAAATATGAGCCAGTATCATGTTGTGTTAACTTTCTGCACAATCTAAGATTAGATCTCAATAACTCAGAAAGATTCATGATTTAATTGCTGAGAATCATGCTTCATACATATTTCTTCATTGGTGTTTTCATTCAGACAAAAATCAACTCAGAGTTCACAGAGTTTATCAAACTTATTAACAGTGTATGACATACAGACATGCTGACAGAGTTTAGAGACTGCATAACACAACCATCGACGGATAAGACCGTATAACACAACCATCAACGGATAAGACCGTATAACACAACCATCAACGGATAAAGTTCAGTTAGTCATCAACTGATGCAACCAACAATCAACGGATGGCAAGTTGTCTGACAGAGTTTAACAGAGTATGCATAACAGAGTTTAATCAACAGAGTTCACTCAACATTTAATCAATCAGGAAATATGATTAATACATCACATAAGTAAAGTTTGAATCTAACCAACATTTCTAGTCAGAACCAGAGATCATTCCTAGTTCATTAACCAGCCTTGTAAATGTAGCTTCACTCAATGGTTTAGTGAAGATATCTGCAAGCTGTTGTTCTGTAGAGACAAAATGTAGTTCAATATTTCCTTCTTCCACATGTTCTCTGATGAAGTGGTACCTTATGCTGATGTGCTTGGTCATTTAATGCTGTACTGGATTACCTGTCATAGCAATAGCACTTTGGTTATCACAGTAAATAGGTATATTACTGTACCTCAATCCATAATCCAGCAATTGATTCTTCATCCATAAGATCTGTGCACAACAGCTACCAGCTGCAATATACTCTGCTTCAGCTGTAGATGTAGAGATTGATTTCTGTTTCTTGCTGTACCAGGAAACAAGTCTGTCACCAAGAAATTGACAACTTCCACTAGTGCTCTTTCTGTCTACCTTACAGCCAGCAAAGTCTGCATCAGAATACCCAAGTAGCTTAAAATCTGATTCTCTGGGGTACCACAGACCTAATGATATGGTGCCCTTGAGATACTTGAAGATTCTTTTCATAGCTGTCAGATGTGGCTCTCTAGGATCTGCCTGAAACCTTGCACAAAGACAGGTTGCATACATGATGTCAGGCCTACTAGCTGTCAAGTATAGAAGAGATCCTATCATGCCCCTGTAGTTTGTCATATCCACTGAAACTCCTGTGTCTTTGTCCAGTTTAGTTGCTGTTGCCATGGGAGTTGATGCAGATGAACAGTCAAGCATACCAAATTTCTTGAGAAGATTTCTGGTGTATTTTTCTTGATTAATGAAAATTCCATCTTCTGTTTGTTTCACCTGTAGGCCTAGAAAGTAACTAAGCTCTCCCATCATGCTCATTTGATATCTGGACTGCATGAGCTTGGCAAACTTCTTACAGAGTTTATCATTAGTAGACCCAAAGATGATGTCATCAACATAAATTTGAACTAAAAGGAGGTCACTTCCTTGATTGAAATAAAACAGAGTTTTGTCAATTGTTCCTCTGTTGAATCCACTTTCTAGAAGAAACTGAGCAAGTGTCTCATACCATGCTCTTGGTGCCTGCTTAAGTCCATATAGTGCCTTATCTAGCCTGTAGACATAATCTGGATATTTGGGGTCCACAAATCCTGGTGGTTGTTCAACAAACACTTCATCTTCAAGCTTTCCATTCAGAAAAGCACTTTTCACATCCATCTGGAACACTTTGAATTTCTTGTGAGAGGCATATGCTAGAAAAATTCTGATTGCCTCCAATCTTGCTACTGGAGCAAATGTTTCATCATAATCTATTCCTTCCTGCTGTGAATAACCTTTTGCTACCAGTCTAGCCTTGTTCCTCGTGATAACACCTTCACTGTCAGTCTTGTTTCTGAAAACCCATTTAGTACCAACAATCGATCTGTTCTTTGGCCTTGGTACAAGGGTCCAAACTTCATTTCTTTCAAATTCATTTAACTCTTCCTGCATTGCTGTTATCCAGTCTGCATCTTGAAGAGCTTCTTCCACTTTCTTTGGTTCATTTTTAGACAAGAATGCATGAAATAGACATTCACTTGCAGTAGCACTTCTTGTCTTTACTTTTGCATCTGGATCACCAATTATCAAATCAGGTGTATGTGATTTAGTCCATTTCCTAGCAGAAGGCAAATGACTTCTATCAGCATGTGATCCTCCCCCTTGATCCATGCTCTCCTGATTCTGTTGTGATCTTTCTTCATTTTCTGAGACTCCCCCTGAACTTGACTGTCCAGAGTCAGAATTTGAATTTTCAGAGTTTGAAGCATCAGAGTTTGATCCAGATTTTTCAGTTGACTCAGTATCAGTGTTTGAGTCTTCATCTTGATCATGCTCCCCCTCAACTGGTTCTCCTCTTTGTTGTGACTGAGAAGTTTCTCCAGAATTTACCAGTAGAGGTTCAGAGTTTGTTTCAACAGAGTCTGTCAGAATTGTTTCATCAGAGTTTCCTTCATCAGAGTTTAAAACTTCATTTTCAAAGTTCAGTTGATCAGTGTTGCATTTTGAGTAAAACAAGCAGTTTGAACAGCTTCTGCCCAGAAATAAGTTGGCAATTTTGCTTCATCAAGCATAGTTCTGGCAGCTTCAATTAAGGTTCTATTTTTCCTTTCAACTACACCATTTTGTTGTGGTGTACCAGGTGCTGAAAATTCTTGTTTCACTCCATTGTCCTTGCAGAATTCTTCCATTGTTGCATTTCTGAACTCAGTTCCATTATCACTTCTGATGATTCTGACTTTGTTGCTTGATCCTTTGTCCAGAAGCTTCACATGCTCCATCAGAGTCGATGCAGTTTCATCCTTCTTTGCTAGAAAATACACCCAGGTGAATCTAGTGTATTCATCAACAATGACTAAAGCATATTTCTTCCTTGCAATAGACATAACATTTACTGGACCAAAGAGATCAACATGCAGAAGATGATAGGGATCAGTGATAGAAAATTCTGTTTTGCTCTTGAAAGATGACTTCCTTTGTTTAGCCTTCTGACATGAGTCACATAGGCCATCAACATTTAACAGGGTCTTTGGGAGTCCTCTTACAAGATCCTTTCTGATCAATTCATTGATGTTGTTCAAGTTCAAATGTGAGAGTTTCTTGTGCCACTTCCAACTCTCTTCACTAGACATTCTTGTAGACAGGCAAACAGCTTTTCCAACAGAGTTTATCAAAAGCTTGATTTCATAAATGTTGTTTTGCCTGTGACCAACTAGAACAACCTTTCCTGTAGATTTGCTGATAACTTCACAATATTCAGGTTGGAAATCTACATGATATCCCTTGTCACAGATTTGACTCACAGATAGCAAGTCATGCTTGAGTCCTGGGACATGAGCTACATTGTTGATGATGACGTTTCCAAGATTGATATTGCCATATCCCAATGTTCTTCCTATATTGCCATCACCATAGGAAACTTTTGGGCCAACCTTCTCCTCATATTCTGATAGAAGGGCTTTATTTCCAGTCATGTGTCCTGAACATCCACTGTCCACGACTAGGGTTGCCTCCCTGTTACCCTGCAATCACAAACAATTACTGAGGATTAGTTTTAAGGATCCAGACTTGCTTGGATCCTTTGGCATTCTTAACTTTGTTAGCTTTTGCAGCGGAATTAACATTATCAGAGTTTGAGCTAACAGTATCAGTGTTTACACTTGCAGTATCAACTTTAACCCATTTTAGATTGGGTTTCAGTTCATAGTAATTATGATAGATAGCATGATATTTTCTGCAAGTATAGATGGAATGCCAAGTGCTTCCACAGTGTGTGCATAGAGTCTGTGGCTTGGTTCTAGCAAAATCCTTCTTTACCTCAGACTTTGTAGGTAAAGAATTTATATTTTTATTTTTCTTGCAGAAATTTGCAAGATGCTTAGTACTACCACAGTTATGACATGTCTTTCTTGGAGCATAACTAGCAAGCATTGGTTTATTTCCTGAAGTGATGCCTACTTTTCCATTTCTGTTCTTGTTTGACACTTTCTTTTTCTCAACAGATTTTAACTCCTTCAGTTTATGTTTGAGTTGTTTATCTGTCATTGAACCAATATTAACCTGTTTAACACTAGTTTTTACTGGTTTTCTTTGGACAGCTTCTTTTTCATTCTCAGACAAAAATTTACTGGTTCCATGAACAAATTTAGTTCTGACTTTAACTTGATTTTGAAATCTAAGTTCATCTCCCTCATTATAACCTAGACCAACAGTGTCTGTTTGAAAAATCTGTTGAGTGTCCTTTCCAGAATTAGTCCAAGTCCTAATTTTCTTATTTGCTTCCTCCAACTCAGATTCTAGTTGTTTATACTTCTGAAGCAAAATCTGTTCTTTGCAAACAGCATCATCTCTCTCTTTCTGAACTTGTTGCATGTTTTCAAGTTTCTCTTCAACAAGTTTATTTCTTTCTTTAAGTTCAGAATTTTCAGCTTTTATCCTCTCATTTTCTAAAGTCTGATCCCTATAACTTATATGCAATGACTTAAGAAAATTCTTAATTGAGCAATGTCATCAATATTATAAGCATAGGTAGTTGGAGGTACCTGATTTTCAGAGGATTCTGATTCAGTAGTAGCCATGAGAGCATAGTTCACTTCTTCATCAGAATCTGAAGTATCTGCCCAATCTCTGCCTTTAGTGTAGAGTACCTTTCCAGTTTTACCCTTCTTGCACTCAGGAGCATAGTGACCCATCTCCTTACACTTGTAGCATTGAATTTCAGACTTATCCTTCTTCCCTTTAGAATCTCTCTTATCAGACTTCCTGTAGCTTTTCCTGTCTTCATTTGAATCCCTAGAAAACCTTTTTCCTTTCTTGAAATTCTTGAAGCCCATTTTCTTGAAAGTCTTCACCATCAGCACAGCCATTTTTCTCATTTCTTCTTCATCATCCTCAGAGTCAGATGATTCAGAAGAGTTTGAATCATAATCAGAGTTTGGTGAATCACTTTCTGAATGTATGACCAAAGCTTTTCCCTTCATTTTCCTTCTTGTTGCCTCTTTCTTCTGAGGCTTCTCTTCAACATTAAGAGCAACAGACTTTCCTTTTCTGCTTGATCTCCTGTTTCTCTGCTCCATTTCTAATTCATAAGTTTTGAGCAGTCCATAAATTTCATCAATCTCTGTTTCAGCAAGATCATAATTGTCTCTAATAGTGGTTGTTTTCACATCCCACTTTTCAGGTAGAGACAGAAGAAACTTGAGATTCGAGTCTTCTAGATCATACTCTTTGTTGACCAATGACAGATCATTAATCAGTTTACAGAATCTATCAAATGTTTCTGTCATGGTCTCTTCAGGTTTAGCCTCAAAATGCTCATACTTTTGTGTGAGTATGTTTCTCCTATTCTTCTTAATAGCTGCAGTTCCTTGACACCTGACTTCAAGTGCATCCCATATCTCTTTTGCAGTGGTGCAGTTAATGACTTTGTTAGACATAACATTGTCTAAGGCACTATGCAGTAAATGCCTAACTTTTGCATCCTTAGCAATTGATGATAGATCTTCAGGAGTCATGTCCTTCTTTTCCTTTGGAACCATTTTTGCTGCTTCACCAGCAACTGCAACAGATAGCTTTGTAGGATTGTGAGGGCCTTCATAAATCCTGTCAAGATATTCTGGATCTGTAGCCTCCAGAAACATAGTCATCTTGACCTTCCACATAGCATACTCTAATGGCCTCAGAATAGGAACCCTGATTGGTTCATAACGACTCACAGTAGTAGGAGCCTTTTCAGAAACAGTAGGTGTTGGTGGAGGAATTTCTGACATGATTATTGTTGTGTTTGGATCTTAACCTGTAATAAAGTAACAGATTGGCTTTGATACCACTTGTTAGGCCGAATACACAAATAATAATCAACTTTGTATGAGAGATTAACAAGTAAAAGCGTTTATGCACTTAAAAAAAAACTTCTTGTATTTCGAACCCTCTTCGTGATGTAAAATATCACAAAGAGCTGCTAGGTTACAATAATGATAATTCGTTATCGATACCCTTCTAGGGTTAACCTATCTGTATTTATATAACATACAGCTACGATACAATCTCTAATTGATATTCCTAATAATCAGCTATACAATGATATCAATTACAGATTGTCACACGTCTCCTATGTCAACTCGATCTCTTTGATAGCTATCCAATCTTCAAAGATATCGCTTCCATAAGTAATCTTTAATCACTGTTGAACAGTAGACGCGCTTCCTCCAGACAGAGTTTAACAAACTCTGTCGAGCTTCCAACTGTCGGAGTTTACGCAAACTCTGACTGCTTCCAGCTAAACTCTGATAACTCCCTGTAACACTTAAACACTGATTAAAACACATCAATTATATTTAACATAGACCCTAAAGCTCATCTTGAGACTGGTTGGCCCCTTGATAATGCCTTGAAGGTACAGAAACTGTTAATGAGAGTGTTGAGATAAGAGGTCCTTTACAGTTCCACACTTGAGGTCTTGAACTTCAAATCTAAAAATTCAAGCCTTGATGGCCAACAAGGTTATCTGCCTCCAAACGAACCTGACAAGAGGCATCAGGCTACTTAAAACCTAGTCAAGGTTCTACAAGTATAAGAAGAAGGTTGGAAACCTAGAAGTAAGATAGAGGATTGGCAACCAGCCAAGGCACACCAGACTTAAAGTTGAGTGCTTAGTGGCAAGTGAACTTCTTGAGCGATCAACCGAGAAGCAACACCTCCACTATATGAAGCAAGGGGGCAAGAACTAAGGGACTTCATCATTCTTACATCTTAGAATGAGAATCAAGGGAATCAAGGGTTGATAATAACCTTAAAACCAAGGTCTCAGCAAATAAGTTAAGGCCCGGAAGGTCACAAGTCAAGGTTCACGAAACCATTTAAGGCATAACAAACACCTCCTATTGACCTGAAACCTCGTGTTGGTGATCCAGAACACCAACATCAACCTTAGAATCCAGGCCTTGTGTTATAAATCAAGGTCTAAGGAACTAAGTTGAAGCCTTAGAAGGCCAACAAAGCTATCAGATCCAACCTTGGATCAAGAGATTCGTGAACAACTCAAAAATGAGTAACTGAATCAACATTCCAACAAGGTGGTATGAGGTCGGCACCTACGACCTCGCTTTGCAATAGGATTTCGAGCTCATTCACATAACCAGAAAATCAACTAAAACATGTCCATTTGAGGCGTGGTTTGAGATCGCAAACTCCAGCTCGAATTTGAATTGAAAAATATGAAAAACCCACACGACCTAGGCCTAACTTGAGGTCGTCTATGTGTTGTGTTGAGGTCGGATTTATACTACAATGAGATTGGTAAATTCTGGTCGTAATTATACTAGAAAGTGTGAAAAATCTGTGCGACCTGGAACCACTTTGAGGTCGTTTCCCCTTGGTTTGAGGTCGCCAGCACGAGGTCGAAAATGACTAGAAAAGCCGGGGAGAAGGTCACGACCTGGGTGAAAACTCGAGGTCGTTTCCATACCGAATGAGGTCGTATGAATTAGTTCGAAAATGAACTAAAAAACCTGTAAAACAGCCACGACTTGGCCCCCGTTTGAGCTCGAAATTGAGCTCGAAAATACACTGATTTCTCCTCGAAATTTCCAGGTCGAAAATGACTTAGGAAACAAGAAAAATGGCTGCGATCTGGAGGCAGTTTGAGCTCGAAATTGAGCTCGAATTTTGTGATTAAAATTCAGAAATTTGAGTCGAAATGATAATTTCTGAATAGTACTAGCCCTTGGAAATAAAAAATTTCCAAGCTGACCTGGCAGCTCGACCCCAGCCAGGGGCTGCCGCCCCTTGGACCCCGCCCGGGGGCTGCCGCCCCCGGACCCCCGCTAGTGCCGTTTAGCACCGTTTAGCGCTGTTTAGAATCGCTTAACATTGTTTAAGTGTCGTTCAAGGCTTGTTAGTGCCGATAAGCACCGATTAAGTGCCGATTAGCACCGTTAGTGCCGATAGCACCGATTAAGTGCCGATTAGCACCGTTAGTGCCGATAAGCACCGTTCAGTGTCGTTTAATGCCGGTTGGCGTCACTTAAACGTTGTTTAAGTGTCGTTTAAGGCTAGTTAGTACCGTTTAGTGCCGTTTTATGCCGTCAACGTCGTTTAAACATTGTTTAAATGTCGTTAAGGCTGATTAGTGCCGATTAGCATCGAATTAACATTGTCGTAAACGCGTCGGTCGCTCCACGCTTTACATAAAGACAATACTCGTGAAACACTAGTGTATAAAGATGAACCCTGACCCGAGTCTTGGAAAGGACCGTTAAAACTTCAAGGAAAACCTGATCAGTTTTCCTAGAAGTTGGGGGGCAAATGATATGGGCTAAAAATAAGCCCTAAAGACACATTTAGTGTTGCATTAATTAGACCCGGTATGGTCCGAACGTGGGGCCCACCAACAGGGTCCAAAGTCCTATCTTTAATATTAATTTCGTAATTAATATTAGGGGTAATAAACAGCTCAGCAATAAGTGTCAGATAAGGACATTATCTCTACAAGACTTAGCCTCCAAGACATCCAATTCGATATGGCAACAGACTCCTACAAGGAAGGAGTCTAGAACTTTCCTCAAGGAGGTGACTTATCTATTAAGTCTCCAACTCCTACCTTAATTCTAAGGCTTCTCAGCCTATATAAAGGGCCTGACCCCTCATTCTCAGAACTACGTTGGCTTGATTCTCTAGCAATACAGAGATACGTAGGCATCTTATGAGGACCGATCAGTCTCGAACGCAAGAACAGCCATTAAAGCTCGAAACTCACCATCCCTTGTATTTAATACATACAAACCCTAGCCGCAATATTCGTAACCCTCGTTTTTATTCCACAACATTTATAATTAGGGAGTAATATTTTACGGAACTTTTTTATGAAACTAAACCAATCTGATCTCTTATTGTCTGGAGAGACAATGCATTGCTTTTAACCATCAACCTCAATTCTTCTAATTCAGCTTCTTCGATCAATTGTTGGTTAGACCTAGTTTGATACGTTTTTTTTTTTTTTACTAAATGGATAGAAGGGATTTTTAAACAAACAGATGTAAAAATATTAAGTCGGTCCACAACTGGTATTGACAACGCTTATGAGCATCTTAGTACGTGCTTGAATCGCTAGTCGAACCACAACAATTATAAGTCTAGATGCCAAAAATATCAAGTGAAGCTTGCGTCTGATTTTTGCAAAAATGCAATTACGGTTTGGTTCGATTTTTATCCTCCAACATCAAATCGAATTTGGTGCATTTAAATTGGGAACTCCTCTGGTCTGTAGAGCTAATTTAAGATTATTGATTGGTTCACCACAAACGCGTACGTAAACAGGCATGGCAGAGAAATGCAGAGCAGTTACTAGGACTAGGATGGGACTAACTGGGTTTTCATGGGCTTCTTTTTAGACTACAGGACTCTCTTTTCATTAACTTCTCATCTTGTGGACATATAAAAAGTTGTGACAATATCATTGCCTTGAACTAAGTTATGGATTTTTTATATATGACCCTCGTTTCTATATTCAGTTCATTCTCTCTTTTTACCTTTAAAGCTTCTAAACACTGCTGTACCTTTCACTGTATTTGTATATTTGTATTTGTATATTTGTATCTATGCATGATGCATCTCAATACCTTCGAAACCCTACCTGTAGTTTCTCAAGTTTCTATAGTATAATACTTTATGATTGATTTGACCATTTAGTCCTATGAAATGCAGTACTAGTTTCATGTGCATGACGAAGGAAAAAAAAAACTTAAAAAGCTAGTAACTCAAGCTTTCTTAATGAAAACAGAGTCTTATAAAACTGAAGTTCTTTACATTTGAAGAGCTTAATCTTCTTCATTTAGACATGTAGTCTCATTCTCCAAACAATTATACTTTAGTACTTCACATAGCAAAGTTGAAGAACACAACAGTTATCACCATCTTAACCACGTTAAGACAGCAACACCAGAACCAGACCGTCTCAGTTGGTGAGTATCCCAAAGAAGCCACCATTATAGAATCTTGATTGCTCCCAAACTTTGAATTTGTATCTACATTTGTCCCATAAAGATTGACTTCTGGCTGACATGATTTTACACCATGAGGAATTTTGGTAATTGATAACACACCAGTTGAGTAACAAAGATTTGGGTTATCCCAAGCACCGAAACGAGTACCCAGTTTCTCGTAAAACATTTCTGAGAACTTGAGCTCTCCTGTCAAATTATTACCATGAACATATATTGCACTTAAATTAGGCAGAGCTGCTAGTTTTGGTGAGAGATCACCTGAGAGATTGTTGTCATTAAGACCCAAAAATCTTAGGCTCTTGAGCTCTGAAATGGACTCTGGAACTCCACCTGTCAACCTCATATTGGACAAATCTAAGATAGTTAGGCCTCGGAGATTATGCCAACTAAGCCTCGTAATGTCTCCACCAATGGGGTTTCTTGATAAGACTAACTCTTCCAAGGAGCCCATATCTTGGATTGATTGTGTCATTCCACCTGAAAAATTGTTATTGCTGAGATCCAACAGAGTTAAATTCTTTAAATTACCAATTTCTCTGGGAAAATTTCCTGCGAATTGGTTCTTGCTAAGATCAAGCTTTAACAGTGATTTCAACCCAGTTAAGGTATAAGGCAAAGTCCCTGATAGTGAATTTCTGCTCAAGTCCAAGATTAAAAGCTTACTTAGTGTACCATAACCAACTGGGACTTGACCAGTAAACTGATTTCCCGATAGCACTAGCCGCTCCAAGTTGAATAAATTGCCTACATTTGATGGTAATTCACCACTTAATCCAGTTTCCAGCAACACCAAGGACTGAAGTTTTGTTAGGTCACCAAAAGTGGTAGGAATTTGTCCGATAAGGCCGGGGTTCGATCTGAACTCTAGTGACTCCAAGCTTTCAGAAAGTTTACTCCAATTATGTGTTGGGATTCTAATCGGATGGCTTCTTTGTGGCATGCATTTGAAGAACGAGAGAAATTTGAGGTGCTTAAGTTCAAACAGACGAGGACTAAATTGCATATTTGAGGTACATCCAAGAGAATTTTCATGAATTGGACCAATGTTTAAAGTTGTGACATACCAATTGCCATCATATATATCACAAGCAACACCCTGTAAGTAAATGTTAAGGGAATAGATTATCAACTGAATTGCAATTTAGAGTTCAGTAAAACTTTTTTTTTTATTCAAAAAGTAAGCAGGATAGACTGCTGACAGGAGGGGAATGGTAGGGATGGTGATACTGTTACCACCAGGCTAAACCCGAATCCTCGGAGCTCTAACTGGCAGTGTTCTTAACAGTAATACCAGCCAAAAAGAATGAAGAAGATCATTGTGGTGTTTTACATCTTCAAATAAAAGTCAGCACAAAGTAAGTACTTAAAACATGTAAACAAAAAACCTCTTGTCTTTTTCTTTTTGTTTCTCCTGTTCACCAATCATTGATACAATAGCTATGTATTTGTTTTTTACTTCATTTAATGGACTAATTCAGCTCAAATTGGAATGAGTACTGTTTATAAATCATCAGCTGATGGGAGTGAAAACTTATACTTGCAAACATGTCATAAAATTTTGAACTGCATATAGAGTACTCTATCTCTAGTATACATAACTCTTAAATTAGCAAATCAAACTAAAGTTCCCATGAACTAGAGTGAATCATCATATTTTTTACTTCAATCTCTCTAACAGATTAATATATATATATATATATATATATATATATATATATATATATATATATATATATATATATATATATATATATATATATATGCAAGTTTAGGTTTTTTTTTCTCAAATGTTCTGTCTTTTCTTTTATGTAAAATGACAAGAAAAATGGTCTTAAGTCCTTAACTAAGATATAGTGCAGTAAAAGAGCATATATTTAATTTTATTAAAAATTACAATACATACAAAAATAAACAGAGGAGAATGTTATATGGAGAAACCTGGATAGGGGTCCAACCACAAGGATCAGGATAGAGATCAGAGCCATTCCATCCTTTACCCACAAAGCCTTGAATGGCAGAGTAAAGAGCTTCTTTCTCTCTTTTCTCCATTGGAGCTCCTTCTGTTTCGATTTCTTGTCCATTGCACCAGGAGACACTACTCATGTAAAGCACAAAGATTGCAATAAAAAGGGCATAACTTGTTTTCTTGAAGTTCTTCATTTGCCTATGACAGCCTCAAGGAACTTCAATGCAAGAAAAATATTCTAAAAATTTTTGCCAAAACAGAGGTCCAAACTGGAAAAAAATGCTTAAGAAGATCTGAAGGTTGTTGTGTGCATAAAGAAAAATGAACAAGACAAGACTGCTTCTTTAGTTCACTGCTCTTCTCAAGAATCAAGATGGTATAGAAGATTTAGAAGATATGGAGAGGCAAGTCCTAAACTTTAATATGTTTCTTAGTAATGTTTATAGCAAAGCTAAGGTGTAGAAGAGTAGCAGAGTACATAGAGCACTTAAATGTCTTGTAGATAAAAAAGAAAACCAAACTAAAGCTCAGTTATCCATGCACAAACAAATAATTATAGAAATGTCAATAATAACATCAGAACAGTACTTCCTAAAAGAAAGCATGGAGTAACTCATGAAGAAACACAAGCTGAATATATTTATCTATCTATACTATAATATTATAAGGAAAGTAGGGGATATTTGGTTGTCGTTTTGGTACTCTTTTTTTGGTACATTTTTTTGGTACATTCACTAGCAACCGCTGGATTTTGAGACAGATTAATGAGAATCTTTGGATGTAATGTTAAAAGAATATTCTTTTTATAATATATAAAATACTCTTATAAGTTCAAGGTTCGAATCTCGCGAACAACATACTCCCTCCGTCCCAATTTATCAAAAACTTGTCTTCTTTCCTTTAATGTAGATTTAAGTTTCATTTATACCCCTATTAATTATGCATTGGTAATCTATTATTTGTATTATTTAATGTAAGAACTCCTTCTTTCCACCAAATACATTAATGCAATTACAAGGGTATTATAGTTAAAGTAAAGATAAAATTTATTTTTCCTTAATATGTGTGCAAAAGTCAAATAAGCCAATTAAAATGGGACGGGGGGAGTATTATTATTAAACATTTATATCATCTTATAAACTTATCCTAGAAGTTCAAGGCTCGATTTCCCTCAACAACATATTTTAATTGAAAATTTATACTCTCTCCGTCCCTTTTTAGTCGGTACATTTGCAAAAAAAAAAAATTTCCCTAAATAGTTGTCACATCCCTTGTTCCAATACATTTTTAATCAATTTTTCCATATATATCCCTTTATTTTTAATACCAATGTTTGACTTTATATTTAATATACACACTCATAATTCATCATTTAATGTTAAGATTAAGGGCAAACATGGAAACAAATTATATAATTAATTCTTTCTTAATATGTGTGTTTTTTGCAAATGTGCCAACTAAAAGGGGACGGAGGGAGTATTATCTATTTTCACCGTATTATTATTAAACATTCATAGTATATTATAAATTACTCCAAGAATTTGAAGGTTCAATTCCCGTTAAAAACATATTAAATTTAAAAAGTTATATCTATTTTCAATACATAAGCAAAAAATTATCATTTAAAACACTATCAAATACGTATTATTATATCTTATTATCTTCTATAATTATTTTCTTACTAATTAAAATTTAAAAAGTTATTTATCTATTTTTAATATACAAGCAAAAAACTATCATTTAAAATACTATCAAATACGTATTATTATATTTTATTGTCATCTATAATTTATTTTCTTGCTAATTAAAAAGTAAATATTAAAATTATGAAAATAAGATAAAAATATTAAATATTAAAATAAAAATATTCAAAATCTTCCGTGCATGGCACGGGTTATAAGCTAGTATATATATATATATATATATGACATGTACATAGTTTGTGAAAATTTTTACCAAAGAGTGGCTGTCACTGCATTAAATGTAAAGTAAAAATGCATGGAGTAAATAAATGACTAGGTAGCTAGGGATGGATCATTGGCTTTGCAGTTGAGAGATTAAAGATTTGGACAGCGAGGCAACATCAATAGAGAGGATGAATATGTGATTAAAGCTGTTTTGGTGTGTTTAGGGGACCAAGTTGCATGCAGAAGGGGAAGAGAAGAAGTACTGTAAAAGTGTAAATTGCATGCAAGACAAAGGTAGGATTCTTCTGTCTCCGGGTAACTTTCTTCTCTCTTTTTAAGCTGTTGGGTACATACTACCTTTCTGTAATAGATGGGAAAACACAGGGGACTGCACTAAGATACTATGGAAAGTACAACTTTCTACTTCCCATCACTTTACTTTTTTGATATGCATACAATCAGACTCTATGAAAAACAAGTAGTAGAATTATTTAAAAAAGTATAATATAATGTAATTATTCTTCACCCATTAATTCACATATTTTGTATATATTATTTTACACTAGTATTCAATGGAGGTTATGAAGCTTTTCAAAGGAAGTACCTGGTATTCCAGTTCAATTCCCATCAGATCCCAACCCCATCTCTCATTCACGAGAAGATGTCGCCTTGTGGATGCAACTCCTACATATTTTTTCATTTATATTGTCTGCTGCAAATTGGACCAATCTACACAATGAGACATTCCAATCACTACTTTGGACCATTTTAATACATTTGTCATCAAATCATTAGAGCTCAAGGAAATAAAAATTGCAGTCATACTTCATATATTTCAATGACTTGCATTTTTATGGAGGTGAATGAAGTGAAAACTGGGGTAAATTTTTACATATTTAACTCACCATAACCTAAAATAATTGTGGTTGCACTCAATTCATCAAGTAAAAAAAAAAACCCAATTCACTTTTTACCTTAAGTGGACACTTGACTCTTGGGGTAAAATGAGTTACAGAGCATAAAGTTACAGAAATTAATGCACTTAGCCTTTAGCTAATTGGACCACCATACATTAAAGCAGAGGATGTGGAAGCTATGGTGAGAGATTTCTCAGCCAAACCAACTTATTTCATAGCTAAACAGGCCTATTAGAAGGAATGGTCCTTTTCTTTCTTTAGTTTTTCACCCACTTTACATATCAATGGATTGATACAAGATATGACTTTTAACATAACATCTAGCCTCTAGGTTTCATCTAGTACACTCATCATTGTTATTTCAGATTTACACCAGTTACGCAACTAGAAATTACTACCAATGTGAGTGTGAGAGCTGCCTCAATGGAAACGAGGCCTAGCGTTGATCCAAAGGGTCACGGGTTCGAACCTCACCCGCCCCTTGCGTGTAGCCGTGTTGGAGAGACAGTGGAAACTTTGACCAAGACAAGGCGCGGTGTATCTTGCGTATCGCAGGGAAGCCCAGCCACTGGGTCTTACCGCACGGTTAGCATGATTTATATGCCGGTGTTGACCATGGGGCTGGTTGGCTGGTCCTGATATATAATCCAGGCAGGCTAACGTATCCTGAACAACAAGTTTTAACCAAATTACTACCAATGTATGCACATGAGTAGAGGATACATGTACAAGTACAAAATGATACATGTCATGTCCAATTGTCCATTCCATCCACTCTAATTTATAATGATAATTGAAAAAAACAAAAAAAAAATGGTCTTTGTTAGATTTTATTATAATGAAGTGGAAAATGACATTTCAAGTAATGGCATTACCATTGTCAGCCTAGATATACACAGCCTTCATTAAAGCTAGCCACACCATCACTTGTGCCAAGAATTATTTGTTTCGGTCGTTTAAGATGAAAAGAAACATTATTAAATAGTAAAAACAAAACTGAACCCTAATTTTAAGATATATAATACAAATCGTGTAAATTCTCATCGTACAATCATTCGACAAATCAATCCTAAGACATAACCAAGAACCACATCCTGATTACTTGATATGATAATGTGGTCATCACATTTGTGAATTAGATTTACCATGTTCCTTGGGGGATCTCAAGAAATATATCAAGAACTGTAACTTTATAGAGCATTTTTCACTATTACTCATCTGAATACATATGCACTTTAACATTGATACACTTTCTCAAATCTGATCTGGTATTAAAAGGATGAATCTTTGAAAAAGTAGATTGAAACAAATATGTTGGAACTAGTTAAGGTTAGTGAAGTTATAGTAACACAAACGAACACGCAATACCTAAACTAGAAGAGTACATCAAAATTCCACCAAAGAGTTCATGTGATACCTCCAGACTTCAATAGAAATGGCCTGGTGGGTAGTTTCTGACAAACTGTTGTTGCTGTGCTTTTGGGCGACCAGAATGGTCCCAAAAGGATTGTACAAAACTACAAAACTGGCCAATCACACTACTCTTTCCATCAACAAGCCTATTGAGTTCCATTTCTGTATAGAATCGGAGGTCTTTAAGTCTAAACTACAGGTACAACGGAAAAAGCTTTAAAAAAATTGAAGAAAACAAGAGCAACACGAATTAAGACAGTAAATTAACCTCCAAAAAAACAAATAATTAAAGGCAGCAAAAGATAGATATGACTTGGGGTGCAAAAAATAAAATTGGGAGAACTACTCACTAATCACGTTTCATAATATATGCAGCAGCAATTCAATTAATCAAGTAATAATGAAGGCTTATTGTGCAACAAAAGCTATAGAATGAAATTTTGTTCAAGAATTTACTGTTAAAGGGATATTTATCATGATAATTTATTATGTTTCCTTGGGCCCCAAAAAGCAAATGAAATTTGTATTCATACAAGTTCTGAGTGCAAGGAGAGTATTAAACTGGAATTCAAACAGCAAAATATAAAATACACACTTTTTTAAACAGCAAACTAGCCCACACAAAGACTTGCAAATTCAAGCACTTAATAACCAGGTAGCAATTATGTTAAAATATTTCATTCATTCTGCTACATGTCCCTTTACCTCTTCCTGGAAAATCATATACATACTTTGATATCGTCCCATAATATCTCGCTCGCCAATACAAATTATCGGCACAAGTAAACCTGACAGAAGTTCAACTTCAATCATAATTGAGGTTTAAGGAGTGCTCTATACATACACAAACATTATACTTGTTGCACATTCATGTTTGCAACAAATCAAAGAAAAAAATCCAAAAACAACATAAAAATGTAAATTTCAAATCTCACACTGCTCCCCAACTAATAGTAGGACAACCATAAAAAGCAAGAGAAAAATCATACACAAATTTATTGTATTCCAATCGTTGGCAGCCTGACATATATGCAGAGTTTTCAGCTTGATAGCTTCTATAGCTGCAAGAATCACTACCACCATTGGGAACAAATGAAAAAAAATGATTAACTTCCAAAACCAAGACCTTAGTCCAAAGCCACATAATGAATCTGAGATGATAAGCATGGCAGGTTACTCTTCAACTAATTGAAGACAAGGAGAGAAAGAGACCCCAGAATAACAACTCGCAAAATTCCACAATCATGTAGTGAAGAAAGTCCAGAGCTTCTTATGTATTGACACTTCACCAGGATGCTCTGTATCATTATCCACATCCTCGGCATTGTTAAGATCTTCCGATTCATCATCTCCATCTTCATGTAATGTGCTTCCCCTTTCAGCACCAACATAACGACATTCAGGTGACGTGCCAATACCTCACTGAACTCCATATTTTCAGCTACTGCTGGCTCAATGCTCTTATCAGAAGTTTTGACTGTTTTATGCTGTGCATTAAAGCAAAAATATTTATAAACACACATCTTCCATTAAAGAGCAAAATTACGATACATTTTACTTACGATACATTTTACTTGTGAAACCCAAAATTTTCTACAAAAATCAGAAAACTGAAAAGAAAAGTACCTTAGCATCCCTTTCTGTCGAGATATCTTGAATTTGAAGACTTTTATTAGCTGTAACCTGTACAAGTGGTGTTTGATTGCTTTTCTCAGAAGCAATTACCAGTGATAAAGTAGGAACATCGTTAAGATATTGCATTGCTTCCGCCTTGTCAACTTTAACTTTGCTTTGCATCTTCTCAGTATCAACGGAAGCTCGTGCTGAGGCAGCTGTGCCCGCACTGACCAATCAATTGACAAATCTTTTTAGAAGACAAAATATTAAATACATAACATAACTGACTCTGATAATAAAAACTATCCTGAATAGGCGAGGGCCGTCTACAGCTCCCTATTACTTATTCCACTATTTATTTAAATTTAGCAATTGACCTCAATAATTCAACATCGCCTCATATTAGGACTGATATGATCTTCCATTCTTCCTTCTCAACACTAAAGGAAATCCGACTTCATTCCTTATAGGCAAAACATACTCACGAGAAATTTGACATACCTGCTCAAACAATCAATGATGCAATAAAAAAAGATCGTAGTACCTCATAACCAGGACCAGTTCACAAATCCAACATTGTTCAACATCTAAATTGAACTTCTCTATCATCTGAGGACAGACGATTCATCCCAGATAAAGGCAAAATAAAGAATAATTTATAAGATAACTTACAAACTAAGAAGAGGCTATATTCTCATGATATTCCCAGTCAGAAGCCCAGGACATATAAAGTAAATTATAACATCAATTTAGTGGAAATTAGTTAAGGTTGATTCTGAATATTGTATTATGTAACATATGTTGTCGTATTGATTTACTAAAGGATTCCATTTACAGATTATTCATACAATTTCTACTTTGAACTTACATTATGTTTATGATTTTTGAACCTTCAAATGACCCTTAAATTCTGTAATATCAGCTTAGTTCTTTTGTTTTTTACTTTATAACTGATGCAAGCATTACTGCTCTATGGCACACTAAGTAAAGAAGTCTCCAACTCTGGCACTTGGCTCCCAAAAGGCACAAACTGGTCCAAAAAAGGGAGCGACGGAAACAAATAACACCAATATCAAATATTTTTTACATCTACAATGTAAGGCCCACGAAGCATCATCAATAGGGAGCGATCTGATTAAATACATAATTACATATGCAATCAAAGTCAAATAATAAAAAGTATCACTAGTTATGGTTCTAGTATAAGATATTACATTAAAGGCTGCCACTTGATGTTTAGGGGTTAATGGCATAATGCTAGCCTAACATTGTCAAAAGTTAATTTACATCACTTCTGGTATACTTAGGGCCGACTTCTCAAGTAATTACACTTTACATAAGGTAACAATGCACTTGCTTGACATTAATTGATGACATGAGAAAACTTTATCTGTCACCACCAGAAAATAAAATAATTTTTAAAAAAATCAAATAAATATGTTGAAAAGTGTACAAACAAAAGCAGGGACAAATTTCAGTGACCACACTTGAAATTTAGAAGACATGACGAGAAAGGGTTAAAAATTACTTTTAAAATCTACCAACGAAATCAAAATACCTACCAAGTTTCATAAACTACTTCCAAGTCATACACTCCTAATGCTACTTATGCCATAAGCTCAAAACACCAAGAGCAATGGCATCTGCCTATATCATCATTCACGCAAATTATCTAGGAACTTACGTCTTGTTTCGCCTAAGATTATATCGCCTTTCGCCTGGAGTTTGAACAGATGAAACTACAGTTTGTCGTCTTTTTCTGCGTCCAACTTCTGAGACACTTTCTGAATATTCTTCACTGAAATCACCCGCCGCTTCACTCACCGTAACTCTAGAGGATTGAGCGCGCTGTCGCTTCCTTGGAGTAATACCAACTGCTTTTTCACCATGGCTGGAGTCTCCACGACTTTCCTCATTAACATTGGCAGGCTCATGTAGATCATTGTCACCCAGTTTTCCTGATGAAGTTCTCCACAGAATTTCTGGAGCATCTTCAACCACAGCTTTCACAGAATGTGTTCTATGAATCCCAACTTTGGGTTTCCTTCCAGACATGCGACGACCGCTTTTAAGCTCCGATTGCTGAGAATCTTCTGGAGCTTCTGGTGTCGTAGTGTTTATATTGCTAAACCCGTCAGTGCAAACATCTTTTCCATGATCAACCTCCCTATTGTTAATTGAAGTGACCAAATGAACATCACGAGACTCATTTGCAATACCAAAGGATGCTTCTGCTCCATCTTCAGCATTACTAAGCCCCCTCGATTCCAAGTAACAAGCACTAGGTCCCTCATCCTTTTCATCCACATTCGGCAGCATATCAGATTGAGATTTCGAATATTGAGCAGTCTTATTAGGAGAATACTTAAAAATGCTTGAGGTGCATTTTTTTATCCAGGATATGTGACCTCCGGAATTTGACGATCTTAAATCAGTTCCATCCTGGAACTTGTATAAATGACCATATCCCGATCTTGATAGAGGAGAGATCTCGTACTCTGTTTCAAGCCGTTGGAGATCAGAGAGTTCATATTCCCGGGTGAATTTGCCACAATGGTTGCAACTCTTCAGCCTGTCAACAAATGCAAGTAAGCGGTCTCTTTCCTTGATAAGCTCTTCTCGCTGAAGCTTGACTTTCTTGTTAAGTACATCAAGCTCATCAATGTCCTTTTGCATTTCAAGTTGGTGCTCTTCCAGCTGCTTCTTATTCAAGGCAATCTCTTGTTTAACCTTTTCCATTCCACGCTTTTCAGACCTTACTTCTTCCATTTCCTTTCGTACAACTTCCTTCAAGTAATTGATATTGCTATATTCTTTCTCTTTCTCCTCCTCAAATGCCATCTCCCTATCATGTAGACGTGTTTCCGATTCATCTTGTCTTTTCTGTATGTCGTCCTCAAGATTCTTTTTCCTCGACTCAAAGTCAAGAAGCATTTGACTATGCTCAGCTTTCGATTTTTCAGATATAAGGGCCTGCTCATGCCTCATTGCAGTAGCAAAGTTTTCTTTCTCTGTTCTAAGAGCTTCTGACCCCACCTTAATCCGTTCTTCCACTTCAAGCCTTTCATTTTTTAAACGATTCTCCTCAGATAGTCGCATTTTCTTAAACTTTTCTTTTTCTTCGCTAAGTTCACGTAACTCCTTAGTTAGAGCAGTAGTTCTTTCATCAAGTGCTTCCCATTTCTCCTCAAAATTCATTCTGTCCTCCTTAAGACTCTCACTCTCCTTCAGAAGCAAATCCCTTTCGTCATGGCACTTCTTCATCTCTTCTTTCAGTTCCAACTGCGAACGAAAAAATTCTTCCCTCTCTTCTTCAGAAATTTTGAGTTTCTGGATTTTTTCTTGATTCTGAATCTCCCTCTGACTAATGTCAGCCCTTGTCTTCTCAATTTCATGTTTAAGAGTTTGTAAAGAATCCTTATCAACACAAATTTGTTTCCTTTCCATATCGAGCCCTTTCTCATCTGACTTGAGTACTTTTTCTTTCTCATTCAAAGTTTTTATCTTTGCTTCAAGGTCTTTCTCTCTTTCTTTAAGTCTCTCAGAACCTTTTAGCAAAGACTGCTCAAGCTTGTTCAGTTTTTCTTCTCTGTGGGTGATCGCAGCTTCTTTGTCCTGCAAGGCATCCATCTTGCCCCTCATCTCCTCGTCTAGTGACTTCCTTTTCCCATCCATTTCCACCTCAAACTCATGCATTCTCGCATCAAGAACCGCACGCTGTTCATCAAGAAGCTTCTGAATCTCAACCTGCAATAAATACATATATAACATATAATTGTTAAAAGTTGTACTTGGCCAGACATGTAAGATGTCTGTCTATTTGAAGGGGGGGAAGATATATCAATGAGACTGTTAACATTAACATGAATTGATTATAACCACTAGCAAAGGCCTAAGTGTAGAGACTCACTCTTTCTCTAGTAGTCAGCTTTTCTGTTCGAGCCAGTAAATCCTCCTCCTTCAACACCAAGTCATTCCTAAGAGCCTCAGCTTTCTGTCATTAATCAGAAAAAATACATATAACCAACAAAATCATATGTTTGACAAACAACACCAGCAGAAGCATTAACAAAGAACAAGAACTTACATGCTCTTCTGCTGTTAAATTTTCTAGTCTATGTTTTATGTCATCCTCGGCCTTCTTCAAAGCACAGTTTCTCAAATCAGTTTCCTCCTCTGCTTCTTTAAGTTTCTTCTCTTTGAGATTAAATTTCCTCTCAAATTCATTTACCTTTTCCTCCCTCTCGTTACAAATTCTCCGACCCTCACATAATCTTTCTTCCCCTTCTTGTAATTTTCTCTCCCACTCTTGCAGATCTTTTTTATGTTTAGCATAGGTAGCTTCATGTGCCTCCCGCCTGCAAATCAAAAAGGTCATTGATATTAACTCTAATTCCAAAGAAATACAAACTGTGAAGATGTTTCATATATATCATACTCTGCGGTAAAGGATATACGCTCCCTCCGAAGAACACTGTCACGGGCCTCAACTTCTTGCAATTTTCTCTCTAACTCCAAGCTCTTTCTATTTGCCTCAGCAAACTTTGCATCTGCAACATGCAATTTTTTTTCAACATCCAAAGATTTCTCCTCTAGCCCAGATTGCAAAGCATCTGTATTGACCATTTTGGCCTCAAATGATTGCTTTATTTGTTCATTTTCTGCACGAACCTCTCGTAAAGCCTTCTCTAGCTGCGATAAAAGAGCTCTGAAAGTTATACAAGCATATAAAAATGAAATAGCAACAAAGACTCTTATTACAAAACATTACAACTACAAATATAAAAGGAAACAACAGTGCTAATAATAATGCCTGAAAAGGAAGGAGCAATTACTACAAACCCCTATACTAGTACAACATACGATCATTTATCAATGTTGCAAAAATAATAAATTAATTAACTAGATAAATTCATAAACCAAACTAATGGAGACCGGTCTAATTACTCTTAAACGTTCATGCAAAACTCTTTAAAGGATCCAGAGTATGACAACGAGCTACTTTACTTTATAACAATACTTTCACATGTTGCACCTAAACCACACAGAAGAAACAAATTAATACATACATACAGTACATTACACATATCATAATTCATATATAGCAAATCCCAACTAAGCAAAATTTGAAGCCTTAAAAAAGTAATGAGTTGAATATCCGAACAAAGTGGCCGAAAAGCAAAGATCATTAATATTCATAAGCACGTACAAGTTGTCGAAATATATTTTAAAACACGAAGTTGCAGAGCAAAAAAAAAAAAATTCTTACATCATTAACACATCTCTTTTCGGCTTCCAAAGCCCTCCTCAAATTCTCCTCTCGCTTCTCAACTTGAGACAACGAAATAAGATGCGCAGTCTGCTCCCGTTTAAGCAACTCCTGCGTCTCCGCCAACGCCTCCCTCAATTCTTCGTAATTAGAAGTCCATTCCTTCTTTTCAATCAGCAGAAGCCCCATATTATATTGATAATCATAAAGCTGCAACCACCAATACAATCACTCAATCACGAACCACAATTTATAAAAAACCAATTTATCCTATTATATTAAAACCGAAACATTGAAAGTTTGGTTTTCGATTTCCGGTCCTTCATCTTATTAAATAACATGATTAAATATATTATAATTTCATAATCTCACTTATCATACATTCCCCTAATTGTATAAGCATCAATAAGTAAATTAAATACACACATACATAACCGTTAAATTTTTAAAGTACGCAACAACAGATCAATTTGATTTGAGAACAAATACATAACCGTTAAATTTTTAAAGTACGCAACAACAGATCAATTTGATTTGAATTACCTCTCGTTTGATTTTCGCAATTTTTTCGAGAAGTGCTTCGTGATCCTTCTTTTCCATAGAGGCCTCATCCAACAACCCAGCCTCCGTAAAGCGTCTCCAATCCTCAACATCTCCGGTACCGCCACGAGACACCGTCACAGTAGGTGAATGATTCTCCGTCAAGAGTGTGCGTGGAGGCGGTGGGCCATCAAGAAAGGCAACAGATTTGCCCTTATTAACGGACCTAGGGTTTGGGCCGGAGCGAGGCGTGGTGGTTGAACTAGCCCAATTGTTTCTCTGTGGAGTGAACATATTCAAACCCTAGAAATTGAGGGTTGATTTTGATCGGAACCCTAATTAATGGACGGTAAAAAGAGAGAGTGGTGAATTGAATTGAATTTACTGAGTATGTGTTGTGTGCGGATAAGAGAGGTTTGTTGGGGACCGGGAATGAAGAAAGGAAGAGAAGTGGAGGGGTTTTGTAGGCTTTTTGGAGATCGCTTTGGGAGGAAAACAAAGGAAAAAGAGGCGGTGACAGTTTAAAAAGAGTTTGCTAACAATTATGGATTGGATTTGAATAATTAAGTAGTAATTTTATATTTGAATTTGAAATACTTTATTATAATACGTGAGTCTCTCCTTCCTTTATTATAATACTACTCGATTAAGCCGCGCTTTGCGATCGTCTTATAACTTTTTTTTAAAATTTTAAATAAAGATCATTTAAGAAAAAAAAGACAAAAATATTTTTATAATATCAATATAAATTGGTGAACACAATATTGTATAAATTAAATATACATAGATAATAAGATAAATTATTCATATATTTTTAAGATAAATTATTCATATATTTTTTATACCGATTTTGTCTTGCGATTTTTTAGGCCGACACCCGTTGTATATATTATAAAAATACTAAGCGTACACAATAATAAAATTTAAATACTAAAATGCTTTTTAACTTTGATTTACCGATTTTGCCTTACAATTCTTTTTTAAAATTTTAAATATATCTATAATATCAATATAATTGGTGAACACAATATTGTATAAATTAAATATACATAGATAATAAGATAAATTATTCATATATTTTTCTATACCAATTTTGTCTCACAATTTTTTAGGCCGACACCCGTTTGTATATATTATAAAAATAGTAAGCATACACAATATTAAAATTTAAATACTAAAATGCTCTTTGACTTTGATTTATCGATTTTGCCTCACAATTTTTAGGCCGACGCCCGTTGTATATATTTTAAAAATACTAAGTATATACAATAATAAATATTAAAATATTAAAATCCTTTTTTACTTTAATTTCGGTTTAAAATACATAAAAAAGCTATAAGAGAATCAATGTAAGAAATTGAAAGTGCAAAATCACAATAAACTATGATGCTAACAGTGTTTAAAGAAAAATACACATATAATAACAACTCTTTTGGTGCTTGTATCACCAAAACTCTTTCCACAAACGTATACATATAAATCAAATTTATGATCAAAATAGACAAAGAAACGAAGAGTGGTTAAAAGGAAAGACAAAAAGCAAACATAAAATTTGCAGATATCAATTGATCATGATCACCTGGCACAATCTATCTTCTCTTTCTACGTGAAGGAGGATATGGTGAAAACTGTATAGTTCAAACATAAAATTCCAATGCATAAATAAAATTATATAAGTAGTTTCTTACAGAAATTCAAACCAAAACTTTTGTCATAACAATATATATAAAAAAATTGATGTCGTAAATTCTTAACTTGTAGTGCATAGTAGGACTTGAGGAAACTCGTGAATCAGAATTGATTGGTGCACATCATCATCATGCATCCAGCTTCTTTCTTTGATAATACAAATATCATCAATTTACATCCATCTTCTTTGTACTGCGACAAAACTTTGGCATCTATTCTTGCATTTTACAAAAAACAGAATAATCAAAATCAAGACTAATTGTTTATGTTCAAGAAGATACAAATACTCCAAAGCAAACATAAATATAAAGAGAACCAATATTTTTGGACTCTAGAAATTTATTTATAAATCGAGTAAATATGATTACAAACATGGTGATAAAATTTGATTATTGGATGTGATATGGGCTAAAAGTAAGCCCTAAAAACAAATTTAATGTGGCATTAATTAGACCCAGTATGGTCCAAGCGTGGGGCCACCAGATGGCCAAAAAACCCTAATTAAATATTAATTTCGTAATTAATATTGAGGGATAATTAACAGCTTGGAAGTACAAGTCAAATAAGGATATTATCTCTCCAAAGAGTAGCCTCCAAGGCACATAGTCATACAAGGAAACAGACTCCTACAAGGAAGGAGTCTAGAACATTCCTCAAGGCTGACTTGCCCACTAAATCACCTATCCCTACTATAATTCTCAGGCTTCTCAGCCTATATAAAGGGTCAGACCCCTCACCTCAGAACTACGTTTTTGGCTTGATTCTTGATATTCATCAAGGTACGTAGGCATCTTGTTAGGACCGAGTTAGTCCCCGACAACAAGAGCAGCCACCATTAAAGCTCGAAGCTCCCACCAACCCTAGTAGTTAATACGCAATAAATATACCCTACTTTTTATTCCACAACATTTGGCGCCGTCTGTGGGAAGACAACATCAACCATGGTTCAAACACGAAGAACAACACCAGTTGTAACTGAGGCCGTGCCACTCAGCTCTGCTCCACCCTTGACCGAACAGGCTCCCCCAGCATCAGTGGCGATCATCCAACAGGCTCCCCCAGCATCAGGGGCCATCATCCAACAGGCTCCCCCAGCATCAGGGGTGATCACCCAGTCTAAAGTTTCTCAACAATCAGGGGCGATTCCCCACGTTGAGAGTACGCTGCCTCAGATCGACCAAGAAGGACGAGGAACCAACCCTCTTCAGATGGTGGTCTCTCCTCTTTTTAATCCTGACAACCCACCACCAGGGGTACAGATCCACACCACGGATCTCCCCTTGAATACTAACCCGAGGTATGGTCTGCCTAACCACCCTCTAGCTGCTCGGGGAGCAGGGCCAAGCGGACATGCCATGCAAATACAGGATCCATCCTATATTAGAGGATTGGGTCCTTATCAGGACGACTACTCTGGCCCCTATTCTGATGATTCATCATCTGAGGATGATGATCGTGATGAACATCCAAGGAGGCGACGTGTTAGCAGAGAACCTCGAGCGAGGACCCAAGGAATCCATGATGGACCTCCACAAACGGTTGAGGAGAGGATTAAGGCTCATGAGGTTGAGATCCAAAGGCTAAAGGATGACATAGCAAGGGAACGGGCAAGACAGAGTCTAATTCGACCCCCTCCAATCTCAGGAAGGATTCCCGTTATAGATTTGGAGAGGTCCTCAAGAAGACAGAAGAGGGCTGATGTCCCAACAAGAGAAGCTATGAGGGTGGAAACCCCCAGGAGTAACCCCAAGGATCTCATGCCACTTGGAGATCCTGATGATCCCACACCCCCGTTTACTGAGGAGGTGATGAATGCTCATATTTCTAGGAAGTTTAAGATGCCGACAATTAAGGCTTATGATGGAACGGGTGATCCCGCAAATCACGTCAGGACGTTCTCAAACGATCTGCTGCTGCAGCCAGCAAGTGATGCCCTAAAGTGCAGAGCCTTCCCCCAAACCCTGTCGGGCATGGCTCAGAGATGGTATAGCCGATTGCCTGCAAACTCTATTGGCTCTTTTAAGGAGTTGAGTGCCGCTTTCGTTAGCCAATTCATTAGCGGAAGGGTGCATGAGAAGAGCTCCGCATCTCTTATGTATGTGGTGCAAGGAAAGAATGAAAATTTGAGGGATTACCTCAAGCGATTCACTAAGGAGACCCTGAATATCACTGATTTGGAAAATAAGGTGGCAATGGTAGCCCTGGAGCACGGAACCACTGACCTCTTCTTCAAGAGATCATTGGCGAAGCATCCCCCTGAGAACATGGCTGAGCTTCAACGAAGGGCTGATAATTATATTAAAGCTGAGGATAGCTTGAAGAAAGAAACCACCGTAGGTGGAGGAGGAGGTAACAATGACTCCAAGAAGCGAAAGCAAGACCAGGACTATGGTGATCAAGAGTATGATGCTAGGGACAAGTATCCCCGAACTAGCGAGGACTCTGACTCTGCCCCTAAGAAGAACCAAGGGTCAAGGTTCACTGAGTATGCAAGGTTGAATACTCCTAGGAGTCGAATCTTGTTGGACATTGAGAATGATAAGGATTTCAGATGGCCGAAGCCACTCAGGGGTGATCCCGTAAAGAGAAGCCATAATCGGTATTGCACATTCCATAGAGACGTGGGGCATGACACTGACGATTGCAAGCAACTCAAAGATGAGATCGAGTTTTTGATTCGTAGAGGGAAACTGTGGCACTTCACTAAGGGTGAAGACCGTGGTAGTCAGAGAAGAGACTATAATAGAAGGGATGACGATCAAAATCGCAACCCACAGCCCCGAGGGCCAGTAATCAACATGATCTCAGGAGGCCCGACTGCGGCCTGGACAACTAGGAACTCTCGAAAGGCTTATGCCCGAGAGGTGTTGCACATCGTGGGAGAGGCCCCGAAGCGTGTAAAAACTGAGGTAGCGGTTAGTTTTGATGACTCAGACTTGGAAGGGGTGAAGTTCCCCCATGACGACCCATTGGTCATAACTCCTGTGATTGGAAACTCGGAGGTGAAGCGAGTCTTGATAGACAATGGAGCTTCCATTGACATTCTGTTTCATGATGCGTTTGTGAAGATGGGATACACTGATCCTCAGTTGACCCCCAATAACATGCCTATATATGGATTTAATGGAGTAGAATCCAAAGTTGAAGGGACTATTCAGCTGCCTGTAACTATCGGGCAAGAGCCCAAGGAGGCCACTCAGATGTTAAACTTCCTGGTAATCAAGGCGGCTTCAACGTACAATGCTATCCTTGGAAGGACTGGACTTCATGCATTCAAGGCTGTTGCCTCAACCTATCATGTGAAGATCAAGTTCCCTACCAGGAATGGTGTTGGAGAACATAAAGGTGATCAAAAGATGGCACGAAGCTGTTATGTAGCCTCGTTAAGGCCTGACGGAGTCGGGGGGCAGGTCCTTCCGATTGAAGACATGGATGTCCACAGTGGTAAGGAACACCAAGAAAGGTCAGCAGAGGACATCACACAGAAGCCTCGGACAGCCATTGAGGCTAAGGCGTTAACTGACTTTGTGGTTGAGTGTACCATTGGCAACCAAGAAGTCGGGGGGCAGGAGGTAGTACCCCAAGCAGGAAGTGAACTTCAGAATAAGAATGAGGAGACTAGAAGGAGTTGTGGGTGCTCTATTTTGATGGAGCATCAAAAACAAAATCAAGTGGTGCAGACCTAGTCTTGAAAAGGCTCGATTGGGCTTAAGTTATCCTAGTAGGACTTAGCTTCATATTTATATAGTAGAAGTAGAAATAAGGTTCATTAAAACCATTGCAGAGCATGTTGCTCCGAGTAGGACCCTGGAAAAAAAGACAAACGTTGAAGTCCTGATAGAACACCCGCTGAAGAAACATATTGCATAGCCCGAAAGGCAATGGAAGGCTCATCAAGTGGGCAATCAAACTAGGAGAATTCGATGTTAATTACAAGCCTAGGACGGCCATCAAAGCCCAGGCTCTAGCTGACTTCGTGGTTGAATATACCATTGACAACCAAGAAGTCGGGGGGCAGGAGGTAATAGACCAGGAAGGTCAGCAAGGTGAGAAACCCCTAGAAGAAAAGAAGGAATATTGGATGCTCTATTTTGATGGGGCATCAAAAACAAAAAGCTCTATTTTCATGGGGCATCAAAAACAAAAACCAGTGGTGCAAGTTAAGTTCTGCAAAGCCCCGATGGGTTCACACTCGAGTATGCCTTGAAGTTGGACTTCCAAACAACCTACAACGAGGCGGAGTATGAAGCTCTGATAGCCGACCTTAGACTGACAAGAGCCCTGAGGGTCAAGAACCTGAAAGTCTGTGGAGACTCAAAGTTGGTAGTCTCACAAGTCAATGGAGAGTTTGAGGTTAGAGAAAAGAATATGGCCAAATACTTGAGGATTGTGAAAGCTGCGATAGCCCAGTTAGATGAGTGCCAGGTATATCCCAAGGGAGAAGAAATCAAAGGTCGATGCCTTATCTCAATTCAAGGGTCGAGACCCATTCTGGGAGCGTCTACTTCCAGGTCCTGAAGACCCGACCATCAATTCGAAATTGGTAGCACCAGTTGATGTAAGCTGAAGGATAGACCCTAAAGCTCATCTTGAGACTGGTTGGCCCCTTGATAATGCCTTGAAGGTACAGAAACTATTAATGAGAGTGTTGAGATAAGCGGTCCTTTACAATTCCATACTTGAGGTCTTGAGCTTCAAATCTCAAAATTCAAGCCTTGATGGCCAACAAGGTTATCTGCCTCCAAACGAACTTGACAAGAGGCGTCTAGCAACTTAAAACCTAGTCAAGGTTCTACAAGAATAAGAAGAAGGTTGGAAACCTAGAAGCAAGATAGAGGGTTGACAACCAGCCAAGGCACACCAGACTTGAAGTTGAGTGCTTAGTGTCAAGTGAACATCTTGAACGATCAACCGAGAAGCAAGACCTCCACCATATGAAGCAAGGGGGCAAGAACAAAGGGACTCCATTATTTCCACATCTTAGAACAAGAGTTAAAGGTTGAATGTTTGATAACCAACAACGAACGAGTTCTCCTTTTTAAAGCCACGGTGACAAACAAGGTTTCCAAGAACTCTAGCTTGATTCCAATGCAAAGAATTTGGACTAAAAAATAAGGAACTCGGGAACTTAAGAAAATTCATTCGATCTAACCGAGGCCACAAGGCCGAGGCACCTCAAGGAAGCCTCAAGGCCGAGTAGCCCTAACCGAAGTCCCTCGCGAAGGGCAACAGCCGAGCTCGCCTGACCGAGCACCTCCCGAAAGGCCATAGGCCGAAGTCACACAGTCGAAGACACCTGAAAGCCATTAAGAGGCCCTTATTTCGACCAAAATCCTGGTTGAGACGACCAAGAATCCTAGTCGAAAAATCGTTCGACCAAGCGAAAAATTGGTCCTTATTTCGACCAAGATCCTGGTCGAAACGACCAGGAATCCTGATCGAAAATCCTTTCGACCAAGAGGCTGGGAAGGCCCTTATTTCGGTCAGAACCCTGACCTAAGGGTCAGCATTCCTGATCGTAAATCCTGACCTAAGGGTCAGCATCCTGATCAAAAATCCTGACCTAGGGGTCAGCATTCCTGATCGAAAATCCTGACCTAGAGGTCAGGGTCAGCGTCCTGATCGAAAATCCTGTCCTAAGGGTCAGGATTCCTGATCGAAAATCCGTTCGACCAAGCCAAAATTGGCCTTTATTTCGACCAAGATCCTGGTCGAAACGACCAGGAATCCTGATCGAAAATCCTTTCGACCAAGAGGCTGGGAAGGCCCTTATTTCGGTCAGAACCCTGACCTAAGGGTATACATGGCCACGGTTCGTGAACCGCCGATTCCGGTTCGTGAACCGCCGGTTCCGGTTCGTAAAAATCTTGAACCGGAACCTAAACCTTAACATGATATAAACCTTCGGTTCCGGTTCAGACGGTTCCGGTTCACGGTTTGATCCGGTTTTGACCCGGTTCAAGACCGGTTCCGGTTCCGGTTTGAACCTTATAAATAAAAAAATTATTTATATTAAAAATATTGTTAAATTCATTTGTACTTTTTTAATTAAAAAACTAGTAAATATATTACAATAAATTTTATATGTTTTACAAGAATACAACAAACAATATAATTTATTACAATAATTTTTATAATCTATACTAACTCGAGCCATCTGATTCAGAGGTAGTAGGAATTGTAGTAGGATCTCCACAATATTCATCAGATGAGGATGATGAAGTGATGTTGGATTGTTTTCTTAATTCTGCTTTTTTCCAATCATTCACACAAACTTGTGTTTCTAAAGATTCGGGAGCCAATCTTGATCTTCTTGGATCCAAAATATTTCCTCCTATGCTGAATGTTTGTTCCACCGCAACGGTTGAGGCTGGAACCGCTAAAACTTGACTCACAATTTTAGCAAGTGTAGGGAAAGTCCTCTTATGCCTTTTCCACCAAGCTAATATGTTAAAATCTAAATCTGTATCAAACTCAAAAATTGTTGTTAGATAAATGTCGAGCTCCGAATGTGAGCTCGAATGCCTTTGTTTTTTAGAACGATCCATTAAAAATTTTGTTCCCGGACGTAATGAAAATGATGATGGTGTAGGAGGAAGAGGAGAGTCAACATTATCAATTACATGAAAATGACTGCATAAATCATGTAAATGTCTTTTAACTCTAATCATTATATTATTTATATCAATTTCAAGATCATCTTGTAATCCTAAATATTCATAATAATTTTCTAACATTTCTTGTAAACCATCATATTTAAATCTAGGGTCAAATACAGAAGCTACAAGATAAATATCAGGATTTACGCCCAGTTAACTTCATTTTTATTTAATTTAATTCTCAATATACATGGCTATATTGTGCGCAATTAAATATTTATGAATTTTACGTTGCTTTTTTTTTTGTTTGTAAAGATTAATAAACAATTAATATATTACCCACTATGCAGCGAATGAACCGATGAAAATTGAATTTCTTTGCATGGATGAGGGTTTAGGTTTTACTTAAACATGAATGGTTGTCTCTCTACAGGTAATTTCCTATTCATGGTTTATTTTAACTAATTTCTACGGATCCTGAACTTCCTTTTTTAAGCTCCTCTATTTTAAATAACTAAAATAAAATTTTCTTCTTTAAACCCTATTTTTTAGAAAAGAAATCAAAACTTCTTTTTTTTAACATTGATATATACATTAACATAAACATCTTTGAAATAGAAAATGTTCTCGAATTTGTAGGGAAGAAGAATTCAAATTACATATTCGAAATAGAAAAGGTTTTCGAATTTGTTGGGAAGAAAAAATTATATATTCGAAATAAAAAAAATTATTGATATTGGCTGAAAATAAGCCCTAAAGACACATTTAATGTGGCATTAATTAGGCCTAGAATGGTCCAAATGTGGGGCCCACTAGGTGGGCCCAAAACCCCAATTATAATATTAATTTCGTAATTAATATTGGGGATAATAAACAACTCAGCAATAAGAGTTGGATAAGGATATTATTTCCACCAGACTTAGCCACCAAGGCATCCAATTCAATATGGAAACTGATTCCTACAAGGAATAGATCTAGAACCTTCCCCAAAGACTTGCCCACCAAGTCTCCGAATCCTACCATAATTCTAAGGCTTCTCAGCCTATATAAAGGGCCTGACCCCTCATTCTCAGAACTACGTTGGCTTGATTCTCAATACGAGATATGTAGGCACTCTGTGAGGACCGATTAAAGTCTCGAACGCAGAAACAGCCATTAAAGCTCGAAGCTCAACCACCCTAGCATTAATTACAAATCGTAACCTAGTTTTTGATCCACAACAATTATATTCTTATATTATATATCTAAAATAAAATTTCCTTTTTTAACCCTATTTTTTAGCAAAGAAATCAAAACTTCCTTTTTTAACATTAATATAAACATTAACATAAACATGTTTGAAATAGAAAAGGTTCTCGAATTTGTAGGGAAGAAGAATTCAAATTACATATTCGAAATAGAAAAGGTTTGCCAATTTGTTGGGAAGAAAAAATTACATACTCGAAATAGAAAAGAAATTATATATTCTTATATATATACAATCATTACTTTTAATAATCAAATTTTATCACCACGTTTGTAATCATATTTACTCGATTTATAAACAATTTTGCTTAGTCCAAAAATATTAGTTCTCTTTATATTTATGTTTGCGTTTAGAGTATCTATATCTTCTTGAACATAAACAATTAGTCGTGATTTTGACTGTTCTGTTTTTTGTAAGATGCAGGAATAGACGCCAAAATTTTGTCGCAGTACAGAGAAGATAGATGTAATTTGATGATATTTGTATTATTAAAGAAAGAAGCTGGATGCATCATGATGATATGCACCTATCAGTTTTGATTCATGAGTTTCCTCAAGTCCTACTACGCACTACAAGCTAAGAATTTACCACATCAATTTTTTTATATATATTGTTATGACAAAAGTTTTGGTTTGAATTTCTGTAAGAAACTACTTATATAATTTTATATGCATTAGAATTTTATGTTTGAACTATACAGTTTTCACCATGTCTAACAATGTAAAGTTAGCCAATCAAATTAGGAACTATTTTAGAACCAATCAAAGCTAAGTCCTAAATCTTAGACCAATCATGTTATATTAAAAGTTTTCCATATTTACAATATCAACCTACCTCTTTAACCGTGGTTAGTTAACACTTCTAATTTAAATACAAAAATGGTTTTATTAAACATATCCATAAATACATATTTTTAAAATCAAAAAATATTTACTAAAAAATTACAATTTTAATTTGAAATCAATCACGATATACTATTATATATTTCAAACTAAATTTCATAATTAATCAACCATTCGTTTAATATAAATTCAATCACAATCATATTATCGTTTTATAAATTATTTTTCATAATATATGTTGTACAATTGTAATCGATTTTAAAAAATTATAAGCAAACTCAACTAGAAATCTGAAAAAATCGAATTTGAAACTAGATTTTAAATAATTTGGATAAAATCCATACCTTCAAAATTTTGATTTTTTTAAAAGTTCAAAAAAAAATTTATTAATAATTTGTTAATAAAATTAATTAATAAATGCATATTAGCCAACACTACAAGATCGAATTAATTAGAACGACCATATTTTTGAAAAAAAGATATTTTAGTTTAAAAAGTTAGAAAAGGTAATAACTAAAAAAGGTAATTGGTTAGTTATTATTTAGGAGAAAATGAGATATTTTAGTTAGAAAATATATACCTTAATCAATAAGTTATTTGTGATTATAATATTATTAGTTTATTTCATTAACTAGAACAACCATACTAAAAAAATCGGATTTTAAATTAGTTTTAAATAACTTGGATAAAATCCATACCTTCAAAAATATATTTATTCATAATTTTTTAATAATATTAATTAATAAATGCATATAAGCCAACACTACAAAATCGAATTTGAATCAAATTTTAAATAGCTTGGATAAAATCCATATCTTCAAAGACTCGATTTTTGTAAAGACTAAAAAATATTTTTATTCACAATTTTTTAATAAAAAAATTAGTAAATTCATATAAACGAATCTCTACTATTATATAAATCCCGAAACATTGAAAGTTTTGGTACCCGTTTTTTGGTACTAAGTGAATTTACTTATTTAACCTTCATTATAAAAAAATATATATGATATCTATACTATTAAAATTCCTAAAATAAATAATAACATAATATGATTAATGGTAAGTAGTCGATTGCTTTTTTTCACAATTACTTTTAATTGAAGATATTACCTTTTATAAACACCTATTAATCTTACAATCACAAATATCTATAAAAGAAAAAACAATAAAATAATATAATTAATGGTAAGTAGTCGATTGCCTTTTTTCACATTAACTTTTTATTGAAGATATTACCTTTTATAAACACCTACTAATCTTACAATCATTAATATATACCCGAAAATATCACATCATATTTTTCAATTATTAATAAAATATATTAAAAATCTGTATACGTTATTTATAAAAATATCAATCGTATCATATCTTACAATCATTAATATTTTCTTTCAAATTACAACATGTTACCTTTTTAATTTAAAACTATTCTTACAATCATTAATATATACCTGAAAATATTACATCATATTTTTCAATTAATAATAAAAATATATTAAAAATATGTATACGTTGTTTATAATAAGGAAACATTAGTATAATCCGTAAACATGAGTATATTAAATTATATTAAATTAAAATTTATTAATTAAAATAATGGTAAGTAGTCGATTGCCTTAATTAAATTATAATTACTATAAACTAATCAATTACCTTTTTCATATAAATCGTATAATCTTTTTAATTTTCACGTTACCTTTCTATTTCTATAGCTAAAATATATTTTTTTTCCAATTATATCACGGGAGGTTCTATTTAATAAAAGAAACTAATAATATTCTAATATTAATAATTAACTGATTTTCTTTTTCAGCTAAAACATATCATCTTTTATATATTTTCTAACTAAAATCCCTCTTTTAATAGAAATATCACGTACAATATTAATTTCTTCTTTTCAAAAACCATTACGAGAAATTGTATTTAGTAAAATAACGTAATTAAATTATAAATACTATAAACTAATCAATTACCTTTTTCACCTAAAACATGTTACCTTTTTAATTTTCTTTAACTAAATCCTCTCTTATTCTAATCATTACACAGGCATTATATTTAATAAAATAAAAGAATTATTTTATAATTACTAATAATTAAACAATTATTTTTTTCAACTAAAACCTATCATATTTCTACATTTTCTGACTAAAATCTCTCCATTTTCAGAAATATCATGGATAACATTTATACAACTATTATCAAATCATCTCATATAAAAATTTAAGCCTCCAAAATTAATATTTCAAAAAATAATTTAAATTAACACAAAAATTTTTATATAATATTTTAAAAAATCCGTGCATCGCACGGGTTTTAAGCTAGTACTACATACATTTTAATTACTTTAATTATTAAAAATACGCTAGAAGAGTATTATTATTGGTTGGTGAATAAATTACTAGTCAAACAATTTAAATTATTTTAGAGGCAAACGGAATTTACTTCTAAATTTTAAATCAATCAATCATGTACAATTTTTTTGTTATTTACCATACTTATTCTAATTTACTAATCGTGATTAAATTAAATTTAAATATAATAATATCTTGATTTAATAACTTCGTATATCACATGGTTTTTAATTTTAAATAAATTCTACTAATCATATATATTAATTTCTATAAATCCACATAACAATATATTACATATGTTTATACATCTTTAAGCTACTAGCTTATAACCCGTACAACGCACGGATCCTTTTTTATACTCATAATTATATTAATTTTTTTAATTTTATATGTAATTAATTTACATATTAAATTATTGTTAAAAAATGGGTATATATAAGATTTTACACATTAGATCTAATATTTGTAGTCTATATTAAATTTTTAAAATTTGATTTGGACGATTTTACAGTCCACCTGAAATTAACAAATTAATCTTTAATTTAGTAATGGTTTACAATTATTTTCCAATTATACCTACGCAGAAACAAGAGAGAATAAATTGACGATTTTTTACGTTGAAAATTCTGTTCGATTATGAATTCAACTTATAATTCGTTTATTATATGGGTGAAAAATAATCCCTAAAGACATAATTAATATAATATTTATTGGCTCATAAATAAGGCCCGAAACCCTAATTGGGCATTAAATTCGTAATTAATAATTATGCCCAAAAGAACAGCCCAAACCGGGGACGCCCGGTATAAGCTTGTTTCTAACATGGGCCTGATCCACAAACCAGGAACGTTCTAGAATATCCATGGGATATTATGTAGCCTCCAAGGCACCTAATTCGACATGGAAACTAACTCCTACAAGGAAGGAGTCGGAACCTTCCTCAATGATGGTGACTTGTCCACTAAGTCTCCAAACCCTATTACGATTCTAAGGCTCCCACAGCCTATATAAAGGGCCAGACCCCTCATCTCAGAACTACGTCTTGGATTGATTCTCAACTCTGAGATACGTAGGCATCTTGCGAGGACCGAATTAGGTCACGAAAACGCAAGCGCATCCATTAAAGCACGAAGCTCACGAACCCTAGCCGCAATTCGATAACCCTACTTTTTATTCCACAACATTTGGCGCCGTCTGTGGGAAGACAACATCAACCATGGTTAATACACAAAGAACAACAACCGAGAACGCTCCTGTTACTTCCGATCCACCGGTCATCTCCACTGCTCCACCCGTTATTACAAAACAAGGGTATATACCCCCATCAACAGAGACAACCACTCAACCTCAAGTTTCTCAACCTATAGGGACGAATCTCCATGTTGAGAGAACCTTACCAGTGGACGTCCACCCGGGACGGGAGACTAATCAGCTTCAGATGGTGGTCTCTCTATTAACTAGCCATCCCCCGCTCTCAGGAGTTCAGATCTCCACCACTACACTTCCCATGAGTACTGATCCGTTATACGGGTTGCCTAACTACCCCCAAATCGAAGGGATCCTGGACAAAGTGGTTACGCCCTGCAGATACCTGAGTCGTATCAACCACCCTATATTAGGGGTTTAGCTCCCCCGAGCAAGGATATTATGATTACTCCGGACCTTACACTGATGATTCATCGTCTGAGGATGACGATCGTGATGAATCCCCGAGGAGGCGACGTGCAAGCAAGGAGTCTATAAGAAGGACTTAAAGGATCCATGATGGACCCCCTCCAACAGCTGCTGAAAGGATCAAGGCTTATGAGGCTGAAATCCAAAAGCTGAAGGATGACATAGCCAGAGAGCAAGCAAGGCAGAACCAGAATAGGCCTCCTCCAACTTCGAGGGAGATTCCGTTCATTGATTTGGAAAGGTCTTCAAGGAGACAGAGAAGGGCTGATGCCCCAACTGGAGGAGTTACGAGGGTGGAAACCCCCAGGGGTGATCCCAAAGAACTAATGCCACTTGGAGACCCTGACAATCCCACACCCCCATTCACTGAGGAGGTGATGAATGCTCATGTTTCCCGAAATTTTAAGATGCCCACGATAAAAGCATACGATGGAATGGGTGATCCTTCGAATCACGTTAGGACATTCTCAAACGCACTGCTGTTACAACCCACTAGCGACGCTCTTAAGTGTAGGGCATTCCCTCAAACCCTGGCAGGCATGGCTCAAAGATGGTATAGCCGATTGCCCATAAACTCGATTGGCTCTTTCAAAGAGTTGAGCACTGCTTTCATCAACCAATTTGTTAGTAGAAAGGTCCACGAAAAAAGCTCTGCATCTCTCATGCAAGTGAAACAAGGAAAGAATGAGAACCTGAGGGATTATCTCAAGCGCTTCACCAAGGAGACGTTGAACGTCCCAGATCTGGAGAACAAGGTAGCTATGATAGCCTTGGAGAATGGAACAACGAACCCCTACTTTCAGATGTCGTTGGCAAAACATCCTCCTGAGAGCATGACTGAGCTCCAAGAAGGGCGAGTAAATACATAAAGGCAGAAGAGAGCATGAGCAAGGCAGAAGCTCCAACCACGAATAGAGGAAACAGAAACTCCCGAAAGCGGAAGTAAGAGCAGGAGTATGATGCTAGGGACAAGTATCCCCGAACTAGCAAGGACTCCGACTCTGCCCCTAAGAAAAATTCGGGGCCAAGGTTCTCTGAATACGCAAGGTTGAATACCCATAGGAGTCAGATCCTGATGGATATTGAGAAAGACAAGGATTTCCGATGGCCGAAGCCACTCAGGGGTGATCCCGCAAAGAGAAACAAGGATCAATACTGTAGGTTTCACAAGGATATAGGGCATGACACTGATGATTGCAGACAACTCAAGGACGAGATCGAATTCTTGATCCGAAAAGGGAAGCTGAGCAGGTTCACAAAAGGTGAAGATCGTGGAAATCAAAGGAGTGATAATGACAGAAGGGATAATGATAGAAGGGACAACGACCGTGATCGTAACCCACAGCCACGAGGGCCAGTTATTAACATGATTTGGGGAGGCCCGACTGCGACCGACACAACAAGGAGCTCTCGAAAGGCATACGCCAGGGAGGTGATGCACATCGTGGGAGAGGCCCCGAAACGCGCAAAGACTAAAGTAGTGATCAGTTTTGATGACTCAGACTTGGAGGGGGTGAAGTTCCCCCCATGATGACCCGTTGGTCATAACTCCTGTAATTGGAAATTCAGAGGTGAAGCGAGTCTTGACAGACAATGGTGCTTCCGTCGATATTTTGTTTCATGATGCATTTGTGAATATTGGATACAATGATTCACAGTTGACTCCAAACAACATGCCTATATATGGGTTCTGATAAGTGGATTTTATATCCACTTGGATCGCTTCAATTCGGCTTAAATTGATTGACTTGGCCTCAAGTTTATTGTAGTTTTGATGTGTTTTGCTTAGTTGTGCAGACTTACAAGAATGTCGATTATGGGTGATGCTTCTATCGTGTTTGGAGGATTAATTGATTAAAATTCGGATTTTCCGGGAAGGTTGCGCAGTCTACACTGTTTTGGCCATATCTGGAGTTCTAGAAGTCCGTTTTCAGCAATCTTACAGCTCACGCGAAGCCTGGGAGATTTTCTACAACTTAGGACAGGATTCGTGCGCACAAGTTGCGTGTGGTGGGCACAGATTGCACGACAAGCAGACTGATGGGAGCAGGGAATTTACTGGTTTGCCCTTTTCAAGTTCTAATTGTATTTTGGGCAGTTTTTAGTACCTTAATCGAATTCTAATTGTAATAGAAGGTAATTTCTTGCTGGGTAAGAAATCTAGAGCCTATATAAACACATCCAACCCCTTGTAAATTAGACAATTAGAGAATTAGACAATTAGATATCTTGTACATAATATAGCTTAGATCTGCAAGGGAGAAATGGAGAGAAGGATTCAACGCTCGTGACAAGCAACGGATCTAGATCTACTTCATCCTTTGTGTTATTCTGGATTCTAGATTTGTTTTCTTAACTCTTAGTTTTAATAATATTATTGCTTCTTTCTTCCATATCTTGTTTGTTATCATGGTTTCACTTGAACCCATGATGACGAGAGGTTTAATTTTGAACTAATCGTTGTCATGGGATTCTAACGGATATATTAATGGAGCTTAGTATCTTGATGCTTTAAAGATCTGTGTGTGATGTATATTTGATATCCTCGTATGGTTATGCTTAATTGATAGATGCGTCATGAACATCTAATTTGTTAATCTCTTGTGAAGTGAAAGTGGATCTTGAGATTTAGAACTTGCCATGCTAGCATAGGTTCATGATTGGTTATCAACATGATTCGTAATATGAGATGAGAATACTTATATTGCCCTGTGTGATCTTTATGGATAACTTGTTCTTCAACCGTTATGTTTTCAAATTCTATAGACATATAGGGTCTAAGCATAATTGGTGTCTATTCATCTTCTATCTCTTTTGTGGATGTATGGGTAGTTTGGTATTCGTATACTGAGAAGTAGCATATACTTGTTTCGTGTTATCCGATCAGATATCATAACCATTGCATATAGAGATTAAAGGCGTCAGATCTAAGCGAAGTATATAATGAAGTTAGGATTCCATGTTTTCTTGCATATAAGTAATTCAATTTTAATTCTCATTAGTATTAGTTAGTAATTTGTAGTTTGTTAATTTGTATCCTAGTTAATTATAGTTAGTAAAAACTTAATATTGTTAATTTTGTTAGCAGTGCATAATAACCATACATTGTTGCATAGGTACAAAACTGAATTGAAACCTAAGATCTCTGTGGGAACGAACTTGACTTCTATCTGTATTACTTGTGACCACGTACGCTTGCGTGATTTAGTGCAAACAAGTTCAATGGAGTCGAATCCAATGTTGAAGGGACTATCCAGCTGCCAGTTACTATTGGACAGGAGCCCAAGGAGGCCACTCAGATGTTGAACTTCCTGGTAATCAAGGCAGCCTCCACATATAATGCGATTTTTGGAAGAACTGGACTCCACGCGTTTAAGGCTGTTGCCTCCAGCTACCATATGAAAGTCAAGTTTCCAACCAGGAACGGTGTCGGAGAACAAAAGGGTGATCAGAAGATGGCCAGAAGTTGTTATGTGGCCGCATTAAGAGCTGATGGAGCCGGTGGCAGGTCCTTCTGATTGAAGACATGGATGTCCGAGGTGATGATGAACACCGAGGAAAACCAGCAGAGGATTTGGTTCTTATACCTCTGGATTGTAGAGACCCTAAAAAAGTTACGTATATTGGAGCTTCTTTAAAAGAACCCTTGAAGGTCAAATTAATAGAATTTCTACAAGGAAACAGGGATGTGTTCGCTTGGATAGCAGCTGATATGCCAGGGATTGACCCCTAACTCATAACTCACAGGTTGAACGTCGACCCCAAGCGAAAGGCAGTAAAACAGAAGAAGAGGAATTTTGTTCCTGAAAGGCAAAAGGCCATTAAGCAAGAGGTGGATAATCTCTTAGAAGTTGGCTTTATTGAGGAGATTCAATTCCCTGAATGGTTGGCTAACCCTGTGATGGTCAAGAAAGCCAACGGTAAGTGGAGGATGTGCATAGACTTCACCGATTTGAATGACGCCTGCCCTAAGGATTGCTTCCCTCTACCAAGGATTGACACGCTAATAGATACCACGGCTGGGCACGAAATGTTGAGTTTCATGGATGGTTTCAGTGGCTATAACTAGATTAAGATGCACAAGGATGATCCTAAAGGTATCTTTCATAACTGACTTTGGTGTTTTTTGTTATCTTGTCATGGCTTTTGGACTAAAGAATGCAGGAGCTACTTATCAACGACTAGTAAATAAGATATTCGCCCATCTGATTGGGAAAACCATGGAGGTATATGTTGATGATATGTTGGTCAAGAGCTTGTTCACAACAGACCATGTTGAACACCTCAAAGAGGCGTTTGAAGTGCTGAGGGACCATTAGATGATGTTGAATCCGGCCAAGTGTGCTTTTAGCGTTGGATCAGGGAAGTTTTTGGGTTTGATGGTCTCAAAACGAGTCATTGAAGCCAACCCATATAAGATCAAGGCGATTCTCGACATGGAGCCACCCCGTTCTATGAGGGACGTGCAGAAATTGACTGGTAAGATAGCTGCTTTGGGAAGATTCATCTCAAGGTTTGACGATAAATGTTTGCCTTTCTTTCAGGCTTTAAAGAAAGTGAAAAATTTTGAGTGGACATCAGAAAGCCAAGAGGCCTTTGAACAGCTGAAAAAGTACATGGCTGAGGCCTCGTTGTTGGCCAAACCTAGTCCCGGAGAGACCCTGTATTTGTATCTAGCGGTATCCGAACAAGCATTGAGTGTCGTTCTCATTCGAGAGGAAGGCAAGGTTCAGAAGCCTATCTACTACGTGAGCAAGGTTTTGCACGGAGCTGAGTTGAATACTCACCCATCGAGAAGTTTGCTTTGGCACTGGTAACAGCTTCAAGGAAGCTACGACCTTATTTCCAGGCACACAAGGTTGAAGTCCTGACAGACCAGCAGTTAAGAAGTATATTGCATAGCCCTAAGGCCAGTGGAAGGCTAATTAAGTGGGCGATCGAACTCGGGGAGTTTGATATCACGTATAAGCCTCGGACAGCCATCAAGGCTCAGGCACTAGCTGACTTCGTGGTTGAATGTACCATCGACAACAAAGAAGTCGGGGGGCAAGAGATAGTGCCAAACCAGGAAGGTAACCAGGAAGGTAAAGATAAAGCCGAGGAGCTTGTACCTGATCAGAAGGAATATTAGGTGCTCTATTTTGATGGAGCATCAAAAACAAAGTCTAGTGGTGCAGGCTTAGTCTTGCAAAGCCCCGATGGGTTCTTAGTAGAGTATGCTTTGAAGTTGGACTTTCCAACAACCAACAACGAAGCTGAATATGAAGCCTTGATAGCCGGATTAGGCTTGGCCAAAATATTGAGAGTCAAGAACCTTAAAGTCTGTGGAGATTCAAGACTCGTAGTATCGCAGGTGAATGGTGAGTTCGAAGCCAAGGATGAAACTATGGCAAAATACCTAAAGGTTGTGAAAGCCGTTATGACTCAGTTTGATGAATGCTATATGGAGCATATTCCAAGGGAGGAGAATGTCAAGGCCGATGCCCTATCAAAGTTCGCCTCTTCTGAGATAGAGAATTATGCAGGGAGTGTTTACTTCCAGGTCCTGAAGGCCCCTACCATCAATTCAAAATTGGTGGCACCCATTGATGTAAGAAGCTGTTGGATACATCCTATCAAGGCCCATTTAGAAACTGGATGGCTCCCTGAAGATGCCTCGGAGGCACGGAAACTGTCAGTGAGAGCATTGAGATATGCCTTAATTAAAGGCGTCCTTTATAAGAGGTCTTTTGTTATCCCATAATTGAAGTGTTTGAGGCCCCAAGAGGCAGAAGAAACGTTAAAGGAAGTTCACGAAGGGATTTGTGGGCAGCACTTGGGGGCAGAGCCCTAGCCCATATGATCACCCGTCTGGGATTCTATTGGCCAGAAATGTTGGCTGATGCGCAAAGTTATGTCAAGAAGTGTGACAGGTGTTATAAACACGCCTCGATTGTTAGGCAGCCACCAGAGACGTTAACATCAATTAACTCTCCTATTCTGTTTGCCATGTGGGGGATGGACATACTTGGTCCCTTCCTTGTGGCTTCAGCACAAAGGAAGTTCTTGATAGTGGCCATCGATTATTTTACCAAGTGGATTGAAGCTAAACCACTAGCTAAGATAACCACCCAACAAGTTGCCCAGTTCTTTTGGGAGAACGTAATTTGCAGATACGGTATCCCACGAATCCTTGTGACGGATAATGGGCGCCAATTCAACAACGAGGAGTTTAAGAAGTATTGTGAGGAGAACGCCATCGAACTTCACTTCACTTCAGTAGCTCACCCTCAGGCTAATGGGCAAGCTGAGGTAGCGAATCGGATTATCCTTGATGGACTCAAGAAAAGGGTCGAACGTTCAAGAAACACGTGGGTGGATGAATTGCTGCCTATACTATGGGCATATCGTACCACCTGCAAAGTAACAACAGGAGCTACCCCATTTTTTCTAGGTTATGGAGCAGAGGCATTTGTCCCCTTGGAAATTTCTCACGTGTCTCCAAGGGCGGAAGCATATGAGCAAGAAACTAATGAGGAAGGCATGAGGCTTGCCCTCGATCTAATTGATGAGGTCAGGGATGAAGCGAACGCCCGCAATGTTGAGCACCAGAAGAGGGCATCCTTTCATTATAACCATAGGGTCAAAGAAAGGTTCTTTAAACAAGGCGACTTGGTTTTAAGAAAGATAGAAGCATCCGGAGTTGGACAGACAGGAAAGTTGGCCCATAATTGGGAGGGACCGTATAGAGTCAGCAAGACGTTGGGAAGAGGTTCTTACAAGCTGGAAACCTTGGATGGAAATGAGGTGCCCCGCACTTGGCACGCCTCGAATCTCAAGATTTATTATATTTAAGCTCTCCTAGTAAGGACTTAGCTTTTTGCCTATCTAGTAGAAGTAGAAATATGGTTCATATGAAACCATTGCAGAGCATGTTGCTCCTAATAGGGTGTAGTATTCTATGTAAGGGCTGAGCCCATTTCACGTTATTAATACAAGCTTGTTTTTCATTCTACGATTCTGTGATTTTAGTGATGTACCAAACACATGATGTGTGTAAGTCTAGGATGACCAAGTACCGTAAATAAAGTAACGTATGAAATAGAGGAAACAAGCACCTAAATAAAATACCCCTAAGGGGCTGGATTCAAGTCATAAGTTACAAACACACCGAATAAAAATACAAGTCCATGAAGGACCACGACCAAAGTCAGGATATAATAAGAACTGAATAAAAGCCACATGAGGCTAACATAGGCCATGCAAGGCTCAAAGGATAATCACTTCTTAACAGAAGCAGTCTTCACTAACCGTTTCTTGGTTTTGGGAGGAGCAACCTGAATAGGGACTTCTTCTTCACTAGATAATTCCTTCTCACCTCCTTCCTTGCTCCTGGAAGTTGAAGTTGATGAACTACTAACACTCACTGATCTGGGTTCACGAATTCGGCTAGCTAAAGGGCGTTCTGAACTTCCACTTTGATCATTCCCACGGGATTTTGAAGGGTGTCTCCCGGAACTAGATCCTGAACGTTGGGGAGTGGCCTTAGTCCCAGAGCCAGAAGCGCGCCTGTTTACATGAGAGGTAGTTCCAACACCCTTAACAAAGTCATCAGCATCAGTCACCTTCCAGGGACTTGGGTAAAATGAAGGAAAAACGACCCCTTTATGGTCATGACTAATTTTATTCACAGCTTTTTCCCACCCTATAGTCATGATATCCGGTTGGACCTCCCTGTCATGCTCATCAATGAAGGCAAGGAATGTATCCGAGCCCAAGTAGTTCTGAATGATGGAGTCTTCGTTATTTTGGGTCCTGTTCTCCAAGGCCGCATATTTTCCCCTAAGGGATGAGAGTTGGTCTTCTGAGGTGAAGTACTTAGTCTCCCATTCTTCAGATTCCTTCTTATGCTTCTTCACAGCCTTGAGGGCAGCTCTTTCCTTATCCTTGTACGATTTCCCAAGTTGGACAGCATTCTGGAAATGAGCGTTCAGCTACAAGAATAAAACTCCATAAAGAAATGTGTTAAGCCGTGATGGTCAATATCTAGCAAGAGTAACGAAAAGGAAGGGGAGATAAGCTTACGTTATAGGCATGAAATGCTCCCCAGCTCTCATTTTCCCCAAGGTCTGTTGCTGTTGCAAAATGAAGCTTATCAGCCGGGGCTATGGCATTCCGAGACCATTCTTGAGCAAGAAGATGGTTGTCTCTGATAATGTCCTGCTCACATATTCCCCACTCAGGCATGAACATTGTTTTCATACTCCCATCCGAACTCCTGATTCTTTTTCCAGCTTTTGAGCAATGCTGAAGGAATTCAGGAACTGGAACGTCATCAAGGTTGGCCTCTTTCTCAGCCTTTTAATCATCCTTTTAGTAATTTGAGGAGCGCAACTCGACTGGCTATCAATCTCCTCTGCAACTGCAAATAAAAGCAAAGAAAACAATGTTGGAATAAGAACAAGTATGATGAAAATAAAGGAGTTAAAGTAAGGATTACCCTCGAGAGGGATACTACTAAGCTCGACCTCTATCAAGGCACGGTCAGTCACGACTTCACGATAGTGAGCATTTTGGAAGATTGAAATAAGCCAATCCCGCTGAGCTTTTTCTTCACTTGAGAGTTGAAGCTCACTAATACCCTCATCATTCACGTGATTGAATATAGACCTGAAAAAGTCACCCAGTCTCCCCCTTTCCTTCTAAGGATGAAAAATTCGTGCCTCCAATTGTGGTATGAATCAGGCACGGAGGCAGCGTTGATAATCATTCTGGACTTTGTACGATGTTGGATGCTTACCCATCCTTTTCTAGTAATAGGGCTATTCTTGAAAGCGAATAAATGTCTAAACAATGGAATGCTAAGGCGGATGCCTCCTTTGATGCATTCAACCATAAAATGAAGATAAATTTCCAGGAGTTGGGATATAGTTGGCAAGGGTTGATTTTAAACTCAGCTAGCAACCTAACAACCCAAGGGTGAACTGGAAACCTAAGGCCAGCGGTAATAGCACCTTTGTATACGAATAAATTCTCAGGATGCCAATTACAGGTTCTATCCCCTGGTGTGGGGATTCTGAGTTTCAAACCAGAAGGAAATTCATATTTGAGTAAGTCGTTAATATCTTCTACATCTAAAGTGCTAGGGAATATGAAAGAATCGAATTCCGCGTTGTTTGGAAACACGTCCCCGGGCTCGTCTAAGAGCTGGGGTAAAGTTAACTGATAATGAGGAGGAAAGACCTTACCTTTCCTATTGTTGTCTTTGGTCCTCCTGTTGATTGCTTGAAGAAGGCCCTTAGAAGGAACCACTGTGCTCTGACCACCCTCACTTGCCATCAGATTTTTCTGAAATTGAAAGAAGCACTTGAAGCTTGAGAGCTCTTTGGAGAGAAATTTTCTTTGAGAGAAGAAGGAAGTGTGAAGAATAGCTTCCACCCCCACTCTTTTATAAGGAAAAGGGCGACCCTCCATAGCAGGTCATCTTTCTGACGGCCCGCGTTTACAGGTAAAATAGCCGAAAACAGTAGGAAAAAGGTTTTATGAACTCGAAATTGAGTCGAAAAAATGATTTAATTCGTAAGAATAAGCGAAAGAAACGAATGGAAATGCAGGCTGGAGCAACAACATAGTTAGCAACCTAGGAGGTTGTACTAACTCATGCTTATTAAGCCTAAACAGAGGATTAAGCCAAAAACGCACGATTAAGGCACTAAACAGCAAGATTAGCTAAAAAGCTAATACTTTAAGGAAATTTGGAGGATATACTCTAAAAAAGATAGTAGGAGTTTTGAATCTCTGCACAAAATATAAGCCCAGATGGCCAACGAGGTTGTTTGCCCTGAATTAAGCTGATTGGTTGAATTCAAGGCCTGAAAAGCTAAGGCACGGTCCTACAAACAAGGTACGAGGTTTAAAGTCCTTAAATATAAAATCAAGGATAAAAACCGACCACAGTATCCTAGACTTGAAATCGGGTGTTGAAAACAAGGGGAATCCCTATACAAACAACTAAAGAAGCAAAGACCTCCATGACAAGGGGGGCAAGGCCAAGGTTGTTTAAAACACCCTATTGTAAGTATGCAAGGATGTCTGGAAGCCAAGGGCTATAGTTTAACCCAAAGTTATTTGAAACCAAGAGTTCAAGGACAAGTAAAGACCCGGAAGGTCCTGAAACTAAGAAGTAGGTTGTTTGAGATCAAGGATCACAAAACCAACCATGGTGTTTTAACTCACTCTAGAAACAAAGAGGGGAGTTCAAAACAAGATTTGGCTTTGGTCAAAGTCAAGGTCAAAAGTCAAAGGTCAAATATTCAAAATTTGGCCAAAATTCAAAAAAAATTGGGGTCCAGCCGACCAGGGGTGGCCGACCAGGCACCCTTGGCCGAATGGCCGACCAGACCCAGCGACCAGAAGCTTGGGGAGGAAAAATGGGTCCAGGTGTTGCAAACACCTGGACCCCTAGCTGATTCATTTGGCCCCAGAACGCTAAAAAATGCTCCGTTTGAGCTCAAATTTGAGATTCAAGAACCTTATAAGGTCCTTTACAAGCCTATGTAGGTTCCCTAGTGATTTCAAGAAGTTGAAAAAATGACCTTGTTTGAAACAAGGTCTGGTTTGAAAACCATCTTAAAAGGAGGTATTTCGCCTCCAAAACGTTCAAAAATGCATGTTTTCATGTGATTCTTCTTCATACCAGGAGATTATAAGAATCCCTATCATATGAGCTCAACTTCAAAATTTGGGTTTAGGAATGTCAGGGGTTTTCAAAACCAGGAGGGTGTTCAAAATCAGGAAGGTGTTTGAAACACCTTGTCCAAAGGATCGTATTTCTTGCCTAGACAACTCAAACATGAGAATTTTCACATGATTCTTTCTAAAAACATGAGGTTATAAGAATCTCCACTAGATTGGCTTGACTCCAAAAATTGGGGTTAGGGTTTCGCTAATCGCAATTAGGGGGTGATTAACCTCGATTATCGACGTTTAAGGACTTCCACTCTAAAATTAACCTATCTCAAGGTTAAGGGTGGATATCCTAGTAGTAATTACATTAAGTACGAACTAGTTAGCCTCGTTCAAGGCCTTTATAGCCCCGTTTAAGGTTGTTTAGCCCCGATTAGGGCCGAATTAGTGTCTTTTGCTCAAAAATTAGCCCTTATTGAGGCTTATGAGCAATGACCGTCTGATATTAACCCTAAATTAGATAAGTTGAGGGAAATAAATCACTAATGAATTTATAATAAAGGATCCTATGCACAAATTGCACTTGGATTAGTGTCTACGAGCTCGAAACGGCACTAATCCTATTCCCAAAAGGCCAAGAAATCTTAAGAAAAAGGTTCGAGAGGCCAAGGAACGTTTAACTTTCTTAAGTAATAACGTGGGAGAGAATTTTAGTAATTGTGAATGTGTAGGTCACTCCACACTTCACTATAAGACGATACCCTGGTAGGGCCGGTGTGACCCTAAACTTCTACGAAATCAAGTTTTCCTAGAAGTTGGGGGGCAAATGATATGGGTGAAAAATAATCCCTAAAGACATAATTAATATAATATTTATTGGCTCATAAATAAGGCCCGAAACCCTAGTTGGTCATTAAATTCGTAATTAATGATTAAGCCCAAAAGAACAGCCCAAACCGGGGACGCCCAATATAAGCTTGTTTCTAACATGGGCGTGATCCACAAACCAGGAACGTTCTAGAATATCCCTGGGATATTATGTAGCCTCCAAGGCACCTAATTCGACATGGAAACTAACTCCTACAAGGAAGGAGTCGGAACCTTCCTCAATGACGGTGACTTGTCCGCCAAGTCTCCAAACCCTATTACGATTATAAGGCTCCCACGGCCTATATAAAGGGCCAGACCCCTCATCTCAGAACTACGTCTTGCCTTGATTCTCAACTCTGAGATACGTAGGCATCTTGTAATGACCCGAATTAGGTCACGAAAATGCAAGCGCAACCATTAAAGCACGAAGCTCACGAACCCTAGCCGCAATTCGATAACCCTACTTTTTATTCCACAACAGTTTTGATTATCAAAATACCCTTGTTATTATTTGAAGATGGTTCTACTAACAACCAAATACAATTTTAATAATAAGTGTAGAAGATATTTTGTCCAAAACTTTGATAATCAGTAGTCTGGTCCTCCGTACAACAAAATAAATAAAAACTGTTAGATTGTAATATAAATAGATGAAAATCATTGGATCTAACATAAAAAAATATTTCATATTTTAATATATTATAAACTAAAAAGTATATTTATATTGAAATACGAAAAGGTGTATGTCAATGATTTAAATCGTATATAATTAGGTTTTCTACATTGAATAACATTATCAATGTATGTCTTCCACATTGAATAGGATTAATGCAAAAATTCGTAATTACTTTTGAGTGTTTCAATTTGAATAATAATTATTAAGTTATCACTAAATTAAAGATAATTTTATGAGTATCGCGTGGATTGTAAAATCATCCAATTCTGATTTCTAGATCTCAAGATATAGCTCAAATTGTAAATATGATATTTTTTTAATACTAATAAAAAAATAAATAAAATTCAGTTCTATTAAAACCTTTTTTAATTATATCCTTTTCAGATTATGATTTTCTTTTTAAAATTCAATTCTAATACAACATTTTTTAATTATATCCTTTTTAGATTTTAGTTTTCTTTTTTAAATTCACTTATAATGCAACATTTTCTAATTATATTCTTTTTTAATAAAATAAATAAGTAAAATTCAATTATAATACAACCTTTTTTAATTATATTCTTTTCAGATTATGATTTCTTTTTAAAATTCAATTATAATATAACATTTTTTAATTATATCCTTTTTAGATTATATTTTTCTTTTTAAAATTCACTTATAAGTTATAATGCACCTTTTCTAATTATATCATTTTTAGATTATAATTTCCTCTTTTAATATGATATAATCTTGATCATTTATTTTTAAAAATATTAGATTCGACGGTTGAGATTATTTTGGTATTACAGTGACGAAAATTATGGATAAGATGTAACACCCCCAGATCCGGGGTCCGGGATCCGGTGGTTACGGTTTCCAATTCTGTCCACAACAATTGAACTTTCCTTAACATAAAGTAAATTACGTCTCTATAACCCAACACAACAATATAAAACACACCCGTTATAGTCCCAGAGATGAAATCAGAGTAACAATCAAATTTTTATTAATCACATTATGAGTTCTTACAATCCAAAAAGGATTTCAATATAAATACATACTCCTTGCCATCCATTTACATAAGTCATACTAGACCATATTCTTGGTACTGAAAAAAATAAATATACCCTACCAATAGCTTCTTCTTCAGCTCTGGTAGTCTCATCGTCCTCGCCCGCGTCGAGTGCGCCTTGTGCGAGTCATCTGGTCTAGCTGTTGTTGAGATATAATAATAAAGCAAGGGTGAGCAATAGCCCACCAACAATAATATATAACTGAACGATAATGTAACAGTTCAAAAGTATCTTTCAAACCATATGCCATGCATTTACGGAAATGATGCCAGTATAATATGAACGATGAAGTTACAAGGTAACTTAAAGTATTTGTTTGTAGAAATATCTGCTACATCAAAGTAAGCGAGATATTCTTATTGTTATTAAGAAGAGGAGTTTGCAAGAAAAGGTTGCAATTCCAGTTATGACCCTTTTTCCAACTCTGCCAACAGTAATCATGTTGCAGGAAATAAATAAATTTGGATGATGAACCAATGATGGAGTATTCACCGCGCCCGCTGTTCCAATCTTGATGATCAGTCGAGATCGTACAGCTCAATTTAGATTTACTACCGGTAGAAGGAAGAACTGACGGCTTTACTTGTATACCGCCTTACTAGCTCTCCCCGGCCAACGGTTGGGCCAAAGGGGATGGACCGGCGCTACTCGGCCTCTTACACGACTCCTAGTTCAAATAGAATTTATGATTCTGAATGTAACGTTCGTCCCCCTTTCCCCAAGTATAATACTTGTTGATAAGACTCCACAAAGTAGTCGTATCTAGTTGGAAAGGAAAATTTACCAATAACTCCCAAGCTATTACTTGGTAACGGATATCAACTTGTTCCAGTAATCTTACCCCTCGAAAGATGAGAAGGTAAGCAACGACTTAATAAGTCAACAGCACCCGAGTTGCGAGTGAAGGAAATACTTTATGACCGGGAAGTCGACAAGATAAATAACATTTTTCCAAGTAAGATTCCCTTATTATTAAGGAGATAGACTCGAAGAAGAATGATGTCTGAGAACCTTTCTTGATATAAGATTAATAATAATATGACTCCGAAATATTTTCTGTAATAATCGAAGAAGATAAACCTTATCAAGGTTATACTAAGTATGGAATAAATATTCAGAGAATATTTATTGAATTAAAATATTTTACGGAATATTTAGGAATATGAAAGAATATCTTTAATCAGAGTATCTCTCAAATAATTCTTGAAGAAATATCGAGAGAATATTTATTGCATAACTAAATATTCAAATGAATATTCCAAATAATATTCATTAATTAATAAGTCCTGAAAGAAATATTTAAAATATTTAAAATAATATTCGATGATTAAATAGAACCCTGGATGAATATTCAAAATAATATTCGTAATTAATTAGGAATTTAAATGAATATTGATAAAGTAATATTCATTTCATGAATAATATTCTAAATGAATATCAAGTAATATTCATTTAGTAATCCAAGCTTTAAAAGAATATTCGATATAATATTCGATAAGTAAATCAAGCTTCAGATGAATATTGAAGATAATATTCATCAAGTACTTAATACCTTAAATGAATTTTCAAAAGTAATATTTATTTAATAAAATAATATTCTAAACGAATGTCCACATAATATTCATTTAGTAGTCTCATCTTTAGAAGAGTATTCGGAATAATAATCGATAATCAATTCGACTCTGAATGAATATTGACAGATATTATTCGTCGAATGATCACGTTCAAATAATTATTTGAAGTAAGGATCATTAAAATAAATAATCTCGAACGAATATTCAAATAATATTCGTCGCCTGAATAATAGAAAATATTTACTTAAATATTTTCCTCCGAGGTAATCTCGATATATCAAGGAATATTGACTCCCGGTCTATTTTTGATTAATAAGATGTATACGCCCTTCTATGAGGGTCTTACAATAACCGGCTTATAACTGATATATAACTATCTAGCTTATAAGCCAACAATAACATTCAGGGAACAAGTATATCAATTCAACTTGAAAGTAGGCATGCATGCAATGGCATATGTATATCAGCAATCATATATATATATATTTATTCAATCACAACAACAGCCTAAAAGAAGGGAATTGAAACTTGCCTGGTAGTCGAGTACGGTAAGGGGTAGTGGTAGCGGGTCCCGGTTCAGCTTGGTGATCTATAAATAGCCAAGGCATTCGGGATTAATCACTTAACATATTAAAAGTTAAGTTATACTTAATTCGAAACACGTTCTCGAGTTATCTCGTTATACCCCTTTTAGTGGATTACTTTTATCACTGATCCGACCCGACATTCGTTCGTTAATACGACATGTCATTGAACTTATACTTGGGACATACTTAAGTCATATGAGTTCTAAAGTCGATCGTTACGAACCAATACTATACTCCGAGTTTTATCGCCCTTTTTCTAAGTGTTTTACCGAAGTTATAAAAGAGTCATCTTTTAGGGGTTCGTTCGCGTTTAACCTCGACTCGAACATTTTTAATAAATCGAAAAATGATCCTTTTGACATACGGTTTTCTTTCACGCCTTCCTTTTTACCTCTAGTATTTATTTACCAAGATTCGCCATGACGTTACATAGATTACGAGGGTTCAATTACAGTTACGAACTTTCGTTTACGGATTCGAACTACTTTTAGTAAACCGGCCGTAACTCCTAAACCGTAAGTCCGTTTCACACGTTCCTTATATCAAAACGAAGCTTATAACATAACCTATCCTATCATGGCAGAAAAGGTTTCTGGACAGTAGGGTCTTGATATGAAAAATGGCACACAAAACATGATATTGTAAAATCGGACATTATAACGGCTATGTTTACGCGCTTTCCAAAGTTTTTACACTTTACTATGATCTAACCAAGATCAATTCAACCATCCCAACATATAATAAACATCATGACTAGTCTATCAACAACTCATCTTAACCATTACATGGTTCATAAACCAAATCATAATCATAACAACTAATAACAAGGATCTAAGCATGCCATAACATACTAATCACTAAATCATCCATAAAACTTATAAAATCTCAAAACAACACCAAGGGTTTTCAAGTCTTATACCTTCCTTAGAGTGTTTAATAGCCTCACTAAGCTTTGTATGGTCCTTAGGTGTGCTAAGCTTGCTATATCATCCATGAAAACAAGAAAAAAAACAAGTTAGTTCATAAGAAACACTATTCATGCTCCTCTTTCTTGATTTTTTTGAAAATGCAAACAAAGGAATTTGGAGCTAAGATTTTGAGGAGATAAGTTTTATGAAATATGAGACTCACCATAATTATTTCAAGAACAAACAATGGTGGGAAGGTGGACTTTGGTTTTGGAATTAATGGAAGGCCGAATGGTGTTCTTTGAAGGGGGGGTTTTGGCTTGGTTGCTTGGCTTATTTGGATAACAATTCATAAAGTGAGATGAGTTTAGATAATATCTCATCTTGTTTTACTTTATTAAAGTGCTCTTGGAATGAATGGTGAGATTGGAAGGCATGTGTAGCACTTGGATGGATTCTTGCTAACTAGGAATTTGATTTGTCCAACTACTAGTTCAAACCCTAACATGCTAGTTACTTAGCCCACTTGGTTGCTAGATATTTATTCTAGTAGCTTGTACATGACTCTTGCTTCCTCTGCTTGCTTCTTTGTTCGTTTATTGCTTAATTCACTAATCGTTCGAGGGAATAACTCAATCGTTTCTAGTTAGGGTTTTACCGGGAATCCCCTTAATATTTCTATAATCATTCTCCATCTTTCTTTCTAACTTTCCAATTTATATTTCTTAAATCCATTCGTTAAATACTTAAGGCTATCAGTGTCCAGGGAACTCTCGGAGAAAATAAAAGTGCGGTTTTTCAGAATCCGACAGCTTTTACATACACTCTTTTTCCCTCCGGATCAATAATACGAACTCAGAATTTCGTTCCGGGTACTTCTATATAACGTCGTCTAATAATATTCTCAATTACACCAAATCACTATTCATCCTTATTCTTTACTTATTCATCTAGGGTTGTACAATTGTCCGTATTCTCTTTCGATCGTTCCTTAACCTTTTTACGGAACTACTGGATTAATCGTTATCGATCTGGATGACATGAGGGTATTCTCTTGCTTGAAGTTGCCATATCTTATTCCCTTAGAAGATAGATTATTCTTACCTATGTTGTCACCCTTTAGCATTCTTCAAGACATAAACATAATAAGGTCGAATTCCATTCATTCTTTCCAAATATCAATAATTACATTGTAGCCATAACCACTCCTCAGTGGTTTCCAACCTTCATTCTTAAATCAAATATAATAACATCCCAAAATATCAAATCCTCAAAGTTAATATCTCAATTCTTGGATTATAATAATATTTAATCCACTGTCCGGTCAAATATTATACCGAAAAGAATTTGGAATTTCTGAATTCCGATCGTCTCTGCATTCACTTATTTCCTCCGCGTATTACTAATATGACTTCGAAACATCCATATCACGTCCCGTACATAGGGTGGAGTGAAAAGTTTTCCAACTTACAAAATCACTATTCATCCACCAAATTACTATACACGTACAGGAAATACTATGCACGTACGGGAAATACTATGCACGTATGGGAAACACTATGCACGTATGGGAAACACTATGCACATACTCATTTCCCTTCAAGGATCCATTAGCTCCTTCCTGGATGGTAGATTATTCTTATCTAGGTCCTCAACCATCGAATTATTCTATTCTGACAATATACCAATGCATCAGGATCATTGTCCAAAGCAATATCCATTCATTACAATCATTGTTCTTTGAAACCACCATTCATTAGAGCTGGTGACCTTGTTGTCGGAATCATTGTTCCTCATTTTATCATTACTTAATAAAAAGTTTTAATTATATCCAAAATTTGGGGTTCTTACAGTCTCCCCTCCTTAAAAGGATTCCGTCCCGGAATCAGGTAGGAAGCAAAGAGTCGTTTGCCTGTCGTTCACTTTTTAGCTTCCCGGTCAATTCTTAGTCGTTCTACCCTTCCTCAGCACATCTTCTAGTGCTACAATCCATATTGTATCCTTTTTCCATCAACGTTGCTACTTTTCGTACAACTCACTATCCGGGTTATATTCTTACTCAGTCTTATCCTTATTGATACCTGCAGTAACATTGGTATCACTATCACCCTACGAATTCGGAGGTAACCTCGCTCGTACTGTGCATTTCCTGATTGCTTTAATCTTCGCAATCTCGATCAATATAGAGAAGTGGAAAGATTGATTGAGAGATCACTATGATCAATTGAACATTTGTTATATTGCATAGTTAGTACAGAAGGGGGCCAGCCTTTAGTACTTGACAAGCAATTAACCAAGTTATGGTATTCCACTACGGAATCAGGTAGGAAGCAAAGAGTCGTTTGCCTGTCGTTCACTTTTTAGCTTCCCGGTCAATTCTTAGTCGTTCTACCCTTCCTCAGCACATCTTCTAGTGCTACAATCCATATTGTATCCTTTTTCCATCAACGTTGCTACTTTTCGTACAACTCACTATCCGGGTTATATTCTTACTCAGTCTTATCCTTATTGATACCTGCAGTAACATTGGTATCACTATCACCCTACGAATTCGGAGGTAACCTCGCTCGTACTGTGCATTTCCTGATTGCTTTAATCTTCGCAATCTCGATCAATATAGAGAAGTGGAAAGATTGATTGAGAGATCACTATGATCAATTGAACATTTGTTATATTGCATAGTTAGTACAGAAGGGGGCCAGCCTTTAGTACTTGACAAGCAATTAACCAAGTTATGGTATTCCACTTAGACTTCTATCACATAGACAGATAGTCACGTAGCAGTACCTCCCCTCCTTAAAGGGTTGTTCTTCTCAATTCATAAAGAAGATGAATAAGAGAGAAGAAAAGAAAAGAATTCTAAAGGATTATAGAAAGTTTTCATGATTGTAAAATATCATACTCAGAATTTACCTCTGAACTATAGAGGTTCATTAAGGAAGAAATTAATCATAATTATAATATTGACACTATCAGGTTGTCATCCTGAGAATTCATTAGAAAACCCTTTCATTAATCCATTCCTAACATTCCTTGCTTCATATTTCGTAGTTGCTTTCCCCGTCTTTTCTTTATCAATCACATCCTTCTTATTATCTGATTCTTATTTACTTCTGTTATTTACTTCCACCTTCATCTCTTTATTGAGACATCTTTTGCACTTGGCACCTCCTTATTGGTATCCTGTCACATTTACTCTGTAATCATCACATTATTTCAAATTTAAAACTTCCGAAATGAATCTGGCCCGATCCCTTTAACTTAGAGTCATATAATCTACTTCTGCCAACCTTGTTTCTCATCATTTGTTCTTTTCTATCCGTGGTTTTCCACAGGTTGTCTTTCGTAAGTCAGACCAGGTCGTATATCTACATGCTCGTACTCCTATCATCTGTTGACATCTGCATTTTACTGGCGTAGCCTGGCCACATGAAAACCCGTTATGACCGTGCTATAAGTTTTGGGGGTAAGGCTGGCTCGAATACCGCCATCCGAATACTTATAAACTCTCAGGTGGCCCAATAAGTCTCGGGCTCAACCGCCCTTCCCTCCAAGTCTCATTAATTCTTTCTACGGGAATGCGTTTAGCATCACGAATTATCAACCTCATATTCTCTATCTTGTTTGTGTAGAAGTACACTAACACAAACTTGCTTGTCATTCATCAACATGCCATTTAGCTTATCAATAGCAGCACTTTCTTTATCTTTACGTTGTCATCTCCTTTCTTAGAAGAATCACCATCGCTTGTTGTTTACGTAGTGCGTTAATAGTTAACCCTACGGGTTTCAAATCCCTTAGGGAGACAAAGTAATCATTATTCCTTATCCATAAGGAACACTTCCTGAACTTGATGTAGATATAACATGAAGTAGATAGAATTGCAGAAGAGTTTCAGGCATCGCAGCTAGGCCCGGTTGATGAAACTATCACTTATGCATCTTCCATAAAAGACTGGAAACTTAACGGTTTACTTCATCAATTTTGTACCATGGTCCTGGTTTGCCTCAAAACGGGACCTTCTAAGGTACGTAATATGCTTAAGACTCCATCAGGAATCGAATCTTTACTTAAACTATTATTACCTTCGATTCTTGCACAATCATCCAAAAGGAATGTAACTTCCTCCACTCCAATATGACCTTCAAGGTCTTTCCAAATATCCTTTTTGTTTCTTCGGTATGAACATTTGTAATTATTCCTTTATACTTAGACTGTCGGCCGCCTCATTGGCCTTTCCTGATAATAATAATTCCTTGTAATCCATGTTTTCTGGATACATTCCAACTCAAATTTTTCTACCTCATTCCTATCACTGTTGGGTGAAAGCATTCTCCCTTAAGCTCTGCTGAAGGAGAAAAATATATCTATCAGTCTTTTTTTTTTTTTTTTCCATAAGTCATTGCTTCCACCTACCCGTGGGAACTTTATCACGTTTATTCCCACTCCTACTTAGGATACTTCTTTTCTTAGTTCTTTCCTTATCTTAGGATAATCTCAACCTTTATAAGTTCAATCCATACTTCCTCAGGGTCTCATACATGCATCATCTGGTATATTGCTACTGTGTCTTACATTCTCTTCCAAACTTCTAGTTGGAAACTCAGAATATTAACTTTTCCTTGTAAAGTTTCTTAGGTCGTCCCCATCATTCCTCCTGTATTTTCTAGGTACAGGGTATATCAAAACGTCATTAATCAATACTCTAATAATTCTATCTATGTTCTTTCCAGAACTCTTTTTAATAATCCTTACCGATCATTGTTGCCTTAGCAAGTCCAACTCATATCATCTGAAGTCATAATGTCGTTATTAGGGTTAATGCCACCCCTTTCTTTCAGATAGTTGTCAGCCTATTTGGCCTTCCAAAAAGGCAACGTATGCCTAACTCCTCTCTTACAGAACTTGGTAATGGCAGCAAGGATGTTTTGGGAGATATTGATTGAGTCGAGTTCAACGTGAATCTCTTAGTACTTATCGTTCTTCTCAAAGGTAATTGCCTTAGACAAAATTTCTACAGCATACTGATCCATCTCTGACCATTTCTATACTCTCTTCATAAACCTTCGTTGTTTACTTCCCTTAGTCGTAATATGTTCAGGGTATTCACGATACCCTAACATCATACATCTCAAGTCACTATACTTCCATTTTACTCGTAATCTTGGACAACCATATACACATGAGTCACTTTAGTACGGGTTACCCCATCCCAAAAAGGTCTAGTAAATTCCCCATCAAAACATGGGTTGCAAAGGGTTTAGTAGAAGACTCCTACGATCTCATTAATATTTCCTTTATATCAGAAGCCCTTGCAGTCGGTGCTTTCTTAGAAGCAACCCTGCTTTATCTTTTCATTGTTGGTCTAGTCACTTTATAGTCCGTTGTGACTTGGCCTCAACTGGCCATAATAATATCTGATTTTAGGGGTTGGCTAATAGCATTACTTTTCTAACAATTTCCGGCATAGTGCCTTCTTCTTTGATACCTTTCTACCTTTCCAAAACTTTACTCCATATAAGTCTTAATCGACTACTCGGCACCGTCTCCGGTCACCTTTCCTCCACTTTTATCTTTCCAACTATTCTTATCAATCCCGCTTGCCACGCAAGCTTACCATTCCTGGCATAATTGCCTTTTCACTTAAGTCGATCCCGGAGTTTCTCCGTCCGGCTAATTTCTTACTTACATTTCCCGTTTTCGTCCATTCTCACTTCATCATTTTATCACTACCGTCGATCGTAATGCTCAGGGTCCGTTTACTAACCCATTTTACAGCATCCTTACCCAAATCACAGGGTTTGCTCCAATTTTTACTCTCTTCCATGACATTCCCTGATAATAAGAAAGACAAGGTTTGCCAAAATTCACCGAATTCCTTTCCAGACTCAGGGAAATTTTGATCAATCTACTCACCTACTGGTTACATTAAGGAGACCAGTTTCGAAACCTGAAGAATAGTTCTATGAACCTCCTAGTAGGTAAGCAGTCATAATTAACGAAATAATCGTCATCGGGTTGGAAGTTTAACCCCTGGAGAGGAACCAATTATATACATCCCTTAGAAGGGAATCAACAGTTTTAAACTGAAACTTGTCAAAACGTCCTGATACCTATACGTCCTGATATTCAATATTACCAAATGTCAGTCTACCTGACTACCAGTCTCAGAAGGAACATTACCGTCGGAGTTGGTTGTTCCACAAAAATTGGCACTACTAAGGCCATCCGAACCTGGTGAACCCTGCTGTCCGAATGCATCCGCAAGTACTTTGTCGTGCTGCGCAAGCACACATCCTAATCTTTTATGCGAAGCGTCATTGGAAGCACAAAGTCTCCCTTTTTCCATTAAACAATGCCAACTCTTGGTCATTACCAATTTCATCTTTTAGCTCCAGGAAGATTTTCTCACATTTTTCTCTTTAACTGCTGATCGTATTACTTGATCCGTTATAATTCCGCATCGGAGTAAACTTAAGGTAACTACTATAATCCATTCAAAGAAAAGAAAGAATTTAATATTCCTCTGAGTCACATGCATCTAACGTTTCTGGTTCATCATTTCACTGAGTTAAATTAACCCTATACTTAGTCTCTGACAATAGTCTCATTACGAGTTCATCTTGACTCACTGGTCTTATCTTCCGGTAGGTTCTGAGATCATTGTCTTGCTTACTACTTCCTTATATAACTTTATCCAATCATGCTATCACTTCCCAATGTTTTCACTTTCTAAATGATTCATTCATAAAATGAACATTTACCTTAATAAAACCACCTTATTAACCTCAATTTGGTTCCATAATTTACAACCTATGACACCTGCCTTCTCATGGCGAATTATTACTGACCATATTCATACTAATTCATTTATCAAATGATATGGCACTTACTGCCTCCTTCTCAACTATTCCTAGGGACTCTGCTCCTCGCCCTAAACCGATGTCTTTGATAATCATACATCCCTCTAGCTCTTTCTTTGTTAAGATGAAAATCTCTAAGGATTCTCATCTACTCCCGTATAAGATCTCAAGTAATTCTTCCAATCTTTCTTTCTTGCTGGCACTACATCTGGTAGTCCGGCTATGAATTCAACATGCATCTTCAGATCTCTTAATAATATCTCGGTTCTTTATACTCACTTTTCTGAGCACCATATCTTAATCATCACAGTCATTCTGGCTGCGACCCTCATTACCCATGGGTAAGCTCCTTATCCTAACAGGACTGTCCTTATCTTCTGGAACCTCTTCCGGGTATCCAGTAGGGTACTCCATCGAATTTACTCGCTGATCTTCAACACATAAAGCGTCATCGCGCTGCTGCTCTTATGCCTCAAGGTCTGTCGCCTTATTCGTCGATACGATATCGAGCTAAGTTACTATCATGATACCTAAGAGTTCCCATATGGGTTTTATACGTCATCACTACCTTATGTAGTCCGACTATGAACTTGGCAAGAGTTCTTATTATCTTAGTGAATTTATTGTTTTAACGTCGCCTCATCTCTGGGGTTTATAACGTACGCTCTGATACCACTTCTGTAACACCCCCAGATCCGGGGTCCGGGATCCGGTGGTTACGGTTTCCAATTCTGTCCACAACAATTGAACTTTCCTTAACATAAAGTAAATTACGTCTCTATAACCCAACACAACAATATAAAACACACCCGTTATAGTCCCAGAGATGAAATCAGAGTAACAATCAAATTTTTATTAATCACATTATGAGTTCTTACAATCCAAAAAGGATTTCAATATAAATACATACTCCTTGCCATCCATTTACATAAGTCATACTAGACCATATTCTTGGTACTGAAAAAAATAAATATACCCTACCAATAGCTTCTTCTTCAGCTCTGGTAGTCTCATCGTCCTCGCCCGCGTCGAGTGCGCCTTGTGCGAGTCATCTGGTCTAGCTGTTGTTGTGATATAATAATAAAGCAAGGGTGAGCAATAGCCCACCAACAATAATATATAACTGAACGATAATGTAACAGTTCAAAAGTATCTTTCAAACCATATGCCATGCATTTACGGAAATGATGCCAGTATAATATGAACGATGAAGTTACAAGGTAACTTAAAGTATTTGTTTGTAGAAATATCTGCTACATCAAAGTAAGCGAGATATTCTTATTGTTATTAAGAAGAGGAGTTTGCAAGAAAAGGTTGCAATTCCAGTTATGACCCTTTTTCCAACTCTGCCAACAGTAATCATGTTGCAGGAAATAAATAAATTTGGATGATGAACCAATGATGGAGTATTCACCGCGCCCGCTGTTCCAATCTTGATGATCAGTCGAGATCGTACAGCTCAATTTAGATTTACTACCGGTAGAAGGAAGAACTGACGGCTTTACTTGTATACCGCCTTACTAGCTCTCCCCGGCCAACGGTTGGGCCAAAGGGGATGGACCGGCGCTACTCGGCCTCTTACACGACTCCTAGTTCAAATAGAATTTATGATTCTGAATGTAACGTTCGTCCCCCTTTCCCCAAGTATAATACTTGTTGATAAGACTCCACAAAGTAGTCGTATCTAGTTGGAAAGGAAAATTTACCAATAACTCCCAAGCTATTACTTGGTAACGGATATCAACTTGTTCCAGTAATCTTACCCCTCGAAAGATGAGAAGGTAAGCAACGACTTAATAAGTCAACAGCACCCGAGTTGCGAGTGAAGGAAATACTTTATGACCGGGAAGTCGACAAGATAAATAACATTTTTCCAAGTAAGGTTCCCTTATTATTAAGGAGATAGACTCGAAGAAGAATGATGTCTGAGAACCTTTCTTGATATAAGATTAATAATAATATGACTCCGAAATATTTTCTGTAATAATCGAAGAAGATAAACCTTATCAAGGTTATACTAAGTATGGAATAAATATTCAGAGAATATTTATTGAATTAAAATATTTTACGGAATATTTAGGAATATGAAAGAATATCTTTAATCAGAGTATCTCTCAAATAATTCTTGAAGAAATATCGAGAGAATATTTATTGCATAACTAAATATTCAAATGAATATTCCAAATAATATTCATTAATTAATAAGTCCTGAAAGAAATATTTAAAATATTTAAAATAATATTCGATGATTAAATAGAACCCTGGATGAATATTCAAAATAATATTCGTAATTAATTAGGAATTTAAATGAATATTGATAAAGTAATATTCATTTCATGAATAATATTCTAAATGAATATCAAGTAATATTCATTTAGTAATCCAAGCTTTAAAAGAATATTCGATATAATATTCGATAAGTAAATCAAGCTTCAGATGAATATTGAAGATAATATTCATCAAGTACTTAATACCTTAAATGAATTTTCAAAAGTAATATTTATTTAATAAAATAATATTCTAAACGAATGTCCACATAATATTCATTTAGTAGTCTCATCTTTAGAAGAGTATTCGGAATAATAATCGATAATCAATTCGACTCTGAATGAATATTGACAGATATTATTCGTCGAATGATCACGTTCAAATAATTATTTGAAGTAAGGATCATTAAAATAAATAATCTCGAACGAATATTCAAATAATATTCGTCGCCTGAATAATAGAAAATATTTACTTAAATATTTTCCTCCGAGGTAATCTCGATATATCAAGGAATATTGACTCCCGGTCTATTTTTGATTAATAAGATGTATACGCCCTTCTATGAGGGTCTTACAATAACCGGCTTATAACTGATATATAACTATCTAGCTTATAAGCCAACAATAACATTCAGGGAACAAGTATATCAATTCAACTTGAAAGTAGGCATGCATGCAATGGCATATGTATATCAGCAATCATATATATATATTTATTCAATCACAACAACAGCCTAAAAGAAGGGAATTGAAACTTGCCTGGTAGTCGAGTACGGTAAGGGGTAGTGGTAGCGGGTCCTGGTTCAGCTTGGTGATCTATAAATAGCCAAGGCATTCGGGATTAATCACTTAACATATTAAAAGTTAAGTTATACTTAATTCGAAACACGTTCTCGAGTTATCTCGTTATACCCCTTTTAGTGGATTACTTTTATCACTGATCCGACCCGACATTCGTTCGTTAATACGACATGTCATTGAACTTATACTTGGGACATACTTAAGTCATATGAGTTCTAAAGTCGATCGTTACGAACCAATACTATACTCCGAGTTTTATCGCCCTTTTTCTAAGTGTTTTACCGAAGTTATAAAAGAGTCATCTTTTAGGGGTTCGTTCGCGTTTAACCTCGACTCGAACATTTTTAATAAATCGAAAAATGATCCTTTTGACATACGGTTTTCTTTCACGCCTTCCTTTTTACCTCTAGTATTTATTTACCAAGATTCGCCATGACGTTACATAGATTACGAGGGTTCAATTACAGTTACGAACTTTCGTTTACGGATTCGAACTACTTTTAGTAAACCGGCCGTAACTCCTAAACCGTAAGTCCGTTTCACACGTTCCTTATATCAAAACGAAGCTTATAACATAACCTATCCTATCATGGCAGAAAAGGTTTCTGGACAGTAGGGTCTTGATATGAAAAATGGCACACAAAACATGATATTGTAAAATCGGACATTATAACGGCTATGTTTACGCGCTTTCCAAAGTTTTTACACTTTACTATGATCTAACCAAGATCAATTCAACCATCCCAACATATAATAAACATCATGACTATTCTATCAACAACTCATCTTAACCATTACATGGTTCATAAACCAAATCATAATCATAACAACTAATAACAAGGATCTAAGCATGCCATAACATACTAATCACTAAATCATCCATAAAACTTATAAAATCTCAAAACAACACCAAGGGTTTTCAAGTCTTATACCTTCCTTAGAGTGTTTAATAGCCTCACTAAGCTTTGTATGGTCCTTAGGTGTGCTAAGCTTGCTATATCATCCATGAAAACAAGAAAAAAAACAAGTTAGTTCATAAGAAACACTATTCATGCTCCTCTTTCTTGATTTTTTTGAAAATGCAAACAAAGGAATTTGGAGCTAAGATTTTGAGGAGATAAGTTTTATGAAATATGAGACTCACCATAATTATTTCAAGAACAAACAATGGTGGGAAGGTGGACTTTGGTTTTGGAATTAATGGAAGGCCGAATGGTGTTCTTTGAAGGGGGGGTTTTGGCTTGGTTGCTTGGCTTATTTGGATAACAATTCATAAAGTGAGATGAGTTTAGATAATATCTCATCTTGTTTTACTTTATTAAAGTGCTCTTGGAATGAATGGTGAGATTGGAAGGCATGTGTAGCACTTGGATGGATTCTTGCTAACTAGGAATTTGATTTGTCCAACTACTAGTTCAAACCCTAACATGCTAGTTACTTAGCCCACTTGGTTGCTAGATATTTATTCTAGTAGCTTGTACATGACTCTTGCTTCCTCTGCTTGCTTCTTTGTTCGTTTATTGCTTAATTCACTAATCGTTCGAGGGAATAACTCAATCGTTTCTAGTTAGGGTTTTACCGGGAATCCCCTTAATATTTCTATAATCATTCTCCATCTTTCTTTCTAACTTTCCAATTTATATTCCTTAAATCCATTCGTTAAATACTTAAGGCTATCAGTGTCCATGGAACTCTCGGAGAAAATAAAAGTGCGGTTTTTCAGAATCCGACAGCTTTTACATACACTCTTTTTCCCTCCGGATCAATAATACGAACTCAGAATTTCGTTCCGGGTACTTCTATATAACGTCGTCTAATAATATTCTCAATTACACCAAATCACTATTCATCCTTATTCTTTACTTATTCATCTAGGGTTGTACAATTGTCCGTATTCTCTTTCGATCGTTCCTTAACCTTTTTACGGAACTACTGGATTAATCGTTATCGATCTGGATGACATGAGGGTATTCTCTTGCTTGAAGTTGCCATATCTTATTCCCTTAGAAGATAGATTATTCTTACCTATGTTGTCACCCTTTAGCATTCTTCAAGACATAAACATAATAAGGTCGAATTCCATTCATTCTTTCCAAATATCAATAATTACATTGTAGCCATAACCACTCCTCAGTGGTTTCCTACCTTCATTCTTAAATCAAATATAATAACATCCCAAAATATCAAATCCTCAAAGTTAATATCTCAATTCTTGGATTATAATAATATTTAATCCACTGTCCGGTCAAATATTATACCGAAAAGAATTTGGAATTTCTGAATTCCGATCGTCTCTGCACTCACTTATTTCCTCCGCGTATTACTAATATGACTTCGAAACATCCATATCACGTCCCGTACATAGGGTGGAGTGAAAAGTTTTCCAACTTACAAAATCACTATTCATCCACCAAATTACTATACACGTACAGGAAATACTATGCACGTACGGGAAATACTATGCACGTATGGGAAACACTATGCACGTATGGGAAACACTATGCACATACTCATTTCCCTTCAAGGATCCATTAGCTCCTTCCTGGATGGTAGATTATTCTTATCTAGGTCCTCAACCATCGAATTATTCTATTCTGACAATATACCAATGCATCAGGATCATTGTCCAAAGCAATATCCATTCATTACAATCATTGTTCTTTGAAACCACCATTCATTAGAGCTGGTGACCTTGTTGTCGGAATCATTGTTCCTCATTTTATCATTACTTAATAAAAAGTTTTAATTATATCCAAAATTTGGGGTTCTTACATAAGATCCCTATTACGCTTATTATATATAAGGATATAATGAATGGTTTTTTAACATCCTTTATTACAATAAAGGATAATAAATTAGTTAACCAATCTACCATATATTAGTTAACCAATCACAAGATTGTGAATTATTTTAACATCAATCAAAATCTACTAAATTTTAGAACAATTAAACTTAATGTAACATGTTTCTCTATAGAATCTAGATTCTACGTTTCAGTCAAGATTAAACTCAACTTAAGGTACACTCAATAACAGTAGATTCTTATTTTTTTCATATCAATTAACTAAACATAATAACTACTAATTTTAATTTAACGATTAACTAATAAACAATTTATATAAAATAAAATTCTTAAAAACTAAAAAATATATTTATTATGACAATTTACAGGAAATCTAAGCCGCTTATTCCCTATTCCCCATCAGACCTAGCCAACTTTGATAAACTAAGTGTATGCATCAATTCTCCTCATGCCTAAATCACATCAGTTTCAGTTAAGGTATTGCTTTATATATTTTTATTATATGACATACTATACTTGGATAGATTATCTTTTATTTCGATTATATATATGTATTGAATGCTTCGTGTTTTAATTGTCCAATAAAATTAACAGAAAAACGTTTATGACAAAAAAAAAGAATACGATTTAGGTTATCATCATCCCCAATAGATTCTCCCAGAGTTACTTCCCATTAGAATATTCAGTGACGAACTCCAATAATTCTCCGACGTACTGAATTGTAGGCATCAATCTTTACCACATTAAAAAAGCTAGGATCAACCAATAAAAATATTAGAATGAACTCTAAACCAATCATCTTTTAACATTTTAATTACGAATTTTTTTAACTATGCAATAATTAATGGAAAAACAATTTTACCTGACAATATATTAGAATTATTTAAAATATTAAATATACTCTTAAAAAGTACTATACATTATTTGGTGTATAAATTATCAATCAAAAAATAAAAAATATTACAGAGTTAATGAAAATATTGTTAGTGAATATTTTCAAAATAAATTTGCCAATATAGCATAAATTTTTTAATAAATTTCTTTATAAATAATTAATCCATCAATAAAAGGACATATGTCATCCACAAAAATAAACAAACCTGCAAAAATCATCAATAAAAGGGCATACAACATCTACAAAAACAATTAAAATTGAATAAACACATAGTAAAATAGATCATTAATTTTCTTTATCCATCATTGAACAGTTCTTCAATTATGGTACATATCTCGCTTATATCCTAAATTATACAGCCTTTTCGGCGAGATAATCTAACAGTTTGTTATAAATGTAAGGAATATGTATATTTGATTTGTCAGAACGTATTCAAACAACCGAACAGAACTGTGATTTTATACTATCCAAATCAATGAACTAATATAACAAAATATAATATATGGGTAGACAAAATCCATGAACAGGATGTTAGGTTCACAAGAGAGATATTTATTGAAGCCAAAGTAAAATCAAGAAAAAAAAATGAGGCTTATCATTCACAAGGAGATTAACAAAATCTAATATTTCGGTAGATAAAATCCACCAACGGGGTTGTTAGGAATTATGTTGTCCTTGATGATAAACACATTAAAACACCTTGAAAAACATATTTGTATAAGTTAAAGTTTGTAACTTATCAACGGATATCCAATTTATAAATATCTGTTGTTGAGGTAGCTTATCGATTGATAAGTCTGTAGCGTACTATTTTAAGTCTCAACGGATAAGTTGTTTGTTACTGTCACAGTTGCTAGAATTCCTAAGTCATGTTGACTATCAATGGATATGCAGAATAGGGTAATTAATTGTATATAAGTTGTGCTATGTAATTCTGTATAAGTGAAGTGATGTTTCAACCGATGAAGCTTCTATGTCAACGGATGTGACACTCTAGCAAACAACAATCAACCTATCGATCGATGTCTGCACCAACGGATAATATGCTACAACCAATAATGTCTTGATATTAGCGGTTGATAGCGACTTGACAAGCCTGACAGATCACATGGGTTGATAGACTTAAAAAGGGTATGGAAGCTAGTCTTTGGAAACGAAGAAGAAAAAGAAACATTCCTTATTCTCACAAGCAATTCAGTTGGTAGATCTCGTGAATATCTGTCCAAGACAATCCAGACAAATCATATGGAGACGAGGAGTGGCGGCAAACCAACAGAATACTTTGACTTTGTAATATTCGATTATTTTGTAGGGTTTGTAAACTTGAAGTATATATATACCTTCAAGTGTAGCAAGGCTAAGTAAAGAAAACACTGAGCTTAAACGCATATTGCATTAGGTTTTCTTGTACACACTTAGATCTTGTATTCGTAGCTGTGTAAACTTTACACAGGTTATTTTCTTCAATACAACCCTCAGGTGTACTCGACAAACCCACCTGAAATTTTTAAAGAGTGTTGTATGCTTGTTTACGTTTTTATTTTTTGTTCATCATAGTTTAACTTGTTCATCTTTAGTCCATCTGCTGTCTTTCTAATTCGAAAGAATTTTGATCAAGATTGTATTCAACCCCCCTTCTACAATCTTGTGGTGTTTAACTGGGAAATAACAATTGGTATCAAAGCAAGATTCTAACAAACAAGAAGTTTAAAGATCAACCACTATGGGAAATAAGGACACTGGGGTAAAGATTCCGATGCTTGATAAAGACAGCTACTTTCATTGGAAAGTAAATATGCGTCTTCATCTCTCAGCTCTTGACGAAGACTATGTATATTGCATAGAGAAAGGTCCTCATATCCCAATGAAGGCTAACACTGGTGTTGGTGAAGCTGCTGGTACTACAGCTGTTGGAAGGCCAATTCCAAAAACTCAGGCTGAGTTCACGGACGAGGACTTGGAAGTGATACACAAAGATAAAAAGACTATGAACATTTTGTTCAATGGTATCGTTGATAGTGTTATTAACTGCACCACTGCCAAACAAGTGTGGGACACTATCCAAACAATCTATGAAGGAACTGAGCAAGTAAGAGAAAACAAAATGCAGCTCCTCATACAACAATATGAGCATTTTCACTATGTCTCTGGTGAAAATTTAACAGACATATTCAGTAGATTTCAGAAGCTACTGAATGGCTTAAAGTTGTATGGGAAAAAATATGAAATCAAAGACTCCAACCTAAAGTTTCTGAGATCTCTTCCTAGGGAATGGAAGCCTGTAACAATCTCGTTGAGGAACTCTCAAGATTACAAAGATTTTACACTTGAGAGACTGTATGGCATCCTGAAAACATATGAGCTTGAGATGCGGCAAGATGAGGAAGTGGAGAAGATCCAGAAGAAAGGTGGACCTGTTGCCTTGGTGTCCAATATTCCAACATGCTAGGATGGTGAGAAGATGGAGAGCATAGAAACCACACCAAGTCCAAAGACTTGTGAAGGTGGAGCTGAAACTAGCAGAGGAAAAAGCAAGTTGGTTGAAGAACTTGATGCATCTAGTGGAAATGAATCTGATGACTTAGATGATTATCTAGCATTTTTGTCAAAAAGATTCTCTAAATTTAGATTCAAGAAGAATCCAGCAGGAGGCAAGCAATTCAGAAAAAGTTATCAACTATCCAAGGACATGGTTGAAAGGTCAAAGTTCAAATGCTTTAACTGTGGAATTGCTGGCCACTTTGCCAATGAATACAGAAAGCCTAAAGCTAAGATTGAGAAGAAACAGTTTGGAGCTGTTGATTACAAAAGAAAATATTTTGATCTTCTCAAGCAAAAAGAAAAAGCATTTGTGTCAAGAGACAATGATTGGGCTGCTGGAGAAGATTCAGATGTAGAAGAAGAGTATGTCAACCTTGCCCTCATGGCTAATGAAAATGATGAGGAAGCTAGTTCAGCAAGCAACCACGTATTCTCTACAGACTTAGCTGATCTTTATAAAGCTGAATGTGCTAGTACATTTGATGAAATGTCTGTTGAACTGTACAATATGCAAGTTTCCTTGAAATCACTTACCAAAGAAAATCAGAGGATTAAAGATTATAATGAGAATTTAAGTGATAGGAATGCTTTAATAGAAACTCAATTAATTGAATTTGAAACCATGAGAAGATATTGCCAGGACGCTAAAGATGGATTGATTGAAGCTCTTGAAAGAGAAAAATCTTTGAGAGAACAGTTAACTAAAGAACATGATCTAATTGCTAAGTGGAAAAGATCGAGGGTCATTAACGAAGAAATCTGGAATGTCCAAGGGATAAATTCATTTATCAAATTAAAAGAAGCGAAGTTAGGAGTTGATGGTGAGACTACTTCAGACAGCGTATCAACGGATAATGAGGAGGATTATCCGTTGAACGTTGAGCGATCGATGGATATTGATCAAGATTATCTATCGAAAGCCAAAGCTATCAGCAAAGCAACCTTAGTGAAATTGAACAATCAATATGGTCCCGTCAACAAAACTTTGTAATAGGAGAGTGTAGCAAAACAAAATCAGTTGATAAAGCAAACATAGGCCACTTGTCCAACAAGCAATTGAAAGACAAGTTAGAGAAAGTAGAGTCTAAGGCTAAGGGTAGAAGAAAGAACAGAAATGGCAAGGTAGGGATTAATAAACATAATAATTACACACCTGATAGGTATGCACCTAGGAAAGAATGCGTTAATTGTGGTAGTGTCAATCATCTATCTGCCAACTATAAAAAGTTGAAAAATGCTTCTATGCACAATATGTCTATGCCCATGCCTATTCCTGCTATGAATGTGATGCCTAACATGTACGCCCAACGTGCTCATGCATCTAGTCAATATGCTAACATGTCATTCATGCAAAATCCATATTATCATGTTTTCAATATGCCTCAGATGCCATGGATGATGAATAACATGCCTGCACAGACTATGCTTAATTCTGATATTTACAATGCATATGGGCAAATCTCAAACCTTGGCTTTCAAAGGCCTACACCTAGAGTTATGATTGATCTTTCTCAATCTGGACCTTTGGGTGGAAAGGATTTGAAGGGCAAGAAAAAGGCTAACAAGGCAGGACCCAAGGAAACTTAGGTACCAATATCAACTTGATTTGGTTTTGATGTGTGCAGGGAAACAGAAAGAGACTCTGGTATCTGGATAGTGGCTGTTCAAGACACGTGACTGGAGACTCTACCCTGCTCACTAAGTTCGAGGAGAAAGCTGGCCCTAGCATTACCTTTGGAGACAACAGCAAAGGATATACTAGAGGATATGGCTTGATTTCACATGGAAATGTTGTCATTAAGGATGTAGCACTAGTTGATGGTCTTAAGCACAACTTGCTTAGTATCAGCCAACTATGTGATAAAGGTCAAAATGTGTGGTTCACTTCTGAAGGTTGTGTCATTTTCAAGAAAAATGACAATAATGTAGTGATGACAGGCAACAGGAAAAGAAATTTGTACACAGCTGACTTCAATTCAATAAGTGAAAATACTGCTACATGTCTTCTCAGCAAGGCAAGTGTAGATGAAGGATGGCTATGGCACAAGAAACTGTCTCACTTAAATTTTAAACAATGAATGAGTTGGTAAGAAGGAGTTGGTCAGAGGTATTCCAAAGTTGGATTTTTCCAAGGATGGATTGTGTGATGCATGCCAAAAAGGGAAGCAAAAGAAGGCCTCTTTCAAATCCAAGTCTATGTCATCAATCGAACATCCCTTACAGCTAGTGCAAATGGATTATCTTTAGACCAGTCAATGTATTGTCAATCTCTAACAAGAGATACTGCCTAGTAATTGTTGATGACTTCTCTAAATATACGTGGACATTCTTTCTGCACTCCAAAAATGAGGCAGGAGAAATTATTATCAATCACATCAGGATAGTCAACAACAATCCCTCTTTCAAAGTTAGAAGGATGAGAAGTGACAATGGAACTGAGTTCAAAAATTCTGTGATGAGGGAGTTTTGTGAAGAACAAGGAATTATTCAAGAATTCTCTACACCAAGGACTCCTGAATAAAATGGTGTAGTAGAAAGGAAAAATAGAACTCTCATTGAAGCTGCAAGGACAATGCTTGAAGAATCAAGGTTACCAACATATTTCTGGGCTGAAGCTGTGAATACTGCATGTTATACTCAGAATATCTCCTTGATCAATCAAGCAAGAGGCATGAATCCCTACCAACTATTCAAAGGAAAGAAGCCAACAATTAACTTCCTGCATGTCTTTGGTTGTAAATGTTTTGTCTTGAGAAATCAAGGTGAGAACATAGGAAAATTTGACACAAAGGCAGATGAAGCTATCTTTGTTGGATATTCAGCTGGAAAGTCCTACAGAATCTACAACCTAAGACTTAACATTGTTTTGGAATCCGTACATGTTGTCTTTGATGATAAGAAAATCCAAGGGTTGGTAGATGAAGGTTTCCATGAAGAACTCTCATTTGATAATGAGATAAGTGGTGAAGGCAGTGAAGATGATGAAGAAGCAGTGTCGACTGGTGTAAGATTGTAGCATGCTCAAGGTGAAAAGCGTGGGACATCATTTGTTGATGCTGATGAAACTCCATCTGTTTGAAATCATTTTGAGATACCTGTTGAGAGCCAAAGAGAATTATCCATCGATCACTCTGTTAGAACTCCAACTTCGAGAGACACACACTCAGGGGGAGTATCTCAGAGTTGTCACTCAACAACCAATAAGAATGATCAACATAGGGTGAATGAAGCTACATCATCTAGAATGAACCTGCCACCACAAAGAAAATGGACCAAAGATCACCTATTTGAACTCATCATTGGAGATTCAAATGCAAGAGTCCAAACTAGAAGGGCAACTCAAGAATAATGCTTATATAGCAGTTTTCTGTCTAAAGAAGAACCTAAGAAAGTTGAGGATGCCCTCCTAGACCCAGACTGGGTTATAGCCATGCAAGAACAGCTAAACCGGTTTGAAATAAATGAAGTGTAGAAGCTTGTACCCAAGCCAAAAGGCAAATCAGTGATTGACACCAATTGGGTATTCAAGAACAAGATGGATGAAAATGGAATAGTAACAAGGAATAAAGCTAGATTGGTTGCAAAAGGCTACTGTCAAGAAGAAGGAACTGATTTTGATGAAACCTTTGCACCTTTTTCACGGTTGGAAGCAATCAGAATTTTTCTGGCCTATGCAGCCCATGCCAATTTCAAAGTCTATCAAATAGATGTCAAGAGTGCATTTCTGAATGACATTTTGGAAGAGGAGGTATATATAAGTCAACCTCCTAGTTTTGAAGATCTAGACTTTCCAGAATATGTCTATTATCTTCTCAAAGCACTCTATGGCCTGAAGCAAGCACCAAGAGCCTGGTATGACACTCTTTCAAAGTTCCTCATAGAGAATCACTTCACTCGAGGTACTGTTGATAAAACTCTCTGTTATAGGAATGTCAATGGCTCTGTGATTCTTGTTCAAATTTATGTAAATGATATAATATTTGGTTCTACTGATGAGAAGCTTTGCAAAAGGTTTGCCAAACTTATGCAAAGTAAATATGAAATGAGCATGATGGGTGAACTAACTTACTTTCTTGGCCTACAAGTAAAGCAAGTTAGTGATGGTATTTTTCTGAGCCAATCTAAGTATGTTTACATCTTTTGAAAAGATTTAAGTTATTAGATTGTGCTTCTGTAAAAACACCCATGGCCACGGCCACTAAACTTGAGTTGAATACTAAGGAGAAGAAAGTGGACATTTCAAGTTATAGAGGCATGGTTGGCTCACTTTTGTATTTAACAGCAAGTAGAAATGATATTATGTTCTCTACCTATTTATGTGCTAGATTCCAAGATGATCCTAGGGAATCTCATTTAGTAGCTATTAAGAGGATTTTCAGGTATCTCAAGGGAACACCAAACCTTCGCATTTGGTACCCTAGAGATTCTGGTTATGATCTAATTGGCTATTTAGATGCAAATTATGCAGGTTACAAAATTGATAGGAAAAGTACTACAGGCACCTGTCAATTCTTGAGAGTAAGCTAGTATCATGGTTTAGTAAGAAGCAGAATTCAGTTTCCACTTCTACTGTAGAAGCTGAGTACATTGCTGCTGGAAGTTGTTGTGCATGGATCTTATGGATGAAAAATTAACTACTTGACTATGGTCAAAGGGTTGAAAAGATTCAAATCTTCTTTGACAACACTAGTGCAATTGCAATATCTGAGAATCCAGTGCAACACTCCAGGACCAAGCACATAGACATAAGATATCATTTCATCAGAGAACATGTGATGGAAGGAACTGTGGAACTTCATTTTGTTCCGAGTGAAAAACAACTCGCAGATATCTTTACCAAGTCACTTGATGAATTAACATTCACAAGGTTGGAAAGTGAGCTAGGTATGCTGAATTTCTCCTAATCTATTTTAAGTTATCTGCATGTTGTTGAGCAGCCAGAAATATACTGAATTTTCTTAAGAAAAGGCACAAAATTCTGTATAAGTTAGAATTTGCCTGTCAACGGATACATGCTTCTTATCCGTTGATGTTCAAATATTTCTGGGTTTTATTTTTATTTTTACTTACCTCGATGGATAATAAGTTTCTTTTTGGATGTATTAATTCAATAATACATATTAACGGGAAACTCGCTTCTCGAGAATTTACAATTTTATCCACTGGGTAATTATTATTTTTATTTCGGTCATGACTGTGTTGTCAAATCTTATTTACCAATTCATGAACGAATACTTTTCTTGGTTTTTGTGCTTACATGCTTATGTGCTAATTGATTTCTTAGGAATTGTCCTATTATTCTTGCGTATTTCTATTAACCAGTTTTAATAGGATAAATAGGATTAGTCATGACACTTTCTAGGGAATCTAAGAGAGGGAGATTACTTGTATAGACTAGGCTTGCATGCATTTTTAACTGGTATCTATAGGTGTGTGTGTGTGTGTGTATGTGTTCATCGTTTCATATTCCCAACACCATCTATTTATTCAGCAACCAGTTACAACCTCTTCTCATTCTATTAATCATCTCCCTCAATTCACATCTTTTCAATCTCCTTAATTTAAATCAATGGCCTTTCACGAAGACTCTAAACTCATTGGAGATATCTTCTTCAACTATCTTGACCACACCTTTCGTGTTAACGGTGTGAGTCATCCTGTTGACGACCTTCCAATGGACCTCGTCTTCGAGCTTTCCACTGGACAGGAAATCGAAGTGTTGTTCATGTTGATGAACCTCAGCCTGGTGCAGGAGAGGGAGGCTGAAGAAAGGGAGAGAGAGCGTCTCCGTGCACTGGAAGAGCAGGAACGTATCATTGGGCTAGCAATCACAATGTCCAGGATCTTTCACCGTCGTGCTGCTGCTAAGAAGAGGAACCCAGAAGACCCCCTAGTGTTAGGACTAGTTAGGGCTTCCTGATGAGTGGGTATTTTATTCACTTAAAACGTTTCCATTTGGCTTAAAACGGATGTTTGTACTCGAGTTGTGGTATTTTTGATCTCTTTTAAGGGTATTGTGCAGGAATGTTAATCACAGGTGTTCAAGGAATGCAGCGAAGCAATCGGAGAGCAAATCGGAGTTGTAATGAAGAAAAAGGGGAAAAATTCCAGTTGCTGAGCAGAAGTTAGGGCGCGGCAGCGCCGTGTTTGTACTGGAGTGTGGCGCGGCAGCGCTGGGATCTCTGTAGAGGCGCGGCAGCGCCGAGTAGAAGCTGTTGGATGGCGCGGCAGCGCCGGCACGACTGAAAGGAAAATCCTGTTTTGCTGATTTTTCGAGATAAAGTCAAAATTAAATTCCTTTTCGAATTTCTTGCACCTGGAGGCCTATATAAAGAAGGAAAAAACCCTAGAATAGGGAGGTCTGACCACGTATTGTATTTATGAAGTTTTGAAGCACGAAGAAGCGAGGAAGAAGATAGTTTTCAAATTATTCTTGTATTCTTCCTAGTTTGTGGATGCTTGGTTTGGGTGTATTCTTTAGAACCTTTGATATTTATTTAAATTATTATTCGTTTCTTTCTATCATGTTTACATTGGAACCCATGGTGACGATTAGTTTGATTATGAACTAATTCGTTGTCATGGGGTTTTAGCGGATTTATTCATGAAGTTTATTCGTTGAATCTTCTCGATGCCTATAGTGTGATTGATGTGATATCCTATCATGGTTGATTTAATTCGTTATAGGAGAGTAGCTAACTCCTGTAATTGTTTGTTAATTCTTATTGAAGCGAAAGTGGATCTAAGAGTTTAGAACTTGCCATGCTAGCATAGGTTTATGCATGAGAATATCATTCGTAATTAGTGTCGTAACTCTAACCGTTTTATGACAACTATGTGATCAATTGAATGCTTGTACTTCAACCATTATGTTTCAATTTTTATAGACATATGAAGATTAGGCATAATTGGGAGACTAAGTGATTTCTATCTTAATTGTGGATATTATTTAGGATGGTATTTGTGCAACGAAAGTTGGCTTATATCAGTTTTGTGTATTCGATCAGGTATTAACAAATCACATGAAAAGGCTAGAGAAGTGGAGACTATAGATGGATTGTTTAATGAAGTTAAAATCCCATGTTTTATTCGCATAAGTAATTCGACATAATTCTTAGTTCAAGTAGTTGATAATTAGTTATAATTCTTAGAGTAATTGTAGTGATAAACAAAAATCCAATTGTTAATTTGTGTTAGCATTGAATAATAATCATACATTGGTGAGTGAATTAACTAGACAATACAACGAGTCCCTGTAGGAACGAATCTTATTTGCTATCTATATTACTTGAGATCACGTGCACTTGCGTGTTGAGTTTGGTCGTAACACTTCCGTTTATGTTTTCTTTTAATTAAGTCTTTGTATTGATGTTTTTGAACTGGTGGAATGAAGTGTTGCATGTTTGCTTTTAATGAAAGTCGTGCCTCTATATTTATTTGAGTTCATTATTTGCTTAATTTTCCATATATGATTATGTTGTGTGCTCATTTATCTACTTGAATCTACTATTTGCTTAATGTAAAACGATTGACATGACATTTTCATCTATGATCATGACTTAGCAGTTTTAAGAGCGCTGATTCTACACGTTACTGAATATCACATGATTTCAATAACAAGGTTATTTGTTCTTGATTTAATGAACTCAAAAAGGGATACTTTTCAAACAGCAAGCTAACTAAATGCATTTATTGATTTGAGGTATAGATTTTTCTAACCCTGATATCCCCACTCAATCTCAAGTTTCTTTGCCTTTGAGTGTTGCTATGAAGGTTGAAGCAAGTAACCCACAGTCTTCTACCCAAGCAACCAAACATAAATCTAAATCCAAATCAAAGAAACCAGCCTCAAGTGTCTCCCAAAAGGCACTTGTTGTAAAAACTACCATAACCTCTGAGGGGAGTGAACAGGTGGTAGTGAGTGGTGAGGGACAGGGTGAACATCAAAGAAACCCTAAGGATAAGGTTGGAGACGTAAGTGAGTCCCAGCCTAGCCACATTGCAGTCTCACAAAAGATTGTTAATATTGAAAATGAATTAAACACATCCCTAACAGCATACTCCCAACAGGGTGTTGTTATTGAAAAGAGTTCCCAACCAGGAACATTGCACAAGAGGGTAAGGGACACCACTAGCCAAAGTTCACCAACCAAAACCTTTGTAAGAAAGAAGAAACCTAAAGTTACTTTGGGTGCACAGGGTACATACACAGTTCAATCTTCAGTGATTGAACCTTCTCAAATTTAGTTTGATGTGGCTTCAGTAAACGTGAAGTCACAACCCCAATCTCTTTCTAGAAGCACACCAAATAATCCAAATTCACCATCTCTATCTCTGGATGTGGATGTGGATATGCTTTCCACATCACAAGCAAATTCTTCCTCTTTACTTCTAAGGGAGGAACCCCGCTCATAACTTGCTGGTCATCATCTCTTAGATGATTTGTTGGACCAACAGCATATTCTTCCTAAAACTGTGGCTGAAACTGTGCCGCCTACTTTAAAATCAATCTGCATAGATTCAACCATAGTCTCTCTATCAACTGCTATCCCTTCTACTTCATCAATGGATATTTCTCATCCGTTGACAAGTGTTTGTCCACTGATGGATATGCCTAACAGTAGTTATCCATTGGTAGCTTCAACTACAGTATCAATAGATATTCAACATCCTTTTATCAATGTTCTTCCTGCTACTATATCTACCCTCAGACAGTTGACTCCTTCATCTAGGTCTATTGTAACAACAATAGAAGTAACATTAGTAGTTCAAACACTTCTAAGCATGAGGGAAGGGAGTGTCATTACTGAGAGTGAGAGGCTGCTTTGTGAGCAGGTAAAATGAGAGGATGTGAGTGAGGGGCTGGCAATTTCTTCCTGCCAGGCAAAAGGAGAGCATAAGAGTACCACCTTAGTAGGTGAAGGTGAGGGTGTGAGAGGTGTGATCCAGGGGGAGCCCCTGATGCAAAAAGAGAGAGAAAATGAGAGAAAAGTAGGTACAGGAGACATAAGGGTGGATGAAGCCATTGCAAGTGAGTCAATGGAGGTTGATGATGTCCCCAGAACTAGTCACTATCAACAGACATCTCAACCAGTCATTGATAGAACTGTCCTTGGAGCTTAAAACTTTACTCACCCTGATCCAGATCTTGACTCTTGGGCTAAACAGGGCAATGTGGAGGCTGAGCAGCAGCTGAACTTGGTACACACAAATGAACTATGTAGAGGGCTAAAGATGCTCTTACCAAGCTACCTCCAAATGCTGCTAATGAATTTTAGTATGAGTCTGAATTCGAAGATGAAGGTGAAGATGAAGAACCTTCATTGCACCCTGGAGATTTACCAGAATGGTTAATGTCAAATTCTTATATCTCCAAGGATGCACACCAGGAGCTAGTAGTACAGTATGAGATGACTGTAGCTACTTTACAGGATGTTGAACCAGCTTTGAAGCATGTGCAAGAGAATTTGCTGGTTACTCTCAAATTGCACAAATGTCTTCTCAATCAAAGGGTGGTGGATAAAGATGAATTCAAGGATGCAATCAGAGATGCTCTAGAAACTCAATCAAAGAACTTGGAACTCCTTCTTCCTCCCCTTACCATGCAGCAGCTTAGATCCAAGCTGAAGAAAGATGCAGAGATAGACAAGAAGATTGATGCTCTGTCTGTAAAAGTTGTCAAATTGAAGTCTCAAATGAGTATCGTGATTGCAGATCAAAAACTCATTCTTGAGGCTCACAATCGACAAATTGCCCTCCTTGGGAGACTGCTGAATCAGCCTACTACTCAAACCCTTGATGCTAACAAAAAGGGGGAGAAGATTAGTGTAAGGGATTCAACCAGTAAGGGGGAGCAACTTCACTCTACTCTAATTCTAACAGCTCCAGAAATTCCAACTAGTCAGGAGGAATCAGCCATTCAACCTGAAGACTCTATTGCCACAAGGCTGGTTGCTAATCCTCAAATTTCTCAAGTACCAATTCCCTCCATAACCACATCAATTAGACAAGTACTAATTCCAAAATTTGTGCTTTCCAATTCTCTAGCCAGAGGGGAGCCATCGTATATGTCTGAATTAAGCCTATGCTCAAGCATAAGAAGTCACTTGTAAAGAAGAATGGTAAAAACACCATGAGAGCTGATTTTCCAATGCCAAATCCAGATGAATTCAAGCTAATGAGCAAGCATCTTACTGAATTAAAACAAAAGGCTAAAGTCGATGTGGGACTCAAAGAGAACCTAGCATTTATCTATAGAGATGGAGTGGAAATATGTGTTCCTGCAAGTCATCCAAACTTTGTTGTGGCCAAGGCTGAAGAAATCGCAAGGCAACCTCATACTGGCCAGATTGTTAGACAACCTACAGAATGCACTGAGAAAGCAGCTAGACTGGCTGATGAGCTGGTAAGAGAATTAGAAGAAGAGATGGAGCAAGAGGCCGTAGAAGAAGAGGCCAAATTTAAGAAAAAGAAAATGAACACAAAGTTTGCGTGTGATAAGTGCATAATTTTGCATATTTTTATTACCTATTTATTGTTTGAATTCGTATTTTAATAAATTATTTTGTTGTATTTCAGGAAATTCAAGAAAAATTGAAGAAATCGCAAAATAAAGAAATAAAGGTCAAATAAGAGAAAAAGAAGAAGATGAAGGACCAAAATAGAAGAAAAGGAAAGAAGAGGGAGTTTGGTGCAAAAGCTGAAATTTTATTTAAAAACTAAAAAGAAAAAAAAATAAATAAAAATGGAGGGCTAGGATTTAATCCCACCAAACAAAAATGAATGGTGGGGATTAATCCTCACCTACCAATTTATTTCCTATAAATAGCCTATCTTCTCTTGTAATAAAAACACTTAGACTTAGACTTAGAATTAGGAGTAGATTAGGCTTAGGATTAGTTTGTAGTTCACTTCCTAAATTGTAGTTATTTTCTTGCAGCTCTTGTAAACATTTATTTTTAATATGTAATTTTATTATCTTCTGTTCTGCTAAAATTTATTTAAAGTATACATTTTACCTTCTTGTTTTTAATCACACAAATTCATTTCCCCTATTTCCTTGTAACAAACCCAACTCTATGTAATTAAACCACACCACACCTTCCCTGTTTTCTTCCATTCGTACAAACGCCAAACACAATCTTCTCATTCATTTTCCTTTCCCTCTTCAATTCCTCTCGAAATCCACCTCTGATTCCCTTCGTTTTTTTTCTTTCTCTTTTCTTGAGTTGTTTTCTAGTGGTGTTCTGTTTTTGATTGATTAAGTAGTCATTAGTTTGGCCTGCGTGTTCGTAGTTATTAGTATCTTTGCTTTGATTGATGTTTTCCTAATATTAGTTTGTTGTTTTCGTAGTAGTTATTAGTTGTCTTAATTCCTGGAGACGCAAGGTCGGATTCAGTTTTCCTGCTCTAGTTCTCGCTGCTTGTAATTTGCTACATTTCGTTGAAACTTCGTACTGAATTGGTTGAGTTGTTTGGCCGATTTCATTGCTGCAAATTGATGATTACCACGAGTCTGTCCTGTTTTTAATTTTGCGTTTGAATTGTAACAGTTCTGGCTTTGCTAAGTTTATCTTGTTTCTTCCGTTTTTGCTGATTTGCTGTGGTTGCCGTCTGAGTTTGCAATGTGCCCTGCGAGTTGTCCGTGTCTATGTTTTATTCCTTTTAAAGTGCTTTTAGTGTCTGAGTCATGAATTTTCTGGCATACTAAGTTATTTCGTCGCTGCTGTGTACATTCGAATTGCATGTGTTTGCTGTTTGTGTTTCTTCACTGAATTTTCTGAGTCTCGAAGTTTGTTGAGTCCAAGTCATGTCTGCGTTCCTGAATTCCTAGGCTGCGAGTTCAAGTTTCCAGATTGTTTTCGTTTTGCCTTAGCCAAGTTGTGTTAAAAGTTTAGTTTTGTTAATTCATTTTGTTTTTATCTGTTTTACTATCGAGTTCGAGTTCACAGACTTTGGTTTGGTTTTCGTTTGTTACTGAGTTCGTGTCTGTGTTTAGTCCAGTTTAGCTGTCGAGTCATTTCTATGTTGCTGGGTTGCAGTTTGTTGTTGGTCGAAGTTCTGTGTAACTGTTTTCTGTTTTCTGCAAATCTCGTTTTACAGTAATTGTCATTGTTGAGTCCCGTCGGTTTGTTTTAGAATTAAATGGCTTGTTTGGAATAAGTTTTTGGTTTGCTTTTGATATAAAATTCGTTTTTTTAAATAAAGATAATTCGAAATTTAAATTTTCTGTAAATAATTTCTTAAAATAAATTCTAGATTAATTTGAAATTAGAATTATTTTAGATTAATCTCAGATTAATTCTTAGAATAATAAATTAGTTTTAATTAGTTAAAAAAAAAAAAGAATTTCACTTAGTACTTAATTAGGGTAAAATCCAAAACTTTCCAAAAATTCAAAAATTTGTTCTAATTCGATTAAATTAGAAGTTAAGGTTTTGCAAAATTATTATTCCCTGTGGATCGAATCTTAAAATACTAAAACGATGATCGTGCGCTTGCGATTTTTAATTGTATCATTTCCGCAACATCAAGTTTTTGGCGCCGCTGCCGGGGAACTTAATTATTTTTCACGCCTTAATATTTAATTTTTCGGATTAGTTTTATTTCTTGCCTTAATTTTTTATTTCGTCTTTGTCAACAGGAAAGTGTGAAATTTCGGGACTTTTATCTCGGAGCGTGGAAAAATTGGAATTTCTGGAAGCTTGCTTCGGTAACCCGTATCTCCCGCTTTTCAATTTTTTTTTAAATCATGAAAAATAAAAAAAAATAAAATAAAAATTTATTTGTAAATACATAGTTGTTGCATCATGCATTTAATCACTTAGGGCACATCATTTAGATTTTTATTTTCTTGTTTTTAATTTTTCGTACCTTATAAATTGTGGTGATTGCTGGAGGACCGAAGGTACGTTAATTTTTTTTTAGATTAGGACACGTAGTGTAAGCATCCATAATTGTTTATCGTTTTTGTATATATCTTGTTGTTTGTTGCATCAAATAAACGTAATTAAGACTTATTCACGACCTTCAGTGTCTAAGGTTCGCCTGGCTGTTAAGATTTGGTGTCTAAGTGACGAGTTTGGCCTCTTGGCAATGCCTGCTCTAATATGGCCGAATCGGTCTGAATAATTCTTAATTTACGGATTATTTTTAGTGTGTCTTAACGTTATGTGAGAAATGTCTAGTCATTTTATTTAGGGAACATAGGTTAGATTTTTCTTTTGATTTTTCACCATTTATTTTGCGTGTTGCATTTTCGCACTTGCTTGCTACGTGGTTTTATCATTGATCAATCTTTACCATGTACGTAGCATTTAGGGATCGTTATTACCAAGGTTGGGATTTTGACGAGGAGTTAGCGGATAATACGATATGGTATGAGTCAACTAGGGAACCTAGTGTATATAACGCGTCGTCTACTTTTAGTGATCTGCATTATAGTAAAAACGATATTGCAATCGACTCTGAATTAGATGCTTTCACTAGACGACTCGAAGCCTTAGAAACCCTTAGTGGTCATTCACACACATCTTGGCACCCAAATTTCAACTCTCCGAGTCTCGATTTTCCACACGGCCCCGACTCTTATCAAGTCAACGCCATGTTTCAACCAACCTCTCGAAATGACCATTTTACATCGTCTTCTAATTCCGGTTGGAGAGATTATCCCGATCTCTCATGGAACCTAGGTCATAGCTATCAAACTCCGCCTCCACATTTTCAAGAACCGAACTCTTATCCAATTCCGAGTCAACTTGGCACCTTAGAAAAGAGTATCGAGGCTTTATTGATTTCTCAAGCAAACTTCATGCAAACCGTGACCCAAGATAGGCAAATTTTGAACTCTAATGCTCAAGCCTTATCTAAGTTAGAATTTCAAATGAATCAATTAGCCACCATGTGTGAGTGTGAGATGATAACCACCCCGAATCCACCCGAGGTCAACCCTGAATTTCTTATCACTCAAAGACCTATCGATACTTTCGATGATATCATTTCTCCTAGGTCTAATGTTCAAGTTGACACTCCTTTCGGTGGTGACTTTTACGAAGAAGATTCTGATGCTGACATCATTCTTTCTCTAGGTGAAACAAAGAATCCCGATGATTCTGAGTTTGTGGCTTCGCCTAGACAACCATCATCTTCTTCTAGTGAACTTTTCATTCCATCTTCCAAACCTCTTCCCGAAAAACCCTCCCCCATAGGAGCTGATCTAGTTAAGGAGGTTGTTTCAAGGTCAAATTTGGACGATCATGAGATTGAGTCTCTTCTTAAACAAGATTTTCAATTGCATTACGAGACCAATCGAGAGCTTCACGAATCTTTTAAGGATTTGACCTCGGAAGAGATGTTTGGAGAGATGATGAATATTTGTTCCAAATGGGAAACCCAACATACGGATAGTTCTTGTGATCCTAATTCTGTTGGTAAAACATTTTTCGAAGAACCACCCCCACCAGTTTCTATTTCTTCATTTTCCACTCGTGCTCCATCTTTCATCGAAACTCATGATATTCATAACCAAGAATTTCAAGTAATCAATTTGCTTAAACAACATGAAGAAGCGTCTAATTGGTCTATGAATGATGTTAGTAATATGAGTTTTATTCTTGCACATAATCTGATCAATCGAGTGGTCTATGCTATTTTTGTGGGTAAGTTTCTGAAATATGTTGGTTGTATAACAAAAATTGTTTTTCCGAGAGCAGGTATTGGTTAGTAAATATTTGTTTTGTACCTCCCATAGTAGAATGTAAGTATGGGGGAGTTACATTGTGTACGTGTGTGAGTTGTTTTCTTTCGTAGTTTTTCAGCAGTTTGTCATTCTCCGTCATCCCTTATCAGGTATTTCCTCCTTTCTCTTTTATTTTCATTCATTTTGCATACATTGGGGACAATGCATGATTTAGGTATGGGGGAGGGTTTTAGTGTAAATACATAAAAAATGAAAAATCCAAAAAAATTAAAAATTTTAAAAATCCAAAAATAGAGATATTTTAGCTTAGTTGTCCTTCCCACTCTTTAATTTTTAGAACTAGTTGGTGTTGACTGTTTTTCGAAAATTATATGTATAATGCCTTAAGATAATTTGAACGTAGTCAGGTAAGGTTTTTCCTCATGAAACTTGTGTCGAACAAATTTTTGCTTAAAAGTCCAAGACGACACGTTTGCACAAGACTTTTGATGGAAAAAATTGTATAGGAATGTTATTCGATACCTGAGAGAGAACCCACATGTTAGAACAATGTCGAATCAAACCTTTGCGAAATTTGGTTCGTATAGTGTCAAAAAAAAAAAAGAGTCAATAAATGTTTGTAATTGTTGAGTGCTAGTGTAATTTTGTAATAATAAATTCTTAGTAGGGAAATCGGCTAGGTTGGGCTCATTGATAACCCAAGTAAGTAAGTCCGAGGGGACTTTGTGCCTAGCAACCTAAGGTCCTTTGTGATCTGGGATTGTTGACCTAAAACTCGCTAAATGGGTATTGATGCATAAGTCTTTTGGGACCTCAACCATTGCACAGTCGGTCTAACTACTAAGAACGTGAAGTTTGGCTAGAACCTTGTTTTGATAGAGATTGGGTCAGTTCAATATTGGTTGAAAAAGAGAAAATGTTCGTATGCAGTTACTCCATCAAAGGCCTTAAATTCACTACACACCTTGGGATTTTTTGTAAATTTTTAGTCTAATCAAGTGGATTGTGGGAACCTATAACTTGGTTATTATTAGAATAATCTTTAAGGCATGTATTTTCCTACAAAATTGTTTTGTTGACACCAATGAAAGCTAGGTTGAAAGAGGAAAGTTGGATACTTGCTGATTTATCTCAAAGATTTTATGGGTATATCTTCTGTAAACCCTTAGGAGACAACACTCCTCCTGTAGAGATCGTCTATTGTTGAGTATTGAATACAGTAAAAGAATACAGAGGGGGGGGGTGAATGGATTCTTGAATTTTTCTTCGTTCTTGAATCTTTGCAGTACGATAAGTGATGAGTGTGTGAGATATGAAGATGCGGATAATTAAAGACAAACACAACACAATATCACTTTAATCTAATATTTTATTAGATAAAGATTTTGCTACAATCTGTTAATACAAATGATAGTATTCTCAGCTTCGTTTTTCTCAGAGAGATATTTTCTGGATATTTTTGAGAAACTTCAAAACCTTAACAGCTAAGGAAGTGAGGCTGTATCCTTATAGACATGGATACACCCACTTACTACAAATGAGGTAGGTAAAAACAAAAGCACTTTCCAGTCTGTCTATCTCATTTTAGTAAGAGTCCAAACGGCTACAGATTTGACTTTGAAAAGCCTGTTTAGATCCACTTCTTCAGCTCCTTGTCCCTTGTCTTATCTCTCCAAGCTTCTTTGTAGGCTTTCCAGCATGCTTTATAGGACAGAGTCAAATAAAGTATCCTGGCTTGTTGCAGGTTTCTGACTTGTACAATTCTTCAGTATTTTGTCCTCAAGAATGTATTCGAGAAGTGACTAAGTGAGTGATTCGAGAACTGGAGTTGACTTGATCGATAACTCTGAGTTCTCGAATAGTGTTATCTTGACATATCGAATCACTTCTCGAATAGCTCTTTTCTCTGGGACTCCTTGAGATATCGAATAGAGCATTTTGACATATCGAATCCCTGAGATATCGAATAGAGCATTTTGACATATCGAATCCCTGAGATATCGAATAGAGCATTTTGACATATCGAATCCCTGAGATATCGAATAGCATATTGAGAGATATCGAATAGTGTCTTCTGAGATATCGAACTCCAGACTTCTCGAATGCTAGACTTCTCGAATAGACAAATGTACTTCTCGAATTAGTACTTAGGCAATTTCTTCATTTCTTCAATTCTTCAAATCCCAACTGTGATTATTTGACAGTCTTCATTTCCTTGCTTGAGGCATGAACCTTAGAACTTCTTTCAAGCTTTATTCTTGACTTAGTAGGTACAGTTACACAGATAGAATTTGATGCCTATTACATAGTGCAAACAAGTAGAAACTCTACAACTAGAGGTTCCCTCAGTTAAGAGGTCATGTAGGTAATGCATAGCATTACACATACTTAGGCTTGTTATTAGATGTATTCAGGCATGCCTCTGTGACTAACAATCTCCCCCAAATTGTGAGTAAGACCCTTAGTCACAATTTCATGTCTGATAACAAGCCTATCATACATAAAGATAAAACTTGACAGTACAGGTATGAATTTCCATCAGCAATTTGGATAGAACTACAGAGTGAGTAATCTTACAGCCTATGATGAAGAACTAGCCATTGTCTTTTGATTCCCTTTCCATAGCTTTGGCTTGAAATTCATCATATTCTTTCTCTCTTCTTTCTTTCTCCTTCCTTGTATTCTCATCCATAGCTTTTATTATTTCTGCCATAGCATCCAATTCTTCAAGCAAAATTGAGTCTTTGAAATCTTCAAGTACTGGTTCCAGAATGTTTGCAGGATAGTGGTTGAGTAGATTCATTCTGATGTTGACTTGATTTCCATTCCTCCTCCTATACTTTACCATGTAGGGGTTGAACTGAACTCTACACAAACCCTTTTTCCTCAGCTTTTCTGCTTCACTTTCCAGTCTCTCAATTTCTTTCTCCCTTGCCAGCCATTTCTCAAAACACTCTTTTCTGACTTTTTCTTCATGATCTCTCTTCATTTTCACAAAATCAATTAGCTCCAGTTTCCATACTCTCTCCACTTTATCTTCTGAGCTCAACAGAGCAATGATTCTCTCTATGTCATATAGCTTGCCCCAGTGTTGACATCCTCCTTGTTTGAATTTCTCCTCCCTTCCATCCGAATATTTAATCTCAAGGCAATTATCAACAATGGCAACATGATAGATTCTTTGAGCTTGCAAAAATTGCAGTTGGTCTACATCATAATCTTCATCTAGTGGTTGGAGTTTTAGGCCTGGATAGATTGTCAGGGTTTTTGATGTGGTTGGCTTTGATTTCCTTGCAGCTTGCTTGAACTTTATTCTTTTTACATGATTACTTGGCAACAGTATGTGACCTTTGTTTGTAGACCATTGTAGTATTCCATTAGCAGTTTGCTTTTTGAAACATACAGATGGTTTCTTGACTTGAATCTTCTTCTCTTCTTGAGGTGGCAAGACAGTTGCAGAAGCCATAGATGCAAATTTTGAAAGGTCACTACTGGCAGCATTCACCCTAGACTTAGAGTCTTGTGTTGTGGTGAGGTTACTGTCAGCAATGCCTGAGGCTTGCTGTCTTCCACTTTTCCTCTCAGAGCCTTTACCTTGATCATCATCATTCTTCCTCTTCTCATCATCCTTCTTCTTCTTCTTGTCTTCATCACCCTTATTACTCCTGTGATGTCTTCTCCTTCCATCACTTTTATCTTCATCCTTGTCTTGATCTTTGCTTGGGTTGAACTTAGCAGTCTCAGATACAATGCCAGTTGCAATATATGACCTGAGATAAGATATAGCTTCTAATTCTTCTGCTGTTCTTGATCCCTTCTTCTTGATCAGTTTCTCAATGATGGCTATGATGAGATTTTTATTTTGAGGAGTTAGATGCTTAGGAATGACCAGCTGCTTGATATCTTCAATTCTTGTTCCAGCCTGGTAGATAATAGTTCTAGGATCTGTGAAAACTTCAGGTAGCCTTGAAGGTTGACCATTCCTCAATTCATCATGAAGACTCTTGTTGTTCTCATTTCCCTTCTCAATTAGTCCAAGGAGCACATTCACTTCTGAGTGCTTTAGACTCTGTAGAGTATTGATGGTTAAGTGCCATATCTTGTTCTTTCCTACCATCAATATCTCCTTGAGCCATAGATCATTAAGCCTCCTTGGTACTACAGTGAGACAGTCAATCTGACTCTTCAAACTCTCATGATATAGCAGAGCATCACCAGCCTGTTCTCTAGAGACTTTCAGAAGCTCCAAGAATGCATCATCATGATAGACATTTGAGTTTGCAATTTCTTGTAGCTTGGCCTCAGTGACCACCTTCACTTCTACTGGCTTGGCACTCTTAGATATTGAGATTTGAGGCTTGTCAGATGGCATACTCCCTGCAACCACTGTGGTTGTAATAGACTGCCTTTGACCATCAGGAGTAGTGATGTGCACAGTTGGTAGAGTGACAACTGGCAGAGAAGTGGGAGGCTCATCAACTTTGTCCTTTCCTTTTCCAGGCACATGAGTAGTAGATTTCAAAGTTCTCTGATGGCCACCCTCAGTGATCTTGATGCCCTTTTCTAGTGGTCTCTCCCCCTTTGGATTTGAGTTCTTTGATATCCTCTTCTCCCCCTTAGGCTTGTTGACAGACATAGGGACTGTAGGAGACACCTTTGGAGTTGAAGATTCATCAGGTAGAGGGAGACCCATGTGCTTCATCATTGCAGACAACATTGATTGTTGATGTAGAAGAACATCAGCTGTGGTAGTGGCTTGAGTGTTTAGCTGCTCAGTCAGAGTTGTCACAGTGTCTGTAAGATGAGCATTGGACTTGTGGAGAGAGACTACCTCCTTTTCAAGAGTATCCACTTTAATGAAGAGTTCATTGGCCTTAAAACCAGATAGGGATTGATCCTTCAGTCTCTGCACTTCGAACCTTGACATCTCATGCACAGGAACCTCAGTGACCAGCTTGTCTCCATATTGATTTGCAAAGAGGGTCCTGAGCATGGCATTGGCATCAGTTGTCTGATCTGATAAGGATTGAAATTTGTGCCCCAGACCTGTGACAACATCCTTGAGAATAGCCAAACCATTGTCCATCCTGGTGCAAGTAGCATTGCAGGTTCGAATGTCCTTGAGAACAGTCTCCAATTGAGGGAATTTAGCATCAAAAGTCCTCTTGATCTCATGCACCTCCTTGGTTGTAGCTGAACACACTTCATTAATTTCTGTCTTTAAGCCTTTACCAAGATAGTGTGCAGCCTTGAGAATGCCTTTATAGCTGTCATTCACTGCTTCAAACACATCAGTAGGGTTGAGAGATTTGGCATTGGACCCTAGTGAAGTGATGTACTCTTCTCTGAGATACTGAAGACCTTCTGAGAGAGGGATTGAATTGGTTCCTTGCAGCCAAGCATCGATATTCCCATCTCTCTCAGTTTCATCTATGATCTTCTCCTTCTGTAGCTCTACATCCTCTTTGTGACATAGGAGAATAGCTTCATAGTCTGGATTGGGCATGTTTGCAGTGAGAAGGTGCTGAGCAATTTTTGTGAACTCAGGGATCTGATCCACAACTAAGCTTTGAAGTGCTTCAACCGTCAATTGTGGTGGAACAGACCCTGATCCTGAAGCACTGTCATGTTGCACAGGCTTCAGCCATTGAGACAAAAAGTTAGAGCTAGAGCTAGGCTTGCTAGGCTCCTCAGTTACAGATGCAACTTCTGCAACCGGATGAACAGACTCTACTACTGTTGTCTCCACAGAAGTGGGATGAGTTACAACAGTAGTTGACACAGGCACAGAGTCTCTAGTAAGAACTAGTGAATCCTCTGTGTTTGTGATGGTGTCATTAGGATATGCCCCAACATGCATTCCCTGACCATCCAAATGTGGTACCTGGGTGGTGAGCAAGGTGTCATGCACCAAGTCACTTGAATTCATTGGCTCATCAAAGGAAAAGAATTCTTGATGATCAATGCCTTGCTCCTCAATTGCTTGAGTTGCAGGCTTCAAAGAAATATGAGTGGTAGATTCTGAAAGAGAAGAGTGTTGTAGACAAGATTTTGGCAACTCCCCCTGAGAAATAGAGGGAGTTTCAGTTATGATGTGCTCTCCACTCAGTGTTGTGCCAGCCTTATCACTCCCTTGTGCTGACTCTTTACAGATAGGTGCATTGGGGAGGATGCTTGATTCTATAGATGCATCCTGTTGAGAGGATACATCTAGTGAGCTGTGTGCCCCTGATTTTTCAACTTCAGCCATTTGAGTGACTGAAGAGGTGGTTTTAGACTTCTTCTTCTTCTTTAGGCTTATGATAGGTAACTCAGGTTTCTCACTTTCTAACCCTAGTTCTACAGCCAAGGCTGCTTCAGTTAAGATTTCTAAAGGTTCAGAAGCAGCCTGTTTTCTCTTCTTTTTACTAACATCACCCTTTTGAGAGGATGATGCAGTTGGCTCTTTGCTGGATAGAGTGTTTGGCTGAGGGGGTTGGTTAGCAGGCCTTGGGTTAGCACTTTGTTCTCCTTGCTTAGGCTGTGCTAACTGTGATTTTGAATCAAATATTGGCATGTTGTGGGGGTAAGACCTAAACAAACCCTCCATGTGGGGAGTTATGCTAAGTCTTACATCCACATCATTCCTAGTCTCCAAATTACCAAAAATGAGTTTGGTCATGGACCTAGGATAGCCTATTTTACTCTTATCTACTCCAGGCAATTCAATCAATGAAGCATTTTTAAAGTTAAGTACTGATTGAATAAAGCGAGGAAAGAAAATTTCATTACCTCTCTTGGCTGTGGTCTGACCAAGTCTCCCATAGAGTTCCTGTAGGATGAGAAGTCCAACATCTATCTTTCTCCCATGAGCCAAGGCATAGGCAAGCTGCTGCACGGGTGTACTAATCTGATCAAAGCTTGATTTCCGTGCAGTGAATACTTGAAGGAGTGTAGCAAATACAAAGCTCCATTCTTTCCTCAAGAACTTCCTATTCAACTTTCCCAGCTTGATAGTATCAGAGTAGTTGATGAAGTCAAAGAATTCTTCCAACTCATCATTGGAGGCCAGAGCATCATACGTCTCTTGCTGCATATCCAAGGCTTGATTCATGTCTGCAGTGGTGATAGTGATATCCTCTCCTTGAATCTTGCAGTGAACAATATAAGAGGTGATAGCATTCTCAAGAGCGATGACCTCCACAGTAGCAGTCCTCCAGAATTGTTCCAATAGATCTATGTACAGAGTTGGGTTGGCTGAGAGCGCACTCTTGATGTATGATTCAGACAACCACCGAACAAAGCACTTGAAATTGGCATTCGGTGCTTCCACATCACTGGAGATTGCGATGAAATTAGTTTGGGATGGTATGGTGAGTTGAGTGTTTGCCATTTGGGTAGAGAAGAAAAGAGAATTAGGATTGAAGAAGAAATTCGCAGTTAGGGTTTTTCAGAGGCTTCAGGAGTTGAGATGCTTGAGAAATCGAACGAAAAGAATTGAATAGTTGTGAAGTTGTATATATAAATGTCTTGAGTTGTCGATAGATAAGTGTTCTGTAGCGACAAGTCATTCGAGAAGTATGAAACAACTATTCGAGAAGTCAAGAAGGGCTTATTCGATATCTCAGGCAGTTTTTGACTCACAGCTGGCAGTGATTTAACTCAGAAAATAATTCAAAGTTAAGAATATATTTTTATGAGTGAAATGAAGGTTTGAATATAAATCCAAAAAGCGATTAAGTGTCAGCGAAAAATCAGCCTTTTCAAATGATTCGATAACTCAAATGCAGTATTCGAGAACTCTATCATTAGAGAACTAAAATACTCTATTCGAGAACTCAAAGTGTGCTATTCGATTTCTCTAAAAGACACTATTCGAGAACTCAAGAGGGTTCTAGATAGGCCTATTCGAGAACTCGAGCCAAGACATAACAATGAACCATTCGAGAAGTCTGACTTATCGAACTGTACTTTTCACTCATAAAATTCAATTTCCACTATCCTTTAAAATTTACTAGAAATATTCATTGACGAATATTCTACCAAATTAAATAGTGGTTTACTCAAAATTTTTACAGAAATTTCAAGCTACATATGTATGATTTTCAACATGTGCAGCATTGGAATATTTATACATCATACTCCAGCCAATACTTACTTCAGAAATATTAGGCATTTGATAAAGTAAGTATTTACTGCTGCAACAATCTAGTTGATATATTCACTTAGCCAGAATTCGAAGAATTCAGCATTCCAATCTCACTGACCAGCCTAGTGAAGGTGGCTTCATCTAATGGCTTAGTGAATATGTCAGCTAGTTGTTTTTCTGTAGAAACATAATGCAACTCAATGGTTCCATTAGTTGCATGTTCTCTAATGAAATGATATCTGATGTCAATGTGCTTTGTCCTAGAATGATTGACAGGATTGGCAACTATAGAGATTGCACTTGTGTTGTCACACATGATAGGAATTCTTTCCAACACAAGTCCATAATCTCTAAGTTGGTTTCTAATCCAAAGCACTTGAGCACAGCAACTTCCAGCAGCTATGTATTCAGCTTCAGCTGTGGAAGTTGACACAGATTGTTGTTTCTTGCTGTACCAAGAGACTAACCTTTGTCCAAGAAACTGGCAGCTACCTGATGTGCTTTTCCTATCCACTCTGCATCCAGCATAATCAGCATCAGAATAACCAACCAGATTGAACCCTGTGTCCTTAGGATACCATAACCCCAAGTTTGGTGTGCCTTTCAGATATTTGAAGATCCTTTTTATTGCTATCATGTGTGATTCCTTTGGGTTTGATTGAAACCTTGCACATAAGCATGTAGCAAACATGATATCTGGCCTACTAGCAGTGAGGTAGAGTAGAGAACCAACCATGCCTCTGTAGATTGAGATATCTACCTTTTTGCCCTTAGCGTCATCATCTAACTTGGTGGCACTGGCCATGGGTGTCTTTGCAGGTGAACATTCTTCCAAATCAAATTTCTTCAGTAAATCTTTAATGTATTTGGTTTGGCTTATAAAAATGCCATCCTTCCTTTGACTAACTTGCAGTCCAAGAAAGAATGTTAATTCTCCCATCATACTCATCTCATATCTGCTTTGCATGAACTTAGAGAATTTTTCACACAGCTTCTCATTTGTAGAGCCAAATATGATATCATCCACATAGATTTGAACTAGGATAATATCATCATCATGTTTCTTGTAGAACAGTGTCTTGTCCAGTGTGCCTCTAGTGAATTGATTCTCCAGTAGAAATTGTGATAGTGTGTCATACCATGCCCTGGGAGCTTGCTTGAGTCCATACAATGCTTTAAGTAATCTGTAGACAAAGTGGGGAAACTGTGGATCCTCAAAGCCAGGTGGTTGTTGCACATATACTTCTTCTTCCAACTCCCCATTCAGGAATGCACTCTTGACATCCATTTGATAGACCTTGAAATTAGAATGTGCAGCAAATGCCAAGAAAATTCTGATGGCTTCTAGTCTAGCAACAAGGGCAAAGGTCTCATCATAGTCAATACCTTCCTGTTGAGAGTATCCTTTTGCAACCAACCTTGCTTTGTTCCTTATGACTACACCATTTTCATCCATCTTATTCCTTAGAACCCATTTAGTTCCAACAACGGTTCTATCCTTTGGTGCAGGCACTAGTTCCCATACTTTGCTCCTTTCAAATTGATTTAGCTCCTCTTGCATAGCAATTATCCAGTCAGGATCCAACAATGCATCATCAAGTTTCTTAGGCTCAACTTGGGATAGAAAGCAGCCATAGAGACATTCATTTATAGTTGCTCTCCTTGTCCTTACTCCTGCATTTGGATTTCCAATTATCTGATCTGCAGTGTGTGATCTATCCCATTTCCTTGTATGTTCAGATTGATTTCTCATCCTTGATGTTGCTTCATCATTTAGATCATGATCATCTACATTTCCTCCCCCTGTGAAGTTGTCACTCCTCACAGGTGTATCTTGGATGCTTGTTTCTTCATTGTTGGTTGACACAGGTTCTTCATTCACTTGAGTTTGTTGAATTGTGGGCTCACATTCAGTTTCAATCTCCTCATCAGAATCATCTAGATTGTCAAACTTCAAAGGATCTTTATCTTCATCATTGGCTTCTTCTAATCCAGGTAGTTTGCTGTCATCAAATGTCACATCTGTGCTTTCCATAACTTTCTTTTGAGTGATGACATAAACTTTGTATGCAATTCTTTCCATAGAGTAGCCAAGAAAAATTCCTTCAAATGCCTTTGCATCAAACTTTCCAACATATTCTGAGTTGTCTTTTAAAACAAAGCATTTGCTTCCATAAGTATGAACATACTTTAGGGTGGGCTTCTTTCCAGTCATCAAGTTGTAAGGTGTCTTTCCAGTGTTTTTGTTGATGAGGGTTCTGTTTTGGATGTAGCATGCAGTGCTCACAGCCTCAGCCCAAAAACATGTAGGCATTCTTGCATCAAGTAGCATTGTTCTAGCAGCCTCTATCAGAGTCCTATTCTTTCTCTCAACAACTCCATTTTGTTGTGGAGTCCTTGGAGCTGAGAATTGTTGAGAAATACCATTTTCTTTGCAGAATGCTCCAAGCATGGCATTTCTGAATTCTGTCCCATTATCACTTCTTAATGCAATCACACTTGCATTTATGGCCTTTGCTTCTTTGTCAACTTTCTTTATGTGCTCAACAATTACTTGTGGAGCCTCATCCTTTGATGCCAGAAATTCTACCCATGTATACCTTGTAAAATCATCAACCATCACTAGAGCATACTTCTTCCTTCCTAGTGACATAATATTGACAGGCCCAAACAAATCCATATGAATCAGTTGCAGGGGCTTGGTTATAGATGTCACTGTTTTTGACTTGTGGCTTGATCTTTTCATTTTTCCCTTTTGACACGCCTCACACACTCCTTCTTGACAGAATTCAAGTGTGGGCATGCCTCTCACTAACTCCCTTTTGACTAGGGAATTAATGGCTTTGAAGTTCAGGTGTGATAGCTTCTTGTGCCACAGCCAACTGTCTTCATTTGATGCTTTTGAGTAGAAGCAACAAATTGTGTCCTTGCTTGCAGAGTCCATATTGGCTACAAACAGGCTTCCCTTCCTTACTCCAGACAAAGCAAAATCACCAGTCTTCTTGTGGGTGATCAAACATTCATCTTTGTCAAAGTTCACTTTGAAGCCTCTGTCAGTGAATTGACCAACACTCAGTAGATTATGCTTGAGCCCCTTGACCAGTGCTACATTCTCAATGATGACATTTCCAATTTCCAACTTGCCATATCCCAGTGTGTTGCCAATGCTGTCATCTCCAAAAGCAACCATTGGGCCAGCCTTTTCCTCATACTGTGATAGCAGGGCCATATCACCAGTCATATGATTTGAGCATCCACTGTCCAAAATCCACATGACCTTCTTTTTACTTTCTTTGCCCTGTGAGTCTGATGCAGATGGTTCTTCCTTGGAATTGGCCATCAAGGCATAGTTGCAGAATTCTTGTTCTTCCCCATCACTGTCAGAATCATCCCAACACTTCCCTTCAGCTATGTAAGCCTTACCTGGTGTCTGCTTCTTTAGAAGGGCCTCATACTTAGCTTCAAGCTCAAGAAACTCCTTATCCTTCTTTTTAGGCTTCTTGCATTCACTGGCAAAATGCCCTAGGTCATTGCATCTGTAACATCTTACAGATGACCTATCCACATAGCTGGTTTTGAATCTGTTCTTGTTTGTCTTCATAGGTGCCTTGCTCTTGTTGAATGAATGATTTTGAGGTCTAGGCTTGAAGGGCTGATTCCTCTTGAATCTGATGTTTGGGAATTTTCTAGCCATAAAAGCATATGATGTATTTTCCATGCCATCCAGCTCTTCAAGAGTGTAGAACTCATCTTCTTCCTTGTCATCAGCAGGTTCAGTCACTACTTCCTCAGTTTCTTCATCATCTACTATCTCTTCTATTCTCAGCTGACTTGCAGATGCTTCCAGGTCTTGAATAGATTTGTTGACAATCAAGGCACAGGATGTGTTTATCATTCTGCCTTGGTTAGCTTGGATAGCCCTCTTTTGAAGCAACTCAAGCTCGTGTGTCTTTAAAACCCCATAGAGCACATCATACGTGACTTTGTTCAAATCTCTTTCTCTTAGGGATATGACCCTTTGCTCTAGATGGTTTGGTGACGATAGTAGAAACTTCATATTTAATTCCTTAGTGCTGTAAACCTTCCCATTCATTTGGAGCTCAGTCACCAGCTTGTGAAATCTTTCAAACATATCAGTGATACTTTCCTTGGGCTGTGCCATGAACGCCTCATACTGTGTGACCAGTATCTGTTTCTTATTTTCTCTTACCTCCTCTGTCCCTTCACATAACACCTCGATGTGATTCCACATGTCCTTGGCTGATCTGCATGATGCTACGTTGGCAAACATCGACATATCCAAGGAGTCTATGATTAACAACATGAGGTGGCTGTCTAGGGCAATCTTTTCCTTCTCTGAGTCCGTCCATTTGGATGGATCTTTTGGAACGTATGATCTAGGAATGACTACTGCGCCCACTGTGGATTCAGCAACTTCTTGTTGTGGTATGAATGGACCATTCTTGAGAATGTCAGGGTAGAGAGGATTGGCAGCTTTGATGAACAACAGCATTTTTATTTTCCAGAGGTTGTAATTCTCTTTGTCGAACTTAGGGACCTTTACCGTACCTGTAGTCTTTGGTGTATTCGAACTCATGATCGTTTTCTGTTTAGATTAAACAGCCTGCTCTGATACCACTTGTTGAGTATTGAATACAGTAAAAGAATACAGAGGGGGGGTGAATGGATTCTTGAATTTTTCTTCGTTCTTGAATCTTTGCAGTACGATAAGTGATGAGTGTGTGAGATATGAAGATGCGGATAATTAAAGACAAACACAACACAATATCACTTTAATCTAATATTTTATTAGATAAAGATTTTGCTACAATCTGTGAATACAAATGATAGTATTCTCAGCTTCGTTTTTCTCAGAGAGATATTTTCTGGATATTTTTGAGAAACTTCAAAACCTTAACAGCTAAGGAAGTGAGGCTGTATCCTTATAGACATGGATACACCCACTTACTACAAATGAGGTAGGTAAAAACAAAAGCACTTTCCAGTCTGTCTATCTCATTTTAGTAAGAGTCCAAACGGCTACAGATTTGACTTTGAAAAGCCTGTTTAGATCCACTTCTTCAGCTCCTTGTCCCTTGTCTTATCTCTCCAAGCTTCTTTGTAGGCTTTCCAGCATGCTTTATAGGACAGAGTCAAATAAAGTATCCTGGCTTGTTGCAGGTTTCTGACTTGTACAATTCTTCAGTATTTTGTCCTCAAGAATGTATTCGAGAAGTGACTAAGTGAGTGATTCGAGAACTGGAGTTGACTTGATCGATAACTCTGAGTTCTCGAATAGTGTTATCTTGACATATCGAATCACTTCTCGAATAGCTCTTTTCTCTGGGACTCCTTGAGATATCGAATAGAGCATTTTGACATATCGAATCCCTGAGATATCGAATAGAGCATTTTGACATATCGAATCCCTGAGATATCGAATAGCATATTGAGAGATATCGAATAGTGTCTTCTGAGATATCGAACTCCAGACTTCTCGAATGCTAGACTTCTCGAATAGACAAATGTACTTCTCGAATTAGTACTTAGGCAATTTCTTCATTTCTTCAATTCTTCAAATCCCAACTGTGATTATTTGACAGTCTTCATTTCCTTGCTTGAGGCATGAACCTTAGAACTTCTTTCAAGCTTTATTCTTGACTTAGTAGGTACAGTTACACAGATAGAATTTGATGCCTATTACATAGTGCAAACAAGTAGAAACTCTACAACTAGAGGTTCCCTCAGTTAAGAGGTCATGTAGGTAATGCATAGCATTACACATACTTAGGCTTGTTATTAGATGTATTCAGGCATGCCTCTGTGACTAACATCTATAGGTTTAACGGGTTGGTAAACCTAAAATTACCCGTCACACCTACGAAAAGGAGTATAGGACTTTATTTTATCTAGATTTTCTTTTTGTTTTACTCGAGGACGAGCAAAAGATAGGTATGGGGGCATTTGATAAGTGCATAATTTTGCATATTTTTATTACCTATTTATTGTTTGAATTCGTATTTTAATAAATTATTTTGTTGTATTTCAGGAAATTCAAGAAAAATTGAAGAAATCGCAAAATAAAGAAATAAAGGTCAAATTAGAGAAAAAGAAGAAGAGGAAGGACCAAAATAGAAGAAAAGGAAAGAAGAGGGAGTTTGGTGCAAAAGCTGAATTTTTATTTAAAAACTAAAAAGAAAAAAAAAATAAATAAAAATGGAGGGCTAGGATTTAATCCCACCAAACAAAAATGAATGGTGGGGATTAATCCTCACCTACCAATTTATTTCCTATAAATAGCCTATCTTCTCTTGTAATAAAAACACTTAGACTTAGACTTAGAATTAGGAGTAGATTAGGCTTAGGATTAGTTTGTAGTTCACTTCCTAAATTGTAGTTATTTTCTTGCAACTCTTGTAAACATTTATTTTTAATATGTAATTTTATTATCTTCTGTTATGCTAAAATTTATTTAAAGTATACATTTTACCTTCTTGTTTTTAATCACACAAATTCATTTCCCCTATTTCCTTGTAACAAACCCAACTCTATGTAATTAAACCACACCACACCTTCCCTGTTTTCTTCCATTCGTACAAACGCCAAACACAATCTTCTCATTCATTTTCCTTTCCCTCTTCAATTCCTCTCGAAATCCACCTCTGATTCCCTTCGTTTTTTTTTTCTTTCTCTTTTCTTGAGTTGTTTTCTAGTGGTGTTCTGTTTTTGATTGATTAAGTAGTCATTAGTTTGGCCTGCGTGTTCGTAGTTATTAGTATCTTTGCTTTGATTGATGTTTTCCTAATATTAGTTTGCTGTTTTCGTAGTAGTTATTAGTTGTCTTAATTCCTGGAGACGCAAGGTCGGATTCAGTTTTCCTGCTCTAGTTCTCGCTGCTTGTAATTTGCTACATTTCGTTGAAACTTCGTACTGAATTGGTTGAGTTGTTTGGCCGATTTCGTTGCTGCAAATTGATGATTACCACGAGTCTGTCCTGTTTTTAATTTTGCGTTTGAATTGTAACAGTTCTGGCTTTGCTAAGTTTATCTTGTTTCTTCCGTTTTTGCTGATTTGCTGTGGTTGCCGTCTGAGTTTGCAATGTGCCCTGCGAGTTGTCCGTGTCTATGTTTTATTCCTTTTAAAGTGCTTTTAGTGTCTGAGTCATGAATTTTCTGGCATACTAAGTTATTTCGTCGCTGCTGTGTACATTCGAATTGCATGTGTTTGCTGTTTGTGTTTCTTCACTGAATTTTCTGAGTCTCGAAGTTTGTTGAGTCCAAGTCATGTCTGCGTTCCTGAATTCCTAGGCTGCGAGTTCAAGTTTCCAGATTGTTTTCGTTTTGCCTTAGCCAAGTTGTGTTAAAAGTTTAGTTTTGTTAATTCATTTTGTTTTTATCTGTTTTACTATCGAGTTCGAGTTCACAGACTTTGGTTTGGTTTTCGTTTGTTACTAAGTTCGTGTCTGTGTTTAGTCCAGTTTAGCTGTCGAGTCATTTCTATGCTGCTGGGTTGCAGTTTGTTGTTGGTCGAAGTTCTGTGTAACTGTTTTCTGTTTTCTGCAAATCTCGTTTTACAGTAATTGTCATTGTTGAGTCCCGTCGGTTTGTTTTAGAATTAAATGGCTTGTTTGGAATAAGTTTTTGGTTTGCTTTTGATATAAAATTCGTTTTTTTTAATAAAGATAATTCGAAATTTAAATTTTCTGTAAATAATTTCTTAAAATAAATTCTAGATTAATTTGAAATTAGAATAATTTTAGATTAATCTCAGATTAATTCTTAGAATAATAAATTAGTTTTAATTAGTTAAAAAAAAAAGAATTTCACTTAGTACTTAATTAGGGTAAAATCCAAAACTTTCCAAAAATTCAAAAATTTGTTCTAATTCGATTAAATTAGAAGTTAAGGTTTTGCGAAATTATTATTCCCTGTGGATCGAATCTTAAAATACTAAAACGATGATCGTGCGCTTGCGATTTTTAATTGTATCATTTCCGCAACATCAACGTGCAAGAAAAGGAAAAGTGGAGTCAGAAACAGGAAATAACCTTTAGCTAGATCAATTCAAATTGCTGAGGTTCCACAAGTTGCAAAGGAGGCTGCCAAGAAAGATACTGAACTCTATATTGCTGATATTGAAGAGTATTCGATGTTAATCTTTTCTTGGATGATGTGAGTGACGTGAGTGCTACATATAGGATAGTCAGGCTACTAGAAAGATTGAGTTTCACCTATAAAGGAGGAAATAGTGTAACCTGGCCCCTACATCAAGTTCTTGAGGAAGGGTTCAGCAAATTGGTGAAGATGTGGTCCTTAATGAAGAGAACTGGTGGTTTCACTCTAGGAGCAAAGGCCATAATCCTCAACAAGATTAATGAGATAAGAGAAAGCTGGACTTCAAAGGAAGGTTTGCCTAAGAAGCTGAATATTCCATATGATCCTGAAAGGAGGTTCAATATTATCCTTCTTGGATAATGGAATTAAGAGATAAGCACAATACTAGAAGATTTTTCAGATTAGAAGATCAACTGGAAAAGGCTAGCAATGAGTACCTGCAATACTTAATGTCTATGCTAGATCCAAATCATAAAGAAGAAAAGATCATCTATGAATCTCTAGAGAAACAGTTTCAGGCAAACAAGAAGAAAAGCTACAGTATGAGGAGTGCAAGGGGAAGAAAGCAATGATATGCTCAGTTTGAAAAAGTATGATTCTTTAACTTGACTCAGTTCATTTTCTACACTTTTGGGAGCTTAGTACAATACATATGTTTTTGGTTAAAATATGTATTCATGCTAAGGTGTTTTGTTATCATCAAGGCTCTTAATTTATGGCTGTTATTCCATCAGTCATAAAGTGGGGGAGATTGTTAGGAATTATGTTGTCCTTGATGATAAACACATTAAAACACCTTGAAAAACATATTTGTATAAGTTAAAGTTTGTAACTTATCAACGAATATCCAATTTATAAATATCCGTTGATGAGGCAGCTTATCGATTGATAAGTCTGTAGCGTACTGTTTTAAGTCTCAACGGATAAGTTGTTTGTTACTGTCACAGTTGCTAGAATTCCTAAGTCATGTTGACTATAAATGGATATGCAGAATAGGGTAGTTAATTGTATATAAGCTGTGCTATGTAATTCTGTATAAGTGCAGTGATGTTTCAACCGATGAAGCTTCTATGTCAACGGATGTGACACTCCAGCAAACAACAATCAACCTATCGATCGATGTATGCACCAACAGATAATATGCTACAACCAATATGTCTTGATATTAGCGGTTGATAGCCAGTCTTTGGAAACGAAGAAGAAAAAGAAACATTCCTTATTCTCACAAGCAATTCAGCTGGTAGATCTCGTGAATATCTGTCCAAGACAACCGATGAAGCTTCCATGTCAACGGATGTGATACTCCAGCAAACAACAATCAACCTATCGATCGATGTATACACCAACAGATAATATGCTACAACCAATATGTCTTGATATTAGCGGTTGATAGCGACTTGACAAGCCTGACAGATCACATGAGTTGATAGACTTAAAAAGGGTATGGAAGCCAGTCTTTGGAAACGAAGAAGAAAAAGAAACATTCCTTATTCTCACAATCAATTCAGCTGGTAGATCTCGTGAATATCTGTCTAAGACAATCCAGAAAAAACTACATCACATGGAGAAGAGGAGTGGCAGCAAACCTACAAAATACTTTGACTTTGTAATATTCGATTATTTTGTAGGGTTTGTAAACTTGAAGTATATATATACATTCAAGTGTAGCAAGGCTAAGTAAAGAAAACACTGAGCTTAAACGCATATTGCATTAGGTTTTCTTGTACACACTTAGATCTTGTATTCGCAGCTGTGTAAACTTTACACAGATTATTTTCTTCAATACAACCCTCAGGTGGGCTCGACAAATCCACCTGAAATTTTTAAAGAGTGTTGTATGCTTGTTTACGTCTTTATTTTCTGTTCATCATAGTTTAACTTGTTCATCTTTAATCCATCTGCTGTCTTGCTAATTCGAAAGAATTTTTATCAAGATTGTATTCAACCCCCTTTCTATAATCTTGTGGTGTTTAACTGGGAAATAACAGGGGTACTAGACTCTGAATAAAGAGATCTATTTATAGAAAAATAAAGAAAGATCAAGAAAAAAATTATAAAAAAATTAAAAAAACCGAAAAGCTGATATCAGCTCCTAAACTTTACTTTAGCATTTTTTGGGAGATGTGGAGAGAGAGAGAGAGAGAGAGAGAGAGAGAGAGAGAGAGAGAGAGAGAGAGAGAGAGCAGCAGATACGGTCTTTGTTATAAAAATTATTAAATATTGATAAATAAAAAGGTTGATACACTTAAAATTATATATTGTTTTTAATGAAAGGGTGCCTTTTTGAATTTTGTATTATTGAATTAAGTAATAGTACAATTCCCATATCTTAATCTAAGAGCATGTATTGAATTTACTTGGTTGGTTGATTACAATTTTTATTTTAATATCAACAAAGCATAAAATAAGGGTAAGAAAACTCAATAACTTGGTAGAAAGATTCTACACAAAGAGAGATATTTATTAATGAGAAACAATATTAAGAAAAAAATAAAAAAAAGAGTTTCATTTTGTTTGGGAGACTTTACACCGTGCATACTACTCTTAATTTTGTATTGTAACATCTCAATGTTTTTCTAAGACACATAATTATATATTTACATAACTTGGAAACATAATAATATTTCATGCAATTGTCATACTTTTTATATTCACGTATTTCAGTTCATTTCGTGTACATGAAAATATTCGTGTAGTTTAGTGTCATTTTCTGTTCTAATTTCGGGTACATGGTTTAATATCATGTCATTTTCGTTCAAGATCCTAAAGTACACGACATGAATGTACAAAACGATTTTTCAGGTCTACATAAGCTATTTCTTCTTATATATGTCGGAAAAATATACAGAAAAATGAATTTCATGTTATTTAACCCAATATCTAAATTACAAGGACACATATATATATATAACAATGTGATTATGTGTTTATATATTACACAATTGATTTCAGCTTTATGGGCAGTAGCTTATTTTCACAAGTTAGTCAATTAAAAAAAGATAGGTGATACTCATTTTAATATGTCTTATTTTAAGAGTAAAAGAAAACTATAATTTATTATACCATGTTTTACTAGAAAATAATAAAAAAATTAAACATAGAAACTTCCAAATTGAAAATGCACATTTTAAGTCGTCTTTACAAACAAGCTAAGGCAATCACCATAAATTCTAACAATCATACGTTACTCCAAGAGCGCGATATATTGAATTTGTTTGGTTAGTTGATAAGTTTTATTTTCCTATAGTAAATTAATCTATTAATAAAAGGACATATAATTTGTAAAAATGATATTGAACGATCACATAGCAAATTAGATTAGATGAAAGTTTTTATTATTATAACTACGTTCGTTTCATGTGTTTTGCATAGTAGATATCCTTTCTCATATGTCATATCGCTGAAACATGCAACCTTTTTTTTTTATAGACAGTCTAATGGTTTATTGGAGTCGTGAGAATTAAGTGTCTATACATTTTTAATATGTAATCGAAAAATTAACCACGGCCATACAAATATTTTCAATGAATTAATATAATAAATATTTTAAGGATCTGATATTGAATAAATATACCAAATTTTCAGAATATGGGTGAAAATTTTGTTAACATGGTACGTAGAAATATTCTCTAACAAAAAGAAAAAATAAAATGAAAGCTAAATTTGTTTAAAAAAACAATAAAGACATGTTTTGAACTTTTCAACGGGGTTGTATTTGTTTTGATGATTGGTTCATAATATTTATATTAATTCAATTGATATGAATTCACGGATAAGTAATTTTATACTTAAGTTAATTAACATTCCAATAAAATTATATTTTTTTCTAAATAATAATTAAAATAGTATATTTATATTAATTAATTAATACAATTTATCGATCGGTGCGTAGCACGGGTAGAACGCTAGTTTTGAATAATAAATAATTTTTTGCACAAATTTATAAATAAAAATAGATTTGTGATGATTAAATTAAAAATATATTTAAATCAAGTTATTATTGAGGTAAATTTGAAAGGTCTAAATTGAATATACATATTTGCTAGTTAATGTACATGAAACATGAAATAAATATTGATTGTGATTTATATTACATATAATTTAAAATGTTATCTTAAACAATAAATAATTTTATTTTTTCTAATTAGAATAATTATATTTCTTTTTTATATACTAGTTTTAAATGTAAAAGTTTTTTTAAAAAATGGGATTCATGATCGATTGAATGTTTTTGAATACTTATTTTGTTTTGTTTAAAAAGATAGGATTTATTGGATCAAATAATTAGAGTTTCTAATAATAAAATTTTAGATATGTGATATGAAAAATTTTGTTTAGGGTTGTATTAAATTATTAAAACATAATTTTTTTGAATAATTAGATTCAAATGTTTTATAAGTGAATAAATATTTAACAAATCTTGTGTATTATTTGTTTAGCCTTGTTTCTACCTAACTAATTCAGGGAGACAAATATAAGATCAACTACTCCTACATAGCCATGTTCTTCAGCTTAATAAGTAACAATAATATGAGCATGTTAGAAATTATGGAAATTGTATCCCGATTATTTATCTAGCTTCAACTTAAGGGTACACGCTTACCCATTTATAGGGCAATGGTAGATCATTCACAACAACAGAATTGTACTTCTTAGTGAAAAATGGATGTATCGGTGTATTCATATATTCTAAAGTGAATAGTAGTTCTATGCAAACTTTTGTCCTTTTTGGATTGATATGCATAAGACTAAGATATTAGGATATTTAAATGTGTGATTTATTTTTCGGTGAAGTGATAATAGATCCATATGTCTTCTAAATTTATTCAATAAAAAATTTGAATATTAAAGACTTAAGTAACCGTTGCACATTTTACAAGTACTTTTGCAACCTCTTATTCTTTTTGGATTGATTGTATAAAACTAAAGATAATAGGATAGGGTATTGTAGGCTGAGTTGATGCTAAATGTGAGGTTGATTATGTACATATTCTTACTTTATGTGTGCTGATTATATATTAATATTGTAATTATGTTATACATTTGTGTAATAAATGGTGTTTTGGAATAGTTGTTAAGGAGTTTTTATTTTTAGAATAATTAATATGTTATTGATATAACTTGGTTTCACTGTTGGTGAAGTTAAGTGTGTGATGTGCTTTTGGTGAAGTGATGATGTGGTTGGTTCTTTTATTTGTGGAATAGTACCCAATACCCATTGTTTTGACTAATTTCTCTTCCATTTTAGAAACCATGGTGGACAAAGTTTGAAAAAACCATGACGGTGGCTGGTGCAGCAACCCTGCTCACTGCAGGAATAGATTGGGTGATCAGGAGAAAGGAAAACAAAGAAATAGGAGAAAGAGATATTATTGAAAAGGAGAGTTTAGATAACCTTGAGGCGAAGCATATTGCTACTTTGAAGCTGGTTAAGAAGAATGGAGAATAGAGTGTCGCTGCAATATCGAATCTTCACAGGCTCTTCGCATAAAATTTGAAGAGGAAATGGCTCGGCGAAGAAGCTGGTGGTAGCTAAGATATTAGCTAGTGTCGGTTCTTATTGATGGTGAGTTTTAGACTTAAATGCTTAATCTGTAATAGTTGGCAGTTAGCAAGTTAATCGATTAATAAGTATTGAAGACTTGTGGTAAGCCAAACGATAGATTTTTGGGTATTTAAAGTTTCATCACTCATCAGTATCTACATGGATGATATTATGGGAACATGTTTCATATTTGGACAAGTAATTATTATTGTGTTATGCATGCATGTGGTTTATAATTTTTTGTTAGTCTATGAATAATAGTTAGAAGTTTAAGTATGTGACAAATTAGTTGAAGTTTAAGTGGCATTTATTTGTGATAACACCAGAAGAACACATATGGTGACTGCCAATCTGCAATAGCCCACCCCAATAATTTGTTGCTTATGCTTTCACAACCTGATTTCTTATTATCTTTAACTATATATAGTTGCATATATTCGTGGTTTGAAAGATAGTAGTGAAAATACTCCTCTAACAAGTGACGTTAACAATTGATTTAACGTTAGCAACGTGAAAGGGATGATGATTGACATCATTTTTAAACTTTGGGATGCAAATTGCTTAAGTTTAAAGTATTATCCCTAAACTGAGATTGTGTCAAAGTTATGGGATGCAAAGGTCTTAAAAAATTACCATCTTTAATGTTGTTGACAATCAAATCATAAACAATTGTAAACAAACACCGTTGTATTTTCCCATCCCAAACTTCTACTTTACTTTCCAAATAACAAGGACACCACATATAAGATTCACCATTGTCATGCCATGTCCATATAATTATAAAAGATCCCCACTATCACATAGAAAGTCCACCAATACCACTTATAAAATTGCTGACGATTTTACTTGCTAAATTGTTTGTTTTTAATTATTTGTTGAGTTGTTTCCTTGTTTTAATTATCTGTTGAGTTGTTTCCTTGTTGGTTTTAATTTTCTAATTTGTTTCATGTAGCAAATAATTAGGTTCATATGTCTTATAAGTGATTATTTGTTAACAAATCTCGTTTATTGGTTAGCGTCAAATTCAAAAACTGAAATGACAAAATATGAGTTCTTATCATTTGAATTATTTCATTGTACTTAAATCATAACTTTTTAAGACATGAATTTATACATTAATTAGGTCCTATTAGAAGTAAAACATTAATAGTTAACTAATTGGGTTTTAACAAACAATGTAATATAAATTTTTAAATGTATTTTTTATAATTAGTTAAGATCATTAATAAAAGGACACGTGACATACAAAAATAACCTAAATTAAACAAATAAGTATTGTTAAGTACATTTTTTGTATGATATTCTTCATTAGTATAATTGAAATGTATAACATTTTTTGAAAAGAGAATATATATGTAATATGTTAAAATGTATCCGAATAACATATTATAACATCATGTTATAATGTAATCCATATCAATGAACCAATGTCATTTGGAACTGCATTTCAACCATCGTATAACAATAACACAAAAAAACATAATGTATTAGTATTTATATTACTATAATATAGCCCGAGTAACAATATTCAAAGCAGGGCATGGAAGAATATCACGTATTAGTCCTGCACTTCTATATTTCTAAACCATTCCATCAAATAAAATTCACCAACTTTCGTATTGTTTAGTTTAATGACAACCACTCCCCTCACTATTTTTTGTTCCGCCAAATCATCCTTTCTCCACTTTCATCGTCAAAATACATGATTCCATCACAAATGGGTGAGAAAATCACAAATCAGTGAATATTAGATGTTGAGAATCAATAACAAGGTATCAGATATTGTTTCATTGTATCGATTTGGTGTGCAGTGAAAATTATATATTTATATCCATGGATATGGATGTTTTGTGATGTGAAGAATGTGTATAATAGAAAATTTATTTTTGTTTAGATGTTAAAAACGATTTGTCGTGATGGTGGAACATATTGGACTTCAAACCCAAAAAAAGATATTAAAGATCACATAATTTTAAATTGAGATATTCGCAACATTATTTTACTATATTTGTACATGATATAATAATATGGAGGTATTATCAAATATTTAGGTTCGAATCAGATTTCAAATTCGGATAGATGTGAATCAAATTCGATATACTAAAATTCAAATTTAAATCTAAACTATTTTGAATTTCAAAATTCAAGACTTCGATAATTTTAAATTTAAAATTTGGTATTGAAATTTATCAGATCGAATTAATTCACCATCTCTATCGACATATATTAAACATATAAATGTGTAAAAAAATTCATTTAATTTCAATATGTGTATTATTAAAAGATAATAGTTTTATCAGTATTAACATATAAATTTTGTATACATAATTTCGTACTTAAATTTTTACATTAATAACTTTTTATCTTATTCAAAAAAAATCTTTTATGAAAGTTATAAATAAATTATATATTCATTTTATTATTAATAAAAATGCATTTTTATTTAAATTACGTGAATCACATTATATAATCTATTATATATCTAATAAAACAACAAGAGGTGTGCCGAGTAAATACAACAAGAGGTTTGATGAGCAAATATAATCAAAATGACCATTTTACCTTTATCTTTAGTATATGTCTTTAGGGTTATTTTGGTATTTTAACATTAACATATTTATTACAAATTAATGTCTAATACTCTGTATTCATTAATGTATAATTATTAATTATGCATACATACATACATACATACATACATACGTACGTACGTACGTACATACATACATACATACATACATACATACATACATACATACATACATACATACATTAATGTTGTATAATCTATTAATATTCCATTATTTTTAATCTATTAATTGTTGTATAATTAATATGCATATTTATATATACATACATAAATACATACATATATACATTTATGTTGATATATAATAATATACTAGCATGATAGCCCGTGCAAAGCACGGGCACCATTTAAATTCATGAAATATTGTTGTTTTGATTTTTTTTAAATAGACGATTTCTAATTTTTGAAACACTATACGTCATTGTGTGGTATTTTTTATGGACACTACTAATAACTCAAATTTCTTACATGAATTTCATATATGATCATAACAATACAATCACGTCTAACAATTTAAAAAACATAACTTGGAATGATTAAATAATACGTAATTTAAAAATCTAATCATGAGTAAGTAGACTCATTTGTTTATATATATAGACAAATGTTAAATAAGATCATTTCCAGATATGAGAATCAAAAACTAATGATGGTCACACATTCAAATCTAATTTACATCTCAACATTCACCCACATCCACTCCTATGACCTTTCCATTTTCGGCGACCTTAGACACCATCACTTGCTTTACACTATCGTTATCATCACCTCATTCCATTTGTCATCATCATTCATGATATACACACACATATGTATAATGTGTGTGAGTGGGTGAGAGAGAGGGAGTGTGTGTATAAACCATCATCACTCTGCGATTTTTTATTGTCACCAAATCGACCACCACACCGAAAGTAACTGATGAACATGTTTATCACGAATTCCAGTCACATTCTTGATCACACCTCCACTAATTCATTCATCCATCTCTCAAATAGATCTGAGTTTGTAACATCGATCGATGACATTTTTACTCATTTACTACCGTTAATACCATTACCAACAGTTTCGAACATTTACACAATTCCAATTCTGGAATATTCTTGTAATTTGTGTTCAAATTATTTAGTGATTTACGTTTAAGTTTTTGTATCTTTAGCTGAATTTTTAGTGATTTTGCTTTGATATTGGTGATTTTGGTAGTGTAAGCGGTGGTGTTCATGTTATTATAGACAAAATTTTGGTAATTTTGGTAGTGGTGCATGTCGTGGTCGTGGTCGTGGCGACATGGCAGTGGTCATGTGACACTGATTTAATATTCTTGTAATTTATATTAAAATTAGCTAAAATTTTGGTTTGTATTCATGTACATTGTGATATATTATCTACTAAGTATCATATCTCAATAATACAGGTAGACGTTTTAAATCTATTATTTTAAAAAGAGTATCTATAATTTATTTTTTAATTAATATTTTTTTACTTAACTATGTGTTTTATCTAAATATAAATAATAATTAATGTGAAGTTCAAATCTCATCTGCAATAATTTTTGTTTTGTTTTCCTTAAATTATCTTTTTCTAGTCTATTAAAATATTTTACTCAATAGTAATTGTTAAGTATTGAATACAGAAAAAGAATACAGAGGGGGGTGAATGGATTCTTGAACTTTTCTTTGTTCTTGAATCTTTGCAGCAAGATATGTGTTGAATGTGTGAGATATGTAAGTACAGATAATCAAAGACAAACGCAACACAATATCACTTTAATCTAATATTTTATTAGATAAAGATTTTGCTACAATCTGTGAATACAAATGGTAGTATTCTCAGCTTCGTTTTTCTTAGAGAGATATTTCTTGAGATGTATCTTGAAAAACTTATCACTTCTAGCTAAGGAAGTGAGGCTGTATCCTTATAGACATGGATACACCTACTTACTACAAATAAGGTAGGTAAACAAAATACTTTCCAGTCTGTCTATCTTATTTGAGTAAGAGTCCAAACGGCTACAGATTTGACTTTGCAAAGCCTGTTCAGATCCACTTCTTCAGCTCCTTGTCCCTTTGTCTTATCTCTCCAAGCTTCTTTGTAGGCTTTCCAATCTGCTTTATAGTACATAGTCAAATAAAGCGTTTTGGCTTGTTGCAGGTTTCTGACTTGTATAATTCTTCAGTATTTTGTCTCCACGAATGTATTTGAGAAGTGGCTAAGTGATTGATTCGAGAACTCGAATTGACTTAATCGATAACTCTGAGTTCTCGAATATGTTATATTGACATATCGAATCACTTCTCGAATAGCTCTTTTCTCTGGGACTTCTTGAGATATCGAATAGAGCATTTTGACATATCGAATCCCTGAGATGTCGAATAGCTTCTTTAGTCCTTGAGATATCGAATAGATCATTGACTTGCTGACTCTTAGAGAACTCGAATGATGCTTTGACTTGTTGACTCCATGAGTTCTCGAATAGAGTGATAGACATATCGAATCTCTGAGATATCGAATGAGATATCGAACAGTGTATTCAGAGATATCGAATAGTGTCTTCTGAGATATCGAATCTCTGACTTCTCGAATGCTAGACTTCTCGAATAGACAAATGTACTTCTCGAATTGGTACTTAGGCAAATTCTTCTTTTCTTCAAATCCCAACTGTGATTATTTGGCAGTCTTTATCTCCTTGCTTGAGGCATGAACCTTGGAACTTCTTTCAAGCATTATTCCTGACTTTATAGTTACAGTAACACAACTAGAATTTGATGCCTATTACAAGTACAGAACAAATAGAAACTCTACAACTAGAGGTTCCCTCAGTTAAGAGGTCATGTAGGTAATGCATAGCATTACACATACTTAGGCTTGTTATTAGATGTATTCAGGCATGCCTCTGTGACTAACAATCTCCCCCAAATTGTGAGTAAGACCCTTAGTCATAATTTCATGTCTGATAACAAGCCTAACATACATAAAGATAAAACTTGACAGTACATGTATGAATTTTGATCAGCAATGTGAATAGAACTACAGGGTGAGTAATCTTACAGCCTATAATGAAGTACTAGCCATTGTCATTAGTTTCCCTTTCCATAGCTTTGGCTTACAAATCATCATATGCTTTCTGTCTTCTTTATTTCTCCTTCCTTTTATGCTCATCCATAGCTTTTAATATTTCCGTCATAGCATCCAGTTCCTCAAGCAAAATTGAGTCTTTGAAATCTTCAAGTACTGGTTTCAGAATGTTTACAGGATAGTGGTTGAGTAGATTCATTCTGATGTGGACCTGATCCCCATTTCTCCTCCTATACTTCACCACATAGGGGTTAAACTGAACTCTACACAATCCCTTTGCCCTTAGCTTTTCTGCTTCAATCTCCAGTCTCTCAATTTCTTTCTCCCTTGCTAGCCATTTTTCAAGACACTCTTTTCTGATTTTCTCCTTATGATCTCTCTTCATCTTCACAAAATCAATTAGCTCCAGCTTCCATACTCTTTCCACTTTATCTTATGAGCTCAACAATGCAATGATTCTTTCTATGTCATGTAGTTTGCCCCAGTGTTGACATCCTCCTTGTTTGAATTTCTCCTCCCTTCCATCATTATATTTGATCTCAAGGCAGTTATCAACAATGGCAACATAATAGATTCTTTGAGCTTGTAAGAATTGCAGTTGGTCTTCATCAAAATCTTCATCTAGTGGTTGGAGTTTTAAGCCTGGATAGATTGTCAGAGTCCTTGACTTGGATAGCTTTGGTTTCCTTGCAGCTTGTTTGAATTTGATCCTTTTGACATGGTTGTCTGGCAGTAGCATGTGACCTTTGTTTGTGGACCATTGTAGTATTCCATTAGCAGTATGCTTTTTGAAATGTACAGATGGTTTCTTGACTTGAATCTTCTTCTCTTCTTGAGGTGGTAAAACAGTTGCAGAAGCCATGGGATTAGATTTTGGTAGGTCATTGCTAACAGCATTCACCCTAGACTTAGAGTCTTGTGTTGTGGTGAGATTACTGCTAGCAATGCCTAAGGCTTGCTGTTTTCCATTCTTCCTCTCATAGACTTTGCCTTGGTCATCATCCTTCTTATCCTTGCTGTCTTTCTTCTTCTTCTTATCCTCATCCCCCTTATCACTCCTGTGATGAATTCTCCTCCCATCACTCTTGTCTTCATCTTCATCATCCTTATTCCTCCTTGGCTTGGCCATTTCTGGAATTACACCAGTTGCAATGAATGATCTGAGAATGTGCAGTGCCTCTATCTCTTCAGCAGTACTTGTCCCCTTTTTCTTTTGCAGTAGATCAATGATGGCAATAATGAGTCTGTGATTTCGAGAAGTGAAATCATTGGGAATGACCAATTGTTTAATCTCTTCAATTCTGGTGCCAGACTGATAGATGATGGTCCATGGCTTCTTAATCACTTCTGGCAGCCTTGAAGGTTGGCCATTCCTCAAGTCACCATACAGACTCTTATTGTTTTCATTTACATTCCTCTTCTCTATGAGATCTATCAGTGCATCTATCTCTGAATGTTTTAAGGCATGTAGAGTTTTGTAGGTTAGATGCCAGATTCTGGATTTTGCTACCATCATTACTTCCTTGAGCCATGAGCTATTAACTTTTCTAGGTACCACTGTAAAGTAATCGATCTGATCCTTCAAGCTCCTTAGATACAATTGAGTGTCACCAGCCTATTCTCTTGAGACTTTCAGAAACTCCAAGAATGAATCATCATGATAAACATTTGAGTTTGCAATTTCTTGTAGCTTGGCCTCAGTGACCACCTTCACTTCTACAGGCTTGGCACTTTTAGATATGGAGAGTGAAGGTTTATCAGATGGCATACTCCCTGCAACCACTGTGGTTGTGATAGTTTGCTTTTGACCACTGGAAGTAGTGATGTGCATAGTTGGTAGAGTAACAACTGGCAGAGAAGTAGGAGGCTCATCAATTTTGTCTTTTCCTTTGCCAGGCACATGAATTAGAGATTTTGAAGTTCTTTGATGAGCACCTTCAGTGATTTTGATGCCCTTTACTAGTGGTTTCTCCCCCTTTGTATTTGAGTTCCTTGATGTCCTCTTCTCCCCCTTAGGCTTGTTGTCAGGCACAGAGGCTGTAGTATTGACCTTTGGAGGTGAAGATTCTTCAGGTAGAGGGAGACCCATGTGCTTCATCATTGCAGACAACATTGATTGTTGATGCAGAAGAACATCAGCTGTGGTGGTGGCTTGAGTGTGCAACTGCTCAGTTAGAGTTTGTACCTTGTCTGTAAGATGAGCATTGGACTGAGTGAGAGTAGCTACCTCCTTTTCAAGTGCGTCTACCTTACTGAATAATGCAGTAGATTTGAAGCCAGACAGGGATTGTTCTTTAAGTCTCTGCACTTCAAATCTAGACAGCTCATGCACAGGAACCTCAGTTACCAGCTTGTCTCCATATTGATTTGCAAAGAGTGTCCTAAGCATGGCATTGACATCTGTAGTCTGATCAGATAGAATTTGAAATTTGCTTCCTAGACCTGTGATTGTATCTTTAAGGAGAGCTAGACCATTATCCATCTTGGTGCAGGTGGTGTTGAAGTGTCTGATATCTTTGACCACACTGTCTAGTTGAGGAAATTTGGCATCAAAGGCCCTCTTGATCTCTTCTACTGAAGTGGCTGTCTTGTCACTTACCTTGTTTACTTCAGTTTTGACTCCCTTACCAAGATAGTGTGCAGCCTTGAGGAAACCCTTGTAGGAATCATTGACAGCTTCAAACACTTCACTAGGGGACAGGGATTTTGCATTTGAACCTAGTGAAGTGACGTATTCCTCTCGAAGATATTGAAGTGCTTCACTGAGAGTTACATCATACTTTCCTTGCATCCAGGCATCTACATTGCCATCTCTCTCAGCATCATCAATAATCTTGGCCTTCTGCATCTCCACATCATCCCTATGACATAGTAGGATGGCTTCATAATCTGGATTTGAGATGTTGGAGGTGACAAGGTTCTGGGCTATTTTGACAAACTCAGGAATCTGATCCACAACATAGCTTTGGAGAGCGTCAATGGACATTTATGGTGGAACAGACCCTGATCCTGAAGCACTATCATGTTGTACAGGCTTCAGCCATTGAGACAAAAAGTGAGAGCTAGAGCTAGGCAAGCTAGACTCCTCAGTTACAGATGCAACTTCTGTAACCGGATGAAAAGACTCTGCTACTGTTGTCTCCACAGAAGTGGGATGAGTTACAACAGTAGTTGACACAAGCACAGAGTCTCTAGTTAAAACTAGTGAATCCTCTGTGTTTGTGATGGTGTCATTAGGAGATGCCCCAGCATGCATTCCCTGACCATCTAAATGTGGTATCTGGGTGGTGAGCAAGGTGTCATGCACCAAGTCACTTGAATCCATTGGCTCATCAAGAGAAAAGAATTCTTGATGATCAATGCCTTGCTCCTCAATTGCTTGAGTTGCAGGCTCCAAAGAAATATGAGTGATATATTCTGGAAGAGAAGTGTGTTGTAGATTAGATTTTGGCAACTCCCCCTGAGAGATAGAGGGAGTTTCAATTGTGATGTGCTCTCCACTCAGTGTTGTGCCAGCCTTATCACTCCCATGTGCTGACTCTGTACAAGTAGGTGCATTGGGGAGAATGCTTGATTCTATAGATGCACCCTGTTGAGAGGATACACCTAGTGAGCTGTTTGCCCCTGATTTTACAACTTCAGTCATTTGGGTGACTGAAGAGGTGGTTTTAGACTTCTTCTTCTTTGGCCTTAGTAAGGGTGACTCAGGTTCCTCACTTGCTATGCCTAATTCTACAGCCAAGGCTGCTTCAGTTAAGATTTTTAGAGGTTCAGAAGCAACCTATTTTCTCTTCTTTTTACTAACATCACCCTTTTGAGAGGATGATGCAGTTGTCTCTGTGTTTGGTAAAGTGTTTGGCTGAGAGGGTTGGTTAGCAGGCCCTGGGTTAGCATTTTGCTCTACTTGCTTGGGCCTAGCTAACTCAGATTTTGAGGCACATATTGGCATGTTGTGGGGGTAAGTCCTAAATAAACTCTCCATAAGGGGAGTTATTTTGAGCCTTACATCCACATCATTCCTAGTCTCCAAGCTACCAAAAATGAGTTTGGTCATGGATTTCGGATAGCCTATTCTATTTTTGTCTAACCCAGGCAATTCAATCAATTTAACATCTATGAAATTAAGTACAGATTGAATAAAGCGAGGGAAGAAAATTTCATTACCTCTCTTGACTGAGTTCTTACCAAGTCTCCCATACAATTCTTGCATTATGATCAAACCAACATCAATCTTTCTCCCATATGCTAGAGCATATCCTATTTGTTGAACAGGTGTGCTGATTTGATCAAAGCTGGACTTCCTTGCTGTGAAGACTTGAAGAAGAGTGGCAAAGACATAGCTCCATTCCTTCCTCAAGCACTTTCTATTCAAATTTCCAAGCTTGATTCTATCTGAGTAGTTGATAAAATCAAAGAAATCTTCCAATTCCTGATCAGTTGCTTGACTGTCATACACTCCTTGTTGTAACCCCAGTACTTGATTCATATTTTCAGTGGTGATGGTGATTTCCTTGTCCTGAATCTTGCAATAGATTATGTATGAAGTTATTGCATTCTCTAGGGCCACGACCTCCATAGTAGCAGATCTCCAAAACTGTTCTAGTAAATCGAGATACAGAGTTGGGTTGGCTGAGAGTGCATCCTTGATGTATGATTCAGCCATCCATCGAACGAAGCACTTAAAGTTTGCATTGGGTGCTTCAACATCGTTGGTTATTGCTATGAAATTGGTGTGTTTAGGAATTGTGAGTTGGGTATTTGCCATTGTTACACAGAGAGATGAGAAGAGAATGAAGGTTGAAGAAGAAATTTAGCTTTTGACGTTAGGGTTTATAGAGGTTTTGGAACTTTAGCTGCCTGAGAAATCGAATGAAATGATTTGAACAGTTGTGGAATTGTATATATGTGAGTGACTTGAGTTGTCGATTAGATATAGGTTTTGTATCGACAAGTCAGTCAGTCGAGAAGTATAAAACAACTATTCGATAAGTCAAGAAAGGCTTATTCGATATCTCAAGCAGTTAGTAACTCACAACTGGCAGTTATTTAACTCAGAAAATAATTCCAAGCTAAATAGAATATGTTTTTATGAGCGAAATGAAATTTTGAATATAAATCCAAAAAGCGATTAAGTGTCAGCGAGAAATCAGCCTTTTCAAATGATTCGATAACTCAAATATAGTATTCGAGAACTCCATCATTAGAGAACTAAAATACTCTATTCGAGAACTTAAAGTGTGCTATTCGATTTCTCAAAAGACACTATTCGAGAACTCGAGCCATGACAAAATAATGAACCATTCGAGAAGTCTGACTTATCGAACTATACTTTTCACTCATAAAATTCAATTTTCACTATCTTTTAAAATTTACCAGAAATATTCATTGAAGAATATTCTACTAAATTAAATAGTGATTTTCTCAAAATTTCACAGAAATTTCAAGCTAAAGATGTATGATTTTCAACATATGCAGCATTGTGGAATATTTATAAATCATAATCCAGCCAATACTTACTTTAAGAATATTGAGCATTTGATAACGTAAGTATTTACTGCTGCAACAATCTAGTTGATATATTCACTCAGCCAGAATTTGAAGAATTCAGCATTCCAATCTCACTACCCAACCTTGTGAAGGTGGCTTCATCTAATGGCTTAGTGAATATGTCAGCTAGTTGTTTCTCTGTGGGAACATAATGTAACTCAATGGTTCCATTAGTTGCATGCTCCCTTATGAAGTGATATCTGATGTCAATGTGCTTTGTCCTAGAATGATTGACAGGATTGGAAACTATAGAGATTGCACTTGTGTTGTCACACATGATTGGAATTCTTTCCAACACAAGTCCATAATCTCTAAGTTGGTTTCTAATCCAAAGCACTTGAGCACAGCAACTTCCAGCAGCTATGTACTCAGCTTCAGCTGTGGAAGTTGACACAGATTGTTGTTTCTTGCTGTACCAAGAGACTAACCTTTGTCCAAGAAACTGGCAGCTACCTGAGGTGCTTTTCCTATCCACTCTGCATCCAGCATAATCAGCATCAGAATAACCAACCAGATTGAACCCTGTGTCCTTAGGATACCATAACCCCAAGTTTGGTGTGCCCTTCAGATATCTGAAAATCCTCTTTATTGCTATCATATGTGATTCCTTTGGAATTGATTGAAACCTTGCACACAAGCATGTTGCAAACATGATGTCTGGCCTACTGGCAGTGAGGTAGAGTAGAGAACCAACCATGCCTCTATAGATTGAGATATCTACCTTCTTGCCCTTACTATCTTCATCTAACTTGGTAGCAGTGGCCATGGGTGTCTTTGCAGGTGAGCATTCTTCTAAGTCAAATTTCTTCAATAGATCCTTGATGTATTTGGTTTGACATATAAAAATGCCATCCTTCCTTTGACTCTCTTGCAGCCCAAGAAAGAATGTTAATTCTCCCATCATACTCATCTCATATCTGCTCTGCATGAGCTTAGAGAATTTCTCACACAACTTCTCATTTGTAGAGCCAAATATGATGTCATCCACATAGATTTGAACTAAGATAATATCATCACCATGTTTCTTGTAAAACAGTGTCTTGTCTAGTGTGCCTCTAGTGAATTGATTCTCAAGTAGAAATTGTGACAATGTGTCATACCATGCCCTAGGAGCTTGCTTAAGTCCATACAATGCTTTAAGCAATCTGTAGACAAAGTGAGGGAATTGTGGATCCTCAAAGTCAGGTGGCTGTTGCACATATACTTCTTCTTCCAACTCCCCATTCAGAAATGCACTCTTGACATCCATTTGATAGACCTTAAAATTAGAATGTGCAGCAAATGCCAAGAAAATTCTGATGGCCTCCAGTCTTGCAACATGGGAAAAAGTCTCATCATAGTCAATGCCCTCCTGTTGAGAGTATCCTTTTGCAACCAACCTTGCTTTGTTTCTTATGACTACACCATTTTCATCCATCTTATTCCTTAGAACCCATTTTGTTCCAACAATGGTTCTATCTTTTGGTGCAGGCACAAGTTCCCATACTTTGCTTCTTTCAAATTGGTTTAGCTCCTCTTGCATAGCAATTATCCAATCAGGATCCAACAATGCATTTTCAAGTTTCTTAGGCTCAACTTGGGATAAAAAGCAACCATAGAGACATTCATTTAGAGTTGCTCTCCTTGTTCTCACTCCTGTATTTGGATCTCCAATTATCTGATCTGCAGTATGTGATCTATCCCATTTCCTTGTATGTTCAGATTGATTTCTCAGCCTTGATGTTGCTTCATCATCCAGATCATGATCATTTACATTTCCTCCCCCTGTGAAGTTTCCACTAATCACATGTGTGTCTTGGATGCTTGTTTCTTCATTGTTGGTTGACACAGGTTCTTCATTCACTTGAGTTTGTTGAATTATGGGCTCACATTCAGTTTCAATCTCCTCATCAGAATCATCTAGATTGTCAAACTTCAAAGGATCTTTATCTTCATCATTGGCTTCTTCTAATCCAGGTAGTTTGCTGTCATCAAATGTCACATCTGTGCTTTCCATAACTTTCTTTTGAGTGATGACATAAACTTTGTATGCAATTCTTTCCATAGAGTAGCCAAGAAAAATTCCTTCAAATGCTTTTGCATCAAACTTTCCAACATATTCTGAGTTGTCTTTTAAAACAAAGCATTTGCTTCCATAAGTATGAACATACTTTAGGGTGGGCTTCTTTCCAGTCATTAAGTTGTAAGGTGTCTTTCCAGTGTTTTTGTTGATGAGGGTTCTGTTTTGGATATAGCATGCAGTGCTCACAGCCTCAGCCCAAAAACATGTAGGCATCTTTGCATCAAGTAACATTGTTCTAGCAGCCTCTATCAGAGTTATATTCTTTCTTTCAACAACTCCATTTTGTTGTGGAGTCCTTGGAGCTGAGAATTGTTGAGAAATACCATTTTCTTTGCAGAATGCTTCAAGCATGGCATTTCTGAACTCTGTTCCATTATCACTCCTTAATGCAATCACACTTGCATTGTTGGCCTTTGCTTCCTTGTCAATTTTCTTTATATGCTCAGTGATTACTTGTGGAGCCTCATCTTTTGATGCCAGAAATTCTACCCATGTATACCTTGTGAAATCATCAACCATCACCAGAGCATACTTTTTCCTTCCTAGTGACATAATATTGATAGGCCCAAACAAGTCCATATGAATTAGTTATAAGGGCTTGGTTATTGATGTCACTGTCTTTGACTTGTGGCTTGATCTTTTCATTTTTCCCTTTTGACAAGCCTCACACACTCCTTCTTGAGAGAATTCAAGTGTGGGCATGCCTCTTACTAACTCTCTTTTGACTAGAGAATTAATGCCTTTGAAGTTCAAGTGTGATAGCTTCTTATGCCACAGCCAACTATCTTCATTTGATGCTTTTGAGTAAAAGCAACAAATTTTGTCCTTGTTTGCAGAATTCATATTGGCTACAAACAGGCTTCCTTTCCTTACTCCAGATAGAGCAAAGTCACCAGTCTTTTTGTGGGTGATCAAACATTCATCTTTGTCAAAATTCACTTTGAAGCCTCTGTCAGTAAATTGACCAACACTCAGTAGATTGTGCTTGAGTCCCTTGACCAGTGCTACATTCTCAATGATGACATTTCCAATTTCCAACTTGCCATATCCCAGTGTGTTGCCAATGCTGTCATCTCCAAAAGCAACCATTGGGCCAGCCTTCTCCTCATACTGTGATAGCAGGGCCATATCACCAGTTATATGGTTTGAGCATCCACTGTCCAAAATCCACATGACCTTTCTTTCACTTTCTTTGCCCTGCAAACACAAAGGTATTACTTCTCCTTTGGTACCCAAACAAGTTTGGGTCCATGTGGCTTAGCAACAGTCTTATCATAAACAGCATGCTTATCAATTTTCTTGATGTTAGTCTTCTTGTCACTGTTAGAAGTCTTAGAATCAGGGTTCTTAGACTTAGGTGACAGAGGCACCTTCCTAACTTTAGGAGGACTTGAAGACTTTGTTCTTGTGTAGTATGTGTGAGCATTGTGACTGATGCATCCTTCCATGAATTATCTTCTCAAATTAAAGCAACTAGTCATTACATTCATGTTACATGGCATACAATCAAATTTATCACAGAAGGGAGAGTCTCTATGTCTTAAAGGCACAGAGCAATCATAGAACGGTTTAGCAACACTACCAGATGGTTTCTTACATGCATGAGTTAAATGATTAGTGCTAAAACAATTTTGACAAACTTTCCTAGGGGCATTGGGCACATAAGCATAGTTGTTGTCCTTGTTAATCCCTAATTTGCCATTCCTGTTTTGTTTCTTTTTAGCCACTTTCTTCTCAACCTCATTATTCCCAGCTGAAACAAACTTCACAAATTTCTCAAGTCTAGGTTTACCTCCTACTAACTCCTTGGCTTTGGTTTTGACATTCTCTCTCTTAGAGGATGCTTGTTGTTCATTTGATTGTGCCTTATCTTCATCATCCAACATTTGCTTAATGAGTAAGGCATCCTCATCAATCTCAAGTGTTGGTGTTTTAAATATTGGGGTCTCAGCCTTTTTCAAAACCTGAGGCACTTCCTCTTGAATAACAATGTCATCTTCAATGACTGCATAGCCTTTCCTCTGCTTGAGAGTGTCATAATCAAGTCCAATGGCAGCCTTAGGTCTAGCTAGATTTTTCTCATGGTAGGACTGCAATAGACTAGAGGAATTCTTGAATGTTTTCAATTTAAATTCATTTTCAGCTAGTTCATCCCTAAGAGCTTTCTCAACTTGACTAGCACATAGAACCTTATTCTTTAGATATTCGATTTCTTGTTTAAGGTTTTCTATTTGCATAGCAGTTAGTTCTAGTTCCTCATTTATTTTGTTTAACAGTTCATTCCTAGTGGACAGTTTAGCAATCTCTTCATTAGCAGCAGTCATACTAGTATGAATATTAAACATCTCAACAGATAGTTGTTCAACCATAGATTTGTATTCAGAAACAGACATGTCTATAGTAGTGAGGGATGGTACCCGAGAGTCTGATTCAGATGGTTCTTCCTTGGAGTTGGCCATCAAGGCATAGTTACAGAATTCTTGTTCTTCTCCATCACTATCAGAATCATCCCAACACTTCCCTTCAGCTATGTAGGCCTTACCTGGTGCATGCTTCTTTAGCAGAGCCTCATACTTAGCTTCAAGCTCAAGAAACTCCATATCCTTCTTCTTAGGCTTCTTGCATTCATTGGCAAAATGCCCTAGGTCATTGCGTCTATAACATCTCACAGATGACCTATCCACATAGCTGGTTTTGAATTTGTTTTTGTTTGCTTTCACAGGTGCCTTGCTCTTGTTGAATGAATGATTTTGAGATCTAGACTTGAAGGGATGATTCCTCTTAAATCTGATGTTTGGGAATTTTCTAGCCATAAACGCGTATGAAGTGTTTTCCATGGCATCCAACTCTTCAAGAGTATAGAACTCATCTTCTTCCTTTTCATCAACAGGTTCAGTCACTTCTTCTTCAGTCTCTTCATCATCTACTATCTCTTCTATTCTCAGTTGACTTGTAGATGCTTCCAGGTCTTGAACGGATTTGTTGACAATCAAGGCATAGGACGTGTTTATCATTCTGCCTTGGTTGGCTTGGATAGCCCTCTTCTGAAGCAACTCAAGCTCATGAGTTTTTAAAACCCCATAGAGCACATCATATGTGACTTTGTTCAAATCTCTTTCTCTTAGAGATATGACCCTTTGCTCTAGATGGTTTGGTGCAGATAGTAGAAACTTCATGTTCAATTCCTTAGTGCTGTAAACCTTCCCATTCATTTGAAGCTCAGTCACCAGTTTGTGAAATCTCTCAAACATATCAGTAATACTTTCTTTGGACTGTGCCATGAAAGCTTCATACTGTGTGACCAGTATCTGTTTCCTATTTTCTCTTACCTCCTCTGTCCCTTCACATAACACCTCGATGTGGTTCCACATGTCCTTGGCTGATGTGCATGATGCTATATTAGCAAACATCGACATATCCATGGAGTCTATGATCAGCAACATGAGATGACTGTCTAGGGCAACCTTCTCCTTCTCTGAGTCCGTCCATTTGGATGGCTCTTTTGCAACATATGATCTAGGAATGACTATTGTGCCCACTGTAGATTCGGCAATTTCTTGTTGTGGTACAAATGGACCATTCTTGAGGATGTCAGGGTAGAGAGGATTGGCAGCTTTGATGAACAACATCATTTTTATTTTCCAGAGGTTGTAATTCTCTTTGTCGAACTTAGGGACCTTCACCGTACCTGTAGTCTTTGGTGTATTCGAACTCATGATCGTTTCCTGTTTAGATTAAACAGCCTGCTCTGATACCACTTGTTGAGTATTGAATACAGAAAAAGAATACAGAGGGGGGGGGGTGAATGGATTCTTGAACTTTTCTTTGTTCTTGAATCTTTGCAGCAAGATATGTGTTGAATGTGTGAGATATGTAAGTACAGATAATCAAAGACAAACGCAACACAATATCACTTTAATCTAATATTTTATTAGATAAAGATTTTGCTACAATCTGTGAATACAAATGGTAGTATTCTCAGCTTCGTTTTTCTTAGAGAGATATTTCTTGAGATGTATCTTGAAAAACTTATCACTTCTAGCTAAGGAAGTGAGGCTGTATCCTTATAGACATGGATACACCTACTTACTACAAATAAGGTAGGTAAACAAAATACTTTCCAGTCTGTCTATCTTATTTGAGTAAGAGTCCAAACGGCTACAGATTTGACTTTGCAAAGCCTGTTCAAATCCACTTCTTCAGCTCCTTGTCCCTTTGTCTTATCTCTCCAAGCTTCTTTGTAGGCTTTCCAATCTGCTTTATAGTACATAGTCAAATAAAGCGTCTTGGCTTGTTGCAGGTTTCTGACTTGTACAATTCTTCAGTATTTTGTCTCCACGAATGTATTCGAGAAGTGGCTAAATGATTGATTCGAGAACTCGAATTGACTTAATCGATAACTCTGAGTTCTCGAATAGTGTTATATTGACATATCGAATCACTTCTCGAATAGCTCTTTTCTCTGGGACTTCTTGAGATATCGAATAGAGCATTTTGACATATCGAATCCCTGAGATGTCGAATAGCTTCTTTAGTCCTTGAGATATCGAATAGATCATTGACTTGCTGACTCTTAGAGAACTCGAATGATGTTTTGACTTGTTGACTCCATGAGTTCTCGAATAGAGTGATAGACATATCGAATCTCTGAGATATCGAATGAGATATCGAACAGTGTATTCAGAGATATCGAATAGTGTCTTCTGAGATATCGAATCTCTGACTTCTCGAATGCTAGACTTCTCGAATAGACAAATGTACTTCTCGAATTGGTATTTAGGCAAATTCTTCTTTTCTTCAAATCCCAACTGTGATTATTTGGCAGTCTTTATCTCCTTGCTTGAGGCATGAACCTTGGAACTTCTTTCAAGCATTATTCCTGACTTTATAGTTACAGTAACACAACTAGAATTTGATGCCTATTACAAGTACAGAACAAATAGAAACTCTACAACTAGAGGTTCCCTCAGTTAAGAGGTCATGTAGGTAATGCATAGCATTACACATACTTAGGCTTGTTATTAGATGTATTCAGGCATGCCTCTGTGACTAACAGTAATGAGAGTGGGGTGTAATCGATTCGAGTCGAACACTGCCACACTCGAGCTCAAACTTGGCTAAAAAGTTTTGTCAAGCTTGAACTCGAGCTCAATTGGTCCTTTAATTTTAACCTCGAAACTTGACTCATAAAGCTTGAAATCTCGAATCAATTTAACGTATTTTGAAAAAAGTTTGAATGTAAACGGTTTGACTCGGGTTCAACTCGATAAAATATATGAATTATAAAAAAAATTGAATATTTACATGAAAATATATTAATAATATTAAAAAAATTAAATATTAAGAGTTCGATTAGTCTCGCGAATGTCAAACATGAACTTTCCTTGGTAAAGTACTTGAATAGCTAAAACTCGAATTTAAATCGAATACTATCAAATTGAATTTGAAAATTTTATTAGCTCATATCTAGTAACTTGAAAGTTTGAATTGAACCTATTTCCACAAAAATTTGAATGTGAACAATCCGGCTTGGGTTTGATCATAAAATTTATGAATAAGTAAATATATTGAACATTGTAATAAATGAGTTCTTGGTGTATGTTGTTAATGAATTATAAAAAGATTTCTAAAAATTGCTTTGGTGTAGTGGTTGGATGTGTGAAAATAATTCTTACTTGATATAGAGGTCATAGGTTCAATTCTCATGACAAACATTTTTTTAATATTAATATGATGGAAGGGCAAATTAGTAAATTACTAAATAAACTTGAAAGGGCTTGTTGGCCTATAATATATATAATGGATGGATTATAATATTCAGTAACATATACCATATCTCGTTAATCATTTTAGATATATTGTAAATATGTATGAATTAAATTTTATAAAAAATATCACAATACAAAAAAAGAACCTTCATACATATATAAGTATAATACACACTCGTATTAACATTAACTATCATGAAACTCATCAATCGCATTTTTAAGACGTAAACGCACAAAAAATATAACAAACATCGAATCTTAGTATATATACGAATAACATTTTAAGCAAAACTACATTAATCGCACAACAGAAAATCAACGATCATATAACTCATTTATCGTATCTTTAGCATGTAAGTATATAATATATTTTAAAAAAATATAACAATTTATTCATTTTTAGAACATGCCTGCCTTGCACGGGCTAAAGAGCTAGTTTAATTGGTGTAAAGGGATTTTGTGGCATGACATGCTATGGTTGTCCGCGAATACTACACTAGCTAAAATATAGAAAAATATACATAATAATTATAAACAGTTTTATGTAATACATTCTTAAATAGATATACAAATTATATAAAATATATTTAATAATAAAATGATGATAAAATAGAATATTTTCTAAGTATTTTGAAATAAAAATTAAAAATTTTATCTCACATACAGTTAGAGTAAAACAATTAGCATTGTCTAATAAAAAAAATATATAAATAATATATGAAATTGAATTGTGATACTTTTAAGAAAAAAAAGAAAGGTACGAATGAATTAAAAAGACATATTATCATTTAAAAATTAAAATACTAGAAGATAACGGGTGAGTGTCCTAAATACCCACTTTTTATTATTTCATAACCAAAATATCCATTTTGCATGCTGTGCGCCCTAAATATCCACGGGATACACCTTTGGGAAGTAGTATCATGGGTCACGCCCACACTACAAGCGCAAGTCGTAGGTCACGCTCGCACAAAAAAAGTAAGTCTTGGGATACGCCCACCTAAGAAACACATGTGAAGAGGATACGCCTATAAAACCAGCGTAGTACATGATACGTCACATGTAGATAGACCTCAGAATTGGCGATAATGGCGATTTTCCGATGAATCCTTTTCATCTCCGTTCAACCCTCTCTAGTTATTTTCCGTTCATGTCCTATATACCATTAGATTCGCCTTTCAAAGCTCTACAATTGTATACCAAAGTTTAACCAGTTCTATTTCCGAATTGTAAACCCCCAATTCTAATCGAAAATGGTGCTTTTTTCGGCTAATTATATTGCACTTCGTTCGGCCATCTCCAGGCATTTTCCGTTGATATTATACACACCATTTGATTCCTCGTTTGACGATCTACAATCCTATACCAGTTTCATACAATTTCTAATGCCGAATTTTAATCCCCCCAAATGACGAAATTTCGCCGAAGAGAGATATACGGGAGAGCAGGACGCGCCTGCATAGGCATATGCCGCGTATCTGGTTGGTAAAAAAGTCAGTAAATCCTAAAATGGGTATTTTGGGATGTCTCTAGTAAAAAATTGGGTATTTTGGGCAATTTTTCAAAGATAACGTCATAATACTGAAAATAAAGATAATTTTTTTTTTAATTTTTTTAAATGAATAAAGTAATTCATTGATAAAATGTCATACACATCTACAAAAATAATTAACTTCCAACGAACACATGCTAAGTAAGATAAAATCCACATTTTCTTCATCAAAGCTACGATCGTTGAATAGACTAGCATCTTCTGCTTTTATCGCTCGAATACACATCCTTTTCAAAAATACAATGAATTAAAACTTAACTAAACTGAAGAATGATATTTCAAAATAAAATTAAAAATATTAAAATAAGTTATAAAGCATCTCGTACAATGCACGAGTTTAAAACTAATACTCGTAAATGCTGTATGCCTTTTTATTAACAAATTAAATTCTTTGTTAAAAAAAAAATACCATAAAATTTATGTTGCAATATTTTATTTGTGTTGTATAGTACATAAGATACAGTCGGTTGGTTCTATAGAAAAAAAATAAAGTTTTTATTTTTCTAATATTTTTTATAATAAAAAAGAGATGAACATGAGCAACCCAAAAGCAGGCACTAAAATCCGAAACCCTACAATATTAATACTAATCCATCTCTCCCTGCAAAAGAGTCAACAAATCAATCCTTGCTTTCAACTCCTCTTTCTTTCCCCTCTATCCCCTATATATACTTACATACATATATAGCCCAGTGGAGTGCTCTTATTCATCTCTCTCAGGTCCCATTTCTTTCTCGATCGTTTATTATGGCTGCAGAGAGTTCTAGATCTAATTCAGCGGCCGATTCGTATGTGGGCAGTTTAATTAGCTTGACTTCCAAGAGCGAAATCAGATATGAGGGGATTTTGTATAACATCAATACTGATGAGTCTAGTATTGGATTGCGTAATGGTAATTTTCTGGTTTTTTAATTGAGTTTTTGTTTATTTATTCATGTAAAGATTTGATTTTTAGTGTTGTTTGTGTTAAAGATTGAATTTTTTTTTTTTTTTTTGTGGAAATTGAAGTGATTAGTTTTTTATTGGGTAGGTTTAGTAATTGTGTAATGGGTTTGTGTTATTTCATATTCTTTTAATTTAATGATGTAAAATGGGTTTTACTGTTAATTTGGTGAAATATTGAATTTTTTGTGTGGAAATTGAAGTAATTAGTTATTTCTAGGGTAAGTTTAGGAATTGTGTAATGGGTTTGTGTTAGTTGATATTTTTTTTTATTTAATGATGGAAAGACTGGATTTTTGATTTTAATTTGGTGAAAAATTGAATCTTTGGGGTGTAAATTGAAGTAATTAGTTATTTCTACGGTAGGTTTAGTAATTGTGCAATGGGTTTGTGTTATTTGATATGTTTTTTATTTGATGATGTAAAGATTGGATTTTTACTTTTAATTTGGTGAAAGATTGAATCTTTGTTGTGGAAATTGAAATAAGAGGTTCTTTTATGTGTGGATTCGATATGATTGTCAACTATGTGTGCTTTAATTTAATTCTGACGTTTGATGCTTATTTGGGAATGGCAGTGAGATCTTTTGGAACAGAAGGACGTAAGAAAGATGGTCCCCAAGTTATGCCCAGTGAGAAAGTTTACGAGTACATACTGTTTCGTGGAAGTGATATTAAGGTACCAGGATTGGAACATAAGATTGGTTACCACAGTATTGGAAGCTTGAATGGGAATGTCGTATCTTGTTTATTATTATATGTTTCTCACATTCAATGTTCTAATAGGCGGCAGGGATGCTGTCCATAAAAATAATTTTTAGTATTAAGATTTATCTTCTAGACAAGTAAAAATGGAAATACCTCTATTCTTTTATCAAATTGACAAATACAATGGGCAAATACCCTCATTTTTTTGTATTAGTTTTATTTTCTATTAAAAAATCTTTTACAATTATACCTAATCTAGATCCTACTAGTTCCGACAAATGCCCGATTTTTTTAAAAAGCTTTTAATGCCTGATTTTTGCAAATATTAGGCACCTAGTGCCATCGGCTGCGTAGGCCGATTTTTCAGAACACTGCTCACATCACAAGTGTATCCCATATTTTTGTTTTAATCCTTCCGTCATCCTTGCAAGTTGTCTTTGCTACAAATATGTAGCGAAAGCTATTATATGCAACTATAGAAGTACAATTTTGATTAGACTCAATGATACAATTTTTCATTTTATGAGATGCATTATGTTTATCATTTAGTTGGAAACGTAAAAGATGGAACAAAACATTTTTATGATGCTATCATGATTATATTATCATCCTTTGGGGCACAGTCAGTTAATTTGATATTAATGGTATGCTAAGTGACATGGCATATATTGCGACACTAATTGTTGTTTATGTAAAAATATTTTCACACACACACATATGGTATTACGTGAAACTGCTTTTCTTTGACTGTTAATGTTTTTGGTAGAATTTTAAAGTTGATACATTTGCTGTTGTGTTAAATTACCTTGGCATTTTTTCAGATGATAGCAATATTTTACTATCATAAGCATCCATCATGATAGAATCTAAAATGCTGAACTCCTTTGTGTCTTTTGCAGGACCTTCAGGTTAAATCATCTCCACCTGTCCAACCTCCAACACAAACTACAACCATAAACAGTGATCCGGCAATAATTCAGGTATGTTACAGCAATGATCTGACACACACACACGCCCACCCCGCAACATATTCTGTTTTAGATTGTGATCATTTTCCATCTTCGATACAGTCTCATTATACTCGCCCATCTTCCACATCTTCAAGCTTTCCACCTCCTGTTACTGGGTCTTTGACGGACAGTCTTTCTCATGTTGCACAACCAGGACAAACTAGTTCAACTTACCAAGGAGGTATGCCTTTGTACCAACCAGGAGGAAATTTGGGGTCTTGGGGTCCCTCGCCTCCCCATCCAAATGCAAATGGTAGTGGACTTCCAATGCCAATGTATTGGCCAGGTTACTATGCCCCACCAAACGGGCTTCCTCAAGTCCACCAGCAATCTTTGCTTCGGCCACCACCTGGGCTGGCAATGCCACCTGCATTGCAGCAGCCAATGCAGTACCCTGCCTTTAATCCATCGTTGCCAACTGGAGCTTCAAATTTTCCAGGTTCGAACCTGCCAGAGTTTCCGATGCCCTTGCTTCCTACTAGTACTAGTGCATTCAATTTAACAAACACTTCTTTGCCTTCAAGCCTGCCTCCTGCTCCAGCTATAACACTGTCTTCAGAAGCATTACCTAGTTTTATGCAAAATAAGGCTCCTAATTCTGCAATTCCTATAGTGCCAATAGGTGCTAACTTGCAATCAACATCTGTGTTAACCACTTCAGGTCCAGATGCGACAACCATTGTGCCTCCTATCTCTAACAAGTCTATTGCTAGCTCAGCCTCACAGTTTTCAACGACATCTCAACCTATTCCCTCTATAGTAGGAATGTCAAATTCAGTTCAAACGGAGACAGCACCACCCTCACTTGTAACCCCTGGGCAGCTCTTGCAATCTGGGCCAAGTGCAGTTTCATCGGCTCTCTCATCACAAGTAGCTCATAAAGATGTGGAAGTGGTTCAAGTATCCCCACAGAAATCATCACAGCTACCAGTTCCAGTTGCCACAGAAGCTCAGCCACCAATCTTGTCATTACCTCAACAGACCCGCCCTGTCTATAAGGTGTGTGTCATACTAATTTGGGAACTAATTAAAAGTTTATGCTTGTGTATTCTTCCTTTTTCATTTCTATCTTAAATGCCTGTGTTAACATTCTTAAGTTTGCTAAATAATCTTGATGTCATCCATCAACTGATAGTTGCAGGTATTTTAGTAATAAGAAATTAAGAATGATGAATGTCCTGCTTCATCATTATTGATGGACATCTGAATCAAATTGTTCTTGCAGTTGTTGACTAGAAAAAACATATAACGGAACAATGCGCAGTGGAAATATGTTTTTTTTTAACTTGGCAGTTTTGTTCTTTTGTGTCCGTATCTGCTAAAAATGTTGTATGATCAGCAACTGCTTTCCGGGTATATTCAGCAATCTTTCAAGCAAGAATTTTGGGGAAATACCAAGTATTTGTTTGTAAAAGCTTGTTAAATATAAGTGTATAATCTAGTGGTTTCAGTTTGGCAGAAGCTTGTAAATAATATTCAAGTTTTTTTCAGTTTGAGGTTTAACACTTTCCAAGTCTGTCACCTTCCATGCTTGATCATCCGTTTAAGCAGTTCACCGTCATTTCTCTGTTAACTACCTTTAGCCCTTTCAACTGCGAAGCCCTTTCAACTGCGAAAATTCGCATTCATTGCACGATATTGTAGTAACAGTAAAGAAGATTTTTTAGAAATCTAATTGAGTTTCGATATGCTTGGAACTTATCTGTTTGTGCTTTATTTATGGGGTCAGTGATTTGTTTTATTGCATGTTTAGTGCATGTTAGTCAGAAATTGCTCTTAAACGTTTGACAAGGGCTAACAATGTTTAAACTTGTATTTTGATTTAGCCAAACGGAGCCCCTCATCAAGCTCGGTACAACAACTACAGAGGACGTGAAAGAGGAAGAGGATCAGGGGTAATTACTTTAATTATTTATATTATTATTATTATTATTATTATTATTATAAAGTTTAATCTTGTATAACAAAAGCTTGCTATGCCACGTCTTCACATGCGTACATAATGTTAGATTCTAATTAAAATGGTTTCTCATGATTCAACTTTTCTGCTATTTTCTGAAAAATTGTGGAGTTATTCTGTGGCATAGAGAGATGTTTGAGGAGTCCACTTGAATGTCACTATGGTCACAACTATCTGTTAGCCTATCCTACCACCCATGGCTGTTTGTCAATTGTGTTTTGGATTTTGTTTGGGACTTGGGAGGGATAAGGTTCTCTGGATGTGAGTCCACTGCATGTAGGAGTTTTATGGGGTGATAATGATATTATACAACATTTGGATTGCAGAGTTCACACCCGGTTATGAAATTCACTGAAGAATTCGATTTTATGGCTATGAATGAGAAATTTAACAAGGATGAAGTTTGGGGTTATCTTGGCAAAGGTAACAAATCCAATTCAAAGGAAAAGGAAGGGGATGAAAATGCCAGTGAAGATGATCATTTTGAAGTTGATGCTGAATTACCCAAGTTTGAGGTCAAGGTGAGAATATGTCTGTTATCTACATTAATTTTCCACAATGTTAGTCTTAATGACATAAAAATTGGATCTGATGTTTTTTTTTTTTTGTATTCTACTCTTGCATTATACAGCCTGTATATAGCAAGGATGACTTTTTTGATACCCTCTCTAGCAATTCAACTGATAATCAATCTAATTATGGAAGAACCAAGTTTTCTGAGCAGATGAAGTTAGACACTGAGGTACATTTGAGCTATTTGTTGTTGAATACTTAAAAAGATTTTTGTGAATTTTCCTACAGTCTAGCATAATTCTTAATTGCAGACGTTTGGAGAATTTTCAAGGTATCGCGGTGGCAGGGGTGGTCGAGGTCCTAGTCGAGGTGGTCGTTTTAGAGGAGGTTATTATGGAAGAGGGTATGGTTATTCTGGGAGGGGCCGTGGTCGTAATATGCCCAGTCGTGATTACTAGAACTAGCTATTAAGGGGGGATCGGCTATGGCCTTGTGGTCCCCCATGAACTAGCCATTAAGGGGGGATCGGCTATGGCCTAGTGGCCCCCCATGAATCAACTGATTTAGGCTCTGCTTGTAATTTCCTGCATTTCGTGTTTAGACCGGAATAAAATTAGAAAATATTTGGGCTTTCGTTGAGCTTCTGAAAACCACAATGGTGGAATTTATGAAGCTGGTCAACAAGTTGGTTTATAGGGTTGGGAATTTCTACGTTGATAGGGTACATGGTATCAGAAAAGTGATTGTAAATTCCATGTTCGTGATTTGGATAGTTTGGATTAATGTTTCTATTTTTCTTTGGCAAGTCTTGGACGTCTTGTATTTGGATCACAATTCTGTTATTCTTAATTACGATGGCGGTGGAGGTCTATCACAAATTGATAGTCTGCACTCAAGTTCATGCAGTATATTAACATGCTGCACTGTATGTATGTATGTATAAGCTTAAAGAATTGAATTACATTATGTTGGAGGAAGGTGTGGTGCAGCAAGATGTTTAATTGTTTAGGTGTTGTATCCGGGGAAATAGGTTCTTTTGTAGTGCTTGTTCTTATTTGGATGTAGTCTGTCTTAACATATATCATACGGTAAATGTTCAAAATTTTTGTTCCCTCCATTCCATTCCAAACTACCTAAACCATCTCCCAACTTTAAGGGGAATGCTCCATTCTCCACCGTAGTCATTTTATTCACCACTCACTAGATAGAAATTTGTACTTATTTTTTTTTCAAATTCTCCTTTCTATATCCATGCTACCCTTTGATTTTTATTGGTTCCATTCAATTCTCCCAGCCAAACACATCAATAGTGTCTTATTATCAGTGTTCAATTTCTGACTGGAAAACAGGATAAAATCAGGTGTTTATGTGCAACCACCAGCTTGTGAGAAACACTGATAACACTAAAGTTTAAATACTTATTCGGTTAGAAATTCTGGGATGAAATTGCTCTCTAAATTTATAGCATAAATATTTCATGAAACTGCTCTAAGTCCGTATTAATTTGGTTACATATAATAATAGAGCTCGCCTGAACTTGACTCTAGGGCGACAAAGTAACGTAATGAAATGATATCAGTAACAAGTCCGTGTTTAGTAGGACATGAAAAATAATTGCAAAATTGTTAGTTTGACCACATTGCTGCTCCAATTATCCAAACTGAGCCAAAACAGTTACGGTAGAAACTTGATAAATGGATACACGTGAGAGCCAGAAAATACATTTAACGAGTTTATTTATTTATCAATAAATAAATATTTTATTCGATTTTCGATAAGTGAATATTTATTCATGTAAGCAATTATTTTATTTAATTTTTTTTATGATAATAGTGTTTTAAATTTAATATTCAAATGTAACTAGAAGATAATAGTTAAAAATTTAAAATTCTTATCATCTATCTTCTTCACACCCAATAATATACATACTTGTATGTATAAATCAAGTATTGTGTACATGACCTATTTTAACATATCTAAGATTATTTATAAAATTGGAGGGTAAAATACTTAAATGTTTATTGAAATATATATGAAATTATGAATTTTTTTAACTAGATGACATATATCATAAAATTATATATTACTTCAATTTTAGTAAATATTCATTTATGTTTATATAGGACCTTTAAAGATTTTAATAAAATTCATGCATTAACGCATTTAACAAAATTATTGAGGTTATACTGTATATGGTGCACGGGATAATAGCCAGCGCATTTGTTTTTGACTAGCGTACTTTCTTTGGCTAGATAATCTGTAACTAACTGCACTCACTTGATAGTATATGAAAACAGGCCAGGTGGTCTTCTTGCTAGATTCACTGCATTAGTAAATCCTGTGTTACCCTTAAAACAGATGAAAAGAATAAGCAACACCAAGATGACTATGATTTAAATTTCGAAGAGGAAGCCACGTTATTTGGCAAGCTTGTCTTCAACCGATCTCGGTCCTATTCCCGTTCTAAATAAACTACGACAATTTTTATGTTGGTTTTTTTTTAGAGCTTGTTGTACTTTGTAATTCTTAAGTATTTGTTAAAATCACATAGGTACCTTTATTTTTTTTGCTGGCATTTCACCTTCGGTACTTCATTTTCTCTTTCCGTTTGTAACCCTGAACATGATTTCATCAAAATGTCATTATTTGTAAGGGGTATTTTTGTCTTTTATTAATAAATATATTTATTTTACATTAAAATATATAATTTAGTTTACATAAAAATATTATAATTTAATTTTATATTAATAAATATAATCCTTTTTATTTAAAAATATTTATGCAATATTTGATTTAATTGAATATATAATGCGATAATGCAATTGTAAACTATTTTTTTCTAAGAAATAATATAATGCAGTTCAAGATTATTTTATTTAAAAAATTTACGGATTTCTCTTCATCACAATTTCTCTTGAACGGTTAAAATTATAAAATTTTTAAATAAAATAATCTTAAATTGCATAATATTATTTTTAAGAAAAAAAAATTTACAATTGCATCATTGCATTATTCAATTAAATCAAATAGTGCATATTTTTTTAAAATAAAAAGGATTATTTATATTAATATAAAATTAAATTATAATATTTGTATGTAAAATAAATTATATATTTCATGTAAAATAAATATATTTATTAATAAAAGACTAAAATACCCCTTATAAATAATGAATGAAATTATGTTCAGGAGTTGCAAAGTGAAAGAGAAAAGGAGGTGAAGTGGAAGTAAAAAAAATAAAAATACCTATATTACTTTGACAAATATTTAAAGATTACAAAGTATAATAAACTTTTTTTTTTAAGCTTTTGTACAAACCTTCTCTAAAAATGAGATGAGAAGGGAACAGTGAACACCCTCAATAGACTATGAAGTACTGTATGAAGTCATAAAGACCAAGGAAAAGAATAAGAAAAAACAGCTGGTTACGTAATAATGGATATAAGACGGTCCAAAACAACAAACAATTCTCAAGAATAAACAAATGGTGACTCATTTCTTTTGCTTTAACCGATGGCTCGGTACAAAGACTTTTGTATTATTATTGTATTACCTTAACTGGTGGGATCTAAACTGAATGTCATCAACAGTAGTGTCGGTTCTACTAGTGATAAATTAGAAAGCTGCAACAGCAGCACACTCCTTGCAAGAGTAATCAAAGATGGCTAAAGTAGCAACAATATTACCACCTTCACTACTTTCACTTGTGTTTCTTGCAAGACTCTCAGCTCTAATAGTTGCCCTTCTTGTGCTCACTTGGGGTTTTTATTTCCGGACCAGCTTTCTTCATCATCACCGTCCTTTTTCTCAACATGACCTCATCTATGCTGTAAGTCTCTCTCTCTCTCTCTCTCTCTCTCTCTCTCTCTCTCTCTCTCTCTCTCTCTCTCTCTCTCTCTCTCTCTCTCTCTCTCTCTCTCTCTCATACACACACACACACACGTAATTTGGCACTTCACATTATTTACAAGTATAAGGGGGTGTAGAGAATCTTTGCTACTAGGCTATCTTTGAATCCTCACAGTATAGTATATGTGAGTGTACTTAGATGTGTGTAGTTTGCATTTGGGCTAAAATTGTGTCATTTTTGGGCTTATGACAGGTGCTTCATCCATTACTAATGGTTATTGGTTTTATTGTCATCAGTGGAGAAGGTATTGCAACAATCAAATTATTGTAAAAAATAATGCATAGCTAATTTTTTTTTTTTGCTAACCTAATGCATAGCTTGTTTACAAACAAAAAAGATTCGATTATAAAACTGGGTTTTTATTATTTAATTGCATTGTTGACGTTTATGTTTAATTACCCTTTGTAGCAATTTTAGTGCATAGATGGCTGCCGGGTTCAAGAAATTTGAAGAAAACAGTACATTTGTGTCTTCAAGGGGTGGCTTTGGCTTCTGGAATCTTTGGGATCTGGACTAGATTTCGAGGCGAAAAGGGAGTAGTGGCTAATTTTTACAGTTTACACTCATGGATGGGTATACTCTGCATTTCATTGTTTGCAGCTCAGGTTTGTTCTTGATTCCTTTCATTTAGTTCAGATCACTTTCTTGTTATTTTATCATTGAAGCTGAAAATTATATTAGAGATGATAATAATAAGTTTATTTGTGTTCTAGTACATAATTATGGTGTGATGGTGATTCCTTTATCTGTGGTCCCTCCACATTGGCCCTTGTTTTTTCAATTTGAAAAGCAACAAATTTCTATCATTACTTTAGGCATCCGAAGGGTTTTAGCAATTATTTGCACCATAATGTATTTCATATCGAGACTTTCCCAGCACAACTTTTTTTTTTTTTTTGCCTTCCTATTTTTGATTGCTGGTGAGGTGCATTCACTACACTAGGCAAGACTTATCTCACCAGAGCCTAGCGATATTCCCTTCGCAGTCTGTCCAAAACAAGTTGATGTCCAAAAACCCCTCTCGCGCCCTCACTTCAAGACCAAATTTGGCATTTTGAATTGAGTGAGACCTCTGCAGATTTAGTGCATTCAGTAATCTTGCAAAAGCTAAACATCTGTAAAACGACTTTAGCTTGAAGAACTAAAACTTAGGAGCTCAGAAAATTGAATCAATTATCATTTGGCAAACCAGGCTATATTATGTTAACCTTTTCTTTTATGAAGTACAGCTATTAATTGTGTTATAATGGTCTCTAGAATATGGCATTACAAACTACCATCTTATAGATAATGTGAAAGTGAAACAATACTTCTGGCAGAGATCATACTTTAGTGGTTAAAAGCAAAGTCAATGGTTGTGCTAAATAGGTGTAGCTATTGCGAATGGTTGAATTGATGACTTCGCTTCGATCTTTTCGACTGAACCTGAAGGAGACTTCAATGAATCGACCGAAGGGACTTGACTTATCCGAACCAAACGATAGCAGCTTAAAGCTAGGCTTATCCACGAGCAGCGTCGCTGCTTGGGGTAGGTAAAATCTTTGGTCGGACATATCCTGAAACTTTAGGTCAAATCCATTTTTGGATCACTTTTTTCGGGGTGAATCCGACCTTCTCGCGAACCACGGGAGCGCCTAGCGCCCAGAGGAGCAAAGCTCATTTTCCTTTCAGGGTAAAGCGGCGCATAAACATAAAAAAGGGCTGGCCCGTCAAAAGTCCGGTTCCTTCGCGAACGAAGCATCAGCAGGTTCATTGCCCAGCTCACACCCATCTGTGAGCCGATCTTTAAACTGCTCAGAAAGAATACCCCCCTTTCAGAAAAGATAGACACAAGGAAGAGAATGTGATTTTTGGCTTTTTGGTGCTAAAATAGCACCATGCCTCCAATGGATAGTTCTAAAGTTAACTAGTTCCCTCCCTTTTTTCAATGAAAATGAGGTGGCAAATATAGCACATTGCTATAGTTTGTTCCATAAATAGCAAAAACTATAGCATTGTGCTATTTTAGCACAATTTTTAGCTCACCATTGGGTTAACAAATTTTCAGTTTTGTGCCATATTATAGATATAGCACACTAAATAACACACCATTGGACATGCTCTAACAGATCCTATTTTTTCCATATCGAATTTCTTTGATTCCTGCGGCTCTCCGGGTGAAGCATGTCTCTTTCAGAGGAAGGACCAAAGTTTGCACATTGCTTCTCTCTAGAGTAGAATCAAACTGTGACAAAAAAAAAAAGCACAACATTTGAATTATAAGGCTGTGGAGCTATGTTACCTTGAATCAGCTGGAAGTGTCCAGCATAGAACGTGTCAAATTGTTGGACTTGGTAATATTTTAATAAATTTGCAAAGTTTTTACCGGAGATGAACTGCATGGTTTCTGTACAAATTCCTAGTGTCCAGATTTAAACTATAGTCTATTTTAAAGTACTATGATTTAAAAAGTTCAGATAAGATAGTTGTGGGATGTAGTGTAGACCATAATATCGCCTTGTTAGTCTATTATGACATAATATATTGATGAGCAATAGAGTAAGAAAAGCATTGAGGTCTCTCAAACAGCAATCTTGTAAATGTTAGATTCGGAGCTATGCATTGGACTGATATTTAGAAGTAGATGTCATGTTACACTAGATCATACATACTTGAGTTACCAAGAATTATATGATTAAAGAACAGTTATTGATGTTGTGTGTTTTCACTTGTTGATGCAGTGGTTGATGGGTTTCTTGAGCTTTTGGCACAAAGTTGAAATGCGGAATATAAGAGCACGCGTATTGCCTTGGCATGTCTTCCTTGGTCTCTACACGTATGGTCTGGCAGTAGTGACAGCTGAGACGGGGCTTCTTGAAAAGTTGACCTTTTTGCAAGCAAATGGACGTGTAATGAAGCGTTGCACTGAGTCTACAGTTGTTAACAGTTTAGGAATTGGTTTGGTTCTTCTTAGCGGTCTTGTAATATTAGCAGCAGTGTCACCAAAGCAGCGTAGTTTACAGACTGTGTATTCAAATGGCAAGTGTTTGACTTCTTAACTCAAATGCATAACCAGCATTGCATTATTTTTTTTGTTGCGATGTACCATAAAAATGCGTCAAAGTAGAATTTCAGGTGATAGTATGAAGAGTCGAGAGCAGCATTCTCAAGTAACATATGCTCTTCTTATCTCTTGAGTGTTAATTCTTGCTGTTATACTGTAGTATGAAAGGTAGAGTTAATTCTTATTTATGTCATTCTGGTGATCAGATGACACATTCCTATTCTCTACAACTCAAAACCACAGATAAAGATGTATATGGATGTAAATCGCGTAACAGTGTTGTAAGACGCAGTGGCTAAACAAAAACATAATACTAATATGGCTGGCGCTTCGAAAATCGCTACATGAGTCTAAACCTGCTAATAATTACTTAGCTTTTTCAATTTTATTTCATAGATAGAAGTTAATATTTTAAAGAATCTATTCTGAAATCTGCATTGATATGGTTTTAAAACTCGAGATGTTTAAAGGCAGGGGCGGTGTTACTAATTTACTATTAGGCGGAAGAAGCAACGACTTTAGACCTCAAAAAATCTTAGGCCTCCAAATACATACACATCTATATAGTTATTTAAATTTTTTATAATTTTTTTACTCAACAAAAAAAAGTTAAAATACTTAATGGAAATTGTAAAAAGAAATTCATAAATTGTAATTATTAAATTCCACTTTTTATTTACGTTTAACAATATATTCATTTATTAAAAAAAAAACAATATATTCATTTTAATGATAAATATTTTAAATTATTATTAGTTATTCATTTTTCCAAAACCATAAAACTTTCTAGAAAAACTCAAAAGTTGTTCAGCTTTATTGGTATTAATTGACTTTTAAAAAATCAATTACTTTTAACTACTGTAGCTGTTTTTTCTTTTTCCAAAGCATTAATGTCTCTCTGTCCTTAATTTTTTTTTCTTTTTACAGTTTAGTGATGACTTTTCCTCAATTTGAGAATATATAGGTGTAAAGACTCTGAAGAATCTTTTAAAACTGATTACTTTTTGTATATAGTTGATCATGCTATTTCATTACTCAGTAGTAGATTTGAACAATTTAAAATATATGAAAATATTTTTGGGTTTATATTTAGCTTGAAAAAATTGAAATCTCTTGGTGAAAAAAACTTATTCCCTCTGTCCCCAGGGAAACGTAATTCTGGCACGGATTTTAAAGTGCATTTTGCGGATAGTTTCATAACTTATTTTTAAAATTTTTTTTTTATTTTATTTTGCGGATAGTTTCATAACTTATTTTATTTTTTAAAAAAAAAATTTTAAAAATAAGTTATGGAACTATAATTTTTAAGAGCCTTAAAATGCGTGTAAAAAACTGTAAAGAAATGGGAGGGACAGAAGAGTAGTAGATAGTTGTTTGAATCTTGAAAATTCTTTAAAATGCAATGAGAAGTCAGATATAAATGATTTAGATCTATTTTCAGAATTGAAAACATTGAGAGAATTTTTTACACGTAGAAATAGTGCTGCTATTGATATTCTCAATTATATTAAAAGATTTAATTCATTTCCAAATACATTTATTGCATATATAGAATAAAATAATGTTAACTATTCTTCTAGAGAAAGAAGTTTCTCTAAATTAAAACTTATAATAAATTATTTAAGATCAACAATATTACAAGAAAGATTAAATAGTTTAGTTACGTTATCAATAGAAAAAGATTTATTACAACAATTAGATTTTGAAAATATAATTAAAGAATTTGCATCAAAGAAAGCTACGAAAATAAATTTTATATAATAATAATTAAATTATAAAAATTATAAAAGGCCTCAATTTTTTAAGTTAGCTTTAGGTCTCTAAATGTCTTGAGCTTTAAAGGCCACCTAGCTACTAGACAATGTGAGGAGGTTTGATCAAATTTTCGAGTTCATGCCAGGTTGAAACATTGTTGTTTATATCATACGAGTTCTGATTAATATAAGTTTCACTTCATTCTTGCCATCGCCATCGTAAAATGGTGTATGTACCTTTTTTTTTTTCAAAGGCATGAATATATACCCATTAAGCCGAAATATGAGGCTTCCGAATTTCCTTCTGTAGACACCTCCTCCTCCCAAGTTCTTAACGGTGAGGAAAAATAGTGTTGAGAAAGTAAAGTAGTTTCATCCCAATTTTAGAATGAAAGACTCGGGATTAAAGTGCAAAGTGAAAAGAATACATTATCTGTCCTGAGTTGATTTACAATCCAATTTCTATTTTCTACTATCATTCTTAACTGAAGCAACATTCCTGGCTATCATATAGTATTATTATTAATTAATATATTAATTATTTGATTTAATATGAAATTTTAATCTATTTTATAAATTTTATTATTAATTTTAAATTTACATATGTTTCATACTTAATTTTATGACATAAATAAATATCAATAATTTAATGTTATTTTTAAATTTATTGTTAAACATCTTAAGAATTCAATATATATTTTTAAAAATTATTTAATGCAACCTAAAACCGTAGAAGAAAAAATCGTAGGAAGAAATGTGTGCGGGCGATGATTCTAATCAGGATATAATTGAACACATCTATAATTCTATAACACATGTGGTTTTTTATTTTTAATAAATTATATACTTCATCCGTCCCGTTTATATTGGTCACAATTCCTTTTTTGCATGTTCCAAAAGTCTTGGTTATGTTTTCTTCATTAAGGATTAAATATGTTAAATTTTTCAAAATACGTAAACAGTTGAGAGCAAGTTTTACAGTTTTCACTTGATTGCTCAATACGTGTTTTTTAATTGATAGACCAATATAAATGGGACAGAGGGAGTATAATTTAACTGAATTTGAATTTTTAACACGTTTTTTAATTTTTTAAAAATTTACTTTTGTGCCTTATTGGTAAATTTTGTTGTTTATAATAAATAAAGCAATATTTTCAATATAATTCTTTTAACTTGTTAATTTTAAGAAGGCGTTAAAATTTTTTTTGAAAGGTGTTAACCAACCAACTAACCAAATATATCTTATTTTGTTTATAATAGAACGTTTATAATTCTATAAAACATGTGGTTCTTTATTTTTAATAAAGTATATATTCCCTCCGTCCCGTTTATATTGGCCACAATTCATTTTTTACATGTCCCAAAAGTATTGGTCATATTTCTTAATGAAACAAATTAAGGGTTAAATATGTTAAAATTTTCTAAATATTGTTTATAATAAATAAATTAATATTTTAAAATAATATTGTTAACTTATTATTTTTTGGAAGGTGTTAACAATTATTTTGGAAGGTGTTAACCAACCAACCAACTATGTGATGCACGATTTTCTTAAATTTAAATAATATTTTATTTATACTTAATAAAATATTGACATTATATATATATATAATTAAATTATTATCATTTAATTATATGATATATTGTTCAAATTATAACTATATTTTGTCATAATAATATAAATAAATGGAAGTATCATATATATTTACATTCAAATTTTTGTTGATATTATCATATTCAAATTATGATTCCATAATAATCCATAATGTAATTTTTGTCTAAAATAGAATTTCATATTAATTTGTAATCCTCTGAATTTTTTATTTCCAAGTAATTGAAAGTGTCTAACAAATTTTGGTGTAACAATTATTTTGGAAGGTGTTAACAATTATTTTGGAAGGTGTTAACCAACCAACCAACTATGTGATGCACAATTTTCTTAAATTTAAATAATATTTTATTTATATTTTAATAATCATTTATCTCATATATATTACTTAATAAAATATTGACATTATATATATATATAATTAAATTATTATCATTTAATTATATGATATATTGTTCAAATTATGACTATATTTTTGTCATAATAATATAAATAAATGGAAGTATCATATATATTTACATTCAAATTTTTGTTGATATTATCATATTCAAATTATGATTCCATAATAATTCCTAATGTAATATTTGTCTAAAATAGAATTTCATATTAATTTGTAATCCTGTGAATTTTTTATTTTCAAGTAATTGAAAGTGTCTAACAATTTTGGGTGTAGGTGAAAAATTTTAATTCAAATATAATTAAAATGGTATGTAATTGAATATTAATTGGAGTGTAATTAAAATAGTTTGTTAGTAAGTAAAATAAAATTTTATATATATTTTAATTTATTTTTTCATTATCATTTAATTCATTAGTCTCTCACCTCGTTCTTGGTTGTAATTTTAGGTTTAATTTCTCGCTTCATTATCCTTGTAGTAGTGTGTTAGTTGTAGTGGCTTATGGTTCTAAAGTCTCCTCTGTAAGTGCCGTTTGGCTGTTTTATTAAATGCATTTGCCTATAAAAAAAATTTTTATTATCATTTAATTGTATGATATGTTTTTCGAATTATGACTATATTTTGTCGTAATAATATAAATATAAATGGAAGTATCATATATATTTACATTCAAATTTTTTTTTGATATTATCATATTCAAATTATGATTCAATAATAATCCCTAATGTAATATTTGTCTAGAATAGAATTTCATATTAATTTGTAATCCTGTGAATTTTTTATTTCCAAGTAATTTAAAGTGTCTAACAAAGTTGGGTGTAGGCGAAATAGTATATAATTGAATATTAATTGGAATGTAATTAAAATAGTTTGTTTGTAAATAAAATAAAATTTTATATGTATTTTAATTTATTTTTTCATTTTTGGAAGGCTTTAACAAACTTTTTGGGAAAGTGTTAACCGACCGACCAACCAACCAACCAATTATACCCTATTTCGCTTATAATAGTATAGTATAGATAACCCGTGCAAATCACGAGTTACTTTTAAATATTTTTAAAATTATATGATTAAATAAAATAGAGTATAATAATTTATTATAGATATAATTTAACTTTGTAATTAATTAATAAAATTATTAGTAATAATAATAGTTATTTAATAAATGATATGTATTGATTAAAACAAATAATATAAAATTTTAATGTAAATTTGTTGTTGACGGGATTCGGACCTTGGATCTTTAGAAGAGAGATTTTAATATAGAATATTCCTTATTATTGGATCTAACGACTATTATCTATTTACAAAATATCCTTATTATTGGTTGAACCAAGTTGAACCAAACAACAAAATTATACCCCTGTTTGCTTATTATATAATACTAGCATATAACCTGTGCGATGCATGGCTTTCTTAAATTTATATAAATTTTTATTTTTTAAATAATTATTTATCTCATATTGAAGGTAGTGTTTTTCGAAGTTCGTTCACAGGGAAGGACTCTCAATATCGATTTCGAGTAGATTATCTCTTACAATCTAGTAGTGTGGAAAATGGGGGGGGTTGAGTTTGGTTGAGGTATTTTAACAAACACCTTGCCTACGATAAATAAATTGCTACAAAAACACAACTAAGTTAATGGCTAATATCCAAATTTGCCAACACAACAACACAATGAGCAAATTAACAAGACAAGGGATATTTGACCCAAGGATTATGGATATTCAAGCACTTCAACCCAACAACAAGCAAATATATCCAACTCTACCTAACCAAGATAATTGGTGAAGCACACAATCACTTATTTATCTTCTATTATAAACACTAATTTAGTGAAGCACATAAATTAGTTCTCTTGATACTAGCAACCAATAGTGAAGCACTACCAATTTAACCAAATCAAGGAATCAATCAAAGAGAGGCTAGGACAAACCCAAGGATGAGGAGCTCAACCTAGGTATTTGCACTTGAATTTTGAGAATTTAGGTACACTAAACTTGTGCTACTATAATGAATGTACTAACAATTACGGATTAGCACAAACAATTAGCAATTGATATTACAAGAAGAGCAAATTGAAGCAACTTACAATTCTCCAAGCAAAATCATAAACAATACAACTCAAGAATTCAAGATAGAGTGAAATAGATCTTACTTAAATTGAAGTGGGTTTAGTACAAGAATTCCTCCTTGAGCCAAATATATGGAGTTAGTTACTCATAATCAATGCTAGATTATGAGTAATTGATGTTTTTCTATCTACTCTACTAACCCTAATTTTATGCTTGAAGAGGCTAGGTTGAAGATGAAGTTAGATGTTAGGTTAGATGATGTTTGTTATGTCATGAGCCTTCTCATTTAATACACAGCAGGTTCTGTACGGCCTGCTGAACGGCCGTACAGCTGCCCTTACAGAAATCTGCTCCTTCGAACGGCCTGTCGAACGGCCGTACAGTAGCCCGTACGAGATAAAATCTTCAAGATAATACATTAAACACCTCCCGACATCGCGAGCTTTCATCTTCTAACTTCCCTCTTGAATAATCTTCGATTTCATGCCCAAATTAAGCCATCTTTTCAACAATTAAGCACGAGGCACTGAAAGATGAAAAACATAACAAATATTAATAAAACAACATTCGAAACTAACAAAAATGCAAAATAATAAAAGACAAAATGTGTATAAAATACACATTATCAAATCTTCCCCCACTTAAACTTTGCTAGTCCCGAGCAAACTAAAATTAACATAATCATTTACTCCTAACTAGTACCACTTCCGTAGGTGATCACGGTTGCATTTGGCATATGCAACAGGCCCTTGGAACCCCTAGGTAGCCCTAGTGGACGAGTGAGGTCTCGTGAGGGTTTATAGATGATGTACCCACAAAATCAGAAAAACCACTAATAAGCAAGAAATTAACAATACCAACTAATTAAGCTAACTACTACACTCACATGTCCGAGCCGTCTACTTGTACTAAAATCAAACATATAGAGCTATTCACCTTGTAATCCACTATAACGAGCTAACAACCAATTCAAGAATCAAGATAACACACCTTGTGCAAAATGTAACCAAGACATTAAAGATAGAATGAATGCACTTCAATCGCGAACACTAGACAAGATTATCACAAAGCATACATGGCTTCGCATTAAGAAGATGAAATTTGTATGGTGAAAAATCTCACATCTCTCAATTATGCATCACACAAGTATGGGCTAGAGATTTCACTCAACTCCAAGTCTAAATGCATGCGCTCTACTTAACCTTGCATGTTCACCTAAATTCCGGATTGCACCAAAAACAAGGAATTCATAAAATGGATTGTAATGGGGCTTGGGTGAAGGTGTGAAAATTTAAGTTCAAGGAAGGTGTAAAAGTCTCGCTAGTTGAGTCAAAATGACGCTTGCTCGCTTCATCCACCAAATTCTCAAACTAAAGAATGTCTTCACTAATTTACATTTACAAAACACAACCACATTTACCAAGAAAATTGAAACAAAATAAAGTACAAAGATTTATTGCTTTTTTTTTCTATTTCTCTTTTTTTTTTCTTTTTTTTTCTTTTTTTTTCATCCCCTTTATTATTTATTTTTTTTTTTTTGCAAAGGGAATGCATAACATAAATAAATACTACAAAGAACTTTGAACCACATCTAGATATACACATCAAACTAGTTCCCACTTACAATAATTAGAATCCTTCCTCTTCACAACTTCTTCAAATTCACATGCTCATCAATTAATTCTTTCCAAGACTCAACTAGCTCAACTAGGTCGAGAGTGAAGTATTTGGCTTTGACTCATGTATAAAAGGAGAAAGTGACGAAGAAAATATGGATATAAGCTTCAAAAGGGTAACTAGGGATTATTTTCATGGTTCACAAGCTAAAAAGGTCAAAAAGGTTATCCTAAATAGAATTTCCTTATTATGGTGCATCCATGAATAAAGGTTTAATGCAAGCCCTAGAGCAACAAACATACATAAAGAAGGAGAAACACACAAGCAAAAGAATCATCGTTCAAGGCCTCACAAGGTTTACGTTTTAATAACATCTTCTCGATTTGATTCCATGCATTCTAAGAGATAATCGTCATGCTCACAATTTAATTACAAACATCTAGACTCTTCATGCCATTTCAAGTGTGTGTGTGAAATAAGGTGCATCAAACTTATAGATTCACATCAAATTGATAATGCTAGACACGAAATATTAGAAAACAAGGCTGCAAGCTCACAATGTCATAAATTTTACAACAAGTAAACACACTCACGACTAAACTTATTTCCCAAATGCAAACAAAACGGACATCAAATGAAACAAAAAAAAAAATTACTAATACTAGCTACATACTATACTACAATGATAAACATAAACAAACCTTCCCCCACTTAAAACATGGCATGTCCTCATGCATGACAAATAAAACGAAGTAGAGATATGAGTGAAAGAGAACTCCCCTGAAAATAAAGAACAAGAACCGGGTGCAAAGCCACTCATACTTGTCAAAATCCAACTTCGAAATTGCACGCCAAGAATTGAATTAATGCCACGAACAATCAACCCACAAAAATAACCAACAAGCGAAATCCACACCTACAAAGCCACTTCAAAACACTAATTAAGGATATAGAAATAATAAAAATATTTGTTTTTGTTTTAAAAAAAATAAAATAAAATAAACTAAAATAAAATAACTAACCAATTAATAATAAAATAATAAAAATAAAAATAAAAATCAAATCTTAGTTAAAACTAAAATAATAATAAAAGCAAAAATCAAATTAAAAACTAAAACTAAAATAAAATCAAAAATCAAATTTAAAAGTAAAACTAAAATAAAATAATTACTTAGTTTAGAAAATTAAAAACTAAAATAAAAATTAAAAAGAATTAATTTTTTGGTTTTTGATTTTTTTTCTTTAAAAAAAAGATAAATTAAAATTAAAAAAAAAATAAATCACTAATAAATTAATAATAAAATTAAAATCAAATTCTAAAGTAAAATAAAATTTATTCTTGAATTTATATATATTACTTAGTTTTAGAAAATGAAAAACAAAAATTAAAATTAAAAAGAATTAAATTTTTGTTTTTGATTTTTTTGATTTTTTTTTTTTAAAAAAAAGAAAAGATAAATTAAAATAAAAGAAAATAAATCACTAACCTATTAAAAATAAAATCAAAAATCAAAATAAAATAAATTTAAATTCATTTCTGAATTTATTAAAAAAAATAATTTAGAAAATTAAAAATTAAAATCAAAATTAAAATGAAAGAAGTAGTGAATAAAAGTAAATAAAACAAAATAAAAAAAAACTAACCAATTAATAATAAAATCAAAAATAAAATTTAAAGTAAATATAAATTGATTCTTAAATGTATATAAAATTAAAAATAAAAACTAAAATTAAAATTTAAAAAGTGAATAAAAGTAAACAAAATAAAAATAAAACAAAACACAAAAAAAAAAAGAAAACTAAAACTAAACAAAGAAAGAAAAAAAACAAATAAACAAAAAAAAACAAAAAGGGGGGGGGTCGTGTGTTTTGTTTAGAAAAGGGGGGGGGTCGTGATGGTGGGAAAAGAAAAAAGGGGGGATAAGGTCATGTAATGGGGTGAGGCGATGAGAGACAAGGGAGAGTGCTCGTTCTATTTTGAATTTTGTTTTTGAAAAAGCTGTACAGCCAGTGCAGCAAGTGGGTAGGGATTGACAAATTACACTCATTTTGAACTAAAACACCGACAGAAACTTATAAAAACTGCACAGCCTGCTGTACGGTTTGTTGCACGGCTTGCACCCCGTACGACAGCCCGTACAGCCCTAAAATTTTACAAAAACAATTTTTTTTTTTCAAAAATTCACACAAATCCTTGAATGCTTGAATAAATTAGTAAATCCTGAAAACATGAACAAACACATCAAGGCAAGTGTGGAACAAATATAAAAATCATAAAAATTAGAATTAATGATACTAAATATTATTGAACGGGGAATTTATTAATAATTTTTTTTTTGAAAATCTATTATAAAATTCATTAATCACACCACAAAAATATATAATTTTTTTTTTTGGGTTATTTTCTTAGAACTAAAATAGATGAAAAATGGAATCCCCACTCACTAATATTTAGATCAATCCTCAAATCCACAATATGCATAACACCATATATATTTACAAGCGAGGAACATAATCTAACACACGTATAAAAATATATAAATACATGCGTACCTTGGGTTGCCTCCCAAAAAGCGCTTTGTTTATTGTCGCTGGCTCGACTTATTTATACAACTATTCTGACTAATGAGGTGAAAAAGCAAATAAATGCACATACCTACGAATCAATAATAAGAATAAGGTGTGCAAATATACCTTTGATCCATAAAAATATAAAAATATTTTTAGGATCTTCACATCTTCAGGAGACTTTGAAAAATCAAAGTAGTTAGAAAAATCGTCAGAATAATCATTATAAGTACGACTCAAAAACTCTTCCCAAATTGGATCCTTATATACCCAAGCAAAAATTTCAACCTCATCAATCTTAAGCTCAAATTCCTTCTCAATTTCAATTGGACATTCATCAATTTTTATCTCATCTACCAATTTATTAAGCACAAAAGTATTTTCTATGTTTGGTAGATTCTCAACTACATCCAATTTATCATTGTCAAGCTTAGGTTTATCGTCAACTAAATAAGCAAATTCATCATGCACAACATTTTCATCAATTACAAAACAAGAATCATGATTAGTAGGAGAATTGACCTCCTCTAATCGACTCACGGATTCGGCTAGTTGACTCATTTGCTTTTCTAAGTTGGATATGCTTTGAGAAGTGTTCTTTTCCATTTGAGAAGTGATCTTTTCCAAGTTGGATATACTTTGAAAAGTGGTGTTTTGGAATTGGAGGTTGTTTGCCGCCATTTGTTTAATCATCTCCTCTAATGATGATAAGGAAGATGAAGAAGACCCTTGATGGTCATGGAAATTATAATGCGGATCATAACATTGATTTTCAAAGGCATATGAATAATCGATTCTAGGAGGGTAAGGAGCATAGCATGAGTTTGTAGAATATAAAGAATTCACCTGATACGCATTAAAATTCTGAAAAGAATTAAAATCTTGATATCGTTCTTGATCATAGGTGAAATCTTGAGCGTTATTCCAACCACAATAATTATCCATCGTCTCCTGAAAGAGTTAGTTCATGTCTATATCCAATAAACATGAAGACACACCAAAAAAAAGGAAAGAAAGAAAAAAAAACTAAATACAAAAATAAAATCTAAAATATAAGAAACAATTAACTCAAAATTAATATTGTTGCCTTCCCCGGCAGCGGCGCCAATTTGAAGGTAGTGTTTTTCGAAGTTCGTTCACAGGGAAGGACTCTCAATATCGATTTCGAGTAGATTATCTCTTACAATCTAGTAGTGTGGAAAATGGGGGGGGGGTTGAGTTTGGTTGAGGTATTTTAACAAACACCTTGCCTACGATAAATAAATTGCTACAAAAACACAACTAAGTTAATGGCTAATATCCAAATTTGCCAACACAACAACACAATGAGCAAATTAACAAGACAAGGGATATTTGACCCAAGGATTATGGATATTCAAGCACTTCAACCCAACAACAAGCAAATATATCCAACTCTACCTAACCAAGATAATTGGTGAAGCACACAATCACTTATTTCTCTTCTATTATAAACACTAATTTAGTGAAGCACATAAATTAGTTCTCTTGATACTAGCAACCAATAGTGAAGCACTACCAATTTAACCAAATCAAGGAATCAATCAAAGAGAGGCTAGGACAAACCCAAGGATGAGGAGCTCAACCTAGGTATTTGCACTTGAATTTTGAGAATTTAGGTACACTAAACTTGTGCTACTATAATGAATGTACTAACAATTACGGATTAGCACAAACAATTAGCAATTGATATTACAAGAAGAGCAAATTGAAGCAACTTACAATTCTCCAAGCAAAATCATAAACAATACAACTCAAGAATTCAAGATAGAGTGAAATAGATCTTACTTAAATTGAAGTGGGTTTAGTACAAGAATTCCTCCTTGAGCCAAATATATGGAGTTAGTTACTCATAATCAATGCTAGATTATGAGTAATTGATGTTTTTCTATCTACTCTACTAACCCTAATTTTATGCTTGAAGAGGCTAGGTTGAAGATGAAGTTAGATGTTAGGTTAGATGATGTTTGTTATGTCATGAGCCTTCTCATTTAATACACAGCAGGTTCTGTACGGCCTGCTGAACGGCCGTACAGCTGCCCTTACAGAAATCTGCTCCTTCGAACGGCCTGTCGAACGGCCGTACAGTAGCCCGTACGAGATAAAATCTTCAAGATAATACATTAAACACCTCCCGACATCGCGAGCTTTCATCTTCTAACTTCCCTCTTGAATAATCTTCGATTTCATGCCCAAATTAAGCCATCTTTTCAACAATTAAGCACGAGGCACCGAAAGATGAAAAACATAACAAATATTAATAAAACAACATTCGAAACTAACAAAAATGCAAAATAATAAAAGACAAAATGTGTATAAAATACACATTATCACATATATATTACTCAATATAATATTGGCATAATATATATTATTAAAGAATAATCATTTATTTATATGATATATTTTTCGAATTATGATTATATTTTTTCATATTAATATAAATATAAATGGAAGTAGTTGATATTATCATATTCAAATTACGATTCCATAATAATCCATAATGTAATATTTGTTTAAATAGAATTTAATATTAATTTGTAATTGTGTGAAATTTTTATTGTTTATTGTATTGTTTTAGTTTGTTTTCACTTTGTTGATTTATAATTTGTTGTAAATTTGTTAATAAATATGTGATATTAAAATAATTTAAATTATAATTATATTTTGTCATATTAATATAAATATAAATGGAAGTATCGTATATACTTGCATTCAAAATTTTGTTGATATTATCATATTTAAATTAAGATTCCATAATAATCCATAATGTAATATTTGTTTAAAATAGAATTTAATATTAATTTGTAATTGTGTGAAATTTTTATTGTTTATTATATAGTTTTAGTTTGTTTTCACTTTGTTGATTTATAATTTGTTAATAAATATGTTATATTAAAATTATTTAAATTGATTTTGAAAATATTTGATTTCTAAGTAATTGAAAGAGTACAAAAGTTGGGTGTAGGTGAAGAAGTTTAACCCAAATATAACTAAAAGAGTTTGTAATTGAATATTTGTTGGAGTGTAAATAAAAGAGTTTGTTATTAAGTTAAATATGTGGTTTATTTTTACAAAATAAAATTTTATATATATTTTAATTTATTTTTATATTTTTGGAAGGTGTTAGCAAACTTTTTGGGAAGGTGTTAACCAACCGACCAACCAACCAATTATTTTTATATTTTTATGTTTTTATATAATCCTTATTTTTAATAATTTTTTAATTTTAATTTAATATAAATTTATATAATGAAATGCATGGTTTAAATTTTATTTTGTAAAATTCTAAATTAAAAATGTCGTTGACGGGTTCGAACTTTGAATTTTTAGTAAATTAATTTAATAATATAATATATCTTATTATTAGATATAACGATTGTTATCAATATATATATATATAAAGGAGGATAGCGGGAGTTTAGGTGGCGCTCTAAGATCGTCTCAATCTATTTTTCTAATTTTTTAGAATTTTAAATCATCATAAATAAAAAAATAACTTTTAAGATATTAGAAGTTAAATAGGTGTACAAATTTATAAAGGAGAAGAGTTCGAATTTATAGGAAAAACATATAATTAAAAGTTTTATTATAAAAAAATAGGATATTTGAATTTATAGAGAAGAAGAGTTCAAATTTATAAGAAAGATATATAACTAAAAGTTTTATTAGAAATAGAATGGATGTTTGATTTCATACAAAAGGAGAATTGGATTTATGGAAGACATATAATTAAAAACATTTAGAGAAAAAGAACTTGAATTAGACTCTTATAAATACAACTAAAATAGGAGAAACCGATTAATTTCGTATTTTTTTCGCAGAGCTATGCGCTTACCATGAGTGTATCTTTTCTATGTTTTTGGCTATCTTCTTTAACATGCAGGTACAAACAATTATTCGATTAGTCGATCGAATCAAATTATTTTTTCAACTTTAGGTTACTAGACTTTTATTAGTCAGAGTCTCGGAGACTTATAGATCATTCTGTTGTACTCAATTTTAATATATTCTTCCGTACTTAGTATTAATCCATTATTATGACATGTGATAATTATTATTATCGATATGGGTTTACACCTATTTTTTCAATTTTATGCCAGTCACGTATATTGGTTTTTATAGATCCTTTTGCCCTTATGATATATTGTTTTGTTATTTATAGTGATGATTTCAATAATTTCCTGCAGGATAAATCGTTTAACGTAGGGATGTAGGAACTGAAATCAGTATGTTTAGGCTAAATTTTGCTTTGTAATCACAAGTCCAGGTATTTTCAATAACGTTAATCCTGAAGTCCATGACTCATACACAAACACATTGACTTCATAAACATACTATTTTATGATCAAAATTTTTTAATTCTTGATATTTGGATTAGTAACAAGGAAGAGAGACTAAAAAAGGGTAGGATTCATAATTTTGAGAAGTAAAAGGTCATGTGATAGTTGATGATACAATGTATTCGAGAATAGTTTACCATTGAATATAACTGCATGTGTAACTAAATCTTTTACTTCCAAATATTGAAAAATTTAATTTTCTTTGAAAAATACAATTCTTTAAAAAGAATCAAATACATTTTAATTTTTTTAAATAAATAAAATAAATTTATAATCGATAAATCGTAATAATAAAGATACCCAAAATAGTCGGCATGGATGTTAGGATTGTGTGTTAAGTAGATGGATTTATATACTTAATTGAATGAATTGTTGAACAGGTAAGAGGAGATTTTGTAAAAGCAGAGAGGAGTATTGTGGGAGAGCAATTCTTGCGAACCCAGATGATGCTATTGTTTTGTCGCTCTATACTGATAAAATAGTTAATTAGGCCTCGTTTGGCAAATTTTAATTCGAATTTATAAGTTATTTATTTTGGAAAAAATTTCGTATTTACATACTTTTTTTTAGAGAAAAATGTGTATGGGAATTTTAGTATTCGTTATCTTGCAAAAATAAGTTACTTATTTTCAGTAAATATCCAATAATTAAAGTAATTAAAATTATGACCTAATACTCATCTGTAAGAGAAAAGATGATTTTTAAAGAGTATTGCATTCAAGGAGAAGACGGCTCAACTCGAGAGTAAATCAACAAAAATCAGATGAGAATGCTATTAATAATTGAATGTTAAAATATTTTATATGACTTTATAAAACAGATCAATAAATGATAACGACAGAGCGACTTATCAGAAAAAATCGTATTTAACGAAAAAACGGTGCAATACAAAAGAGCAAGTTGACTATAAAAATTTAGTTATCAGATGATAATCATCATTTACATAATTTTTTATATATTTAAAATAAGCTGACTTTTTATTTTTTTAACAAAATCAATAATGTCAATATACAACAATAATTAAATAATGAAATTAATAAACAATTAGCCTTTTATAGTTTTATTTACAAATTAGTCTCTAACAACGAAGTTAAAGAAGACAAAATGAACAATACAAAAAATCTTTAAATTCAGTTTAAAGTGATGTTATCAATGCATTTTTCTGATTTTCTAGAATTTTAGAATTTTCAATATAAATAAAAGCATTATTCTAATTTTTTAGAATTTTAGAATTTTATATATTAATAAATAAAAAATATCATTTGTCATATTAGAAGTAAAATATGTATTGTAGATGTTCGAGTTTATGAATGAGAAGGGTTCGAATTCATAGGGAAGAGATATAATTAATAATTCTACTAGAACTCTAGAAGTAGAGTAATAGTTCTGCTTGTAATAGAATAGGTGTTTGTAGAACATATAATTTTAGAATTATGAAGAGTTTATGAAGGAGAATCATTCGAATTTATAGGGAAGATATATAATTAATAGTTATATTAGAAGTAGAATAGGTATTTGTATAACATATAATTTAGTTACAAATACAAATGAATAAATAAAATATTATTTATAACTTACTAAAAATAGAATAGATGTTAAAGGTATTCGAATATATAAAGGAGAAGAGTTCGAATTTATAAGTAAGACTTCATATGGCCTATATATACGCATGAAACAGAGACCAGCGTCTCATTGCTATTATTTTTAATTCATAAATTTCATTTTCCTTTTTGCGTAAATGAATTTGTACAAAAGATTTGCAATTATTTTTATGCACGCATGTTTGTTATTTTGTAAAGTTTTAAGTTTCCTTTATGCATGGATGAATATTTATAAATAGATTTGCATATATTTTCATGTATGTTTGCTCTATTTTAATGTTTTTCTATTGAATTTTGCAGGAATAATAAAACCAGTTACAAACAATCCATACATTAAATATTAGGAATATATCGTTATCGTTATTTATTAAATATTATTTATTGAGTATCGTATTAACTATTAAAATTTAATATAAAATAAACATATATTAAAAGAAAATTAAAAAAGTTTTGATGCCGCCGCGAAGCGCGGCTTTATCGACTAGTTTATTAATAAAAATAATGATTTGTATATATGGTTAGATATTTTTGGGTGTATATTAGTGATCGCAAGATTAATTTTAAATTAAAAAGTACTCCATGTTTTAATTACAAAAATTACTACTAAAAATAATTACGGAAAGATATGGTGTGATATTTTGGATATATATTAATTATTGTAATATTAGTTTTAAATTAAATGGTAAAGTGTTTTAATTAGAAGTAAAATCTTTAGAAAAAATGAATAATTGAGTTGTTGGAGCAGAAAAAAGAGTCCAAGTAGAAGTGGATGAAGGAATTTTAATCAGAATATAATTACGTTAACATTAGTAATTAGCTTTTTTTTGTTTTTGTAATTTAATTATTTATTTTAATAATTAGGATAACCAAACCGAAAACCAAAACTTAGGATAACCAAACCGAAAACCAAAATCGACTTTAATATAATAGTATAGATAGATATAGATTATTTTTTTTGAATAATTAATCTTATAGCCATACAATTGAATATATGTTCTTAGAAAATTCTGGGAATGAACTAGAGTCGAACCTAGTTGTTTTTACTGTACTTAAGAATCCTAATTGTACTATATTTCTATAACTTAAGAATCCTATTTGTACTATCTTTATTTAACTTCAGCAACATTCCTAGCCTATTTTAATCTCTGTTTCTGCAGCTATAAATACATATCCAAACGCTTTACAAATATTCTACGCGCCTCTCGATCTCCCTAGTTACACACATTATTTAAACACACAAAGCTCTTAGCTTGTTTTTGCATCCTCAACAATACAAGATGGAGGAATCACGGACATATATATCGGAAGATATGTTAACAGAGATTTTCTTAAGACTACCCGTGAAGTCCCTCATGCAACTCAGGTGCGTTTGCAAATCATGGTACCAAGTTATAAGTAGTACTTCTTTCATAAACGCCCAAAGAAAAACTTTTCCAAACACAAACAATGGATATTTGCTATGCACGCACTTGGATTTCTTCTCATTAATCTATAAAGAAGAATCAACTTATTATAGGAAATACTATTACAAGCCGGAGGTATATGAAACAAGCCAAATAGGTGATTCTGATGATATGAAGGTGATACAAATCTCAGAAAATAACACAACAATTTAAATAGAAAAGATAAAAGAGCAGCTTGATCTTTATTAAGATGGAAACTGCCTTGTTACTCCCAGAGAATTAACCGACATGAAGGGTAATTCTGAAGAACGTAACTGAGATACCTAAGTATCCATTTGAATGATAGACGAGAGACAAGGAAACAATGTTGAAAAATGCCAGGCTAGATCTACATTCTGTTATGCCTACTACATATATCACTAGGGAATGAAATGACAATGAAATGTAAATGAAATGCACTGTTGTAGTACTGCTATTGGTCCCCCCATCCTCTAACGGTATGTATCAACCTCGTAGTCCTCACATTCCCAGCCTTTGTCCACCTCAGTATCGACATTTGACACCTCATTCACTTGGCTTGTTGACTCTGCTGACTTTCCTGACTTTTCTGCCCCTAGTATTGTATCAATACTTCCCCCATTAAAGGATCCTTGACCCCAAGGATCAAATTGAGGAAACCTCTGCATGATGTCTGTAGCTGATTCCCACGTGGCTTCTTCTGGAGGTAGGTTCGTCCACTGAATAAGCCATTGAATCGCTGCTGCATTTCTCTTCTTAATAGTTCTGACCTCCAGTAGTTTAAAAGGTGTCTTTGGAACCTCGCTGCTTGTTGAATCATATGACACTGGCAATGTGTTGTCTAGGGCTTGAGGTGCAGGTCCATGATGAGCTTTTAGCAATGAGACGTGGAATGTAGGATGAATCTTGGATGTTGGTGGTAACTGTAGGGTGTATGCAACCTGTCCCACCTTCTTGATAATCTTATAAGGGCCAAAATATTTGGCAGCTAGTTTAGGAGATGGCCTGGTAACTACAGAGGACTGCCTGTAGGGCTGTAATTTCAAGTATACCCATTCTCCTTCAGTAAACACTCTTTCAGATCGCTTCCTGTCTGCCAGCTGCTTCATACGATTCTGGGCTTTGTGCAGATTCTGTTTAAGCAGTGCAATGGTTTGGTCTCGTATTCTCAAACTCCTGTCCACTGCATCCAAGTTGCTGGAACCACTGATGTAAGGTCTGTAGATAGGTGGTGGCAAGTTATAACAACCTCAAATGGTGTCTTCTGAATGGCTGTGTGAAAACTTGTGTTATACCAGAATTCAGCTAGAGACAACCATTTCGACCAGTCATGTGGCTTCTCGTGACACATACATCTGAGGTATGTTTCCACACATCTATTAAGCACCTCAGATTGGCCATCTGTTTGTGGGTGGTAGGCAGTGGATAGCTTATGTTGAACTCCTTGTAATTTCATGAATTCAGCCCAAAAATGGCTGATGAAGACCTTGTCCCTGTCTGAGATTATCACCTTTGGGAATCCATGCAGTTTATATACATGGTCAAGATAGCTCTGAGCCACAGTTAATGCAGAGAAAGGGTGGGATAAAGATATGAAATGTCCGTACTTACTCAACCTATCCACTACAACCATGATTACTTCCTTACCATTGGATTTGGGTAGTCCCTCAATGAAGTCCATGGTGACCTCCTCCCAAATTGAGTTAGGAATTGGTATAGGCTGTAGCAATCCAGGGTAGGCATTATGATCATACTTGCACTTCTGACATGTAGGACAGTGTTTGATAAACTCCCTGACAGTATTCTTTAAACCATGCCAGTAAAATAGCTCCTGAATTCTTTTAAGAGTCACCAAAACGCCTGAGTGCCCTCCTTGTGCTGAGCTATGCATCCACTGCAAGATTGTGGTCTTGATAGCTTCATTATTGCCCACTACTAGCTTCCCTTTTCTTGTCAATTTATTGTTACTCCAAACGTACTGAGGGTGTGATGTTGGATCCCCTTGCAACTCTTGAATAATTTTCTGCAGAGAAGTATCTGATTGCCAATGTTGCTTTAGTTCTTCTAAGAGATTCAAATCCACCGACGAGACAGCCATCATTAATAACTGGGAACCTGGTATTCTGGATAGAGCATCTGCTGCTCTGTTCTCTGTACCAGCTTTGTATTCAATCACGAAATCAAACCCAGCTAATTTGGACAACCATTTTTGCTGAAATGGTGTTGCCATCTTGTGGTCAAGTAGATACTTCAGTCTTTTTTGGTCCGTTCTAATGACAAACGGTTGTACAGATAGATAATGATGCCATTTTTTTACTGCAAAAACTATGGCCAGCAACTCCCTTTCATATGCAGATAGAAGAGCATTTTTTTTCAGAAAATGCCTTACTGATGTAGGCTATGGGATGTGAATTTTGCATCAATACAGCTCCCATGCTAGTTCCAAATGCATCAGTCTCAACACAGAATGGTTGTTGGAAATTAGGAAGAGCCAATACAGGTGGGTTAACCATCTTTTCCTTAAGTAGTTCAAACGCAGCCTGAGCTTCTTTTGACCACACAAACGACTCTTTCTTTAATAGGCTGGTCAGAGGTTTGCATATGTGACCATACCCTTGAATGAACCTTCTTTAGTAACCAGTAAGCCCTAAGAAACCTCTTAGTTGCTTGACATTTTTTGGAACTGGCCAATCGACTACAGCTTTGATTTTGTCACCTTCGGTTTGCACCCCTTCTTTTGAAATGATGTGACCCAAATAATGGATCTCTTTTACTCCAAAAGAACATTTTTTGTAATTTGCTTGCAGAGAGTTGGTTTCCATCTGTTGTAGAACCGTTTCCAGATGCTGCACATGGGTTTCAAGGTCTGGGCTGTATATGTGTATGTCGTCAAAGAAGACTAACACCCCTTTTCTGAGCAACGGCTGAAATACATGGTTCATGAGGGCTTGGAAGGTTGATGGGGCATTAGTGAGACCAAATGGCATCACTAGGTATTCAAAGTGTCCAAAGTGAGTTGTAAATGCAGTCTTGTAAATCTCCTGAGGGTCCATTCTTATTTGATGATAGCCAGACTTCAAATCTATCTTCGAAAAAAACTCAGTGCCATGTAGTTCATCTAACAGCTCCTCAATGATGGGTACAGGGAATTTGTCTTTCACAGTGGCCTTGTTTAAACTTCTATAATCCACACACATGCGCCACCCTCCGTCCTTCTTTTTTACCAATACAACAGGTGCAGCAAATGGGCTATTGCTAGGTCTGATTACTCCTTGGTCTAGCAGTTCTTTCACCATCTCTTCAATCACATTTTTCTGGAGTGTAGGATACCTGTATGCCCTCAAGTTGATTGCATCAGTACCTTCTTTTAGTGGAATTTTGTGGTCAAAGCATTGTCTAGCTGGTGGTAACCCTTTAGGTTCTTGGAAAACTCCCTCACGTGCTTGCAGTACCTGATTGATAGCAGGGTTCACCTTTTCTGCTACCATTTCCACTGAATTCATCTGAGGTGAAAGCTCCACTCCTACTGGAATCAGTTGAAGCGTAGATAGTTCCCCTGTAGTCTGCATCAATTTCTCTAGCTTTTGGGACTGAATGTTTTTCCACCTCTTATCTTGTATTCCCCTCAGTTTCAGTTTCTGACCCTGGTAGGTAAATTGCATAGTGAGTTTAGCAAAATCCCACAATACTGGGCCAAGTTGAGAGAACCAATGAACACCAAGAACTAGATCAATTCCACTTAGTGGCAAAAGTAAGACATCTGCCTTGAATTCCACCCCTTGCATCTTCCACTTAAAATCCTTGATGATTTTATTACACACCAACTGTCCCCCATCAGCCACTTTCACCCCCATAGGTGTGATCTCTTCCACTTTACAATCTAATCTCAAGGCTTTGTTGGTGTCAATAAAGTTATGAGTACTACCACTGTCTAGTAGTAGCTGCAGAGCTTTCTTACCATGGTGCCCAGTCACCCTCATGGTTTGATATGTCGACACTCCATCTATGGCCTGCAGAGATATCTGTGCACATTGATTGGTGGTATCCTCAGGTTCACTTGTTACTGGTTCCATTTCTTCTTCACAACCGTCCTCCTCTTCTACTTCCAGATGAAAGAGCTGTGGTTTCTTGCCCTTACACTTGTGTCCTGGGGTGTACTTATCATCACACCAGAAACATAAATTTTTAGACCTTTTCTCATTGAATTCTGCAGGGGTGAGAGTTTTTCTAGTGGTGTTTTGTACAGGATTGACCCAAGGTGTTATCTTAGTTTCTTGGGGTTTGAAAGGTGTACTATAGGGTTTCACACCAGAGGGTATGGGTAGAATAGGTGCTTTACCAGTTGGTTTAGCCTTCTTGGCCTTAAGTGCTGCCTCTTGAAGCTTGGCCAAACACAAGGCTTGCTGAATCAATTTAGGGGTAAACATTCTCACAGCCAACTGCACCTCATCCTCTAAACCTTGCAAATAGCAACTAAGCAAGTATTCCTCTGGTAAATTCAGCCTACTAGTCAACGCATCAAAAGTATCATGATATTCTTGCACCGACCCATCTTGTTTCAAAGCCTTCAGGTCTGCCATAGGGTCATCATAAATATCTCCAAATCTCACAGTGATGGCCTCTATATATTTATCCCACGTAGGCATGATGTTATCACATCGTTTTAAATAGGTTTGGTGCCATAATAAAGCTTTCCCTTCTAAGTGAATGGCCTCCAACCTCACCTTATGTGGATCTTTTATCTCATCCAATTGAAAGCATTGGTTGCACTTATAAATCCAAGATCTCAACTCAGTGCCATCAAACTTGGGAAACTCGATCTTAGTCATCCTAGAAGAGAAATTAGGATATCTCCCTTGAAACCCCTGGGGTGAACTAACATTACCACTGTTTCCTTCTGAGTTACCCGTCTCAAACCCCTTATCCCCATTAGACACCAGTTTATTGACTTGCATTGCTAAACCCATCACTAAATCATGTAACTCCTTAATAGATTTAGCGTTTTGCTCAATATTAAGGTTATTGTTATTGCAAGTCTGTATCAACCGTTGATTGTGAGCATCAAAGAGAGTTTGTAGATTTACCTCGATTCGCTGTATGTCAGTACGCTCAGTTTCTTCATCTGAAGTAGCCCCTGATATGGTGTTCCTCCCATGCGCCATAGATCCAAGAATCGACTGCTCTGATACTAGTGATACAAATCTCAGAAAATAACACAACAATTTAAATAGAAAAGATAAAAGAGCAGCTTGATCTTTATTAAGATGGAAACTGCCTTGTTACTCCCAGAGAATTAACCGACATGAAGGGTAATTCTGAAGAACATAACTGAGATACCTAAGTATCCATTTGAATGATAGACGAGAGACAAGGAAACAATGTTGAAAAATGCCAGGCTAGATCTACATTCTGTTATGCCTACTACATATATCACTAGGGAATGAAATGACAATGAAATGTAAATGAAATGCACTGTTGTAGTACTGCTATTGGTCCCCCCATCCTCTAACGGTATGTATCAACCTCGTAGTCCTCACATTCCCAGCCTTTGTCCACCTCAGTATCGACATTTGACACCTCATTCACTTGGCTTGTTGACTCTGCTAACTTTCCTGACTTTTCTGCCCCTAGTATCGTATCAGAAGGTCTATGGAAGTTGCAACGGATTGTTATGCGTTTCATGTAGTCCTTTAAATATCGACAGCAACATATATTTGTTAAACCCCGTTATCCGAAAATGCAAAAGAATCCTAGAGATCCCCATTGAAGTTGATGAGTGTAGTGGAGATTCTGATTTATGTTTTGGGTATTTTGATGATGATTATAAGGTGATAATAATAACTCATTTTCAAAGTACTTATCGTGTTGGAGTTTATAGTTTGGCTACTGATTATTGGAAGATTACGTATTGTGGCAGTACTGATGGTACTATTAACTCGTTCATTTATCATCCACCGTCAATATGTGTTAATGGTATTGCATATTTTACAAAATATGAGGGTAGAATCGTATGTTTTGATTTGCACGAGGAAAGGACCAGGGAAGTTCAGCTTCCAGAAGATGTTACCCTGATCTCATGGGATTATAATGATTTGCTTTCAATGGAAGTATGCGGAAAATCAATAGCTATTCTGAAATTTAGTGGTCGGCATTTGATAAAGTGGATATTGAGGTATTGTAGCATGGCTAATACCCATATGTGGGAGAGGAACATCGTCTTCGATTTTAATTTAGGCAATTCTCGTCCTATTGATCGAGTTGGATTCACAAATAACAGTACATATGTGCTGAAGGATGATTCTCAGTCAGGCATTCTTTACTTATGCGACATTGATGGATATCGCGTTTTAGGAAAGGTACACGTGAAAGATCTCACATGCGAGGAGGAGGCAAAAGAAAGAGATTTGCTGGAAATGTATCCTCTGGCTGAGAATCTTGTTCTGCTTAATGAAGAAAATTTGGATCCTTTAGTGGATGTTGTACAAGTCCGGGAACAAATTGTACCAATCAAGGAACAAATTGTACCACGGGAGGATCCTTTAGTGGATATTGTACAAGTCCAGGAACAAATTGTACCAAGCAAGGAACAAATTGTGTCATGGGACGATCCTTTAGTGGATATTGTACAAGTCCGGGAAAAAATTGTACCAAGCAAGGAACAAATTGTACCAAGGGAGGATAAAAAGGAAAATAGCTGAGACACAAAGGAAAAAGAAGTCACTAGGACTAGGTCCTCCCCCATTTTCAAGTTCTTTAAGGCTTTTAAATGTTTCAATACAAAATAAAAATAAGGGATGGAAAATTATGTAATTGATTCAGTTTTTGGTTTTGTAATATTATTTTAGTTTAGTATCAAATAAAAAATTATTATTTTCTTTCTAGAGCTTTTTTCTGATGTTTTCCGGTAAGCTACATATAAAATGGGATTTCACTTCTACTAAAATTCGGCATGATTAATTTTATTCGAAAAAATAAAATCTTTCACAATAATCTACGATAACCAGGGAATTTTTAAAATAAAATATCCCTAACCATTCAACAATTTCAAACAATTATCAACCCCTAACCATTCAACAAATTTCAAACTATCATATTCAAGAGAATTGGCGTAAAATTTGTTCTTAGCAGCCATAGTCACACGTGTTTATTCGAGGGAAGAACACAGGTACAATCTGAGCACCAAGGACGTATATACCTTTCTTACGAATGGTATCATCTTCACTTGCGTAGAGAGAAAATTCAACCTTTCCGCCACGATTTTGAGCCTTGAATTCCCCCACTTTAATCTCTATCCACTGATCCCTTGGTTTCCCCATTAAGTTCTCTCTGCTCTCTTGGCTGGTTCCGTTTGGAGCATCAAGTATAAGCTTCGCTGTACGTTCCATTTCCATGTCTTGTTTTAGCTTCACCACAAAATGAACCTCGTATGTCCATCCTGGTGTCAGCAAATTTTCCTCATACTCCCCGGCTATGTGTAGCCAATACTCTTTCTTCACTTCAGCAATCTCTGTTCTGCAAAATCGAAGTAACTATGATGACATTAATATGCGTGATTAAGTGCATAATATTTGCTCTGAATTGTATCCTTCAATAAATATTGTTTCTTTTATTCGCGACATAAAATAAATCTTAGAATGAAATTATGGATATGCAACTTTAAATAAGAAACCTTACCCCTCTCCCCAGTTATCATTGTTCAGTCTTCTGGATGTCCACCATGGAGGAATTCTAGCATCAAACAATTTGGAGTCAAATCGATGAATTCTAGCTATAGAGGTACTATTATTATTAAACACAATTTTAATTTGTGTAGTACTAACTAACCTATCTTTTCCGTCAACAAACCAGTTCCATTTTTTTGAGTTATTTCCATGATCTATTTCCAGCTTATCTGCAGGCACTTGGACAGCATACATCTGAAGAAAACAAATCATGCCTAACGTGTTAACCGCTTCGTATAAAATTTAGAGTACTGTCATATGAAGGAACATTATGTAAGTACCTTATCTATGATTGGTTGTAGTTTCTGACGAACATATGCCACAACTTTCTGAACCAGATCCCCTTCGTTCCTGTAAGGGTTCAGTTCAAATGAGTTATGCATGACAACCTTATTAAATTCTACGCTTACAAGTGAAGTACTGTAATAGACTAGTCGAAGTTTTACCCATGTGCATCTTGGTGCAGATCATATCCGGAGAGATTAGAAGCTGTGGTGAGAGCATTTCTCCATTTCTTTACGTACTCAGCCCCATGACGCCCTTGGTGTCTTAGAAAAGCATTTTCAAATGCCCCTTTCTGGTGGCGTACATCCGACGGATCGACATTGTAAAATACAGGAATGACCACCACCTCGCCCCCACTCTTTCTCCTACTTTCCATTATCTCTTGAAGCTCATCAAGACACCATTTGGAGTCCCCATAGTTCTTAGAGAAAACTACGACACAGATCTTGGATGCACGGATTGCGTTTAGTAGTTCTGATGAGATCTCTTCCCCCCTTCGCGGGGCATCGTCGTCTCTGAAAGTCTTGACTCCAGCATCGTTTAGGTTTCTGTATAGATGACTAGTAATGTTGTTTCGTGTATCTTGACCTCTGAAGCTCAAGAAGACCCAGTAAGGAGTGTTTGGTGGACTAGAAGCCATTAGATATACGTGTATGTAGCAGCTAAAAGAGTAGTAATAGCTAACTTGTAAATAATTCTACGACCAAGATTTGATAATGCGAATGGATTATGGAGCGCAGCTAGCCTGATCAGCCTTATATTTATACTAAACTTAATCCCGCACTGCTCTGCATTTTTAAGTAAGAGAAATGTTAGAGTTCCCGAAATCGTTTTAAATGCTGAGAAGTAATAAAATAACTAAATTTACGGGAAAAAAAAGTACTCGTCAAAGAGAATGGAAATGGTAAGAGTAGTGAAGGTTCTCTGATACTAGTAAAAAAAAATAAAAAATTAAGAGTAGGTGCATACAGAAGCATTGTTCGGTTCACTGTATTAATGTTGACTGAGTAATTTGGATTGATTAGTGCTTTCATTTTCCAAGTAATATCCAAGTAATGGATCAAGTTGGACGTACTAATATATTGTAGTGTCACTGTGTCAGACAACAATAAATTGACCACACCCACAATATTTTACAACTACTTACGAACTTGCGATGCATGTGTTGATGCTGAGAGGACTTGATCAAATCCTGGAGTTAGTTATATTTATCGCACATGCCTTTTTTTTTTGAACCCGAAAACATATATTAGAGCAAATCATTTTCGGCTAATACAATTAGGCTTCGAGGGAAAGGTCCAAGCCAGACCCGCTCATCACTTCCCCTCGTATCACATCGAGCAACTGTATGAGCTAAAACATTACCAGCTCTTTTTACATGGGAAATTACAAAACTAACAAAGTTTACAGACATCTTACAGATATCATCATAGATTAGATAAATGGGAGAAAGACCACAGCTCCTATTCTTCACTTCTTCCACCAGCCCCATATTGTCACTCTCCAGGATCACTCTGTCAAAACCAAACCTATGCGCAGTTCTTAGCCCAAATAAGGCAGCGTTGGCTTCGGCAATTCCAACGCCCATACCCTCATTAGACTTTTGAACTGCAGCTGCGATCAACTTCCCCGTGTCATCTCTGCAAACAGCCCCCAGTCCCCCTTGGCTCCCCTCCTTCACATGAGCATCACAATTAACTTTAATCTATCCGGCAGAGGGTCTAGTCCATGAAGAGTTGCTTACCACTTGTCTGGGATGAGGAGAGGGGAACACTCTTTTAGCGTATACCCTGTAGTCCTTCACAAGGTTAGAGAAGCCGAGAGCTACCACCGTAGGGTTAACTACCTCTTGATTATACACAGATTTATTCCTGCAGCTCCAAGCTGCCCACATCAGCGCAGCAATATCACCAAACATCCTTTTGTTGACCTTGTTTATAAGCTAGGACAGGCGAACATTGAAAGACTCTGAAGGGGCATCCCGAATTAAACTAGCATAATCACTTTGTTCCTATATAATTTTCGATACCACACATGCGAAAAGGGTGTGCATGATGGATTCTACCCTACAGCTGCAAATTGGGCAGGAGGTATCGTCAACAATGTGTCTATAGAACAGTCTCTATTTTACTGCCAAACTCCCATGAGATGCCTTCCAGAGGAAGTGACGAAGTTTTGGAGGGCCATCTACATTCCAAATCGATTTCCACAGGGCCTAGTCTGGACTCCCCGCATCAACCATGCCCCTTTGGTATAGCCAATATGCAGATTTGACAGTGAATACCCCATTCTTTGTAGGCCACCAAAACAGCGAATCTTGGGGAAAATAATTTGAGAGTGGGATCTGGAAAATCTGGGACTGAACATATGCACTGAAGGTACTTTTCACAGCTGCTATATCCCAGTACCCGTTCTAATAATCAATTAAGTCGGACACTCGTAATTCCAGGTTGCTGTCATTTGATGGATTTAGCACCTTTGACGATTTGCCCGGAAGCCATGCATCAGTCCACACTTTAATGTTTAGGCCATTACCAACCCTCCATTTGAGTCCCTCTAATAAAATAGATTTCGCCCCCCACAAGCTCCTCCAAGAGTAGCTAGGATCGAAACCTCTATTCGCTCGTAGGACTTCTCCATGCTTGAAGTACTTTGCCTTAAGAACCGAGTAAATCAGCGTACCCGGATTATGATGGAGACGCCAACATTGTTTTGCTAGGATGGCTTGATTAAAACTCTTTAAGTCCCTGTAGCTTAGTCCTCCCATGCATTTAGGCCTGCAGATTCTATCCCACCTCTGCCAGTGCATCTTTCTTCTAGTTCCATCCGATCCCCACCAGAATCTAGCCATCATAGCGTGGATTTCATCTATTAGGCTATCTGGGAATTTAAACATGCTCATCATATATGTAGGAATAGCTTGGACCACTGCCTTAATCAAGGTTTCTCTCCCTGGATTGGATAGCAGTTTTTCTTTCCACCCTTGAATCTTTTTCCATATTCTTTCTTTGAGGCACGCAAAGATAGCTTTTTTCGATCTTCCTATGATAGTGGGTAGCCCCAGATATTTTTCATGCCTGTTAACTTCCCTAACTCCGAGAGTATCAGTGATTTGCTGTTTGCGTTCTGTATCGACCTTTTTGCTAAAGAAAATTTCAGTCTTGCTTAGATTGACTTTTTGGCCCGAGTCTCTTTCGTATTTGCTGATGATTTCAGCTATAACCGAGCACTCTTGCAAGTTTGCTTTAGCGAAAATGATACTATCGTCCGCAAAGAAGAGGTGGGACACCCTTGGAGCTCCTCGACAAATCTTCGCACCATGTATGAGGTTCTCATTTGTAGCTTTAGTTAATAATGTAGAGAAGGCTTCCGCACAAAAAAGGAATAGATATGGAGATATAGGGTCGCCTTGGCGAAGGCCCCTGGCCGGCCTAATCGGATTTGAGATGTGCCCATTAATTTTAAAGGCTAAGGACACACTTGATAAACAGCTCATGATGCGGTGAACCCATCTGTCAGAAAAACCCATACTAAGCATAACTCTTTCTAGGAACGGCCATTCAACTCTATCGTAGGCTTTACTCATATCTAGTTTTAATGCAATTGATCCATCTTTTCCTTTTCCCCCCCGTTTCATTGCGTGAAACACTTCGAAAGCCAGCATAGCATTATCTGTTATTAACCTCTTTGGCACAAAAGCACTCTGGTTTAAGGATATAATGTCACCTAAGAATGGCTTCATCCTGTTCGCAAGGGTCTTCGAGATTATCTTGTAAATAACATTACAACAGCTGATGGGCCTAAACTCTCCAATACCCTTCGGCTCCTTACATTTCGGGATCAAAACCACACAGGTTTTATTTACCTCTGAGATATCGATGTTCCCGTTCCACCAGTTCTGCACAAACGATACAATGTCATTGCCAACGACATTCCAATATTTTTGGAAGAACAGGGCATGCATCCCGTCAGGCCCCGGCGCCTTGTTCGGGTGCATTTGGAATAAGGCCTCCCGAATTTCCCCGCTGTTAGGTACCTCCTCGAGGGATATATTCATCTCTTCGGTCACCACCCTCTTAACTCCTGCCATAGCCCCTTCAAAGTCAGATGGGTAACTCGAGTCGAATAAGTCTCGAAAATACACTGAGATTATACTTTCCAAGTCAGTCCGATTAGTTTTCCATACCCCAGCCTCGTCAAAAAGGCCCTTTATATTATTTCTGGACTTCCGTTGGCTTGCTTTATGATGGAAATATTTCGAGTTTTGGTCCCCATCTCGGAGTTCCTTCGCTCTCGCTCTAATGCACCAATATGACTTTTCCTACATGTGGAGTTCATCCAACTCCTTCACCACAATTTCACATCTTTCTAAGGTCCTAGCGTCCATTGGCCCCTTCTGAAATTTTCGAAGTTTTTCTTCAGCTTTTTTTTATTCTCTTCCTAGCAGCCCCAAAAGTTGTCTCTGCCCACCTCAGTAATTTCTCAGCACACGTAGAGATCTTTGTTTGCACATCCTCCCCTATACTCGACCTCCAGGCCTCAGCAACTACCTTGTCACACTCTGTATTCGATAACCATAACGGTTCGAATTTGAATTGCCTATTTCCATACTCCCTCCCTGGCGCATATGTAGTTAGCATAATGGGGGCATGATCTGAACGGTATATAGGGAAATGACGTACGTCATGATCCGGGAACATCTCACACCACTTGTCATCTGCTAGAAACCTGTCCAGCCTTTCCATAACACAAGTTTTTGGGCACATACCCCTTTTCCAAGTAAAGCAGTTACCTCTATACCCAAGAACCCTCAGAGCACAATCGTCAATTGCATTACGGAAAGCATCCATACACCTTTCACTTCTATTAGAACCTCCCTATTTTTCTGCCAAACTAGCAATTTCATTGAAGTCTCCAAACATTATGTATGCCTCTTCCCACCCATCTTTCATCTTCCGCATAAGATCCCAAGAAAGATGTTTATTTGATTGTTCTGGCCAGCCATAAAAGCCCACTGCCCTCCACATCGGACTATTTCCCAGCCCCGCCACATCCACGGCAAAGTGGTGAGCCGAATAGGACATCGTAGTTAAAGACACCTCCCTCCACCAAAACCCTATACCTCCCGAGTTGCCAGTACTGCTGCAGCACACACCTTCACTAAACCCACACCTGTTACGTATTTTCTCTAATGCCTTTGAATCGATCATAGTTTCCATTAAGAAAACCATATTTGGCCGCTCTCTTAAACACCAGTCACGGAGAGCATTGACTGTCCTAGGGTTGCCAAGCCCTTGGCAGTTCCAGCTTAAAATTTTCATTGCTGTTCACGAGCCTGGTCCACGCCGCGGCTCACTACTTTGATATAACAGTCACCTGTAGTAGTGTCCTCCATCCTAGCCCTTTTCTCTCCTTCCCACATCGCAATGTCCATCTCTTCAACTCCCTCAGGATCGTCTTCTTTGGACCCCTCTCCCTTAGATGTATCCTTCAGCTTAGGCCTTGAGGTTCTTTTTTTCGATTCCGTTATATGGGTGTTGAGAGTTTCAGTGCTCCCTCCCTCCGCTTTGGACTGAGATTTATCCTTCGCTGTTCTTTTCCACCTTGAGATTTTACATTCCCCCGAGTTGCAAATCCTGCCCGCCATGTTAGTAGGAGGTGTGGACACCACAAATTCCTTTAACCGGTGGCTTTCGTCCGTAGCACTCGAGTCCAACGTGGTATGTTCCACCACCGTGGTGGGTTGGGTTGAACTCATCACCCCCTCTTTCTGCAACATCCCCAACTGTTCTTTCCCCGTTAAATGTTCAACCACTATCCCCTTCTTCTCCAGGTAGCTCCCCACTCCCTGATCTGCTTTCAACTCTTTTTCCTCTATCCCACCTGACCCCTCCGGTATTACCCTTACCTCTTCTCCTTCAGATGTCTGACTACAATGTTCTCCACCCTTACTTACACCTCTATCCCCCCCATCACAGGGTCTGCCACTATTACCCTCCCAGCCCTGTGGTCATCTTTACACCCAATTTCATTACCTCCAAATAGAGCCCGTTTTGATGCTTTGAAAGTTGCCATTTCATCCTTTTCCTTTGTGCGACCTTTACGTGGAGTTGCCTTGAGCCACAACCCCCATTCCAGCCCTTTTGACTTCTTTTCCTCCTCCACATTCAGGCAGTCCCTTTCCGAATGCCCCATAGTTCCACAAGCAAAACAGAAGAACGGAAGCCGTTCATACGAAAAATCCACCGTGACTATTCTTCCGTTCCTGTCTTTGAACTTCTTATTCGTTCGTAGTGGTTTGGTTACATCCAGCATTATTTTGACCCTTCGGTACCTCTCTAACCCCATAAAATCTTCCTCAATTTCCATAATATCACCCATCCCTGAGGTTAAAGCTTTAACATGGTTATCAGATCGACAATTAAAAGGGAGTTTGAGAATTCTTACCCAGAAGGGGGATTTGTTGAGCATCACTTTGTCTGGCTGTTCATCTCCGTTAACCTCCTTCAAGACAATTAGAGTGTTATCAAAACACCACGGACGCCCTTTTAAAACTTTTTCTCTATCCGCCGAATTAGAGAACTGGAAAGCAAAAAGGTTTGGACCAAGAACCCTAATCACCATGTTGTTGGATGGAGCCCAAACTTTTGTCATCGTACGTTTGAAAGCTTCTATATTGAAAGGTCTAATTGTGTATAGCCGCCCAATTAATCTGAGACTCAGATTTTCCTCCGCCTCTGCTGTCTCCAGCCCTCCCAGATCTGGAATATCTTCACCATCCTCTTGTATTTGGAGTTCTGTACATCTTGCTATTAACTCCTCCGCCATTTGACCGGGGGGAGTAGATTAAGAATACCTGCGCCGCCGTATTAGGGTTATCTATCGAAAGTAGAGAGAGAAGCCCTTTCTTACAAGGGAGACACATCGCACATGCCTACTTGTGTCAAGTGTCAACTATAACCAGAATATTTAACGCAACTGGAAATTATTTTATTTGTTCGTGTGTTAATATTTGGTATAACCGTGTGTTTAAATTTTTTTAGGTAAACATATTTCGTACTTGAAACTTGGAATTGGTGAACAAAATTTAAATTTTCCGATTTCGAAGTTCGGTTGATCAAAACCTGATCCGCAGTACTTATAATTTTAATCAGAATCAGATTAGTTGAACAATCAAAACATAGAGTTTAATTGGAAAGAAGTGGATGTAAGTTGTAGTAATAATTAGTAAAAATAGGAAAGAAGTGGATGTAAAACTGTTCTATACAAAACTTTTCTCAAAGTATTAGAATTCTCACCCTTGTCTCATCAAAAATATTAGTGTTTAATTGGCACCATATTTGTCAGAATCCCATCCCTTGGTTTTGAACATGTTTTTCTTTTGCACTCTAAATTTTGGTTTTGCATATGTATTGAGCATTTCATTTTTTCTAACTTTTGATCTGTAGTAATTGTTTGTTTGAGTTTGAATAGCTTTTTTCTAGATAGGAAATATGTATATATTTTTATCGGGATTGGTATATGATTTGTTTATTCACAAATTCTTTTTATCGGAGGTTGTGATAGATAGAAAATTGATAGCTAAATTTAATTTAGTAAATTTAGCAACAAAATATTTCTGTATCTTATACTATTTGTATACCACAAATAGCTAAAATATATGGTTAAAACTTAAAAGTATTTATGAAAGCGCAATAAGATGGTTCATAGAGACTTTGTTAGTTTCTTTGGTTTAAAAACAAAAGATAAAACTCAAAGTGTCGTGGATATTACTCAAAAGTTCCATATTGCTAATTGTTAAGTTTTTGTTAAAGATAATACATATTTTTAGAGAAAAGTTAGGCATGATAATTATACGGCAATATATAAATTACTTTTTCTATAAAATATGGTGTGGTTAGCATGTTTTTAGTTTACACAAGTTACTTGACTATAGAAAATTGGGTAGAAGTTTATACATATTTTTTTGTTTATATATTCTTGGATATTAGAGATAGCGATTATTAATTTAGTATTATTGAATCTCTTAGGTGAAGAAGTGTTTTTCCACATAATATCTCCATGTTTTACTTTATAAGTGAACTAGTTGATAAAGCCGCGTTTCGCGGCGGCATTACAATATTTTTAAAAAAATTCAATACATTTACGTTATATTATAATATTAATAGTAAATTTTTATAATTAAATAATCTTCTCTAATGAATCAATTTCTTGTTAAATACGATTCTTTCGATTGAGCCGCTCTCTCGTTAAAACGGAAATCCCAACTTTTTAACATATATTATAAAGAATTATATAATATTTTTTATCTATAAAATCAAACCGTAAAAATAAAAAAAAATTATGACTTCAGTATCAAATTCTTAAAGCTAATACAATCTTTTCTAGTGAGCCGTTTTCCCGTTAAATACGTTTCGAGCCGCTCTTATTTGAAACCGAAATTCTAACTTCATTATATAAAGAGAGTAAATTCCAATTTTTATATTCTTTAAACTTTCTAATATTTATGGAGTTTTAAAAGATGAAAATACATCTTATATTTTCTGTATATTATAGATATTCTTGTATTTATTTACAGTTTTCGCATGGGAATGTCTTTCTGTTATGTTAACATATCAAAAAAAGTTAAAATACTAAGATTTTTCGTTACGGGAATAATATTACATTTATGGATATATTTTTGTAATGCAAGTATAATTAAATTGTATAAAAAAGTTAAAATAAAGGATTTCTAGGAAAAAAGATATATAGTTTTAAAAAATCGTATAAGACGTCTCCACCGTCCTCGTATTCTACTTCCAATAAAACATTTTATTTTTGTATTAATTATATATTTAAACATCTTTTATACGGTCTTATCTAATGAACCGTTTTCTTGTTAAACACAGTTATTACTACTGATTCGCTCTCTCGTTAAGACCAAAAACCTAACTTTTACACATATTACTTGTATGATAATGTTTATCCACAAAAATCAAATCCTAAAAATAAAATATAATTTATAACATCATATGATATTTTAATAGCTAGTACAATTTTTTATAGTGAGCCGTCTTCCCGTTAAACACGTTTCGAGCCGCTCTCGTTTGGGATCTAAATTCTAACTTCATTACATATTATTGATGATACTTATGTTACACAACAATTTTTTTCCTTGAAATCAAAACATAAAAAATAGAGTGAATTCCAATTTATACTTTCTCTAGATTTTCTAAATTTTTTTGGAGTTTTAGAAAATGAAAACACATTTTATTTTCTCTTTATTTTATAGATACTCCTGAATTTATTTAGGATTGCTGCATGAGGTTGTTCTTTTACTCATTGTTCTTTTATTATGTTAACACATCAATTCTTTTCTTTTTAAATACAGTGACTTTTTTCATGACAATAGTATTGGATTTATGAATAAATTTTCCTAATATAAATATAATTAACTTATATAAAAAATATATTTTAAGAAGATCGTACTTTCTATAAAATATTTAATTATATGTCTGTTCTATATATTCAAACACCTATTCTAGTTCTAGTAGAACTTTTATTTATATATTTTTTCTATAAATTCGAACTCTTATTCTCTATAAATTCGAACTCCTATTCTACTTCCAATAGAACTTTTAATCGTATGCCTTATAAATACTTATTATACTTCCAATAGAACTTCTAATCATATGTCTTTCCTATAAATTCGAACTCTTCTCCTTTATAAATTAGAACACCTATTAGTTCTAGTAGAACTTTTATTTATATATCTTTTCTATAAATTTGAACTCTTATTCTCTATAAATTCGAACTCCTATTCTACTTTCAATAGAATTTTTAATCGTATGCCTTATAAATACTTATTATACTTCCAATAAAACTTCTAATCATATGTCTTCCCTATAAATTCGAACTCTTCTCCTTTATAAATTCGAACACCTATTCTACTTCTAATACGCTAATTGATATTTTTATATTTATTAGTGTTTAAAATTCTAGAAAATTAAAAAAATCGATTGAGACGATATTAGAGCGCCACCTAAACTCCCGCTATCATACTTTATATATATTATATATATATATATATATATATATATATATATATATATATATATATATATATATATATATATTTAATTTACTCTTTTCGATGCTTATATACTTCTCAAATGATATGTGAATAAAGTAAAAAAAAATTTAAAACAGATAGTATTGGATATTGTAGCTAGTGTGATATATCTTTGTACCAACTATTAAAGAAAAAGAATTTTCATAACAAAGGAAAATTATTAACATGAGCAATATATAGATATTGGTTGGATAAGATTAAAATTTCTCAATAATCCGAATAATTCATTATTTGTTTCTAATCTATAATATTTTTGTTTTACGTAATTATTCTTGTCCTTTATATAAAAGGAGATTTAAATTTCTATTTTCCTATAATTCTCAAACAAAATGAATACCTTATAGAGTTCTATTTATAGGTATCTAACCAAAGGTTTTTCTTTGATTAGAAAAATATTTTATCATTTTTTCTTTAAGTAAATGTTTAGAACTAGTTAGAAGATATCAAAATTAGAAAATTATAATATGCTTTATTTTAATCAATTTTGTAAAAAATTCTTTTAATTACCAATCTTGAGACTCATTACTCTAGTTTTGAGGTTTTCAGGTAATAAAATTCTATGGTACAGGAGTTATAAATTTGAAGTGCAAGGTATTGTTTTAGGAGTAGAAGCTTGGTTTTTTTTTGGTCATCCTTAAATTATCCATAACTATTATTTCAAGATTTCTCTTTGTACTGTGGTTACGGTTTCTTTATAATGTGGGAGTTCTCTTCTCTTATTGTCTAAATTTTCAAAATCATATTTACATCTCTTTCGATTAGATAATATACTTATATTGAAAACAAAACCCCTCCTTTAGAATGGATATTGTATATTTCAATATAAAATATTTATGAGAAAGTAACTTTTGTCAAAAGTAAACATACTTTTGATCAAAATCTTTTTTTATAATCTGGTATACAACCCTATTTTTGTGCATCTCGATTAACTTGGTGGATTGTTAGCACACTCGTACCCATCGAGTACGAGTGTAAGATTCTGATCAAAATCTTACCAAACCTAAAGCCAACTAAAATGTGATGAATTTTAATAAATATTGGAGTACATAATTTAAATTTAGTTTAATAGTTAATGTGAATAAATATTTATAAAAGTTATATTTATGTTTATATTAAAAGAGAAAATGACCAAAATAATTCTTTTTTATGTTTATTTATTCAAAATACTCATTTCCATAAATACTAACCAAAATAACCATTTCAATCAATACTCTATTTGCAATGAAGTATTAGAGGTGACAAAACGATAGGAGTTGTGACGCAATCCAAGTCATCACAATCCAATTTCCATTTTTACTAACATTATATTCTTGATAGTTGAAATATAAATACTTGCTAATACTCACACAATAGACCCCACACTATAACATTACACACCAGTCATATGCTCAGAGAACAACATCCGTAATAATAACAGTTTAAAGTTAAAAGAGTTATTACAACCCAGAATCTTACTTAAGTAGTGTTGCTGAATATTACTTCTAGAAGAAGCATTTCAACAACCAAAAGTTATTACAAAAGCTTACACACTTAATTTACATATGTCTACTAATACACATCCATCCTACAAGAGCTACCTCAGGGATAGGCGCCAGCACTCTCTCAAAAGCCCTTACCCTCTTCCGGGGTGTAGTGCGAAGTATCGACATCTGCCCTAGCTGTTATATAATTAAATAGCAAGAGTGAGCTATAATAGCTCAGCAAGATAATATTGTAACCCAGAATCAAAGTTAAAACACACACACACACACACACACACACACACACACACATATATATATATATATATATATATATATATATGTTAATAAACCGAAATCCCACTATAATAATTAAGAAAAGAGTTAATCATTACTTATTCAATACACCATCCATGTTTCCTTTATAAAAAAAATTATATAAAACAATATAATATCAGTTTCTCTTTAAATCATATAAGATCATTTTCTCTTCAAATCATATAATATCAGTCCATCATTTCATACCAATTTTCCTTTCACCTTTCAGTATATCAGTCTATAATCATTATCAATGTTTCCTTTAAAAGTTTTGGGGGTATCCACTGTCGCCTGATACGTTAGGACGATGATCAGTCGCCTAATCGTACCTGCTCCTTGTTTATTACTAGTAGAAGGAATGACAATCATCCCTGGAGGAAGGTTCTCCACTACATCCTCCTTCGGCATCCGTTGGGCCGTAATAAAATAATGAGGAAGGTTCTCCACTACTTCCTCATAAAATGATGGATGCTGGACTGTGCTAAACATAGCCACTTACGCAAGTATGTTGTAATCCCCCTTTTTGTAAAATCATTATTCCATTTAAGAATTTCATTTCCATTTCCACCATTATCCATACATATATCATTATACTTTAAATATAACTCCCTTTAAAGAAACCTGAGATCATTAACTCAAAAGACAGAAATATTTCAGATACTTTGAAATAAGTTCAGAAATATCCTCCTTATTTAATGAAGTCAAATATGCTTTTAAATACATAACTATTCCATCTATTTTTAAAGTATTAAATGATAATCAAATAATATTTATTAAATCACAAATGTTTAAAGATTATAATCAATAGAATATTATAAACCATATAACCCTAGATAACAACTGATACCATTCTTTTTCATATCTCTTTAAACCATAAAGTATATTAGCTCTATCCATATTCATATCCATATCAATAATCCATATCCATATTCATATTAACTAATCTCAACAAACAGGGAATATCCCTAACCATATAATGATATAAGATTCATATATTATCTAGCAAAACCACTTTTCTTTAAACATAAATAGTTTATCAAAATAAGGATAAAAGAAATCTTGCCTCGATCTCTAATCCCAAGAGGAATGATCCGGTGTTCGTCTCGAGTATCTATAGAAACGACCAAGAACTATGCAAGCTTCTAAGCAACATCCCCCTCCCGCTCCCTTTCCCCCTCTACCCTTACCATCTCCCCCTCCAGCTTCTACTCATCATTTTCATCGTCATTATAATCTGCATCTTTTCCCAGAAATATATGGGGTGGTTGTTACTGAAATTCTTAATCTTGAGCAATATCAGCATTTACACCAGTAGTAGAGCAAAATAACATTTTCATTCATAACCATTTCGCTTTTCGTACCACACCCCTCCCAGATCAAATTCCAAGGAATTTGTTCCCTTGGGAAATCCATGACGACCATGTCTATCTACACCTGCATTATCATCATGTCGGAGAAGATTATAACTATGATGATGATTTCACTCCTGATGTCTTCAAAAACCATATACCCCCCCCCCCAAAAAAATTCTTGCACAGATTGAAGCAAGATACCCTAGTAAGAACCCATTTGATGCTCACACCCACATCCATGTTCACGGTGATGAGAATGGACCCTTAGATAGCTCTAGTGATGATGACACTACGGACGAAGAGGATGATGATGAGGTGGAAGGAGGACAAGCAGGAGAGGAGAGAGGAGGAGATGATGAGGAAGAAGCAGAGGATGGTGATGATGAGGAGGATGAAGATGAAGATTATGACTATGAGAATGATGAGGAAGATGATGATGATGAGGAGGATGAAGAGGAAGATTATGACTATGAGAATGATGAGGAAGATGATAGTGAGGAGGACGAAGAGGAAGATTATGACTATGAGAATGATGAGGAAGATGATGGTGAGTAAGGGACTCTTGGCTTTTCTAATTTCTACATTAATTAGTATTTGTTTATGTATTTGGCTGCTGCTTGTTTCTCTCTGTTGCTTGTTTCATGCACTTGTT